>OX465420.1:2796700-4056279 GCA_950005045.1 Agrotis exclamationis | reverse complement strand
GGTTTTGTTACAAACGTCATTTCTTAGAAGAATTACTGTTTTCTCATTTTAGTACAAGCTTTTATATTTAAATTTTATCATCATACAGGTCGACGACATACTTAAAGCTCCGATACCATCTTTTTTAAAGGTTTAGGATTCGAGTCACGGATTCTAAAAGCATCGTTGTAATTTTAAAACTAGTTTTACGATAGGCAAGTTGTCTATTATATATTTGTCTATTTACATAAAATAAAACAGTTAAGACCAAAAGAGCGAAAGCATTTTGAATTTATTGGTTTTTAGTCTTTTGCTCATTACTTTTTTTTCTCGAAAAAAAAAGTGCTAGTGAATAAATGATAAAGGACAGAGATAAGTAGACTTCCCGATCGTGTCTTGTCTCTGGTCCAGTTTGATAAAGGATAGTGAAAAGAATTAATTACAAAACAAACATTTCTAGACGTTAGGCTTAGTAGGACGTCTAGCACTCTAGACCGACATGGCGCCTTTAAACCAGTTATAATTGAGGAAACCAGTTGAATAGAAAGTGTGGCTTTCGTAATTACTTATTCATAGTTATCTCTACTACAATTTTACATTATTATCTATAGTTCTAATAACAGTTAATCTTTGAACTACTTGATATGGCCGGGGAAATGTCACAATCATTCTATGATCTTGAGCTGTTCTTCCGTGAAGATTACACTAAACGCTTAGATTAAAGTTAAGTAATTAAGCAATCACGTCAACGTAATGAAGACATCAAATTTAATCTTGAAAGACAGAGGCATTATAAAATAATCCTCTATTTTCCAGAAAGCGTGAAAATCATATATGAAAAATACATAAATAAACACCTGCAATTGTTTTCCTCGAGTCACCAAGCAGGCACTGATCCCGTAACGCACAACAAAACTTCTTATTTTCCCTCTCAGCGGTTGCATTCGGGAGGAACATAGACAGAATCGCGACATCTTCATTATTTTCCCGCGCCCGTCTTATTCTTTCTTGTCCAACTGTTTTAGTTGTTAAATGTAGTCGAGATTTGAGGTCTTCACTCAACACGTCCGCTGACATTTTTGGCTGTATGTGTAGCAACTTTGTTTAAAAAAAAATGTTAAAAAAGCGCGCCAAGTTTGACGTTTGCCTTGTTCGGATACGCGCGTGTGTAGGCTTCGCGGCTCGCGGTGCGGTACTGAGCAACTTGACGGACTATACGGAGGGAGCGAGCCGAGTGTAGGCCTGATGTAGGCTGTCGATTAACTTAATTGATCGGACGAGATAAGAAATGTTTCGGATTCCCTTCAGAGATGTATCTCATTGAAGCTATGAGGAAGTACATCGTTGGTATTAATTGGAATAGGTACGTATGAAGATGCCGCTGCGATCAACTATTTAGTTTTTATCGCTAGACTTTGTAACTTATATATTTAAGTTAGCTAGTTTTTGTGAACGATTTTACTAAACTTCGACAAACATGAAGTAAGTTAGCTGTAAAATGAGCAATTCCTATATGAAAAATGTCAGTAATATGCATAACAAAAGCGTTGCATTTAAAAACAAAGGTTCGTTATGAATGGTGCATGTACCTAACTGATAAAGTGAACGCACGTGTTACAGTTCAATAATGTCACGTTTACCGCGCGGATATCCATTAACTAAGTGTTGAGTTAATGAGCATTCTTCATTGAGAAATGAATGTTTTTCAAGTGCAGTTGAATGGTGATAATTTTACTTGTAGTGAATCATTGTCACAGGTGACATAGGAATGCCTGACAAGCAGAGAATTTTCAACGTAGACTACCGAAGATAGAATAAATATACATTCAAAAACTTATTTGTATTCCAAAATGTTCCCAAAAAACTACAGCTCCTGAAAGTCAAAAATCAACAGTGACGACCATCAGAAAAACGATTGTGTCATTATTTTTAAAAGATCAGTTACCATGACTTGCCGGTTCTTCTCTATGGAAATGATCAACCCGAATCGTGCAAGTTTTAGATCTTTTATAACTAATGGGCCTATGAGAAATAAAATATTTTTATTTACGATTTCCTAACTAATCCAGTCAACTAACAAAAAAGTTTGTTAAATCAGTGGAAAATCACGAAAATACACCTAAACTGGAATGGGAAAAATGAGTTTTAAGAAAGAACAAAAAATGTATATATTTTACTATTTTAGTTTCTAACTCGTTTATAAGCAGAAAAAGCCGATCTTACGACTAAATCTAAAAGACAATGCCACATTATCCTGCTACCTAGAACCAGTTTTACTTCCAATTCCACAAAGCGAACCATATGTTTCTCATCTCTGTCTGGTAACTAACCATATTACTTCTAAGATCTCATAGATTTGATGATCTTGAGTTGTTCAATGTTAATTTAAATAGGATTTTATTGTTCCTGAGACCTAGTAATGTGGCATTGCTGCCTACGATAAATTTGTTGCATCTCATAAATGGAGACTAAAATGGTTGGTGGGTAATTTGTTTAAAGATGAGAGATTTTTTAAAGTAACAGTTCCTATCCTATAATAATAATCATGACAAAGTATAGGTACTAATAGTTACTATAAAATAATGTAAATGCAAAAGTGTGGGAAAGGATGTGGCACACGGATAGACCATGGCCTGGATTACGACTTAAGCCATAGGATACTTTATAATCCCTGTTAGGGTGGCACAAAAATGTGGGAAAAGTTTCCAACTTCCACGAAAGTATTGGCACTTGTTTTTAAAAACCATTGCATTTTTCCCAAACTATGACTCTTTGAACGAGCTTAATATTCCCCAAAAATGTAGTTTTCAATTAGTAAGAAACATTAATTAAAAATTACTCGACTCTAATTGTTGTAACCATCAATAAAATAAATCAAATCAGCTCAATTAATAATGAATTGACGCCATATATCTTTTGAATGAACGATATTATCTAACGACGAACATTTATGGCCAATATTAAAAAGTTCGAAACAGTTCGAAAAGATGATGTAGTTTACAAGATTCATTTTACAGTTATGAAATAAAAGGATATTATTATGGTAAATTGGTCTTTGATTTGTAAGCAATAAAGTTGTAATCGATATTTTTGGATTGTTGCATAATTATGTCAGTACCGTTTTGAAAAAGGAATGATCTCCATTTTAGAGAATAACATAGTGGCACTTTGTGTCAGTTGAGTCAAAATAACAAACTATGCTCTGTATAATTTTGTTTTCATTTAACAATCGTTATTGATGATGTATAAGTGAATTTTTATTTCAGGTTTCGTCGTAAAAGAAGGAAAACTAATTTGGTCCTTATTGTCCCTTGTAAAATTGATTGCACACATAACTTTATTGCATGATTGTATAGTTTATCTTGATATGCTGTTGAATTGTATTGTATTAGTCGATAAAGTTCTATTGCAATACAGTTTTATTGCTCTTGTGTTGTGTGTAATCATCATCTTCCTGCCCTTATCAAATTCTACTTGGGGTCGGCGCAACACGTTTTATTTCTTCCATTCTACCCTATCAGACGTCACAGTATCATTTACTCCTTTTTCTTTCATATCATTCCTTAGACAATCCATCCATCTTTTCTTTGGCCTTCCTCTTCCTCTCCATCCATCAACATTCATACTCATCACTCTCTTAGTCACGTGAGTCTCATCCCTCCTCATCACTTGTCCATATCAAGACAGACGATTCCCTTTCATTTTTTTGTTGTGTGTATGTGTTTTTTGTTTGTGTTGTGTGTAATAATTGTGTCTTTAAAAATGTATGCATGTTCTAGACTTTTTGTATACCTAGTCAAGTGTAGTCTATGATTTGGTTTACACGAGTCTCATTTTACAAAGATAAGCGAACAAGATTTTTATCAAATTTAGATAAAAAGATTATACTTTACACCAAAATTGTTTTAAAATATGGCTAAGGTGCTATCCTAGCGTTAAAACTAAATACCTCATGAAACTAAGTGTATAGTTTGTTTGGTAAATGTGTAGATAATATTATGATCTTTACGTGTAACATACATGAATATCTACATAATACCTATATTTCTATAAAATATTACAATAGGTATCTGATGTCATAACATTTCTGATTGAGTGTGTGATCGCGATAACGATAATGTTTCTTTATCGTCGTAATTTGTTTCAAAACTGTCAAGTTTAAAATTATGTTGCATAAATTAAATATGATGTATCGTTGCGTTGTGTCATTAAGTGTAATTTGTTCAACTTAAGTTCAAGTCAAGTAGTTCCGTGTTTATTTTACGTATTATTTATAAAAACTGTGGTTTATAGTCATTATGTTACGTCATATCCTTCTTATTCAAATCATTTGCTAAGCTAAATTGATCATTACGACGTAGGTATTTGACAATGCCATTTGTCTGTCGTCAAAATGATTTGACAGCAGATTAAGTATAGAGCAAAAATTGTAGCTGCCATACATTGTAATATCTTTAAATATCAGACATGTGTGTGTATAACGTGTGCTTATATTTATTAATAATTCATTTTATATTCTAAATTTAATAAAAAAAAGTCATCAAGGGCAGCAATAAATCTATACGAAGTGCTAAGTGTCATTTCTGATAACATTAATGTCATTGACAGTCATTACTTCATGCCGACTTTTGACATTACCATTGACAACAAAGTTGGAAGTTTACATCAGTTTTCGATGATTCACGTTATTTAATCGTGAAATGCCTCGTATAAGGGCACACGAGTGAAGCAAGGACGTTTAGTTCTCGTAGTAAAACACAATAATGTCCGGATTATTGATGTTACTTCGCCATTAAGAAATCGCGTGTTTTTTCGCCCACACCGTGTGACTCAGGCTTTACTTAGCGTCACGGCGATAAATAGATGATCATACTTGATCTGTGGCGTGGTATAGACAATCGTATTTTTTCTAAACCTACAAGACAAGAAGTCATGTGGGTTGTTTCAAACTGTTTCTATTTTGCGATGTTCCGAATCAATTAACGGGTCTTTGAATAGTTTTATTAATAAGTATTTATAAAAAACAAAAACAGATAACCACAGACGTTTCTTTTAAATGATAATAATTTATTAAGTTTAGATTTCTCAGACCGGATCTTAAAATAGAGATAAAAACGTTACATATGGATATAAAATTCGAATATTTATGATGTGGACTGAGCTTCATTGTTTGAATCTAATTAAAAGTAAATCACAACTTTTAGTTGAACACACTATCGTAACGAACATAAAAAAAATCTGTCCAATTACCGAAAAGCATGACGTCATTTTTCTAGTCTTTGATTGGCTTATTAGTTTGTGTGCGATAAGTCGGATAAGTTGGCGTGTCCACCTCAACAAGGATTAATTAGACTTTAGAATTAAACTTTAAAAATAGTACTGTTACATTAGTAACCGTTGATAATTATTTATTATAAACACCGTTACTTAACGGAGGTGCATCCTTGAGAGATTTGGAAAACAGTTAATACAATTTTAATTCAAAATGGCTGCAAATATTCGCCAAAGTAATTTGACTCCGCGTTAGTAATAGAATCGGAAGCCATAGCTAACTTGCGGTTAACTACCTACGAGACAAGTAATTTAATCTATGCGTTCTTTGAAGAACTATTCGATCGGTCAGACCGCCTTATGAAGTGGTTCAACAAGGTTTCTCAGAGGACATAGATACTTGATTACTCTGATATATCTAGTATGACATCATGTTGCCCACTGTATCATATTTTGGTAACACGTGTTTATGTTTTTTTTGTTTTTTTTTTCCCAAGAAAATTTATTTTTATTGGCTCTTTACGTGTCATCAGTACCTAAATTAGAAAAAAAAGGAAAGACTAGAAAGTTCCTAGTTTATAAAATCTTCTACTTCTTCTTCTTCTTCCTGCCCTTATCCCATTCTATTTGGGGTCGGCGCAACACGTTTTCTTCTTCCATTCTCCCCTATCAGACGTCACAGTATCATTTACTCCTTTTTCTTTCATATCATTCCTTAGAACTTATAAAATCTTCTACTAAGTATCTATACATATAATAAATCTGTAGAAGGGTCAATTCTGTACATTGAAAATATTGAAAAAATAAATAGCGGGGGGTGTTGTTGGATCGATACCAAACCCAAATATGTGATTAAGAAAAATTTTGTCTGTCTGTCTGTCTGTCTGTCTGTCTGTCTGTCTGTCTGTATGTGCAGGCATCACGTGAAAACTAACGGTTCGATTTCGATGAAACTTGGTATAATTATACCTTATTATCCTGGGCATAAAATAGGATACTTTTTATCCTGGAAAAATACGTAGAAAAAAAATCTTATTTTTCAGTTTTATTCATAGACGTTGTTCTGTAGAACCGCGAACACACGTTGCATTACCCGCAGTGGATTCAGCGCCGTAACCTGTAGCGCCGAAAGTCGGATTTGGCTTGAACCGTTTGCGGCACACGCGGGCCTGGCCTCCCCGACTCCTATTTAAGGAGCCGCGTTCCGCGCCGGGCGATGCATATAAATTTTGAATTTTGATGCGAGCGGACGTGTCCAGTGTGGCGAGCGGTCGTCCGTGGAATTAATATTGTATGCGTGTCATTTTAAACCGTGCTTTTCAGCGCGACCTTTTTGATTACTGTTCCGATCAGTTATTTGTAAATACAAGGTCGGAATTACTATGAAAAAAATACTTACTACAGAACGCGAGCTCAACAGCAGTAGCTCAATAGAGGGATCTCCTTAATTATTATAGGCTTAGCCGTATTTGGGTCCAATAGATATTTATAAGATGTCATTGTCAGAGTTACTCAAAATGGAGAAATAAACCATCCACGCGAAGACCGACATCCGCGCGGACGGAGTCGCGGGCGGAAGCTAGTATAAAAATAAGTCGGGTTTTCCTTCCTGACGCTATAACTCCAGAACGCACGAACCGATTTCCACGGTTTTGCATTCGTTGGAAAGGTCTCGGGCTCCGTGAGGTTTATAGCAAAGGTTCAGGAGTTCAGGAGCAAAAATTCAGGAAAAACAATCTTCTTCTTTTAATCACCAAACGAAATGTTACATAAAACGAAACCATCTGGTGGCGAAACGGAGTTCGCCGGGTTTGCTAGTATGTTATAAAAATTCCAAAATTTCATAAAAAGAAGTGAAAGAACCAATCTTTTAAAAATACCAGTACGAGTAACAGAAGCAGAAAGAACACTAGTAGCCTTGTAAGATTGGTCCTTCAATGAATACTTCAAAGACCAGTTAAAAAATAAGTGTTCCAAAACAGATTACCGTAATCACTCGTGAGTATCATCGAATATTTTTGTCTCGACCGTCATCGTTTCATTTGGATCCGTGTGGGAGTCATTGTACATTAATTTTGTACAAAAACCACACTTGTACTCAAAGAAATATAAAAAATAACTTGTACTTGATTACCATCCCGTTAGAGTAAAGGATGTTATTAATTTTCACTTCTATTTTATTTAATACGAATGAATCATTGCGCTTGGTAGAAAATAAATGAGAGATGATTGCGATCTTTTAGTGTCCTAAATTTTTGACCTAGTGTGATGTTTTGGAACAGTAGCGCTCTGTCACTGTGTACTTATGCTTAGTTATAGTGCACTATTTTTACAAAAGATCGTTCAACCAGAAATAGATCACCATCTGTTTTACAATTTTATCCATCAAGATGTCGTTTATTCAAAAAAGGCTCATATTTAGCACTTTTTAAAAGTAAATTTTATAATATCGACACCTGCAATTTAAAACATCGTAACTCACTTTTTAGCGAAATTGAGTTATAAACACAGCCTAACTAATAAAAAAATGCTCTATCGTTTGCGCTCACCCTCGTAACCCAATTCACTACCGTTATGATTTTAGCCAGCGTAAAAAAATTGTAACTAGTCATCCACTGACAGTGATTAAAAGGTATCTTTAGTTACATACACTTGCCCGTGGTAAGTTTTAATAATTTTACAAAACAATAATTGTAACTTAGGATGCAATTTTTTTCGGTAAGATTTCTTACATAAAATATGAAATATTTCATCAACTTTCATTGTAAATTGAGTTACAATGTTGAATTACTCTTAAAAATATAATTATATTTTCAAATAAAACATTGACTTGCCTTTTGCGAACGCTTTGGAGCCATGGTTTCGCTGTATGGTCTCTTTAACACGATTCATATTAAAGAGACGCAGATCGTGTTGCAAGGACTTAGATATACGTCTGTTGAGCTAGCTGCCTATATGACTTCGCGTCATCGGAAGACTGCAACTGTAGCAAGCGTCGTTCAGCCATGAGGTTTAAGGTTTGCTCGGTCAATTTCTGAGGTCTAGCTTTACGGCAGTATCTAAAAAACTTAGGCCCTACCGTGCGGACAGTTTCCACTAGCCCGTCGTTGATCTCGTCCACTCAAGCTAAGTTCTCAAGGCAAGCAAAGTGATTAGAGAGCTCGGGTTGAAAGCTTTCGGGGTTTTGAATAGGTCGGCCGTCGGTCGGTCCGGCCGAGTAGGTCGGAGCGTAGACTTCATCAGGCTGGACCTTTCAAGTTTAACATTGATATTCAGCGAGCCTCTTACGATTCGTTGATCACTACCGGTTTTTACCCTATTAATCACAGAGACATCACTGATTATCCGTTTCTTGTCGGTCATGAAGAAGTCTATCTCGTTTCTTGTAAAACCATCGGGTCTTAACCAGGTCCATTTCCTGTGAGGCGGCTTCTGGAAGAAAGAGTTCATCATGAAGAGTTCCTCTTTCTCCAGAAAGTCGGCCAGCCTCTGTCCCCTAGGGTTCCGTTGCCCATACCCAAATTGCCCCACTCTCAACTCATCACCGCTTTTCTTGCCCAACTTTGAGTTAAAGTCCCCCATAACAATAGTGAACTGGGTTTTGGAACTATGTATGGCCCTACTTACGTCCTCATACATAGTCTCCACTTCATCATCGGAGTGTGACGAGGTCGGTGCGTATACCTTCAGCGAATTCAGCGAATATCTTTTGGATATTCTGAGTATTAGGTATACCACCCTGCTCGACACACTGTTGATGGTTATTATGTTGTTTACGAGGGACTTGTGAACGAGAAACCCGACACCACCTTGGGACTGTTGGTCGCCCTCCCGGTAGTAGAGCAAGTTACCAGACTTCAGGGTTACGGTGTCCTTCCTCTCTCTACGGATTTCGCATAACCCTATAATGTCCAAGTGTAACTTGCTCAGCTCCTCTTCCAGCTCGCAGATCTTTTCGTCAGTCCTCAATGTGCGTATGTTGTGAGTTACCAGAACCAGTCGTCGTGGGGGTGGGTAGCCGGATCTCTTCCGGAGATTCTTCGCACCCCTTGCTCCGCCATTACCTTGACCGCTACCCGCGCCAGGGATAGCGAAGCTGCCGGGGACTGGGGGCCTGGTTTCTGTGGTTTTAATCATTATTGGGGGCAATTTGCCTCAAATCACCACGCTTGGCAGGCGGGTTGGCGATCGCAGTGAGGATGTGCAGTACACGGAGGACGCTGCTGCCCGACCTCCGGTTTGTCCCTTAGTAGCCTCTTACGACACCCACGGGATGATTTGGGGAAACACAATTCTAAGCCGGCGCCCCACGGCGTATATAGCCGTAGTACTTCGTAAGCAAGCAGTCCCTCTGTTTGACAGACAATTTGTGACAGAGCGATGGCTTGCTTTATCCTCTTATTGTACTCGTATTTGGATTTGCTTTATTGTATTTGGTTATAAGTGGAGGAAATTGTCTTTTGTGCCTCACTCACAAAAGACAATTTTTCCTCCTTTATCCAAATACATTAAAAGACTAATGGGAACTGTGTGTCCTCAAAAAGTTGATTAAAATATTTTAAAAATATGTTTACATTACTTTTCTTTGTAAAACTTACAAGCTTTGTGAACCTAATTGTAAAGGCTGATTAGCTTCTGCTTAATTTCGATATTTTATAATTATAATAATAAAAACATTGCTAATTATTTCATTTTTTTATTTTTATGGTAACTCCAATAATAGAAAAAAAAATATATTGTGCATTGTAACTCAGACTTACAATTAATTTTTCGGTGAATATAGTTATAATTGTACTAATTTGCATTGTATGTCTGAGTTACAATAGTATTTTGGAAAATCGTTTTTCGTGAAATATCATTGTAAGTCACAAAAATATATGAAATACATAAGTAAACAACGTATTAGTCATACTGGAATGTAGATTATATCTTTTTACTTGTATTTACAAAGTTGGAGGTCCCTAGGACTTATAGGAACAGAGTAAGAATTTTTTAAATCTTTGTTTCGCTCTACTGAAAAGTAGGGAAAAATGAGTTACGATGTTTTAAATTGCAGGTGTCGATATGTAATAATTGTATAATCATGTCCGCGCCCGTTTACCGCCATTTCCTATTGTCTGGGGTTATGTCCATGTTTGGTTTTGAACTTAGACCTTTGGAGGCAGATGAATCAATGGGTAGGTAGTAGGTATTTATTTTTAAAGCATTACTTCAGCGAATTCCATGAAGTTCAAAATTATTGGAGACATAATGATCACAGTTAAAATCACCAATCGGCTGTGTCATACAAACTAATACTACCAAGAATCTAAAACACAAAAATTTGTACTAGAAACTACTGTTATTTTCTTGGAAGACCTATAAAATAACTGTTATTTCTTCATGGAACTGTTCCACTATTACATTAATCACAATAGTGGGAGCCGCCCTCTGCCCAATTATAGGAATCCTTAAAATAACAAGCTTGTAAGGCATCATTACACAATGTGGTTCCTCGGTAGTAATTGGTCGTTGTCTTTCAATTTACAAGTGTTTTCGGTTAATACTCGGTGATTAGCTTCGACTTATACGTCTTTGTTGTTTATTGCGAGCAGATTAAGGACTAGATGATTACTTTTCTAAGGCTATTCGGTTTTACGCAGTATTATTTGCTAATTGCGTTTGTAAGACTACAAACATTGATGTCTTTGTATTAAGTACTTCGGTTTAAGTTATGAAACTTATAATTTTCTGGTTTTGTGATAACGTAATTTTTACTAAAATTACGTCGCAAAAACTTCTCCATTTAAGTCCAACAAGGTGACAAAGTAAAGCATAAAAGCCAGATGTTTCAAAAACCTTAAAAATAGCGCGAAGGTGTTGCCATATCGAAATTCAAAAATTTCATTTCCACTTATGAGCATGGAAGCGTATCCGAGGCTGTGGCAATGGCAGTGGCCGTTTTTTCTTGGTCCTTACCTTACACTACCATATGGAGGGCAGGTAATGACGCTCCTTGTACGGAGATAGCGGCGCAGGCGCAACTAGGTCTTTTGATACACTGTTGCTAAGATTAGATGGTTTGATGGTATATTGGATATTATATTTGTAAAAAAGCCGTGTATAAGTGTCTTTAAAACCTACTTGCATAAATAAATATAATTTCATTTCTTTGTTGAAAAAGTGAAGCTCGTGTTACATTTCGTACTTCTTTCTATTTGGTGATAATTTCAACAATGGCATGTGAAAACTTAGATTTTGATAAACGTCTATCATATTTTGTTCACGGCAGCTAGTCGACAAAGTCCAGTGAAAAAGGCGGAAAACTGGATGAGTTAAATTCGAAAATAGGAACGAATTCGAAAAAAGTAAAAGTTTAAAAAGAGAACAAAACAAAGGACACTGTACAGGTGGTCAGTGGATCCGCTCATAAAAAGACTAAAAACTTTTTCTATTTTTTTTTTCTTTACTGCCAGTGACTCTCTGTGGCTGTGTGTACCTATCATTCATAGTGTTGCTCGGTATGTACAATATGTACATAATGTACAATTAGCTAGGATATGTGTACAACGCGATACATTACACCTTATTAAGCGATTGCTCCATATAGCTGCGTTGAACGCGTAAATTATGTTATTACAACTCCCGTATAAAAGGACAAAGTATCATAACAGGTATTTTATTTATTTGCGGGTTTTTGTAATGTAAGTATAGCTATCTATCTGGAAGTTCTTAGTGATTAATTTGTTTTGACAGCGTTTTTTTTTGCCTCAATTAAAATATTGGCTAATAGTAAAGACTTTTATTTGTGTATTTTTGTTTCGAAGAAATATCTTGATTTTTAAAATGTTCCTATCACCTCGTACCTTAGAACCAAAAAATGGCATTCCAAATTGCATAGCACACTTTTTTAGTTTCAATTTTTAGGAACCCATAGCGATCTAAAAGTTCAAAAATCAATAATCATTATCTCTTTATTCAACTTTCAAAATCAGCACGTTTTTGAAAATCAAATTTTGGATGAAACAATCCCTCAAAACGCCCACTTTTCGCCAATCGCTAGTGGTTCAGTAGCAGGGAAGAAGTAGCGGACCAAATTCGCAAGTAACTTTACCATTAAGCAAGTGTGTTACACAATTTCCCCACAGAGGTCCTAAAAGCCCTTGAACAGAATCGTAATTTGCATTGAGATAAAATTATCCTATAATTATTTGAGCAATTCATATTATGATTCTGCTAAAGCGACCCTTTTAAACCCCGAGTCCTCATTCCTCAAATAAAGGCAAGTACTCACCAGCGCGGAACACTTCACCGCAGCCATCGCAGCGGCTGGCGAACTGGGCATCGTAGCAGTTGCCGCAGTAGATCTTGTCCAGCTTGGAGCCGAACTGCTTGTCCACCAGCGACACGCGGCACTTGGCGCACAGGAAGCAGGCCTCGTGCCAGTGCTTGTCTTTGTACGACAGGTCCTGAAGAAGATAAGGTTTGGTTAGTTGGGAACATTATCATCATCAGCCGGAAGACGTCCACTGCTGAACATAGGCCTCCCCCTTAGACCGCCACGCCGAACGACAATTCACCGCTTGCATCCATCGGTTTCCCGCGACCCTCACGATGTCGTCGGTCCACCTAGTGGGAGGCCTGTCTACGCTGCGTCTTCCGGTCCGTGGTCGCCACTCGAGAACTTTTCTTCCCCATCGGTTGTCAGTTCTACGAGCGATGTGGCCTGCCCATTGCCACTTCAACTTGCGAATTGCGAACGGAAAGACCTAAACCACTGCAACTCCTGAAAGCCAGAATCAACAGTGGCGACCACCAGAAAAGCGCCGAGACAATAATGCCCGACGTACTTATCCCGGAGAATGACTTTAACTGTCCTGGGTCCTGCAACGAAATTGATAAGAAAAGAATAGTGGACGAGTAGAAAAGAGGTTTTATAGAAATATAGCTAAAAGACGGTTGTGGAAAAGTCTACCTACAGAACATCAATAGCTGGCCAGTTAGTATACCAACTCATACAGGTAATACGCGAAGATAAAATGAATGGAACCACCGAAAGAAATCATTGAAGATTTTTAAATCGTCATAAGAAAAACTAACGAGTGCCTTAAAATAAAGACCAAATAAAATGTCTTACGTGTCGAAAACATGGTATTTTTTGTTTTTTTTTTTTGTACAGAAATCAATTTTAACTTTACAGATCATGCAATCTGATGTCTATTGTATTAACGACAACGTGACTCGAATGTTAACCACAAAATTATTCAATTTCAATAAGTGACAAACAAAAATAATGTCGAGCCGCACATAAATATTGAAAAACGCCATGAATAGAACATGACAAAATCTTATTTAAATAAAGGCGGAGTTTACAAAAAAAAAAAACACCAAAACATGATAACAATAATTAATATGTTTAAATCCGACGTGAGAGACATTAATCACAGGTCCTCCCATCAGATCTTCTTCAATTAGATGGAAAAACCGGACTTATACGCAAAAAACGTATTATTCTTCGACATAATGTTGACTACGAAGCGTGGGCGGTAATTATTGCCTTCAACTTGCTGGTAACAACCAAGACCAATCAATTGTTATAGAGCTCTTACTTAAAAGGACAACATTAACTTTATCATTCCTAAGATTTGCTCCTAAATTGCATAACAACCTACATCTCAATTGGTGGAAATACCAGCCATCGTACACAAAACTATTTCGGTCCATGATTCATAAACATACATTTTCGATTTCATATAAACACTCGAATGCAAATCCTATTTGTTACATTCATATCAAGTTCACTGACCAAATAACGAGCATAACCCAAAACCTGAGTGCATGCTACGTAAATATTTTCATCTTTCGGGTCAACGCTAACGTTTGAGATTAAAAACTCAAATACATTCTCTCACGTTGCATTTGACGTGTTTAGTTCAAGTTTCAAAATAAATCTCCCCTCATTCTGAATTCTATTCCTGGCGGCGGTGCGAGGACCGACAGAACGTACATTTAAAACTGAATGTCGTAATGTCAATAAAATATGAATGTTTATTTTGGCCGATTACGAAACTCTTAGAGCTTCTTGGATAGCGTAAATCTTAAAAGAATCGTCTGACGGATCCACCCAAGATTTTCAAGGTTGGCTCTAAACGAAAACATAAGAATACTGTATCCGACCCAGAAATAGTTTAGTTTGTGCTAACACGCGATTTGTTTTCTGTAAGCTATCGTCAATTTGTTCCAAGTCCAGTATGCAGTGGCAAACCGTTGGATGTAATGCTAACAATATTGCCGGTGTGCGCCAGTTGTAAGTAAACACACCGCTAATGTGTTCTTGACTGCCGTGATAAATAGCATCAAGGGGTTATAATTTATGAGAAATATCATCCATTACTTGACAGTGTCGAAACTGTCATTTATCTATTAGAGAACCATGATTTAGTGGCGTTGGTTCATTTACTTTGATTTTTGTGCTATCATAACCGAATCAATTGGTGCGTTAGACTAATACAATTTCATTTCTATGATTGCCTTGATTCGGGGGTTCATGAGCCAATTTGGGGATAATATTTCAGTAAACGATCATGGTAATTTATCATAAGTGTATTTGAACAATTGGTTCAGACAAACAGTAGTAGCGCTTGCAACTGCGGACGGGAGAAGTCATTGGTTGTTCGTCGAGATAAATGTATAATGTTTGGCGTAACGTTCACGTTATGTTGGCTTGGCAGCGCTCTGCCTGGGGCCGTGTGCAGAGGTGCGCCCGAAGAATCTGGGCCGGCTGGAGTGACATTACTAAATTTGATCGGTGAAACAAAGCTGACGAATGCCGTGGATTCTAATCCTATTCATACCGCACATACAACTCACGGAGAATTCTGTGTCAATGATATTTTCAATGAAACTCAGGTCGCAGCTGCAGTTTAGGGCGTAGATTTGAGATGACAAGAAAACAAAAGTGATATAGTTGCCATTATAGACAGTGAAGACATTTACAATGGGCTCTCAATCAACCTGACACAAACCGAGCATTTTGCCAATTCTCGTTTGTTGTTTAGCCGTAAGATTATCTTTCCTGAGGCTATTATTTATCAACTCGAAATAGCGTTCGTCTCAGCATTTTATGGCGCATTGAACTATTTTAGTTACTGAATCGTATCCTATATCAAAACAACTTATTTCGCAATCGATTTTCTTAACGCAAAATTGACAAGAGGTCCAAGTTAAAAGAGGTAGAGTATAAACAACATTAACAAAGAGAAAGTAGGACAAAGATATTGCAATGACCTAAAACTTATACTGAAAAATCGAATGAAAATTCGATTCCTGTGCTGTTGAATAACAATGCATAGACGACAGGATTGATCTAGCTAGTCAAAAATGAACCTTAAAACCATACCATACCATACCATAAAAGTATGAGTGTGCTAATTGAATCTGAACTTAAAGTGGCTAACCTTAGAGTCGATGCCGATCGTTTTGTTGCATTCTTCGCAGCCGTTGGCGAAGACGCTCTCGTAGCACTTGATGCAGTAGGGGTGCTCATCCCTCAGGACGTAGCGCTGGCCGGTCAGCGACTCGTCGCATTGCCAGCAGCAGAAGTGACCGCTGTGCCAGTCCTTGTTCATCGCCTTGGTGTATTCGCCACTGAAAATAAGCTGGAACAAAGAGGATGAGGTTAGGGGTTGTGAAACCTTCTTGGGGTGTCTTAGGTCCAACTTTTTTTTCTCTTATAACATGTTGGGTGAACTTAAACGGATTTTGATATCAAAACAACTGGCGGGCAAGGTTTTGACTAAGACTTTTTGGAATATCTTAATATCTAAATAGTTTTGATGAAACCGTATTCGTCATTCATCGTTTGTTTGTAGTTATTTCGTTGATATGTATGGTATAGTTATTCTCTAGTATTGTTTACAGGGTGTTAAAAATAGATGTATTCATGACTTCTGTCATCATGTTCTCACTTTCCCTAAGTTTAAGTTTTATGAAGTCATTGATAATGCGATGGTTATTTTTCATGGTTAGTACATAATGTTTCTGTGTAAGAATCATTCCAAAACATCCGATAGATACCTTAAATTAGGTCGGGTATGTGAGGGTGGCCAAAACACGCTTAACAAAGAACATAATATAAACAATGTTACGCATGTCACTGCGAGGGAGGAACGCGCGGTAATCGACACTTGACTGGCACGAACACACTGGCGTCACTACACGGTCGGGAGATTGGCCACCACAACACATACCCATCGTCGGCGTTGGTGCTGGTGTTGGTCTGTTCCACTTCCGTGACGGTGACCTCTCCATCCTTAGACTCCCTGCGCTTGGAGGTCTTCTTGACCTTCCTGGTCTTGCGCTCCGTGGTGGTATACTGGACTTGTACGTCTACGTCGGCCATGGCACTAGTCGGGGTTGTTCGTTAGAAAGATACGATATCACCGGACGCGGTCGCGACCCGAATTCGAATGGCGAGCAACGGTGGCCGAATCGCAGGAATTATTCCAGAATGTTTAGCGCTCGGGACGGTGGGGGGAGTTTGGGATTTAAATTTGGAAGAGTGACGGAGAGGGCAGGTGCGCGGGCGGCGTTTCCGAACTATGGCGACTTGAAACCGCGCGTTTTCCTATCCAAGATCCGCTGATATCCTTCCCTTGTAAGCGATACGCGAGCTGAGCTGGTTGAGTGCGAAATGTGAATATTAGGACCATCTTGCAAAGTTATCGGTTGGCCGAGATTGCGAGTAGGTTAAAATTTGAGAACAATCACAGATTTACGCGTGTTCCGACCTATAAACGCACAATTAAGCTTTAATGTTTGTGCAGCGCAAACTGGTTGGCGTGATAATTGATGCGTTTGACATATAGATTAATTTTATTGATGCTCATCGTTAGCTTCTGACATATTGTTTAGATAGGGGAGAATTAATAACAACGCGTGCTGAGTACAAAGTGTAGAAATGATAAATTGTGTGATAAAGATCGGACAATTAACAGCTTCGTGAATGTATCTGAGGACCATTCACTAGTAGATATTGCAATGTGAAAGAACCAGGTGGCGGAGATGCAAGTACGTAGTAATACAATCAATGACATTTACTTAGCCACAGAAAAAAATAACAAATTTAAAAACCAACCAGTATCGTCCTGCCCAAAAAATTCCTGATCAACTTTACAACTTAGGCGGAAAAGTCGCCAGTCACAAAGTTGCAAACGTACTACAGTACGAAGGTAACTTAACCAAGTAACCTCCTTACTTCTATGGACGACTCAAGCGTCAATACTTCTGCATATTTTATTACATCGATACAACTAGAGAATAGAACAAAATGTAACCCTCCAAGGTAACAATTAGCAAGATAGAACCTATTTACCTGTATAATTCCTATTATTATTTTAGTGTTTTAACGGGATAAAAATTACTATCATTTGTGATACATTTATTCTTCGAACGAGAGAATAATTTGATGGCTTAGATGACTCATTCTGTTGAATCAACAAAATGCTTGTTATGCACGCACCGCTCCCTTGGTGGGACGCTAACTACAAAAAAGGTACCTACAACTAAAGCCTCCTGCAGACACACGCGATTAATCGCGCTGCGACAACGAGCCAAGCTAATTTCCACTCTAAAAATACTGCGAATGGACCGCGACATGTCGCCCCGCGCGATTAATCGCGTGTGTCTGCAGGAGGCTTAACCCTTGCCACTCAGCGTGATACTTGCGGTGTGTCCCAGTTTAATTAGGCTGAAGACCAGCACTTTTTGAACATCAATTACAAAAAAACTGTCCTTAGAAAACCCTATGGAGTTTTATTTTGCATCAACGATATGAAAGGACTTATGGAGTGAAGCTAGGGAGATGTCTAAATTCAAAAGTGATCACTGGTGAGCGATAGACTGTGTTGATTGATTTAAAACTGATGAAAAATTAAATCAAATGAGTCCTGGAGTGAAGCTAGGGAGAGGTCTAAATCCAGCAGTAGTCAGCGATAGACGGTGTCCATTGATTTAAAAAAAAATCGAAGAACATTTTGAAAATTTCGTTCAGAATTCTAGATACCAAAAAGTTTCGCAACCACAAACAAGAATGCGAATAGCCAACAAAAGTAGGTAACTGCCAACTTTTGTAACAAAACCAGAATCTATTAGTTAGAACAACAGTTCTCCGTAACGTCTTCAAAGACATTATTTATTTACATTTCTCAGTAGTTTTTGTACTAAAAGCTTGCGATTTGATGGCAGTATTGATGGATGGCTTGTGTATTCTTTAACTGTTGTGTATTTTTAGTGGAAAAGGGAGGGTAGGCCTTCGCCTCAGCATAAGGAGCTTAAAACTAAATATATAATTATCAAGTGTATTTTAAGTAATATTTTTATACTATAATAATTTAAAAAAAGTTGTTTAAATATTAAATAATTCATGATGATGCTGAAAGATATTTTGAATTTCGGATTTCCAAATAGAGAAACTCAGAAAAACTACTTAATGAAAAAAGGTATAATCTTGTGACAAAATTATCACTTCGCAACTTATTCATTTTGATTTCAGATATTAACGGAAATGTCAAATTAACTTGGTAAATTGAAAAGTCGTAATAGGTCCTACTTAATTGTAGGAAAAAAGAACAACGCTTTCAAAAAGAAAAATTACAAACAATTTTACTTTTATTGTCACTACAATTTATTTCCGAAGCTCACAGATCACTGAAAAATAAATGAAGCATTCGTCACTTGTTTTTAACTGCAGCAATGATCAACAATTCCAAGAAAATTGTTACAAAAATATAAGGCAAGACAAAACGACATCGGACATAGCGTAGGAAAACAAATAAAAGCTCGAATAATCAAAAGCTGAGTAATCAGAATTTTCTTTAAAAAACTGATTCATGAAGCTTTCATACCAAAACATCTTTGCGTGGTTGTTTATAGAGAATCATAAGCACAAATTATGAATCATCACATCATAATTATAATTTCATATACAGGGCGTCTCACGGCTATGCCACATGAAGGGAAAGTACCTTCAATATTGTAGATAGAACATTTTACTGAAAGAAGACATTATTTTAATTTTAAAAACAATATAAACTGCATTCATAGATTTTAAAAAATTACATACTGTTTGTACCGGGAGTCGAACCCGCTACACGAGAAAAATAATTACCCTGTAGCTTTATCCTACCGATCGAAAGGCTTCATCTTAAGGATTATTTTTTGCTAAATAACATAGTGTCAGAAATAAAAGGAAGACCATGAATTTTAGCATTTGATGTGAAATTTTGTTCAGAAAAATAAAAAGGACAAACAGAACTTAGACCTATTATTGTAAATATCCATCACAACAAGATCAAAAAAACCGGCCAAGTGCGAGTTGGACTCGCCCATGAAGGGTTCCGTAGCAGCAAGCATAGATTAGGGATATAATTATGTGGAGATTAGTAAGTAATATACACAAACAATAAAAATAACTTTGTTTTTCATAGTGTTTGTATGAATGGCATAGTTATATTTGCGGTTTTTGAAAATGTACTATATCTCAAAAACTGCTGACTGTATCTCATCCAAACCAATTTTCGTTGGAAGTTTTTGTTGAGGTCTACATTACATATTTTTTTTTAGTTTTATCATTCTCTTATTTTAAAAGTTACGGGGGGGGGGGGGGGATACACATTTTACCACTTTGGAAGTGTCTCTCGTGCAAACTGTTCAGTTTAGAAAAAAATGATATTCGTAACCTCAACATATTTTTTAAAGACCTATCCATAGATACCCCACACGTATGGGTTTGGTGAAAAAAAAAATTTTGAGTTTCAATTCTAGGTATGGGGGGCACCCCCAAAATTTGTTTTGTTTTTATTTTTGTGTGAAAATCTTAATGCGGTTCACATAATACATCTACCTACCAAGTTTCAACAGGATAGCTCTTTTACTTTCGACAAAAAGTGGCTGTGACATACGGACGGACAGACAGACAGACATGACGAATCTATAAGGGTTCCGTTTTTGCCATTTGACTACGGAACCCTAAAAATCGACAGGGAGTGAAATAATCAATAGAGTACGATTTTGTATTCAACAGTATGTAATGGGACTCATTTTGAGCATTTGGTATTGATTAATTTTGTAACAAAAATGTTAAATATTTGTTCCGTGCGGACTGCGGGGACCGAACCCGCGACACACTGCGCAGCAGTGGATCACTCAGACACTGTGCAATGTATGCAACAGATATCCCATCCCAAGCTCCATCCATCATCCATGGCTCTGCCTGGGCAAGTGTTGCTTAAACTTGAAGTTACACTACATGATTGAAAGCTTTAATTCCAAAAATTCTTTTGCGTAGTTGTTTACAGCGAAATTGCGACTAAAATTATAAATGATTCAATTTTCTCTGTCCTCATGGAAAAACCAGTATAAGCTGGCCGTTCATTCTGCGAGAAGATCAACATTGCGAAGCCAGGATAAACCGGTTATGTACAGCTACATACATTTACGCATACTTTTCTAGCTTCCGTGTCTGTTACCTTCGTTCGTCTAGACATACGGTCGATGTCTTCATTGAACCTTCAAAGCGAGGTCTTGGTCAAAGTAACTTCATTCATTGAGCTATTTTTATAACGTTTTTGCTTACGTTTCCGTCATTTTACACCTGGGCGAACGCCCTTTGAATTGATTCTATTGAAAGTGACAGCAGGTCGTGATTGATGACGTGGGCAATGAGATGGCGGGAAATTGAATTTTGGAATCAATTTTTTTGAAATTGATTCCAAAATTCAAATTGAAATTGTAATAAACGGAATTAAAAAGAAAAAGCCATAAATCAAACATTAAATTGAAAAGCTTGATGGTCGACAAAACAAAACAAAATATCGCCACAATTATTGATCATGGACTAGTATAACAAGTCCATGCAATTGATAGACCAATCAATTGCATGGACTTTTTATACTTGTACAGCTATCATAATAATTCTTCTGCCGAAAATTTCGGGAAAAACTTTAACTACATAGGTATGTGAAGAATCTTACCACCATCTTTAAGGCGACAATTAAGATTTTGCATAATTTGATTATTTGATAATTTGATGTAGCCGTGGGACACACAATGTTATCTTTGATTTATCGTTGTTGTTGTTTTTAATTTGCAATGCTTTCCTTCGTTATCATGTTCTTTTTTTATATTTTTTTTTGTTGTGTGCACCGGCTCTCAAATAAACGTTTTTTCTTTCTTTCTTTAATTACACATCAAAAGAGATGACAATGAACATTACCATCATAATGGTGTATAATTGCATGTTAAACCACTTTGACCTAACATAAAGCAAAACAAGGTTAATATGCCCCAGGCTAATATTATACAGGATGGTCCAGGCCGAATGGATATAAATTTTTTTTAGGTAGTCGACTAAGGGACCTATTTGTACCCGCCAGAAAAAAAATCGCTTGTCACCCGTTTACAAGATATGATTTTTTTTTGTAATTTTAGAAATATCACCATTTTGAATGTTTTCATGATTATTATTTACTTTTCAAGTGAAAAGTTATATTATATTTTTATTTTAGGTGCTTACTTAGACATTGCACTCTCTCAGAAAGGAAAAAAATGTGTGAGAGAGTCAGAAAGAAAAAAAAGTGCATTTAATTTCATATCAATGCAAAAATAGTTACTGTCCTTGAAATCGACTGATGTTTCGTAAACTCCAATAAAAAAAAAATATTTTTTTAAATTTTCCTGGCGGGTACAAATAGGTCCCTAAACGGACTGTCTAAAAAAAATTTATATCTATGTGGCCTGGACCAACCTGTATAAAAAAAATACATGTCGAATTGAGAACCTCCTCCTTTTTTTTCGTCGGTTGAAAAACAACAGTTGTTTTTCTTAAAAGGCGGAAAAACCCGAACGAAAAATAGTGCCAGTGTAATAATTTTTAGCACAGATAAACTGTCGTTGTAGGATTTTTCCGCGAACATGTGCTATCAAAAATAGGAAAATCTGGATTGAACAAACAACAATTACTAGGCTTTCTGTCAGAATTTACTGACTAAAAACCACCCTGTTTTTTTCAATATTGTCCTTTGCAATCTACGGTAACTTCTTAAAAAAAAACCGGCCAAGTGCGAGTTGGACTCGCCCATGAAGGGTTCCGTAGCAGCAAGCATAGATTAGAGATATAATTATATTGAGATTAGTAAGTAATATACACAAACAATAAAATTAAAAGATTTAAAAAATCTAAAACCCACGTTTTTAAATGTCCTAAAAATAAGAAAATAACCCTACGGGGCTGAGAGAGGGGCCACTCAAAACGTGGGGGCGTATATTTTTTTAAGGGATTATTTATGGGTTATATTTACATGACGTGTATAGATCGTGGGGGTAACTTGCAAAGATACGCCCCCACGTTTTGAGTGGCCCCTCTCTCAGCCCCGTAGGGTTATTTTCTTATTTTTAGGACATTTAAAAACGTGGGTTTTTAGATTTTTTAAATCTTTTAATTATTTTAGTATTTTTATTATGTTCATCGGGTTTGAAGCTACACTGAAAATTTCAGCCTGCTAGCTTATTGGGAAGTGCCTCAAAGCCTGTCCGCCATATTGGATTTAAGTCACATGACTATTTTTTTCGTATTCCTGACAGCAAACCATTTCATTTGATACCCATATCATGGGGGTGGATTTCAAACAGCCAGTCTACCATATTGGACGTCCGCCATATTGGATTTAATTCACGTGTCTATTTTTTCGTACTCCTGATAGTAAACCCTTTCATTTGATATCCATATCATAGGGTCGCATTTCAAATAGCCTGTCTGCCATCTTGGACGTCCGCCATATTGGATTTAAGTCATATGACTATTTTTTCGTATTCCTGACAGCAAACCCTTTCATTTGATACCCATATCATGGGGGGGAGTTTCAAACAGCTAGTCCGCCATCTTGGGGAGGGCCGCCATATTGGATTTGTTAAGACGTTTCATATCTTGTCATGTATTGTCATCAGAACTCAAAGCGTGTACAAAATTTCAGCCTGCTAGCTTATCGGGAAGTGCCTCAAAATTGAGTTGCAAAAGTCCAACCGGAACGACAAACAAACAAACAAACAAACAAGAAAAGTGAGTGTATAAAAACGTGGGAAAAATAACTTTGTTTTTCATAGTATTTGTATGAATGGCAAAGTTATATTCGCGGTTTTTGAAAATGTACTATATCTCAAAAACTGCTAACTGTATCTCATCCAAACCAATTTTCGTTGGTAGTTTTGATTGAGGTCTACATTACATATTTTTTTTAGTTTTATCATTCTCTTATTTTAGAAGTTACGGGGGGGGGGACACACTTTTTACCACTTTGGAAGTGTCTCTCGCGCAAACTGTTCAGTTTAGAAAAAAATGATGTTAGTAACCTCAACATCATTTTTTTAAAGACCTATTCATAGATACCCCACACGTATGGGTTTGGTGAAAAATTTTTTTTTGAGTTTCAATTCTAAGTATGGGGGGCACCCCCAAAATTTGTTTTGTTTTGATTTTTGTGTGAAAATCCTAATGCGGTTCACATAATACATCTTTCTACCAAGTTTCAACAGGATAGCTCTTATACTTTCGACAAAAAGTGGCTGTGACATACACGGACAGACAGACACACATGACGAATCTATAAGGGTTCCGTTTTTGCCATTTGGCTACGGAACCCTAAAAAACAGTTTTTGTGCAGTGGCAAAATTACATTTAGTCCACTATCGACCCGGAAAAGATTTGTCAATTTGTTTCCTCTTAACCTTGAAATATAGTTCACACTCGACCCCCCAGGGGGCGATATTGGCTGATTTATACTGATTGGTCTTTTACCAACTCAGTTTTTCTACCAATGCCCCCTTTATTTCTCCACAAATATTCGCTTGCCTTAAGCTGTTTACTGTAATAAATTATTTTTCAATCTCCTATGATTTATTTCGTGAATATAAATCAAATAACAATTAATCAAATCGTTCACAATAGATAGTGTTATCAATTAATAAATCTGATCGAATATAAGTGTTGCCAGCGTGCTTTTTGGCACACGATGGGATCGAAGATAATTTAATTACTATTATGAATGGTCCTAACGGTAATACTTTAAAATTACGTGGTCCTAGTGGCCTGTTAGCTGATTCACACGTACAATACGTGATTTTCTTTGATTGTGGTTCTTAGCCTTTTTCATGTTATTTTTTTACTTAGCGAAGTTCAGAAGCTAAGCGAGGCCATTGATTTTCAATTTAAAGAGGATTTATTTATGCTTTCAGAAAAGAAAGTAACAAAAATATTAGGTACAGACTGGAGCAAGTCAACCTACCCCAATCTGTAAAATTTTACCAACCTTTTATTAACCTTCCAATATTGTGATAAGGTTAAAAATCTATAAAAGAAACTTGACAGATTGAGGTAGGTTGATGTGCTGGCGTCTGTACCTTTCGAAATTTGAAAAAAAAAAACTAGTAAACTACGTTTAAGTATGTCTTCTTGAATAGGAAAATAGGCGAAAACTTCGAACTCTTGCAAAAATGTTAATTTACGCATGCGAATTCAAAAATGCGTCTGCGCATACGCATATTTCGTGATAAATGTATTTTCTTCGGTTTTTAATGCAATCTGTGAAACATTTCCTCTAATGATGCCTAGTGTGGTGTGATGCCGAGAAAAGAAAAGCGAAAAAGTTAATCAAGTGGACAGCATATTGTAGACTCCCACGCATTTAAAAAAAAACAGAGAATTTGAATTTTCTGTTGACATCATCTTCGTATGAGATCAGGTGAGATAATGATCAAAAGCGTACCTATCTAAAGTTATAACACAAAAGGGTCTATAAATAAAGAAGTTCGTATCACTTCCACTTTTAATAATTTAACGACCACTATTAAAAATAAGCTATCAAACGTCAAAAACAATTCAGCTCCACAACTAAAACGAATCGATCAAGAATTTAAAAATAAAATATCCGACTATAGACGAACTTCTGAGAATTAATCTAAATTTTTTCTATATGCCTGAAGTATGGGTTGGCAACGGTACCATTCTAAATTTAAAACATCGCGATGCAGCAAAATAGAAAAGAGATGGATAATTTTCATCTTGATAGATGAAGATATTTCTTGGTCAAGATGAGAAATGGCAAGATGTTTTGGCTCAGTTTTGCAATGTGTACCATGTCGTGGCAAATGACGTAATAATGTACGACGTTGGTATAAAGGGGGTGGACAGTGCTGACAATTAGGGACGTCCTAAAATAATGTCCCTGCCTACGCTAGGGAGAGTTGGTTTATTTTTAAATGTGTTTGGGTGTAAGACTGGCAACATAGATAAAATTTTTTGGTGATAGAGAGGTCTATGGTCAGTAGAAAACATTTGTGTAATATTATGCTTTTCAATATATCTGATGCGATTCCAGTCGACCCACGTTTCTGGTACCTATTTAGTATGCTAAACACAAAACATTTGTAATAACCTCTAGATATTTTTGTTTGTTTATATTGTAATGTTTGCTCTGGAAAATCGTAAAGTTACTGAGTTAAATAAAATTTCACCGCAATGCTTTGAATTCAGAAAAAAAAAAAAAAAAATTGTTAAAAATTGTAAAAACGACCGTTTATTCCGCGAAAATAAAAAGTTCGTCTACATTCTATAAATTAAAAACCGAAATAGCAGATTCAATCACCTCTGCACAGTTGTCATACGACATTTGAAAATCGAAATAGAAAAAAAAACAAATGACAGTGATGTCAAACGAGACACCAATAAAACTATTTTAGATGAAAAGAAAACAAAAGAACGTCGAGTGGATATAAATTAGGTTTTTTGTTCAAAGAAAAGAGTTAGATCGCGGGAATACATCCCGTCGTAAAAGAATATTGGTGTTGTCTATGGATTTCCATAGACAAGGTTGTGGTTCAGTGACGCGTGTGTCAGAAGTTTTGACCGCAGTAATAGTAGACTCGACTTGTATTGTGGGCTGAGATGGATGTATTTTTGGAAAGTTAGGTCATCGAGATGTAAATGTGTAACAGATCTGTAGATGCTTTTCATAACTAGCACAAGAGTACTTCGAATAAGTCTATCTGTGTGCCGGGTGGCGAAATTTCGAAACAACAAATATTTAAACATGGCAAATATCCCATTTTGATTATTATAATGATAGTATTAATGACTTTTGAAGCTTTGAGAGATGAGTTTAGAAACTTTTAAGCTATTGTCAAACAGACAGGCGAAGCGAACGCGAAGTGAAGCGTTTTTGTTTGTAATGTATGGGATTGTTTGAAGCCTGTCACATAGACTATCGGACCGCTTTCGCTTTTCCATATGACAGGATTCGGATTGCATTCGCTTCGCGTTCGCCTGTCTGTTTGACAATAGCTTTAGGGTCAGTTCAGACCGAGACGCGAAGCGACGCGACGATGCGCGCACACTTTTAAGAGCCATTCAAAATACGACTTTATTTTCTACACCAAAAGATACACATTTCGTTGTGAGAATTTAGAATACGTTGAGATGCGCAGCGATGCGCAGCGAGGCGCATCGCGGCGCAGCGTGAAATGACAGGCCTCTTCACGCATCGTCGCGTCGCTTCGCGTCTCGGTCTGAACTGACCCTTACTGTTTTGTTTTTTGGAGTCGGCTAGGTACAGTCAGTCAGTGGTTTGACATGTACACTTGGACAGTGAAATCGCCCATAGTGGCGCTTGGAGCTTTCAATATCAATTTATACCTACCCCTGATATTCGGTTGTCTGTATCTGCGGCATAACTGGGGTTAATATTTAGAACATTCATCATTCACGTCATTTAATATACGAACTCTTATTTTTTACAAGACTGCCCAAAAACGTGTCATGTTTTTTTCGTTGGTAATAGCGTGGCGGACCTGCCTAAAAAAACACTGACGTCTATGGTATAAATCTATTGATTGACTTTTAACCATAAGCAAAAAACTTGACACCTTTTCATAATCGAAAACAATTTAATAAACCCATCACCATTAGTCTTGTACAGAAATAATTTTATCATGTGCTACTAACCTAAAATCATTGGCAGATGAATAAGAGAAGAAAGTATTTCATCGCATAATACATCATCAGCTTCCATTATCCAATCTGTACTATAATAATATACTTAGGCCAGTTGCAGGCACTTTCGAATCGTAAAAAAAAATCAAATAGACAAACCGCATTAGAATACAAAAAGTGAAAAGAGGGTATGAGGCTTTTGCTTTGTGGTAAGACAACATAGGGCTCAAAAAAAAAAAAAAACAACATGCAGAGAGTAAACTTCGGAACAACGTCATCTATTTGTAAAAATATTCCACCATTTGAAAGGTACAGACGCCAGCATATCAAGCTATCTCAATCTGTCAAACTTTTGTAGATTAGGTGAATAGAATAGGTTTATATTCTATTGAGAAAATTTGATAAATTAGGATAGATTATGTAATATTATATTTATGGTCTGTATATTATTCCAGATGGACTTCACTTTTAGAAGAAGCTAGTAATACTATAAATGTGAAAATTATAAACGAATTAGGATGTGGTACACAGAAATGCCATGCCCTGGTTTGAGATTTAGGGTATGTTATGTTATGACTGTACGTTCCTGTGGAATGACTTTTGACTTGCATACGGACAAAGCCGAAGCACAGAATACTTGGCCGAAGACAAAAGATACACATAAAAAATATCGATTTCTTTTTTGTTACCTACGAGCTACGCTACGGTAGATTTTATTATGATTTCTTCTTCTTTTAAGGTTATAATTATTAAAAGGTATTAATAAAATGAATGTTCAAATAAAAATAAAAAAAATCAGCTTATGCTAGTGAACACAGACTTTTTTGATGTGTAAGTATAGGTGTAGGGAACCGCGGGCAAAGGCTAGCCTCATATTATTTTTGGCTTCAAACATACTCAGTATAAAAAGCATATTTTTCGTTGAGTATGAATAGGGCTTAATTAAAGAGATTGCTGTGGGCTTTAGTAAGACGCGTATTTGCAAGTCTTGGAATTTCGGCTTATTTTGGCAATCGTTACGTTGCTTGTTTGTGACCGTTTTTGGATGCATCTGCTATTTTGCCGGCGCCCTTTATTTATAGACGAAATGCGTAATGAATAGGATAAATTGTTAAGTATTTGATGACGTATTTTTTTTCTCCTGAAATGTAGGTACTTACGTTCTTTACTTACCAGTACTATGTATAAAACTTTTCATAGTGTTAGTAAACCATTTTCTGTCTAACTGCAACAATTTATTAACTTTATCTATAAACATTGTTTTCATATCATAGACAAGCACAACATTTAAATGAAACTTCATTCTGTTCTATTTTAGAAAAACGTTGCCGTTCCTCGACTTGGTATTGTTTGTTTGTATGTAGGTAATGGTGTACGATAACTTTCTACTTTTGTAGTAGAACTGACTGTTTCTAATCGTGCCATCATTTCTATTATGAATATCAAAGCTTAAGTTTTAGTAGACATACGGCATTTACCAAAAATAATATTTCATATCAATGCCAGATAAAATCCTAATTTATTTTCCCTGATCCCCAGTTCATATTCAAGTCAAAATAATCCCAAGGGTGTTAGTAAAATATTTTACAGAATCAATTTATAATCCGTATTGGCCAATAGATGGCGTTAATTTAAAGGACGGAGGTACTTTACGCCCTGGATTTAATGAGACACATCTGGGTCGAGGTTGGCTGGGTATTTTCGGACTATTGTACAACAGTTTTGATTAACCGCTCATAATTTAATATTAATTGGAAATATGGCAGGTTTAATTGTGGAAAAAATTGTAAGAATTTGACTTGACCTGTTCTTGGTAAGAAAATGAAGGTTTTAGTTGAGAATCGACCTTTTCAACTAGGTGATTGTTTTTAAATTTCGTTTTTTTTTAAAAAGAACCTATCGTGGACCTTTTTTAAAAAATCGAATGTATGTTAACAGTTTACGAGAACATTACCTATTTGCAGTTTACGAAGTTTGTTTCCAGTCCAGTTACAAAACGAACATGAATTAAAACCAAGGAAATTGGTCCATTAATATGCTCGCAACCGATGAAGTTTTCAACATTTACTGCGGTAATAAAATGTGTAATACACAAATAGTACATTATGTACTACACAAATTACATAATAAATAAGAGAATTACGTGATTATTACATGATGTTAATTGTGTCATCGAAAGTGAATTCGTGATTGTGTTTATTCATTATTACATTGCTTCTATGCAATTACTCTAGTAGTGTATTTATAGTGTTCAAATGTTTGGTCGGTTTTACCTGGTAATTAAAGATGCGAGCCAATTAAAAATCTAATAATAAAATCAACCGCATATTGTCCTTAATATGTGTCTTTAAGCCAATCAATTTGAAAACATAATTATCCCATATTTCCAGTTTCTCTACACAAGCCATACATATTAGAGCCTAATTTCTCAAATTCCTGTCACAAAGGATATCAAAGAGTTCGGTTATTTCTAAGGGTTCGCAAAGAAAACAAAACACAAACGGGGCATCATACTTTAATGTTCAGTCATGCTTACAGAGACTCTCAATCAGTGCGCTCGTGCTTCGTTAGGTTCCAAGCTAGTCTCCCATAGTGCCCCAGAAATCAACTTCTTCTTCCTCTTCTTCAATTACCTCTTTAGTTTCAGTCGCCTCTTCCTCGAAGGAGTTGAGTTTGGGAACGTCTTTCAACATCGGCTTTAGCTCCGCATGGTCTTCGGAAGCCACGCTGTCAACTGACGCTTCCACGCTCCAGTGGTCACTCCTTCTCTCCCTCGAGTTTTCCCGCGATCGACTTCTGGAATGAGAACGCGCTGATAGATTAGGAGTGCTTCCGAACCCTGCCACTTTGCCGTCTTTACGCATATTCTCGAACTCAGCTTCCTCGAGTGACGTGAACATCTTTAGTTCTTCCTCGCGGGACGCTCGCGACTCTCTGGAAGAATTCGACGACGAAGAGTGACGCTTTCTGAAACTCCGTCGTCTGCCACTCGGGTCGCTTCGTTGTAACGGTCGGAACTTAATCCCATCAAGAGATCTTAAACAAATTCATAACACATGAGTAGGTATAGTACAGATGATGAATGGTATGAACCATGAATTAGCTTTCTACTCGTGCATATGGTGGTGTCCGGATGGGCGGTGATCACTCGTGGCGATGGGATGCAGCTAGGTCACTACCGAACTGTAAGCGTGAGAGACTACATGAGTAATGTTCCTGCTCGTATCAATGAATATTAACCTGAGGAATTCTTCGCTGTATTCGCCTTTTTTGTCGTCGTCGAATGATTGGAAATGTATTTCGGGCAGTGTTGGCGGGGTGCGGGTGGGACTCAGTGGTCTGTAATGCCATGTCAGTTTCTCGTCAGCCCCACCGTCCTCCTTGCTGTCAGGCGCGACAGAATTCGAAGTAAAGCTGTTGTGATTTGAATCTGAAATAGTTTCACGAGGCGTAGGTGATCTTGATCTGTTTGATTGACCGACACTGATCGAGCCTGACGTGTTCGTTACAATAGTTTTCGTTTTTGTCGCTATGTACCTGTCGCTCCGGTAGTCTCCGTTCGATTGTGTCGACTCGACCGAATCCTGTCCGAAGCTGGAGATTTTCGTAGAGAACAGTATGGCAGTCGAGTTTGTGTCGTCGCCGTAGTACTTGACGGCGGCCGATTTTAGTTTTCCATTTTTATCCTCTGTTAATAATAGGTATCCCTGACCGCATTCTTTGCTCCAGTCGGCTGTGGAGGATGCGTTGGTCGCTTTTCTGAGTTGGCTGCTGTAGTATTCAACAAGATCTTGGAAGTCCGGGTGGTCTTTGGGTACGACGCCACTAAGTAGGTGTTTCAAGCACTCGATCGCTTCGCGTGTGCCCGCGTACGAGATAACGACAGACAGCAGGAGTCCCATTTCAATGTCCTCGTACAAACACGGCCTTATCAAAAGGAATGGAAAAGGGGTACTTTTGAAAAGGGTCTCTGGGGAGCGGGTCGGATGCAGCGCGATTACGCCGAGACAAGATTTGAACAACTGAAATTAAAGTGTAATAGTTGCCAAACTTTTGTGTCCCGATTTAGAATTCATTTGGCGTTGTGGCCAGACATTAGCTTTATGTCTCGTTCGATCATTCGGGCGAAGGTCGTGGGTTTACGAGACTATAAAAATGTTTCAGCTAGTGATTGATTTGTTAGCTCGTGTGATTGTGGCTGTAGTGAGTTATTGGGAATGTCACACCGGCTCACTTTGTTGGTGATTTAAGGTGAATGCGTTTGGTTGCAGTTCCTGTGATGTTTCAATCAATAAATCAACATAGGATCGGAGCTGTTCACTACCGGACTCGGTGTACTCTCTGTGATGTTTGAACTAAGTTTATGGATCCTGACGTTTATTTGTTTTAGATACCTATGCTAACGATTTCAATCAACATGTTAAATGCACCAGATTTATGGGAGCAATCAGACTGTTTTATAGATTTTTTTACCTTCATCTACAAACTTCAACAAATAGTGGAGTAGAAGGTAGACAAATCGTCTTATCAGATTCTTCGTCTGCCTAGCCTTTTCCCGACTTTATAGAGGTCATTTTACCTGTCAAACCGGTTGCAGCTGAATATCAGTATTCTACATGGAGCAACTGCCTACCTATGATGTGTTCTGTAACCCAGAAACTGGGTGATACTGTACCCCTTGGTAAGACTGGTCGACTTCTGATTACAACCAATATAAAAGGACGGGGTCACAGTCTAGTAACCTTATAAGGCCTTATTTAATTTGAAGCCCACGTTCAAGCCCTTAATTTATTTTCCTAGCGTCTAGGTACTTTAGTATACACTTCTAGACTGGAAACGATACTTAAGTAAAGTAATTAGTAGTTGTTCAGGTCAAACAGCGATGCCTTTGTTTTACTAATCAGCCTTATTTAGCCGATGACTAATTGCTACTGTTGCCAAATCTACGAATGACCGTCGGCGTCGAAGGCACTAGGAATACGTAGTTTTGAGTCATAGCGTTTACTAGTACCTATTAATTTATTATCTTTACGATAATAAATATCTGTTGTTTCGTATTAAATCCTTATTTGAGGTTTTATTGGTAGTAGAATAACGTAAACGTAGATTATTTTATAGCTATTATAGGACACTATAACATTAGTAATTTGTGTTTTGTTGAACTTAGGTACTCAATATAATTTGGGGCCGGTAGGAACAAATTTAGTACTTTATTATTTAACTGATACAAATATAATGGAATCAATTTATGGAAATAAATTGTTTGGAGAACAATAGATTTGGAGCGCTCGGGAATAAACTCAAAAAAATATCGTATCAGACACAGGAACCTTCCGAAACACCTGTGTCCGGTAAGGACCTGCGTCAGGCGGAAGGTGAGGACGCCGAGGCGCTTCTCTAGCCACTTCTTAAAGAGGGGACTTATTGTGCCCGAAATACAGATAGCTTAGGTCTTAGGACAACTTTTGCGCAAAAGATGATGTTGCTTCAAAAATCCGGGAAAAATCACTTGCGTAAGTAAATAACCTTGAACTATTAATAAATATTGTTCCAAAAAGTTGTTACGTAACTTTCTTTTAGAATCAAACAATGTACACGATCTTTCGTAAATAAAAGAATCCAGCTGTATCAACGTATAAATTGCGTGGGATCTTGACACTGAAAGTTGAAAATAATGTTTCAGTTTCATGTGTTACAGAACAATTTTGCGTAATGAGCGATTTTTTGGAAGATAGTTGATAGTCCTGAGTGATTGATGAATCGCACTTTATTTGTAAAATATACAAATATTTTACTTTTATACCCTCAGGGTATGGGGGTACTTAGTCAGTTCAACGGGTTTTTACATGCCCTTTACCGTTAGTATCCTACAATATGCCTTTGGCCAGCTTATTTTGTAGATATTTTTATTTTAGTGATTATTTTCTCATAGTATTTTACTGTTTGTTTCTCTGCATCACCCAAAGGTAGACTGGAAAATTCTAGGAAGAAGTTTTTAATAAATAAATCCATTTTATAGGGCCTTCATTATACGACTTACAATTTCAATCGTAAATGAAGTTTTGTTCAGAAAAAATCTTCAAGAAAAAGTTTTGCCAAAAGTTACCTTCAGAGCTTTTCTCTATTAATTATCTCTTTTAACAGTTAATTTCTGTCCAATATGGTTTAAACTTATGTAAACTATGGGTTACGTAGCAAAAAATCAAGATCAAAGTTAAAATATAAGTTTGCAGAGAAAGTTTCTGAATGGAAAACCTAGGTAGGTGTTATATTTAATTTTAGGTCTATTCACACTATGAGCTTCTTATGTAACACTCTTGCTCAGCCCGAGAAAGCATCTGTTCTTAATCAGCGAATTTAAAATCTCCTCTATTTACTAGTACGTACTATTTTTATAGCTGTTTAGTTACATAAATATTTCGAATACCCTGACGTTATTTCAATCTGTTAGTAACAATAAAAAAGGACGTTAATTTGTGTGTAATTAAATGTAATGGCAATTATAAGGTGAGTTGTAATCGAATTTGTGTTTGTTGATATTGTTTTTTGTCCAATCAATTCAAATGTATGCTTAGTGAAATAATGAAAATGTAAAGGTGAAGTGATTGTGAACGAACCCTTTGTTTTCCTCAATATTTTTTTTACAGGAATTTTCCTGTAATTTTTCTCTTGCTCGCAATTCTATCATAATTTATTACAATCTGTTGAGATATTTGCAGTGCCTACACCTAATACAAGCAATCAACAATCTCTACGTCCATTGCCAAGCAAATTGACGTAAAATAGTCCCTAACAAGAGAATTCTTCCAACTACGTGTCATCGACCTTTGGGAAATTAAAAAAAAATCCGTTGCACACGTAACTAATGTTTTTAAATCTTCAAACTTCGAACACTAGAACCAAATGTTTTCTTTTTCAAAAGACGTTTACGTTGTTTTGTCAAAATGCCAGAATTATTTTATAGTTCTATCTTTTTTGTTAGAAATAATCTGTAAATATTTAGTTCTTTATATTGTCATGGCGCGAGATTAATAACGACAAGTGTGCTTTACGATTTTATTAGATTTTTGATTTACTTCTTACAGTAATTCGTCTCGTATTTTTTGTATTAAATTGGGAACTTTGAAAATTTCAAGAGCAAAAATTATTACTTTGAAGACAGCAGTTTTACTCACCCGAAAACTTTCCCGGCAAATAAAACTTAAGGAAAATTGACAAAATCGTAAACGAGTAAGGGGATTCTCGATTAGGTACTGGAATTTTTATTTCACCTCCACCATCACCTTACCTCATAACATAATGGACTTTGGCATGTTTTAATATGCACCTGTTTATATTATGTCTTAATACGATATAGCGTCTTCAAATACGAGAGAAATTGAATGAAACTCATATTCTTACTAGACAACAATGCTGCTCAGAGCTGATCATTCAACTCGATTCAATTAACATCCTTTCTTTTAGTTTTTTTTTTTGGAGGAATCAACCACCTGTACCATTCTACCATAGAACATCTAGCTAGACGCACTGCAAGTTATCAACCCTACCTTGTTGCTATTGCACCATTTCGTACTACCTAAGCGTTTACAAACGTCTTTTATAATGGGCACGGCGAAGGAGCAGAACTTTCTACTTGCGTCTGTGTTTCTGAACACATACAACCCAAATCACTTCAAAGTTAGAGAAAACAGGCTTCTTCTGGATACGCTCGCTCCACTGTAGACTTTGTATGTCACTTCTGTTGTAGCCTAGAATCAACAGCATAAAATAAAGGGCAAAGGTTGCATGGACGCCAAATAATTGGGATATATTGAAACGTTAGGGTCGCGTCACATATTTTATTCGTAAGCAATGACAAGCTCGGAGCTTTATCGGCTCAGATCATGTTTCCAGACGATTTAATTCTGCCTGCCGGGGTCGGGGGACTATCTAGTAACCGTGGCCCCGGAACGTAAAGGGCTATTGAAGGACGCAGTGGATTTTAGTCAGAATAAGTCTGACAGTCCATCCCGCCGTGCCCTGGGTGGGAGGACTCATTTGATGATTTTACCACGTAAAAAAAAAACGATATAATACTGGTATTCAGCTGCATCCAATGAAATTGAAAGCTGAGTAACATAGGTGGCTGAAAGATGAGATACGGTTACATCATATTTGAGGATATTGACGACAAAAGCTAAAGTCACACACACAATGGCTAGCTATGATGTTTAGCATTTTATTAAATCGATTCTGGTGAAGTAATTACGACTATAAGCCCAGAAAATTGCTGGTTGCAAGAAATCCTAGATTCGTTCTCTGAAAAGAAGCCCTATCGTCTGACAAGTGGAAAACACTTCTTCTTGTCTACAATAATTTTCACCAGGATTAACGCAAGCTTTTCGCTTAGCTTTAGCGTGTTAAATGTCAATCAATGTTGATGAGAATGAATGTCACTATGTCCAATTGTACATGTCCTCAGATTTTTAGTGCATTTTGTCACGTTGAGCAACAAAAGCATAATTAATTACACAGATTTGTGAAATCACTATCACGTTTAAAAATACACCTGATCACTCATACACTTAAGATCTAACAATAACCAGTCCCGAATCCGACATAGAAACACAAATTTCCGAACGTCAGCCATTCCAGAGCCATTATTCTTACAGGAGTACGTAAGACACTCTCATTTTGGTACAAACATACGTCTAATTACGGAACGGTGACGTAGGTGTGACGTCAGGGGATTCGTACGGAAAGTGTGGGCGGACCTTATGTTGCCTTTCAACCAGAGACATGATATGGTGTAGAAAGAGATTTTTATCAGCACACGTAGCCTGACCAATTCCATCTCTAATTCTTACTCATTTGATGATTTTATCACGATAAAAAAAAAGTATCGCACTCATAGACGAAAGAGAATAAAGATTTATTTTCCACGCTTTTGCTCAGGACGATAGACATTTTTTGCTCAGGACGATAGACATTTTTTCTACATTCTGTCATGTTGTCTATTCTTCTATCGACAAAAAAAGAAAAATTCTGCGGTGTCATGCTGAGCATGCGGAAGCAGTCACGGTAATCAAATAAAACCTTTGGAGAAACTTTTGTCTATTTATTTTAACTCTATAACATGGTGTGAGACGTAGAATTTTACTAAAAATATGGTGTGAAATGTTGTATTTAAACCAATATTTAAACAGTTAAATTGCTGAATAAGCGAGATAGTAGGATTTGCTTTACGAAGGCAAGCTGTGCCAGAAAGAGTGCGATGCGACCCAAGCAATGCGTTGTTAGCAGGTCGCATACCTAGTTATCATGCTCACTTAACTAAGTACCTACTTTTCCCAAATCAACAGAAAAAAAACCTAATTGGGTGATAGCACACGTTCTTCATACGTTCGTCCGTACATTTCAAGTGGAAAACAGGCCCAAACCACAAGATATTTGCGCTGTAAGAGCTGAATCACTGGATAGTTCGGCCGCGGTAGTTCAGCGCTTTTTTGTGTAAATAACTCAGTTATGTAAGTCTGGATGTGGGTGGGGCTCGATTCATAAAAGCTGGACTTCTTGAGGAAAAAATAGTATTTTCTTTGGTTACGTATCTGCGAACAATTCTTTTTTTATGCAGATTTTACAGCCTATATAATATTTGAAGAGTTTTTTACATAAAGAAAAAATGGTTGGGTATAAATTGGAAGTTTTTTGTTAACTTTTTTTACATTATTATTTATTTATTTGTATTCTCATAACTCTCATAAGTAAATAACTTATAAACTAAGCCCCACAAAACCGTTGTAATGGTTTGACTGTGGGGTCGGTGAATCTATGTTAACACTAATTATTTATTTTTACATTACTTAAGGCGATGACAAGAGCTAAATATGTCACCTCTCGCTCGCACGTTTCGACATTTTGAAAGATATAAAATCACTGATACCATTTTTGAAAAATCGCAATCAACTATTTTTTGTGCAATCACATTGCACAGTTTAGTAAAAAAAAAACATTTTAATCGATACAAGTTTACCTACTCAAAAATTTGCTGAACTAGTTTTAGTACTTAAGCAAATTTTTGAGTAGGTAAACTTGTATCGATTAAAATGTTTTTTTTTTACTAAACTGTGCAATGTGATTGCACAAAAAATAGTTGATTGCGATTTTTCAAAAATGGGATCAGTGATTTTATATCTTTCAAAATGTCGAAACGTGCGAGCGAGAGGTACATTAGCTCTTGTCATCGCCTTAAAACTAAATTATTAACTAACGGTAACACTTTCACATATTTCTAAATAATGTCTTTTTAACTTGCATAACATAGGTATAATGTCAACCATGAAAGTTATTTTAGGAGAATGTCTAGTAATTTTAAAACTGCATAATCTCTACAAGACATTTTCTGATTAAATATTACAACTGCCAATGATATTTTCGATGACAGTTGGAAATAGGACGCTACGACAACTCGTTGTAAATGATGCTGTCCACTTACTGCTTAACTTATACTGATGACCTATAAATGTCATTTGAATTTTAGAAAAAAAATATTATTTATGTCTAACAAAAAAAACTTATCGAAACGCAACGAGCAAGCTCTTTTCAAACTGACAGATTTCTGACTAAAATAGGTCGGAATAAAGTGACAATTTAAAAGTACCAATCTTCATCTAGCTATTTGATTTGTCACTCCAAATACAGGACGGCTGATTCTTCCACAATTCAAATATTTTCCCGCGTTTTCTTAGTATTGATTATAAAACCAATATTATTTCATAGAGACAAAAAGTTATTTTTTTATGTCAACTTCTTAAAATGTCAAAAAGAACTGTCAAGCAAAAGACTATACAGAGAATGGCTGGTTGTAATTCAAAGTAGATTACATAAAATCTTCAAAATTCAAAAATATCCGCGCATTTTATAAACCAGTCAGAAGATATTATTTTGCCTAACGCCTACGGTTTGTCAAACACATTACTACACGCTACGGCGCGGTCGGTAAATATACTTAAAAACATAAACATTGCGTAAATGCTTGTTTTCTTTGTATGATTATAATTATCTTCGAATTATTGTTTGTTTATGAAAATATTGGCTGGTGTTAGAATTGCATGAACTTGGTAGTAAATATTTTAACAACTAAAATATTATGTATTATCTGTATTGATTTTTTATTGAAACCAATGTACCATTATTCTACAATCGAAACATTAAATGAAACATCTTTAAATAATAAGGAATGGGTACCTCACCAATCAATTTTTAATCTTATCGATTAAAAATTGATTGGTGAAGGTGAGGTACCCATGAACTTGACTTAAAAGATTTTCATAGTAAAATTTTAGCAAATTCTTCTTGAATGTGTTGAATCGTAAAAAACAATGTCCGCTATCAATTTCAAAAGAGAACCTGTTTAATAATTTGAACATAAATTTTCAGAAGAAAAAGCTTTGAAAATAACAAAGCATGATTTTATTCAGGGCAGCCCAGCAACTAATTTCATACACCTTAGAAAAAAAAATGCAAGTTCTTAAAAACTCAATTTTATCTCACATCTCTTCACATACAAATCAAACCACACAAATTTCCCTAAACGCTAAACCTAAATCACCTCTTTCAAAAACTTCATAATCGCTATATAAAAGCCAAAATCTTTCACAAAACTTCCCAACACATATTCCCATATCGAGTCCACATTCCCGTTTACCTAAATATCTCAAAACATTGATGTCAAAGGCAAGGTCGCAGTGAAAGTAGCAGCCGAGTACGGCACTGGCTGCGCGCGCGCAGAAACCCGACACCGCCGTGACGTCAGCGCGGGCCGTGCGCAAGAGTGCGCGGTGGACGAAAGGGAACCAGGGACAGGGAAAATTTTGAGGGAAATTTTTGAAGAGATTGTAAATCTATGGCGTTAAAATTTTGGCATTATCTTTGATAATTATATAGATGGCGTTATTTGACTGAAAAGGTAATTTTTCATACTGAAAAAATACATCAAAACTTAAATGGTAGATGTCTTAACATCTACCAGCTTATTCGTATACAAAATAAAATTATTGTACGATAAAACAAAATACCGGAAACTTTACATAACAACCACAAGGTGAAAAGCCTCATAATTCGAGAAAAAAATGTGATAAAAAAAATGCGAGACAGGCTTACTATCAATTTTCATTGATGTTACACCCACTTGAACTTGAATGAACTTATTGGCAAGCGAGGGGCGTTCCCCACAAATTGTAAAGGTTTTTACGTATTTTTAAGTAGGCGTACGCGAAAAATAGTATGTGTGAGAATACACGTAACATAATTGTGTCAGACAGACAGACTCTCGCGAGTTTTATATATTGAATTTTCCGGACGCTTTATTTAAGAAAACACATTTCGCTAACCGATTTGTAGACTTGTCTTTCTCATAAGTTATTTCAAATGATGCACAGATTGGTAAACTTTACGTTGTGATGAGAAAGAAAATTATATCTGTCTAGAAATGACAATTTATATTTAGATCTACGTTTATCTTCAAATAACTATTCCTATAACTGCTTATCTATTTGAAATACTAACGTGTGTTTGAAAGTTTAACGCATGAAATCGTTCCCCGTTTTTACGTGTTGGCAACTCGCGCGCAAACATTAGGAGATCTTAGCATTAAACAATATATATGAAGTAATTTATGAATTTAACATTTAATACAATGAAACACTTGATTGATAGTTAGCATGTGCGTTTTTATTATTGTTTGTCAGGTGTATTAATCTCTTTTATAGGTCCATCCACCTATGTGGACTGTAGCTAAAGACTACACACACAGAGAAATGTATACGAGAACTTCTGATTGCAACCGCGACAGCAAGACTCACTAGTTGACTTTACAACATTTCTAGTAATAAATACTAAGTCCTTGTTATCTCTACTACTTACTTAGTATTTATTACTGAAAATGTTGTAAAGTCAACTAGTGAGTCTTGCTGTCACGGTTGCAACCAAAGGTAGCCAGACATTTCTCTGCGTGCACTACGGCATTATTTTACTAATGATATTCGTAAATAAATAAATGTATTCATTTGCCTAGGCTTTTCCCAAATTTGTATTCATTGTTTTCAGTCTAGCCAGACGCAGCTGAAAACCAGCATTTTACGAGTATATAGAATGATAGAATGACTCATGGCCTTTCTTCAATATCTCGTGATTTCCACAATCACGTATAAAATTAAAATTGTGTCTTCAAGACATCATTTTTTTTTTCAATTTGTTTTTTTTTTTTGTGAAAGGTTAAGACAAATGAAGTATGAATTAAAAATGTAGCAAATAAAGATGTTACTAACTAATATTTTTTCTATTTATTACAGCTCGGTGCATTATATTTTGCACTCGCTATCATAGTAAGTTAATCTTCATGGAATGGTAATTTTTACATGGCATGGCATGGCATATTTACTGAGTGAATGTTTATTTTTTCTCAGCCTGCTAACTCTGATCATGCTTTGTAATAAATTGAATAAAACTAGTAATAAAACAAGATAAGAATAACAGCATTTCCTTCCTATTTTCATAGTTTTTACCATATTTTCGAGAGTTGCCTCCCAATTTTTGAAAGTATCATAACAAAATATGCGCTATTTTTATGAGATCGCCTAATGAAAGCTATATTTTGACTGACGGAAGGTAAACAACGTCGGGTAAACAACAAATTGGCAGCTCCAACAGGTGGGTCGATGACACGGACGACAACCAAAGAGTTTTATAACGTAGATCTGTTTTTTTTAGAGTTCCGTATCCAAAAAGTAAAACGGGTTTGACTTGCGAACATGGATCATGCCAGGGTCAACGGCGAGTTGTCTTCCACGCGCGCCTCAAAGAGAAAAAGCTGTCAGCAATCTGACGGGACAACCGAGGGCCAAACCCTGCCAGGGTTGCGGGACTGTCTTATCGAGTAACCATGATCCTGAAACGTAAAGGGCTATTGAAGGAACACCGTCGGTTTTAGTCAGTACGAGTCTGGCAGGCTCTACTTTCCCACCCTAGGTTGGAGGACTCATTTTGATGATTTTACCACGATAAAAAAAGGGTAAAACGGAACCTTACTAAGATGTTTGTCCGCCCGTCTGTCACCAGGCTATATCTCATGAACTAGGTACTGATATTTGGATAGTTGAAATTTTCACAGATTATGTATTTCTGTAGCCGCTATAACAACAGAATAGATAATGGTACGGAACCCTATACACTTGCACTTGGTCGGTTTTTTTATAGTTGCATGTCCCGTGACCAAGGAGTTTGAGGTTATCTACCGCGACAGGTCACATTTATTTGTACGAATGTTAATAATTTTAGGTATATGATGATACTACACAATCTCGCAAAAGAAGTAAATCAAACGGTTTTAATTACGGCGTATCATGCATTTGTAACGTCCACATTACGATACGGCATCATTTACTGGGGTAACTCCACTAATAAAGAGATGGTATTTAGAGCACAGAAAAGGTGTGTTAGGGCTATATGTCGTATACAAAACATAGAAAGCTGTAAACCGTTTTTTAAAAGTCTTCGAATACTAACAATGCCCTGTCTGTACATATTTGAGGTGGCTTTATTTGTAAAAAAAAACTTTCACTTGTTCGAAACAGTCACTAAAAAGCACACGGCATAAAAATAAGATACGTAATAGACAACACAAAAAAGCATTATTCTTCAAAAATTTTTTAGGCATGGCGCCGCAAATATACAACAAACTACCTAAAGCTCTATTAAACATTAATGACATTAATATATTTAAGACAGAACTGAATAAGTTCCTAATAAATAAGACTTACTATACAATACAAGAGTACCTAATGGATAAAAATATGTGATCGTTTAATTATTTAAGATTTTATATATTAATTTTGTTGACATTGAGGTGAACATTTTCTACGTCCGATTTTATTATTTGGTGTAATGTTTTTATTGTTTCTGACTGTAATATTATTAACATACATTTTTTACTGTCATGTGACGCACTATATTTTTGCATGCCTTAATTGGTAGAATATAGTGAACTGCGCATTCACTCAACATCTTGTAATGTATTTATTTATACTGTGTTCAGCATTAAAGATTTGATTTGATTTGATTGATTTGATGTCTGATGTAGTTGTTTTTGGAAATATTAATGGTACCTATGTTAATTTTCAGACGATTGTGAGAATATGTTCTTGCTTGTGGGGGGAGTCTCAGTACCTACATTTTCATGGATATACCTATATTTTATTAGACTTTTTTATTGTTTAACAATCATAAATGTTTTAATGACAATTCCATAAGAAACTAACTCAACAATTACCTATTTCATTTTTGTTTATTTGTTTAAAAGTATAATCATTTAAAGACCTTTCTATGAATTTACTTTTAAACAAATAAATCTCCCCTTGGAGAAAGAGTGAAATTTAGACGTTGGCAGATATAGGGAGAGAGGGATCGATACATTTATAAGAGTTGTCAGGTAAATGACACTAAAACTTGAATGACAAAGTATCAGACACGGTATCAGATAAGTATAAAAGCTTTCAGACGTACAATTTGTATGACAACTTAGGTACACTACAGAATATAGTGGAAATAAAAGGATTCTCAGAGCATTTGTGTCAAAATATAAGCTTCACTGTGAGAAAAGTTTTTAATATTGTTAGGTACAGTGATACATAGTTCTTTTGTTTGGAAGGCGTGGGTGGTTAATTTTTGTAAAGGAACATATATACCGGTCGATTTGCCTATAGTACAAAAGTCGACCGTCTAAGTGACAATTAGGCTATAGTGTTTTACTACTAATTTTTCCAAGCGCTGCATTTAGTGACTAGCACAACGGCAGGTCGCATAGCTAGTCACCAGTCAAATCGACTGAAAAATCGAATTATTCCTAATAGTCCCCTCTAGCCCTGTCCTCCGGGGTGACAGCTGGGAATTGTCTTCCCAGTTATCACCGGGGTGACAATTTGTGCCGACTGTTGTCTTTGAAAACTGACTGGCGGGGACAAATAGCAAGTCTGTTTCTCAGCTGTCACCGGGGCGGGGGGTGACATTTGCTCCTTCCTTACTAATTAGGTACCATAGATTTCAGCTTTTTTATTTTTTATGCTACATAGGGCGCGGGCCACATAGAAAAGACGAGGACGCGTCGCGGACGTGCGAAAATGTTTGAGAGTCGCGCCCGCGACACGTCTCTTCTGTGTGTTCACGTTCGCGACGCTTCTATACATTTTGTATGAAAGAGACGCCGAAGAGACATATGTCTCCGCCCCGTCTGCGTCTTACGTCTTTTCTATGTGGCCCGCGCCTAGAATCAAATAAAATCAAAACAACTGCGACGACAATTCCCAGCTGTCACCCCAGAGGACAGGGCTAGAGGAGACTATTGGGAATAATTCGAGAAATCGAACCATGTAAATTAGGTATACCCGTATGAGCAACTATTTTCAAAGCACCTATGTTAAGAGCAACTATTCCTGACTGAGCACCTACCAATATTTTGACAAGTTGCACAATACAATAGTTGCTCTTAACATAGGTGCCCTAAAAATATGTAGTTACTCAAACGTTACCTCATGTAAATGCCCTCTTTCTGTCTGTGATTTGTGTTGATAAAGCAATATGGCGTCGATAAATCCGTCTATTGCGATACGTCGAAACAATCAAACAGTATTGCACCAATTATATCAAGAGGGATGCTGTTTTCAAAAATGTCAGTGATAAAAAGAAAGTACCGTTCCATGTAATTCTTGTGGGCTTAGTAAATAGACAGGCAGACCTACAGACGTCTACATAGGAACGAAGATAAATTAAACCATTTAGACATTTGAATGAAATTCATACTTCTGACACCAAAACCCAATCTCCTCAGAAATTAAGCTGTCACTCTAAGCTTAAAAATACCAACTTTTCTTTATAATCCTACAACTAAAATTCATAACATTTTCAACCCTAATGCGTTGTGTTAAGGATGTGTATAGGAAAGATGGATGGTAAGTGTAAACTGGTTTTCGTTAGGACGGCTAATTACCGATTGGTATGAAAAACAGTGTTGACTTGATAATCTTGTTATTTGCTAACGATGCCAATTTTTTTAAGCTGTTTTCATAACATTGACATTTTACTGATGGGCAAAGGTGTTTCGAAGTTCGTATCTGTCAACAATTCTACAAGCAAGAGGATTTATTCTCGGTTTGGACAGAAGTTTCGGCCCAAGTTGTAAAAAAAATCATCCCATAGTTTCATCCCAAATTACTAGTTACTAAGAAATTTCGATCTTATTCATTGATGAAATGTAGTAAGAATCTTTTAAATTAATGACACAAACAAGCAATTTCAGTAGGTAGGTACGTAATTTTTTGGAAAAAAAAAACGATACTTGTAGATCTTTTTTGAGAATCCGACGAAAAATGTCAACCATGTGGTTTTTAGACTCTATCAGCCTTATTACAAAAACTTAAACATCTGTTGAACACTTGTCTAAAAAAGGTGTGACTGCAAAACGGACCTTATTTCAACGACATAATCTGACATTTTTTTAGACAAGTGTTCAACAGACGTTTAAAAGTTTTTGTGGTACGACGGTATGAGTCATGATGGTAGACGGGGTGGTTGTAAATTCTTGTTTCGTGCCAAGATGTACTCCTTAGGCTCCTTATAAAATCGAAAATCGCAGCTCTTAGCATTTCAGAACACTCCAATAAGGATTCAAACCAAAAAAGCCCAAACTTATTTAATTTGCTTGAATAGAAATGGCGCTAAAAATAACCAGTGCCTAACCCCAAAAACTTACAAACAAAAAAAGAAAATTATTTCGTTGAGTCCGTGCCGTTGAGTATGTCCTTTAGACGCGGCGCTAGCGTCTATGCCATTGTATCTAATTGCATGAATTAATGTAATAGGTACCTCGAATTTAAATTATCTTAAAGTCACGTCAAATCATTAACTTAGTCACTAATTTATTTGAGGGTGACAAAAGCTCGACATCTAGATAATAACATTGCAATAGACCGTGAAAGCTCCATTTTTAAATGATTAAATGTCATCCAGATGCAAATAAAAAATCGGTCTGATTTCTGTTCACCAAACATTATAAAGAAGAAATATGTAAAATTGAAATGTCTTTTTTCTGCAATAAAATCATTTTATTAAATTTTAATAAAATTAAAAAATTTTTTCTTTCTATTAATAGACACATTGCACATTGTGCTAGCGGCATCTCTTGTCGAGTAGCTGAACTGCGCAGAGCTTTATGTTACATGAGAAAGAAGTTTCGGAGAGTCGTATCATTCATTTTCAAGTTCGTTTTGACATCTTAACACCGAATCTAAAATTGTGAATAAAACACTGCCATTAATTTTAACACAAAAAGGATGTAGGTTTGAAAAAATAAAAAATAAATATTTTATGGAAAGACACTCATTTCACTATTGTTTATAATAAAACAGCGCTGAAATTATATTAGTTTATACCACAATTACAAATTCATGCTTATTTTCAAACCACTCACAAAAACTGTCTTCTTAATCGGCTTGTATCCGAACACACCAAGAACCGCGGGGAAAAAACGCGCGCAAATTCGAAATTCGTGTTCGGTCGAAAATGCCACGACCGTCGCGTACCGATATGGCTTTTCGAAAATTATTTTTTAAATAACACTGGAGACCAAGGTATATATTAAATTCACTGGAGGCGACACGTCCTCGGTAGCTGTCGAAAGAGTATTGAGTTCACAGTTGGCGAACGCTACGTTGTCCGGTTAAGAGATGGTCCTTGTCGTGTGTGCGCGTCGATTATATTTATTACATCGCTTGTGACTATAAACAAGCTTGGACGACAGAAACTTCAAAGAGATCGATCGGTATTCGGAAGATCGATAGACGGGAACATCACCTGCTTCGACGAAACGCCATTCATTCACGTCAATATATTTTAGGGATACCATCAAAATTACAGCTTTACAGACAGCGAAACATCAAAAGCCCTTTTTTATATCGAGCGGTTTTAAAGTTCACCTTCAATGCGAAATAATACGTTTCTTTGAAACTAAACAGGATTATTTTTCTGTGTTATTAGAGCACAAATTCAATTTTATAATTCTCACCGCAAGATTGAAACGTAACTGATATTATGATGTAGAAACATTTGCAATAATTCGTTCATTGCAGAATTTAGGCCACCACTTCAGATGCTTCCATTACGATACATTGGAAACTTTGTATAAACTCACTACAGTAATTTAGTTTGATGGTTCAAGTGAATTAGTAATTTAGGGTATCGAAAATGATCAATAGGTACTCGCGTTTGAATTCAAATGAACGCACTCGTAAAAATATAGATAAAGAAACAATAGAACCTCACCTTGATAACTTTTAAAATACGACGCCGGATTTAAATTTCGAAAGAATCACTGACTGGATGTAAAACTTTTATTATCAACCAAAAAGGTCGGACTAGAAAAAAAGGCGCGCAAACCCGCAGCGAGTGTCAGAACTGACTAAAGTGGTAAGGTGTGAACCAATGTTCAGCAGTAACTAGTTAACAGTTTATTTTTGTTCTGTAACCACATACCGAACATATTTCATTCGGCTGGTTTATTGACCGATAGAGCTTCGGGAGTGCGAATTAACCTGGGCTAAATAAGGTGTAAACAAGAATTGCTAATTAATGTTGATGCGTGCGTGTTTGAAGGAGATGGCTGGTAACTTTCACTGCTTTTTATTATTATTTTTTGGTACAAAAATTGAAGGCTCAGCTAAAATATTCAAACCAGGCAGAGAACACATGACGCATAACTCCAGAAATATGTATTGGCACAAGGGTAACGTTATTTGTTTTCAGTAACAGCCTCGGTTATAAATCCTCCAAGTCCAAATGCGCGAAATACAGAGCCAGATTCAACTCTACACTGATTCCAAATTAAGACAGATTTATGAAAATCGACAGATATTATCGACAATCTCTTTCTTATTCGATAAGTAATCCTTTAGTTGCAAAGCTCACGATAATTTCGCCCCAAAATATGCGTTTAGTTGAATGAATGTGAACAGTTGGACGCATCAATAATATTGTCATTAGTCCGAAACGCAGTGAGTGGCACAGTTATGCATTATAATGTAGCAGTCTAAAATTAAACAGTGTACTGTTTCCAATGGGTTTCAATTCAAGAGGAAACATTAAGATTATTTGTCGATTTCGAAATTAAAATTTATTGATTTGTAAGGAGAGATGGTATTGGAGCTTAAACGTTACAAGAGCAGGTGAAATAAGTGAAATAACAACAGCAACATTTCCTCTTTGTGTTATTGCAATAACAAAACCCTTGGATTTGCATGTATATTGGGCTGACTGGCAGTCTTCATCCAGTGAGGATTTAGTCAAAGCTAGACAGTTCTCTCTCTCTGGCCGAAATTACTTGGATTTTATAAAAATGTGTATCTCTTCTACTCTGCCCTGTACTGTATCAAGCCTTCATCATTCGCATCATCACACTTTTCAGCATTTGTATGATGTTTCACATATTTCATTCATCTTTTCTTTATAGTCTCCTCATCAATCCATCAATTGGTATGATGTACTGCGCTAACTAGTCAAGCATTCGCAGCGTTTATAACTGTCACTTGTTTATGACGTCTGTGAAGCCCAATGCATTGCTTATCATTGTATAACTTATTGATAAAATTAACCTAATAGATATAAAGTAACGCGGTGCTGTCAAGATTCGTTAAAACAGTTTGAGTATCCACTAGTTACGGTAGTTGACTCCTGTTTTAGAGCTTCATGAACTTGATTAACTCAGCATGGTCTCTCTTTCTGGGGATTTGAGCTAATTACCAAGGTCGAGGGCTGGGTTTCTTATTTTTACCTGTAGTAATTACAGTAGCCTGTAATAAGGTACTGTTGTGTCTTGATAAGGTTTTACAAGCTCGCCCAACCTGCTGCTTGCTCTTATCCTGTTATATTAATACGTTAAAGTCTTTTTTTTTAACAAACTACTAAATGTAGATTAACCGTCCTTCACTGTGTGATGAAAAGGTTACCATATCATAATACATAATTATGATATGGTAACCTTTTTCCCATTCCAGATCTTTGATTTGAGATGGCAACATAAGCTGTACGGACTTCCAAAGCATTCGATTCACAATAAACGAATACCGAAGAAAGTTTTCTATCTTTAGCAAAGGACCATAGTTCAGGCCTTATTACTCTCACACATTACATAATGCCTGGCAAATGTCAGGCCGACAGATTGCCAGTCTGCGACAGGAATAAACCACGTGATGTGTTTTGTTGTCTATTTGGAATACGTCGCGACTAATCGTTAGTGCTACTAAGTATTAATACCACCTGTATTAATAATATTTAGGACGGGGATCTTTGGTTTTAGATGTGGGTGTTGCTAACGAAAGATTTAGAAAGAAAGATCATCATCTAATTTTTAATTACACGTGTACAAAATTATATTTTACAAAAGATAAATTGTGTTGAGGCTGTTAAATGTTAATAATGGTTTATGTATTTTGTGTACAGGAACGGTACCTAAGTGTAAGTATCTCAAAAAGTAATACAGAAATAGTTTTGCAAACTTTAACTACTTTGCTACATTAAAAAAGAAGATATAAAAAAAACGCAACACTGCATTGACGGACGGTACCATTTTTAACGTCTGCGTTATTTTGTTACATCGATACTAATTACTAATGGTGTTTTTGGAACGACACCAAATTGATTTGTAACAAACGGCGTTAACTGTTTCTTGATCAGACATTTATTTGTGTAACGTTTGAAATATCATTATAGTCCGTTAATGTCTAATTACCACGTTGAATAAAAGCATCTGTATCACAATAATTGTAGTGCAAATATTATAATTAAAAGTTTAAAGTCAAAATAAAAAGGAAAAATCACGAATACGATGAATGGAACATACGGTGAATTTTATTTTGTAATTTGTACATTATCATAGATATTAAGATACTAAGAAATTAATCCAAAAAAAATTAAAAGGTCAATCTACAATAGCAGCCCCTTACTGCATTTAAAAACTTGACCGTTGATGGCATTTATACGAGTACTTATTAAGATCATAAATCGGCAACTCTAAGGTTGAGTAGTCATCTGGTCAATATGCTTTATAAACTTTATGCTATCACTTACCTCATCACAAGCATGACACCTAGGCTTCAATCGCTCAGCATAATGTCGGACGCAGTACAACCGTCCGTCTAACGCACAGTACGCTAGTTCTACAAGTAGCTCGTCACATTCCGCACATGAGAAGCAAGTCGGGTGGAAATATGCCTAAAACAAAATATTAATTAGCGAAAAGGTATTTTTTTAAATTGCTACTAGTAAAGACATCTGTTGTCGAATAGCCAAACTAATTGAGTTCAAAGTTTCTCATACTGTTTGCAATTGAACACAGATGGCGCTGTTTTCAATTATACTCACTTCTTCACCTATCCGTGGTGCTTGCACGGTAATACTTCCACTTCGAATAGGTTTATTACATCCCGCACAATCAATTGATGCACCGTGATATTGACTAGCGACGCCTGAAACAAATGTTCCTACATAAAGCAAATATAAATACATTCAGCTACTCGCCACAAGATGGCGCTACACTAAAAATGTAGTATTCGTTACCAATGTCAAGTGCAATTTCATTCCTAGCCGCGACGAAGTCTTCGTATTGTTTGCGGTGGTTCTCGTCGATATGTCGGCAATGTGCTAAGGAGAGGTCTTGTTTCGGTAACTGAGAGGCTAACGCTCTAGTCCGCCATGCCCTCCACGCTGCCGCGCCGGTGGCGCCACCTAGGCCGGTTGGCGCGCGCTCTGCCAACGATGACCAGTACAGTTCAGTCTGGAAAGGAAAAATAATAAATGTTATTAATATCACATAATTCTTTGTAGAGCTGCGGGATAATTATGTATTTGGTAGATTTGCACTGAGTTTTGGTCATCCTATTTTGGTAATGATGGCATCATTGGGATTTCAATACAGGTAAAACAAAAGAAAAACCATGGGCACATGATAGGTTTCTCCATCCAGTAAACCCAATGGCGAATTACCGTCCGTTTTTGATCAAGCGTGAGTTGTTAACAAAAATGAGTGATAAAGTATCTGACAAAGAATTTCCTTGTTATTCTCCCTGTTGGCAAACTCAAAAGAATGACTCTGTACAGAGCAAAACATTTTACCGGAGGGTCTAAAACGGACACATAGCATTATTCCAAATGATTTACTTCGTGAATGAATAATACGAGTATGGCCAATAACGGTGAATTTGTTAAAATGCACGAACTTCGTGCATTTCCCGTAACGCCAATAGGTGCGTCCTGGTGCGTCCCCACAGAGCGCGCAGTCTCGCGAGGCATTTTCCGCGGGCGAGGCAAGTGACAGCGCTGCCGCGGTCGAGCGACCGAGCGCCCGAGCCATCCAGTGTCGGCTTTTGTTTTGCTCGCATGCCTCGATCGAAAAACAATAGACGCGTCCACACAGAGTGTGCAGCCTCGCTTGTCTTTTTCCTCGCGCAGCAAATGCCTCGCGAGGCTGCGCGCTCTGTGTGGACGCACCTATTCGCGAAGGTGAATCTTTGCCCTCTGTAGACTCATCATTATAATTATGCGGATGGAACATAATATCTGTACCTATTTTACATGAAAAACCTATACACATCATTATGCTATTTAGGGTGCCTTTCCACCGGGGATGTGCTGTGTACTTGTGTAGCTGTGCTGCGAGGATGTAAAAGCCACAGAAATATTAAAAACAGGAGAAGTGGCAAGGGGGCGTGTCGGTGAAGCCGTGGTTTTGAGCGTTTCGCTCAGCTATTGACTTGTACTACTTTATTCTTGTTTTCCTATATTACTCCTATTGTATCGTTTTTGTACTAAATACATTGCTCTTTTACAACCACCTCAGTTTACCACTGAGTGACTGGACAAGCAATATAAAACTGACAACGATACCTCACCAAGCCGTAATGTCGCATGGTGCGTCCGTTGTATTTGAGCGGGAGAGTCGTATCCGCCCGCCGTGTCGCGACAACACACAATTATAAATTGTTTTAGTGTGAGTAAATTATACGGAAAAAGTACGCTGTAGTGTAAAGAATTAGGTTTATATTTGAATGACTGAGTTATCGATGGCGCGTGTGTGCACTTGTTCGTAGTATTGTTTTGACAGAACTGTGTGCGCAATATTAGCGTTATGGAGGGGCAATTGTGGCTTCACCGGATTTCGATATATTTTGAATTCCACGCCATATCTCTGTGCTATGCGCCTCAACAAAGTAGCTGCGTTAGAAAGATGCGCAGATCGAGCTATGCGATGTATCGATAGTAGGGAAGTCGAACCATAGCACGCCTCCATAGCACGCATCCGTAGCACGCATCCATAGCACGAAGCTATAGCACGCAGCCATAGCACGCATTCTTCCACATAAAACACATCTTAGTTGAATCCGTTCCACCAGTGCTGTGCTATGTAAACCAATTAATATGATTGGTGGATAACAAACGCATCCACAGCAACGTAGCATAGCGCATCTCTGGTGGAAAAGCAGCCTTAGTGCCTAAACACACTATGCCGAAGTTACGCAACGGAAGTTCGGCGGCTGATTCCACGTTCCGACGTATTCGGCTGATATGACACACCATAAGTCAAATCAAATCAAATTTATTTTTCTCACCACAATATACATCAATCATTTGACATTGTTCAGATTCCACAAAGATACAAAATTCAGGTAAGTATATATTGTGGGAGACTGGCGCCTAAGCTAGGCTCGTGGCCTGTGTTTCAGGACACCAGGATCCCACCCCTTTACATTTTCATTATAATAATTATGTATTTATTAAGCGCGCTGACAGTATATAGGTTGATCATACGACATTTTGTAGTTACGATTTATTATTTATTTAAGTGCCGAACTTACGCGGCGGAAATTCGGCGCGGGTGGCGCGGGCGGCTCCCTGCTGCTCCCCGCCCCCGGATCTTCGTCGGTAATCGAACCGAACTTCGGTCGCGTATAATGTGTGGTCACAGAATAAGTTCCCGCCGAACTTACGCCCGACCGAAGTTACGCTGTACGCTATGACGCGACGTAATTTCGGCATAGTGTGTCGTCAGTACTTCAAATAGCATTGCAGGCGTAATTGCGCCGAACTTCGGTCGCGTAACTTCGGCATAGTGTGTTTAGACACTTAGCCTCCACAACCCAGGCTAAGTTGAAATGATACCATTACTTGCTTGTTGCGTGCTGATATTTGCTGATGGAGATGTTGAAGGTCTCACCTGCTTGGCAGTAAGTCCAGGCGGGCTGTCGTACGCATGGTGGTTGATCTTGGACTCCCGCAGGCCCAGGCGGTCGCGGACCGAGCCCAGCTCCTCGTGGTACACCGAGTGCTTCAGCCGATCGCAGCCACATGACTTGCACGTTTTTCTGGAAATAAAGACATTTTGGGTTTAGTTTTATGAAGTTTGAGAAGGTAAAACTTAAGGTATGTTAATCATAGACAATCAATATTATGCCAAAATTATACAGTGTGTGGTTTTCGCTAATATTATGTATCTCGCAGGACAATTCAGAAAAATATCTAAAATGGGTATTATAAATCATTTGCACGATAACAAGCCCTGTATTGTAATTAACTTATCTGTTGAGTATACATTTCGTCCCCGTAGAACGAAAAGTCACTAAGTCCAAAAATCGTCAAAATGGTTTTAAATGCCATCAAACTCACCGTATTTTTATCCATATTTCTATCTAACTAAGATTTCAATAAGTTTAATAGTTTTCGTTTTAGCTTGTGCGAAAACACATCATGTTGACAAGTTGAACCTTAAACTTTGGGGAACAAATACCTAAGTTACTTAATTATTTTATGACTACCTAAAATCAGCAATACACAATATCTAAGTAAACTTAGTTATTTTTTCCTTTAAATAGAAAACTTATGTTGTCAGTCTTATTTGTTTCCAAATTCACCAAAACAATTTAGGTAATTTAAGAATAAACGGTTGGTTAAAAACTATGAAAGCGAAAACTAACTAAGTATACTTAATGATTTCTCGATCTACGCATCAATAATGTTTAGCATTATTCTACATGGGCAAAATTAATTAAATCGTGTTAAGGAGTTTTTTTCTACCTTGCTTAGACAACAAAATCATAATTTTTGTAATAACACTAAAAGGTTTTAATGATTTTTTAAACAACTTTTACGTGCATTTATTTAGTTAGGTATATTTCGCGCGCCATTTAGTGAGTTTGCCGCCTTCGTTGGCTCCGAGTAGGGAGTTAGTTATCTTTCTCGCGAATTAATTTTACCGTGTTTAACCCATTTTGAGTACGTATACTCAAAATGTTTATCCTTGGCAATGATTTTGAATTTCGTTAATAGATTTTTGTAGTCGACGCTTAAGTGGCGTAGGCGCGTTCATTGACGTAGACACGCTGGGATGAGCCTTGAAACCCGATGTCACTAGTGGATAGTTCCTTATAGGCACGAGCAGCTGCTATGAAGTCTTCCTTCACATACCGTTGTAGAAAACTCACTATTATCAACTTTTCATAACAACCAAAGATGGGAACCCTTGAGATATAGTTCACTTGGGCTTTGGGACAGCTGTAGTTGACTTTACGGCCTATAGCGTCGATAACTGAGTTAGGATTCTCATCCTTCTTTAGAAGAACTCCTTAAATTTCTACGTTATTTAGCCTGGACCTCTGTTTATAGGTTGACAGTAAACAGTGCTTGCCAAGTCGGACTGTACAAAATTCACAGATTCTTGAAGCTTCTCAAATTCAAACACCTTTGTCTCAACTTCGATGAGTCTAGTATTGAAGTCGTCGAGTCTCCCAACAGTTCCCTCACATTTCGATTTGAGATCAGCCAACTCATCATTGATTACGCGGATGTTATCCACCAAGGTCGGCAAGTTAAGTAGCTGCCTTTTCATATCAAGGATCTCGCTAAGAATAGTATCCAGAGATGCAGGTTCCGGGGTTGACACGAATGGCGACGAGGTTCTGCAAGTGGGGCATTTCCATTGAACCATCCGGTTGGCACCCAGCTTTCTCCACCCGGTTTCGGAGATGTTTACACATCCAAATTCTAGGTGTTTTTTGCAACTACCACACTGGACAAAACTCAATAGACGAATCTCTATAAATCAATGCGACGTGACCTGCGTGCCTATAGTGCGGCACGGATCAAAGAAACAATCGAGCGGAACCAGGGCATAAAAGTCTTCGTAAAGAATTCGTTTGGGCAAGGCCAAATGACAAAGCTGAAGATTAACGACGGCAGCATCATGTCGACGAAACCGGAGATCCTGAGAGAGCTTGAGAGGTTTTACGGGCAGTTATACACATCAACACGACAACCCAGTGTCCCAGAGCTAAACTGACTCGACACTACACTGAGGATATCCCGGACATCAGCCTGTACGAGATTAGAATGGCTCTTAAACAGCTAAAGAATAACAAGGCGCCGGGTGAGGACGGAATCACAACAGAACTTCTGAGAGCGGGTGGAGGAAAACCGGTATTTCTAGTCCTCCAGAAGTTATTTAATTCCGTCATACTCGAAGGTACTACGCCAGAATCATGGCACAGGAGTGTGGTTGTTCTTTTCTTCAAAAAGGGTGACAACACCTTGTTGAAGAACTACAGGCCAATCTCAATTTTGAGCCATGTATACAAGCTGTTCTCAAGAGTCATTACGAACCGTCTCGAACGCAGGTTTGATGACTTCCAGCCTCCCGAACAAGCCGGTTTCCGAAAAGGTTTTAGTACTATAGACCACATACACCCGCTCCGCCAAATTATACAGAAGACAGAGGAGTATAATCGGCCATTATGTTTAGCGTTTGTGGACTAATCGGCTATTATGTTTAGCGTTTGTGGACTATGAAAAAGCCTTCGATTCAATCGAAACCTGGGCAGTATTGCAGTCCCTCCAACGATGTCATATCGACTATAGGTATATCGAAGTGTTGAAGTGTTTGTATAGAAACGCCACCATGTCCATCCGACTTCAGGAAGAGAGGCACGAAACCAATCCAATTGCAGAAGGGCGTGAGACAGGGAGACGTTATTTCTCCGAAACTTTTCACGAACGCGTTGGAGGACGTTTTTAAGTTCTTGGAATAGAACGGACTCGGCATCAACATCAATGGCGAATACATCACTCACCTTCGTTTTGCCGATGATATAGTCATCATGGCAGAATCATCGGAGCACCTCAATGCTATGCTCAGCGACCTCAGTATCGTATCCCAATGGGTCGGCCTTAAAATGAACATGGACAAGACGAAAGTCATGTCGAATGTCCATGTGGCACCCGTACCGGTTGTTGTTGGGAATGACAATCTCGAAGTTGTAGACCATTAGTACCAGATGCGTAGGTCCAACTCCGAGAAAGAGGTCGCCCGAAGAATCCAACTCGGATGGGCAGCTTTAGGGAAGCTACGTGATATCTTCTCATCGAGAATCCCACAGTGTCTCAAGACAAGGGTGTTTAACCAGTGTGTGTCGCCAGTGATGACATAATATGGCTCTGAAACGTGGTCTTTGAATGCTGAGACTGTAGAGAGACTAAGAGTCACTCAACGAGCAATGGAAAGAGCTATGCTCGGAGTTTCTTTGCGGGATAAAATCCGGAACATGGATATTCGGCGAAGAACCAGAGTCACCGTCGTAGCTCATAAAATTTGCAAGTTGAAGTGGCAATGGGCAGGCCACATCACTCGTAGAACTGACAACCGATGGGGAAGAAAAGTTCTCGAGTGGCGACCACGGACCGGAAAACGCAGCGTAGGCAGGCCTCCCACTAGGTGGACCGACGATATCGTGAGGGTCGCGGGCAACCGATGGATGCAAGTGGCGAAATGTCGTTCGGCGTGGTGGTCTAAGGGGGAGGCCTATGTTCAGCAGTGGACGTCTTCCGGCCGATGATGATCTTGATTTGTGTGTTTTGCATTAATTGATCGTTTTTATGGTTTCATGTAACTGTTTTTGCTCTATATTTTTGATAAAGTAAATTAATGATTGTATATCAATTATGTTTTAATGATTTTCTTATCCTCAATTATAACTAATAGGGGTGATAAATACTTAGTTATTATTTTCAGAATATTATGTTGCTCTCAGAAAGAAGTTACAATATAACTAAATCAAGTTAATTTCTATTAAATTCGTTAAAATATGGGCGAAAAATCACTAACTCAGATCGAAAAATCACTAACTTACTTCGAAGTTAAATGATGTAAGGGAAAAAAATTATTACTTTTTTATTTATTAAATATCTTAAAAACAAATGATTTTCTTTTAATATTTCATATTCGAACATAAGCCCAAATCAGATACCAATGAGATAAGACCATAAATTCAGAAATATCTATTGTAAAATGAAAGTTATGTTTTTTTTTCCTTTTTATTTTCTTTGAAGCCTCATATCTCATTTTGGTCATTTTCGACTTAATGACTTTTCGCTCTACGGGGACGATTTAATCATTCTCATTCTGAAAAGGTAACACTTTTCAGCATCACCCTATCAATTTTGTGGCGTACCTAACCTTGTTACTATCAAAAAGGAGACCTAACAGACATAAGGCAAAGACACACTTATACTGATGACCAAACCGCAAATATATCATTTGAAAAATCATGGCAGTTTTTAAACTATTAACTAGCAAGTTTTTAAAAGAAACAGCATCCTATAGTCTTCTAGCACAAAATACTCCAATCACGGTATCGGTGGAAACAACTCGCCGTGATCCGTGGCGAATTCAATCTGATACCGGGATCTGTGGAGACAAACCCCACTTAACTCCGGGTAAAGTACTTACAAACACACAACTCATTTACACAAGTAAACATGGTCTAAAAAAAGTGAGTGTATAAAAACGTGGGAAAATAGCTGAGTCGAGCACATTGGCGTGACAAAGGAGCATCGCTTATCCCTAATAAGACAATCGTCTCCGCAGCGAGAGTTGAGGAGCAATAAGAAAGTAGTAAACTTTAACAAGGTAGGCCGTAAAATATTGGATATGGAGTTAGTTAGGAGATTGGACAGTAAGTGGGTGTGTTGGAAACATATAGGGTCTGTATTTTTCAGATATGATTTGAAGAAATAACCTTTTTCCAAAAAAAAAACACCACAATAAAGTGTAAAATATAAAATAACTAATGTTTCGGAAGACGTAAAAGTAGGTAAGTTATTTTGCACTTTTCAGTTCAAATATACAACCCAAACTTGTCAAATACGTAATCCGTACACAGAGAAAAATGCTCATAAAAAGAAAAAAAACTTCTGAACCAAACTGAAAGAAAATGGGATAAGACAGAATATCACCCAGTCGTAAGTTATGAGAACCTCCTCCTTTTTTTGAAGTCGGTTAAAAAAAGAATTAGACGTTAGAACGCAACTTGATACCTTTTAATCGCAGTTTTTTTATGCACTAACACATAGTACCTATAGTAGGTAGCTCAAGCAAACGTTTTTTCTTTTCCTCTTCGCTTTTCCTCAAACAATCGTGCTGAGTCATCATCATCATCAGCCGGAAGACGTCCACTGCTGAACATAGGCCTCCCCCTTAGACCGCCACGCCGGACGATAATTCGCCACTTCGACCCTTATGATGTCGTCGGTCCACCGGCCGAGCATCGTGCTGAGTGCTCGGCCTTATGCCTTATTCCATGTTATAGTATTCACTACTTTAATTTAATTTATAATTTACGAAATTCATTCGTTTTCGCCAAGTGTGAAGAACGTCCATTTCTGTAGCTTTAAAAAGTTATATTTGGACAAATAAAACTTATTCTATGAAAGTTTGAAGTCTAACGTCTAGACTGGACATAAAATAGTTGTCTGAGTAAAAGATTAATGAGCTCTGAAGCTGAAGAGATTTATTATATTTGTGGCGAATATTTTTTCGTAACCAAACAAAATCGCCCGATGTTTCCAGGTGTTTTTTGGTGTTCTTGTAGTCATCCTACGTAGGTTTATCTATACTTTTTATTATTTTATGGAACTATCAACTAACGATCCAGTTCTAACTAACATGCACATTATTATTTATAATTTGGAACGATCCCACCGCACTATTCCCAAACCACTGCAACTCCTGAAAGCCAGAATCAACAGTGGCAACCACCAGAAAAGCGCCGAGACAGTGAAGCTCGACGTGTCCCGGAAAATATCAGAAAAGAATAGCGGAGGAGTAGGAAAATACATAGTTTCCAATTCATCATGTATTTTAGCAGAGATATCACTATTTTGGTTAAAGCAGGCAGGCGATAGGATGTGACGCGTTGGGTTGGAGAATGGAGACCAAGTAAAGGGAAGGAACTTCGTGGATTTTAGTCAGTACCAGTCTGATACTACCTTCTGCTCCACACAGGGAGTGAGAACTAATGAAGACGCGGGCAGAAGCCATGTTTTACCTTCAATCATAATTATTCTAAATAAATATCATGACTCACAATATTCACAACTACACTATATCTGTGTACGTTACATATAACATGTATGTATCATTAGGTACTGTATTATATATGGATGCAAAAGCATTGATATCGAAGTTCGCCTTAAAAGGCGGTAGATAACATCGCATTAAGTAAGGTCCTTTTAAATGTGTTACATCTGCGAGATACATACTAAAATAGATGTAAGGACGTACTGATATCCTTGTATGCAATTGGGTTTATTAGATGATACATAAATGTAGGCATGGCAATTGGCATAGACAGTTACAAAAGGAAAGCAGGGGCGTAGCTACCGCTGTATCTGCCGTATCAATTATACGGGGCCCCCGGGCCACATGGGCCCCCAACGTGCGTAAACAAAAAATAATAAAAACTTAATGACTTATTAAATAAAATAGTTATTTACTTTTACACAATTTATTTGTCTAATCTATCTCTGGTGTTGTTATTATTATTATTTATATGTAATACTGTTTTAAGCACGAGATTGTCTATTAGAAAACCCGAGAAGATCCATATTAATATCAACATTTCGATGCAAGTATTAAAATAATTCTACCTGATTCCGACCTCTGGACTGATCAGTCGAACCTTGAATTTTGTTGATGACCTTTGTCCAATTTTTTGTTTATATTTACGGCGTAGAAACAGAGAAATGCATTTTTTTTTTGAGTGATAAATCTAAGGGCCCCCAAACAAATTTTTATACGGGGCCCCGCCAAAGCTCGGTACGCCTCTGGTGGAAAGGTTTGACCATTTAATGATGCATCGGAGAGTCAAATCTATGCGGATGGTTAGATCAAGATTCTCATAAGAAATATAAGTTAAATCCTTAGAAAGGTCTTGTCAAGTCCGTCAGGACACTGGTTTTTTGGTTAGAGTCAGGTCTTTATACTCAGTGTCGAAAATAGGGGTGTCCAACTATGCCCAAGCACAGGACGCAGACCTTGGAGGGGCGCAGAAATGGCCAGACCACATTTCTATTGACCAGACCAGGGATCTTTTAAATTACGCATTTTAGTGCAGTTTTCATCAATAAACAGAGTAATTTAAGAGGAAGATTTACAAGTATGAACACCAGTAAGAACTGGACCCGAAAGGAACCGGGATAAGTCACTAGTTCATCATAAAATAAATGGCTCTTTAGGTATGGTACGAATAAATTCTAATCTCAAGAGAAGTAACCTCAAATTCTGACGTAACGACATGAGATCAGCGAGTGTAGTGATCATCGAGTAAGTAATTATCATACATCAGGTGTTATTTAAAATGTTTAATATTTATTACGAGGTACAGACGCCAGCACATCAACCTACCACAATCTGCCAAATTTCTTCAATAGATTTTCAACCTTATCACAATAGTGGAAGGTTAATGTTCGATTGGTAAAATCTGACAGTTTCGGGTAGGTTGACCTGCTGGCGTCTGTACAATCGACTTTGAATTATGATCCACCTTAAGTTTATTTTCTTACAGGCTACTTATTTACCTACTCATGTGCTACTAATTAGATCAACATTCGCGTAAACATACAAATATGTAGTAACGAGTTAAGAGCGCATATTCTGAAAGTTGGCAACGTCGCACATAGTTGTCAAATATTAACAAGTTTTAATTAATTTAGCAATGTTACTGTATGGAAATAAGAAATATGGCTCTGTAGTGCACTAGAAAATTGATAAGGGAATGCAATACTTAATATCGTAACACCGAATATATAGTTGATGATGTAAAAAAGTATTTGGAAACTTGTTAAATGCATGTTTTACACCTGAAACGGTAACAACATCAATTTCAGTGTTTTAATTGCATTCCTATATCTATTTTTTAATGCACTACAGAGCAATATTTCTTATTTACATACAGTAAATTTGCCAAATTAATTAAAACTTGTAAATATTTGACAGCCATTTGCGACGCTGCCAACTTTCTGGTTATGCGGCCTTAACGACCTTGATCTTTGTTATTTTGTCGGATTCAAACGATTTACCACAAATTATAGCGGTCAACATGAAAACCAGAATAAATGTAGATCAAAAACTGACAATTCAAAAATAAACATTTCAAAAATGACATCTCAAACTTCCGAACAATACTCTCAAGACGAAGCGATTTACGACATCCATGCATAAATTCATTCAAAGAACAAGAAGGTCCATAAGAAAGCGATGTCCCACAACAATGAGCCATGTTATTGAAATGCTAAGTGAGAACGATGCAGATGTTGAGATAAAGATGTGATACTTTACAGTATCGATAGAACAGTGTACGATACTTCATAGTAGATATCGATAGGACAGTATGCGATACTCCGATATTTTAGAGTGACACTAACAAATACGATAAATACCTACATACTACTTTTTTTACGTGGTAAAATCATCAAATGAGTCCTCCCACCCATGGCAGGGCAGGCAGTACAGTCACAATTGTACTGACTAAAATTCACAGTGTCCTTCAATAGCCCTTTACGTTCTGGGGTCATGGTAGCTCGTTAGGCAGTACCCCGGCAGGCTTTGGCCCTCTAAGGAGGCCCCGTCAAAACGATAAACACTTGGATCGATACAAAAGTACCGATATTGAAATTAATTAATCGTATCGTGCCTTTGTCCTAAATTGTTTTATCAGTCACATAGAGACAATGACATAGAATAGAGGATGGATACCCTCATGAAATTAATCAAGTACTCTCTTGAAGTGAAAGTGATCGTGGGTTGAATAGCTATCTCTTTTCTGTAGGTTTTTAGGTAAAGAAAAACGATCGTGTTGTCTCCATCACAACTTTCTGCCCTTTTTCTTTTTAGCCCGAGTAAAATCATCAAATGAGACCTCCCACCCAGGGCAGGGCGGGAGGGACTGTCAGACTTGTAGGTACTGACTAAAATCCACGGTGTCCTTCATTAGCCCTTTACGTTCCGGGGTCACGGTAATGGAATAAGTCCCGCGACCCCGGCAGGCTTTGGCCCTCTAGAGGAGGGCCCCGTCATCTTGCTGACGCTCTTTGAGGCGCGCGTGGAACACAACGCGCCGTCGACCCGGGCATGGTCCATGGTCGGGCCCAACTTTCTGCCCTGGACAAGGAACGCTCATTCCATTATCTAAGCCAGTCTCAGTCAACATCAATTTATCTATGGTCAATCAAGACGACACAAAAGATACGATACCTAAGTTATTCGATATTCGAATAACCAGGTTGTAGCCAATCGATATTATACTAGAATCAAGCGGTATCGATAAAAACTGCAGCATCGGGCATCCCTATCATGATATGATTGTCTGACTACAAGACTGATTTAATAGGATAAGTGGTATGAATAAGAAGTAAGGACGGCCGATTGTGGTAAGGTTAAGTCTGGGATGGGAGATTGTCTGGATTGAATCGGTTACGGGAGGTACCTTTAGCGGATTTTCAACTTTAAACTTTGCGCATAGGGTTGTAAATTTATTGGGGAAAGTAGTCAGCTCTTAGACCTGTACAGAATAGTATTAGTCTGTATTAGGTACTGTTCTTTTTTTAAATAAGCGCGGGTTTTCGTAAAGTAAGCGGTCTCAGACGGTACTAGTAACTCTTGCAGAAGTCTGTATTTTGATGAGTGACCCCTTGGTTACACAACCTAGGCAGCCTAGGCAACCTTTGCTTAACCTTTTAAGCAAAAGTTGCCTAGTCATAATATATCTTTGCATAGATCACCAAAGTTAAGTAACTCTTGCCGACCGAAGTCTGTATTTTGATGAGTGCCCAAGGTTAAACAACGGTTGCCTAGGCATATCTTTGGATGGGTCACCAAGGCTAAGTTACTTTTGCCGAAATCTGTCTGTGGATAAGTTACTGTCTCAAAGTCGAAGTCAAAACGACATCAGTTTGATTCCCGCAAAAGAAGCGACTTCTGGTAAGTAACGTTTTATAACAGATTTAAATGTAACTTTAGATTCAAACGTCTATAAACTCCTTAACGTGTATATTCATCGAACAAATCGAAAATATTTTACAATGCTAAACAATAGGTAAATTAATACATTTCCGTAATTCAGGTCAAACTGAAAATCAGCTTGTTTCAGTGGTGTCTGACTAATTGCTGTGTAAACTGCGTATTACACACGTTTACACGGAATTTGACAAAGATATTCAAGTGTTTACGTCGACTTGTACGTTGGGAACTTGTGACGTCATCATAAAGCAAGGAATAGGAATGAGTCAGTGACCTTAAAAAGGAGTATTGAGTTTATTTACTAAACAAAATTATGAATGATTGATGAGCGTCAATAAATTGAATATCGAACACCTCGATGGGAAATTCGAAATCGCAATCGAAATCCGTTTAAAAAAGGAGGGAAACTCTTTGTCGTTCTTTTAGTTTAATATTTTTTAATCTATGGTCTGCTTCTACTATTCTCTCTGCTTTTAACATCTGCAAAGATTTGAGAACCTATGTTATTCTGATCACATTTAGGGTCTTTTCAGCCATATCTTTAACGCAATTCATTCTTTATTTAAAAAATTAAAACATTTTTGTCGCATCACAAATATTTAAATTTCTTTTTTTTTTTTTTTCTTATCACTTTGCATGCATGGAACTTTCAAAACACTTTACTAAATTACACTTTCATCGGCAGATGGCAGCACCATCTCACATAAAACTGGCCAGTTTAACCTTACCTTGAGTTTAACGTCCACTAAAGTGCACTGTTATCTATACGATGGGCCATGGTCGGCCATGGTGGTATCATGGTGGATTATCTATGACCTTAGCCGTGAACGGTGGCTATTATGAGATTAAGATGGCGAAAGAGTGAGTAATATTAAGGTGAGAGTATAGGCACGGAGATTGTTTAATAGTTGTGTAAGTTGTTAGGACACATCCACTCCTAGGGTGTCTCTCCCTTGCTCGGAATTTTGGGGCTTTGACATTACCAGTCGTCCATCTTTGAATATGGCTTATTTCCTAAATTAATCATTTCCGATGCAGTAACTCATCAGAGAAAATAACAAAATATCAGCAGGGTCTCAGGGTTTCATGGTAAGTCACCAGGCCTATAATCCGTGAAGAGTTAAGCAGAGGTGTACATAATAGCTAATTCTGTGTAAAAAAAATCTCTGGTACTGCCAGAATTTGATTAGTAAAGGTGACAATTTAGGGACTGATGAAGAAAGGGAAATTCATTTATCATCATCAACAGTCTAGCATTTTCCCGATAATTCACTATCAAAGCACGCGAAAATAGTCTTTAAGAACATCATTTAAAGCAGGAAGAACATCAACCTTAACCATGAACGTATACAGTTTATTTTAGTTTCAGATTGATGTCGAAAGTTTCCGATTTAGATGTGGTCCAGATGCGGTGGAAATGTGTGTTAACCGCGATCTTGAGGGATATTATTAGAACAATTAATATTTATAGGAGACAGGAGGAAGCAAAGCCGTAGATTACGTCAAGTCATGGCTAGATTATGGTGTATATTATGTCAAAGATTTTGTTGTGAAATATTTAGGACACTCAGTGTTCTGTAGGTCTAGGTATAATGAAATTTTAATTTGATAAAAATCTCCGTTTGCGAGAGTTTGGATGTTTGAATGGATGAATAATACCTCAACAAGGATGAACGGATCTTGATGAATGATACAGAGATAGGTTTTAGTCTAAAATAACACATATATTTTTCCGAGCTCCCTGTAACCAGCTTTCATGAGTCCAAGATGTAGAATATAGATAGAGCAATCCTTCTCTCAAATGGCAGCTACACACCTTACGAAATTGCCATAATGGCAGCTAAACTCCTTACGAAAAATCAAGAATTGCGCTCAGATTTCAAATGACAAATAGAATCTTTCCGAGCGTGTGAGGTGAAAAATATTTTTCATTACTCATACTCTGAAAGTAGGTCATTACATGTCTGATTAGCCGTTTGAAAGTTATCCATGGCCGCCCTAGGGAAAATCGCTTTCAACTGACAGCTGCCAAATTTAAGAAAAAAAAACTAGTTCTATTTTGACATTTCTATTGAACCATGTTCAAACCTTTTATACAGCCACGAAATTACAGAGCGATTTAAAATTAAAATAACATAAAGTTAAGTATTAAGAATATAAATAATGACTTTAAAATAATTTAGTTTCAACTATTTCTCTAAAATAATACAGATTTCGACAAAATCTTTGCCAATTTTTAAATAATGAACATGAAAAATCCTGGCTGTATAGATGGACGACCACAGCACAAAAATTAAAAAATTAATAGATTTAAAAAAATCTAAAAACCCACGTTTTTAAATGTCCTAAAAATAAGAAAATAACCCTACGGGGCTGAGAGAGGGGCCACTCAAAACGTGGGGGCGTATATTATTTAAGGGATTATTTGTGGGATATATTTACATGACGTGTATATATCGTGGGTGTAACTTGTAAAGATACGCCCCAACGTTTTGAGTGGCCCCTCTCTCAGCCCCGTAGGGTTATTTTCTTATTTTTAGGACATGTCTGCCATCTTGGACGTCCGCCATATTGGATTTAAGTCACGTGACTATTTTTTTCATATTCCTGACAGCAAACCCTTTCATTTGATACCCATATCATGGGGGTGGATTTCAAACAGTCAGTCCACCATCTTGCGGAGGCCGCCATATTGGATTTGTTATGACGTTTCTTAGCTAGTCATGTATTGTCATCAGAACTCAGAGTGTGTGCAAAATTTCAGCTTGCTAGCTTATCGGGAAGTGCCTCAAAATTGAGTTGCAAAAGTCCAACCGGAACGACAAACAAACAAACAAACAAACATACAAACAAACAAACAAGAATTGTGAGTGTATAAAAAGAAAAAAGAAACAAGCGGCATAGTGACAATCCGATCTACACTCATTTTTTCTTTAGCTAAAATTTATGTTGTTAATTTTACTTTCCTCGTATTCGTAATGAAAAGCACAGTGTTTACCTCGGGTAAATTACTTATTTAGTCCCTCGAACTATTAGCGCCCTCACTACGTTACGGGCGCCAAACCCCGTCTCGGGACGTAAATAAGTAACTTTCACGCCTTGGATAACAATGTACTATTGTGGAGTAAAGTGAGTGTAAAAAAAATGTAACACCATAGACAGTATCTATGGTTGAGGCCCTTGCCAAGAAACTGACACTATACCTATAAAAAAACTATGGAGCTGGACTTGACTAAATAAAACTATGAATAGCATGTTATGTATCGCGATTAGTTTATTGGTAATAGGAATTTCGTGTTAGAATGATTAGATTCTAACATTTGCTATAGGAATTATTATCACAAGATAGGTTATCCTTTACCAAGAAATAGTGATGACTACCTCATAACTTTGTGCGATAGTCCAAACCTGAATATTTCTGTCGGCATTTATGATTATTTAATCTATTGCTTAGCATAACTATAATAATACTTACATATTATTTTTTGTTCATGCGAAACCTGATACACCTGTCTAGTATTTTTGTGTAAAGAATCTATGTACAAAATTTTAAAACCGTATCATAAAAAATCACAAAGTTATGAGCTTGTATAATTATTACCTGGTTGTCCCTTCAAAAACATGCTCATTTCGCGGTACACCTGCGTAACGTGATAATAGTTTGGCAATAGGTACCTAACCGTACGGTGATTGTATTGTAATTAACTGGTAATAAAATTTAATTAAAATATTTTTGAAAAAAAATATAACATGGTGTAAAAATTATTGGAATCGAATCAGTTACTGATTCTGAACAAACTATATTCAGGTTTCGCATATACTAAAAATAATGTCGTATATTTATGCTACCACTGAATGAAATGAATACTTCCAGAATATGCTATAAAGTATATCCAGTGATAATAAAAGGTACCTCAACAAAAAATAAAATAGGCAAAAATTACTTATTCTAAAAATACATGCAGATCATACAAATTGGTATTTGAATAACATTTACAACCATACAAAGAAAACCAGTATCTAGGAATCCAGAGACAACCAGAATACTTATCTTCCCTTTACGCCTTATCATTTTATATCAAACCAGCTCGATAAACCTCCATTACTAAGAATTAAAATGCATACAGCTGTCGTAGAAATATAAATAGGTCCTTTCGTCGTCCATTCGGAGTAGTTATGAGTAATTCACAAGATTCCCATGGCAATAGCAATGCACTTAATTGGTATGCGCGCGGGCTGAGTTGCGCGTACGCCGGGTTCAATGACGTTCTTGTGTTTACTGCTGTGGTGAATGTGTGGGGGAATTAGGATTTTTAAGATAAAATGATTGCTGTTTTTGGAAGAGAAGTTTTTTTTTTAGAAATTGGACGAGTCTTTTTTTAAGTACGATGACCTCTTTGATGCACTTGACCTTAGTCTAGGTCAGGGGTGACAAAGACAAGGTCGACGATGGAGCGAGCTTACCCAGAAGAAGCCTGTTCACTCTAACTTTGAAGAGATTAAGTTTGAATGCGTTCGGAAACACAGACGCAGGCACTGTTCGCATTGTAAAAGATGACAAACAGCTTCTGCTGTTTTCTTTCGGTGCGCAAGAGTTCCATCTTAGGCGTCTTTGCTTCTGGGCATATTGTGGCCAAAAGCAAATGCCTTTTCCAGCAAAAAAAAATTGTGTATGAAAAAATACTTCTACCGATTTAAGCCTCCTGCAGACACACGCGATTAATCGCGCTGCGACAACGAGCCAAGCTAATTTCCACTCTAAAAATACTGCGAATGGACCGCGACATGTCGCCCCGCGCGATTAATCGCGTGTGTCTGCAGGAGGCTTTACGGCTAAACTTAAGTCTTTTTCGGCTAACTTAGAGCGGAGTAGTTTTGTGTTTTGTATTTTAAAACTTTTAAATGCAAAAACTTAAACTAAGTACAGGCTTTTAAGAAAACATTTCCGTCTACATGGAATATGCATTCAGATCTTCAGAATAGTTCTCATTTTAGCATCTACCAGCAACTTAACCCATGTATTGTTTATGTTGACCTAACGTAACTCCGAAATACAGGGTGTAAGAGACATCGACGCACAAACGGATACCATGGGTCCAGGACATGATTCTGGACTATTAAAATTTTTCGTCGGTTGTTTTCCTATTTTTTCATTTTAATGTTTGTTTTTTTTTTTAATAGTGCTCCGCGCTTAAAGTACTCCAGGTACTGTGGTACTGGACACAATATTTAGGTATACAATGACCTTTCATTACAAACATCTAAGAAGACACCATTTCTAGTTTTATTTACATTGCTACTTTTAGTGAAAGTAGTGAATTAATTACTTTTTTATTAGGTATTTTGGGTTAGGTAAGAATAACGATTATGAACAGCCTAAAGTAAAAAAAAAACTCCAAAAAAAATGATGAAAATTAGGAAAAATCTGACGAGAAATTCCAACACGGGGGTGTCCAGAATCATGTTCTGGACCCATGGTATCCGTTTGTGCGTCGATGTCTCTTACACCCTGTATATTCAAAATGTGTGTTTTTTTTATTTAGTCGTAACCCAACCCTGGGCAATGGTCTCCCCATTTCTTCTCTAGATGGTCTGCTTCTTCTCATCAGTTCGCGAGGAGGCAAACCTCCTTTAATATATCTATGAGGCAAACCAAGGTATTCTGTCATCTTCTTGTTTTGCCACGACCGCGATCCCGTCTAGCTACGTAAGTTGACCTCTACGATATTCTTGACTGCTGTAATGAGCTACTCTTTTATAGAAAACAACAATAAATTCTCACAAATATCTATGACAAATAGATAATAAACTTGACCGTCAAATATTAACGGTATTCCTAGAAGCTTTTAGAAACACTTCGGTAACATTATGCTCTCGTAAATACAAGATAAATGTTCAAAGACTAAGCAGCCAAAATGTGCCACCATGAAAATCATTAAAATTTAAATTATTTCTGTTCACATTATGTCTACATCGTTAAGCAGGTAACTGTTTGTGACGCATCCGAGACACTTATGAGTTATGATTGTTTCCGTTAAAATTGTGGTCTATGGATTATGGCTTTGTCTTAAAAACTCTTTGTATAAGCTCTTTGTCTATTAGTCATAAAATATTTTGAGGAATGGATTTCTACACTATGGTATATTTTAAATTACAGTTAGATTTTGTGAATGATACTGCTGAAATTGTGTCAGATTATGATTTAGAATTAGGATGCGGATCTATCCGTTTCTTCTTAATCCATAACTTGCTAGCATGCCGAAATCATTGAAAATATTTGTTGGTAATGACAATGACTATTTTTCGAACTGGCCAGATAGTTTTTTTTTCTTTTAATAAACGTGAGTTTTTTTCAACCTCTTTGAACATCCTCTGTCAAATTCATTTCAAATTCAGAACAAAGACGAATTTCGAATTCGCGATGCACTCTTGCACATTCATTCAGCCATTGCGTGCAAGTCCACTCGCCAATAACTTTTCGCATTATGCACGGTTTGTAGTAACTCAGGCGACGTTGTCATAAAATATATTTCGGCTAGTTTTATTACTGGTAATTAGGTCATGCAGATTAGACGGTGCAAGGGCACTTGTGTTTAGTGTTTTGCTTTTTGCACTTACTATATTTTGCGGACTGCGTGTGGACCGTTTTGTCGTAAGGTCATATTTTCTGTTTTGGTTTTGGCGTGCGATTCAGTGTGAGCACAAAATCCATGATTTTTTTTTAAACCGATATTGGTTGATTCAATACTTAGAGGTGCATTCACCAATGCTAGCGAAAGCCATCAGCATGTTTTGATCCCATTCAGAACACTACTCAACGGACTTGGATGAAAGGTACAAAGATTTATCACCTGGATAAACACCTAAGATACTTTACATCCAAATTTTATGTTCCCGTGGCATGGCAACATAACTATGTACAAGACTTACAAGCTGCTTCAAAGATAATGTGCGTATCCTGGCAATTTCAGTTTTGCTATTTCATGCAGCTATGCTTTTACTAAAAAAAAACGATTCTTTATGATCGTCTTTACAGTTTTTGGGCAAAGAAGCAGTAATATAGTGCATAGTACCTACATTAAGATTAATTAAGTCCCTCTAAGTTAGAGGGACCAACAACCTAAAAATGGCGGTATAGTTTGAAAATCCTCATGTTCAGCAATGGTGGACTGCCATAGGATGGATGAGTAGATGATTTTATAGAAGCGTTTATACGAAACTAATATAACTAAATAATTACACAATAAATACAGTTAAACAAAATAAGGAAGTTTCCATTTTAACAAAAATTAAAAATACTTATTAAAATTGGAAGGCAAAGAAATTATAATATATATGGTGAAAGAATTATTTTAATAACTTGAAAAATGACAAAGTTAATCCACTTTTACTGAATCCCGAATTAATTTTGAAATGCACGCGGAGCATTTGGTCTGTGACGTCACAAGTCTTTACGCGCGGGTGGGGCGGGTAGCGCTTAGCGGCTGTTTCGTATATTTCGCTCACAGTAAGTACATGGAATGGTGTTTGAGTATCTGTGTGAAGTATTAAGTAACCTTATTAATATATTTCGTATAATATACTATCTTTTAGCTAAGTAAAAACTAGATTAAAGTAAAATTTAGACGATGGAGAGTGGATTTGTGCGTGAACAGTCTAACAATTAACCAAAAGTGAACATGGTTATGGTTTTGGATTTTCTGGCAAACAATCCACTGTACACAAGTGCAAAGGTCAGAGGAGTGAAACTTTCAACGTATGTTCCTATACCTATCTACTAAGTCCTACATAATAATTTTATTATACCGTAACAATCATCACACGTAATAACTTGTCATTAGTTTGCTGCAGCTTTTATTCGTTTTAGGTACCTAAATCGGTGTAGGTAATCCGCCTAGTTTTGTTTAAAGTTTCATTCACCATTGATTGATAACATTTGGATAATATAAACACATCGATCACTAATACAAATTTTCGGTACCTAAGTATTAATAACATTATTTAATTGTTCTCTATCACTGTATTGTAAATACTGATATTTTAGCAAGAAATCATCGTAAAAACATTTTTTTTAATAAGTCGTAGGTATTACATAAAATATCATTCCTTGTCCTTGAAGCGACGAGGCTCGGTCGTTAATTTTTAGGGTTCCGTAGCCAAATGGCAAAAACGGAACCCTTATAGATTTATCATGTCTGTCTGTCTGTTCGTCCGTATGTCACAGCCACTTTTCTTCGAAAATATAAGAGCTATCCTGTTGAAACTTGGTAAGTAGATGTACCTATTATGTGAACCGCATTAGGATTTTCACACAAAAATAAAAACAAAACAAATTTTGGGGGTTCCCCCCATACTTAGAATTGAAACTCATTTTTTTTTTCACCAAACCCATACGTGTGGGGTATCTATGGATAGGTCTTTAAAAATGATATTGAGATTACTCATATATAATTTTTTTCTAAACTGAACAGTTTGCGTGAGAGACACTTCCAAAGTGGTAAAATGTGTCCCCCCCCCCTGTAGCTTCTAAAATAAGAGACGAAAATTGGTTTGGATGAGATACAGTTAGCAGTTTTTGAGATATAGTACATTTTTAAAAACCGCAAATATAACTTTGCCATTCATACAAACACTATGAAAAACAAAGATATTTTTACTGTTTGTGTATATTACTTACTAATCTCAATATAATTATATCCCTAATCTATGCCTGCTACGGAACCCTTCATGGGCGAGTCCAACTCGCACTTGGCCGGTTTTATTGCTTTTTATCGACACTTTGTAATTCTGACCTTAAAACATGCGTGTAAGGTTGAATTAGTTTTGATGTAGTTTACAGATTTATGGTTACAGAGTTACAGAGAGTTATGGTTGTATTTGTACACTTGGGAAAGATACAATATTTATAATGTACTTTCACATCAGTTTGCACGGTTTCCATAATGATTCCACAACTATAATATTTGTTCCGTCTTGTTTGAACCAAAAGTAATAACCGTCTGAGGTGACCGCGCATTGACGACTACTCGACTCGAGCGAGTGATGAGACTTGTGACGTCATGAGATTGTTGACCGGCCGCGCGCCGAGAAGTTTTAAAGCGGACGGGAAAAGTATCATAACTTCGTCATTTATGAAGATAATTGAAAAAAAAATTCAATGAGCTTCATTTCAAGTTTAGTACTATTTTTTAAAAATAAATAAAAAAAATTGGAAACTTCCTTATTATACATAAACCTCAGTAACCCAGCCAACCCACACAACTTGTTTTCATTCGATCGCCGTATGTTTGATCTAACAACTGACCGACTCAAATGATGTATCATTTAAACAATTTGCACCTTACCTTAGCATTGATATTGTTGATTTACGGTTGAAGACACAAAGTAGGTAATTCCAGAAGATCTAAGAAAGATACACTTTTTTTCTTTAAATAAGTGAGGCTTGGAGTTTTGAGGTTCGAAAAATGATGTTCCTAATTTGAATTTTTGACACAAATAAACTCACAATAGAATAAAAAAAAAACAGTACCCTTAGCACGAGTTTTCAGTATTTGAGACGTAATGTAAACTGGAACTTTGACAATTTGAAATTGACAATTTTCAAGGAAAAAATTAGTTCCTTCTTCGCACACCAGAGGCGCTGTTCCATTTTTTCATACAAGAAATGCTGTAAATACTGGAAAAACGCTGTAAAGTAAAAGAGTGAAAACTCGTGCTAAGGGTACAGAATGCTAGCTAACACTGCTAATAGCAAGGTTGTATAAAATATGTGCTAAAAATTGTCTCGTGCATTTCAGATTACAAAATGTTATGTATTGGCCAATATGCAGTGTGGAGTGGAAAAAAGAACAAGCGAGGTCTTTCCCCAGACGCTAGAAAATAAATAATTGATTATTATCTATGTCTAGATAAAGTTTGTTATCTAGAGAAAATGTAGTTGGCTTTCTTCTTCTCTCGTGTTTTTACGAGAGGGAGTGGGTTGTTTTTATCAATTCTAGCGGATTCAATGCAGTTTGATAGTTCAACAGACCTCGAATTCTTTCTCACGATATAGGGTAATTTCGCCTGTTTGCGTCCATTTAGTGCAGTTGACAAGTTTGAAGGAGAAAATAAAAATGTTCCAACACCAGTTTCAATAAAAAAATTATGTAAATGCGTTCGTTATATAGTCTATTTTAATATCAGCTTTCAGTTTTGTTCGAAACTTCTCGTATTTTTTTTTTAAACAGAAAAATGTCAAAATTAGGCGTTTTACCCAGTTTGCGTCCAAAAAATCCAAATTGCGTCCACCCGTGGACCATTTCGCGTCCATCAGTTTAGATAAGGAATATAGGGGTGATCAGGGGTGATATTGTTAAGACAATTTAAAGGAAGATTGGATTTTAACAATTTCTTTATTTAATAAAAAATTAACATAATTATCATTATAAAAATAAAATACAAAAAACTTGTTTATTCTTCTCAACATCGATAGAATTTAAAATAAAAAAATAACCATACATTGGTTCTGGTCCCGGTTTCCTTACTCCAGACACACCCAGGGCAGGGCGGGAGGGACTGTCAGCGTGGAAAACACCGCGCCGTCGACCCGGGCATGATCCATGGTCGGACAGCGAGTCAACCATTACTCGCCGCCTGCATGCCTGCGCCTACGGTGGCCAGAGATCGTCTGCCGACGTCCGACGGTGTGGGCGCCTACCACCGCGGCTGGGGTGGAGGGAGGACGCTATCCTCTCCCTCAGGCAACCCGCCTTTTCCTTCGCGAGCTTGACTGCTTCGCAGGAGGCGACCGCTATCCACTCAAACTCGCCCCGCAGCATGGCCTCGACCAATACCGGGCGCGAGAGGTCTTCGCCTATCGCCGCTGAGAGGACACGGCGGTGCTCTAGCCAAGCGGGGCAGTCCTGCACCGTATGCTCCACCGTTTCCTCCGGGCGATCCTCGCTGTGGTGACACCCAGGCGTTTCTTCCTTTCCCATAAGACACAGGTACCTCCCGAAACTTCCGTGTACGGTGAGGACCTGCGTCATGCGGTACGTCAGGACTCAGGACGCCGTGACGCCTATCCAGCCACTGCTCAAAGAGGGGTCTTACCCGCTGACGTGCTGGAGGGCAGTCACCTCCAGACTTCATTGCACTAGTAAAACTTGAATTTTAATCTCATAATCCTAATCAAAACTGTACTACCTATTCATTTCAAATTATTAAAAAAATATGAATAAAATATGTTTATGCTATCATTTTTATTTATTGAAAAAATGGACGCAATTTGCTATATAATATTATTCAATGCAGATATAGTTTGCGTCCACGTGTAATCGATGTTGTCTATCTTTTACTACAATCATAATAATGTGGACGCAAATTGGCAGTTACAATTACATACTATAAGTGTTAAAATAAACAAAAATCCAATTTCTCTTTCATATTTTAATCACATAAAAATAAACAATTAGAGAAAACATAAATAGACGAGTTCGCGTCCACTGTGGACGCAAAGTGCACATTTTATAAATTCGGTGTTGTAATTCGCGTCCACCTTATTTTAACTGTTAACTTTTAAAAAAACAAGCAAATTCATAATTCATATTATTCGTTTTTCCATTATTAATGTCTACAAATAGCTATGTTTCCTAAAATTCAAATAAAACAATAAAATATTTACCGTTAAACGCGCCGCTGCACACTATTTTTTTTTTTACATTCCGCGCGTTTTCACTCTGCTGTTGAACAACCCCGGACTAAATATTTTTTCTAAACGGATTAGCGGGGCGGACGGAACTTTTGTCTATGTTATCGTGTCTCTTATACGTTGAGGTATAGGCGGTCATGTCTTTCCATGTCATTAGAGTAAGAATATACTTATTTTCGAGCATTTTTAAAGGGAGATCCGTAAAATGGACGCGAACCGGACGATGGACGCGAACAGGCGAACTTACCCTACTCGTATTTTTAAGATAAAGCCTTAAAGCCTCCTGCAGACACACGCGATTAATCGCGCGGGGCGACATGTCGCGGTCCATTCGCAGTATTTTTAGAGTGGAAATTAGCTTGGCTCGTTGTCGCAGCGCGATTAATCGCGTGTGTCTGCAGGAGGCTTAATTCTCAACGTCAGACATAGTTAAATTCGTGTCAACTCCACTAGAATTCGTTTTCCGGACACCACCGTCCCAAAACTGTAGACACTGACGTGCAAGAGTTGCTAATGCCTCTTTTTAACCGACTTCTAATGTTATTTATTTATTTATAGGTCGCAATTACATATGTGGTCACGTCTTTTGTCTGAACCACAAATTATATAATAAAGAAGTTGTTTACAGGGATTTTTCTGTGATTGTCATCCTTTGATCTCTAATTTCTGATTAAACCTTCGGTACACAACAATATCGTGTGTTTAGTTAACAAGTTGGCCGCAAACGTTAAGACATGACTATTATAAATTAGGAACAGATTTATGTGTTTTTATTGGACGCGACTACAGTACGGAATTACGTGTTTGCTCATCTATTGCGGTTTTCTGTGTTCATTAATTATTGTTAAATTATGTTTTTGTAATGTAGGTATAAAGCTGTACCTATTACGAGTACCTGCCTAGTCTTTTCCCAACTATATTGGGGTCGGCTTCCAGTCGAACCAGATGCAGCTGAATATCAGTATTTTACATGGAGCGACTGCCTATCGGATCTCCACAACCCAGTGACTGAACAATACGATACCCTATGGTAGGACCGGTTGTCAGACTTATGAGTTTCTGACTAAGGGTCCCCCCAAATTTATCGACGCGGAATCGGCTTAAACCGGTCAAGAAAACCTTTATGTCAACGTAATAAGGGTGTTACTAATGCCATTCGCATCGGATCGCGTTGTCCGAGCCGAGCCGATGCGAATGGCATTTTTTTCTTGACCGGTTAATGCCGATTCCGCGTCGATAAATGTGGGGGGACCCTAACAGTAACAACTTTCAAAGATCTACAAATTTTAATGACAGCCGGGACCAACGGCTTTACGGCTGTATTTGCTATGCTATTCTCTAAAAGCTATTTTTAGGCTGTGCTGTGCGCTACGATAAGTTTATCGTTGAGATAGTGCCGCGAAATTTTCTGTATGTTGCTTAGTGAATACCGAACTGTAGTTTCGACGCTCTGGGCAGCGCTGCACGCAATGTTGTACCTATTCTTGGAGAATAAAACTGACTGCAGGTTAAATATTACCTACTTAGAATCGACCATGATTATGGGTGAATACGGTGTTACAAAACTTGCAAGATTCATGATTTTGAGGCGTTTTCGCTACTAATTTCTTGGATCCACATTGGGAAAAGTGGGTACCCACTGGTAAGGAAAAATAGGAAAATGAAAGGTCTACTTTGGTTAGCAGAACAAGAATAATAAAATCCTATGTTTTATCGAGTGTTTTATGATTAGAAAAAAAAGTTGGTATAAAATGTGCTTGCGCACTAGAAATGGCTAGAATTTAATTCATTTTACGAATTCAATCACGGTTTGGTTTACCCCCAGTTTTAAGAGAAGAATTGTTTTAAGCGTGAAGTTAAACTTAGTAAAGCAAAATCTTTACAATAAACGCAGTAAATACTTCAGTTACTCTGTAAATAAAATACTGAAATCTTGTTATAAGGCCTCAGTAATAAAACCTATAATCCAACACCTCAAATAGCACGTTTCATTCATTCATTCATCTGAAGCCATTTATTTAAATGAATGAACCATGTCTTGTGTACGTTCAACTAAATAAACAATCGGAGTTGAAAGGGAGCTGTTGAAGCATTGAGGTAATACTATTGCGTTTATTTATTAATACTTATCAGTCTTATTTACGATCTTGTATAATCATAATCAGCCTGTGATGTTCGCACAGCTGGGACACAGGTGACCTCTCTGTGGGAGGGAGTGGACCCTAATCCACCATGCGGGCCCAGTGCGGGTTGGTAGCAATGATATTATAAGTCATAGATATGTTATACACGTACAAAACAACAGAAAAAAGCGTACCGCGCAGAGAGGCTGCACACATACACACTTTTTATTCACACACATTACATTTCACTACAAGTAAAAAGGATAGCTTGATAAAACCAATATGAAAAAAAGTGACAGCTAGATGGTGACGCTCTCTCTTTTATCTCACTCGCACTCTTTCTTTTACGACGCCATATTATAGAAACGTAATGTTTTATTTGTGAAAATATTAAGATAAATAATATATTTACGAATGATAAGTGATTCTTTGACTTTTAGAAGTCTTGCTTGTATAATTTGTACAATATCTCATCACACACGACGGCATTTTCGGTGGTTTTGAGTCACTTTTACTTTTGACTCACTCTGTAGTACGTGAAGTGCATCCGTTGTCGCTGGCAACGTCGGACTGAGGTCAAGGTTTGTGAATCAACCACATTTGAGCGCGTCTGTTTTTGAGCGCGTATAACGTATCTACACCTTTTTTACTTATAATATCATTGGTTGGTAGACTGATGCCACATGTCTTCAAAATTTTGGTTCTAGATGTTTTCTTCACCATGTTTGCCTTCTCCGTTTTGAGAGCATTGATGATGAAATAAATTGTGTAATAAAATAAAAATAAGATTTTTTGCAGCTATAGATTATTCTACTAAATCAGAGAAAAGCCTTAGTTATTCTAATAAGTAGTAACGGAATTCAATCAAAATAATTACAACAAAGTCTATGGAATCCATTTAAATGAATATTACATTTAGTGCCTTGCCCTATAGACTAACAGACGACGACAGCAGACGACAATCGTTATCGCTCAGCAGTCACTAATACATTTTCAACTTAAGACGCGGACTGACTACGATTTTAATCGCTTATGACCGCGTAAACTATTGTCACCACTATGGAGCGTCAATAAGATTGAAAATTGAAAAAATGACATTTGTGTTGAAATGTGACGTAAGCTGCGAATGGGCATTTATTTTACTGCTTTTCTTTAGATTATTTAAAATATAGACATAAAATTAAATAATGGTTCGGTTAAAGTTTAAAAAAAAATGGAAAACCTACTAAATTCTTAAAAAAAAACTGTTGTTATCGCTGGAAATACAGAGATCTTCGACGTCAAAGTTTATTTTTGTGCTACAACTTCCCAATTTTTATTGGGAATATCAAACTCTTATTTATTATTCTGTTCGGTTTAAATTCTTCTTTATGCCCTTCTCTGTTCACTGTATTTTTCGCGTTGCTTATTTTTATTACATTACGTCATACTCGACGTTCTAAGAAACCAATTTTTGGGAATATGAGATAAGACCGCGCCTTAAGCGCGTAAAGTTGAAAATCTTTTGAAGTTCACAGATCGTTTTCGTTTGTTTCGTTCGTTATCGCGCAGCAGTCTTTAATAGATTTTTAACTTGATGCGCTAGGGTATAAAGTTGAAAATGTATTAGTGACTGCTGAGCGATAACGATTGTCGTCTGCTGTCGTCGTCTGTTTGTCTATAGGGCCTTATACTCGAAATCACAGAACAACAAACTGTTTCAGGATCAAAAATCCCACAAACAAATCAACATCTACGTTTTTCAAGTCAAAGAAAAACGTATTTCATGAAACAGTAGTACACGTCATAGACAAATAAATATTCCCGCTAAAAAAATCTCATTCAATGGCGGAACTGGATTTTTCCCGCCGTTAATAATAGTAAACCACATGGCCTATATTGTTTATTTTTTACGACGGAAGCCGAAATGATCGAAGCTGTCGCCATGAGTAAATTATTTTTCCTTTTATATTATTAATGGTGGTGATAGGTGTGTAAATTAATAAAATGTTGAGATTTCTTTTTATCGCAGTCATTTTTTTAGTTGTAATACTCGTAGGTACGGAACAGAGTAAAAAATCATCATTAATGTAGCCTTTTCCCAACTATTTTGGGGTTGGTTTCTGGCACAGAACAGATAAAGGAGGTTTCTGGTCTAACTGGAAGCAGGTGGCCTACCACGAACTCTTAACGCGATCCAGTTTAGGCTGTGGGAAAGAGATGGCGCTAGACGACTTGTATAGCTCTATTTCTTCCCACAGCCTAAACATGATTGCGTTAAGAGTTCGTGGTAAGGCCTCAGTTTTCACATGAGGTGATTTGTCCTTAAAGTGTAGTTAGACGGTATACCTTAGCAGTAGGTACGTGATGGTGAATGTTAGAATAATTTACACAAAATGCAGGGACGGCCAGGCAAGGGTTCTATCAAATCGTAAATTCACGGATCTCATAAAAATAAATCTTCATTTGATCTTATCGAAACGAATCATCGCCTTAAAATATTTCGCAAATTATTCCCAAAGGAAATACCTACTCTTTCAACGAATTTCTCTAAAATTCGCAGAACCATGAAATAAGTATGAAATTCCACATTTTATTTATAACATACCTAACGGAAGAGTTTATGATTTAACAGTATAAATTCATGCATTTATTTTTCCAGATTCAGATTTCAATTAATCGTTCGTCCTTCATAGAGAACAACTTAGGCGGGGAGCAGACGTTGGGATTTATCCGTCGGATAATTCGAAACCTCCAATAGACAGAAACAACTCGTTTACTCATTCGTCAGACGAAAAATCCGATGTGTGCTCCGCGCCTTACATCACCATAAATAATAAGAGCGTAGGATCAATTTCACCTGATGTTGTACAAGAAGAAACAACAAACAGACGCCGTTTATTTTTATATATTAGTGTACTTTGTACAAAATGTTTGGCAAAACACTTGGCTGTCCGCCAATCACTGCTTCCCATCTATGTCTTGTTTCTTAACGTTAAGAGATATTCGGAATTCAATAACGTAAATATGGAGCATAATTGACATTCTCAAGAAATACTCGTAGCTAGGATTAGATATTATATTGGCTTGGAGTGTGAACTAATTTTACAGACAAGTTGTAGGGATTTGCTAATGTAGATAATAAATAGGTAGACTTGTCATGTTGTGTCTACCACCAGAAAATTAAAAGAATATTTTTATAGTCAAGGAGATATGGGTTAGACAAGACACGTTATTGCTGAAACCACCACTATGTCTTCTGAAAATAATAATTGTCTTTTTATCTAACATCTATATCTATCTATACATATAATAAAACTGTAGAAAAGAAATTTTTGTACATTAAAAAAAAAAAAAATAAATATAGCCAGGATGTTAAAGGACAAGCAATAGAACCCATTTCCAGCATTTTTAGAATTTTTGTCTGTTTGTCTGTTTATCTGTTTGTCTGTTAGTATGTTTGGTTATTCGGGCATCACGTAAAATGTACGAAATCAATGTAGATAATTTTTATACACAACGATTTAGCGTAACTTGAAGTAACATTTAGTTTTTGTTTCATTGCAATCGGTTCAGTCTATCAAAAGATATTTGAATTTAAAGTGATCCAGAAGTAAAATATTACGGTCAGTTCACAGTTCACACCGAGACGCGCAGTTCAGTAGCGCGATCTAGCTTCGAATAGAAAAACTACATATTCAAATAATTCATCTAAACCAACGATAACACGGTAGATGGCGTTAAAAAAACCTGGAATAGAGGTGTTGAATTGAAGTAACATTATGTTTTTTATTTCATCGTAATCAGTTTACACCTTACAAACAAAAAATGTAAATTAATTAAAGCGATTTAAAGGAATCGTAGAATAGAATAGGATAGGATGGGATAGGATGGGATAGGATGGGACAGGATGGGACAGGATGGGACAGGATGGGATAGGATGGGATAGGATGGGATAGGATGAGATAGGATGGGATAGGTTGGGATAGCATGGGATAGGATGGGATACGATGGGATAATATGGGATAGGATAGGATGGGATAGCATGGGATACGATGGGATACGATGAGATACAATGGGATAGGATGGGATAGGATGGGATACGATGGGATACGATGGCATACGGTGGGATATGATTGGATAGGATGGGATAGGATGAGTTACGATGGGATAGGATGAGATACGATGGGATACGATGTGATACGATGGGATATAATGGGATACGATGAGATACGATGGGATACGATGGGTCACGCATAGGTACGACCTGTTTCTGGGGCTGCCAGCGCCGGTAAAGGCAGGAACGGGCAGGCTCCGGAGTACGCCCATACTACTCAGGTTCCAGAGGCATTTAAACGTAGATTTTTCACTTGCACGAGCATGCAGGCGGCGAGTATGCCTGGGTCGACGGCGCGTTGTGTTCAACACGCGCCTCAATGTGTCATCACAATGACGGTCCCCCCCTTAGAAGGCCAAAGCCTGCCGGGGTCGCGGAACTATCGAATTACCTTGACCCCGGAACGTAAAGGCCTATTATAGGATTTATAGGACATCGAGGATTTTAATCAGTACAAGTCCGACAATCCCTCTTTCCCTGCCCTGGGTCCCACTCATTGGATGATTTACGTACGCATATTTATGTATGCTCCAGAATGATGGTTTACAGCTAATGTTGTTAATAAAGAAGCACTAAAAAATTACATTGTTAAGTTCCGACATCCACGCGAACGAAGTCGCGGGCACAGCTAGTTATAAATAAGTATGTTTTTTTTTGTGCGTTGTAATGGATAAAACCTAAAACTTTTTGTTTATTTTACTAATAAAAAGCTTCATTATCAGTAACATCGTCTATAAAGGATGGTTGGTGCATTTCCTTTTGATAGTAAGATTCAGACAGATAGCACCAATTACTATTATTATGCAAGGTTCACCATCAACTCTAAGCATCAGCTCAGGTACGCTCGTCTACTTACTTGTCGCCATTTATGGTAATTGACAGTTGACACTCTTGACAGATAACTGACAACTTGTGAAGCGTGAGATTGCGTTCCATATCTTTTAAAAATACACTACAGATGGTTATACGAAAGATTATAGACTTGATGCCATCTTCGGATCTATATTCCACTTATTTGTAGTTCTTATTACACATCGTAAGTTTACGAAGCTTCAGCAGAATATGTACAATATTTACGCAAAACATTCTTCGTAGTAATAAAACCAAAAAGTTTCTGTTTATTTTCGTATCTTCGATACGAAGCCCTTTGGGATCATGGTCACGGGCAAATGTAGTTGAAACCACTTGAATTAATAAGTAAAGATTTTGTTTGAAGATGACTGTTATGGCATGTGAAGGTTATGTCGGCTTCTACATTTGAATAGTATATTTCATTACAAGTGCGGAAAGGCTGTCATTGCAAAGAGTTCCGACAAATGTCTACCCGAGCCAAGGCGCAGCCGAAGGCGAGGGTTGACAGTCGGAACAAGTTGCAAAGACGGTTCCGCACGTGTACTGAACGACTATTTTTAATACAGTTGCGAAACTCGCAAAGAAAATTTCTGGAAAATGACGCCAACCGTAGAATATAAGCAGAGTTTTTTTTCTTCACCCATTTTGGTAGGCAAAGGGAACGCCCATACAGCTTAGTCTTCAGTAGATTTTTTTTATTGATATGAAATGAAAATCAGATGAAATGAAACCTAACCTCATTCAATTAAATCATTAAATCTGACATTGAAATAAATTAGTAGCTTCTTTTTAAAAACATACGTTTTTGTATGAATCACAAAAACTCTTTAGTAAAAACTTCATGGTTGGTTTTTCTTTTTAATAGTTTTAATAGACATTATTTTGACAGTTGGGAAAGAGAACGCACTAGTGCGTAATAGCCCATTTTCCGAACGCTATACGTCCCTGCAATATGCCACTTTTTGAGTAACTGTATTAAATTTTTTTTTTGTAGTCGTAAGTACAAATTGGGCCAGTTGATCAGCAGTTAGGGAAAGTATTAGTTAAATACTACTACAGTTTTTAACGAATAGTTAAATACACCAAATATATATATGTAGTTCCGTATAGGGAAATAATGTCAAAAGAAACCTGATTTTTTACAGTTATGAAACAATTGCTTAATGTTGTATTATTATTGTTGTTAATTCTAATAATATTACGTAAAAAAAAATAGGCTATAGGAAACTCATATACAATTTATTGTGCCATAGAACAATTAAATATAATTTAATCCACCAGGAAATATTAACGATTGTAATTTTCCTTAAAGCGAAGCTGAAATATTTGTAACAGATAATAATGTGTACGGTATGGACGCAAATCTAATTACAGAGTCAGCGAAATGAAAGTTGGAAAAATAGTTTACCCATTTCTATCGATAAGTTTCACACATTTTTCAAGAGCTGATATTTTTGTGTTATTTTTTATCATACAGTCATAATGAAACGGTTTTCCTGAGTTTCCTGCTAAGTATGTACTAAGATAACCAGTGACGAAAAAGACAGCTGTGTTATTAGATTTGGAAATAAATTAAAAACTCTCAATCAATAAAATACAATAAAGTGAATTCTGCAATAAACACGTGTTAGTAAAACAATATACGTTCGTGGTTTCAAGCTATAAATTCAACGGTTAACCACAGATTGTCACACAGAACTACATAGAATAGGTAAATTTGCATTGGGTTGCTCACGTCCCGCCTCCATCATAGGATTTTAGCAAGATGCGGTGATTGCAGGTGAAGATAAAGGTATAACCTAGTTTCGTCCAAGAAATGGGTTGAAATCTTCGATCATTTAATGATCGAAGGTTGAAATATTTCTGGGTTTGCCGGCAGCGATATGGGCAGACCACGTTGTTGCCATTCGCGGGTAAAACCTGAAGGCTAGCAGATAAAAAGAGAGGCGTATTGGTCACTCTACCCAGCAGTGGGTTAAGGCTGGGGTGTGGATAATGATGATGATGATGATGAGGATTCAAGATGATGAGATAAATCATGTTACTGGCTCCTAAACTACATTTTTTACCTGTTAGCCTGTTACAATTCGAAATGTGATAATTCGTCTCTTTTTCGGTAATCTTTAAACTAAATTTCATTAGCCTGTCCTGTCACCATGATTTCCAAAAATTTTTCTGTCGTCGTTTAGTTTGTCGTCTGTCCTTCGTCTGTTATGACTCTTTTTCTGATAATTTTTCTGCCAGTACGAACTTTAAACAGTACCCTGAGCACGAGTTTTCACTCTTTTACTTTACAGCGTTTTTCCAGTATTTACAGCGTTTCTTGTATGAAAAAATGGAACAGCGCCTCTGGTGTGCGAAGTAGGAACTAATTTTTTCCTTGAAAATTGTCAATTTGAAGTTGTCAAAGTTCCAGTTTACTTTACGTCTCAAATACTGAAAACTCATGCTCAGGGTACAGTACCTACAACTGAACGTAGGTATCTAATAATAAGACAGACGAGGTCGCGAAATATAGGTAGTTAGTAGTTACAATAATTTATTAGTCGTAAAATACCGCGTTTGTGTGACATCCTAAGCATAAAAGATTGAACTAGTCCAGAAAATCAATCATATAAAATGACACGTATTTCATTCAATGCTTCATTTTATAACATGATTTTTTGTGATCATAATAGTAGTTTATGAAACTGGTACATAATGAGGGGTATTATACACGAGTGTGAGTTTAAAAAACGAGCGAAGCGAGTTTTTTAAAAGTATCACACGAGTGTATAATACCTAGTTATGTACAGTTTCATACACTACTTTATCTACTTTCATTGAACACGAATTTATCAAATAAAAGATAAAGATTGACACAGTATTATGGCGCCAAAATTCCCGTTATCACCGCGCATGGGCCACAGCGCGCGCAGCCACAGATAAAAAATCAAATGGATGTATCTATGATCTGTAATCTGTATCGTAATGAAAAAAAAATGTATTATAACATTATTTTGTTCGAGAAATAGGTAGTGTCATAATTTAATTTTTTAATTTCATTTCGATATACTGTGTGTAAAGTACGTCATTATAAACTCGTTTTGAGTTTTGTATTTTGAATTTAACGATATGAGAGTAGATAAAAGAAATAATATTACGAGTAAGTACTTACTTCCGGAAAAAAAAGACCGAATTATGAATCGATTTATGAATGAAAACTTTCATTTTTATTTCGGCTTGAGTGGTGATGGTTAAATGAAGATGTAGGTATTAAATAATTATAGATTTTTTCCAACGAACCACAGCTGAAATGGCGTACGACCGGGTTGGTCTCGCAGAGTGGAAGACTGTAATGTGTGACGTAGCTAGCAGTGGAAACCACACTAGCTAGTAGGCTGATCAAATAAAGACTGAAAAAGTTGAAATTATGTAGGTTAAAAAAGTCTTCAAACGTCTGAGATATAAAGGAGATTATATTTATAACTAAGACGAAGACGAGTAATCAACTAATCAAGCTTTAAACCCGTTTCGCATAAATTAGCAGGTGGTAAATTACGTCGCACATTCCCGCAATTAACGAGTAACATGGAAATACCATAGATAAAAATAGCTCTATCCTTATAACAAGCAAAGAATATACTGTACAGCCTAAACAGCTGATTATGGCCATGTTTAACACAAGCTGGCGAGAAAAAATATAACACCTGTCAAAGTTCCGGCCAGTGTTGCAATAAAACAAAATTCACAGTAAATGTGTAGTTTTTTGCGTGGGTGTTGTGTAGTCTACTAATAAAAATAAGCTTTATTCATCATAATAAGAAGGCAACTAGGATGTGATAAAAATACCTTTACTTTGCGTTGTTTAGATTTATGTCGTATATTGTTCTCTGGAGTTTAAAAATAATGTAATGAGGCGCCATTTTATTCTCACAGGTGTCAAAGTCAAAGTCAAAGTCAAAGTCAAATCATTTATTTCAAATAGGCCATCAAAGAGGCACTTTTAAACGTCGAAATATTAAAATTAAGGAAATGGGATGGGATGGGATTGAATCTACACCCATTCGCAAAGGTAGGTTGTATGAAGAAGAATGGGCAAGAAACTCCATACTTACTCTTTTTAAACATGTTTTACAATATTGTTATAACATCATTTGAAATAAATAATGTGAAAGCAATGTACCTTGAAAATATAGACTAAATATTATAAAAAAATAAAATAATAAGAAATAAAAAAAAAAACGCAAATAGGTACATGGTGTTCACATTTTAACAAAATATTGCAATAACAGCTATTTTACAAATATAAAAAGTGTGTGAGCATTCAAATTTCAACCAGTTTGATTCTGCTTAAGCCCTACATTGTACTATGGAGCAGGACCAGCATGTTTCCAAACATTTTTATCTTGGATATAATCTTCTAATTTATAATATGCTTGTTTACTAAGTGTATTTTTTATATAACTTTTAAACTTTCTTTCATTTAGGGTTAAAATTTCGCTAGGTATTTTATTATAACATTTAACACAGTACCCCATAAAAGATTTTTGGACTTTGGACAATCTAAAATAAGGTTGATCAATTTTATCTTTATTTCTAGTATTAAAATTATGTCTATCGCTTATTTTATTAAAAAGATGAAGATTTTTCCTAACATACATTATATTTTCATAAATAAATTGACAAGGCACTGTCATTATATTAATCTTTTTGAATAGTTCCCTAAGAGATTCGCGACGACCTAGATTGTAAATTGCTCTGACGGCTCTCTTTTGCAAAATAAAAATGGATTCAATGTCAGCTGCCCGGCCCCACAGTAGAATGCCATAAGACATAATGCTGTGAAAGTAGCTGAAGTAAACCAAACGCGCAGTTTCGACGTCTGTTAACTGTCTTATCTTTCTAACAGCATAGGCGGCTGAGCTGAGTCGCCCCGCTAGAGATGCTATGTGGGGGCCCCATTGTAATTTATCGTCTAACGTGATTCCTAAGAAAACTGTCTGTTTAATAAAATCCAATTTTTCTCCGTTCAATAAAATGTCGCAATTGCTACTTCTAACATTTGGCAAAGTGAATCTAATACATTTTGTTTTCTTGTCATTAAGAACTAAATTGTTTAGAGTAAACCAATTTTGAACCTTAGAAATACAGTCATTAACAGTGTCTAGATTTTGTGCACGTCTATCTATTTTAAAAATTAACGATGTATCATCCGCAAATAACACCATCTGTGGTTGATTTTTTAGTAAATGGGGTAAATCATTAATATAGACTAAGAAAAGGAATGGACCCAAAATAGAACCTTGAGGCACGCCCATAGTCATTTCAGCCCCTAATGAGTTTATACCGTTTATCTGAACTTTAACCTGTCTATCTCTTAGGTATGATTTGAGTAAATCAAGAGCTGTATTTTTAATTCCATAATGTTCCAGTTTCAGCAAAAGCGTTTCATGGCTTACGCAATCGAATGCCTTTGAGAGGTCGCAAAAGATTCCTATGGCATCTTGCGCTTCCTCCCAGGAGTTAAAAATGTTCTTCAATAGGGTAACACCGGCGTCAGTTGTACAGCGACCTTTGGTGAAACCGAACTGTTGATCATGAAAGATGGAGTTTCTATTGAAGTGACATAGCATTTGTTCAAGCATTAACTTTTCAAACACCTTACTGAAAACTGGCAAAATTGACACAGGCCTATAATTGTTAGGATCTTTACAATCACCCGATTTGAAAAGTGGAGCTACCTTACTATGCTTCATGAGATCCGGAAACACTCCTTGGTCTACACTGGTATTAAATATAAAAGCCAAATAAGGCGCAACGGTTTCTATTAAAGATTTACAGGCCTTCACAGACATTCCCCAGAGATCTTCTGTTGACTTAATTTTAAGATCTTTGAATGCTTTAATCACAGCTTGGGGGTTTGTGTGCCGAAACCTAAACTCCATCGGGCATGCCTTTACATTATTTCTAAGTAAGGCAGCAGAGAGTGCGGGTGACGAATGTAAGGACTCAGTCGTTTTAAGAGGTATGTTCGAAAAAAACTTTTCAAATTCCTGAGCTACTTCTATATCTGTGTTTATAGGACCATGTGCAGTTTCTAAATTGAACAAAAATATTCGTTAACGTTATTTTATAAATATTTCTGGAATTCTCAAATAAGCTGTACCGTTAGGTCCACTATGGCAAGTAAGAAGATGAAATTAAGGAAGACCTTTATCTATCTGTTAAATGTTTGAATAGAATATTCTCAACATTTAAAAACTTTATAAAATTTTTAAAAAAATCAGTTACACCACAACTAAGATTGATAAATCCATTACAGTTTAGAGAACTGCTAGGCACATAAACCTTGTCGTTATCTAGAACTGTCTTAGGGTGACATCGCGGTGACATCATCGCCAAATATGGCAGCAGTTTGTTAGTTTACCTTGCCAGGCCGATAAGGCCTAGAGCTAGCAGTAGCAAAAAGAAACATTGTTTTTATGCAAATAAGGTATAATTTATTTTGGTAAGTACCTCAATAGGAAAGGAGAAAAGGCCGTCATTCCACTCTGTTTCCAAACCACTGCAACTCTTGAAAGTCAGAGTCAACAGTGATGACCACCAGAAAAGCGACGACACAATGTCAAGTTCGATGAAAGTCCGCAGAATGAATTTTACTACATAGGTATCTTGAAATCGGCCTCGAAATCAGAAAATAATCATCAATTAGAAACATTTTTTTTTAGTTTGAATTAGGAACATCATACACGAATGTCTAATCCAAAAGTCAGTCTTAGTCATTTTTCGACGTACGTGAGCCAATCACCATTAATTTTGAGGATAAAAAAAAACGAAAAAAAATCACACATGATCAAGATGAAAGAGAATCCCACCACAATAAAAACAATTTAGTATTTACAGAACTATTTTCTTTGCTAATAATATTAACCTAACTGAAATCCGGATTTGAACCGTCAAAATATTTTTGCAATAACAATATCTGAGTTAGTCTTGGCAGTATTAGCAAAGGCTAAAGTTGGCCTTCAGACCAATTATCATATGAGATCCACAATATTGATAGCCAAATCGGCCATTTTAGCAGAAGTTCAATGTAACAGAGTAAAAATAGCCGTGAGATCAAAGGACCACGCCTTCTTTTGATGATAGTTACGTGAATATAATGATGTGGCTTCTAAATTCGTAATTGAATAAATATTGTTATGTTTCCTGTATTATTTCTGAAGGTTGGTAATGTTTATCCAACAACTTTGAAGCGAAGATTAAAAGAACCTTCCCAAGGTCCAAGGTCCTTTGAAATCTTCTGTACAATTTTGAGGACCACTGTGCTATCAGAACAGATCTTTTTTTCGCTTTAACTGTCTTTGTTCTTGCTGTAAATGAGACTTCAATTGCCTGTGATTGTATCTTTACTTTTCAAGAATAACCTTCTTCTTCTTCCTGCCCTTATCCCATTCTATTTGGGGTCGGCGCAACACGTCAATTTATTTATTCAAGAATAACCTTGAATAAATAAATTGACTGGAATAACTAGAAACTGGAGTGCTTGTTTCATTCGCTTAAAATAAAGTCAAAAGGCCAAAAAGGAATGCCCATACATTAATCTGAACTTGCTAAATAATTTTAACCATTGTAAGCAATGAATAACGTTCTAATACATGTCTATAGACAAAAATGATTGTGGATATCATACATACATTTACAATGTTCAAATCATCGAACAACCGACATCAAATTGTTTTGACAAGCCACTGTCAAAACAACTGTCTATTCGGGAATAACTAAACCAATTGTTTTCAATTCACGGAAAGCTATTTAAATTTTCCATTTCAATTTTAACTCATACTTTTATGATTTCAGTAGGATAGCTTGCCTAGTTTGGGGCCCAGGCATAGCAGTATTTCAAAATGATTATTCTGTTTTTACAAGATTTTCCTATTGTATATCTGTGTAAATAAAAAAAAAGAAAAGTTTCTCTGGAGCTGGACTCGATCCTGCGTCTTCTGAATAAGTACTCCAGACGCCTTACCAATTAGGCCATCGCAACAAACACATAATTTCGAAGCTGATTTTTTCTTTCCACAAAATATCTTTGTGAAGACGCGACGCAAGCGTTATTGTGTATAAATAATTATGTACTTAACTTTATTTTTTATTATTTTCCAGGCTATTAATGACCACAACAATTTAGACAGGGCTAAATTGGAATCAATCTTTTGCCACGAACCGCTGCCACAATTAATCTAATGTTCTGAGCCCTTTGACTTTGTGACACCCGATTAATTTAATCAAAGGCAGTTTAAATTATAGGTAATAATTATACGCATTTTGTGCAGTTCCTGTAAATTCAGCAATAGCCACAAATAGCCGTGGACAATAAAACAATTATAGGGATAACCCAGTAAATCTACCGCATATATGTATAAAGGGTGCGTCTCATTTCATATAAAGTTATTTGATATATTTTCATTTCAATAACGTTCACATGATATAATCAACGTGAGAAATACCAACGATTGATATAATTTCTTTACACATAATGTTTGTGTTACTCTAAAACTCATTTCATATAATATTATTTGATATAACGTTTATTTAAGCGAAAATCATTATCATAACGTTTGAAACATATAATTTAACGTTTAGTATCCAAGAGCGAGCGAAGCGAGCTCGGGACTTGGGACATCCCGACACGGACAGGTTAGGTTTGAAGGAGGTTACTTTAAACCTTGCACGCAGAAATAGGAGCCCCGCGAAGCGGGGCTCAGTCGAGCCAGCATGACAGGCAGTAATCAGTTATTTGACCTAGGATGCAAGAGCGAGCGAAGCGAGCTCGGGACTTGGGGCACCCCGACACGGACAGGTTAGGTTCGAAGGGGATGGCGGGGTCTGAAAGACCCCGCCATCCCCTTCGTGTTAGGTTACTTTAAACCTTGCACGCAGAAATAGGAGCCCCGCGAAGCGGGGCTCCGTCGAGCCAGCATGACAGGCAGTAATCAGTTATTTGACCTAGGATGCAAGAGCGAGCGAAGCGAGCTCGGGACTTGGGGCACCCCGACACGGACAGGTTAGGTTCGAAGGGGATGGCGGGGTCTGAAAGACCCCGCCATCCCCTTCGTGTTAGGTTACTTTAAACCTTGCACGCAGAAATAGGAGCCCCGCGAAGCGGGGCTCCGTCGAGCCAGCATGACAGGCAGTAATCAGTTATTTGACCTAGGATGCAAGAGCGAGCGAAGCGAGCTCGGGACTTGGGGCACCCCGACACGGACAGGTTAGGTTCGAAGGGGATGGCGGGGTCTGAAAGACCCCGCCATCCCCTTCGTGTTAGGTTACTTTAAACCTTGCACGCAGAAATAGGAGCCCCGCGAAGCGGGGCTCCGTCGAGCCAGCATGACAGGCAGTAATCAGTTATTTGACCTAGGATGCAAGAGCGAGCGAAGCGAGCTCGGGACTTGGGGCACCCCGACACGGACAGGTTAGGTTCGAAGGGGATGGCGGGGTCTGAAAGACCCCGCCATCCCCTTCGTGTTAGGTTACTTTAAACCTTGCACGCAGAAATAGGAGCCCCGCGAAGCGGGGCTCCGTCGAGCCAGCATGACAGGCAGTAATCAGTTATTTGACCTAAGATGCAAGAGCGAGCGAAGCGAGCTCGGGATTTGGGGCACTCCGACACGGACAGGTTTAAACTTTAAACCTTGCACGCAGAAATAGGAGCCCCGCGAAGCGGGGCTCCGTCGAGCATTCATGGTAGGTGGTACTATTACTAGGTACATCAGAGTTAGATTACATACCAGGAAGATAAAAAAATTAGACCAAATAAGTTTTATGTCTTTTGAGTGGTATACAAAACGATTTTATAATCATTGATCGTTATGATTATAGAAATTAGTCATTATAAAATTATGTCAATCGTTTATTATATTAAGAGATCGTTATATCAAATAAAATTATACATTCAGTTGTTATCGCTTGTAAATATTAGAGATTTTGTAGTTATATCATATATTACTTACCCTATATAAACGCCTTTATTAAATAGACAAAATTAAGATTAAAGTTGTTTGACTGAGTTACCGAGACGTAGATAATGCAGTACTACAGTAGTCAAATTGTTATAAAGAGCTACAGACAACTTCTGATCTTAGTGTCAATAAGATTAGGATTTATTTTACGATAAAATAACTTACATGTATGTTTGAAAGAGTTCATAAAAAGTAGGGCTAACATAAAGCCTCCTGCAGACACACGCGATTAATCGCGCGGGGCGACATGTCGCGGTCCATTCGCAATTTCGCAGTATTTTTTTTTAGAGTGGAAATTAGCTTGGCTCGTTGTCGCAGCGCGATTAATCGCGTGTGTCTGCAGGAGGCTTAAGTATACAAATCGCTATAACCAGAGGTGTCGCGGCTAGCCAGGTAGCGCGGTCATGGAAAGAGTTGAACAACTGCAAATAGTGTGAACACAACAGAAAATATACAAACATTAAGTCCTGGTTGTACAGACGCGTCACGATGTGGTTACCCGGTTCAATGATCTCAATCCCTAAGATTTACAAGCCTACTTTTCAGGAAGAAAATACAAATCCGTGCTTCAGTTGAGCAAAAATGGCTACCAAATCTATTTTGGTGTAACGACATGAAAGCATAAATATAATATAGAATTATTTGCATCTGGGGTGCTAACTGTCGCTTTTATTACATGTACAAAAACAAATTGTGCGGCTTAAAGGGTTGAAAATGACAAAGGACCAAAAAGATGGCGGCTGCAACACTATTAACCTTGACTCAGAAAATAAGTCTGTCTGCGAACAATATGTATGAGGCTATTTTAGGAGACCCATTTATTTGATTCATACGTGTAATCAATTTAAACTGTACTGATAAATTTCGGCCATAAATAATAAAAGAGAGAAAAACGAAAAAAAAAACGAATAAATAGACAGCGATGTCATACAGCTTAGCTATCAATAGATTGAAATGTAAGAAGACCATCAGTTTGTGTGGCAAAACTTGTAAAATATATGAATTTATTTAAATTATTCTTATAACTACTCTTTAATTCCGTTTCTGTCTTCCCACCAATTTATTTGGGAAGGTAAAAGAAAATCGGTGGGCGCGATCTCCTGTGTAATAAATAAGACAAGTTTTTAAAGGGCTTTCAAAAAGCAGTTAAAAACCCGCTCGTCAACCAGTATGAGAATAAGTACTAATTTCAAATTCATAAACCATTTCCCTTGTATAGAATTGAAGCCAAAAACACGGTAGAAAAATTACCTCCGTCGTCGTCGTCGTTCGATTCCAACGTAAAACAAGTGAACATCTCCAAGAAAATAATTTAAATGTGTTCGTGGCGCTCACTCACATCTTTATAAAAAGTGGCTTCATTAAAAACGTTACGTTTTGTTTCAAACTCGGAATCTGGACATTTCATAATCAAAGACTTTTCCATTAACTTGTTGACTACTTAAGTGACCTTCGACCTTTACTCTTCTCGTAACAAACCTGTCACTGTCATTACCTAAAGGTCAAAGAAAAGGTGCAGCAACACAAACAGTAAAAGAAAACCTTTTAGCCACATCCAGAGGCTGTACGTCCTTGAGCTCAACCTTAGCACTATCTAATGGAATGCCCAGCCCATAACCATTTACTTAGCGATGCAAAGTAATGGGGCGTTGTTTTACTAAAAAAGTTCAAAGAAAACTGCTATGGTTTTCAGTAAATAAGCCTCCTGCTTTCGGAGATAATATTAAAAAAAAAATTAGAAATTCAAAATTGTCAGGGTTGTGGAAATTTTGTCTCTTCTTTGTCTGCTCTACACAGGGTGGGACGAATTATTGGATGGATTCCCAATTTCTCACTACAAAAAAAAAAAACTGAAATATACATTACAGTTTGAAAAAAGTAGAGTAGTAAAATTTATGTAGAAAAAAAAGGTACAATGAAATTGATAATTAAAAATTATGGTGGATGCAATGATATTATAAGTAAAAAAGTGTAGATACGTTATACGCGCTCAAAAACATACACGCTCAAATGTGGTTGATTCACAAACCTTGACCTCAGTCCGACGTTGCCAGCGTCACGGGATGCACTTCACGTACTACAGAGTGAATCAAAAGTAAAAGTGACTCAAAACCACTGAAAATGCCGTCGTGTGTGATGAAATATAGTACAAATTATACAAGCAAGACTTCTAAAAGTCAAAGAATCACTTATCATTCGTAAATATACTATTTATCTTAATATTTTCACAAATAAAACATTACGTTTCTATAATATGGCGTCGTAAAAGAAAGAGTGCGAGTGAGAGTGCGAGTGAGACAAAAGAGAGAGCGACACCATCTAGCTGTCACTTTTTTTCTTATTGGTTTTATCAAGCTATCCTTTTTACTTGTAGTGAAATGTAATGTGTGTGAATAAAAAATGTGTATGTGTGCTGCCTCTCTGCGCGGTACGCTTTTTTCTGTTGTTTTGTACGTGTATAACATATCTATGACTTATAATATCATTGGGTGGATGTATAAATATTACCTATACAAATAGCATAAATAGTATGTATAGCAGAAAAAGCCTACTGTGCTACTAACTCAAAATAAATTGATAATAAAGAGAGTTCGAATTCTTCAATCCGTTTCCTATAAAATTTTATGATTTCTTAAGATCTAAGGAATCTGAACATCGTAATTAAAATATCTGCAAGAATGTTTATTTTAATTGCAGCGCACTATGTATTAATGGCTGCCACTTTTATGGGTCAATAAAATTTATTATTAATTCTTTTAATATCGCTTTTGGCATTTTTGATGATCTAGTATCCTATTTTAAGCCAGTTGGAGTTATTATTCCAAAAAATAAGTTTGAAACTGGCGATAACTTTATCAAATGATACATCTACGAGAATGTCGGATATTCTACCAATATTCCTTTTATTCCAAGCTTCACCAGTTTCTGTTTATCAATCCATCAAACACATTAGAAATGCGTTCACGTGTGCCTTTGTGTAAAGAACCCATTACATTTATTCCAAGTGACATTTCCGTTCTATTTTAAGCCATTCCCTCATTTATGTAGCAACCCTGAGGCATAGACAACTGTAGACCTTTATGTGACCTCCTTGCAACCCCATTTGACTAATGAAATAAACATAGTGTGCAGTACGAGAAATTGATTTTCGCCATTTGTAACATTTGCTTTTAGAATAAATTTTTTTTTGACGTAAAGTAATGCAATGATATGAATATTGATGGTCTGTAATGAGTTCAAGGTGTTCCAAACATTATTCCGATACATTTGAATTCCAAACTTTGAATGAATCATTTTTCTGTTATGTTCAGTGTGGTGTAAAAGCAAATAAAAAGGTCAATTTTTACTAATTCATATTTTGACTGTTCCCAGAAGCAATTATTAGAAGGCCCAACTTCAACAGAGATCATAAGATAAACATAGACATTTTAAGTGCAAAGCTTTTATACAAATCGTATATACATGAACTCAATATTACAACGGAATATGTTTGCATTTTGCCTGAATCACTTGATATCTTGACAAGCACTGAGTAATACCCTGATTGAATTCGGGCCCTAGTGAAAGACGATACTGTAAACATGAAATGTCAAGAGTCGACGCGCCGATTTCTAAGGGTTGCCAGATAGAAATAAGTCAATGATTCTAGGTCAAAGGCTGAAGGTTAGTCACTAGTGACATAGACTAAATCACAGCTTGTTCGGTTTATGTCCTCAACCGTAATTAGTAGGTTAATCTGTGTCACATGGCATTCGATTTTCAATGCTTACGAACAGAATGGTAAGGCTTAGTTCATACATTAGTACTCGTATAGAAGTTAGAAAGTACATCGTCGAGGCGTAAAGTTTTAAAATTCGAATAGATTTGTTTTTTTTTTAATTTAATTATCGGTTCGCATTTGACCACTATCTCGCCTAATGGAATAGAATAAATACAAATCGTTTTATTTAAACATTGTGTTAACAAACATGTCCCTGCAGATTTTATTATATTCAGGGTGGTTAGCGAATTATTTTGTAAAAACGCTCAATTTATAAAAAGAGCTTGACTTCGGAGTTATAAGCCTCAAAAATTGGTTTAAAAGAAAGATTGCCGGTCATTTAGGTAAGCCTAGTAAACAGAAAATTGGTAAAACGCACACACGTTTTAAGACGAATGTGGGTCATTCATCAATGTGTGTTATGTTATGAATCTTGTAAATAAATCTCTCAGCATCTAATCTGAGTTTGTTTCCAGAGTTTGATGGATTTTCACGATTTTTAATACAAATGTAACTGGTGGCGCCTTGGCCACTTTATGAATTATTGAATGGACTGTATTTGCGGTTGCGAACTACACGATTGACAACGCTGGTGTTTAGGTATTTCGAGTTGCGTTAGGATGCAAGGACAGACAGAATTCAACTCGAAAGCAATGGATGGGAAAGCACATACCTTTCTCATGAAGCCTCGTCGTCTCGATGTCGGGGCTCGTTCGATTTCCAGGGTTAGAAGGCAGCAATGCTTCAAGATAATGTCTTCACACAATAGATACAAACACGCACTATTAGTTCAAGTCCTTTTTCACATTAAAATGGATACGATTTCACAGCTTTCTTACAATTTTTAACTGGAGCGTTCAATCATCAAACAACACTTGATGGCGGCGAGATCGGAAGTGGTCAACCGAAACATGGCGACCTTTTTCTCCTTATTCACTCTTTCGTATGTGCAGGAGGGAGAGGGATATACAGGAAATTAGCGAATGTCAATCCTATCTTTAATTATTTTAAGGTTGGCGCAACCATTCCCCCCGGGTTTGAAGGGTTACCTTCAAAACAATGAGCAAAATAAACTAAATTCTGGTGCTAACTACTAACCTATTCCTAAACTATATACCTATAAAGCGATGTTATAACTACTAAACTAATTAGAGACCTGCTGCTGATTAGGCAGAGGACAGAGGCGAATAACCGGACGTAAATACGACCCGGTCGCGGTTTTAATTCTTACTATACGCGTTACTCCATTCGAATCAGGGAAAACTTCCTCCACTACACCTAGAGGCCAGTGTAGAGGGGGCGCATTCTCTGTCATTAAAACTACTACAGTGCCAACGGTAACTGGATTCGATGGAGTATTCCATTTTTGACGCGACTGCAGCGTGTGCAAATAATCTGTTCTCCAACGCCTCCAAAAAGATTGAACTAATCTATCCAAAAGAGCGTGACGCTTTAGGAGATGCAGTCTGTCTTCATCAACATCCATAGCGGGCAAATACTTAAGAGGAGTCGTCGTTAAGAAGTGAGCCGGCGTTAAAGCTAAAGACTCCGACGGGTCACTAGATAGCGTCCGACACAGTGGACGAGTATTCAATACTGCCTCTACCTGAGCGAGTACCGTACTCAGCTCCTCATAAGAGAGAATCTGTAAACCTACAACGCGGAACAGATGCGACTTGAGGCTCTTAATATTAGCTTCCCAATTGCCACCAAAGTGACTAGCAGCGGGTGTATTAAAATGCCATTCAATACGATTTTCGGCCAAAACGTGAGCGAATTCACTCTTATAATACTTTGACCGCAAGAATGCGTGTAACTCCGAGATACTACGGCGAGCTCCAACATAATTGGTACCGTTGTCCGAATATAAACGTTTGACGGGACCGCGACGCGACAAAAAACGTTTAAACGCGGACATAAAACTTTGTGTACTTAAATCACCGGTCAATTCTATGTGAACCGCACGAGTTGTCATACAAATAAATAGACAAACGTAAGCTTTTGTGGACCGTATACCACGACCACGGGCAATAGTTACCCTAAACGGGCCAGCGAAGTCTGTACCAACATGTACGAAAGCTTTAGCGGATTGAGTAACACGACAGGCGCGATGATCGGCCATTTCAGGCGCGATAAAACGCGGGCGGAGCTTAAAACAGGGCACACATTTGTGCACTCTAGCGCGAATCAAATTGCGAGCGGAAAGTATCCAATACTTTTGTCTAAGGATAGACATCAACAAATCTGGACCTGCGTGACAATTCACCTTATGATGATAATCTACAATCAAATCTAAAATATGGTCCTTGCGGGGTAAAACTATTGGATGCTTTTGTTCAAATCCTAAATCGGAATTTCTCAAACGACCTCCTACTCGAATGAGGCCATTCTGCAAAAATGGCTTCAAATGTTGAAAAGCACGACTACAAGGCTTGTTGGACTCTAAACTACTAAATTCTGACGCGAAATAAAATCTCTGCAATTCACGAAGCACTACTGACTCAGCTTTATCCAGATCAGCTGCGGTGATATTACCCTGCGTGGGTAACAGTTTTAGAAAACGACAGACATACACTACACAACGCAAAAGTTTCGACCAAGACGAAATGCGATCAGATAACGATAAAATAATCGACTCTTCACGTGTAACCGACATAACAAGCGAATGCTTCTTCTCCTCGGGTGGTTCTGAAACGGCAGCTGGGTTAAAGGGCTTAACCGGCCATTCTTCAAGCACGCCATGAATCCAAGGCGGAGCGCAGAACCACAGCGGATGGTCTAAAATTTGCGAAGGGAGCAATCCACGGGAGAGACAATCGGCGGGATTGTCTGTGCCAGCAACGTGAAAGAGATTTTGCGGTGATAATTCGGACTGAATTTTCGCCACCCTATTGGCGACGAATGTGTCCCAGCGATGGGGCGAAGAATGAGCCCAACACAAAGCTACGGTAGAGTCCGAAAAAGCCATAATTCTATCAATAACAATGCGGTGCCTGCAAGCACTGACAATAGAGCTGATTAATTGAACTAACAAAAGTATAGCGCACAGCTCCAGGCGCGCTAGAGAAACGACCTTGCGAGGGGAAACTTTGGATTTAGCGCTTATAAGACTAACCGAGACCTTGCCAGCATTCAAAATGTGAAAATAAACTACTCCCCCGTAAGCCTTTTCACTGGCGTCTGCGAAGCCTACGACAGTAACTATACTGTCTAACAATATACCAACATGTCGTGGAATTTTTATTTGATTGAGCAATGGAAGCTCTTTCCGAAAGCGAGCCCACAATTTAACAATATTGTCGGGCGCGGGGTCATCCCAATCACTATTGGAAAGCCAAAGTTCCTTTATAAGCAACTTTGCATATAAAACGACGGGAGCTACAAATCCCATAACATCCCATATACGTGCTACACACGATAGGATAATGCGCTTAGTACAAATTTGCGGAGTCGAACTAACTTTAAGACTGAACAAGTCAGACGCGGGTGACCAACTTAAGCCTAGAACCTTGTGCGAATCATCACCATCAAATTCTTTCACCGAAGATAATTGATGCGATGGTGGAATCGAATCCAGAGCGGTTTGCGAGTTACTTGTCCACTTCACAAGATCAAACTGACCGGCTTTCATAAGACTTATTACTTGAGCAGCGGTCTCAACGGCCACTGCCTCGCTGGCTACGCTATAAACAAAATCGTCCATATATAGCCCAGTCTCTATACAATCTTTCGCTTTCGGGAATCTTTCACCCTCATCAGCGGCTAATTGTTTGATAGTGCGAAGCGCATGGAAAGGACTCGACTTAAGCCCAAAACAAACACGATTAAACTCGTAAACTTTCAAAGGTTCTCGAGGCGAAAATCTATACAAAAAACGTTGAAATTTGCGGTCGCATTCGCGAATACCAATAGAAAGAAACATTTGCCTTATGTCGGCGGAAAGCGCGACAGCAAACAAGCGAAAATTTACAATAATGTCAAATAAGTTACCTTGGAGGTTTTGACCACAATACAAAATATCATTGAGCGATACAGAAGTGCTAGTCTTAGCACTGCCGTCCAAAACCACGCGAAGCTTAGTAGTAAGTTTGTCTTCTCTAACAACTCCGTGGTGCGGGATGATGTAAGATGGATGATCGCGAGTCTCGTCAGCGGTGGGCGCAGGTGAGATGTATCCTTTATCTAGGTATTCGATAACAACCTCATCGTAGGCTTGTTTCAACTTCGGAGATGCTTGCATCTTACGTTCCAAACAAGTAAAGCGTTTTTCAGCGGAAGCGTAGGAGTCACCGAGCGAAAAAATATCACCCTTGAATGGAAGCGATACAATATAACGGCCCTCGTTATCTCGAGTAGTCGTGCGACAATAAATCTCTTCAGCCACCTTATCATCAGGGCTTAGGATAGGCGGGACATTGACCTCTTCAATTTCCCAAAACCTGCGGATGGTAGACTCCAGCGGCGGCTCAACAGTGCAGCAGTGTGACACAGTCGAGTAACTATCTAAATATGCGGGTGCGGAACCAACAATAACAAAACCTAGAAGTGTTTCTAAGGCGTGCGGTGCGGGGTACGACGAATGACCTTGAACCTTACGCGATAACTGGAGGTGCGGGAGAATCGATGCGCCGATCAACATATCGACGTCTCCAGGGACACAATAAGATTCATCTGCCAACGGTAGGTCTTTAAATGTAGTCAATAAAGACGTGTCGACCGGGACAGTAGGCAATCGTTCCGTAATTTTATCTACGACAAGCGAATCCATATCAAAACAAATATCTGAATTAAAACGCGATGCAAATTTAATTTTAATCGAACCGTGAATGGTTGATTTTAAACCACCGAACCCCTTAACTACTGAGCGGGCTGTCCGGTTATTAATACTAAACCCAAGGCGATGACAACAATCTTGAGTTAAGAAATTACTCTGGGAAGCGCTATCTAACAACGCTCGAACAAGACACGGATTACCCAAAGCATCATTAACTACAACGTGAGCGGTGGCGAGCAGCGGCACGAACAATATCCAAAAAAAGCGGGTAGTTCCAAACGAACTGCGATGCGGGCGCGCCTCTGTTTCTGCTATACAAATAACTTTAGACTTCCGAACGACTATAGCGATCTATAGCTACGCATGTACCTACTTGTACGTACGTGGTTAATAGATGAACAATTTGCGAAAAACTAACAACGAATTACGATAGGTATGAGAATGCGGTGCGGTGCGTTTATTCCATATGAATAAAAAATACTAATGCGATAACTACAACAAATACCTATGTATTTCATTCAAATACCTAACTATCCGGTGAGAGGGACCAAAAGAAAATGGTGGCGCCTTGGCCACTTTATGAATTATTGAATGGACTGTATTTGCGGTTGCGAACTACACGATTGACAACGCTGGTGTTTAGGTATTTCGAGTTGCGTTAGGATGCAAGGACAGACAGAATTCAACTCGAAAGCAATGGATGGGAAAGCACATACCTTTCTCATGAAGCCTCGTCGTCTCGATGTCGGGGCTCGTTCGATTTCCAGGGTTAGAAGGCAGCAATGCTTCAAGATAATGTCTTCACACAATAGATACAAACACGCCAGTGGCGTAGGGTAAATATTCTTGATAGTGAAGCCGGACCAAAACGTGAATTCCAGTAACTACAGCTTTGGCCTAATATTAGCCTTTTTAGTTTAAATATTCAACCCAAATTCTTGTCAAATACCTACATATCTTTCTTACATATGAACTAGAATTTTATTATCCGTAGCACCGGTTATAACATCGCCCATGTACACAATAAGCTAAAAATGCTCATAAAATAAAAACTACTGAACCAAACTATGATTTTTTATGGGACCAAATGGCAGGCGTCTTCGCCATCAGACCCCTAATGACAGTTGCAACGCGTCTAGGTGAAAGGTTCTTATCAATACAAATTAATCAAGCTCAAACACAAGGTAGCTGCTGTGAATCGTTGAGGAGTTCCATCAGCTGTCTCTCGGCTCCATCATCAGATATTATACTCCAGACCTATATTAAATTGTGGTGCTTTGAAATACTTACTTAATGAAAAAACTTACAATCACACTAGTCGCCCCTAAGATTTTCGTTGGTAGTTTTGGTTGAGGTCGACATTATATATTTTTTTTAGTTTTATCATTCTCTTATTTTAGAAGTTACGGGGGGGGGGACACACTTTTTACCACTTTGGAAGTGTCTCTCGCGCAAACTGTCCAGTTTAGAAAAAAATGATGCTAGTAACCTCAATATCATTTTTAAAGACCTATTCATAGATACCCCACACGTATGGGTTTGGTGAAAAAATTTATTTTGAGTTTCAATTTTAAGTATGGGGGGCACCCCCAAAATTTGTTTTGTTTTGATTTTTGTGTGAAAATCCTAATGCGGTTCACATAATACATCTTTCTACCAAGTTTCAACAGGATAGCTCTTATACTTTCGACAAAAAGTGGCTGTGACATACACGGACAGACAGACAGACATGACGAATCTATAAGGGTTCCGTTTTTGCCATTTGGCTACGGAACCCTAAAAACAACATTGTACACCGGACCTGGTGTACGAAATGGGTCACCTCTTTTTTTGTGGCCGGTTAACAAATTGAGCGCTATTTTTGAACACTATTTTAAAATTCACGTTCACAAAACCTTATACTAATCGCCTACAGATCTTAACACCGCGATTCAGGATCGTGACGTAATTGCACAACGCCATCTAGTTTAAACTTCGAAACTAACATAACACCGTTTTACGGTGAACATTTACCAAAGAATACAATTGAACTGAACTAACCTTGTTATTACTGCACTCACTACGCAAAACTTATCAATTTCAACAATAATACCAAATCAAATGCAAATGTACAGATGAAAACAATAACATACAAAATTATAAATAAGCGCGAAAAAAACTAATGTGAATCTGTCATCCAAATAATACTATCTAAACGAATTACGAAGTCCAGTATCATTCCATCTCATTCTGGCGTACGCATTACATATCTCTGTCCTTGTCGTAAGCCGTAAAATCGCGGGTTATAACTTACTTAAACTAGCCGAGTTATGAGCTCACGGTCGCTAAAAGAAATGCAATGAATTAGATAGACTGAATTCCTGGTTCGCGTTGCGGCTTCCTTGCTGTTTTGCGCGAGTTGAAATTGCTCGGATAAAAATGGTAGGCGTTTATTTATTTCTTTGTTATTTTCATAAGCAATAATGTTATACCTGCAAAGTAACTTGAATAGGTAATTAATTTGTTTTAATGATAATTGAAAAGATTAGTATTTGCCAAATTGTCATATTTCGGAAGGGAACTCGATAGGAATCGTTTTGTATTAGAGATTCGCTGCTGAAACACGCACTATTAGTTCAAGTCCTTTTTCACATTAAAATGGATACGATTTCACAGCTTTCTTACAATTTTTAACTGGAGCGTTCAATCATCAAACAACACTTGATGGCGGCGAGATCGGAAGTGGTCAACCGAAACATGGCGACCTTTTTCTCCTTATTCACTCTTTCGTATGTGCAGGAGGGAGAGGGATATACAGGAAATTAGCGAATGTCAATCCTATCTTTAATTATTTTAAGGTTGGCGCAACCAGTAACTGTAGTTGATACTTCTCCGCTCCTTCTAGACGCGAAGATGGCCGATGCAGTAAGGTTATGTCTGGTGCTGGCCAAGGTTGGGGCAAGGAAACCATTGCCTACCCAAAGTGCGTTGGATTGATGATATCGTCAAAATCGAGGAAACAGATGCATGAGTCACAAAATTGAACATTATCGTGATAATCTATTTTAAGGAAAATCTATACCTACTAATATTGTAAATCTGAAGAGTTTGGTCAAACTTAGGAATAGCTGGTTCGAATTGAAAAATTGTTTTATGTTGGATAGTCTATTTAGCGAAGAAGGCTAGCTATAAAAACTATATGTTATTATGTAAAAAAACACCCCAAATCTGTTCTTGAACTTATGAATTTCTGTTATATTCTCTACGTTGATAAAAGTAATAACAGGAATTGAATCTATCTACAACACACTTTTTTCCAATTTTTCACGAGAGTTTAATCTACCAACCTTTTGTAGCCTACCAAAACCACCCACCTGTTTCACCCCATCATCTCCTAATGCCACGGCGCTCATTAGCTCCACCATAACGCGTTACGACTTACGACCGATTCATCCCGACAAACGCGTCTTTATTGCCCGCAAAACCGTTTTACTAGCCCGTTTGATACCAATAAAATTAGCAAAAACACATAAAAATAGGGTAATTAAACATTAACGGGTTTTACGGCTTGATAAACATGTCTGATCGTTTATTGTATTAGTTCCGAGTAAATGGCAGTGATTGAAATTATTTGTATGATTATTTTCTTGTAATTGATTGATTGTTTGATAAGGATTTTTTAGAACTGATTGAAATTCAGGCAGAAGCTAGGTTTACAAGATCAGCCGGTTCTAGAATGAATAAAAGACGATTATGACGCATATTTTAGTAAAAAAGCCAGTTGGAAGATGCCCTGAACTTACGTTTTTCTAAATCTGTAGATTTTGATGATAGTCGTCAATCGTCATAACTCATTTTCATGAGTCATCGAACTCCACAATCTCTGACACATTTCGTAAAATTAGGCATCGATTCGCGAAGGCCCATCGACTGCATGCCACGCAGAGTGCGATGGAAAGGTTGGGATCGCGGGATAAAATCCGGAACGAGGACATACGGCATTGCAAACTGATGAGCGGTAAGTCTGTCGCAGAACCGACAAAAGATGGTGTAGAATGGTTTCCGAATGGAGACCGTGCTTAGTTAAATGTTGTGTGAAACATGAAAAATGAACTAGATGAACCGAGGACCTGAAAAAGGTAGCTGGCAATGGCTGAATGAAAAGATCGTAGAGAGCGACGGGGAGGCATAAGTCCTTGTCAAGCAATGGACCGTATTAAGCTGAAATGTGGAAAGAGGACCCTGTAAGAAGACCGGAGGAAAATTTTCATGTATATCTAGATATAACTAAGTTGGCAATATACAAATTGCTCTCGTTTACGAGTCAACAAGATCGCATACAAGTGTCGTAGTTAGAGCAAAATGTTCAGTGTCATTACTTTTACAGTGCAAAAGATTTATTTCCCTATTAAATCCGTTTCGGAACGGTGATATCGAAAGTACCAATAAAATTTAATCTAATTCTCTTGAATGGCCGCCATAAACACTTTGGTATTTATTGTAAAGGGACTTGGTCATACCTTAAAATAACTTACATGTATTCTGAGGTACTGCTTGCTTGTCATGAAGGTGAATCTTTCACATTGTGATTTTATATATTTTCAGTTCAGAAGAAATAGAAACATAAATCAAGAAGCACTAAAGATGGGCAGAAAACAATGTTGCCATCATAGGTAAAAGATGGAAAAGACAGGAACAGGAGTACGGAGTAGAGTCGAGCGATAGAAGATGATGACGCTGAAGAAATACTGCTGAAGTCGAAAATGGTAAATATTCTACTTTTATACCACGATAAACTGATGAATAATAACAGAGATCATTATAGAAAACATGATGGATATATTGGAGGACGAATAGACGCCAAGCAACATCGATCGATCTAGTTGTTTGAAGGGATGAGGGATCCCGAAAAGGGGTACCTGGGAGCACATAGGTAAATAGAGTGCTCATTTAAATAACAAATCGAATCAAGTCGAGTTTGTCTTTTCGTAAAGGTTTGGGTCATGTTTTTTTTTTAATCCAATCGAAACCCTTTGGCAAATCTCAAAATCAACCAGTAGATAACCCTTTATGTGACATACAATTTGTTGGAAAGCTCTTCCCTAGTAGGAACGAGTAAAAACAAATGAAGCTTAATACTGAGCAAAATAATTTGGATAAAGTGTATGAGATTCTTGAAGATTTGCGAACAAAGGATTTTTTGTCTACCGGTTGAAACAAAACAGTTTTATTACAATGCTCTTTGAAATCTGGATTTAAAATAGATGAGTTTAATGCTAATGCTAGACTTGTCTGATTAAATATTCGCATAAAACATTATTTTCATGACTAGACGCTTACCTAAATGAATTTTAATAAGATTTTGGCAGCTGTTGTGAATATGCATGAATATTTTGTAGTATAAACCTTATAAGCTATTCCGTAGACATTTATTGCTGAATTCACTTTCTGCAGTGAAAATCAATGTATTACATGTTACGGCTTGAAATCAACTAAAAGAGGTATAGAGAATGATCATTTTACAAAGTAAGCTCAAAGTGAACTTAGGATTGAAAATAACGCAGAGAAAACTTTTTGAAGGTTGATAACTTTCTTGTAGACCCTTGTTGGTTATTAGATAATCTGGCGCATGTATGATGACATAGAACAGTAGTCTAAACTGTTTTGTTAGTCTAAAATAAAATGGCTGTGACGAGAGAAGTGTGAGAGTGGGGTCTGTAAAATAATTAACCGATTTAGTATCGGCATTATCACTGTGTATATACTCAGGCAATTCCAATAATAATTCATGTACCTAAAACGAATCCTGCAAATACTTGTGTTTGATATAACTTGAAAATTTGTAACTTTCATATCAAGAGTACGTATATGTTTCCAGAAACAGAATGACCGCTTTCAAAAACTGTTTTAAATGCAACATTACGTTAACTGATTGCGATTTTTTATCCTTCCTCCTATTTTGACTAAGTACCCTAGTTATCGTTTTCAGATAGCTAAACAATTGCGATCGAGTAAAACCTCATTAATTTATTTGTATGTAAATGTAGGAATTTTGGTCACGTAGCTTGCAGTAAATATTTTGTGTTGTAAGAAAGTCATCTACATATAAATCTATTTATGGAGCTTTCAATAGACTAATGTATTTATAGCACAGTAGTAATAATGCCTTAGAGCCTTTCGTTTTTAGAGGTTTATCAATATCAGAAGACCGTACAGTTTCTTGATTATAACACATAGAGATTGTAACACAGATTTTCTCAGTACTTACACCGGTACATCAAAGAGTCCTAAGAATTATTCACTCACTTCACCAGAAATAGGATTGAAGTCTCCAAATACTGCTTGTCAAGACTTTGTAGGTGTTTGGACATCAGTATGACCTTCTATAACTCAGGTGTACACCTTGGGAATCTGCCACCGATGCTAGTTAACGACCATTAGATCCATCAGCATATGAATACCATGCTCTAACTACCCACAAGCAGTAAATCTTTCCAGTAATATACGCACGTTGTTTTGGCTACAGATGCCACGTTCATCACTCAAAGTGGCCGCTGTCAGTGACTAAGGGCCTTAAATTGGGATGACTTGCTAATTCTAAGAGACTATGAATTTACACGTGGAAAGCTTTATGTGTGGTTGTTAAATCAAGCAGACATTTTGTTTGCAGAAAAGTTATGGACATGATGTGGTCACGTTCTACTTAGAGAACTCTGGTGAAGATGTATGTGAATTTGAGATGGTTTATTTTTCTGTTAGAAGACGAGCCACAATCACCAGTGGTAAGAAAACCAGCCTTCCTAGCCAAGTCACAACAAGTCGCAAACGATAATCGTAAGCGCTCGGTACTGCCCAATAGATTTTCAACTTTATAGCCTAAAGACTACAGTTGAAAATCTCTTTAAGATTTCTGAGCGTTAGCGACAGGAAAGATCGAAAACGATAAGCAATCTTCACTAGATCTTCAACGTTATACCCAAGCACATAAAGTTGAAAATCTATTAAAGCCTACTTAGCGATTGCGTTTATCGTTTGTAACATGGCTACAGGGCCAGGTGGCCTATCTTGACGTCTTAAAGCGTTAGTTCCGCTGTGAGAAAGCGACAGAGCTATACAAGTTGTCTAGCGCCATCTCGTTCCTTTTTTTGCTGCGTTTTGTTTTTATTTAGCGAGAGGCTCGCGTTGACAACTATTTCGCCGGATTGAAGGCATAGATGGGATCGACGGTGAAGCACGCTTGCCTAGAAGTGAAGTAGTAGATGTTTCGTCGGTGCGCAGGAGCTCCAGTTCCTTCACCTTCTGAGTGAACTCGCTCTATGTCCTCGTCTTTGCTTTTGGACTAGATTGAGCGTACCTATAGAAAAAAACATCTCTATACAATTTGAACTTGTGGTATGCCTTATATGGAGTTTATAAACTGTCCCAACTCACCGAAAACCAGTCTCATCTAATTTTATACTGCCTATAATAACGGTGGACAAAATAAACACACAATGTTCTAAAATCGTTTATCTACAGACGACAGGAACTACCGATTATAACTTCGTATCCTGACGGTACCGCGTGGGTGCAATGCCCAATTTGATGACTCTGTTACACGATAAAATTATCGTTCTAATGAAATATTAACGCGGGAAAGTGCTCTGCGGAGATTATAGGATTATTAGCGCATTTGTTTACGTTGACGGTTATTGCGAGATGTAGATTTAGATGATTATATTGTATCAAATAGCTCCTGTTTCCGTTCAAAGATTTATTGTAAAAGTTTGAGAATTTATGAGAAGTAGTTGTGGGAAGTAGCGGAAGCCATTCCCAAAAGCTTAGGTAAAAAAAATTGACGGAAAAGAAATGTTTTCTTTTTTTTTTTCTTAGTTGGGGTTTTAAATTCTCAAATAATAAACATGCCTATAACATTACCACCGCTGGGGAACAACCTGACATAGTCATCTCTGTGAGAGGAAGTGGACTATAAAGGTAAACGCAGACTTAGCCGCACCGCAGTCTCCGCAGTCTAAGCATTACGAATTCTTTATATGAAGTTCTATGAAACCTCGCACACCTAGCCGCAGAAGCGGTAAGAAAACGATGACTGCGGGGACTGCGGAGACTGCGGTGCAGCTAAGTCTGCGTTCACCTTAATCCAACACACGTGCCTTTGCACCATCTTTGCACATCTACAGATGGCACACATGTCTTCGAATTTTTGATTTTAGGGTAATTATACCGATATTTTCCTCGCGATTTTTTTCTTGATCGTTTTTTATTCAAATAAAGTTACTTCTGGTCCTCGATCATTAATAACAACCTTCTGGTGCACAAGAAGCAACTGCGTTTGGCAATTAGTGCTGGACTCCTGATGCAGTTAGGAGTCTCGAAGAAAGTTCCCGTTGTCACCTTACAATTTTACTTAATTCTAAATTTTAAACTCACCTAATAACCATATCCAGCACATCTTCCTTCTCGAACACCTTGCAGTACAGATGCAGGATCTTTAGACAGGTGTACTGGAGTCCAGTCCAGTTGACCTCAGCTGACTTTAGGGCCTCGTTCCAGGGGCAGTTTTCGTGTCTCGACAGGCACAGCATGCCGTCTACCGTGGTCTCCGTCGGAGGCATTTAACTTAAGATCTTTGGTTCACTTTGGTTTTTCTTTTCACTGTTTTTTGGCATAAGGTTTCTCATCGGACTGTAGGTGTCAAGAATTTATGAAGAATGACGGCAGTTTGGAGATTTCGTTGGGTGTTTTGTTTTAAATTTGGAATGTTATGTAGTTACAAAAACACTATAGAGGGTCTAAAATAGCGATAAAAAAGTAAAAAGGAATATTCTATTCTATTGCTCATGCAAAAGTATAGATTATTGATATAGAACTTATCGTAATTCTATTAGCAACATTGCTAAATTGGCATTTTTAAATTTTAGGTCTCCTGTTTAAACGTGGCCATAGTTCGCTTAGTATAAACGTAGGCTAAGTAGTGAAGAGCTAGAAGGTTTTGAATTTGGAAAACCTTCTTTGTCATGGCGGTTTTCGAAATTCAAAACCTTTCCTCTTCAGATGATTGAGTAATACAATTTTAATATTACTTACAAGATTGTATTAACTATTATTATTACCTACGGCTGTACGAGTAAAATCAAAAAGTCGTTAATACGGATAATCAACAATTTAATCATTGAGGAAAGGTCAATTATCCCTCTATTTAGGTTGATTGTTCAATTTCGATGAACGCTATCCACTATGTTGAACCTATAAAACGATTTTATAGGACTTAGCCAGGGTACTATCTGTGCTTTTTATTGTTCAAGGAATGTTTAACGAGGAAACATTTAACATGGCTGAGATAATGTCCTGAGGAATCGTCATGGGAATGCTTTAGAAAACTGTAGATGGAATAATTAAAATCCGTAGCCATAGATAAACCATAGAAATAGAGCATGGACCGATAAAGCATACCTATATCGAGCATTACCTGCTTATGTGCTTATAATAACCATACTCATCGTCTATCCTTAGCAGCCATCCACCCCTTTCTTGTAAGACGAAGATAAATGTTATGACTCTCTTATCGTTTTTCTCTCTTTCTAGACAATATGGCAGTTTTATTTGACCTTTGGCTAGAGAAGGCTCAGTCTATGTTTTAAGTCTATGAGATAAATAAATTTATGACTGCTCTTTTATTTTTATTAAGACGCGGTTTTTATTTAATCGCTTATGACCGCGTAAACTATTGTCACCACTATGGAGCGTCAATAAGATTGAAAATTGAAAAAATGACATTTGTGTTGAAATGTGACGTAAGCTGCGAATGGGCATTTATTTTACTGCTTTTCTTTAGATTATTTAAAATATAGACATAAAATTAAATAATGGTTCGGTTAAAGTTTTGAAAAAATGGAAAACCTACTAAATTCTTAAAAAAAAAACTGTTGTTATCGCTGGAAATACAGAGATCTTCGACGTCAAAGTTTATTTTTGTGCTACAACTTCCCAATTTTTATTGGGAATATCAAACTCTTATTTATTATTCTGTTCGGTTTAAATTCTTCTTTATACCCTTCTCTGTTCACTGTATTTTTCGCGTTGCTTATTTTTATTTTACTGCTTTTCTTTAGATTATTTAAAATTTAGACATAAAATTAAATAATGGTTCGGTTAAAGTTTTAAAAAAATGGAAAACCTACTAAATTCTTAAAAAAAAAACTGTTGTTATCGCTGGAAATACAGAGATCTTCGACGTCAAAGTTTATTTTTGTGCTACAACTTCCCAATTTTTATTGGGAATATCAAACTCTTATTTATTATTCTGTTCGGTTTAAATTCTTCTTTATACCCTTCTCTGTTCACTGTATTTTTCGCGTTGCTTATTTTTATTACATTACGTCATACTCGACGTTCTAAGAAACCAATTTTTGGGAATATGAGATAAGACCGCGCCTTAATGGACAACATTAAAAATAAGAAAGCAGTCATAAATTAAAATAAAAAGAAACCCGCAAACAAAGAGTTCTGCCATCTTTCGAATGCAAATCCGCTCTCATTCTATTTTCGAATCCTATCACTTAACCTTTCGCTTGAACGCCTACGCAAAGAAAGTATCACTTACAATCTGTCAAAACAGTGACAAGAAAAAAAAAGAAGTGCTCGCGAATTTATTGTCTCACAAAAAAGGACATTGACTTTGAGATCCGTTAATCTGAGAACCATAGACTAAAGAAACAATACATGAGCGGAAGTTTACAGTCACGTAGCCAAGGTAATTTATTTCAAGAGAAGCGTGGGAGATATTACTATTACGTGTGGGGTAAAAGACGAATAGAAGATGAGTTCACCTCTGTTCCTCACGTGGTTTTCTACGTCATTCGTCGACTTCTCCTTTTGAGTGGGCATTATTAGGTACCTCGTCAGAGACTTAAATACAATAGCATATGCTTCTATTCAAAAGGGATGTAATCTGGATCCCCACTTTTCTGGCATAACTTGTGCAGATCTACGTCTAAGCAGTCCCTAAGAGACTATACTGGCTATCATAAAATAACCTACCCGTAAGGAGGTCGTAAGTAACTTGAGACTTTTCGGCTGATAATTCGATGGGAATCGATATCTAATTAATAAGGATGCGGCATGTGCAGTTACCAAACTAATTGATCGTTCGATTATAATTTATGTTGTCTTTTTAAACTCGGAATAAGAGTGTTGGCAGACCAACAGCCTTATGGGTATTAAGACCGCGGGTAAAGCTTGGTTGTGACTCGCGTACGTCAGGATGTCTCCGCGGTTGGTAGAACAAGGCTGCAAAGCGGGAAACGCAAAACATGGCATTTCACGGTCACCCGTAGGCCGTAACACAAAAATTGCGGTTTGAATTTGGGTACTAACTTCTCAAATATAAGGTCTCTAGTACGTTTCAAAGTGAGTGGTAACCTCGTAGTAAGATTACAAGAGTTGCGGATGATGTTAGATGATTTCATTCTATTGTAGTTCACTTGGTACAGTCAGCATCAAAAGTCGATGACCACATTCAGATTTTCAAAATTACTGTACATTTATATCACCCATAAATCGCTGACCAAGATAGGCGCCAGTATTGAATGAACATCATTAAAGTTCAAAATTAACTGAACACTACTCGTCAAAGGTCACTGAACACCGTTTTGTCAAAAATTGCTGATCGTTATAATATCCGAAAACGCCATAACATTCAGTTTTACAAAAGTCACTGAACAATATAAAATACTTGTTTTAGTTATCTATTTGAATTCACGGCAACGGTCAAAATTAACTTAACATCATAAATGACAAAAGTCACTGAACATTAATTTGTTTCGGATACGTAGCGTGTAAACTTATAACTTCTATCTAAAAGTAGCTGAACTGCATACTAAAAAATCTTTAGAGTTATAAATCCAATCGTGTCCTATCCAAACTAAATCATGTAAAAAAATTGAAATGGATGTGAATTTCGAATTTAACTTTCCAAAATAATTATGTTTTTTTTTTCATAAGATCATTGAGAAATATTAGAAGTAGGTGTTCAAGCGGCAAGCACCTTTTCCCATTTTTTTTTTTTTTTTTATACATTCACTTTTCTTGATTGTCGTTCCGGTTGGATTTTTGCAACTCAATTTTAAGGCACTTCCCGATAAGCTAGCTGACTGAAATTTTGCACACGCTCTGAATTTTGATGACAATACGTGACTAGCTAAGAAACGTCATAACAAATCCAATATGGCGGCCTCCCCAAGATGGCGGACTGGCTGTTTGAAATCCACCCCATGATATGGGTATCAAATAAAAGGGTTTGCTGTCATAAATACGAAAAAAAATAGTCACGTGACTTTAATCCAATGTGGCGGACGTCCAAATCGGCAGACAGGCTATTTGAAATGCAACCCTATGATATGGATATCAAATGAAAGGGTTTGCTCTCAGGAATACGAAAAAATAGTCACGTGACTTAAAACCAATATGGCGGACGTCCAAGATGGTGGACTGGCTGTTTGAAATCCACCACCATGACATGGGTATCAACTGAAAGGGTTTGCTGTCAGGAATATGAAAAAAATAGTCACGTGTCTTAAATCCAACATGGCGGACATCGAAGATGGTGGATTGGCTATTTGAAATGCACCCCCACGATATGGATATTAAATGAAAGGGTTTGCTGAATGGGATACGAAAAAAAATATCACGTGACCTAATCATCCAATCCAACATGGCGGCCGTCCCAAGTTGGCGGATAAGAAGTAAATTATGTTTGAATAATAAAAAGACTAAAAAAAAGTATAATTTTTAGTGCTTGCTAAAAGCGTGTTTTTCCCACGTTTTTGTTTGTTCGTTGTTCCGGTTGGATTTTTGCAACTCAATTTTGAGGCATTTCCTGATAAGCTAGCAGGCTGAAATTTTCAGGGTAGCTTCAAACCTTTGCAAGTTACACCCACGATCTATACACGTCATGTAAATATATCCCATAAATAATCCCTTAAATAATATACGCCCCCACGTTTTGAGTGGCCCCTCTCTCAGCCCCGTCGGGTTATTTTCTATTTTTAGGACATTTAAAAACGTGGGTTTTTAGATTTTTTAAATCTAGTTATTTTTAAGCATATTTTTCAAAATAAACTCGCAAGCATGATTATAAAAATAAGCATATTCCGCTTAAGAAATATTCCGTCGACGTCATCTAAACTTTCTGTATCACGATCGAATAGTGACCGTATTTGTATAGAGCTGTTAGACTCACTATCAAAAATCACGCAGATTCTGATTGAATTTATACCATCGACGTAATTAATCATTTTTATAGTTCGATTGAATTGTAACCTTATTCGTAAAGCAATAAGACTCATTTTCAAAAATAACGCAGATTCTGTTCAGATTCATACCGTCGACTTAGTTTATGATTGTTTTAGTTAAGACTAAAAATTATACTTTTTAGTCTTTTAATATTCAAACTTAATTTACTTCCTATTCGCCAACTTGGGACGGCCGCCATGTTGGATTGGATGATTAGGTCACGTGATATTTTTTTTCGTATCCCATTCAGCAAACCCTTTCATTTAATACCCATATCGTGGGGGTGCATTTCAAATAGCCAATCCGCCATCTTCGATGTCCGCCATGTTGGATTTAAGACAATTTTTTTCATATTCCTGACAGCAAACTCTTTTATTTGATACCCATGTCATGGTGGTGGATTTCAAACAGCCAGTCCACCATCTTGGACGTCCGCCGTATTGGTTTTAAGCCACGTGACTATTTTTTCGTATTCCTGAGAGCAAACCCTTTCATTCGATATCCATATCATAGGGTTGCATTTCAAATAGCCTGTCTGCCAATTTGAACGTCCGCCACATTGGATTAAAGTCACGTGACTATTTTTTTCGTATTTTTGACAGCAAACCCTTTTATTTGATACCCATATCATGGGGGTGGATTTCAAACAGCCAGTCCACCATCTTGGACGTCCGCCATATTGGATTTAAGACACGTGACTATTTTTTCGTATTCCTGAGAGCAAACCCTTTCATTTGATATCCATATCATAGAGTTGCATTTCAAATAGCCTGTCTGCCAATTTGAACGTCCGCCACATTGGATTAAAGTCACGTGACTATTTTTTTCGCATTTTTGACAGCAAACCCTTTTATTTGATACCCATATCATGGGGGTGGATTTCAAACAGCCAGTCCGCCATCTTGGATTTGTTATGACGTTTCTTACAGTTCGATTCAAACTTAATGGCGGTTCGGAAGTTAGCTGCGAGTGCAGTTGCGCGCAGGTACAGTCAAGTTGACAACAAACATACACCGCGTCGCGCGAGTGCGAGTGCGACAGATGGTGCGCGGGATGTACCCCGCCCGTCTACACCCCGCTGATACCCAAAATTGTGTTTTGCGCAACGGAACGCACGATGTTCCGAGCCGCCATTAACTTTGAATCGTACTGTAGCTAGTCATGTATTGTCATCAAAATCCAGAGCGTGTGCAAAATTTCGTCAGCTAGCTTATCGGGAAGTGCCTTAAAATTGAGTTGCAAAAATCCAACCGGAACGACAATCAAGAAAAGTGAGTGTATAAAAAAATGGGAAAATGTGCTTGCCGCTTGAACACCCACTTCTAATATTTCTCAATGATCTTATGAAAAAAAAACGTAATTATTTTGGAAAGTTAAATTCGAAATTCACATCCATTTAATTTTTTTTTACATGATTTAGTTTGGATAGGACACGATTGGATTTATAACTCTAAAGATTTTTTAGTATGCAGTTCAGCTACTTTTAGATAGAAGTTATAAGTTTACACGCTACGTATCCGAAACAAAGTAATGTTCAGTGATTTTTGTCATTTATGATGTTAAGTTAATTTTGACCGTTGCCGTGAATTCAACTAGAAAACTAAAACAAGTATTTTATATTGTTCAGTCACTTTTGTTATTTATTAAGTTAAGTTATTTTTAGACATTGTCGTGATTACACTAGATACCTAACTAAAACAAGTATTTTATATTGTTCAGTGACTTTTGTAAAACTGAATGTTATGGCGTTTTCGGATATTATAACGATCAGCAATTTTTGACAAAACGGTGTTCAGTGACCTTTGAAGAGTAGTATTCAGTTAAATTTGAACTTTAATGATGTTCATTCAATACTGGCGCCTATCTTGTTGAGCGCTTTATGGGTGATATAAATGTACAGTAATTTTGAAAATCTGAATGTGGTCATCGACTTTTGATGCTGACTGTACATAATTCATTCGTCTATCGTATTTACGCTTACGTCAGTGAATCCTCGAGACATTGTTTTCGTCTAGTGTTCACAGAATGTTACATACAACCTTCGTAAAAACAAAAACATGACGTGTTTCATAATAGATTGTAATAGGAATTTGTGCGAAAAGATAAGCCGTGAATTTCTGAGCTAATTTCTGATGGATAGCTTTTATCTGAAGACGATATTAAACAGACATGATGTGCATTAACGTAAGAGATATGGGGTTCTTAATAGAAGATATATACAAAAGCTTTATTTGAAGCAGCTTTGCTATTTAATGCCCTGATTCATGGGTCTACGGGAGTCTCAATCAAGTCTATTAGCGGTTCAGCCATTTTGCCGAAAAAACAATGTGATGTTTATGCAATTGTTTCTTTTTTTTTTATTAAAATGGTCTTTCCGTGTTTTACAAAAGAAGGAAGCATAAATAAGCATTTATGATTATGACACAATGTCAAAGGCGATTGATACTCGCGTTGCGTCGCGTCGCGGCCGCGGCACAGTGGACCATTTAGCATGATTGTTTGAACAAAATTTGTTCTACGTAAAAATTACTCCGTACGCTTTAATGAATTTTAATGTCGAGACACTTTTGTTTTTAGTTAGGCACTAAAACTACGACTTATAAAAGATTAATTTATTTGTCTGGCAGCTCATTTATTATCATTACATTCATTACTCAACCGAAAAATTTAGTTTTCATAAAAACCTAACGACAAAAATACTCAACATCACGTCTTTGATTTTCCGTAGGTTTAGGCAGAGTCGTGTCAATAGTTAACCACCATTTCCCAATTATTATGTCCATGTTATAGGGTAAAAAAAAGTCCTTCAAATTACTCAAGTCACATGTGTCCTACATTGTCCAGTTACACAATATTTAATCAAACAAATAAAGGAAGCGGTCGCAACAAGGACCGGACCATTGCCCGCGACCTCTGTCGTCGGAAGTCCCAATTTAAACAATTCGCCGTTGATGTCCATTGTCTCCGCAACTCCGTACTCTCGAACGATGTGTTAGACGCTTAACTTCGACGCTTTTTCATTAGCTTGTAATAAGGATCTTACGCATTGTAATTAAGGACGATAAGATAGAACTTTCTTTAAGAAATTTTAAAAGAATGAATGCCAAAAAGGAGTCCCAGTTTTTTTCTTTTTTACCATCTTTTATTTTATTCATAGTAAGCCACACAGATCAGCTGGATAGGTGACCAATTGGCCATCTATCATAGCGAGTTTCAAGCGTACCTCGAAAATCACGTAAACTATAATTTGTAGATCATTGACCGTCAATCCTGTTAGTCAGAAGCTCGAAGGTCTGACGACCAGGCTCAATATTATCCAGTCACTGGGTTATGGAGACCAGATAGGCAGTCACTATGGTTCAAGTGGAAGTCGACCCCCACATAGTTAGGAAAAGGTTAGGCAGATGATGAGTTGTCTTTATTAGTAGTAAGTGGGTAAATAAGTATAACACGTTCAATGGAAGTAGAATAGGCCCTTGTCAACTGACAGTCGGGACATGACTAGCATTACTAACAAGAAAAATAGACTACAACAACTTAGAACAGTTCCCACGTAGTTCATTATTATCAAGCAAGCTAAAAATACATACAAATAAATAAGGTCTCAAAGCCTAGACTAGGCACAAAAAACCTAGACATAAGTAATTTGTTGACATGTCAAAGAATAAATCACTTTTTGTTTGATTTAAAATCGGTTGACAGGCACATGCGCTTGCGACTTCAGAATTAACGAGGTCCTTACTTGGAACCTAATTAGACATTATGAAACAGTTTATATTATGTTTTGTTATACGTAGTTACGAACGTGACTTGAATTTGAAATAAATAAACTAAGCTACATGTTTTATAGTAGGTAATTCCGATTTTTTTTGTAGAGCATGGTAGTTGTCTAGTTATCTGTTGTTCACAAATATTCTAACTATGGCATTGACCTATATCCAGCTTCCTGATTTGTCAATTTTATCTAGTCGAAGTCCATCCTGTCATATCCGAGGATGAATAGATAGATGTTTTTTACTTTTTCACGTAAAAATACTACTGTACGTACCTATTTGGATGTTTAGCATATAGGTCGAAGTAAATTAAATCATTTAAGAAGACTATTTAGGATAAAAAATACTTGTACTGTACCGTACTGGGAACCAATACTAAGCTCCACTTAGACAAAACCGCGTACATAAAGTAGTTAAAAACGTCTCTAGTTTTGAATATCTGTGTTTTGAATGAATTTCCCAAAATAAAAACTAGTCGTATTCGCTCCGTTTTATTACCACTAATATTTGTTCAGATTTTTGTACTCCTAAAACGATTTAGATCTGCACACGCCTTCTCGTGAACGTACTTGAATGAATCATTCACAAGTGTGCGCAGACGCAGCGTTCTATTTCTCTAACGTTAATGGCATTATGCAAGCATTGACCGCGACCAATCAATTTATTCACTACGAAAATAAAATATCCAAATACAGATAGATATTTACGCAAAAACATAAAACTTAATGGCTGGAAATAGCGATATAAGGTAAGCCGCTTGTCTCTATATGGTATGATTAGATTTTAATTGAGATTAAATATCGAATAAGCTTCAGCGCAGGACTGTTTAGTCCATGTCTTTAATTTGTGTCAAGCGTTTATTTTAGTAGTGTTAGCGCGATTATAACTGCTTCTACATATTTTGTTTATTCTCTTTTCTCTAAGAGCCTAATAGACGTAACAAGTTCAGATAGTGGTATCGAATATTTTTCGAAGATGTAGTAAGAAGTCACACACACACATTTTGGAGAGATTTCATTAATTAATTTAAATTTTTAATGTGAGTGGACACTGAAAAAGCGTAGGGCTATATTCTGACCGAGAGAAATGTCTGGGAAAATTCTTGACACAAAAATTTATATTAATTTGTGTCAAGAAAATGAATTGCGGTCGTATTTTTGGAAGACTTAATTAATTGTTATGTGGATGTGTCATCATTTTTGAGTAATCTTAAACCACATTTTAGGTGAACTGTTTTGGTAGAAAATGTTATCAACCTTACTCATATACAATATTTTCATTAAAAATAATACTTTACTAAGAAAGATAGCCTCACCTGTTATTTTGATAATGTGATACGTATTTATTCATTGTGGAAGTTTATTTATTGTGCAATGATAAGAATTTAAAACAGATAGTGACTTAGTATATTTGCACTAAGTTTAACATTTAAAAAGTAATATAGAATATTTTTTTCCAGAGTAGAAGCATTTTGTCACACAGTGCAAAAGAAAACAAGGCGACATAATATCTTCAACACACGGTCCAAAATGATTTGCAAATGTCTAAATGGTCAAAAATAAAGCAACATTTTATCCGGTAGTTCCATTTTTTTATATCATAATCTGAGAAAAATGTGACGTCTTTATCAATTTGTATCCAAGACCAGAGTTCCTCATTAATCCTCCCTCTAAATCAAAATGACAGCCGCTGTCAGATGGTGCGAACATGAAAAATGTACATGTTTAGCAATGAAGCCGTAATCTAATTATACACAAGTTGCGACTTTGCGAGTGTCATTCAAGTTATTAATAGTCACCTTCTTTGAGTGATTTGTTGCATAATTTTCAATACTTTTTTATGTAAAGTCGTTTTGGCATTTTTACATAAAATAAGAAAATGGGGATGTTAGCTAATTTTTCTCAATGTCTTGTACCAAACTACCAAGGTTATAAACTATGCAAAGAAGCTACAAATATTTTAGATGTATGGACTCGAAAAAATTTAGAAAAAAAATTTCTTGTACGCTTATTTACGTCAGCACTGTGGTACCATTTAGCGTTTACTCGTAGAAAAAATTACCCAAGAATTTTGTGAACTTACTCACTGTACAATAAAATTTTTATCGACATCGTAAGTTATCCAAACGAGAGGTTTTACTGAATTCCGACCATCAACACGTTATAACAAGTTAATGGACAATCCTCAAAAGAGACAGTCTTAAAATGTGTCTAAAAGTTTTTATTAAAATAAAAAAAATCCAATTTATTTACAGTAAAATATCATTTGTTAAAAAACTTCTTTGACAACGTTCTGGACTTGTAACTGTCATAACATTTCATTATGCGCGAAAATATGAGTTCTGGACCAAATAAAATATTTACATGACATTTATATTTAAAACGCGATAATTGTAGCGTGTTTCAAGTCGAATATGAAATAGAGAGGTGTTAATATTTGCTAGTGAATGAAAACATCAACAGTTGTCTTTAGCATCCTGTTTTTTTTTTCAGTAAAACTAGTTCAACTCCCACTCAAAGCTCAACTCAGTTATTTAATTTATTTAGAACGTTATCCTCTTTGATATGCGGCAGTAAAAGTCGGATCATTCAACGATATCAGCTAATCCAGAAAAGTGTAGGTGAGCTGAACAATTCTGAAAATAGTTTTGGCAGGCAAAAAGGGAAAATCGATTTCTCTCATGCCAAAGGAATATTTTTTTTATTACTGTACTATGTCGAGTTTTATTGGAATTGCAAAATGCTTGCTTGCTATAAAATACGGGTAAGTCTAAAAACTGACCCCAGCAGATGACAAAGGTGCATGGTGGATTATGGTAAGTATTTATAACTTCACTATGTGATAGTCAACCAGAAACTGGCCTACGACTCTACGTACTCCATGCGTCTTCGTGGGCGACACAAATTCACTACACAGTCATGATCTTTAACCCTTCACGTCTTTCTTCAAATGGCTGGTCGCCGACTTAATATTGTATACAATGTGGGATTCTTCATTCTTCGTATCTCCAGCGATTAAATTAGGTATAATTTCTGCAAAGCTTAATGCAGTTTCTTTGTCAGTCAATCTCGGTGCGTTCACCGTGACACGGTGATACATTTGTTTGTCAATCAAGTTTTTACTGCGTGAACCCTAAATGGAACACTTCGGGTATTACATGCCCGAAGTTATGATGTGTTTTTCCTGCGTCAGTAAATATCCGGATATCTTTGCCAAAGGTGGACGCTTTGAAAACGCTTTGAAAACGACTGCCCACTGGATTCACCAAAGTCGATTTTTCTCCAGTACACGGGTTAGATTTCCCTCTAATCATTTATTGAGTAAATAAGATAGCAATCTCACAGCTAAATTATGAATAATGACTTCATCATTATTGTAGACATGTTGTCATTCCTCGTCCATGCGTCTGAAGCAATCTATCGGTACTCGCGGTTAGTGTGGGAAAATAATCATACGTTTTTTACTAGATCTTAATAGTATTTGAGAACGTTTGAGAAAAGTAGGGTAATATGTTCACACGCAGGATCATTATAACACTAGGTAGGCTCCATCAAAAATAAAATTATATTGCGTTTACATATTTGGTCGAAGCCTCGTATATGTATAACAACAGAAGAAAATCGAAATCGGTTAAAAAGAAACGTTCGCGCTTTTAGTGATAATTTTATTTAAATAAATAGTTATTTGTTATGCAAGGCTGCAAAATTGATTTTTGGCGCGAATACATGATTGAAAACTGAGCGTAGCGAAGTTTTCAAAGGTACGAGATGCAGAAAAACTTTGCTACCGAGTGCAACACACAACTTTTCACCTCACACAGCGAGGAAATGCAGTGGGGGCGGCTCGCCTGTCAGTGTAGAAAATAATTGACTACAAGACGTGTACGAATTTTGAACAACACTTTGCGCCCTAGCGCAAAATGGAGTTTTGCGCTCAGATTTTGAATGAGAAATAGAATCTTTCCGAACGTGTGTGTCTTATAAAATCAACGGTCTCATTATCAGGATTTGCTTGGAGGCTGAACGTAACGTTTCAGGGACTTTTACAATGGCATTAAAACTGATCTTGTAAGTTATGCTTATGTCATAGCGTTAGTACCTAAAGCAGATGTAACGTAAGGTTTCAGCGGTAAACTAGGTCGCAACATGGGATTTATAAACTAGACTTATGCCTGTTGACAAGGTGGCGATCTAGATTTTTATAGTCTTGTTTATTTATTATTTTAATTCGACTAAGCCTTCGTGGCGGTACGTTCAGAGTCAAGATTATTTTTGTTAACGCTACGTTTTCGTCATATAAAGATATTTTCAAAATATATGTCTGAGAAAAAGGCAATAACCGCATTAAAATGTTGGCAATATGTGAAGTAACTTTCGTTAAATGATGACTAATGATAATGAATGTCACAAAACTATGCACCGACTGAAATAAATTAAATGTCAAAGTTTTAAAATCATTTGTCGCTAAAAAATAATAATAATTGTGCAGCTTAGTCACTGCACAGTGTGTGGTTTTCACAACAATATAATCCACAATTATATTTCCGTTAATAGATAAGTCCAAATCCAAACTGTGTCATTGATAAACCTTTTGACCTTTTTGTCAGTTATGAAACACAATTTATTCTTGAGACCTTGAGGCACTGACTTTGTTTACATAATTAAAATCTGGAAAAACCAGGGATCCGCAATTATAAAAAAAAACAGTGATAAGCCAATATGTACAGCAAAAATCACGATTTTAGATTCCCATTCTTCAACTTATGACATGACCTCACCATTATTTTGACAGCACGATTTGTTTATTACTGACCAAGGTCATTGCAATGCTAGTAATTAATCAAATACTGAGTAATGAAAGAATTCGTCAACAAAAGAAGAAACATAACACCAGTAACAGATGACGTAAGTTAGTGAATTTTTGATTTAATAACTCAAATCAAAGATAACTTCGAGATTAAATCTACATTAAGCTGTTATAATATAATGGACATTCGTAAAGATGAGTTGAAGTTTTAATTTGGGATATTTTTTTTTGATATTCAAAATTCGTACGCAACACCACACTGCGCTCCAAAACACAAATTGCTGACGTTGGTCAAAAGGCCGCTGCACTGAAATGGGCCCGGGCCGGCCACGTCTGCCGCATGCCTAATGAGCTGTGGGCCAAAATAACCACTTTGTGGAGCCCTGACACAGCAAGAAGGCGTCGCGGCAGACCTCGTATTAGATGGCGGGACGAACTTGATAAAACCAATGACCAGTGGTCCACTTTGGCCCTAAATCGTGAAAACTGGAAGTCATGGGGAGAGGCCTTTGCCCAGCAGCGGGATGATGTGGGCTAGCAGTATCAGTTTCGTCTATGAATCCACAGTGTGACCTACGCTATAATTAATCTGACATTAGGTGTGATCTGTCAATCAAAGAATAAAGATTTATAATACTTAATATCACCGTGACTTTTTAGTCGTCTTACAAAAGTCGTCCACTTAATGTATCCGACCTAAAATACATCTAGGCGAGTTTAATTTTTTATAAATCGTTAATAATAATTTTTATTTTTAATAAATAGTACATTAGAAATATGAAACACCCTGTTAAAATGTTTACGTATCAATCTGTAGAGTATACCTACCCAGCGCAATAGTCGGGTAGATCATTCCATTTCCATTTTCTATGAGACAAGGGCGTTTCTAACTACGCCTTGTGTCATATTAACCAATTAAAGTTTTATTATTAAATTTTTCAAATCTCTTAAATACTTATTTTTTTATTATAAACGTGTTCTAGTCATTGGATACATGAACTGGGCTGCTTTTGTAAGACGACTAAAAAGTCACGGTGTATAATTTATAAATTGTGTAATATTTTATAGTAGAAAGTTATCTATCAGATGGGCTCGGTAGTGAGCCGCATTATTTTATGCGTATATGAGTTTTACGGCTATTAAAATCCATGGGTCAATAGTTTCGTAGTATTCAATGAATATAAAAGCTTATAATCAAATTAATCGACCACATTTTATTCTACCTCCCACACGCTATCAACTACTGTGGTAATTAGATAAAAATGACTTAACAACTTACACTTATTATCAGTAATCACTACGTGTCCGTATTTACGATGTTTTTAGTGTTTATCGTGCTGTTAAGTAGCCATTAAGTTAATCATGAATGAATTAAACGTGTTTCGTGATCCACAGCTACACATTTTTGCACAGTGGGCGTTCGTAATTTGAAAGAAAGTCATAGCGATGTTTTTTCTAGAAAAACAATGTCTCATGAACAATATGTCGGTACTCAGTGCCTTGACTTCGCTTGCTAGTCTGGCATGTTTAACGAGACGATATAAAAATGAAATAACATGATCAAAGACGTAAAATATAATGAACGTTTGAAATACTCGAGCTAAACAAACATTTAATCCAGCCAGCTGATTTTTATTAGCGTCAGACTGCGGCATTGATTCCATTTATTTTATTATTTGAACGCATGCTTCTGTTTATCTGTGCGAATTTCCCGCCAACAGTGAAGAGTAGATGATGATGTTTTTTTCCGGTAGGTATCCAATTTATCTATGGTTTGGATTTGGAACTTAAATGCTTTAACATTAATTCTTAGTTGCCTGGAACCAGTTTGTTTGATATATTTTCATGATCTCACAAATATACGGTTTCAAATGTGTAATAATAGAGTTGAGTTATATTTCATTGTAGCAGTCTTCCGCGTCCTATTATTTGAATAGTGAGAATGACCTTACATTGACTAAACCTGATAAATATACTTATAAAGTATAATATTATGTATAATTCATCAGTTAACTTCTTCAAAAAATGTTACAATACAACGCACTGGAACGACTTTATGAGGTATTCCTGTTTGAGCAACTATACACTATACAGGCAACTTTTATTAAGTAAAAACAATTTTACATAATTATGTTAATTTTGAAATAATTCGGAATACTTACATTTTTCACAAAAAATAATAAACAGTCCCTTCCTAATCCAGCTGTAAATCTGCGGAAAAAACCTAAAACCAAAATATCTAGGTCACCCTTCATCGTGCGTTTTATTTATAAAAAGATAGACCGATACTTGCCTTGAAATGGCGGCGTTATGATTTATTATTGAAATGAAATACTCCTCCTCACTCTTCCTCGTCACTGTTTTGTATTAAGGTATGTCCAAGGTTGCATGTAAAAAACCTAGAAAAATAAAATGGCGCCAGAGTGCCAGCGATATGGGTTATCTATGACAGCTTGCGAGCATAGACTAGAAAGTCGACCCTAATGCAGCAATTAGTAACCTTTGCCATCAACAAAAAATAGCTTTGAAAATGGAACTAGGTTTTTTTTTTAAACATAATTAAAACAGAGCGCTTCGAAAAATCGAAAACTGAATCTTTTTCTTTAAGACAAATCTTGTCTGTGACCAAAGCGCAAAGGTTTAAAAAACATGACACATTACAAAATGCTAGTAATTTTAGTTTTTGTGCTATTCAAGTTATTATAATTATTTTACTACTATTCGTCAAAAAATAGTTGAATATAACTATTTTGACGAATAGAAGACATGTCAAAGAAAACTTGGCATCGATGCTGATGTTAGAGATATTGATATCTTGCAATGGGGTTATTGTGATTGACAGTTTGACAAAGCTCGTTATTTTTTTATAATTAAAATGAAAACAACATTACATAATGGACGAATTGTAAACCTACTGATGTCTGTCAATGTAGAACGATTTTCTGCGAAGATCGTACTTACTATTTTCAGTAAAAAAAAGGAAACCAAATATATTATACAGTTAAGTAAGTAGGTACACTGGCTATCAATAAAAATCAGATTTTAGGACAATAATAATATCTTTACTTTTTCTCAACATCAATATGATACAGGCACTATTTTGTTTATAAATAGAGAAAGGTGACTGAGACAGGAAGATCCTGTGGTACAGATCACCTCACCAATTTATATAATATAGACAATTAAACTTATTACGAAATAGGACAGCATGGATGCGACAATAAAAACAATACTTTACGAAGAAATGAAGTCATCAATGTACCCATCATAGAATCATTTTGAATTAACGTCAACATAAAATGACAGTTACGTTAATGGCGGGGAGTTAATAAAATGGCGCGTGAAAATAAACATTTTATGTCGTAAGGGAGCGGTCAACCTTGGGTCATCCCGTGTGATGACAGTCGTGATATTTCATTAAAATTAATTAATTAATATGAATGTATCTAGCGAATGTATCTAGTCAGCATTTTTGTTTAATTAATTTTCGAGTATTTTTTGGTGTACGCTGTATTTTGGGATTTGTGTCACCACAAGTAATTTATATTTGTCTATGGTATCTGACATAAACACGTAGACAGTTTGTTATTTATGGTGCTTCAAATAATGCGTTTCCCTTGTCAATGCCTTTTGATGGAAATCAGCTCATATAGTGAACATCAATTGATTACCTAACTGCTGACGTTCAAGTGTTTAGTCAAATCTATTCTGCTTATTCTCGAGATCCTAATTGTTACCCAAACACTCTAAAAAGCAAACTAAAACCATTTCAGGTAAATTCTCCAGTGCTAAGTTTACGTCGAAACGTAAAGCAGTACATAACGTCAGTTATAGCGGCCATACACCATACTGCCTATCGTACAATCGGCATGACGATCGATTTGATCAAATTGGCAGTTCGTCCATATACACCATACACCATACTGCCTATCGTCCAATCGGCATGACGATCGATTTGATCAAACTTCAAATCGGCAGCAGTGATGCCAGCTTAGCAACTTTATAGCTAGATCTAGCTATTATTCGGTGACCGACAGCTACAATTTTATAAAAGTTGTGGCTTAACTTTTTAGCTACTGTTTTACCGACTTGTTTTTTTACCGGTCTATCCCACTGGTGGGAATCAGTTGGTAATACAAGTGAAGGTCGGAAAACATTTGCTTATCGTTAAGCAAATGTTTTCCGACCTTCAAGCGATTTTCGACCTTATTGACATTTATGCAAACACCGGATTTTAATGAAGGAGCAATGTTAGCTAACGAGAATGTGAGAAAAAACAAACTAAATTTTAAATGTCAATAAGGTCAAAAATCGCTTGAACCAGTTTTTTCCACTCCACTCCACTGTAAAAAGTGTCGTGACAATTTTTTCCGCCTAGCCCCCTTTCGCAACGCGCCATAAGGAACTTCGTTCCAAAAAAATAAACGTTTCGAATTGAGAACCTCCTCCTTTTTTTTACGTCGGTTAAAAAGTAGCTACCGAATATTAGCTAGATCTAGCTATAAAGTTGCTAAGTTGGTATCACTGCTGCCGATTTGAAGTTTGATCATTCCGATTTGATCAAATCGATTTGACCAAATCGATTTGATCAAATCGATTTGATCATGCCAATTTGATGGATTCCACGCCCACACACGGTCAAATCTAACTGATCAAATTGGCAGCGTCATGCCGATTGTACGATAGGCAGTATGGTGTATGGCCGCTATTACATAATGACGCTACAGAATCCAGTGACGTCACTCAATCCGAAGTGTGGGCCAATATGTAAAGAAACATTTGCTCATCAAACAAAATCCAATTTTCCGGCATAACAATGTTTGACGATGATAGACATAGTGAATACCGTGTAATTGGCCCTGTCAATCGGTGCTCGAGATCTAAAACAGATCGTTTGATTGAGTTGTTGTGTAAACCTTTATTTCTACTTAGCATAAGTATTAACATTCCTTTGCATATTTTGAATTCTATTTTCCGTTTTCCTTAAGGTCATCCTAGCTTTTTTTATGATCGACGCATTTTGGTATTTACCAAGGAGTTTCGAACTTCGTTTGACCTTTTTTTCATTATCTCTATTGCTCTGCAGTACTCTCGACTTGAATTGAATGCGAATAGTAAGTGAAATACTTTCAAAACTAATCACAACCAAATCTTGGCAGAATGTGAAGCCTTACAAATAATTTACGCCTGTGAACTGTCATTTATAGGTAAATTGTTGTGTTACACCTACACTGTATTTTATGTTATTTATTACATTATGAATCATTACTATAAAATAGTTTCCTGGTGATATTCACGTATTTTACCTTATTCACACGTTTCCAGGGAAATTGCAGTAATCGTTTTGATAGCGTTCTCAAAATTGCTTCGCTGATGTGACTTTATTCACGTAGTAGTGGGTTTAAGAACATCCCTAAACATTTTTGCGGGAGCATTAATTCTAGGCGTCAAGCTAACTGACAATGTGCGGAACACCAAAGTCGCTCCAAGACTTAAATTGCTGATGTTGCTCAAAAAGATGCTAAGCTGATGTGGGACTGGGCATATCACGAGTGTTTCTGGAGCCCTGGCAAAGAGGGCGATGCGGCAGACCTCGCAGAAGATGGCGAGACGAGCTAGATAAAACCAACGACTGTTGGATTGATGAAACTGGAAGTCATGTGGAGAGGCCTTTGCATAGCAGTGGGATAAAGCAGGCTAGCAGTGTAGTAGAAATATTACAATCTATACCAAGAATTCACATCTTATGAGACGACAGCCATGATCATGTCATGTTTCAGTGGACCGTGTTGAAGAAAACCGAATTATTATTAAATGAGAAAAATAATGATGAAAGACCAGAATAAAGGTCCTCAAGTCCTGTCCGCGGGGTAGTTACTAATTAACTCATCATCATCATCATCAGCCGGAAAACGTCCACTGCTGAACATAGGCCTCCCTCTTAGACCGCCACGCCGAACGACAATTCGCCACTTGCATCCATCTGTTGCCCGCGACCCTCACGATGTCGTCGGTCCACCTAGTGGGAGGCCTACCTACGCTGCGTCTTCCGGTCCGTGGTCGCCACTCGAGAACTTTTCTTCCCCATCGGTTGTCAGTTCTACGAGCGATGTGGCCTGCCCATTGCCACTTCAACTTGCAAACTTTATGAGCTATGTCGGTGACTTTGGTTCTTCGCCGGATATCCATGTTCCGGATTTTATCCCGCAAAGAAACTCCGAGCATAGCTCTTTCCATCGCTCGTTGAGTGACTCTTAGTCTCTCTAAAAGGCCAGCAGTTAGAGACCACGTTTCAGAGCCATATGTCATCACTGGCAACACACACTGGTTAAACACCCTTGTCTTGACTAATTAACTGCTAGGTGTTATTGTTAAACCACAGGTTAAACTAAAAAAAAATCAAACAACGTACGTTGTTTGATTTTTTGGTACAATGCAACATGTAACGGACAATGACTAGAAGCTTGGTAGAAAATCACATAGTAAATAATAATTATCCACCAGAAAGTAAACGAAAACAATAAAATTCAATAGCTAGCTTTTGTTAAAAACAAAACAAAAAAGCTCATTCAGTTTGCCAATATTGTTGAAACTGATGAAAACATTATGTTAGTCGAGTGTCGATTAAAAATGCATGTTTTCTGTTCTACGTCAAGCGCTGAATGATTGAAAGTTACAGAGCCGTGATGTGGAAAGATGAGATTAATACATAATCCATTGGATTTACCGTAAAACTGAGATAACACTGTAAGCTTTACTAGGTTAAACCCTGTATGATAATGTTGATGAATTGATTTTTCTGGTGCTCCCCGATTTGAATTTTCTCTAGGTTTGCTTGTTGCTCAAGATGTGTATGTATTAGTTTACATTTAGTTATTTAAAGGCCAAAGAAACGAGAAACCACTAGAATGTCTTTCAAGATGGTTAACAGATAAAGGAGAATAAAGATTAAGTGATGATGTGACTTTTGGCAGGAGGAGAATGGAAGAAGAAATCGTGTAGTCCTGACCCCAAGTTGAACAGTGGACAAGAAGGGGCAGGGAGCTGGTGATGATGATCAATACATACAATACAACGGCAGAACGAAAGTTGTAAATGATCTAATCAATGTTAATGAAGCTAACTACACAGTAGACACAAATAACTGTGGTATTTTACCGCTTCCCTTTTTACGGCCTTGACCTAAAGACGTCCGTCAGCTAACGACTAATAGACAAGCAAGACGATGGGTAAATATAATGGTGTGGTTACAATGTAAATAAGTAGATTAAAAGAAAAAGAAATGTGACATCTACATAATAGTGGCCAGCAATAATAGTTATGTTGCAAGAGATATTGCAAATGCATTTGGCATTTGGGTAAATAGTGGTTTAAATGATGGAATGGAAGAGTTAAGAGTCTTGTCTTGACAATTTGTTTGTTGATAAAACTAAACACAACTTAATTTTGGAATAAAGCATTAACAGCTAGACTAAATGCGAATTTAAAGAGAAATTGTGTCAATGGGTCATTTTTCGTTCACCAAACATCCGTTGAGGATAATGACGCCCGATCTTTTACTACTAGTGCAACCATCCACTAACAAAAAACAAAAATATAAATTATTTTAATTTCATTTAAGTTAGATGTAATTAAAATAATTTATATTTTTGTTTTTTGTTAGTGGATGGTTGCACTAGTAGTAAAAGATCGGGCGTCATTATCCTCAACGGATGTTTGGTGAATGAAAAATGACCCCAATGCGCATGCCTGTAACTAATAGCAAAAAATGATCAGAGTCTGAACTGAACACCAAACAGTTTATCTGCAATAACATCAATAGAGGAGAAGTCAGGTCTGGGACCTCCAAAAGCTTCCGAACAGTTTTGAAAGCTGTGGCCACATGTAAGCCCATATTTTTTTTTTTCTAAAGAACCAAAATAGCACAAAAGCGGTTATGTTAATTGGCTAACAAAGGTTTCAAACAGTCACTAACAACTATTGTGCTGTCAATAAACATAAGAGAAAGTAAGTTGTTCTAAAACAAAGACATGTTCCTACATGGAAGTAACCGATATTGATATTAACTCTAGTAGGAAATGCAAGAATGAGACTAAGTTCATTGATTCTTTTGAAGAACTCAAGTAGCGCATTCAGTCATCCTGCTACAACGTAAAATGGACGAGATGAAGAGGATTATGTATCTGTGGTAATGTTTAGGGGAGGCCTTTGCTAGCAGTAGTTTTCTTTCAGCTGAATGATGTTAAGGAACCGTGATTTTATTGTATGTGGACTCAGCAGTAGTTGCATAACATGCACTAAAACTCTGGAGTTTAAAAATGAGCCCGAACGTTTGTTATAATTACAGGCCCAGGTTTTTGTTCTTCTCTGGCATAAATCTAGCTAGAAATCTTTATACTCCAAGCAGTTTTTATTATTCTTGAATATAACCAAAGACATGCACGAGGGTTTTATGACTGTCCTGCGACTGAAATGCATTGTTTGCATTCCCAATCGTTAAACACACCACAAATTCGTCACTGACCTTCTGGAACGCGAGTAAAAATAGTTCCAAGCGTACACCTAACCAGCGTATTGTTATTAAATAAAGAATTCCTTTATTCTATCACGTTGGAATATAAATATTGTTCTTTAACGTTCGTTCCGTAAACAATTTCATCATTGATTAGTGCGTCCGTTGTTACGTTATTCGACATCAGCGCTTGCGTGTGCGGTGTTTTCTTCTGTTTGTTGTTTTCTTATCATGATTGTTAATAAACAATAGGTTGTGTCATGTGACTTACGATGTGATAATTAATGGATTATGAATTACGTTCTGTCAGACAGCCTATGAGGCACTCGTAAAAAATCTGTTTTCTTCAGTTTGTTTCTTGTTATATAATTCGGATGTCATTGACTGATCATAAAAAGTTTTATCGTATAAAAAGACTGTAAATATTTGATGTCATAAAATCTAGGTAGTTATGCGAGGAGATAAAATTATTTGTGTGAAGACTTAATCTTCAGTTGCTGACGTCCTTTTATTATTTACTGATGGTTACTTAAACTTATGCAGTTATAATTTTATTCTTTGGTATAATTTAATAGCAGGTACTCAACATTTTGTTTTAGTGGTTTACATAAGGTAAAAGAAAGACGTCATAGCTATCTAATAACTCTTCTCAAAGCAGAATGTTTGACTGATATGGCGAGAAACCATGATGGATTGGAGGTCGTGATAAATGGAGACTAAACATAGCTAAATCTGGATATTTTTATTCTTCAATGAACTAACACAGCGCCTCTCTAATGCATAAACCTTGCATACCATAATCGCATCATTATGATAAACAAAGATACTAGGTAGGTACTGTCTTGTCGGTTTACCCATAGACCTAGAACTTGGACTGTGCCTTCCCAAGCCAAATATCAAATAGAAACTTAATTCTTTATAGAAAGAGCTAAATAATTATAGAATTGTATAGCTCTTTCACACCTTACAATTATTTAGTATCTGTTTCACAGTTAAGAGATAGATGGTCATATAATTGGTTTTCTCTCTTCCTAAAGATTATGGCAATTATTGTACAGGCAGATAATGTTTGGTCCATGTTCTATATCTATTGATGAACACCTCTGCCTCTCGTCGTCATCCCGTATTTGTATAACAAATGAATTAGTTTACATCAATATTTGTTTTGCTGCCAATTAGCTAAAGAACTGCTGTTTACTTTTCAAATGAAAGGACTTCAACACGGTGTTTAAATAGGGACTTTGTTCGTGGTCACGTTTAAGGAAAATAACGTAAATACTTGGTATTACTGCTGTTGTGTTATTGTTAACGTTGAATGTTCCTGAAATTTCAAAGGAGTGTTGTTTTGCTAACAAAGGCTAGGATTTCTATCGTATCGTCAATACCCGGAATGGAATCACAATCTAGTGATAATCTAGTTAGATGAGACCATAGATGAGACCGAAAGTTTTATCCATAGTGTAATCTCCATTTTGTTTTCTTCTTCTCAATTAAAGATGGAAGTAAGTTTCGCTGCATGAAAAAGATACGTTTCATATCCAGTCTTATCATGACAGATTTACTCTTAAGTTTTCACTGTTATCATGGTTCGGAAGCATTATTATTTCTTGTGGCTTGCTGTGGTTTCTAAGCATGTTTCATAATCATGTATTGATGTAGCTATCATAACATATTTTTAGTCTTTTGCCTACTTATGGGCCTGTTTGAAATTATAATTATCTTGTAGATCGACAGATGTAATGTTTCCAACCGCCCTAGTATTCATAACCCTCATTTTAATTAACTACTGTTCCATAACTTAATTCCTGTTATTCCAGTTACAAATACTAGTAAGATTAATTCCAATAATTCCTAACCGCTAACCAGTCATCATAAAATGCCTTTGATTCGTTTTTTACCAAATAAGCGGTTGACTCAGAATCGTGAAAGCATGACTCAAGTGGTTCGCATACGTGCCCGTGTTATTGAAAACGTTATGGAATGAAATCAGATTAATTGGATAATGATTGAGAAGAAAGAGAAGGTTATTAAAAACGGAAAATGGATATTTTTTCATGATCATAAGTAATGCTTTGGGATATAAGCGTTGGGGAACTCAGAGGAAGATACTGTTTCACTCTTTTGCCTCGTATTTTGGAAGCGCTTTCTACGAATCGGTGCATGGAAGAGCAACTAAGTAGCAGCAATTAGAAGAGGGCTGGTTGTGTGAGGTCGTGGAGTTCTTGGGCACATTCTCCAAGAACAGCAACCTTGCGGGGATAATCCAAGCTGTGAACGTGAAGCATAGTTATCTGACCCGAAGCTAGTTGGTAGACAGATAACAGTTTTCAATCGATGCATGTTCAAACAAACGCACAATATAGTAAGATAGATTTTACAGGAAGCGGAAACATTTGAATTCTAATGAACCACAAGAAAATCAATTTCCGTAGACATAAATATTTAACGGCACATAATGTAATTCCCATATTGTTTAATAAAGCTTAATGTCGGCTGTGCCTCGAAAACCGCGATAGATAGCGTTTATGTTTTGCGGCAGGAGTGAAGTATTGACGTGAATTCACTGCAAAGTATTAACTATACTAGTAATTTTATCTGAATTATTATGTAGGTGCTCTGCTTACATAGATGAGATTTAGAGGATATTTTAGTATCTGTTTGAATTATTCTCTTTACCTAATAGCTTCTAAACAATAATGTTTGGTTTTTGGTAGCCGCTATGTAGAAAAAGGTTGGTTTTTTTTCTGGCAGATTAAAGCGTGCTCTTTGCTTATTCTTTCAGCCAGAAATAGAGAGAAATTGTTTTTGGCCGTTGTATAATCCGCTGTTTTCTTTTCTCAAATTCGAAAATCATTCATTTTTCTTGACTGTATTGTCAAACAGTATGAATGGCTGCGCAAAACTGACGTCAAGTTTGTCAAACTTGTTTGACAGCGTGCATGTATGTTTTTTAAACACACGAAAATGCGAAAATGGTATTTGACAAACGCTTGACAGTTTACAAACAATATAGGCACATGGACTGGAAGGAATTACTGGCTACCGTTTATAATTGCGTGAAAATGATTAAATCTTGGAGGCTTACAAACTGAGTACATCAAGTGCAGATCAAATTGTAGAATAAAATAATGTCTAGCACCGAAAATCAATCAGAAAACTGATAAATAACACCAAAAACAATATAACCTTAAAATACCTGACCCAATATTCCGATAATCGGTTATCTTTCACCGGTTACATCGATCGCACGCAGTTATTATTGAGGGCTCTTTGCAGGGGATTGGGTATGAGATATTTAATTAAAAAATTAGGCATTAAAGTTTTGAAAAACTGAAAAACATTATGTAAGTATTTCATGTATTTGTGGTACATTAACTTATCTCTACAAAGTCATATAAGACTGTCTTGTACACTTCCGCACGACTGCGCCTATTAGGAGATCTTTTTTTGACACTAATTTTATTGTTGATCAGAGGGGTTTTTTTTAAGTTGTAAAATCATCACATGAGTCCTCCCACCCAAGGCAGGACAGGAGGGACTGTCAGACTTGTACTTGTACCTTTGAGGCGCGCGCGCGTGGAACACGACGCGCCAACATGCGTAACGTCGTCGCGTCGACCCGGGCATGGTCCATGATCAGACAGCGAGCATGCCCGCTGATCGAAGGGGTAAGTCGAAAATTTGTATCCGTGCAAAGCCGAAGCGGGCCGCTAGTACCTACCTACCTATCTCATAATAATTATGTATAACAGTGCAGGACGATCGATCGTCTATAAGTACTACTATAATAGGTTTCCTAGGTAATCTTTTAATGTCATGTTTTATTCAGCGGGAGGGCTGCTGTAGTGGCTAACAGGCAGATCGATGAATTGAGTACCTAAGTATCTACCTATGAGGTAGGTATGAGGTAAATAATATCTATTCAAGTATCGTCAATACTTTGCATACTGAACATTTTGAATAATACAAAGTTACTTTCTGTCGGCAATAATGATAACGGAGAAGTCAAAAACCGGCGATTTATATTACACAATCGATCTTCGGAAAGAGGCCTGTCTTGGCTTCCAAGAGTTTTATCTCATTCCAACGTCTCTAAGCTGATGGTCGTTGCTGACTACGAGGACAACCAAAGGATAAGGGCGAATTTTTTAGTAAAAAAAAACTGCGGGACTGTCAGACTTGTACTGATTAAAATCGGAGGTCTTTCAATAGCCCTTTACGTTCCGGAGCCACGGTTACCTGATCCTGATAAGACAGTCCCGCGACCCCGCAGGCTTTGGCAAGGCTTTTCCGGAAAACGTAGACGTAGGTACAGACAGACAGACTAGACGTCAGCAGGTCGGTTGACCTTCTGACGTCTGTACATCTGTGGCTGGCGAGCTGGCTGTGGTAAATTTGACAGATTCGGGTAGGTTTACATGAATCTGTCAAATTTACTAATCGTATAAAAAAAATTGACAGATTGTGGTAGCTTGATGTGCTGGCGTCTGTATGTTCCTTTATCGACGAACAAATCAAAATCAATCACAATTCTTTGAACTAGCCCACTGTATGTAAACACAGTTACGTAGGTACATAGGTAGGTACCTATACCTACCTATGTAGTGTGTACCTACGTAACTCAGAAATGTGAATGTGATGGAAATCCTACATTATGAGACCTCGGAACAATAGCAATACGTGAACGGAACGCATACAATCTACAAATAAAATTTCAATAAAATAGGTTCCTTTTCATTGCCGACCATTAAAAAAGGTATTTTTTTACCTAGGTGTAATTAAGAATTTTTCATCATAGTTTCGTTGCTACGTCATAATGGTTAATCAGTACCTACCTAGGTATGTTCAGATAATATTGATTTATCATCACTGCAAGTACTTTAGTACGTATTCACTAAAAAGGTCTAAATTTATCTAGATTATCTAGTGGATTGATCAGTGTAGGTATAGACTCTAGAATTTCGTATTTTCGAATCAAAACCACCACACATTTTATCATGTCACAATTTCCCAGGTTTCTTTCAAAACAGAGCATAAAAGATGGTTAAAAATACATAGTTAAAATAGAGCATAGGTGCCGAACTAACGACAGTCTTTTATACCTACCTACTTGCTTAACGATTTACGTGAGAACCATTAGCTCAAACAATTGGTTGCTGAACGATAACAATGACGAGACCCGGGACGGTAATTCTAATTATGTAATTATTCGGTAACATCCTCGATTTTAACAAATAAAAAAATAAATCAATTTATACAAATACATTTTAATAAAAAGAATCTAGGTAAGTTTGCGAAAATGAACAAAACTTTGAGGTTATGGTCAAAAAAGTTTGACACTGGTAAAAAAATAAACAAAGCAAAGATTCTAATTTTGAAATTCGAAATGTACCTATAGACAAGCCGGAAAATATATAGAGAAAGGTTCTTTCTATTGCACGTCTCATACAAAGAATAAATAAAAAACAAAGTTACCAACGAAATCTCAAAATTGCTTATTCAACCAGCATGTAACCTCGTAGGTATCAGCCGCTTATCGGTCATACTGCCGTCATTTCCTTCATGAACCACACTGACCACCAATGACTTCAAATTGACAGCAAAAAATCACAATCACTTAATTTACCAAAACACACACTTTAAATAAACTATTTCCTCACTGGCGGAATACACTGCAAACCGTTTGAGTTTCGAAAAAAAAAGAAAACTGATTTTTGTTGTTGTTTTTTTAAATGTTGCGAATTTGGACGCGTTCGTATTTTAATCGCGGAGCGCGCGCGTACGACACTGGCGCTAGCGAGTCGCGTGCGTTCCAAATGACAAATGCGCGTCAACGGGTTGCCCGACGTTTGTTTACCTCGGTTCCGCCTGCTCAAGTTCAAGGGATTAGGCTCTACGGAACGTGTGAGCGTCCAATCAAGCTTGAGCTCTCACTGTTTGTATTTTGTTAAATGCTTCATGTCCTTTAAAGCTGGTAGTTACGTTTCTTTTTTGCATGCGGTGACGAATGTACAAATTACTATAATCTATTGGCTGAAGACAAGAACGGTGATGTCATGCGTTGTTGATAGTAGCAGCTGATAGCAAGCCGATGTCATTAATCTGAACAATGGATTGTTTGAGTTTAGACATTCTTTGTCTCGTCTAAGATTTGTTTTGATTTGTAATGGAAGCATTGATCATTACCTGATAACGGTATTTATTACGTAAGTACCTATCTTGTATCTTTCGTACTAAATATGATGCTGGAAGCTCATAAATGATGTGATGTGAGAGTAGGGTTGCCATCCGTCCGGGTTTAGTGGCCTAGGTTAGAGGGCATCCGGGGAGCGTCCGCGGGGGGCTTCACTTGCAGTAGTACGTACGGGTTTAAAAAAGTCTTGGGACGCCCGAGACACACGCACACTGCACCGTTCCCCCCCACCCCTCCCGACGCAGTTGCCACGGTCAGGGACCGGATTACCGTTATTTTTTGTATAACGTTACGAATTATCGTTATGGTAACGATAAAAATATACCGAAATTAATAACGATACCCGTAAGTCCGTTAACGTTACCTAATAACTAAAATTAGTATCGGTAAAAGTAACAATACATATACCGGTAATTTATATGCCTATCTCTTTCTAACGATGTCGGTTGCGCTAAATTGCGATGTAATTTATTTACAAAATTTTTGTCGCACGCATCAAGTCGCGTGTGATGTAAGTTCGCAACGTCGGACGCCGCCACCCCCATCGTCTTTCTTCACCAAAATTGGCAACTCCGTGTACCTAATAAAGTTGTTAATCTATCAAAGAAATTTGACAGATTGTGGTAACATGATGACCTTGACGTGCTGTGCTGTGCTGTGCCGTACCTACCTATCATTATCACAGTCGATTACACGTAGCTGCATACAATTTGACCTATGCAATTTGTCTTTAAAATCTTTTCGTAGTGAAAGAGTAGGTATTTAGGGACATGTGGCCGACTGTAATAATGATTTTAGAAAATTATAAAAGTCCCATTGAGTGTTTTTGAGTAGGTATAGTTCTGTACAACAAGGTGGGTCATCTTTATCTAACATAAACTGCGCAGAACACACTTAGGTGGTGCGCTCGCGGCGCCCGCGCGCCTCGCTGATACGTAGGTATAAGCGGGGCGCGCGGGCGCCGCGAGCGCAGCGGATGCACCGTCTTGCTTGACTGTCACTCACAGGCCGCAGCGCACTTCCGAACCTCTAAAAATACTTACTCAATGGGACTTATACAGTCGAAATAGATATTTTAATTTTGTAAGAATGACATAGTTTAAGTAGAAAGCTGGGTAGGTAGGAACTTACGTTTAATGTTTTATTGCACAACTAGTGTTTGCCCGCGGCTTCGCTTGCGTTAATTTAGAATTTGAGAAACAATACGGATCGTGTAAGTGGCGCCATCTGGAAATTGTAATTGTTTTTTTTTCTCGGCAACAGCTCTTTTCTGTTTTTCGGGATGAAAGATACCCTATATACGTGTCTATACTCCTAACAACGTATATTACATATATGCAAAATTTTGGGACGATCGATTGAGTAGGTAGTTTGCGTGAAAAGGTAAAAAACAAACATAATTACTCACTTGCATTTATAATATTAGTTTAGATCAATAATGTTATAGGTACTTACATACATAGTTTGCATAGGAAACGTCCTTGTTTGAGCAACATTAATTTCAAAGATCCGTGTTTAACATAAGACTATCATTTTTTGGTCGATTTACAGTATCGCTGCAATTTGTTAACGCAATTGAACGTACAATAGCATTGCTCTTCCCTCTTTATTATTTATTTTATTTTACATTTATTAACAAGTAACTTATGATGACTCAAAGTGTTAGTAACAATATTTCTTAATCACTATGTTAGTAATCCTAATCTACACATTTTACGAGTACAGTAGTCTTTAGCAAACCGCATGATACCTTAAAAATAGCTTATTATTTGACTCGATGTTCGAAATCTTGTTGTCACTTAAAACAGAATCTATGCACTGGTTTGAGCACTAATTCAAAACACAAATAAATATAAAATAATACAAAAGATTTGGTCGCGGGTACGTCCTTTTAAACTACGTCCAGCTGCCGAAGGACGGGCAGCAGCGTCCTTTGCAAACTTTCGGTGATCTTATTGCGATCCCCAAGCCGCCTGCCAAGCGTGGGGATTATGGTAACCCCCCCCCCTCCCCCCATTATGATTGACAACAATAGCACACGGCCCCCAGTCCCCAGCAGCTCCGCTATTCCTGGTCTGGGTAGCGGATCGGGTAACGGCGGAGCAGGGGGTGCTAAGAATCCCCGGCAGATGCCCCGCTACCACCCCCAAGGGACTTTGGCCCTGGCAACACACAACATCCGCACACTGAGGACCGATGAGAAGATTATCGAGCTGGAGGAAGAATTGAGCAAAATGCGCTGGGATATCTTGGGATTATCTGAAATGCGGGAAGGAGACCGTAAATCCCAGGGTGGTGTTGGATTTCTCGTCCGCAGGTCTCTCATCAACAACGTTGTGAAAGTCGACAGTGTGTCGAGTAGGGTAGCATACATTATACTCAGAATAACCAACCGGTATTCGTTGAAGGTCATACAGGTATATGCGCCGACCTCGACACATTCTGATGATGAAGTAGAGGCATTGTATGAGGAGATATCCGAGGCCATACATACCTCCGAAACATACTTCACCGTTGTTATGGGGGACTTCAACGCGAAGGTGGGCGCACGGAATGGCGATGAGTTGAGAGTGGGGCCATTTGGGTATGGGCAGCGAAACCATAGGGGCCAGCGACTGGTCGACTTCATGGAAAAGGAAGAACTTCATTTAATGAACTCCTACTTCCAGAAGCGGCCATCCAGGAGGTGGACGTGGATGAGCCCCGATGGTACTACCAGAAATGAGATCGACTTCATCATGACGACCAAGAAGCGAATATTCAGTGATGTCTCTGTGATCGCCAAGGTAAAAACCGGCAGCGATCACCGAATCGTCAGAGGCACATTGAATATCAATGTGAAGCTTGAAAGGTCTCGTCCGGTGAAGTCCACGCTCCGACCTGGTCCTGCCCACATCCAGAACCCCGAAGACTTTCAACTTGAACTGCACAATCGCTTCCAGTGCCTAACCGAATGCGAAACTGTGGACGAGATTAACAATGGGTAGGTGGAAACTGTCCAAGATGTGTGGTCCAAGTTCTTTAAGACCCCGCGCCGCAATAAGCCTCAAAAGTTCTAGAATGGAACCATCAAGTTGATGCAAGACCGGGCCGAGATGAGGCTGCAATCTTCAGCTGATATGTCGGAATATGGCAAACTCAATAGACGAATCTCTAAATCAATGCGACGTGACCTGCGTGCCTATAGTGCGGCACGGATTAAAGAGGCAATCGAGCGGAACCAGGGCTCAAAAGTCTTCGCAAAGAATTCGTCTATTGGGCAAAGCCAAATGACAAAGCTGAAGATTAACGACGGCAGCATCATTTCGACGAAACCGGAGATCCTGAGAGAGCTTGACAGGTTTTACGGACAGTTATACACATCAACACGACAACCCAGTGTCGGTAAAGTTCGAGACGCAAGAGCTAAACCAACGACCATTTATATCTAGACTCCTAATCACAGGCGACCGATGTCTGTCAACACATTAGGTAAAAAAGTCTTATAACCGTCGTGACTCGACCACTCCTGTGAGTCCCCTCGTCGCACTGACCTTGAGTTAGCCAATCAGAACGCAGTATTAGCCAATCAGAACGCAGTACCCCGTCCCCCTCGCTTACGTCGTACCTCAGCGACTTGGCAGAATAATTTTCGTTAGTCAGATCGTGCATGAGGCGTCTAGATATAAATGGTCGTTGAGCTAAACTGACTCGACACTACACTGAGGATAACCCGGACATCAGCATGTACGAGATTAGAATGGCTCTTAAACAGCTAAAGAATAACAAGGCGCCGAGTGAAGACGGAATCACAACTGAACTTCTGAGAGCGGGTGGAAAACCGGTACTTCTGGTCCTCCAGAAGTTATTTAATTCCGTCATACTCGAAGGTACTACGCCAGAAGCATGGCACAGGAGTGAATCTTCAAAAAGGGTGACAACACCTTGTTGAAGAACTACAGGCCAATCTCACTTCCGAGCCATGTATACAAGCTGTTCTCAAGAGTCATTACGAACCGACTCGAACGCAGGTTTGAAGACTTCCAGCCTCCCGAACAAGCCGGTTTCCGAAAAGGTTTTAATACTATAGACCACATACACACGCTCCGCCAGATTATACAGAAGACAGAGGAGTATAATCGGCCATTATGTTTAGCGTTTGTGGACTATGAAAAAGCCTTCGATTCAATCGAAACCTGGGCAGTATTGCAGTCCCTCCAACGATGTCATATCGACTATAGGTATATCGAAGTGTTGAAGTATTTGTATAGAAACGCCACCATGTCCATCCGACTTCAGGAAGAGAGCACGAAACCAATCCAATTGCAGAAAGGCGTGAGACAGGGAGACGTTATTTCTCCGAAACTGTTCACGAACGCGTTGGAGGACGTTTTCAAGCTCTTGGAATGGAACGGATTCGGCATCAACATCAATGGCGAATACATAACTCACCTTCGTTTTGCCGATGATATAGTCATCATGGCAGGATCGTTGGAGCACCTCAATGCTATGCTCAGCGACCTCAGTATCGTTTCCCAACGGGTCGGCCTTAAAATGAACATGGACAAGACGAAAGTCATGTCGAATGTCCATGTGACACCCGTACCGGTTGTTGTTGGGAATGATACTCTCGAAGTTGAAGACCATTACACTTACCTTGGACCGATTGTTGAGTTAGGTAGGTCCAACTTTCGGAGGGGTTCAGATTGCTGTCGAGTCCACCATGAAATATCTAGGATTGGTGCTCGACAGCCGTTGGGATTTTGGCCCCCACTTTCGGCGGCTGGTGCCCAAGTTGATGGGCGCAGCGGGTGCGCTCCCAACGCTGCTACCCAACCTGGGGGGCCCGAGCATCGCCTGTAGGCGGTTATACGTGGGGATCGTGCGATCTATGGCCCTATATGGGGCCCCTGTGTGGGCGGCTGACTTGACGGCCCGACATATTGCAGTTCTGCGAAAACCACAGAGGGCGATGGCCGTCAGAGTCATCCGAGGATATCGCACGATCTCCTACGAGGCGGCTTGCCTGCTGGCTGGATCCCCGCCCTGGGACCTAGAGTCGAAAGTCCTCGCGACCTTCTACAAGTGGCGTGAGGAGGCAAAGGCGCGAGGTGAGAGACTGGTGCAGCAGCAAATTACGCTGCGCCGGTCGGCGCTTCGTGAGGACCTGGTGGCGGCATGGCGGGAGAGGCTTTTACGCCCTTCCGCTGGTCTCAGTACGATCGAGGCGATCCAGCCAGTACTCGACGATTGGCTCGGAAGGAGGCACGGCTCCCTGACGTTTCGAGCGACACGGGTGCTCTCGGCGCACGGCTGCTTCGGGAAATACCTGTGTCGAATAAGCAGGGAGCCGGACGCTCGGTGTCATCACTGCGTCCAATGTCTGGAGGATACGGCGCGTCATACGCTGGCCGAGTGTGTCACGTGGGACGAGCCGCGCCGTGCTCTCACTGCAAAAGTGGGGAGCGACCTGTCACTGCCGGCCATTGTTAAGTCAATGGTCGGAGAGGCAGAGTCCTGGGACGCAGTGATTTCCTGCGAGATGACATCCTCCCAGAAGGAAGCGGCGGAAAGGGAGAGGGAGATCTCCAGTACTCTCCCATACCGCAGCAGACGCACCGGGCGTCGAAGGAGAGCGGACAACGCTCTCTTTCGGCCTCCATAAGTGGGTCTAGGGGTGGCAGATTTGGGGACGTCTGCCACCCCCCACTCAAGTGGACCCGAAAAGAAGGCAGCGCGCAGTGTTCCGCGCGCGCCATTCTAAGTGGTAACGGGGGAGAACACCTCACCCCAACCGGAAGGGGCCTGCAAGAGGCGAGCCGGCACTAATCCGAGGCAGCGGAAGTAACATTCGCACCCGCAGCTCCGGACGCAAGTGTGCGAGGGAACACCGGGGTTGTTTTAGTCAGTCAAGTCTGACATGCCCCTCCGCTTTTCCCCAGGCGGAGGAAGTCCTATGAGGATTTCCACATCGAATAAAAAAAAAGGTAGGTCCAACTTCGAGAAAGAGGTCGCCCGAAGAATCAAACTCGGATGGGCAGCGTTTGGGAAGCTACGTGATATCTTCTCATCGAGAATCCCACAGTGTCTCAAGACAAGGGTAGGGTGTTTAACCAGTGTGTGTTGCCAGTGATGACATATGGCTCTGAAACGTGGTCTCTGACTGCTGGCCTTTTAGAGAGACTAAGAGTCACTCAACGAGCGATGGAAAGAGCTATGCTCGGAGTTTCTTTGCGGGATAAAATCCGGAACATGGATATTCGGCGAAAAACCAGAGTCACCGACATAGCTCGTAAAATTTGCAAGTTGAAGTGGCAATGGGCAGGCCACATCGCTCGTCGAACTGACAACCGATGGGGAAGAAAAGTTCTCGAGTGGCGACCACGGACCGGAAGACGCAGCGTAGGCAGGCCTCCCACTAGGTGGACCGACGACATCGTGAGGGTCGCGGGCAACCGATGGATGCAAATGGCGAACTGTCGTTCGGCGTGGCGGTCTAAGGGGGAGCCTTATGTTCAGCAGTGGACGTCTTCCGGCTGATGATGATGATGATGATCACCGGGTGCCGACCTACCTCCGTCGTCCTCGACGGACTACCTGACGGACAGAGCCGTCATCTACCCCGGTCACCGGGGAGAGTGGAACCGGCGAGAGATGTCGTGCGGTGTTCCACAGGGGTCGGTCTTGGGGCCGGCCCTGTGGAACATCGGATATAACTGGGAGCTGCGCGGCGACCTCCCCGACGACGTCAGCGTAATATGTTACGCTGATGACACGCTCGTCCTGGCGGAGGGAGAGTCGCATCAGGCGGCGGCCGACAAGGCGACGCAAGTGGTTGCGACAGTCGTCGAAAGGACCGAGCTGGGACTCGAAGTGGCGCTGCACAAAACGGAGGCCATGTGTTTTCAAGGCCGCGTTAACGCGCCATGGTCTGAGTCCCACATAACGGTGGAGGGGGTTCGCATTGGCGTTGGGAGAACGATGTACCTGGGACTCGTCCTCGACAGCCGGTGGAACTTCAGGGAGCATTTCCTTAGTTTGGCCCCAAGGCTGAACCGGGCAGCAGCCGCCCTCAGGCGACTCCTGCCCAATCTCGGCGGGCCAAATGCCTCCTGCCGAAGGCTGTACGCCGGTGTCGTGCGGTCCATGGCCCTCTACGGGGCCCCCGTGTGGGCCCTGAGCATCCGGACGCGACCACTAAAGTTGGTCGCTTGCCAGAGGTTCATGGCTATCCGGATGATCCGGGGATACCGCACGATCGCCGGCGAATCAGCCAACCTCCTTGTCAGATTGCTGCCCAGGGATCTGGAGACGACTGCTCTCCAGCGCATTTATGAGTGGCGCGTGGAGGCGCAGCGCCGGGGAGAATTCAGGGCGGTATGGAGGGAACGACTGTCGCATCCGAGGTCCGGGCACGCCGCAATCGCGGCGGTAAAACCCCTCTTCGAGGAGTGGCTGGAAAGGCGTCACGGCGTCCTGACCTACCGCATGACTCAGGTCCTCACTGGACACGGAAGTTTCGGGAGGTTCCTGTGTCTGATAGGGAGGGAAGCAACGCCTGGGTGTCACCACTGCGAAGATCGCCCGGAGAACACTGTGGAGCATACGGTGCAAGACTGCCCCGCTTGGGCAGAGCACCGACGTGTCCTCACGGCGGCGATAGGCGGAGACCTCTCGCGCCCGGCATTGGTCGAGGACATGCTGCGGGGCGAGACGGAGTGGGAAGCGGTCGCCTCCTTCTGCGAAGCAGTCATGCTCGTGAAGGAGGAGGCGGGCCGCGTGAGGGAGAGGATAGCGTCCTCCCTCCACCCCAGCCGCACTGGAAGATGCCCACCTTTTACCTTTGAAATATATTTTTTCCAACCTTTGAAATATATTTTTTACCTTTGAAATATGTTTTTTCCAACGAAAAGAGAATCATCAAAATCGGTTCTTAAACGACGAGTTAACCGTCAGACAAACTTAAAAAAAAAAACCTTACCTATCTGCATGCCAAATTGGAACTTTCTAGGTCATCTAGAACTGGGTTATAGTTTTGATCTATAGGTCAGTCATAAAAATGACGATTTTTTGACGTTAATATCTAAATAACCGTTTGAGATATATTTATAAAATTTGGTACACGTATTTATCTCGCCAATCTCAAAATATATGCCTAGGTTAAATAATTTTTGAGTTATGAGGGGCTAAAAACTGGCTCCAAATGGTTCGTGTAATATTACACACTGTAAGCGCGCCTGAACTCGGCTGGCCACGCTCTCGCGTGTCTAGACCCTATTAATTGAAGAGCAGTTTATGGAATATTTGAGGAAAAATTGAATAAATATTATCCAGTGGTTAATCCGCCAACTCAAAACATACATTTAAAAACAACATAATTCAAAATTGCTCATCTCCCAGTGACAATAGTGTAATAATACATAGCCTATTGACAGAAGCATATTATTAGGAATATTTGAGGAAAATTTGATGGGAAAGTTTTCAGTAGTTTAGGAATTAACGCAAAAGAAAAAACCCTAAAAAAATCCGGAACAAAAAAGTTGATTTGTCATCAGAATCGATCCTTTATCTCGAAAAAAATACAAAAAGAAAATATATTCAATGTACAGGAATGACAGCTCTACGATTTTATTATATGTATAGATATAGATGTGCAAGTAGATTTGTTGTTTTCTTTAAACATTTTGAAATACTGATAAGCTCTGCTGCACTTCTTTCGGCCCATAATAGTATTTTTTAAACAAACAACTAATTATAATAACAGAACAACAGAATTAATCTAATAGAGATATACCTACTAATTTGGCGTACGCAATGTTTGTGTGACATCTGACTATGAAATGCGCGTAAGCGGCGCGCGTTACTATCTGTTGCCGCTCTGATTTGTAGAGCCGAACCGCGAACGAAAAGACGCGCGGCGCGGTTTGGCAACGTCGCACAGTGAATTAACGTTATTAGTAACGATAATTAAATAGCGGTAAATCCTATAAATTAACGTTATGTTTAACGTTAATATTTAACGTAACATAACGTTTATGTTTTGGTAATTTTACCGGTATTTGTTTGGTAACGGTAACCGTCCCTGGCCACGGTGAGCACTTCGACTCATGTCCGGGTTCTGGATTCTAAAATCCGGAGTTTTCACGTGTCTTGTCCTCGTTTCCAAATTTTAGAGATGGCAACCCTATGTGAGACGACATACCTAATTATTTAAATTTTTTATTGTCGACATTTTTCAAAATCTGTTAAACTTGGGCTCCGAACCAGTCCAAAATATTTAATTAGTTACGTACCACGTAGGTAGGTATGTACTCGGAGGGTCGGAGCATACTTTGTCACCCGAACAATCCTATCGATTTATAATAATTCAATTAGGTGAAGAAATTAGGACATAACTATCTTATCAGCAGCGCATTATCGCGACATTAACAGTTTGTTCGGAAAATAAATAATTTTATCAGTTTCGTTACGTGCCTATATTCAGAATTACTCACCTAGGTACGGTGAAGAAAATCGCACGATTTGAAGTGCATACTAAGCATTTGTGAGCTCACAAACTTCCAATTTATTGATTTAAGAACTGACTGGACATTCACCAACTCACCTAGGTTTAAGGTCAGACACTTAACTTTAAGATTTGTTTTAACTGATTTGTAGCTTTGTGATCAATAAAGAATTCGTTAATAATTCTGTAACAAATTAATTGATTGGATAATTGAAAGGTAATAAAATTGTTGAAATTCATTTCTTATTTTTGTCAATGTTTTAATTTTTTAGGTAGGTAGGTATACAATGTATTTTAATCTAATAAGATTAATAATCTTATGAAATTATTTTTTTAAAAACTCAATAAGTAATAATCATAGAAATAAATCTATTTTCATGAAGTCCGTGGAGTGCATATTTCTACTTCTGGACACATTACTTTTAACAGCGCCACCTATTTGCAACACCAATTAACTAGAACGGAACATTGAAACCATATCTCTAGATAGATGTCGCTGCGTTACCAATCAAAGTTCCGCTACTGAGCAACAGATGGCTCTGTTCTTCAACAAAGCGTTATAATTTTCCTTTTGTGCAGAGAAAATTATGATGAGTAACAAAGTTCAACAAAAGTACGCGCTAAAAACAATGCAGTCACATAGTCCTTTGTCCTGCACTGTCTTATGAATCATCAGAATTCGTAACAAAATTACTACTTATTATTCGATGGTATCATAAATCGGTTTTTCTTGTACTTTGATAAGATTTCATTCAAATCCGGTTTTTATCATCGAATGATAAGAAGATCAAGTCATATACCACACATTATACTCTGTTATATCAACTACACTACTTTTACAAAGCAGTTTATCTGTTTAATATAAACGTAAGTAAATAATTTATTAAACCGAAGTAAAGGTACCAATTTAAACTCTGCTGCTATTTACGACACCGAAATTGTTTTGGTTTGGGGACACCTGTGTCTTCGGAATTTGGGTAAAGCGAGGTAAAACGCGGTTTAAGTTTTTCCTAAGGCTTTTTGTCCTGGATTGGTTCACTCTCCATAGAAATAACCGACCCGAACACAGCAAAATGATTTTAACGATTGATAAGTTCCTTCATGGGCTTAAAATATGAAATACCTTGATTTTGAATACAGTGGAATGAAGACAAATTAATTAAATCATCTTTATGGCAGTGTAAGATTTTTAATAACTTAAAGTGACGTCTCATTTCCATATCCTCATATTTACAGCAAAAACAAAAAAAAAAACAGTTATTTCTCACCGCATAATTAACTTACTAATATAATAATATGTAAATATTTTTTTTTTTTTTTTTTTTTTTAACAGTGCTAAAATATGTATTTATTTTAATATTTAAAAGACTAAGTAAATATATAAGTAGATTAAAATTAGATATAATGCTAATAACAATACAATAATAAATTAATTAAACCGAAATATTTACAAAATAAAAAACTATGACATAAAACCAATTAAGTAACAAAACAAAAACACTATTACAGAGCATCGAAAAACTCATCCTCAACGCTGTCAGCTGGTAATGTGCCCAAGAGACTGGCGGCGTTGCCTCTTTGTATGGCTATACTTAGCCTCTGACCAAGGTAAAAGCCAGCTCTTGGGTCACGGGAAGCGTCAACAAGTCTTTTCGAAATGTCTCTGAAGAGGCTGTGAGCACTTGGACCCCATGGCCCTATAGTTTCAACCCCAAACGGCTCAAAAATATAGTTACTACTTAGGTTACTATATTTACGCCGCTTGAGGTTTTCAGCAACCGCAGCAGCAGCGCCAGCAGAGCACGATGAACTTGGAAGATGGGATGGCGCAAGAGTATCGACACAGGTTGCGTCCCACACTAGAGGCCTACCCATCTTCCAAGGAAACAAAGACATACCGTCCGGTCTTTTGCCATCGTCGCGTGCCAAGCCGTTGGGTTCTAAAACAGCTGGAACGCCGACGGTAACAAGAGCTCGTCGAATAATGTCGTTTATGTTCGCGTGCCGCGCAAAACGGCCCGCACTACGGCTGCAGGACAGGCCATGGTGTCCGAGGCTGTTGACAGCTTCCCCACAGTGACAGCGATGAGGAGAACAGAGTGGGGAACCTAACCGGAGGGAAACAGCGAGCCGGAAGGTGGTGTCGTCGAGTAAGGTGCCGATGCTCGACGACGGCAGTGCGTAAAGCCAAAGACCCGACTCCCACTTACCCACAGCCAGCAGGCGCGCACGCTCAGCAGTAGTAGCAGATGTGTCTAGTAGGTTATTCTGAACTACACTGCAGAGCGGCTCATCCCACTGTCTTTGGGAAGATGGATTGCCGGGTAGATCGGTATTCGGGCAAGCGATTTTCCAAGCGTCCAAAGCCTCAGAGAAGCACGGCACATCAAAATCAGTCAGTGTGGAAGCCAGGATATTCCTGACTAATTTTTCAGTGCCGTGGACCGAAGAAATGAACGCCGGTAAGCCAATACTGGAAATTTTGCGAACGCCGAGACCACCCATGCGAATGGGAAGAGTAGCTTGAATCCAAGCTCGGTCGTCCAAAGCCACATTTAAAATGGATGACAGTGTATGTCTGATAATGAGGTAAATATTAATTATTCATTTATGTTTATGTCCTAATTAATCGTTTGAACTTCTAATTGTCGTACTACCTACAGTGTGTAAATGTCTGTTTGTATACATTTACATTCCGTTTTTACTTCAAAACGGCTGAACCAATTTTGGTGTATTTTGGTGCAGAGATAGATGGGACCGTAGAGACGTTAATTTGCCGTTAAGGTAGGGGGAGAACCAGCGAAGTCGGGGGCAACAACTAAGTAGTTGTTTAATAACAAAAATGTGTGCCGAATTTCCAATGCCAATCAACTTACTAACTAACCAATCACTTAGATTAGTTAATTACAGTGTTAAACGAACCCCGATTTAATTATTTATACATTTTTATCTTTATTTAGTGATGACGATAGCTTAGTTCAGTAAATACGTTTTGTTTTTTTAGTTTTACAGATAATTATTCGGTTGAGTGAGATAAAAAGATAACACACCTATAAATTATTGTTATGTCATATGAAATGACGTACGTTCACTAAAAACATGACTTTTAATAATATTATTGAATGTGGAAATAGTCAATAATGTTCGGACTACACTAACGGGAAATTCCGCGATGTGTGTGAGTGAGTGTGGCCCCAACATAAGCGATTATCTTCCCCTGTCCATCGGTGCTTGAAACATACCCCCGTCTAACGTTTCTCTACCGAATGAGCTGTCAGCAGAATTTTTCTTTTACCAGTTGTTCATCGACAGAACTTTTCAACCGACAAGGGCATGGTTTGACACTACTTGTGACTAAATCTTGATTAAACATAGTAAGATTTTAGTTCAAGATCGAGCGTAGCGAGCTCGAGAATTTTTGGCTACCCTGACACCGATAGGTTGGGTTCGAAGAAGGTGACCCGAGCCGTCATTCTTTACATGTTAGGTTACTTTAAACCGACATGGCTTCATTTACCTACTTCATGAAACACGATTTGGTCAACATTTCTCCATTGTGATAGGAATATTGAATTTATTGGTAGATAGTAAAGTAGATGCATTTCAGAGGCCTTATCATGAGTTTTCTCTTATAGTGACGTAAAGTAAACTGGAACTTTGACATTCATTTCAAGGAAAAAATTAGTTCCTTCTTCGTACACCAGAGACGCTGTAAATACTGGAAAGACGCTGTAAAGTAAAATAGTGAAAACTCGTGATAAGGGCTCTGGTAAGTTTGTTTAATGTAAATAAGCTTTGTCGACGAATCATTCTTCTACAGTTTTTCATAGACAAAACCGTTCAACAGCGAACTATTCGCCGACAAAACCTATTGGTTTTGTCGGCGAATCGTGAGCGAGTGGTCGATGAACAAAACATTCTGTTGAAAAACTTGGTCATAAGTGGGTAAGTTTTAAAATCGTCTATCGATGTCGTGTATTACCGTGTGGCTATAAAACTTTTGTAGTGTAAATAACAATACTTCGTTAAGTTTTCTCATTATTTTCTCTCCGCAGATAACGTATTGTGCGTAGTGTGTGGCTTTAATTAACAGAATCATAATGCGAATTGCGGTTAAATTGTCATAGATTGATAATTCACAATATTAACTGTGTACGTGAACAAGTTATGAATTTAATCTGATCCGATAATTCTATTTCCATATTTCCAGTACAGTCGGCATCAAAAGTTGCTATCCACATTCCTATTTTCAAAATCCCTGTAGTACATCGTAATAATACGGTGTACAGCGATTTTGAAAATCTAAATGTGGTCATCAACTTTTGATGCTGACTGTACCTACCTATAATTTTATTCAAGACGGTTGGCTGTTTGCAGACTTCTTACTTTGCCCTTCCTCGATAAATAATAAAAAATATTAGTATAGATATAGATTATATTGTGTTGTTATCTCATTTTATTTATTGTTATAAATGCATTTTTATGGATTTTGTTTGTTTAATTTTTTTGTATAATGTTATGTTATCCATGTTTTTTTTAAAAAACCTGCGACGTGGGTTTTTTCTGTTGTCCCCCAATCATGAATATTTAAAAACACCTATATTGTTGTGAGAAAGAAATCGTGTCAGTTTAATTTACAAATTATTAAAATAGCTTCTCAGACTTGTTCTCACAAACTATCTAATGAGTTAGATCTAGCAAACAAAATGACAAGTTTATTTCTGCTTCGTGCAATATGTATTGGAATTCGGAAGTCACGCTATTTCGTGTTCGTTATGTAAAGGCTCCGCCATATTGGCAGCAATACATAACTTCATTGGTTTGCCAATGAGGCAGGCAAAGGTGGACACACTAGACACCCATAATAATATTTACATCTTACTAGTAAGTATTAGAAATGTGAGGATGGAAAGATGGATGATTGGATGGTTTGTTTACAGTTTAAGCCACTAAACGGATTTGGATGAAATTTGGCACACAGGCAGTTTATCTGAATTAACACATGTGATAGTTTTTTATCGTGGTATTAATTGCCTGTGGGATAATTTTCGAGATACACGCAGGCAAAGCCGCTAGCAACAGCTAGTATTATAAGAAAGAAAGAAAAAAACGTTTATTGACACATGCCATAAGTACACACAACATAAAAAGAAACCAAATATTTACAAGAAACTTATGTGACTCACGGCTGCGCCAAATAGACCCAATTCGGCAAATGCCGGACAACGAGTGCCCATCATATAACATCACTCCTCTGATCCCTACTCAAAGGGTCAGGCAGTTACTTTGAAGTCACATGTAATACGAGGCGAATCTATTACCATTAACCTGCTAATGAGGAATTCCTATTGGAAAAGTATTTAGGCAAAGATTTAGCGACTGGAAGTCCGATACACCGACGAAACACATAAAATAAACGAAAACATATTTTAGGGATAAAACAGTTGTTAACTTTTAACTAGGCACCTACATAACTAAGATTACTTGAGTAGCTAGTAATAGTTATCCACGGCAGATTAGATTGGATGATTTAGCTTGTGTTTTAGAATTTGAAATTACAAAGTTTAAAGGCAGTGGACCTTTTTTACCCTTTGATTACAAGAAACGAAGAAATGCTGAAATATACTCCAACCAAGTTACAATACCGAAGGCCTAATTCTCATAGTACTAGATTATCATAAAGCATAGATAAAAATCTAAATAGTTGGCACACCGACATATTCTCTTGTGTAATTTGTTACTAAAATAACTTCAACCGTGAGACAGGTTTCACTCCATGAGGTAATATAAGTCGTGCAATTAAACCAGTTTTTTTAATAACTTACATTCCATGTTGTCCTACGCAAGTTGCAGATCTATTGAAAGATAAATTGGGAGTTTTAGACAGTGGCGTGCATAGTGGTCAATATTTTGGCAACATAGTGTAAGCCCAGGGCCGAACTGAGTCGGGAGGGACCCCATAAAACCGGGCTATAGCGGTTCAGATTTTTTTTAAGTAGTTTCAAGGATGCCTGCCCAGTTGAATAACCCTGGCGGTTGAGAGTATGTCATGCTCACTCAAATGTCTCGCTGATGGTGGCGCGTGTGTCGGATCATTTAGCTCCCTTCAAAATGGTTGAGCTGAATGGTGCTGATACATGTGTCATGTTCGTGAACGGGCGCTGTCAGTTGGGACTGGTCATCTCTTAGTTGCCACGGTTTATTTTAACTATCTATTGATCATTATGTTTGTTTCTGAATTGTCTTTGTTTTTATTTTCTACTATGGACACTTTTAACTTGCTACATCGTTCTCACATAATGTATCATCTCAAAATGAATGATGTAACAAAGGTTTTGTAATAATTTTGGCGATTTAAAAGAGTGTCCATGGAGTTTCTTGCCCGTTCTTCTCCATAGAGATCTACTTCTTGGAATGGGCATCTACGGTACTTTCACAGTTTTTATGTCTTGTGACTGGGACTGTAGCACCATAACTTTTTAGTGTTTAATTATATTTTTGTCTATGACAATTCAAAAGTGCCTGTAACTGGCCTAGTTGAAATAAACGCTTTGATTTTGATTTTGCCTTGCTGAATATGAAACATGGTTCGATTTTTTCTATTAAACTTTCTAATTGAAGTTCCACTGCGAGTCTTTGCCATAAACTTGAGGTCTTATCACGAGCTTCCTGTATTTTATTTACAACGTACTTAAAGTATTTACTGCTTAATTGTATTGAAATTGAAAAGTATCTCTAGTGTACTAACGAAAAACTAAATTTTTCCATCAAATTTCCAGTTTACTTTGCGTCACAAAAACATAAAAGTCACGGTAAGCACAAAATAAAACTCCAAGCTGTTAGGTATAAATAGTGATGACCTGGGAACTAAACCCAAGGTGACATGCTCAGCAGCCCATGAAACAACCACTTAAAGTTAGATTTAGTTAATAGTTGTTGCTAAAACATGTCAGTTTATCATAATGTCGTCATTGAGAATATCTATGTAGGCTAACAGCTTGTCTCTTTAATGTATTATTTATGTTTTTTTTGTAATAATATAGTATTACGTGTGTAATATATATGGCTGTAGGTTATGGTCAAAAGAGACTAGTCAGTCAGTTGTCTAATGGATAAAATGTAACATAGTGTACAGAGCGATAAAAAATAGCAAGATCAACAAGAAGTTTCCCCATTCGTTTGGAAGCTGACTACACTCCTCAAACAAAACACCAGTTTGAAATCATTTGTTCCTGAAATGGGTTAGGTGGCAACTTGCCCCACTTCGAAACTGTGACCAAGGACTAATTCCACCTTACGGGATTGAACGTATGAAGATATAAAAATCACTTTTTCACTTTTTTTTGGTAGTTCACTTGTTTCGCAACCTTTCTGTCTGGACAGTTACGAAATGAGAAGGAGAAATAAAACAGTTTTCCATGTAATTTTTTTTTTCTATTCTTTCCTGTATTGTAAAATCGTACCAAGTTCAAACAATGAGAACAATAATTGTCTTACAACACCCAATCAGCACCTTTTGAGTAGCGTTAAAATATTGCTTCGAAAAGCAGGTCAAGGCATCTCCTATCATCATCGGTCTGCGCTTGCACATGGCATGGCTAAATGAACTGAAATTGTACAACTAGATACGCAGTCCATACACAACGAGTTGGCTTCATAGGACTTCATTTGTCCAGTTGGGAGTGCGTATTTGTATCTCCAGGGGCCTGGGCCCCTCTAGAAGAATCCCGAATTTCTACTCAAATGAAATATATTTAAAAAAATGTATGCATACGCCTGCGTTGCAAGTCGTAAATATGTTTTTAAGGATTCGACTGAGAGCGCCGCGCATGTCACCGCAAGATATTCAAACAAGGAAATGGAAGATTTGATCTCCCTGGCAGGGTTGCGATAGCTTAGTGGGTTAAGCGACTTTAGTAATTATCCAGACGGAGGTTTGAGGCCCGCTCGCAGTCGTTCTTTCATTAAAAGTATCTTTAAGAAACAGAAAAAAAAAACAAATAGCGCTTGGACCTGAGCAGTCAATCCCTGAAATTAGTTTTGGAAATTGATGAACGGCAATAACTCTGATTTTTGGGGAGCCCAGGCCCCTTCCGGCCTAGTCCGGCCCAGCGAATAGGTTTATTTTATTTACCAAGAATTCACTATTCAGTAAATGTCATCGTGGTTTTCGGTATCTTCACAATAGTGCTAAGTAGCACAAGTCTAGAATACCTAAACGTATAAACCACAGACTCGTGTTTTGTTTGTATGATCAATATTATTGTGTACCTACTACTTATATACTGTTCTACGTAGAACGCTAATAGCTATGTACTCTCCTACAATTTACTATGACAAACAAATATGAGTCTATACAAGTGAATGAGTAGGTAATATTCATGCAATGAGCTCTACAAAGGTTTCAAAGTCAATCATTTGTAGAAAATGTGAATAAATGAAGTCATTCAAAACAATTTGTGTTTGCCCCTTCGTATTTTTTTTATGTATAGACTATAACTTTGTCATTAAAAAAAGGTTTATGCTCGATTTATTTCAACTCTCTCTGATAATATTGAATAAAACATTCTTAACTCCATAATTATGTTTTTTTAAAGTTATATTTTGCAGTTTCGCTACTCCAAGGTTCGCGGTGGCAACGAAATGATGTCATTTTGGCAATGTTGTGACAGCTGATTTAATAATGTATCTGCAAAAGTCGTCATAAAAGACAGGCAAAAAACAATACAATGACTTCATTGTCGTCGCATAAAGCGTATTTTGGAATTTTAAACACAAACACAAAACAATTGTGATGAGAAAGAAAAATAAGTCATGAAAAAATGTGGAAGATCTTTCAAGTAGGTATATTTTAATTAGTTAATTTTAAAGTTTATAAGTGGAATATTATTTTTGTAATCACCTTATCATTTAACGGGTTTGGAAGAAAAACAATCAATATAAATGGCGCTCTAAAACAGCCATATTTATTTTTTAAATTTTAATTTATTACTGTCACACATGCCACTAAAAACGAGTCAAATTGGTGTCTTCTGCGCCACAAAAAGGACAAAAATAATCAATCGTGCAAGCAATATGTTTATATTTTGGCGGCCCCGAGGCCCGCAAAATAACGTGGGGGCGCGTACCCCGCCTGACCCTCCCTAGATCCAGATACTGCAGGCGGGTAAAAAGGAATTTTTAACCTTGTCTTAAATCCCATGACACTGACATGTTTGTTGAAAACATGTAACATGATACTCGACAGAAGATTTATGGATTAGTGATAAGAACAGGCCTTCAATAGGCATTACTAAGCGTGGTAAGGTGCTCCGGAAATTAAAGTGTGTGTTTTTATGTAAAGCTGAATAACTTACAGTGTTACCTATTAGAACATGCCAATGCTAGCGGGTCATTGTTAGAAAAAAATATGAAAATATATGCCATCAAAAGAGTCCTCCCGTCTCCGTCTACTGACTTTCAGACTTTTACTGAATAGAAAACTAATTTGTTCTTTCATAAGCCCTTTACTTTCCAGAGCCGCGATGATCTTAGACATATGAACAAATCTATACAATAAATCTGTAGAAGGGTCAATTCTGTACATTGAAAATATTGAAAAAATAAATAGCGGGGGGTGTTGCTGGATCGATACCAAACCCAAATATGTGATTAAAAAATTTTTTGTCTGTCTGTCTGTCTGTCTGTCTGTATGTGCAGGCATCACGTGAAAACTAACGGTTCGATTTCGATGAAACTTGGTATAATTATACCTTATTATCCTGGGCATAAAATAGGATACTTTTTATCCTGGAAAAATACATAGAAAAAAAATCTTATTTTTCAGTTTTATTCATAGACGTTGTTCTGTAGAAACGCGAACACACGTTGCATTACCCGCAGTGGATTCAGCGCCGTAACCTGTAGCGACGAAAGTCGGATTTGGCTTGAACCGTTTGCGGCACACGCGGGCCACGTCTCCCCGACTCCTATATAAGGAGCCGCGTTCCGCGCCGCGCGATGCATATAAATTCTGAATTATAAGATGTCATTGTCAGAGTTACTCAAAATGGACAAATAAACCATCCACGCGAAGACCGACATCGGCGCGGACGGAGTCGCGGGCGGAAGCTAGTTAATCATAAAATTCTATATTCAAGTCACTGCTGAACATAGGCCTCCCGTATGTTCCAATATGCGCGATCATGTGTGGTCTTCATCAGCTCAAATATTCTTTAAAATTCGCCCTGGGTGGAGAGGAAGGGAATGTCAGACTCGTACTGACTAAAATTCACGGTGTTCCTTCAATTGCCCTTTACGTTCCAGGGTCACGGTTACCTGCATAGTCGGTCCCGAGACCCCGGCAGGTGTTTCGCCCTCTATGGGGGTCTTGTCAGATTGCTGACATCTCTGAGCGCGTGGAAGACGACGTATCCTGGCATGGTCGATAACCCGACAGCGAGTCAACCATTACTTGCCATCCGAATGTCCTTTACAATTATCCCTGACAAAGCATTAATCACAATTCTGCAATGCGTATAAACCAACACTTTAAAGACTGCATACATAATATTACGTGTGATTATGAATTTCTTTTAAAAGGATTAGCTACGTGACATCCGGTGAAGACATTATAATATCCTGCTCCTAATTTCCTTGTCTTACTAATCAAGGAAGAAATATCAGAACGGGAAAATTTTAAAGCCGGTTTTTCCAAGCCCGTATTCGAGACAATGGAGTCTCTCAAAGTGCATGTGCCTAAATCAACGATGAGTAATTATAAAGCAATATAAAATATTCAACACATAATTACTGAACGCTTGTATGGTTGTAATAGCTATTCATTATATCATTGTGTTTCGAAGAATCGCTATTGGATTTACTATAATGACATATTGAATGAACCTGTGGGATTTTGGCAATGAGAAATTAAACGAGAGGATAACCTGTTCTTTATAAGGTTGAAATAGAGAAAGAGTAGATGCCCTTTTCAGACGAAACGGTTTTTATGAAGATTTCAATTCGAAGGTGAAAAATGCAGAAGGAGAATAAAACGGATGTCATTGAAGACATAGTTGTAGTAATTGATTCACAAAGAAGTAATTTGTGTCAGAAAGTGATAAGAATGACTGTAGATAGATGAAGAGGAAGGCCAAAGAAAAGATGTATGACTGTTGATAGATGAAGAGGAAGGCCAAAGAAAAGATGGATGGACTGGTGAAGAGAATAATTTGTTAGAAAAAGGAGTAAATGATGCCGTAAGTCTGTCAGAGGAGAATAGAAGAAGAAAACGTGTTGGGCCAACCCCAAGTACAATGGGATGAAGTTAAGTTAGGGAGATGATGATGAAGTGATTTGTGAGTGAAACCTAAGAATGCGATGCGAGAAGTCGCGAGCAGAAGCTAGTCACAAATAGAGGTCATAGAAAACTTGAACAGCATGACAAAATATACAATGACACAATACATAACAGACAGAGTGCACTCAAACGATTACTAATGAGTTGGTTAATAACCCCAGATAAGGGTACATGGTCCACATAATGTGATGTTTGCTTCAATGATAATTTAAACAGTTCCTGTCGGATATTGAGCTAAATTGTGAGTGACTTTCCACCTACTTTTTAAATGAAACAATGCCCTACTGTACCTAGTTATTTCTCTTGTTATGGATGCGTTTCAGCTGACGTCAACTACTCAGCCACTATGTCAATGGGAGTATCCAATTTGAACTAATCCAGGCTTGGATGTAGGATGCAGACCGTTCGGGCGCGAGCGGTTGTCGAGTCAATGGCATGTTCCTCCATTTTTCTCGCTTTTCTTGCATGTGTGCAGCATGATTACCTTTCCTGCATTTGCATATGCATGAGGGCGGGAGGGTGGTACTGTATCCTGCTTTCAATCCTGGATTTTTGTCGCAGAATTAAAGTTAGATATTTTTCGTAACATTTAATGTCATGGAATCCCGCAAAGTAAAGCCTGATTCTGTAATTAGTTGTTTTATTTGCAACAACCATATCAGAGTTTAGTCTTTTTGTAACCCCACCCCACCGTAGCTCTTAAACGGATAAACCGATTTGAATGCTTTTTTTTTATTATTATTTGAAAGCAGGTTTTCTAGCTATGGTATGGTTCTTAAACATGTTTATAAAAAAAAAACTGTATAACTATAAATTAGCTATGTGTTGGGAGTTTTTTATAAAGTTGCCAAAGGAGTTTTCTCATATAGTAGCCTTGGTGATTTTGTATTTTACTTATGCTATAGGTCTCTTCAAGTCAGCTTTGTTGGCAGTCACTTTACCATCTGCTGCTTCTCTATGATCAGTTTATTTTTAATGTCTACAAGTGTCGCAGTTACGTATGCTACTGTTCTACACCTAAAATTGCACTTCCTATGGCAAAAATACTCTTTAATTCAAATTCTACTTATTTAAATTCATATAAACCTATCAGACAATATTGTTAAAGTGGCTGGCAGAAACTGGATATTCATAACACAAAACAGCCAGGAGTGAATAGGTTTGGAATAGACCTACACTAAATATTGAGTAGCTAAAGGTTGAAGAAGAGCTGAGAGAAGAGAAAACTTCCAGGGCAGTTATGACACATACAATGTTGGTTCCAATAGGCAATGTTTTATGAACAAGGACCGCCAAGAAACTCCACAACATTAAAAACACGATCCTATTAATTACATAACAAAAACCCCGGCTAATGTTTTAGTGAACGCAATCACGTATAAGCGGATAATATCAATATTATTCAACAGGGCAAAAAACATACAAGTGTAGTTAAGCTGTATTGGATACTAAGGATGTGTAGCACGAGCCGTGGCTCTGTCTGTGTTTTGAGTTTATAAGTTCATTGCCATGTGATGGATAACAGACCTTCCGCACAGAGAGGAGGCCTTAGTCCCAGCAGTGGGCACATTATAGGCTGATTAAGCTTATGCTAATTTCCAATAACATGTCAGTCAAGCTGGCCCACCGACTTCATGTCGCTCAGCGTGCTTTGGAAAGGTTTATGCTTGGGGTCTCACTAAGGGATAAAATCCGGAATGAGGTCTTACGGCATAAGACCAAACTTACAGATTTTCCAAATCTGTAGCAAGCTGAAGTGGCAGTGAGCTGGTCATGTCTGCCGCAGAACCGACGACAGTTGGAGTAGGAAGGTTCTCGAATGGAGACCGCGTGTAGGTAAGCGTAGGGTGGGACGCCCCCCGCCAAGATGGACCGATGACCTGAAGAAGGTGGCTGGCAGTGGCTGGATAAAAAAAGCAGGAGATCGTATGCTGTGGCGCTCCCTGGTGGAGGCCTATGTCCAGCAGTGGACTGGAATAGGCTGAAATGATGATGATGAATTTCCAATAGTGTTAGGTTTACCACACCTCTATTCGATTCTCTTCCACAAAATCTTTGTTTTCAAAGACATTGCAACCATGTTGCAACATTCTTGGTAATTGAACTGTGACATAACTAAATGTACTCCTGATACTGATACTGATACTGCTAGCCTACATCATCCCACTGCTGGGCAAAGGCCTCTCCCCATGACTTCCAATTTTCACGATTCAGGGCCAAAGTGGACCACTTGTCAATGTACTCCTAGTTTCAGTTATTTAGGTTCATTTACAGAAAAATAATCAGGACGGACATTGAGGCGAGCATATTGCCAGTACCATCAACATTGACACAAGTGGACAAAACAGACGGAAATACGGAATGGACTGGTGTCGCGGGTTCGATCCCCGCACGGAACAAATATTTGTAGGATCTACAAATAGTTGTTCCAGGTTTGGGTGTTTGTGTGTGCGAATTTCTATGTTTGTAAATGCACCCACGATACAAAAAAAATCCTAGTGTGGCAACGTTTTTTTTAAAAGAAACTTCAACTCTGCCTATCACTGTTGGACCAAGACCCTAGACCTCTCTCAAGTTTTTGGCCACATCACATTCCGTGGCTGCTACTCAGAAATTCCTAATGAAAAAACCTATTAACTCTTTACCCGACCCGGAAATCGAATCCTCAGACCTTGTGCTCGACAGTCGTTCTTGCGACCAATATACCAAGAGGCAACCTAGATAGCTAAAGATGATCGGGAGAGACTGGATGTGTATAGAGAAAACCAGGTGATGTAACATGTTTTAGAAGAGCCTTTTGGCCTGTAGTGGACTATGTAAGTTAGTTGCTGAGTTGATTGATGTCTTCAAAATAGGAATAGAATTTAGGATAATATCAAGTACCAAGAGTAATGATCAAGACAAGGACAATACTGCTCAAGAAGGAAATTTTAATGATGCCTTTAAATGCAGTATTCAAACAAACAAAGCTATCAGTATAGCAGTGTTAATTATAAGTGTAAAGGTCAAAGGTTTATCAAGTAATAGCCATTCTGCATAATGACCAACAGTAAAGACATAATGTATTCGGTTCTGGGAACTGATTTTATAATACTGTTTACTATATTTTATTATCTTGACACTTATAAATAACTGGTCGCTTCGTCTTTCAAGTTGTAGAATGCGAACAAAATAAGAGTTGTTCGTTTTAGATGCAAGTTCTAGTCGATTGAACACATCTTGGAGTTAGAGATTCCTATTATCGCCTTCGTCACTTCTTATCCCGTTCTTTTTGTCCTATCATTACCAACCTCCTTCTCCCATCCCTGTCTACTGTAGATACTTATATGTATTTCTACATCTATTTTAGTCGACATTCTTTCACTAAACCTCCCCATATGTTCTTTATCTTTTTACCTCTATTCTTCTCGCTGTGAATCTTTTCTTACTTTCCTAATCTATTTAGGGTAGGTTTAGTACGACTTCGTTTCCTATGCTTCTCTTTTAGTCATCATCTCTGTAGTCAACCCTTTTCTAGCCTAAATCATCTACCATAATAATGTTACCTCTAGTTTTTTGAATTTATCATTAAAAGTCATGCACAACAGTCGTGGTCGTATGTTCGGACACCAAAGGACACATTCATTAATCAGCAACGTGAGAGGTTATTGAAGAAAAAACTCGCACATACACTTTGGTTATATGACCACTTCCAGTTTTTTCTATACAAGACGGTACCTACCAATCGGCTTACATAAAGATATTTAAGTGGCGATACCGATTGAAGTCTGATCTCCTAATTCAACAAACTTTTATGCAATAACTGTGTTATTGTAAGAATTCACATCATTAATGTTTGCTAACCTATTGTGTGATGATTAGATAAGAAATAAAATAAAGGAGTGAACTCATGAACCCGTTTATTTATAGTCACATGCATAGTCATATTGTATAAAGTAATATAACCTTCAACTCAATTGAATCCACTTAAGATGCAACATATTTAAAACACATAAACACGAATACATCGGTGAAACACACAAATATTGTTTATTAAAATTTGTTTATTTTTTGCAACACAAAACATCGTTGAAACCTGTATAAACGATAATATTTATACAATAATGAACCATATAGGGCGTCAATAAGCCTTAAAATTGTGTGCATTAGCGACATCCGGGATCGACAGACCAACACTATTATTGATAACACACATTGTATGGAAACTAACGATACATTAATCATGAAACATTACCGAAGTGTTCAAGTAAACATTTATAAAGTTAAAGAGAACTAATGAGAGCCAGTTTCATAAATAAACAATAAGAAGTTTGATAAGGCCAAAAACCAAGACCCTTTTGTTCCAAAAACTGGGGCCCTATTATAAATTAGGGCCTTGTAACTTCAAACAATAACCATCGAAATTGTTAACATATCAGTTCCTTGCTAACATCCTGCCATTATCAACACAAACAATAAAACTTTGCAATTGGCCACCGCAAAGTTATTTTAGAAATACATTTTGAGCAAAAACGAAATAAATGGAATGTCGTTGAGCAAAAAGGATTCGGCACCAACTTTGGAACGTCAGACGCCAACAAAGACAGTTCACAGTTCTTCGCACTTTGCACCGACGTATTAATAGCCTTTTACATAAATAATAATATCACTTAGTTTTTTGAGAGATTTGTCGTCACTGTAGTACAGTTACACATTGTATTCACGTATAACAAGATCCGTAGATCCACTGAATCCTGACACTTCACAGTCACACACCGTTGATTGATCATCTGTTTTCTTTCTCGGCGACTCTGGCGCAACTCTCGCAGTTGGCGTGGGACCTCATGTTGTTGTTGAACTTCCTCTTCACAGCGAAGTTTCGTTCCCGAGAAGGGAACTTTTGTATCTTCTTCTCCTTTACTGGTTCTTTATTTTCATTGCCAGTGATGCGTCTGTAGACATCCGCCCACTCCAATTGTTTCAACGATAGACACATTGTTTGGGTTGTTTGGTTACTGAGCGCGACACGACTGTTCGGTAGGACCGCGGGAGCAAGAGTGGACATTTTTCTCGACGCGCGGCGCACGCGCTGGCCTCACCACAAGGCTGATTATCCGCTCGTTAGTCGATCACGTCTGTCTGCGTGGCGTGAACGATCGTTGATAAGGTATCTGTGACCCGGTCATAACGGTTCGATAACGTAATGGTTATTAGCGATTTTCAAAGTATTGTCTGTTTTATTTGTAGCTGCGATAACGCTTGCAGTAAATGTAATCTCATTATTGCTATTGACGTTTATATTTTTGTTGGTTGTGGTAAAATTATTGTAATATGTACTTAAGATAATCTTTTCATAGCATTCGTGCCAGGGTTAAAATTAAACCTGTGTTAGGAAGTTAGCCATTTAATAAACATTTTAATTCAAATCTTAAGACAACGTGAAACAAAAGTAACAATGAATTCGACTCGGTGCCAATTTCCTTTGATAACTTGCAACAAAGAGTCACTGAACAAAACAGGACGCGATGTAGAATTGTAGATAATGCGTCCCAATCATTGTGATCCAAATATGAACTAAAACAGTCTACGTGCCAGCATACACGAGAAACAAAGAATCGAAGGTATGCTTGAGTCACTGTCGAAGTTACGAGTACAACGGAAGACGCCGATAGCTCTAAATGCAAATGATGCAGATAGACCGACAAGAAAACATTTTCTCTATTTGTATGCACAAGGTATACGCCATAACAACTTCGGGGTCGTAGAACCAAGGTTCGATGATAGAGTTGTAGTTTCCTTATTGAATCTTAGACAGACATTTACCTCCAAGCGTGTGGGATGAAGCCGGGACAGAGCTCGGGGCAGTTGTCACAGGGTCTCCCTTCAGACACTTCTTTTATCCGAACGCCCTGGAAAGAAAAGAAAAAATTGGTAAAACCAGAAAAACTTAAAGAACATTAATATTGACCTAAACAATAATGAAGAAAACACAAAAATTCAAAAGAATTCAATTGCCTGATTCTAAATTTCTTTTGAAACAGGAAAACAATAAACTATTATGCACGAATTCTCATTCATTTGCTCAAATGAAACAATACAATTCGTAGAATGTCGTCATCGGTTATTTGTTCTGTATTCAGATTCAACTTAGACATTAAATGTTTAAATCAAGTCAACAATCAAGTCTGTATGGCAACATGATTGTGGCTTCAAATGTTTTGTTCAAACACACCTCAGAAAGTTTGTCGTCAGAGCCGCACGTGGCAAGTTCGTTGAGATAGCCAATCATATCTTCCATATCATCTTCGTTTGCAGATCGCAGTCTCTCAGAAACCTTATCTTCATTAGAATCGCATTCACTATAACTATCCGACGTAGAATATTCACTATCACGTCTATAAGCAAACAGTTTGAATATCCCTGTCTTCTCCCGCCAAGAATCGTCTCTCAAATCTCCATTTCTCCTTCTTTTTCTATGAATTTTGAAAGGCACTTGCTTCAATCTTGGTTGTATGACATAAGAGACTTTTGAGACTATTGTTTTCTTGTAGTTTTTATCGTAATCCTCTTCGGTGATACCGCAATGATAGACGAGATAATCTTTCCTTATCTGTTCCTTCCCAGCCGGGTCCCGCCAGTAGCTCTCTCTTTTTCTAACTCCTAAATAATAGTCAAGGTCTCGTTCACCTATGTCGTCATCGTCTGTTTTGGTTTCGTCTACTTTGTTTACATTTTCTTCGCCATTGTCTTCACAGTCTTCAACAGCTTCCATCAGAATTTGAGACTTCTTATTATTCGGTTTTTTCTTAAGAAAATTCGCAGTGTTCGACGTTAAGAATTTGGTGGTTTTTCTATAAACAGAAGCTACTGATTCTCTTCGTCTTCTCATATTGTTCATCTTCTTACTTCTTCGGCACAAATAAGACACGAAAAACTTTTTAATGTTTTTCAATATTTTCCCGGACTTCCAGTTCATTTCCAAGTCTACGTTGTCAAATCATTTTGTATATTCCAAATGAGGCTTTTAGTTAAATGGTCTGACAAGGGAGTAAATGAGGGTAGTTCTCCGTGGCGGAGCCCGCGGAAAACTAGTCAGGTTTTACGATTACGATTCAATTGTGAAGGTGACGTGATCGTGGTCACCTGCCAATGGGTGGACGGTTTTCTTCAAAGCCAGTTTACAAAGATCCATCAGTTTCTAAGGGAGAATTCCGTCGGCGTTGTTTAATTGAACGAGTAGAGGGGGAGACGGGGTCCTAAGTAAATTGGTGCAGTGGGTGGGTGGTTATGGTGAGGGCGTGGACTCTTTACGGCCATGCAAACAGATCTAAATGTGTCCACAGTAAATGACTCGACAAATTGCAACACCCTTGGGTAGTATTGCTTGTTAAATTTCAACCCTTATTAGCTCTCTTATTTGAGCAGGGTCACTGACATGGTGTTTGTTATATAAACATTTTTATCGCAGCTGTAAACAAGAGATTGTTGTGAGTTACGAGAATGCGTTGTTGTTGTTGTTAATATAGTAAGACTTAACTAAATGAAAGACAATTGTTGTCACCGATGCACGTTGCTATAAAGTTGTTATAACTGAGAATATGCACAAAATAATATTCACAGGCATAGCACTGACAGCGCCATCTGGTAATCGTTTCGATTTTATAGTTTCGCACCGGTACATTACTTTATTAAACGCGGAGCTACCGCCATCTGTTATCGAGTAGCATAACTAAAGCGAGCATGCAGTTTAATATTAATTTACCACATGAATTTCCTACTAAACGAGATAGGTTAAACAAGGACAAATATGCACTATAATTTGAATGCGGAAACTTCTTGAATTATTGTTTAATGTTTGGTGCTGTAATATTGACTTTATTATGTATTCTGGTCACGAAATGAACGACATTATTATATTTATGAGGTTGCATACAATAACGTTCGAGCACGTTTGAAGTTACACATTCGAAAATAAGGGCGTTGAACAATGATAAATGATTAAAAAATAATAAAACAATAAATTAAATAAATATTTTAGACATAAATTTTTAATTACTATTTCTGTTGATTTTCAAAAACAATATTCATAATGCAAAGACATTTTGCGAAAAAAAATTTGGAAACGATGTTTTACCATAGTTTCAATACCTTTCATCAAGCTATTAAAACTATTAATGTTATTAGTTTCATAGAAAGAGAAAGCCGTACCTACATTTGGCCCATTTTAAGTTATTCTAAAAATAAAATAGGCATAAAATCGCTATATTTACATTCTTAGCAGCCTTACAAATGCAAGTCTGACACGGACCATAAACTATTTCACTTTTTTAGTTCGATATTTTTCCATTCTGAATAAACATGGTATATTGCTGTTGTCTTTTGTAAATATGATGCTGTAATTTTTGTCGAAAAATTGTATTTTTAGGTTGTATATCTGGATACAATGAAATATGAATAAAGGTAGGTTAGGTAGGTAGAACCGTTAGTGAAATATGCGGGCTTAGGGTGTTTGTGCACTACACGGAATTTTACCGTCCGGCAGTAAGATTTACATCAAGTTTCATTGACAATGTAAGAAATCGGACTGCCGGACGGTAAAATTCCTTGTAGTGCACAAACGCCCTAGATGTATGTTTGATTAGCAATACGGTTGCTGCAGTGGCATAGCGGTCGACTGATGCTCTGCGTGTCACATGTTCGATTCCCGTACGGGAACATATTTGTGTGGCCTACAGGTTTTAAGCGCACCCACGAACTAACGATCCAGCAGAAAATTTTAGCAGTTTTTTTCATGTGGTAAGTTCACATCAACTTAACAATCATTATTCCGAAAGATTCGACAGAAATGTTGATATCCAAAGTACCGACCAAACATAAGAAGAGCTTTTTTTTTCATGCTCTCTGCCCACCACAAAATCGAAATAGAATATAATTCAACAACTTTGTTAAAATCATTTTATTTCATCATTTTGCGTTGTGATTTGTCCAACGACCGCTAGATGGTGCTGCAATTTTCATCCTTTGAAAAGTTTGAAGTAATTCTTTATTCGACTTAATCCACCTTACGTTCGGAAACGATATTAAATATTAATTTAGGTTCCATGGAGGTTTTATAACAGTTTAAGAACAATCAGCCTATGACATTCCCACTGCTGGGAAACAGGCCTCCTCTCTGCGAGAGGAAGTTTACTGTAATCGATAACTTTATTGGTTTCAGGACATGCCGGTTTCCTCAAGATGTTTTCCTTTACCGTTTTTAAGAACAGTGGTGATGAAATAAATAATACAAAGTTATGCGCCTGACTATGCTCGTCTGGTGCCGAAAAACTCGTAAGTTTGCACCACTGCTTTATTCGGATTTTATAAAAACAACGTGATGACATGTATTTTCGCTGTAACATTGATTTACAGTCATCAAACAAATTGCCACACATTCCGCTGCCGGCATTTTGAACCATTTGAATTCAATTTGGGTCGACGTATTTTTTTAATTTTGTTAAATTGCTTACTCAATTCGGACATATTCACGGTAGTTAAAAAATGGTTAAAGGGTCATTAAAAAAAAAACACCCAGTCCCGAAACAACTTCTCGTAGATAATACAAATACAGGGTGGAACTTTGTTATGCCACCTGGAGGGAAAGTACTCTTAATACTGCAGATAGAAAATTTTACTCAAAGGAAACATTCCTTTATTTTTGAATAGAAAGCAAACTGCATTCAAAGATTTTCGAAAATTCTCTTCTCCCACACCCGGGAATCGAACCGGCTAAAATCTGAAAAAATTATACCCTGTACTTTTATTGCATCGATCGCGGTAATGCAGCATGACATGCGTTACGTGCTGCTGCATGAACGCCCATGTTTCATCATGCAGCATTATCAATCATTTTTATCAGTCATTTCTATGTAATACGGTGAGAAGGCCTTCTTCGTTGCTATGGATCAGTATTTGTCAAAGGCAGATTCATTTTTTCTTGTGCTGACAGCTGCTATGCCGCGTAAAAAGAAGAGAACAAGACGATGGTCAAAAGAGTGGTACTTGTTAAGGCACCGATTTACGCATGAACATTTACAAAGAGTACTTGCTGATACAGAACCTGATGATTTTAAAAACTTCTTAATGCTATAGTTTTAACCGACTTCAAAAAAAGGAGGAGGTTCTCAATTCGGTCGGTATGTTTTTTTTTTATGTATGTACACCGATTACTCCGAGGTTTCTGGTCTGATTAGTGTAATTCTTTTTTCGTTCGATGCAGTACACTTGCAATTTGGTCCCATAAAAATTTCATCCAATTTGGTCAAGTACTTTTTATTTTGTGAGCATTTTTATTGATGGATGATGTGATGATTTTTACTTTTTTGAGTGTTTGTTACGCGATTACTCCGCCAATTCTGGACCGATTTTCAAAATTCTTTTTTTGTTGTACGAGGAATAGTTCACTTTAGGGAACACTGCAGGTTTCATCAAAATCGGTTCAGCAGATTTGATAGGGAATTTTATTAGCTTATTGTGTACATGAGCGATGTTAATACCAGTGCTAAGGATTACCAAATTCTAGTGCACATGTAAGAAATGATGTATTTGACAAGAATTTGGGTTGAATATTTAAACTAAAAAGAGTAAAATAAAAAACTTAAAAAAAAATTAACCGCCTTCAAAAACAACCACAAAAAAGGGTAAAATAACCTACAAAAAAACTTTTCTTTCGGAAGTCGGTGGCATAAAAGACAACGAAATAAAAAAAACAAAGCCACCGACTTCCGAAAGAAAAGTTTTTTTCTAGGTTATTTTACCCTTTTTTGTGGTTGTTTCTGAAGGCGGTTAAATTTTTTTTTTAAAAAGTTTTCTTATTTCTGTCCATGTATATTTTTCTTTTTGAGTCCCATAACTCTGGGCAGTCTTTATTCATGGATATTAGTAATAAAACAAATTCCTTTGAATCTGCGCTCGCGTTGATTTCGTCATTATCGTCAGGAACCTCGTGCGGTGCCTCGTTGACCGTGTCCATCTTGGTTGCCGTTTGCTACCGAAATGAGTTGTTGCATGACATGCCGATCGCAACACGATCATGCGCGCATGTCATGCATGTATTGCAGGACGAAAAATAAAACGAATTGTCAATCAATGTACAGCACGTAGTTTGCATGTCATTCGTATCAATCAATACAAATAAACGATCATGCATGCATGACAGCACGTAACGCATGTCTTGCTGCATTACCGTCTAGGGACCGCTTTAGGGTCCTTAAATCGAAATCGTGTTTGTAGATTATTAGGCATACATAAGGCATACATAATAATGATTACTTCTTCTTTTTAGTTATCTATTTAAAAATAAAAATTTAGAATATACAACAATAATTCTCAGCATAAGCTAGTAATCACAAACATTTTTGATGTGTACAATATAATCAAATATAGGTACGTTACCGGTGAATGGTTGCTAAATCATATTTTTGACCTATTTTATTTCATTCATAATAGGAATAATCTAAGAACGACAATCATGATCAACGAGTAGGGTTGCCATCCGTCCGGGTTTCCCCGGATTTGTCCTAGTTTAGAGGGCATCCGGGAAGTGTCCTTCTTCATTTTGGTCCGGGTTTAAACATTAATTGACTTATTAAAACAATTTGTAACAAATTGTAATAAGATTCTGTTTTGTTGGGTACGTTTAAAATTATGCTAAAAGAATGACTTTTAATTTTAAGGTCTGATAAATGAAATGACTATGTTTAAAAAACCTGTAAAAACATATCAATCGCCTAAAGTCCGGGTTCTGGATTCTAAAATCCGGGGTTTTCACGCGTCTTGTCCTGGTTTCCAAATTTTAGAGATGGCAACCCTATCAACGAGTATCGTAATAAAAAGCAAGAATAACTTGCTACGTGCTTTGCAGAATCAAGGTCTGACTTTAAAGTTCTAATTAGATTTGTAATGAGTTCATTTGTATGCTTAGTCATAATTGCTCAAGATAGATGGCGTTACTATCGCGAAGTTACACGTGGAATAATTGTACGTTATAGCACAGGTTATAGTTTCCACGAGACGGTAAATGGAAGTTTTATTTCTAATACTGAAAAGGAGGATATTTTGATTTAGTACAGGTGCATGTGACTGCTTTCTTCGTCTTGCTGAGTGCAAGTTGGCAAGCGCTGAGCTGGTTCCTGGTTCGTTTCCCTAGTCGGGCAAACGTTCACTACGCGGCCAATATAGTAAGTAAAAAAAAAAAACTGTAGCTTACCGTCAAAAAATAGATTTATTCTAAGATATAGATTATCTAAATTCCTGTCTCAATATCTAAATATCAGCCTATTGCAGTCTACTGCTGGACATGGGCCTCCCCCAAAGAGCGTTGTATCGCACTATCTCACGTTTTTCCCCTTTTTAGGGTTCCGTAGCCAAATGGCAAAAACGGAACCCTTATAGATTCGTCATGTCTGTCTGTCTGTCTGTCCGTGTATGTCACAGCCACTTTTTGTCGAAAGTATAAGAGCTATCCTATTAAAACTTGGTAGAAAGATGTATTATGTGAACCGCATTAGGATTTTCACACAAAAATCAAAACAAAACAAATTTTGGGGGTGCCCCCCATACTTAGAATTGAAACTCAAAAAAAAAATTTTCACCAACCCCATACGTGTGGGGTATCTATGAATAGGTCTTTAAAAATGATATTGAAGTTACTAACATCATTTTTTTCTAAACTGAACAGTTTGCGCGAGAGACACTTCCAAAGTGGTAAAAAGTGTCCCCCCCCCCCGTAACTTCTAAAATAAGAGAATGATAAAACTAAAAAAAATGTATAATGTAGACCTCAACCAAAACTACCAACGAAAATTGGTTTGGATGAGATACAGTTTTTGAGATATAGTACATTTTCAAAAACCGCAAATATAACTTTGCCATTCATACAAATACTATGAAAAACAAAGTTATTTTTATTGTTTGTGTATATTACTTACTAATCTCAATATAATTATATCTCTAATCTATGCTTGCTGCTACGGAACCCTCCATGGGCGAGTCCAACTCGCACTTGGCCGGTTTTTTATCCAACCACTGCCAGCTATCTTCAGGTCAGCGGTCGATCCTGCCGGGGAACATGCTTCATAGTTCATACTACACTTTACTTAGGGATGGTCTCTTTCAAAAACTTTTCTACACCACCTCTCGTCGGTTCTACGACAGACTCACAGACATAACCAGGTCACTGCCGCTTCAGATTGCTACAGTTTTGGAAATTATTTATAGATTATTTTCTTTAAAAAAAAAACGTTGGCCTTAACGAGGAATGTCTTCTGTGTCGACACTGCATTAACGAACATTTTAAATCCACATACTTACCATAAAAACCTCTGACCCTGAACAAATACTTGTAGGTTATAGGAATATTTGTTTCGTGCGGGAATCGAAACCAGACACGCAGAGCAGCAGTCAATCACTTCAGCCACTGTGCCAACCGTATTTTCATATACTATGCCTTAAAGTTTAAGGCTTAAACTAATGCATTATCTAATTAAATAATGCAAATACGTGCAATGGATTCCTAAACTAGTTGATTCATCAATCAAATAAAGCGCTATTACTTATTCATCTCGTGTGCTTGCATTGATTAATTGAATACGTAAATACTAAGTAATTAACAACCTAATTAAATGCAATCTTGACCTAATTAACTGTTACGTGATGTCCTTATTGTACTATAAGGGAAAAGGTAATAAGGCATAACTCATCATGGGGGCCTATCTGACACCCACAATCGGATTACCTACCCGGTACGATAGTAAGTAAGTTTTTTTATTATTTATGATGGTAAGCGATCATGGGCGGCCCCAAGACCGATCCCTGTGGAACACCGCACGACATCTCTCGCCAGTTCCACTCTCCCCGGTGACCGGGGTAGATGACGGCCCTGTCCGTCAGGTCCGTCACTCGGTCATACCGGAGTGCCTCACTGATGCAACTCCAGGGCAGGGTGTTGAAGGCATTGGAGATGCCCAAAGACACCGCCAAGACGGCCCTGCCCCGGGCGACCGCACCCCCGTCGTGGGGGCTCTCACGCGCATGATGGCGTCCACCGTCGAGCGCCCCCTGCGGAAGCCAAACTGGCTCTCCGCAAGATCCGGACCCACCCGATTCAGGTGCCCGACGAGGCGGTCTGCAATTACTCTCTCAAAGACCTTACCCACCTCGTCGAGCAGCACGATGGGCCGGAATGCGGACGGAGAGTCCGCAGGGCGCCCGGGCTTCTGGATCAGGACCAGTTAGACCAGGAGTAGAGAACTAGCCACTCTCCAGGCATGCGCTAAAGAGCCCCCCCAGTCGAGGCCCGAGAGTCCCCGAGGCCAGGACCCAGGCTTTCCCTGGCAGGCAGTCGGGTCCTGGGGCGGTATTTTTGGCCTTGAGCCGTTGTACCGCCACTCTCATGTCTACCTCGGTCACCTCTGGTTCAGAGGCCCCTAGCACAACTTTTCACGTTATTGTGACGTAATCTAAACAGGAAGTTTGACTTTCATTTGAAAAATTTGTACCTAGTTCGTACACTAGAGGCGCTTTTACATTTTCCATATAATAAACGCAGTAAATAATTCAAGTAGGTACTCTCATACGTTGTATGTAAAATACGGAAATCTTGTGGTAAGATCTCTGGTGTGTTTTATGTAAAGTTAGAAAAACAGTAAAACACACACCAAATTCTAACATGTCATTGAAATTCCACACACATATTATTTAAACAAATAAAATTAGGTATTTTGTTTGTTTAAAAAATTGAACTAACGCCAATCCCCACTATTGACTATTCGATTTATCGGTTATGTTACCACAGAATAATAATGGGCCCAACACTCCTGGACAGGCCGGGACAGGCCTGTTGGTCTAGTGGTTAATGACCCTGACTGCTATGGCGGAGGTCGTGGGTTCGATTCTCACCCAGGACAAATGTTTGTGTGATGAGCACGATCATTCTGTGTCTGGGTGTAATTTATCTATAATATTTATGTATTTAGAAATATATAAGTATGTTTGTCAGTTGTCTAGTACCCATAACACAAGCTCTGCTTAGCTTGGGACTAGATTGCGTAGTGTGATAGTTGTGGAATATTATTATTATATTATTATAACTCAGGGTTAATGAATTCTCTGAGGGAAACTTTTGAAATTAATGTTTACGGGAAGGGAGGTTATTGATAATTTTGTCAGTCGTACAGTGAACTGATTTTTAAAACATTTTCACGGGAATTTGTCGAACGGTACTCTTGTAACTTCACGGTTAACGCAGTTGCTGAGCGATTGTCTGCTGCGCGGCGTGTCGCGAGTTCGATTCCCGCACGGAGCAAATATTTGTATGACCTACAAGTAGTTGTTCCGGGTCTGGGTGTTTGTGCATGTGAGTTTCTATGTTTGTAAACGCACCCACGACTCAGGAGAAATTCCTAAGTTACCGACATAGCCCAGCAAATTAGCAAGTTGAAGTGGCAATGGGAAGGCCACATAGCACGCAGAACTGATGGCCGATGGGGCCGTAAGGTTCTCGAATGGAGACCACGCAGCGGCAAGCGCAGTGTAGGACGTCCACCCACAAGGTGGGCAGACGATCTTATGAAGACCACAGGATCACGCTGGATGCAGGCCGCTTACAACCGGTCTTAATGGAAATTTATGGGGGAGGCCTATGTTCAGCAGTAGACGTCCTACGGCTGATAATTATGATAGGTCTAGTTAGCTTGGCCTAAGCGCTTGTCAGACGGCCACTCAGAAATCCTTGTACCGAGTTGGCTAAAAGCTGGTATTGAAAACGAAATTCTGGTACATCGGTAAATTGTGTCGGGAAACAAATACTAATAGAATTTTTTTTTTTCAATTTGTTTTACTGTTATAAATAAAGGGCAGTAAACACTAAATGTGCGGGGCACATTTACTAACGCTGGATTGGTGAATAAAACACTGATGGCTTGAAGATGTCTTGAAGTTTATTTCTTCTTTCTTCTTTCTTGTTTCTTGTTCTGCTGCTGCCCGCCGACTGTGTCGCTAGCGAAAAACCACCCGTAATTTATACACAAAGGCGCATGAACTCTAGCCAATCAGAATTAATCAGAATTAAACACAAAAGGCGCCAACCAATCAGAAAAAAGGGGCGGGGCGACACAGTTAGCTTTAGTACAACAGAACTTTACCGTAAAGAGAGCCGCGTGACAATTTTCGCGTTTTTCTCTAACTTTTTCTATTAAAACATATGACAAATTGTGTATTTTCTTATTCTACTATCTTATTTCTACCTATAAAACATAAATTCAACATAAAAACTGAACATTACATACATCGATAATGAACAATTATGTACAGAGCATTTCCTTATACAAATCTATAAAACTATCAATTTATTATTAAAATAAGATTCTAATAAGAAACTAAATGAAAATCTATTATATAAACATAAGTTCTAATTAGAAATATAACGAATAAGCACAAATTCTTATAAGAAAACACTATGAACTATCTTATCAAACTATCAGATGTCACTGTCTTTATCAGTTTGTTTGCACTATTCACTTATTAGCACTTCACTGCACTATTACACAACTTCACTATATACACGATTATTTACGATTGTTCACTATAATCACTCGTCCCGCACATCACTCCCGCCGTGCGACTGAGTCGCATCTCGTTCCGGTGCGGGCACGTCGTCCGTAGGCAGGGGCAGGATCACCAGCTTCCTCACTGGCCGGCGCAGGACACCTCCCTTGGTCTGCACGTCCACCGTCCGCACGATGCTGTCGGGACCAGGATACACCGCGATGACTCGGCCTCGTATCCATACGTTGCGGGGCAGGTTCGGGTCGACGATCTGCACGAGGTCATTCACCTTGACCTCTTGACCTCGTCCGTGGGGCTCCCGCCGGTGTTGGAGCTCGGGAAGGTACTCCTTCACCCAGCGGAGCCAGAAGACGTCAGCGAGCCTCTGTGCAGCTCGCCAGCTGGACCGGGAGATGGCGTCTTGCTCGTCGAATGTGCCTGGCTGTGGCACGCGCCCAGGACCCAGCAGGAAGTGATTGGGAGTCAGGGCCTCGGGATCTTCTGCGCTGACGGAGACGTGGGTCAGCGGGCGACTGTTGACGGTGTACTCTACCTCAGCTAGTAGAGTGGCGAGGACTTCTTCGGTGGGGTGGCGCTCGTGCAGTGTTGCTGCGAGCGCGGTCTTTACAGAGCGTACCATGCGCTCCCAGGCGCCGCCCATGAACGGTGCTCCAGGCGGGATGTAGCGCCAGGAGATGGTCCTCTTCGCAGCTTCTTCCGCTGTCGCCGCGTCGATTGCTTGTCGTAGTTCTTTGTCGGCAGCCTTTAGGTTGGTGCCGTTGTCCGACCAAATTTCAGCCGGGCAGCCACGTCGTGCGATCATGCGTCTGACCGCCATCACCGTTGAATCGGCGCTGAGCGAGCCTGCGATTTCTAGGTGAATGGCTCGCGTCGTGAGACACGTGAAGATGGCCACGTATCTCTTCTGTCTGGTGCGTCCGACGGTCACGGAGAGAGGCCCGAAGTAATCGACCCCAGTGAAGGTGAAGGGTCGCTTGTGATGAGCTAGGCGACACGCTGGCAGGTCCCCGGTTCTCGGGTATGGTGGCGCTTGAGTCTTCATGCGGCAGAAGAGGCATCGTCGAAGGATTGCGCGCGTGATGGGGCGCAATCTTAGTACCCAGTACTGTTGGCGACACTCGTTGATGGTTGCCTCGACGCCGGCGTGATGTAGCTGCCGATGAACTGCCAGTATCCATAGCTTCACCGTTCGATGTTCCCCGTCGATGACTAGCGGGCTCTTGACGTTTTGTTCAACGTCTTTGGCCGCTTGGATACGGCTACGAAGTCGGAGTGAGCCGTTGACTGACTCGACGCTGAGCTGGTGTAGGCGGCTTTCCTTGGTGACGGGCTTCCCGTTGTTCAAAAGTTCTATTTCTTCTGTGAAGGCCTCTTCTTGTGAAGATCGCATCAGGAGCTCTTCGGCTTTCTTGAGGAGCTCGGCTGTGACTGGAAGCAGGTTGAGTGTTGATCTCTTCTTCGGTGTGGGCGCCCGTTGTTTCGCTGTCGTAGGCTTATTTCTTTTCCATGTAGGGTCCGCTTCTTTATTCTTCTTCGTTCGTCGGTAGTTGACCTTCTGACCGGTGGCTCTGCAGAGGTCGATGAACTGTAGGACGCGTGCTGTCGCGTACCGGAGGCGGTCCCAATTGGAAAACTTCGCTGGATCAGGCAGGCCCTCTGCTAGCTTCAGTCTTCTCTTACTGGTAATATGATGCGTCTTCTCTTCTTCGGGGGGCTCTTCTTCTGTGGTCTTCACAGGTTCTATTGGCCAGGAGTCTTCTGTCAAGTAGAGAAAATCCGGCCCTTTGTACCATCGATGATTTTTGTCGAAGGCTGTAGGTACATCTCTCGTTGCGTCGTCGGCGACATTCTGTTTTGTCGGAACCCAGCGCCAGTCGTTGACCTTTGAGCTTTCTTCTATAGCTGCGAGACGGTGAGCCACGTATGGTTTGTATGAGCGTGACCCGGTCCTTATCCATGTGAGTACTGTTCTGCTGTCGGTCCAGAACACTCTTCTATCGGGTTTTCTTTCGTGTTCTTCAATGACTGCCTCGGAGAGCCTGGTACCCATGACTGCTGCTTGTAGCTCTAACCTCGGTATACTTGTGAGCTTGAGTGGAGCAACCTTTGCCTTGGCCATGATGAGAGACACGCCCACTTCGCCGTCCGGTGTCACTGCCCTCCAGAATAAGACCGCCGAGTAGGCCGACTCGCTGGCGTCGCTGAAGACATGAAGCTCGAGGGAGGCGGCGTCACTGTAATGCAGGTACTGCCGCGGAATTGCTATGTCGTGGAGACTTTTCAGGCGTCCCATCCACGACTCCCACTGCTCCGCCAGGTCTTCGTCAATGTGGTCGTCCCATGCTGTTCCTCGGCGCCAAACTTCTTGAAGCAGCTGTTTCGCCCTGATGGTGACGGGCGAAGCGAATCCCAACGGGTCGAAGAGTGACATTACGATGCGCAAGGCTTCTCTCTTCGTCGGTCGTTTTCCTTCGATGAGTGTTGCAGGTATTCTCGTCATGTTGAGGTTGAATGTCAGCTCATCCGATTTCATTTTCCATATAACTCCCAGTACTCGTTCGGTTTGCTCTTCATTCTTGTATAGCTCTAGGTCTTCGGTTCTATTTTCCTCTCCCAGTGCTTCCAGGAGTGATGCTGAGTTCGATTTCCATTGTTTCAACTCGAAGCTGGCCTTCTTATGTACTTCACGTACACTCGTTGTCACGTTGACTGCCTCTTCTAGGCTTCTGAAACTGTCGAGGTAGTCGTCCACGTAGTGCTTGTTCACGATGGCAGCTGCGGCTTCCGGATGAGTGTCTTCGTGCTGCTTGGCATTCAGGTTCTTTATATATATTGCTGTAGACGGCGAACTTGATGCTCCGAATATAAGTGACGTCATTCTATACTCTTCCGGAGGTCGGTTGTCGCGGCGATTCCCGCGCCACAAGTACCGCAGTGCGTCTCTATCTTCTGTGCGTAGCTTGACCTGCATGAACATTTCTTTGATGTCCGCTGTGACCCCGATGCAATGCTGTCTGAAGCGCATGACGACACCCGGCAGCGACTAAAGCAAATCCGGACCTTTGAGGAGCATGTCGTTGAGAGCCACCCCTCTGGTCTTGGCGGCGGCGTCATGCACAACACGCAGCTTGTCCGGCTTCATGGGGTTGATGACCGCGAAGTGAGGCAGGTACCATGTTTTCTCTGGAGTCTTCTGCGGCGGCGCGGGCTCGGCGTAGCCCTTTTCTATAAGAGCTTCCATTTGTTCGACGTACTTCTTCTTAAGGGCTGGGTCGCGATCGATCTTCTTTTCAATATTGAAGAGCCTCTTCAGTGAGTTTTCGTAGTTGTCTGGGAACTTGATGTCTTCTTTCTTCCAGAGGAGGCCGGTCTGGTATCTCGTTTCGCTGATCTTCTCAGTCTTCTGTTCGAGTATTCGAAGTGCCTTCTCTTCTGGGTCGGTTTTCGGTCTCTTCGGGTTGATGCAGAGGGCGTCCATCTCGAAGTATCTCTTCACCAGGTCCTCGAGGTCATCTTCTGCTTCCTTCATATGTGACACGAAGTCGATCTTCTGACCGAAGGAGTTCGTTTGGCTTCCGTGGAGTACCCATCCAAGGGGCGTGAGTGATGCCACTGGATGGTCCCTGTCCCCTCTTCTTGTTTCTTCAGTCAGCAGAAGATGCCAATTGTCTTGACCGATGAGGATGCGTGGCTTCGCATTGGAGTATGTGAGATGTGCCTTGATGTCCGATAGGTGTGGACATCCTTCAACTAAGTCGCGTGGAACCGGTTGAGAGGAGACTTGTAAGTTCTTCACTGTTCTTGCTTGAATTTGCTCTTCATGTTCGTTGACCCCTTTCAGCCCGATGGTCACTCTTCTTGATGCCGATTCCGCAGTCTTCAACTCGTTGATGGTTTCTATCTTCAGTGGATCTACGGGTCCTGTAGCTCCGATACTCGCAGCGACGTCGTCGTCGACGAGTGTGACCGTTGATCCGTCGTCCATCAATGCGAATGTGTTGATTGTTCCTTTTGGCCCCTTCACTTGGACCGGCAGAATCTTCAGATAGGATTGCTTCATTACTGTTCGTGTCCACGTCGAATTGATGACTTCTGTTTTCTCTTCTTTTTCTGTCTTCTCAGCCTGTTCTATCTTCTTCTCGTAGTGAAGCAGCTTGTGGTGTGTGTACTTGCACCCGTTGACACCACATGGCCTCGGTCGACAGTTGTGAGTCTTGCTCCTATAACGTAGGCATCTGAAGCAGAGGCGTTTCGACTTTGCAGCATCCCATCTTGAATTGGCTTCCATCTTCTTAAATGTGTCGCACTCTGTCGCGTTGGTGTGGCTTGTCTCGTCGCACACGAAGCACTTCGGTGTGTTGCTCTTCTCTGTGACGTTGGTGACCCGCTGAGTCTTCTTTGGAGGTGCGGACGTCGATGGTGCTGCCACCTGTTCAGGCAGTGCGTAGGGTCCGCACAGTTCTGCTTCCCTCTTGAAGAATCTCTCCAGCTTGATGAGGCAGGGATCTTCTTTGGGTTGCGTCGATGAGAAGTCGTAGTAGCGGTACCGGAGCGTCGGCGTCAGTTTGTCTACCAATGTCTTCGCAAGTTCGGGGTTGTACATATAGTTGAAACAACCCAATGTCTTCAATGTTGCTACGACGTTGGAGATCTTCGTGGCGAATATGCATATTTCCCTTGGCGACTCGGTGAGACGTGGTAGACCTCGAAGAGTTTCCATTTCTATCATCGCGATTGACTCTGGTCTTCCAAATCTTGACTCCAAAGTCTTCATTACTTCTGAAGGGTGTGCGTTCGTGATGAGTAACCCTTGTAACGGGAATAAAAGTATTGGAAATATTGGAGACGGGTAACGCCCTCTATTGACAAAGGCGCGAACTAATGGGAAATAGTTGCAGTTGATTCTGAAAAAAATAAAATAGATGGCGTTAGAGTGTTACATATTTGTTTTCTGAATTCTAAATAAAATATAATAATTACATAGATAAAAATTAAATAATAATTAATTGTAATAGATTTCAGTTGAATTGGGTTTAATTATAAGTACGGCATGTTCTAGGACACGGGGGCCTGGCAGCTGATCTGAAAGAGGATTGAAGGGTTGACGTATAACTTGAAGGTTGGTTTTTCCTGTTAGAACCGGAACACGCGATTAAGACGCTAATTAGACAAAGAATGATTTAATTAAATAAATTAATGACGCGGACAAGGCGTGGTACAGCGGCTGAAATGAAAGTGCATTAATATAAGGGAGCCGCATGGGCGTGTGTATTGATAATTGTTTCCTGTTTTGTTGCAATTACATAACACTTTCTTTCACCATGATTGTGTGTTGAAATGCTCATAGATTTCTTTTCTGATACTTTCAGGGTTTCAAACATTATTTAAAATATTAACAATTAATTAATTAAAAAACGTCTTCTCAACTCGTGGCACATAATATGAAGTAATCTAGAACAAGCTCTGGTTCCAAACCACGTGTTATATTCTGCAAGACACACACAGGCTACAATGCCGTCTTCGTTGCACATCAACTGATCGACCTGGATAGATGGTGGTATGTCCTACCTAAAGTAAGTGTTATTTCCATAACCTAACATTATAAGGAAGCTTGACAAATGCTATGTTCCTGTATCATTGAAGTGTGCACCAACATATTAAATAGCTGAGAAGACGGAAGTATCTCTTTTGTTTCAATCAACACCTCATGCGAACGGAGCCCATAGTCTCATGGCAATCTACGCTGGCAGCTGGTGGTAAGAGACGAAAGGACCTTACAATTGGCGCCCAACGTGGGGCATGAGGTCAGATTGGAATCTTCACTTCAAGATTAAGAGCTTGATCTGACTTAATTTGATTTAACTTATTGATTAGTAATTAGAGTCATTTAACTTAGTACATTTTTGTGAATTTGAGTTTTCAAAATTAGTTGATAGCACATGTTAACATTTTTTTTAATAGGTAAATCTTTCCACAGTATTGATGTAATAAAGCTTAAATGTATAGACTCCTCTTAATTTAAATAAAGTCATACAACTTGGAAACATCAACACTTTGTGTTAAAAATTAAGGTTATGCCACATGTCATGTTAACATTGTAAACTTGTAAATTACTTGAATGGATTGACTCTAATTTAATTTAATTCACCTTGATTAATGTAAAATTACTATTTACATTCATTTAACTTAAAAATTAGATTTAAAATACTTATCAAAGACTGTTTAAATATTTTAAATTCAATATGGATAAGACAATTTGGATTGACTATCTTCGTAAAGAAGAATTATTACATGAGCTTAAATATTTTAATATATCCACAGATGTAAAGGCGACCAGGGATGTGCTTCGCAAGCGGTATCGCAGTCTGTGTGGCTTGTTTAGGAGAGGTAGCATTAAACCAGAGGATTATGCAACCCCAGCGAGTGCAGATGAGGTACGCTTATGCAAGGAACCTATTGAGGAGCTGTGCCTATTACATAAGGATATAACCGAGGGAGATAGCTCCACTATTAAGCGAATATTAGCTCGTTCGCAATATTACTTGATGAGAATTTCACGCGTGAATGATAAATCACCGGAATTAATCGAACTTAAAAATAAATTGGTAACGTTGATAACATCTTTAGAGGATGGCTCTGATGAAGAGGAGATGCAGTCTACTCATGATCCCTCCTCTGAAAATGAATCAGCAGAAAAAACACAATTAGTTGTTGTTAAAGATAGACCAATTAATCTGTGTTCTTTAAATTTAAAGTATGATGGTACTACATGTGTTAGGAGTTTCATTGAACGTTTAGAAGAGTTGAGACAGGCTCGAAGTATATCTGCAGATCGTGCATTGATTGCTTTCTCAGATCTTTTAGATAAGTCTGCATTACATTGGTTTAGATCATACAAACACACCTTTACGTCATATAAACATTTACTTGCTCGTTTAAGGGAAGATTTCGACATTCCTGATCTTGATTATAGGTTGACTCAGGAAATACGCTCCCGTACGCAGGCGAAGCAAGAGACAATAATAGTATATTTGTCACTTATGCAGGGTATGTTTAATAGATTGTCTAGACCTCTCTCTGACGATGAACAATTAGAAATCCTAATGCACAACATAAGACCTGAGTATATGAGGGAAATGGCATTACTAGATATTAATTCCATTAAAGATTTACTTTTGTATGGTAAGAAATTAGAACTTGCTCGTGCTAGGTCAGAACAATTTGTAGAACCTAACCTCTCAAAAGCGAAACTTAGTCAGGATTTTCAGCCTACGAAGAAAACTGATCATAAACCAAGGTCAGATAGGTCTGGAGAACCAGTAGCTGTCGTTGACGCTCCTTCTACTTCAGAAGCAAAAGGGAGAAAATGTTTTAGGTGTAACAGCACAAATCATTTCACGAGTAAGTGTAAAACTTCAAAGGATTTGGTCTGTTTTAAATGTGGTGAAAAGGGCGTTAAAAGAACTAACTGTCCTAAGTGCTCAAAAAACTAATTAACGTGAGTCACAAAAACATAGTGATTAATTTAACATCTTTCTCATCACATATTGATGTGGCTCACTTTGAAGCTAAGACACATGACATTCGACCACATTTATTGGTAAAAGTTTTAGATTTGGAAGTTTATGGTTTGCTAGACACTGGAGCGGTTTGCTCAATATTGGGGGATAATTCACATAAATTATTTATGAAATATGGATTTAAATTAGTTAAATTACCAAAAGGTCAAAATGTAAGGGCTGCAGATGGTTCAAGAATTCAATGTTTAGGTTTTATGCAGTTACCCACTAATTATTTAAATAAAATTAAAGTTATAAAATTCTACATAGTTCCCAACATAATTACTCCAATCATTTTAGGTATGGATTTTTGCAAAGCATTTTTGATAACTTTAGACAGCACATTAAATAATAATAAAATTTTTAATATACCTGACAATTATATTAATTCAGTTAGCCTGGACCAAGGTTTAGAATGTTTTGATTCATTGACTTCTGAACAACAATTAATTCTACAGAAGGTCATTGATAAATTTGATAAGATTAATACTGAAAAAGTAGGTTTAGGTAGGACAAAATTAATTACTCATAAAATAGACACAGGTAATAGCCCACCAATTAAACAAAGATATTATCCTTTGTCACCTTCCAAACAATTAGCATTGGAAAAGGAACTTGATAGAATGCTGCAACTTGGAGTTGTAGTGCCTTCTAACTCACCTTGGAATTCCCCAGTTGTCATGGTAACCAAGCCTAATGGTAAACTAAGGCTTTGTTTAGACTGTCGAAAACTTAATGCCGTTTCTAAGGCTGATGCTTATCCTTTGCCTTACATACATCAAATACTTGATAGCCTGAGAGATGCAAGATATTTAACTTCAATTGACCTGAGTGCTGCATATTGGCAAATTGAATATGATAGTGAGGAGTCTGCTGAAAAAACTGCATTTACAGTCCCTAGACGTGGTCTCTTCCACTATACAACTATGTCGTTTGGTCTGGTAGGAGCATCTGCCACTATGCAACGACTTATGGATAAATTGTTTGGTCCTGAATTTGATAATAAAGTATTTGTTTTTCAGGATGATATTATATGCATTTCCAGTGAATTTGATACACATGTTAAGTTATTGGAAAAAGTATGTCAACGTTTAGCAGACGCAAACTTAACAATTAATATGAGTAAATCTCAATTCTGTAGAAAGGAACTTAAATATCTTGGCTACATGGTTGATAAGCAGGGTCTTCGTACCGATCCCTCTAAGGTGGAAGTTATTCTCAATTACCCCACACCCACCTCACCCAAAGAAGTTAAAAGATTTGTGGGAATGGCTGGTTGGTACCGTAGATTCATACAGGATTTTTCTAAAATTAGTAGACCACTTAGTAAATTAACTTGTAAGAATATAAACTTTGAATGGACAGAGGAAGCAGAAGAGGCTTTTAATAAATTAAAATCAAACTTAGTCTCAGCTCCAATTCTTAAATGTCCAGATTTTAATTTACCATTTTCAATTCAATGTGATGCCTCAGCATATGCTATTGGTGCCGTGCTGACACAGTCATATGACAATTTTGACCATCCTGTAGCATTCTGTAGTAGATTACTTAATAAGCACGAGGTTAATTACACTACTACAGAACGTGAATTATTAGCAGTCTTGTTTGCTTTAGAGCAGTTTAGAATGTATGTTGAGGGTCAAAAATGTAATATAGTCACTGATCATGCATCACTACAATGGTTTTATAAATTAAAGAATCCCACAGGCAGGTTAGCTCGGTGGAGTATTCGCTTAAGCCAATTTGATTTTAATATTGTTCATAGGAAGGGTAAAGAGATGGTTTTACCGGATGCACTCTCAAGAATTAAAATTGAATCGTTAGACATATCTGACAATATCCAAGATAAATGGTATTTAAAAATGGTAGAAAATTGTGAAAAGTTTCCCCATAAATTTCCAAATTATTCTCTTAAAGATGGCAAATTATTTCGACATTCAAAAAATAAATATAATTTAACATCACAATTCACTTGGAAACAAGTGATTCCAAGTGATGATGTGGGACCTCTATTAAAACAATTTCATGATGATCCCACAGGCGCCCACTTTGGTATATTTAAAACCCATAAAAGATTAGCATTACATTATTTTTGGAAAAATATGTATAAAGATGTCGAAAATTATGTTAATAATTGTCAAACGTGTAAAGAGTACAAGCCGGTAAATTCGTCGAGACCTGGTTTAATGGGCAACCCTAAACAGGTTACAAAACCATTTGAAGCGATTTGTTGCGATTTGTTAGGACCCTTTCCTGTGTCCACTAAAAGGAACACAAATCTCTTAGTATGTTCAGATTATTTTAGTAAGTATGTTATGTTGTTTCCTATACGGAACGCAACAGGCAATGCTATTGTTAAAATTCTGGAAGAAAAAGTGTTTCTGGTGCATGGGATACCGAAATTTGTCTATGTAGACAATGGTCCGCAATTCATTTCAAAACAATTTAGAGATTTAATGTGCAAATATAATGTGCCTAATATTTACTATAATCCTAGGTATCACCCGCAGGTTAATCAGGCAGAAAGAGCCATTAGAAATGTTCTGTATGCGATTGCCTCATATGTGAAAACAAATCACAGGAAGTGGGACGATCACATTCCAGAAATTCAGTGTGCACTGAACACCTCAGTAAACGAGTCAACTAAATTCTCACCTTACTTTCTCGTACATGGAAGAGAGATGTTTGTAGATGGTAAATTACATAAAGACTCTGAAGTGCCACAGCCTGATTCAGATCTATCAACTGTAGACCCTAGAATTCATGGTGATGACTTAAAAGAACTTAAATCAATTTTCCAGGAGGTTAGTAAAAACTTGAAACTTGTGCACGATAAAAATAAAAAGCACTATGACTTAAGAAAGCGACCTTTAGAATTTAAAGTAGGTCAAATTGTCTATAAAAGAACATTTACTTTGTCGGATGCTAGTAAAAACTTTACTTCAAAGCTAGCACCGCGCTTTATAAGATGTGTTATTTCAAAGAAACACTCACCTGTAGTGTATAGTTTAAAAGACATGCAGGACAAAGACTTAGGTAAATTTCACATTAAAGACATCTTAAAATATGAAGACTCCTAGTTTTTATACATTGTTGTTGTTAATCCAATATTTGCACGAAATTAGCAATAGACGTGCAAATATTTAACTTGAAGAGGGATGGATGCATGTTGGTAGGGTAAAAGGTTTTTTTTTCAAAATTAAATAGCTATAGCAATTTTATTAATAAGGAATGTTTGCAGATGTATGAAAGAAAACACAATGATTGTTAAACTTAGTAGTATTCGAATGGGACTTAAAAGTATCACCACTTAACACTTAATAAAACACATATCTACATTAATTAAAGATAGTGTTTACTTAAAAACTTACCAAGTATAATAACCTATACTTTGTAACTTAATACTTAATAAAACGCCTATCTACATCAATTGGAGATAGGGTTTACTTAATAATTTTAAAAACTTAAATAAGTATTTGCCTATACTTTGGCTTGATACTTTCTAGATAACACTTATCTAGGTTTCAAGGATAGTGTTTATTTAACTTAAAACTTAACTTAATTAGTAAATTAATTGGACTAAGGCATGATTGGTCAATAAAAATTAGTTAATTAGTTGATGTCTGCAGAGAGTAGCTACGTGCTATATGTAGATAGGCAGACATGCGCTTATTAATATATTTAGTTTAGTACTTAGATAGTTTAAGGCAGGAGCAATCAATGTACGAATTTGCCAAATAGGTTTTGTTTCGGAATTGTGCTACTAGCCATTAGCATTTAGCAATTTAGTCTGTAAGTCTAAAGCATTTGGTTTCAGACTGTCTCAGTTTTCAATAGAATGATTTCAAGCTTTCAACACACATGAAAAAAAAATTTTTTGTCAGCAAAAATTTTTTAACTGGGGAAAGGTGTACTGTAACGGGAATAAAAGTATTGGAAATATTGGAGACGGGTAACGCCCTCTATTGACAAAGGCGCGAACTAATGGGAAATAGTTGCAGTTGATTCTGAAAAAAATAAAATAGATGGCGTTAGAGTGTTACATATTTGTTTTCTGAATTCTAAATAAAATATAATAATTACATAGATAAAAATTAAATAATAATTAATTGTAATAGATTTCAGTTGAATTGGGTTTAATTATAAGTACGGCATGTTCTAGGACACGGGGGCCTGGCAGCTGATCTGAAAGAGGATTGAAGGGTTGACGTATAACTTGAAGGTTGGTTTTTCCTGTTAGAACCGGAACACGCGATTAAGACGCTAATTAGACAAAGAATGATTTAATTAAATAAATTAATGACGCGGACAAGGCGTGGTACAGCGGCTGAAATGAAAGTGCATTAATATAAGGGAGCCGCATGGGCGTGTGTATTGATAATTGTTTCCTGTTTTGTTGCAATTACATAACACTTTCTTTCACCATGATTGTGTGTTGAAATGCTCATAGATTTCTTTTCTGATACTTTCAGGGTTTCAAACATTATTTAAAATATTAACAATTAATTAATTAAAAAACGTCTTCTCAACTCGTGGCACATAATATGAAGTAATCTAGAACAAGCTCTGGTTCCAAACCACGTGTTATATTCTGCAAGACACACACAGGCTACAATGCCGTCTTCGTTGCACATCAACTGATCGACCTGGATAGATGGTGGTATGTCCTACCTAAAGTAAGTGTTATTTCCATAACCTAACATTATAAGGAAGCTTGACAAATGCTATGTTCCTGTATCATTGAAGTGTGCACCAACATATTAAATAGCTGAGAAGACGGAAGTATCTCTTTTGTTTCAATCAACACCTCATGCGAACGGAGCCCATAGTCTCATGGCAATCTACGCTGGCAGCTGGTGGTAAGAGACGAAAGGACCTTACACCCTTCGACTGCTTCTCTGGCCTTCCCTTTCAAATTTCTTCTTAACCTATTAATGTTCTCGACGGCGCTGAACGTTGGCTCAGACTCGTAGTAGGCGGCGCGGAAGGGTAGCCACTCCTGATGCGACCCGCTGAAGAAGGGTAGCTCGATGAATTTGGGTCGCTGGGCGGCGCTGACAGCCCGAGTGATGGCTTCAGCTAGGAGGGCGAGGTCCCCTTGACCTCCCGCCGGTGTTCGATGAACCTCTTCTTGCTTCGGTGGTTCTTCGTGGACGATCGTCGGCTCTGGTGGAGGGCGGTGAGGCTCGTTGGCGATGGCTAGGACGGGGCGAGTCACCTGGTTCTCCAACCAGTTGTCCACACGGGCGTTGACTTCTGAGTAGAGGGAGACTTCATCTTCAGCTCCTTCCTCTTCTTCTTCTTCATCTTCCCTATCGGTGTCCTCGGTTTCTAGCGCAGCCAGGCGGGCAGCAGCTAGTTCAACTTGGAGACGAAGCAAATCTTCCTTTGCTTTGGCGATCTTCTGTTGTTTCGTCTTGCTATAAGTCGATCCCCCCCCTCCCCCCTTCTTGCTAGGGGGGCGGAGAGTCTGTGGGCCGGTTGGTTTCGACGTACCGGCGGCGATGTTCTTGACAACTCGTTGCTTCACAGTCGAGGCGTCAGTATCACGGCGATTTTCTTTCGATGCGACAGCGGCGGGTGGCTTCATCAGCTGTTTCGATTTCGCACCCGCGGTGAGCGTCGTCGCGGCGGAAGGGGTAACGGAAGGTGCGGCGACGCCGGCGGGTTGCGGGGCGGAGGGCACGTTGGCGGCTGAGGGGGGGGGGGGACGGTGGCTGCCGGCGCGGGGCGCGCGCTGGCGGCTGAGACGGATGCAGCAGTCGAAGCGGTGGCGGCGGAGGTCACGGTGGTGGGATCAGTCGTCGCGGAGGTGGTGGTCTGTTCGGAACTCTCCGTGGCAGTCGTCCCCGATTGTGTCGATTCGGATGTGACTTCCGTGCTGGTACCGGTCGCAGAGGTCTCTGGAGTGGCCTCGGACGATGACGGCTTCTGTTCACTCGACGGCTTGCGGCCCCTTCCCTCGGAGCGCGTAACGGGCATGATGACAGCTGATATTCAAGGTCGATGGCACGCAGACACTAACACGAAGTACGTTCTTCAAGTTTTCTTCACTGTAGTACTATCTTCTATCTTCCTGCAGTATTCTTCACTAATCCGGACTCGACAGGACCACTAAATGTGCGGGGCACATTTACTAACGCTGGATTGGTGAATAAAACACTGATGGCTTGAAGATGTCTTGAAGTTTATTTCTTCTTTCTTCTTTCTTGTTTCTTGTTCTGCTGCTGCCCGCCGACTGTGTCGCTAGCGAAAAACCACCCGTAATTTATACACAAAGGCGCATGAACTCTAGCCAATCAGAATTAATCAGAATTAAACACAAAAGGCGCCAACCAATCAGAAAAAAGGGGCGGGGCGACACAGTTAGCTTTAGTACAACAGAACTTTACCGTAAAGAGAGCCGCGTGACAATTTTCGCGTTTTTCTCTAACTTTTTCTATTAAAACATATGACAAATTGTGTATTTTCTTATTCTACTATCTTATTTCTACCTATAAAACATAAATTCAACATAAAAACTGAACATTACATACATCGATAATGAACAATTATGTACAGAGCATTTCCTTATACAAATCTATAAAACTATCAATTTATTATTAAAATAAGATTCTAATAAGAAACTAAATGAAAATCTATTATATAAACATAAGTTCTAATTAGAAATATAACGAATAAGCACAAATTCTTATAAGAAAACACTATGAATTATCTTATCAAACTATCAGATGTCACTGTCTTTATCAGTTTGTTTGCACTATTCACTTATTAGCACTTCACTGCACTATTACACAACTTCACTATATACACGATTATTTACGATTGTTCACTATAATCACTCGTCCCGCACACTAAACAAGCAGTTTTACCCACCATACAGTGGATAAATACTAACAACTTACTGCGATTTTTTGTCCGTGTTATATTTGAATTCATGTTCAGAAAAAAAATATGTTTTTTTAGTTAGCAATACTCGATTTGACAAGACTCGAGCAGTGGTGGCCCAGTGAGCAGTGGTGGCCCAGTGGTATCGGCCTCGACTTACGAGTTGTAGGTCGTGGGTTCGAACCCCGCCAGGCGCATTACTTTGTGTAATTTATTTCAACACCACTGCTCTAAAAAAGGTGAAGGAAAACATCGTGAGGAAACCGGCATGTCCTAGAACCAAAAATTCGAAGACATGTGACATCTACCAATTCGCACTGGGCCCGCGAGGTAGATTACGGCCCACTCCCTCTCACAGAGAGGAGGCCTGTGTCCCAGCAGTGGGAACGTTTATAGGCTGATGATGATGATGATGAATACTCGATTTTACCATCAAATTTGACGTATTGTCGGTCAACGGCCAATCTTGGTATTTTTGCATACAAGGACCGAGTAGTCTTGGTACATGGTACGTGACACTGAAAACTGGTATGTATACCAAGAAATTGGTACGTCTTCTGACATAATGGATAGGTCACCAAACAGTCACTCTTGCAAAAGTATGTATGTGGATGAGATCTACAATAGGCTATTTGACTAAAAAATTCTAATTAATCCGTCAGTTAGATTATCAAATAATATTTGACCCGTATTTTTTCTTTTTATACGCAAACCAAAATTGACGGAGATATGATGCTTTTAAAATTGCCAATACGTCACAATTCAGTACATTTTTTACTGAATTCTGACGTCACGAGCCCCCACTCTCGAGTCTTGATGTGTTATATCTTGGTAAATATTCATTGATTTTATATAAGAAAAAATATGTGTCCGTTATTTTTCAAAACTCTAAATAACGGACTAATTAGATTTATAATTTATTGATACTGTCAAATAGCCTATTATTACTCGTAGGTATTATAGTCTCCTCTCAAGGTCATATTTTGCTTTTTATGAGATGTCAGATGTTACACGCATCATATGCATCTACTGTCAGGATCGCTCGTTAATTTTTAATGTAGCAACAGCTGTAAATAAGTTATGAGAATATTAATAAATTTAATATGAGCTCATTAAAATAAATGGAGTGTCATTCGGAACATTAGTTGTGAATGACTTGAATTAATAAGTTCTGGTTAAAACTGCACAGTTGAGCGGCGTTTTTGCATGTTTTTATCACTTTATAATAATTATAGTTGTGTATATAGGACCGAAGATTGATCAATCATCAGATGAGTCTTTCCGTCTTGTGTGGAGCGGAAGTCCTTTGCGTCAGACGGCCGCGGTGTGCTTTAAGACAGCCCCGCGGCACACGAAGGCTAAAATCTACCGTGTTCTTTCAATTGCCCTCTACGTTCAAGGGTCACGGTTACCTGTTTAGACAGTCCCATGACCCTTTTCTTGTTTTACGTGGTAAAATCATCAAAAGGGCGGGGCGGGAGGGACTGTCAGACTTGTACTGACTAAAATCCACGGTGATCCTTCAATAGCCCTTTACGTTCCGGGGCCACGGTTACTTGATAAGAAACTCCCGCGACCCCGGCAGGCTTTGGTCCTCTAAAAGGGGCCGCATCATATTGCTGACAGTTCTTTGAGGCAGTCCCGGACCCTTGCAAAGCCACTGGGCCTAAGACAATTGGAGTATATTCTCTAGTATAAAAAAACAAACATAAAACATTAATCACCATTTTTTCTAACAAAAATCCCCTAAATATCTCACGGTATACGTAGGCGTCATCACATAAATCAATTATACGATATTATTCCATATTAGAAGTAGATCGCGTCACGTAAACGATGCATGTTGTCATCGTTATTAACCGACGGATCACTACTCGAAATATTCGATTACGCAACTGAAGTGACCTTGTGGACCAAATAGGGAAGAGGGGGAGTGGTACAAGTGTAAAGAGGTAGCGATTGGTATAGCGATTTTATTTGTATGGACTTTAAGTGTATGTATTTGCATTCTTTTTAACCCCCGATGGAAAAAGAGGGGTACCGAGGGACCGGAAAAAAAGTAGATACTAAATAATTTGGAGCGGTTCCCCAACGCGACCTATTTTTTTATAATTATTAATACTTAGGTACTTTAAGATTGAGTTTTTTTTACTATTATTTACTTTTTATAGGGAACTTGGTTTTTGTGTCGGGGGTTTTTTTAATGTTTGTGAGATGAAGCGGAAAGTGGAAATTTATTGGCCATAGTGGCCTTATTCCGGGCACGCCGCAATCGCGGCGGTAAGACCCCTCTTTGAGGAGTGGCTGGAAAGACGTCACGGCGTCCTGACTTACCGCATGACGCAGGTCCTCACCGGACACGGAAGTTTCGGGAGGTTCCTGTGTCTGATAAGGAGGGAAGAGACGCCCGGGTGTCACCACTGCGAAGATCGCCCGGAGGACACGGTGGAGCATACGGTGCAGGACTGCCCCGCTTGGGCAGAGCACCGCCGTGTCCTCTCGGCGGCGATAGGCGGAGACCTCTCGCGCCCGGCATTGGTCGAGGCCATGCTGCGGGGCGAGACGGAGTGGGAAGCGGTCGCCTCCTTCTGCGAAGCAGTTATGCTCGTGAAGGAGGAGGCGAGCCGCGAGAGAGAGAGGACAGCGTCCTCCCTCCACCCCAGCCGCAGTGGTAGACGCCCACGGCGTCGGACGTCGCGGGACGATCTCCGGCCACCGTAGGCGCGGGCATGCGGGCGGCGAGTAAAGGGCAACTCGCCACCCGACCATGGACCATGCCCGGGTCGACGGCGCGTTGTGTTCCACGCGCGCCTCAAGGAGTGTCAGCATGATGACGGGGCCCCCCTCTAGAGGGCCAAAGCCTGCCGGGGTCGCGGGACTTATCTCATTACCGTGACCCCGGGACATAACGGGCTATTGAAGGACACCGTGGATTTTAGTCAGTACAAGTCTGACAGTCCCTCCCGCCCTGCCCGGGGTGGGAGGACTCATTTGATGATTTTACCACGCAAAAAAAAAAAAATATAGTGGCCTTATTGTAATTTAAAAGAAAAACATTCTCCTTACTAGGAATTTCTTCCTGTGTCGTGCGTGCGTTTACAAACATAGAAACTCACATACACAAACACCCAAACCCAAAACAACTAGGTACTTGCAGATCATACAAATGTTTGTTCCGTGCGGGGATCGAACCCGCGACACGCTGCGCAGCAGTTGATCGCTCAACCACTGCGTCAACCGTGTTGATCAATCAATTAATTCTGAAATTAGTTTCCCGGGACCATAGTTTACTTATTTTTATTTATAAAGAACGTTGCCCTAAACTAGGGATTTCTCGCTTATCGTGAATGCGTTTACAAACATTTAAACTCATATGCACAAGCACCCATATTTAACTGAGTCTTGAGTAAAAAGAGAGCGGTTTATGGTTGTCTTAAAGTTTTTGAATCTTTGCTATTTATTGGCCAGGCCTATAATGTCGTTCTCAATTCCATTTAAGCCTCCTGCAGACACACGCGATTAATCGCGCGGGGCGACATGTCGCGGTCCATTCGCAGTATTTTTAGAGTAGAAATTAGCTTGGCTCGTTGTCGCAGCGCGATTAATCGCGTGTGTCTGCAGGAGGCTTTACTTCAGCCAGGAAAGATTTGAACAGGATGTTGTACTGACGAAGTCTTTGGATGTTACTTCCCTATCGATTGCATAGACATAGAGCTAGACGAGAAGCTCATATTTATGGATTGTATTATATGGACTGGATTGTATACCTATCGGGTGACGATAGTAATAAAATTGTGTCAAATAAGCCTGCTTTCATCCTAATCGATATAAGTATATTATTTATTTCACGATACAATAAAAAAAATACATCTTTTTTATCGCTAACCGCTTATATTTTAGACCACACACCGCACATCACACGCGCATTGAATCAGTGGACATTTTGTTTATAAAACGATGCCCAAATAAAGGAAACATGTGTTTTCAGTTTGCTGAAGAAATGTGACTGCTTATGAAGACGAGGGGCTATGTGTCAGCAGTATATTAGTGCAGTTTATTAAAGGATAGGTAATAACTTAAAAACACGTTTGTAATTCTGGAAGAATATTGGGCTTGCGGATGGAGAGTAATGGGTAGCTTGCCGTCTGATCAAGGACAAAGCCCGAGTTCGGTTCCACGCGTGCCTGCCGGGGTTGTGTGATGCTCTGGAAAGCAAAGGGCAATTAAAAGATAAGGGTGGTTTTTAGTTAGTCAAGTCTGACAGCCCTTACAACAGAACCTACTTATACTATTATATACTATTATTATATTCCGGGTAATTCAAAATAGTAGAACTTCCCATGAATTTGCCGGGATCCCAATAAAATGCCGTTTCAGGAAAACCCGGTTGTTTTCCAATACATGATTAATTGTTCCAACCTTCTAGGAATCTTCCTCAGCTCAGTTTAGCACGTAACAGAATAGGTACTCATTAGTTCCCGCCCTGCTCATCACGGTTACATAGAAAGTGAGTTAAAAACCAGCTATAACTAAAGAATTAACCGCACCTCCATAATTTAACTAAGAGTTTCTGTCACGCTACGCTCTGGTTTGACGGCGCGGCGTGATGGCCGTCTATTATACATGTTAATATTATTTAAATAGGTACTAGCTTTAGTACGCCGCGTTAAGGCCTATCCGCACACAACAGTGCCGACACGTGCCGATCAGTAACGTATCGATCAGTGTCAGTGAAATATGATATTGTACCATACATTTTGTACGCCGCTATGATCAGTGATAGTGACGTTCAGTGATCACAGCAAAAGTGAAATCGTCATATTCATCGTCTTTTGACGATTTAACTTTTGGACATCACTGAACGGCACTGTCACTGATGAGTACGGATAGCGTCGTACAAAATGTATGGTACAATATCATATTTCACTGACACTGATCGATACGTTACTGATCGGCACGTGCCGGCACTGTGCACTGTTGTGTGCGGATAGGCCTTTATTCGCGTTAATTTAGAATTTGCCAACCAATATGGATATTACATGTGGCGTCAACAATTAACATTATTATGAATGTTATTGTTACTTTTCTCGATAAAGTATTTTTTTTTGGATTAAAGGCTAAAGTCAAGCCCGTCTCTGTATACATGACAACTCATATGCAATAATGACTACCGAAATACTGAGGATTTATTAAAGTAAAAGACAGTGCCACACTCTTCCTTATCCACCACACACACACACATACACACACACACACACACACACACACACACACGCACACAAACTCTCAATTTCAAACTTTCAAGCAGAAAAAAGCTAGCATTTTATTTTCAATGTCATTGTATAATTTCTACCGTTAGCATTTTTATTTCATATTTTAGTTTCTATTTTTAGTTTATCCCGCTTTATTGGTTAAATCAGTGTAACCCCTGTAAGGTGAAGGCACTGGCTCCTGTAATACAGTCCATACTAGCACAGGAATCAGGGTTCACAAATAATATGTTGTAAGTACTTAAATTATGTCAATAAAGATTATTATTATTATTAATTTTTCAACATGATCGGTTCAGTGGTTTGGGCGTGAAAGATAGGTAACTAAGTTTTTGATGTCTGCCCCACTTAGGCGTGTAGCGTTACGCCACCTTCAGGGGTAGAGCAGGGCTAACAGGCCGTCCACTTAGATGCTGCTACACGCACGCACGTGCCGAGGATGTCGTCGAAATTGGCGGCCACGAAGGCGAGGACGGCCATGGGTCCAGGGTTTATGTCGCGCACCGTGATATCACCCACGGTGACATCGTCCTCCGAGAGGAAGCCGGAAAGGTTGCTGGAGCCGCAGTGTATGGCGAACTCGGTACTGTTGATGCGGTATTTGCTCGATTTGGAGCTGTTGTACTGGTTGTGTAGCAGTTTTAAAAAACACAACGGTGTTTATAAGTAATTTATTGTAAAATAAACAACACTGCAGAACATGCGGCCGGAGCTGTGGCAAAAATTGAAGTGCTAGAAAAGTATTGAAGGTGATGCAATGACAGGACGTAAATTCGAAACATGAATTTTTAAAAAAATAATAAATAGATCTTAAAGTAAAGAGGTTGAAGGAACAGAAGAGGTTGGATACCTCTCTGTTACAGGCGGAGGAAGCACCGTGTCTTCAAAGAGGCTATGAGTATAGGCGGCTGGGAGCTCCTGAAACCCTTGCCTAACCTTTCAGGCGTGATGGTAGTTCTTACAGAAAAACATGACTAATACTGAGCGATTAGACTGCTAAGCTGCTGGTCGCGGGTTCGATTCCCGTACAGAGTAAATATGTGTATGATCTAACAAGTAGTTGGTCTGGGTCTGGGTAAAAGAAAAAGTTATTTTAAAGAGTACAAAAAATGGTTAAAAAAACATCGTGAGGAAACCGGCATGTCCTAAAAGCCTAAAACCTTAAATTCAAAGACATGTGACATCCATCGACCTACACTGGGCTCACGTGGTAGATTATGGCCCACCATCTCACAGAGATGAGGCCTGTGTCCCAGCAGTGGGAACATTTATAGGCTGATGACGATGAATAATAGTACATTGTTATCCAAGGCGTGAAAGTTACTTATTTACGTCCCGAGACGGGGTTTGGCGCCCGTAACGAAGTGAGGGCGCTAATAGTTCGAGGGACTAATTAAGTAATTTACCCGAGGTAAACACTGTGCTTTTCATTACGAATACGAGGAAAGTAAAATTAACAACATAAATTTTGGCTATAGAAAAAATGAGTGTAGATCGGATTGTCACTATGCCGCTTGTTTTTTTTTTAATTTTTGTGCTGTGGTCGTCTAGCTATACAGCCAGGATTTTTCATGTTCATTATTTAAAAATTGGCAAAGATTTTGTCGAAATCTGTATTATTTTAGAGAAATACATACTTAGTTGAAACTAAATTATTTTGAAGTCATTATTTATATTCTTAATACTTAAGTTTACGTTATTTTAATTTTAAATCGCTTTGTAATTTCGTGGCTGTATATAAAGTTTGAACATGGTTCAATAGAAATGTCAAAATAGAACTAGTTCTTTTTTCTTAAATTTGGCAGCTGTCAGTTGAAAGCGATTTTCCCTAGGGCGGCAATGGATAACTTTCAAACGGCTCATCAGACATGTAATGACCTACTTTTTAGGATTTTATACAAAGCGCGAGGACATACAAACACGTTACACACTCCGACACAAGTCAAGATTAAACATTCCACTTTCCCGTCTAAAAATACATTCAGAAAGTCCCTATGTAATGTCAATTAAAATATACAACAAACTACCTGAATTAATAAAAAAAGAAGAAAAATCAAATATATTTGTAAAAAAACTGAAAAAGTTCCTAATTAAATCATGCTATTATAGCGTGAGTGAATATTTAAACGACAAAACAAAATTTAATGAATCTTTTTTTAATTAATTTTGTTTGTATTTCAATTAAATTTTAATGTTATTTCAATTTAATTTCAATTAAATTTTAATGTAATTTCAATTAAATTTTAATGTAATTTCAATTTAATTTCATTGTATTTCCATTTAATTTTAATGTAATTCCTATTTAATTTCAATTTAATTTCTATTTAATTTCAATTTAATTTCAATTTAATTTCAATTTAATTTCAATTTAATTTCAATTTAATTCAAACTTAACTTCAATTTCAATTTAATTCTAATTTATTTTATTTTAATTTCAATTTAATTCTAATTTATTTTATTTTAATTTCAATTTAATTTATATCTTTTTATCATCATCAATATTATAATAAGTTTGCCTATTTGAAAAAGACCGTTTAAGGCTTCCTCTCTCCTACTTTTTATATTTTGCTGTGCCCGACAGGGTCCATAATGATCTATTATTTTTAACCTACCACCTAAGTACACATTGTGGAATGCAAATAAAAATTGAATTTGAATTTGAATTTGAATTACTTTCACAGTATGAGTAATGAAAAAAACTATTCACCAATTCCGATTTGGACGTTTCCGAGAACTGAATGAATGTAGTATCAAACACTAGAGATAGATAATGTAGTAAGTACTAACCGGAGAACCCGTAACTCAGTAGTGAGTGATGGCTAACTTCCGATTGACATACATTCGGAAATTCTACAGTACTAGTTAAAATATCTGCTTGAATATGAATATCGTTTGTCTAAAGACCTAATATAATTTGTGATAAAATAATTAAATAAACAAAATAAATGTAATAAAAAAAAACAAAGAAAGAATTGAGTTAAAATTGAATTCAATTAATTTCCTTAATTTAATTCTTTCTGCTCTTTTTTTTTCTCTATTTTTAAATAAACGGTGGTCATTAATCCTAGGGCAGAAAGAGTTGCTAGATTTTTCAATTACGATTTTCTAAGTGGCAATGCAGGCCTGATTTGTGCCCGTTAGTCCCCGATAAATTAATTTTATCAATCCTATTATCAATTCAAAAGGTGGGTCAGTTAGTCAGCCACTCAAGTGTGATGATAAATCTGCCCACTGAATGTCATTGTCAATATTAAGTAATATTGATGATTCCATTTCGTTATCGTTCGTTTTTATACGATAAATGATTTATTATATTAATTAACGTACAGTATTACACGGTTAAATTATTTTTTGGTTATTTGTTACGTTTTCATGTTTAAAACGCTGAACCGATTGCGATGAATTTTGTTACATAGGCAGATGGGACCCAAATAAAAACTTGTACAGGAGGGGTAGAGGCAGCGGATGAAGCCGCAAGCAAAAGCTAATTTTATATTTTTTTACGTATAACATTGGGCACCCGCTGAACGGCACCAGACTGTATGGCACCTGCCGTATTTCACATACGGCACATGTCTATATTTTCGCAGCACAATTTATATTTCACATAATAATGACTAGTGCTAGAACGTTTAATTTTATTAGGAGGTTAAAAAAAGAACATCCTAGGAGTCGTACGATTCCTAGATGCCATATTATGTAGAATACACTTTCAAACGATGATAGGTACCGTGTGTGGCATACCTCAGGTGCCATTCACTCAGGCGTCGTTTCAGCAGGTGCCCAACCAGCAATACTGTGATTTTTTTTTATCTTTGCAAAACGCACGCATGCATATTTAATTCTTTGAACTTGCATTAAATAATTTCGCTACCCATCATCCCACGCGCCACATTAAACAAATGACATTTAGCTGGTTGCATTTTTATACAGGGTGGAATTTTGTAATGCCACCTGGAGGGAAAGTACTCTTAATACTGCAGATAGAAAATTTCACTCAAAGGAAACATTCCTTTATTTTTAAATAGAAAGAAAACTGCATTCAAAGATTCTCGAAAATTCTCTTCTCACCCGGGAATCGAACCGGCTAAAATCTGAAAAAATTATACCCTGTACTTTTATTGCATCGATCGTTAGGGTCAATTATAAGGATGAAATCTATCTAACAAACATGATAAATTAAATGAAAGGAAAACCTAAATTAATTTAAGGAAATCTTAAATTAATTTAATTATTTACAATTATTTACGATTCCCGGGTGTGGGAGAAGAGAATTTTCGAAAATCGTTGAATGCAGTTTGCTTTCTATTCAAAAATAAAGTAATGTTTCCTTTGAGTAAAATTTTCTATCTGCAGTATTAAGAGTACTTTCCCTCCAGGTGGCATTACAAAATTCCACCCTGTATAAATGTTGTTGACCGTACGTGTTGTAACACTATCCATACATTTGACTGATTTATGACAACGATTGTGAACCCAGACATTGTCTACGTTCTTCTGCTTTGTATGCAAGACACGATGGAGTGCGTGGCGAATTCTCGCTTGTCGTGGCAACGCAAATTGGTTACGCTCGATTGTAACAAGGAGATACTTGAGCTACTACTGCAATTAACATTAAAATTGAAGTCAACATTATCTGCACACCTTTTTCCCCTTTATGTTGAATCTGATGCCTGCCTGATGCCTGACTGCCCATCGGATCTCCACAACCCAATAACTGGGTAATACACACTTGGTAAGACTGGGACTGACTGCCTATGCAGCTTTTTTTTTTTTTTTTTTTTTTTTTTTTAGGGTGGCAAAATCATCAAATGAGTCCTCCCGCCCTGGGTGGGGCTGGAGGGACTGTCAGACTCTTACTGACTAAAATCCACCCGTGTTCCGTCGGATGCCCTTTACGTTCCGGGGCCACGGTATCCTGGATTAAGAAAAATCCGCGACCCCGGCAGGCATTTGGCCCCATAAGGGGCCCCGTCGGTGACGCGTGAAACACGACGCGTCACCGACCCGGGCTTGGTCCTTGGTCGGACGGCGAGCATACCCATTACTCACCGTCCGCAAGCCCGCTCCGCCGCTGTGCCCTCTGCTGTTCAGAGTGACACGCGTTGGAGCGTCCACCCGACAGGCTATTTGCATACGGGCAAAGAAACCCCTTAGGCACACAGTGCCTAAGGAGAGTTTTTGCCCGCATCCCAGGGTGCACCGGCCCGAAAAACTGGTCTTCCCCCCGGACGTATCCGAGAGGGAACTCCAGTCCACGGGCGCACGTGGAGGTTTCCTGTCTAATAAAATGCATTTTCTTTTTTGCCGAACATCACTTTGTGGCTGGCTTGGATGGTAAAGCGTCCGGTGTACTGAATAGGAAGGTCGCAGATTCAAGTGCTGTGCGCACAAGAATTTTTCTTTCCACAAAATCTACACTAATATTATAGAAGAAAGATTTTGTTTGTTTGTATTGAATAGGCTCCGAAACTATGGACCGATTTCTAAAATTCTTTTACCAGTTGAAAGTTGCTTTGCTCCTGACATAAGCAATAATCTTAATTAAAAATGCATATGTTAGGGTTTAAAACGGGATATTTAAGCCTCCTGCAAGACACACGCGATTACTCGCGAGGGGCGACATGTCGCGGTCCATTCGCAGTATTTTTAGAGTGGAAATTAGCTTGGCTCGTTGTCGCAGCGCGATTAATCGCGTGTGTCTGCAGGAGGCTTTAAGTACCATGTTTTATTTGATTTGAGTTTCCGATATTTCGGCACTGCTACAAGCGCCATGATCACGGAGGAACTGAAGTTATTGCGGGTGGATGTTTATGAGCAGACAAAAACTGTTTTAAACCCTAATATTTACAACAGTGACCATGTCAGTCCTAAAACTTAAAAATGCATTTATTTCAAGTGACTATTAAAGCTAACAGAATTAGGTACAATGCAATTTATATCATCCATGCGCGATAGGATGCGACGCGGAGGGCCGGGGACCAAAAAACTTCACGTAAGCGAAGTCACAGGCAGAAACTAGTCTATAAATAAACAAACGTCTAGACACATTCATAAAACGTCATTCAATAACATATTCACAGTACGATACGCAATGCACGATAATTTCTAATGTTCACTGCAATGATATTATGTGCCATTGGCAATCTAATGGCTTGGACAGACGGACGGGATGCACGATTAACCTTGTACATTTAAATCTTGTTCGAATTGGAACTATTTCTTAGTATTGTACTATAAACTGAAGCTGAACTGAGCTTTATTTTTGAGTATTGCAGTATACTATTATGTTTAGAATTCAACAAAGACCGGATTTATTTTATATTTTAGATTTTCAAAAGCCTTATCAAAAAAGTTTATTTGTAGCTTGCAAAGGAAATCTCCAGTAGGTAATAGCTTAGAAAGTTGTACCAATTATAGAATTTCCCTGGCGCTGAATACATAAATGAAAGCTTGAATAACTGTAAGTGTGAAATTGTAACAATTAAATATAATATCTGATCGGTACATTTTGAACCAGGTTCCAGGGTAGTCAGTGCGGGCTTGACGGCGGCGAGTTAAGAGTAGGACGCCGTCCCATCAAAAACTAGGCTAGGGTCGACGCGCGAGGACGCGTAGTGTTCTACACTCGTCCCAAGAAGCTATCGGCAAACTGACGGGGTAATGGTACTTAAAGGAATAGCTGTAGGTTTTTAGTCTGTTTGAGTCCGACATAACCCTCTGCTCACTCCAGTCGGAAGGCATCTGTGAGGAGATTTATTCACGTTGAATCCCACTTTTGGATCCCATTTTTTAGGTATTCCCGATAAATCCCATTTTTTATTCCCGTTGAATCCCACGTCATGACAACATGTGGACATATCAGAAGAAAAGTGTTACCTTTATTTTAAAGATTTATTCTGTTACTAATTTATGAACTTTACTAAAAAAGGTTCTAAAAAAAGCAACTTTGTCGTTGAAAGTACTCGCATTCAGATTTTTTAAAGCTTGTGGGATCCATCGGGATTAATTTTCAACGGGAATAAAACGTTTTTCTTTTGTTATGGGATTCAACGGAAGTACATTTTAATTTTTTGTGGGATCCAACGGGAAAAATATTCAAGTGGGATTCAAAAGTGGGATCCAGCGGGAAATATTCGTGAGGATATTCCCAATTTTCCTTTTTTTTGACTCAAGAAAAAAGGACTGTCTCAGTAGTACCGTGTGTACCGTGGCCTGGAATGCAAAGGGCAATGGCAGGAACATGGAAAAAAAGAGTACTTAGTGTAGATAGGTTCGGATGATTTTTATAAGGGTCTTACTGGGCCCAGGTATAGCTTTCTGGGCCCTGTAGTCTGACACACCCTTCGACACAGAAAGACTTCCCAATCCCCAAAAAAGTATTGTACCTTAGTTTCTGTTACCATGCAACCTTTCAATTTACTACCTTTTATCATTCCACCCACGTGTAGAAGCTATCGATATCAACTAATTTTTCTATAAAACTTGTCAAAGGACCAAAGTTTTCTGGTCTAAAGCAAAGGTCCAAGGTTGCAGTGGGCCCTTAAACCAAAGTTTAGGGCGGTTCGAGCCCTTTACATCCTAATTGCAACAAGTATCTTGTTACATCATTATAACTTTGGAGTTTTGCATTTGATAACGTTTTTGTTTCAAACTTTCAACAGACTTTCGCTCGATCAGTTTTCAATATTAATTTTGTGCTTGAATTGTTTTTAAGGGGTAAGTAATATATGATATAACTACAAAATCTCTAATATTTACAAGAGATAACAACTGAATACATAATTTTATTTGATATAACAATCTTTTAATATAGTAAACGATTGACATAATTTTATAATGACTAATTTCTATAATCATAACAATCAATGAATATAAAATCGTTTTGTATACCACTCAAAAGACATAAAACTTATTTGGTCTAATTTTTTTTTCTTCCTGGTATGTAATCTAACTCTGATGTATCTAGTAATAGTACCACCTACCATGAATGCTCGACGGAGCCCCGCTTCGCGGGGCTCCTATTTCTGAGTGCAAGGTTTAAAGAAACCTAACACGAAGGAGATGGCGGGGTCTTTCAGACCCCGCCATCCCCTTCGAACCTAACCTGTCCGTGTCGGGGTGCCCCAAGTCCCGAGCTCGCTTCGCTCGCTCTTGCATCCTAGGTCAAATAACTGATTACTACCTGTCATGCTGGCTCGACGGAGCCCCGCTTCGCGGGGCTCCTATTTCTGCGTGCAAGGTTTAAAGTAACCTAACACGAAGAGGATGGCGGGGTCTTTCAGACCCCGCCATCCCCTTCGAACCTAACCTGTCTGTGTCGGGGTGCCCCAAGTCCCGAGCTCGCTTCGCTCGCTCTTGGATACTAAATTTTTCTAATAACAATAGCATTCGTGAAGGCAAACAATCAAAGTCCAAAGGATAAGCCAAAGTCATCAAAGAAAATGGTTTAAACGTTAAATTATATGTTTCAAACGTTATCATAATGATTTTCGCTTAAATAAACGTTATATCAAATAAAATTATATGAAATGAGTTTTAGAGTAACACAAACATTATGTGTAAAGAAATTATATCAATCGTTGGGTATTTCTCACGTTGATTATATCATGTGAACGTTATTGAAATGAAAATATATCAAATAACTTTATATGAAATGAGACGCACCCGTTTTTAAGGTTCCGTACGTCATCACCTGCCTAGCCATTTCCCAACTATATTGAGGTCGGCTTGCAGTCAAACCAGATGAAGCTGAATATCAGTATTTTACATGGAGCGACTGCCTATCGGACTTCCACAACCAGTAACTGGGTAATGCGATACTCCATGGTAAAATTGGTTGTCAGACTTTAGAGCTTCTGACTAACAGTAACGACTTTCAAAGATGTTCAAATGACAGCCGGGACCAACGGCTTTATATGCTTTCCGCTTTTTCTCGGAATCTACTGGATCGATTCTGTTAGAAATTGTACGCATATCTAGCTCTAAACTATTAAATGCTATTTGACCATTTTATCATATTAAAACGTTTATTCAATATGTATATTCAAAAGAAAAAAAATCGTCGGAATCGATTAAGAAAGGAGTCGTTTGTTTTATAATAACATTCTAATTTGACAAAATTGTGCTTACAAACCGACATTAACGCTTGGAATGTGTACATGTTTATCAACAAAAAGTCTACGAAACGTTTATTATTCGGTAGATTTTTTACGTACGGAACTCTCTCCACTCTAGTTCGACTCGCTCTTGGCCGTTTTTTTTGTTGCTAAGGGTTAAAGTCCACGAGACTATCGTTTGTTTCTGGGAAATGTGTTAATAAATAATTAGTTTGAAATTTTCTGGGAAATGTATCATCATCGTCATTATCAGCCTTCAATGTTCCCACGGTTGGGACACAGGCCTCCTCTCTGCGAGAGGGAGTGGGCCATAATCCACCACGCGGGCCCAGTGCGGGTTGGTAGATGTCATATGTCTTCGAATTAAATGTCTGGGAAATGCGATTATAAATAATTATACTCTCATAAGTCCGGCAAGTAGCTTGTTTGCGGTATGTCCACGGATGCAGGTGGCGCCAATTCTTCTTGAAGGATCATAATGCCGAAAGTTCGGGGTAGGGATGGGTCGTTGACGGTTTTCCCGTCAACGAAACGTTAACGTTGATTTACGTTTGTCAACTGGTTGATCAATTAGTTAAATTCGTCAACGAGTTCGGGGACCTACTATTAAAACACATTTCACTGAAACATTGTCACTTTAACTGTCGGCATAACACTCCTTCCTACTTTCTTCATCATCATCATCATCATCATCTGCATAGCCTTCTCCCAAACACATTGAGGTCGGCTTCCAGTCGAACCAGATCCAGCTGAATATCAGTACTTTACATGGAGCGACTGCCTATCGGACCTCCACAAACCAGAAAAGCGCCGAGACAATGAAGCTCGACGTGTCCCGGAGAATGAATTTACCTGTCTTGGATCCTGCACGAAATTAATCAGAAAAGAATAGTGGAGGAGTAGGAAAAATATTTTTCCACTTCCCTCCAAGCAACAGTAACGACTGTCGAAGATCTTCAAATGAAAGCCGGGACCAACGGCTTTACATGCTTTCTGAGGTACGGAGGAAACTCGCTATGATAGATGTCACCCATCCACAGACCAAACTCGGCAAGCGCGGCTTAACCCGGAAGATCGTTCTGTGCGGCTGTAATTATTTAGTCACGAGCTCCTCTTAAGGTTCCGTAAGTTTGAATGAAAATACGGAAACCTTATACAACATTATTTGTTGTTTATGAACCCGATACACCTGTCTTGTATTTTTGTGTAAAGAATATAATGTACAAAATTTTAAAACCGTATCATAAAAAATCTCAAAGTTATAAGCTTGTATATTACCTAGTTGTCCGTTCAATAAGCATGCTCATTTCGCGGTACACCCGCGTAAACCGCGTGTCCTCCTGTGTTATACACTCGTGATAATAGTTTAGCAATAGGTACCTAACCGTGCGGTGATTGCATTGTAATTAACTGGTAATAAAATATTTTTGAAAAAAAAAATAACATGGTGTAAAAATTATTGAAATCGAATCAGTTACTGATTCTAAACAAACTATATTCAGGTTTCGCATTTATTAAAAATAATGTTGTAGATGATTCGTGTGACTGTCACAGCCAATTTTGCTAGGAATCTACTGGATCGATTCTGTTACAAATTGTACGTAGGTATATATATCTAGCTCCCCACTATAATAATAATAATGTTATTTGACCATGTTATGTTAAGAAAAAGTTAATTTATAAGAAAATTCAACTAAAAGTTTATGAAACGTTTATTTGTTAGATTAAATTTTCACCGTACGGAAATCTCTCGGGTCGCGGGACTATCTCATCAGGTATCAGTGGCACTGGAAGGAAAAGGGCTATTGACAGGTCACCAGTATGGATGGGACGACTAATTTGATGATTTTACCACGATCAAAAAATGGCTGATATCCTTTGAGTCATAAGTTACTTGTAAATAAATGTTAAATAAATAAAAAAAATATTGTGTAAAGAAAATTTATGATTTATTGGAATCAGCTACATTACAACGGAATCAAAGCTTTTACAGAAGTTATATTACATTCCGAGAAGTGTTATCGTTTTTATTTCATCGAGAAATAAAAGGAAGCTGTTGTCTTCATGTTATTTTTACAGTTCATGAAATAGCACTTTAAATTGATATTGAATTCTGACGATGTTTTATTTTGAAATCCACCTACGCCTTTGAACTTTATTTAGGTAGGATTTTAGCTCTATTGTAGTATAAAAATGTTACTTTCAGGAAACAATTATTTATTAGTTCAGGTGAAAAATATTTAGATATTTTCAACTAGTATTGTCTACCTACATAGTTGGTGCAATGACTGGTCGACAACTGCGTTGCATGTTGTAGGTTCGATCCCCGCACGTAACAATTACTTAAATGGAATACAGGTAGCTATTCCGGATCTGGCTAATGTTGGTAAGCGAAACTACGATACAGAAGTAATTTATGAACTATAAAAATAGATTGAGGGGCAGTGTATTTCTTAGAAAAAAAAAATATTTGTCTTTTTTTATGATCTTGCATGTAAATCTTAATAAGCCTAAACCAAATGTATTGGGTATTGTAGGATTTGAAGTTTTCCTCCTAAAAATAGCTAAACTGTTTTTTTTTTATGTAAAATGGCTTTGGTCTTGACCTTAGTCTAGGTCAGGAATGACTAAGACAAGGTCGACGATGGAGCGAGCTTACCCAGAAGAAGCCTGTTCACTCTAACTTTGAAGAGATTAGGGTTGTATGTGTTCGGAAACACAGACGCAGGCAGAGAGTTCCACTCCTTCGCTGTTCGCATTATAAAAGACGTTTGGAAACGCTTAGTGCGAATTGGTGGTATAGCAATAAGGTAAGGATGGTAATTTGCCGTGCGATGATAGATGTGATGTTTACCAAGATTGGTCCAGCACCGTTTCTGAGTTACCAAGGCCAGTGCAGCATTCTATTCCGGGCCTGCATTTGTCACTGAGTGACTGATCGCCCGAACGTGATGTAGTGGGCGGGCGGCGATTCATGTGCATGCCTAATATATTCATAGCACGTCCCGATACCGAGTAGACGAGAGGAGGGTAAGTTGACATATTTGAGGGGGAGGGGGGTTTCTTCTAATACTTTGGTATCTTACTTAACAATAACATCAATTGACAGGCCTGTTGGATTAGTGGTTAGTGACCCTGACTGCTATGCCGGAGGTCGTGGGTTCGATTCCCACCCAGGACAAATGTTTGTGTGATAAGCACGATCATTTGTTCTGTGTCTGGGTATAATTTATCTATAATATTTATGTATTTAGAAATATTTAAGTATGTTTATCAGTTGTCCAGTACCCATAACACAAGCTCTGCTTAGCTTGGGACTAGATGGCGTTGTGTGATAGTTGTGGAATATTATTATTATTTTTATTAATATCGAGCCACTGCGATTACCGTGCTGTCAAATAACTCCCTAGTAATACTTTGCCCAAACTTGGAATCCAACCCAGTTCCTCATGTTCGGCAGTCGCACTTGCGACCACTAGACCAACGAGGCAGTCGATTTTTGTTTCCGGAAATACTAGTTTTGGAAATAAAAATAAACAGCCTCCCCACCCACGCCACAGTGCAAAAATATGTGAACTTTAAAATGTCAGCAGATACGTCGGCTTTGTTTGAATGGCGGTGCGTATTTTATAATGTTACGATCAAAGGCGGTAACGGCAAGCGTAAAGGGAAGATTAACAGCGGATGAGTCAACACAGGTGGGCGAAACAAATCATAGATTTGTGTTTTTGGAAGCAGTGCTGAAAATTATTGGTATATATGGTGCAATATTAGGTCAACAAATTGGTTTTTAGGCATCAATGAAGTGCAAGGCTGTCAAAAGAGAATTATGTTGCATTTGAGAATAATATTTTTTGGGCGACATTTCGTACAAGTCCTGCCCTGGGTGGGGCGAAAGGGGCTGACTCGTACTGACTATAAACCACCCTGATGCTTCAGTTATTGATGTTAGTGGTACCCTATTAGATAGACAGCCCCGTGACTCCGGGCGATGAATAAACATCTGAATTTTATTATTTGGTTTAAGCTTTAAGTTTTTCGAGATTCTACGAGTATGTTTACACTCAGAATAAATACTACCAAGTTTTTATTCCATAAAGTTCATACAGGCTATATTAAAATTTACTGCATTTAATAAAGCTTTAATTTAGGTTCCTTTAAGCCTCCTCCTCCTCCTCCTCCTCCTGGACATCCAGACGGCAGTCCACAGCTGCAACAACCGCAGCGAATGGAGAGCTCGCTGTTGTGGTCGCGATCCTCAGCATTGAGGGACCGAGGAAGAAGAAGAAGCCTCCTGCAGACACACGCGATTAATCGCGCGGGGCGACATGTCGCGGTCCATTCGCAGTATTTTTAGAGTGGAAATTAGCTTGGCTCGTTGAGGCTTTAATAAATTCAACCACGATATGCAGATGAAAATCTTCATCAACAGTTAACAAGTCAACACAGAGTATGCAGATGTTGCTGTAGAAAATATGAATACTTTACATAAAGAGCATTAATAAAATTAACAAAACGTGAGCACTTGCAGCAGAAGTTCGGATGAGTCAATGTTTTGGTAATGGTCACATATCGTGAGCTTGTGTAGTTTTGTGAGCAGGGATGTATTTGGGGAGGTGCGGGGGTGCACCAAAGTTGAATTACTATTTATATTGATTGTATTTGATTGTTCTTTATCAATCATGTAGGTACTCTATTGCTTGAGTACTAAAATAGGTACTCCATTTTGCGATTGTTATTGCAATGCACACTGTGATGTTGCTTAAGTGGTCTTTTTAGACCGGTAGGGCACTGTTCCCGTTGATAGCGATGTGTATGACTGTTTGGAGGACTTTTTGTTTTTGAGTTTATAAATTCCACTGCCATTGCATGGCAATACCGTCTAATGTTTTTTTTAAAATGCGGCTCGATTTCAGCCATTTTGGGGTGAAACACTAAGGCTAAGGGTATGACTGCCCACCTAGTTTTAAAAGATATCGCCAAGCATTTCGTCGACTCTACAAGTAACCAGAAGGCTAGCCTATTTCTTATGTAAAACTTAGTTTAATCATAAAATATACTGTAGCACCTAGTCTCACTCTCTGAGTCCGGCCCTGCACGACATTAAAGGTAACAATAACAACAGAATTAACAATAATCTTTCACAACATTGTGCTGATCTTTTACGACGTTTTCGGAGCCCGCGCTACAGATTAGCATATTTGTTTAAATGTTATGGACGTTCTGGCTTGCTCAGGGTGTCTGAAAAGGCACTTTAGCAAAATCATAATATGAATTTTGATACAATTCGTAACATTTAATATTCAATTCTATTGCTCAAGCAATACATAAAGTAATTTAATTGCAATTCATAAACGATTCTGTTAAAGTAGCCGTTTTAGATCCCCAGTTAATTTTAATGTAATGTTTTGTGCACATGGTAGTTGTATTTCATGAGAGAAATGTCGTTTTTACGGTTCCGTAGCCAAATGGCAAAAACGGAACCCTTATAGATTCGTCATGTCTGTCTGTCATTCTGTCTGTCTGTCCGTGTATGTCACAGCCACTTTTTGTCGAAAGTATAAGAGCTATCCTGTTGAAACTTGGTAGAAAGATGTATTATGTGAACCGCATTAGGATTTTCACACAAAAATCAAAACAAAACAAATTTTGGGGGTGCCCCCCATACTTAGAATTGAAACTCTGTGTATATTACTTACTAATCTCAATATAATTATATCTCTAATCTATGCTTGCTGCTACGGAACCCTTCATGGGCGAGTCCAACTCGCACTTGGCCGGTTTTTTTCTATTCTGTTGACACAATTATTGGGGCACTTTTTGAGCCGGTGGCGACAGCTTGTATTTACATTTTACAATATTACTAACAATTCCTTCCAAAGCACATAGAAAGAGCCCTTTATCTCGAAGTACTTATGACTAAGTGTAATGTAACGTAGGACCACGATGCAACTCCCATGCTAAGTACATGATATCATCAGACAATCTGTGATTCAAATGCAGACGATCGTGTGCAACTATTGTGTTGGTGATGTTACAACATAGTTGGTAAGTGTTGTCGTTTGTGTGGTAATTGTATGTTGAACTGATATGTGTTGACAAGGGTTAGTGACCTTCAGAGAAGGTAGAAGTATTGATGAGGACGATTTGCAGGACATGCCTGTCGTCCGTAGGTACAAACTGTGAGCCAGTGTTTTTGGAAATTAAATGAAATGATGGGTTTATTTATGCAAGTAGGTCAAAAGGTAGGTTTATGCAAGTAATCATTTGATGATTTTACCACGTAAAAAAGTAGGTTATATGAACACTTTTACCGGCTTTTCATAAAACTAGGAGAGGCTGGTGTTGCGTATCTGACAACTCTGAGAAGAAACAGCAGAATTTACGATAACGATCAGACGTCGCAGTCTCTTTTAAAGTCCTGAGCCCTTAATTATCACTAGTTTTCACTCTTTTACTTTACAGCGTCTTTCCAGTATTTACAGCGTTTCTTGTATGGAAAAATGGAACAGCGCCTCTGGTGTGCGAAGAAGGATCTATATTTTTCCTTGATATTTGTCAGTTGACAATGTCAAACTTCCAGTTTATTTTACAGCAGTGATAACTCATGAAAAGGCCTCAGAACTACAGACAATATAATTATGTACTTAGATCAGGTTACACGAGGACCATGCAGGTTAGTGTCTGAAATGGTCTTTTGAAGAAAGAACCACACAAATTCGAGTGGACCTGTCCATCAATATCAGCATCTTTAGGTAGGTTACATATCTGAATCCATGGAAAATAATCTCAAGTTTGAAATTCGAAACAACCGTTCTCATTTTCCAGAGTACAATTGTAGACCGCACACATAGATCCAATATTTACCTGAAACAATATAAAACAACATTATTAGACTAAAGATAGATAATATAATGCTTATCATAAGTCAGTGCATAGGTCGTTGAGAGTACTACTGAGATTATATGCGTAATTGGCTAGGCCACCCACTTGAGATCAAATCTAATACTTAGGACAAGATAATTAGTTTGATTGAATAACCTACTTAGGGCTGATTTTTCAATAGTCAAATAACTTTTATCTGAGGAATAAAAATGGCGGTTTGACAGCTTATCTATAGAAAATATGCCAAATCGCTATTTTTATTCATTAGATAAAAGTTATCTGACTATTGAAAAATCAGCCCTTAGTATTGCATAGTTAAAGTTATTAAATGGAGGTATTGTATCGGTTTTGACAAATATGAATAGCTTTTGTCTGCGGTTTTACTCGCTTTTTACAATTTGACAATCAATTTGTGTTGTAAAGATGTCAGCACATCAACCTATCTCAAACTGTCCTTTAATAGATTTTCAACCTTTTCACAATTGTGGAAGGTTAATATTCGATTGGTAAAATTAGATAGAAACAGGTAAGTTGACCTGCTGGCGTCTTTACCTATGTATTGGAGATCACCATTAAGGCTGTATGTATAGTACCTCAATATAATCTTACTCGCTCGCACTTGCATGAACCACGCACTATTGCTTGCTCTTTCTTATAGCTGTCTACACGCAAATCTATTTATTTTACGACGAAAGAAAAAAATTAAAAAAAAAAAAAACATACGACCCTCAGACTTATTCTGAGATACGACCTGCTTTACAGTTAGTTTAGTTAGTATAAAAAGATTCGTGATCTAATTTTAAGTATTTTATGATTGCCAGCGGTTTATTGTTCAATTTAGAGGTAACTTTGGGATTTTTTTCTATCGAGAAAATTTTATGGAATCGTGTTTTCGCCAAACATAAGACCTAACATTAATCCTCAACTTTACCATATATTTATTTCAAAATTAATGCTGCAGTATTTTCGACGTATCACAGGATTCTGCTAAGCCATTTGAGGTAGTATGGGCTCTTAATTTACTCGTAGAACCACTTCAAGTACACTTAAGTACAAAAACAAATTAGGAGCAAACGTCCTTTGCTCGTACACTCGCGACCAGTTACTGTATATGGTGCAAGCGAGTCTCTAAGCAGTAAACTTGTGCGGAATGTGCCAACAATGGGCTTCCGCGTGCCTACCACTATTGCTGTAGTACAGTCAGCATCAAAAGTCGATGACCACATTCAGATTTTCAAAATTACTGTACATTTATATCACCCATAAATCGCTCAACAAGATAGGCGCTAGTATTGAATTAACATCATTAATGTTCAAAATTGACTGAACACTACTCGACAAAGGTCACTGAACACCGTTTTGTCAAAAATTGCTGATCGTTATAATATCCGAAAACGCCATACCATTCAGTTTTACAAAAGTCACTGAACAATATAAAATACTTGTTTTAATTAGGTATCTAGTGTAATCACGACAATGTCTAAAAATAACTGAACTTAATAAATAACAAAAGTGACTGAACAATATAAAATACTTGTTTTAGTTTTCTAGTTGAATTCACGGCAACGAACGGTCAAAATTAACTTAACATCATAAATGACAAAAGTCACTGAACATTACTTTGTTTCGGATACGTAGCGTGTAAACTTATAACTTCTATCTAAAAGTAGCTGAACTGCATACTAAAAAATCTTTAGAGTTATAAATCCAATCGTGTCCTATCCAAACTAAATCATGTAAAAAAAATTAAATGGATGTGAATTTCGAATTTAAATTTCCAAAATAATTTTGTTTTTTTTTTTTTCATAGGATCATTGAGAAATATTAGAAGTGGGTGTTCAAGCGGCAAGCACATTTTCCCATTTTTTTTATACACTCACTTTTCTTGATTGTCGTTCCGGCACACGCTCTGAATTTTGATGACAATACATGACTAGCTAAGAAACGTCATAACAAATCCAATATGGCGGCCTCCTCAAGATGGCGGACTGGCTGTTTGAAATCCACCCCCATGATATGGGTATCAAATAAAAGGGTTTGCTGTCAAAAATACGAAAAAAATAGTCACGTGACTTTAATCCAATGTGGCGGTCGTTCAAATTGGCAGACAGGCTATTTGAAATGCAACCCTATGATATGGATATCAAATGAAAGGGTTTGCTCTCAGGAATATGAAAAAATAGTCACGTGACTTAAAACCAATATGGCGGACGTCCAAGATGGTGGACTGGCTGTTTGAAATCCACCACCATGACATGGGTATCAAATGAAAGGGTTTGCTGTCGGGAATATGAAAAAAATAGTCACGTGTCTTAAGTCCAGGACATCGAAGATGGCGGATTGGCTATTTGAAATGCACCTCCACGATATGGGTATTAAATGAAAGGGTTTGCTGAATGGGATACGAAAAAAAATATCACGTGACCTAATCATCCAATCCAACATGGCGGCCGTCCCAAGTTGGCGATTAAGAAGTAAATTAAGTTTGAATATTAAAAGACTAAAAAGTATAATTTTTAGTCTTAACTATAACAATCATAAACTAAGTCGACGGTATGAATCTGAACAGAATCTGTGTTATTTTTGAAAATGAGTCTTATTGCTTTACGAATAAGGTTACAATTCAATCAAACTATAAAAATGATTAATGACGTCGATGGTAAAAATTCAATCAGAATCTGCGTGATTTTTGATAGTGAGTCTAACAGCTCTATACAAATACGGTCACTATTCGATCGTGATACAGAAAGTTTAGATGACGTCGACGGAATATTTTTTAAGCGGAATATGCTTATTTTTATAATCATGCTTGCGAGTTTATTTTGGAAAATATGCTTAAAAATAAATAGATTTAAAAAATCTAAAAACCCACGTTTTGAACTAAAAATAGAAAATAACCCTACGGGGCTGAGAGAGGGGCCACTCAAAACGTGGGGGCGTCTATTATTTAAGGGATTATTTATGGGATATATTTACATGACGTGTATAGATCGTGGGTGTAACTTGCAAAGGTTTGAAGTTACCCTGAAAATTTCAGCCTGCTAGCTTATCGGGAAATGCCTCAAAATTGAGTTGCAAAAATCCAACCGGAACGACAAACAAACAAAAACGTGGGAAAAACACGCTTTTAGCAAGGACTAAAAATTATACTTTTTAGTCTTTTTATTATTCAAACTTAATTTACTTCTTATCCGCCAACTTGGGACGGCCGCCATGTTGGATTGGATGATTAGGTCACGTGATATTTTTTTTCGTATCCCATTCAGCAAACCCTTTCATTTAATACCCATATCGTGGGGGTGCATTTCAAATAGCCAATCCACCATCTTCGATGTCCGCCATGTTGGATTTAAGACACGTGACTATTTTTTCATATTCCTGACAGCAAACCCTTTCATTTGATACCCATGTCATGGTGGTGGATTTCAAACAGCCAGTCCACCATCTTGGACGTCCGCCATATTGGTTTTAAGTCACGTGACTATTTTTTCGTATTTCTGAGAGCAAACCCTTTCATTTGATATCCATATCATAGGGTTGCATTTCAAATAGCCTGTCTGCCAATTTGGACGTCCGCCACATTGGATTAAAGTCACGTGACTATTTTTTTCGTATTTTTGACAGCAAACCCTTTTATTTGATACCCATATCATGGGGGTGAATTTCAAACAGCCAGTCCGCCATCTTGGGGAGGCCGCCATATTGGATTTGTTATGACGTTTCTTAGCTAGTCATGTATTGTCATCAAAATTCAGAGCGTGTGCAAAACTTCAGTCAGCTAGCTTATCGGGAAGTGCCTTAAAATTGAGTTGCAAAAATCCAACCGGAACCACAATCAAGAAAAGTGAATGTATAAAAAAAAAATGGGAAAATGTGCTTGCCGCTTGAACACCCACTTCTAATATTTCTCAATGATCCTATGAAAAAAAAACAAAATTATTTTGGAAAGTTAAATTCGAAATTCACATCCATTTAATTTTTTTTTACATGATTTAGTTTGGATAGGACACGATTGGATTTATAACTCTAAAGATTTTTTAGTATGCAGTTCAGCTACTTTTAGATAGAAGTTATAAGTTTACACGCTACGTATCCAAAGTAATGTTCAGTGACTTTTGTCATTTATGATGTTAAGTTAATTTTGACCGTTGCCGTGAATTCAACTAGAAAACTAAAACAAGTATTTTATATTGTTCAGTCACTTTTGTTATTTATTAAGTTTAGTTATTTTTAGACAGTGTCGTGATTACACTAGATACCTAACTAAAACAAGTATTTTATATTGTTCAGTGACTTTTGTAAAACTGAATGTTATGGCGTTTTCGGATATTATAACGATCAGCGATTTTTGACAAAACGGTGTTCAGTGACCTTTGACGAGTAGTGTTCAGTTAATTTTGAACTTTAATGATGTTCATTCAATACTGGCGCCTATCTTGTTGAGCGATTTATGGGTGATATAAATGTACAGTAATTTTGAAAATCTGAATGTGGTCATCGACTTTTGATGCTGACTGTACTTGACTGTACCTTATTTGCTATGTGTTTTGTATTTAACTGTACCTATGTGGTTTTGCTATGAGAAATGTGATGGTGAATGCTTTTCTTTTGATATACAGGGTAGAGATGGGTAACTAGCCGAAATTTCAATAGCTTAGCTAACCGGTGGTGGTTTGTGGTGTAATAGCCAGCTAGCTAGCCAGCTATTTGGCTACTTGGCTATTGAACAATAGCGTTTAGTAACTAGCAGCGCGACTAAGCAGCGCCGCCCGGTGTAGCTAGTAGCTGGGTAGGACTTAAATAACGCAAAATCAACTGCCCGATCTGAATTCGATCCTCACCACGCCAACAAAGTCTACATGGTGCAAGATTTCGTATATTAAATTATTACCGACTTCAAAAAAAAGGAGGTTATCAATTCGACCCGTATGTATGTAATATTATCAGAACTGCCCAGGTTTCATATATGTTAGTCTATATCAGCGTCTGAACAAATGTGCCAAAGGACATGGCCAATTTTTGTATGGGCGTTTGCATAGTTATTGAATTCAATGTACACCAATGATTTTTGGTGTTTTATATTCGTGACTATTCGTACATTAAATTGCAGTAAATAAAACACATAAAGAACTTGTCATTACAACAGACTAGACCAAAACAATTTCACTAAACCTTTAGTCAGATTGCTGGCAATAAGTGCATAGAGTAGGATGTGATGACGCTTTAATGAATTATACATTAAAATCTGACAATAATAACCAAGTACCTATAATAGAATTTAATGTTTTTCTTTAAAGTGTATTTTTATAGGTTGCCTAAAAATATACTTTTAAGACTTATTGACCGAAAAAGGTTATTGACCAATTAACAAGGAAAATACAAATTAAAGAGTAGGTATAAATAATTATTTATTTTTACAGAGAATAAATAAAATTATTTTGTTACATTATAATATACCTGTACTAGATAACACTTACGTTAAATGATGAGTTAGTGTTAAACGAGTCACAGGTCAACTTTAGATAAAACTATATTTTTATTTCATACTCTTATCAGCATTAAGTTTAAGGATTTGTAATGATTCAGTTATGTTATAAATAACTGCTTTGAACATAGTAAAACAAATACAAGCATAAATGAGTACATTATTTCATAATTGTGATTCCGGGACAAAGATTTGCCTTTTTATACATTTTCCTAATATTCTTGAATTGTTAACAACATGTTATCCAAAAATCCTGCTGGTGGAGCTTGGATATTGGTTGTTCTTAGTTTCATTAAATAAAAGCTAAAGCACATTTAGGTTACCTATCCTTTGCAATCGGTAAAAAATTGTACAGAACTAAAAACTGAGGTACTGTAAGACCAGTCCAATGATGGCAAAAATGGTTTGGCATTTCGGAGATATTTTCGAAATTAAACAAAAAAAGCTTTTGACTTAATAATATTAATTATGTCTTCTATATGGACAGAACTAAATGCAGAATGTGTCCCATTCATTTGAGGTAATAAATGCCCCTGAGCGCTATACAAATGTGTTTCACACACTCTACAGCTGCGAGGAACATAGAAACCATGCTCTTGCAATAATATTCTTTTTTAAGGAACATCGGGACCAAAAGTAACATTCTGTTTCTGTATTGTTAAAATATACAGTCATCATCTCAGCGATAGGACGTCCACTGCTGAACATAGGCCTCCCCTTTAGATCTCCACATATACCGGTTTGAAGCGACCTGCATCCAGCGTCTTCCGGCGACCTTTATAAGGTCGTCTGTCCATCTTGTTGGTGGACGTCCTACGCTGCTCTTGCTAATCCGTGGCCTCCACTCTAGCACTTTTCGACCCCATCGGCCATCTGCTCAAAAAATATACAGTGAACAGATGAGATTGAAGCTCACTTGTAATTGGGTAATAATCTGGTATTACTTTCCCTTCGAAGTGGATCACTTTGAACAGGTGGGCTAACTACTTCAACGTTAGAAGCTGCCGCATTGTTGTCGGAAGCCAATTATGCTCGTTGTCTAAAGCCAATTCCTGCATGATGTCTGAAACCAATTCCTGCATCTTGACCGAAGTTAATGCACTGCTTGTCTATTTGCTCGCATCCAACACACATGACAAACATAGTTGTGTCTTGAGGGCTGAAAATAAACCCCAGTTAGAATAAAGGCATATAAAAGCTTGTTTTCAAGTTTTATGTTTTTGTACAATGAGAAGTATTATGTTACAACATGCCTACTTTAAAGAAGTATATATAAAAAATGGAAAATACATAACGATATATATTATAATCACACAAACATACTATGAAAAATCATTTTTTATAGATTAATACTTAACTAGATATTTAAAATAATGAATAAAAAACAAAATGCTTACCACATTAATGGTATTTTGTGATATTAGGACAGCGAGCAATGGACACACCATAATGACATTATGTTGTCTTATTTTTCTGTCTGAGTCTCTCATGTCATCACCAGTTTCAGTATTCAATAATAAGAAGCATAGTCGACAAAAGATCTAGAGAGAACTGAAAAAAATGCACTATTTAAAATCGCATACCATGAAAAACATTTTTTTTTTTTTTTTAATATTTTACTATTCCAACTTTATACCTGGGTTTGAGCATTAGTTAACCAACGCGAAAGTTTTGATGATGGTGTGCAGAAAGCGAGGATATGAGATGCCTCTGCAGCGTTTGTATGGCTATTCCGCAGTTGATGCCCCTCATAGTAATCCACATAACAAATCCAAAACGCAAAGCAAATCAGAATCCAGTATTATTAGCAAGGTAATCGTACGGTAGAAGGTATCAGTACGTAGGGGGTCAACAAAATCAGAAAATAGCCGCAAAACACAAACACAATAGACGTTGAATCTGCAATCACAGAGCGTCTGCATTGATATTAAATTAAATTGACACTTGATGTAAACAAAACCACACTAGCAAACCAGCAAACTCGTTACGTTGTAAAGCTTTTTTGGGTGAATTGGATAAAACGATGAATGAAATGTTCCTAATATAACGCATTTGTTGACCATATCACACGTTTTGTACAAGTACTTCGCGTGGTTATGAACATCCTTTATTATATTTATCTTTCTCTAAGATCCATTAGGGCGGAACTTGACAAACGGTATTTAGAATTCATCTTGCATTATTCAATATTTTTTGAACTTAAATACAAATAACTTTTCTTTCGGAAGTCGGTGTCTTGGTTTTTTATTTAATTGATCATGGCCACTTCCGAAAAAAAAGTTATTTTACACTTTTTCTTTGTTTCGTTTTGAAGTCAGTTCCTTCTTTAAAAAAATGTAATTTAGTTTAGATATTCAACAAAAATCTTCACACTAATCGGCGTCTTTGATAATCTACAATCCTAGTAAGCAACAAAAACGGAACTATGCGGGCCACTTCATGAGATATCCATTATTGTTATATACTAAAACATTCCTCAGAATGTAACAAATACTTTTCTGAAAACCGCATCAAAATCCGTTCAGCCTATCGCGAGATAATCGTGGGCAAACATGCGATGGTCTCTGAAAATCTACAATTGAAGTAAGCAAAAACGGATCCACGCGGGCAACGTCACAGGATATCCATTAGTGTTATATATAGAAACCATGTCAAGAATGTAATGAACACTTTGCTGGAAATCGCATCAAAATCGGTTCAGCCAAACGCGAGATAATAGCGGACAAACATGCAATGGTCGCTGAAAATCAACAATCCAAGTAAGCAAAGACGGATCCACGCGGGCAAAGTCACGGGATATCCATCATTGTTATATACTAAAACTTTCTCCAGAATGTAATGAACACTTTTATGAAAACCGCATCAAAATCGATTGAGCCAAACGCGAGATAATCGCGGACAAACATACATACAGGTTGAACTGAGAACCTACTTTTTTTTTGAAGTTGGTTAAAAACTGACAAGTTCAGAGAGGCTAAAACCTACGCAGTAATTTATTTTTATATTTTTACTTTATAATGGTATTTACTATGTACGTGTACATGGAATTGTGATGGAATGCAATTTTTGGCCATGTCTTTTCATAAGTGTATGTATGTATGTTTTTATGTTTGTGCACGCATATCTCCGGAACTATAAGTTCGATTTAAGTAATTCTTTTTTTGTTGTACTAGGTATTGTTCAACTTAGGGTACACTGCAAGTTTCATCAAAATCGGCTCAGTAGTTTTAGAGATATGGATTTTTTATGTTGTGACGGATTACAAGATTAGTGCATATGTAAGAAAATTTTGTATTTTACAAGAATTTGGGTTGAATATGTAATAAATAAACTAAAAAGGGTAAAATAAAAACCTTTTTAAAAAAAAAGTACCGACTTCAAAACAAATACAAAAAAGCTTAAAATAACTTTTCTTTCGGAAGTCGGTGGCTTTGTTTTGTTGTGCCATTGACTATTGCCACCGTTAGTTATTTTAAACTTTTTTGTATTTGTTTTGAAGTCGGTACTTTAAAAAAAAAAAAAAGTTTTTTTTTACTTTATAATCATGACAAAAAATGATTTCCTCTCGGAGGTCACAATAACCAAAATACTAACCATCAAATATTTATTTATTTTCAACCTGACGGTAACTATTTAACTAACCACCTTTCTAATCATCGCATTTCATAAGTTCGTTTATTAAACGAACGAAATTACTTCTCTCTCTTTGTCTAATCTATTTTGTGAATATTGTGAGAAAAAGATGGACGATACCAATAAAGATCGCACACGCATAGCGCAGTGAGCGCGCACACAGCTATCGGCTTTTTTGGCTACTCTAGCTGGGTAGCTAGAGTAGCCGCGTAGCCGCTCGTAGCCTCGTAGCCGGGTGGCTACGAGGCTACGAGCGGCTACGCGGCTACCAGTGGCTACGCGGCTATGTCATAACTTGTCAGTTATCTAGCCAACCAGTAGCCGATAGCTAGCTATCGTGTTGACGCAATCATAGCCGTGGCTATTTTGCTCATAGCCGGTATTTGGCTAGTTATGGCTATAGCTACCCATCGCTAACACAGGGTGAATTTTTCAACTGGGCGTGGATGGCTATACATACGAGTATATCCGAAACCATGAGGTATATTGAAAAACATTGAAACAACTCTCGAAGCCGATTTTGACGAAAACTAAAACTGCATCATTGGATTTTAGAACATTCAATAATCATGGCCAGGAATCGATCCCCTGATTTTGGAAAAAAAAAACACATCCTGAACTATTACACCATGTTTTGATAGTGTTGCTAATAAGGAACAAACTCAAGAAAGTAATGATGTATACACAGGGTGAGGTTATTGAATTTTCAAAAATGCATTGATGAAGTTTTAGTTTCCGTCAAAATCACCCACGAGAGTTCTTGGATACAGCCATCCACGCCCAGTTGTTACTGCTGCTTTTTTTTTGCGTGTTAAAATTATCAAATGAGTCCTCCCACCCCGGGCAGGGCGGGAAGGACTGTCAGACTTGTACTGACTAAAATCCACGGTGTCCTTCATTAGCCCTTTACGTTCCAGGGTCACGGTAATGGAATAAGTCCCGCGACCCCGGCAGGCTTTGGACCTCGAGGGGGCCCCCGACATTATGCTGACGCTCTTTGAGGCGCGCGTGGAACACAACGCATCGTCGACCCGGGCATGGTCCATGGTCGGGCGGCGAGTAATGGGCAACTCGCCGCCCGCAAGTTAATAAGCTAGTTAATAATAAAAATAAACTGTTACAAAATCCACCTTGTTAGACGAAACAAGAAAACTTTAAGCAATAAGCCTTGTTTTAATAAAAATACTACCTAGGTACTTCTACTAGCCAATTTGTAAGTCCAAGCCTAGTTTTGGCAGCAAGCCAAGTAAACTCTATTTCGTAGTTTTAAAGTCCATAATTATGTGAAGTTTTGCTATAAATTCTTATGCCTCGGACTTCAGCGCCGGGGTGTATCGCCGCTGCCTCGAGAAGTCGAGGCGCGGCGGGAAGAGCTCCGGCGCGATCTCAGGGCAGTATGGAGGGGACGACTGTCGCTACCGACGGCCGGGCACGCCGCAATCGCGGCGGTAAGACCCCTCTTTGAGGAGTGGCTGGATAGGAGTCACGGCGTCCTGACCTACCGCATGACGCAGGTCCTCACCGGACACGGATGTTTCGGGAGGTACCTGTGTCTAAGGAAAAAGGAGGAAACGCCTGGGTGTCACCACTGCGAAGATCGCCCGGAGGACACAGTAGAGCATACGGTGCAAGACTGCCCCGCTTGGGCAGAGCACCGACGTGTCCTCACGGCGGCGATAGGCGGAGACCTCTCGCACCCGGCATTGGTTGCGGCCATGCTGCGGGGCGAGACGGAGTGGGAAGCGGTCGCCTCCTTCTGCGAAGCAGTAATGCTCGCGAAGGAGGAGGCGCGCCGCGAGAGAGAGAGGACAGAGTCCTCCCTCCGCCCCACCCGCGGTGGTTGGCGCCCACGGCGACGGACGTCGCAAGACGATCTCCGGCCACCGTAGGCGCGGGCATGCGGGCGGCGAGTAAAGGGCAACTCGCCGTCCGACCATGGACCATGCCCGGGTCGACGGCGCGTTGTGTTCCACGCGCGCCTCAAAGAGCGTCAGCACGATGACGGGGCCCCGCCCAAGAGGGCCAAAGCCTGCCGGGGTCGCGGGACTTATCTCATTACCGTGACCCCGGAACACAAAGGGCTATTGAAGGACACCGTGGATTTTAGTCAGTACAAGTCTGACAGTCCCTCCCGCCCTGCCCGGGGTGGGAGGACTCATTTGATGATTTTACCACGAAAAAAAAAAAAAAAATGCCTCGGACTTGAACTTATTGCTATCTTTGAGAAATATCTAATATTTTATTAATGACTGTAGTTTAATCATTTATTGGTAAATGCAAACGGCATATTAATTAAACTAAGCCCCGCTTCACGACGATCCTACTTCTGGGTGGTTTAAAAAAAAGCTTTTTCAAAAAAAATGTAACCGCCTTCAAAAACAACCACAAAAAAAGGTAAAATAACCTACAAAATAACTTTTCTTTCAGAAGTCGGTGCCTTTGTTTTTTTTCATTTCATTGTCTTTTTTGCCACCCTATCAAAGCCTTTTTATACCTTTTCAAATAAAATAAAAAATTTCCAAATCGGTCCAGGCGTCTTCGAGAAATCGGGGAACATACATAAAAAAAGATTCCGACGAATTGAGAACCTCCTCCTTTTTTTGAAGTCGGTTAAAAAAGTAACCACGAAGAAGATGGTGGGGTCTGAATACGTAGGTGTAACTATTCTTTTATTTCGCGATTTAAGCTAGGTATACATAGTTTTTCTCTCTGTCTAACTGTCCCACTACCTGATGGGCAAAGCAAAGGTCTCCATCATAACTTCCCTCTCTTAAGCCTCCTGCAGACACACGCGATTAATCGCACTGCGACAACGAGCCAAGCTAATTTCCACTCTAAATGTACTGCGAATGGACCGCGACATGTCGCCCCGCGCGATTAATCGCGTGTGTCTGCAGGAAGCTTTACCTTTAGACAATTTTCTCGAATTCTTTATTTGATAAAAGAAACGTAGGTAGAGTAAAAAATAGTAGTGTACGAAAGTGCATAAAATCAATCTATCAACTCAGCCTATCGTAGTCCACTGATGGACATAGAACTCTCCCAGATCGGGCATGCGGATGGCGAGAAATGGGCGACTCGGTGTCCGATCATGGATTTTGCCTGGGTCGACGGCGCTTCGTTATCCACGCGCGCTTCAAAAAGCTGTCAGAAAAATTACGGGGCTCTAGGGGGCCAAAGCCTGCCGGGGTCGCGGGACTAACGGGTAACCGTTGCCCCGGGACATAAAGGGCTATTGAAGGACACCGTGGATTTTAGTCAGTACAACTCTGACAGTGCCTTGGTGGGAGGACTAATTCGATGATTTACCACGTTAAAAAAAAGACTAAACACTGGTTGCGTCACATCATGCTGTCCCAAATGCATAAGCTCTTTTAAGCCTCCTGCAGACACACGCGATTAATCGCGCTGCGACAACGAGCCAAGCTAATTTCCACTCTAAAAATACTGTGAATGGACCGCGACATGTCGCCCCGCGCGATTAATCGCGTGTGTCTGCAGGAGGCTTTATGTTGAAAAGATATAATGTCAGTCATAAATATTTGTTAATTCAGATTACAAATCATTACACTGATTTTACACCAATAACTTGCAATTTAAAAGGACAAACAATGCAGTTCGGTAGCTTTAAGCTATTTCTGTCACACCTAATTGCATTTCTCAAATTCCTGATCAACATGGCCAGTATTAAACATGAGCAAATAAATGCCTTCTTACTACAATTATATCTACTACTAAAATAAACTTTGTACTTAAAATATCACCGTGAAATCGCGTCGTTAAGTAAAGCCGTCTGTATTATTAGAAGGCACGGTCAAACACCTTGAGCCTATACTACAAAAAAAGTTAAACATCGGTTGAACACTTGTCTAAAAAACTCAACTGCAAAACGGTATTTGATGTTGATTAAAGGGTCGTTTTAGCTCTCTCTCAACATTGGCTATATTGGCACGCGTATCAAAATCCTCAAAACACAGTCATCTGTTAATTTTGACTCTACTAAATATACGAGTACCTAAAAATCTTATGCCCCTTCTGATTGACACCGATCACATCAACTCAAGCATTCATTATGTTAGCAACCCCCTGCGGGCATGCGAACGGCGAGGAAAGGGCAACTCGCTGTCTGACCATGAACCATGCCCGGGTCGACGGCGCGTTGTGTTCCACGCGCGCCTCAAAGAGCGAGCGTCAGCAAGATGACGGGGCCCCCCTCTAGAGGGCCAAAGCCTGCCGGGGACTTATTCCATTACCGTGACCATGGAACGTAAAGGGCAAATGAAGGACACCGTGGATTTTAGTCAGTACAAGTCTGACAGTCCCTCCCGCCCCAGGGCAGGAAGACTCATTTAATGATTTTAACACGCTAAAAGAAAAGTTGCCAACCCCTGTGTTAGTCCGTGTAAGAACGGTTCGTATCTCTCAGAAAACTCTATTACAAAGAAATAGGTACAATAGTAACATCTCTTTCTTTCATTCTCATTACTCGCCCTATCTGCATGGCGAAGCTCTATCCGAAATTTCATGAATAGGATATTCGGTAGGTAGTGTTACAAGAAAGTGTTAAAAAAGGAGGGTAACTTGGTTGTATATTGTGCCTATGGAGAGTAGCTTGGTTTCGCCTTCTTCTATGTATTATTTAGTGTATTATGTGAGGTGGTCGGAAATAGCTTTGTAGTATTTTTCTTGTGAAGGTCATGAAAAACTAGACTGGACTGGTAGAATTCATTTGGGCATGCTATGACAGGGGTGAAGCTGTGACGCCATTCACACTGTTCTAACACGTTTGCACGATGAACATTAATTATAAGGAAATAACATTAATATCTTATTAATGATGGTTAAATGTAGGTGAAAATGTAATGGAAATACTTCTACTCGTCTACCGAGCGCTCGTCCATACTAAAAGAGAAAACGTTTTCCTGCCCCTAGATGTTATCCTATCTCAATGATTTTTAAGAATGCTTATGACACAGTAAAAAACTAGGTTTACAGGTTTTCATTTTTTCAAAATTTATAATAGTTTGAAAGTTACAGGCGCCTAAGAGTTACTATTTTTATGACAAAATCTTCATTGACTTCATTGAAGTAAAACCTTTGTAGGTATTTTAAAAATAAAGTTTTAGAAAAAAAGCAAAACCTATAAACCTAGAATATAACATGCTGAAACGATTGACGCCAGAATCTAAGAGATTGGTCGTGATTTAGTATGTGAAAAACGTTTTCTCCCGAGAGACAAATTTCATATAAAAAATACTTACAGTCAGTCGCGAGCTGCAACGCTCTCTATCGCACGATCGGGTGTTCGGGGAGGTGTGGTAGCGACAGCACGTATTTTAAGTGTCAGAACAGTTGATAGATGAAAATAGATTATTGTGTTTTACCTATAAGTACACAAATGGACAGTACCAGACATTTCCCAATTACAGATTGATTAAAATTACATTTAGATTTAAGAATCTTTAAAATTAGGAAAAAAATATAAGATGGTTACTAACTCATTCTAGTTCCAAATCATTATAGTTACCAAAGAAACTCTTCACTTCGTTAAGGATACTAGGTACCCGCATCAGTAGCATCCTAACATGACCCGCATGCGGGCCCGGTAAAGATGGGACCACCCTGAATCCCGGAACTTAGGTGAAAGGCAAGAAAAAATATAAGAGCGATATGATTGTGCCAAAACATGATACATGTAAATATGTGAGTTAAAAGCCCTGTGTGTTGCTTTAAAAATCTTGCTAATGTAGTAAAAATGCTGCTACTTTCCTAATTTTTTTTAATGTTTTACATAACCCCGAAAATTACTAACTAAAAAAAAATTTAACCGCCTTCAAAAACAACCACAAAAAACTGTAAAATAACCTACAAAATAACTTTTCTTTTGGAAGTCGATGGCTTTGGTTTTTTTATTTCGTTGTCTTTTATGCCATTCATTCTTTCTATAATGTACAGACACCAGCACACCAACCTACCTCAATCTGTCAAAATCTATTAAGATTTTCAACCTTATCACAACATTGGAAGGTTAATATTTGATTGGTAAAATTTGACAGATTCAGGTAGGTTGACCTGCTGACGTTTAAACACAAAAAATATACACAAATACATGGCTTAGTCGGGAAATGCCCAATTCTTAAAATTCCTAACATATGTTTTAAAATGCCCAATTCGTAAAATGCCCAATTCTTAAAAAGCCCAATTCGTAAAAGGCCCAATTCTTAAAATGCCCAATTCATAAAAGGCCCAATTCTTAAAATGCCCAATTCGTAAAATGCCCAATTCTTAAAAAGCCCAATTCGTAAAAGGCCCAATTCTTAAAATGCCCAATTCGTAAAATGCCCAATTCTTAAAATGCCCAATTCGTAAAAGGCCCAATTCTTAAAATGCCCAATTCATAAAAGGCCCAATTCTTAAAATGCCCAATTCGTAAAAGGCCCAATTCCCAAAATGCCTAATTCTTAAAATGGCCAATTCGTAAATTGGTATTTAAGATAGCTATAGACATTTTAGCCGCCCCTATTCAAGTTAAAGTTCACAGCAAATAATGCAAAAGCGTGTCAAAACGAAGGTTGGAAAAACCATTTGCGAACACCACTTCTAATTAGGTTTCGTGTAGCTACTTCGCGCGGTGATGCAGAAAAAGTGTAGAGTTACGTCACTATTTATTTTGATACAAAACATTGCGTCTGAATCCGGTTTTATGCATTAGCTACATTTTAATTTTTAATATTAGGTACACACATACTTTGATTTCACATTTCAGATCTGTGTCGAGAGGATTTGCAGCTTATTAACCCTGAAGCGAGCACATGGAAATACACCCAAAAGCGTAGCGACAGATGCAACATTTTTTTTTTAAATAAAATAATGATGATTTATTTTTATCAAATCTTTTTAGCTTTTAGACCTGATTTTTGAGATTCAGTTTAGAGTAATTACTGAATGTGGTGCCATATCTTTTAGTACCTTAGTATAGCATGAATAAATAATCACCCTATAATGTTCCCATTTTTTGGGACACAATCCTTTAGGGGTGTGCTGTAATTAGGGTTGCCAACATTTTTTTGTCAGAATATAGTTTTTTTTTTTAAAGTCATAAAAAATATAGAACGCTTCAAAAAATATAGTATTTTAGTAGGGAAAAATAAAAAATAGACAAGTTATATTTTTTACTTATTTATTTTTTATGAAAACTGTATTTATTTGCACTTCTTGCCTTTTTGAAGACGCGTTCGAAAACTGCAGGAAGTTTTTTTTTCATTTTACTCATTTTAGTAGGCCAAATATAAACATTGAGCTATTGTACTGAAATATAGTATTTTTGCGTACTATATATTTCTTCAACAGTATATAGTACGGAGACCCTAAATACAGTACAATACTATATTATTATAGTACGGTTGGCAACCCTAGCTGTAATCCACCTCGCGGGCCCAGTGTGTGTTGGTACATGTCATGTACCTACTCGGATTTTTGGTCTAAGGACTTGCTGGTTTCCTTAGTAAAGAAGAGAAAGGTAGAAGAAAATATAAGCAATATGAATGAATAGGATAAGATAATACACCGACGAAACTGCAGGTACAGACGCCAGCAGGTCAACCTACCGGAATCTGTCAAATTTTACCAATCGAATGTTAACCTTCCACTATTGTGATAAGGTTGAAAATCTATTAAGGATACCTTACAGGTAGTTCACAAGCAAACAATAAAATCATGAAAAGCCAAAAATTAATTTTGCAATTTTCATAATACTTCATTTCCAATGAACAATTTCATCCATCACTTTTGTGAAAAAACGCTGCAAAGTTATTTTTAACATCAAAAGCGTTCGTGTTATATAACTGTGATTGTATATTTTTATTGGTTTTTGAACAATTATAGTGCAATTTAAATTTCGAACTCAAATCCAGCTTGTATTTTTAAGTCTTCACCGTGGTAATTCAAATTACAGGGTGTTGTATTTTGTTTGTAAACGCTTGACTTACAACCTATTATGACAATAGTTTTCGGTACCTATAATGAAATTCGAACAAACAAAATTCGGTAAATTGATCGGTTCCCAATAAATATAATAACAACAACAAAAAACCTATAAACCTCACTATGTTTTCTCTATCGAAGTTTTTTTCAAAAATGTTTCTTCCTTGAAATTTTATTTTTGCACGTGTAGGATCGCTTCAATACCTGCAGGTAACAACTTTTATTAATTTAAAACAATACTTGTTTTTATTAAACGGAAGTGTCTTTTCAATTACTTACTTCAAAGGATGTGTTTTAACTTTGCAATATAATGACAAGTTTTTTGCTTTCACGCCTTATAACAGTTATGAAGTGAGTGACTTTGGTTTTATCAAAAGATAAATATTTTTATTGAAATAGATTTTCCTGCCTCTACCCCATTCTGGTTGGCGTCAATGCTACACTTTTTTCATTCTTCCTTATCAGACGGCACAGTACAATTCACTCCTTTTTAGAGTGCCGTACTCAAAGAGAAGAAGAATAAGACTATTACTAAGACTTCGCTGGCCGCCTGTCTGTCTGTCTTAATCATTCTTCACACAATCTCTTTTATGGCCTTCCTCTTCTTCTCCATCTATCAACATTCATTATTGTTATTGAAAATAATTTAATTCTTTATTATTTTGCCTTTAGATTCATCATCTGCCTAGCCTTTCCCAAGTTGGGAAAGAGCCCAACATAGTTGGGAATCCCAACTATGTTGGGGTCGACTTTCAATTGAACCGGATTCAGATGAATATCAGTATTTGCATTATCTTTAGATTACAGAATTATAATAATTTCTTTGTAAGTGCCCGATTTGATAAGCAATTTATGATCGATGTATATCTGGGCGATAACTTGTGCATGACCAGAAATATTGATAAAATAATAGGCTAATGTGTGGTCGTATTGAAAGATAATGATACAAATACATTTAGTTGATTTAGTTAGGTACAATGATATTATAAGTAAAAACGTACGTATAATTTTGTTACAATATGAGAATAAAAATTAAGGGCCTTACTTATAAACATTGATTAGACGTTGCTTATCTTAAATAGCTCTTAAGTCACTTGCCATCTCTATTCATTAAAATAGAAATGACAAGGACAGGTGATATTTAATCGGTAGCTAAGCAACACAAGTTTTTATAAGTAAGGGGGTATATGACAACAACTAAATTAGCAGTTGCGCCACTGCAGCGGAAGCTACCGACGAATTAAAATAATTTTCCTGATGGAGTTGACTATTTATTATTAGTATTGCTCTTGTAAACACAATAAAAAACAGCTTACCCAGGAGATACTGGTACACAGTAAAAACTATTTGGCGCTGGTCTCCAACTGGTAGCCACGAGCCAAATGGCCCAGGTGAAACCAACCCCCACCAGTGGGAAATACATCGTAAGGTTGTCATCCTACACATCCCATATTAATAGTAGCATTAGTCTTCCCGTCAATCTGGCATGGATGTATGGCGTGACATACGTACGTACAACAAATCTGCCGTGGTATAACTATAATGCCGTTAACTGCTAAAGTCACTTTTTTGGATAACACGAAAAAACCGCGGTAAAATTTTAAACTGATGTTATTTTTCGTCGACAACACCGATTAGAGATTTGAAGGTACCAAAACATAGATGAAATTGCATACTTTCGAAATACTTAACCTATCATATCGTAAATATAATTTAATTTCATGAAAAAGCGTTTTTTGTGTTTTAGTTCATCAGAGATGTAACCGAAATCATAATGGATCATCGACTAAAACGCCGCTACGTATAGCGTAACGGCGTTTTAGTGTATCTATTACATAGCAAATTATTGTCTTTTAAAATGCAAAAATTTCATCTCTTCAATGATTAACTAAAATGCCGTTATTGCACATAACGACAATTTAGCTTACGATTATGTATTTTAGAACTGATTCATGTTAAGCTTAAATGCGTTTAACGGTACTTTACTGCTTTTAAGTCTGGTAACCTTGAGATGCGTACTAATTAAAAGGATAAACTTGAATCATTGTTAAGCTAAAACGTGGTTAAACTAAAAACCTTACAGTTTAACGACATTATAGCGTAATAATATCATAAAAATAGTGAACTATTTTCTTTAACAAAATGAATTTAATTTATTGGAATTAAAGATATTTTTTAAATAATAGTCATAGTTTTATCAATCAATTAGTCTATAATGTCAATATTTCTTTTTGCTTTTCAAATAATATATAATTATGGTTAAACTTAATAACTTTCACTAAACTTTACCTAAAACTAGATTTTTAGGAACTTTCAGTTCTAAAGAATAACACTAAAATCACATCAGTTATTTATCAATATAATTATGTACCTACCTACTATAAAATAAGACAACATAAAACAAAATTTACGTTATTATAAACTTCAGTCTCTCATTAAACCTGAGATATAGCAAACAATCAAAACTAAGTCTAATCTTCTCCTTGAACTCAAAACTTTATATTTCTAGTATCATTTAAAAAACAATCATTAACTGAAAAACAAAAACTAATTTTCCTTATTTAAATTTTAGTTCTAACTTTTTACCTACATTTATTAAAGCCTTCTTAAAAACACAGTATTCAAAATCGTGTCCCAGTTACATTATCTATAATAATTCAAAGTTATTATGACTATGTCTGAAATTATTAATTAGTTAAAATCAGTGTCGATAAACTGACACTACTCTATATTATTATTCTAATCAGAACTTGTTCTGGAAAGTTTTTCCAAAATAACAATTTGTGAGGGGGAATTATATTCGATAGATTTTTAAGAATATCTGTTTTTCCCTTAGGTTCGATACCTTTCGGTTCAGTTCTAAATACAAATACCATTGAACGTGAGTTTTCTAAATATCTATCATTCATTAAACGAAGAGTTTGTATATCTTTTTTCTTCATAGCATATGATAATTGAATATACCTAACGACGTGTCCCAAAGAAGGATTCAAACATCCATCCAAGAGCTTATTTAATGATGATAATTACAAATACTTCGTTTCATGAATGATAGATATTTAAAAAAACCACGTATTTGAATTTAGAACTGAACCGAAAGATATCGAACCTAAGAGATAGATATACTTGAAAACCTTTCGAACATAATTCCCCCTCAAAAATTGTTATTTTGGAAAAACTTACCAAGAGAAAATGAACATTCCGGTACTAGTTCTGATTAGAATAATAATATAGAGTAGTGTCAGTTTATCGAGACTGATTTTAACTAATTAATAATTTCAGACATAGTCATAATAACCTTGATTTATTTTATGTAAAAACAATGTAACTGTGATACGATTTTGAATACTGTGTTTTTAAGAATATATTTATAAATGTGATTAGAAGGCTTTTAGGTAAAAAGTTAGAACTAAAAATTAAATAAGGAATTTTTTTTTGTTTTTCAGTTGATGATCGTTTTTTTAAATGATACTAGAAATGTAAAGTTTTGAGTTCAAGAAGAAGATTAGACTTAGTTTTGATTGTTTGTTATCTCAGGTTTAATGAAAGATAGAAGTTTGAAAGTAAATTTTGTTTTATGTTATATTATTAAGTACAAATAGTACATAATTATATTGATAAATAACTGATGTGATTTTAGTGTTATTCTATAGATCCGAAAGTTCCTAAAAAATCTAGATAGAAGTAAAGTTTTGTGAAAGTTTTAAGCATAGGTCAGAACTAGGTAGGGTTATTCATGTAAGACCTACACTGATTTCATACAACGATAGAATGAAGTGGATATGCCCCAAATCACGGAATTAATTTTAAAGAGCAGAAAAATCCGGCGATTTATTAAATAAGAAGTTATTTACTGTTACACAATTAATTTGTCTAATTTATCTCTGATGTTTTTTTTTTAATTATTATTTATTTATATTATTGTTTTGCACACGAGATTGTCTATTAGAAATCCCGAGAAGATCTATATTAATATCAACATTTCGATGCAAGTACTAAAATAACTCTACCTAATTCCGACCTATGGTTATAAGTTTAAGCATAATTATAATGATGGTTCGCCAGTATCGCGATCGTTGCGAAATTCACCCACAAGCTCCTGGCGACTAGTTCCACCCCAGATCCCTCTGATTTCGGTACAGGATCGTTACGTAGCCGGTGTCTCCCTGCCCCGCGCGAGATCAGTTAACGGCTTTGTTGTGTATTAGTGTGAGATAACGTCGTTTCAGTCTAATAATGACGGACAATACATTTTTGTTTAGTTTTGAAAATGCCGCTATGGGCTTGTAACATACGTTAAGTCAAAATATAAGTATGTCAAATATGAGGCAATAATGCCGTTAAACATCGTTAGTCAAGTTTAAGTCTAACATTTTTAAGTAACGACGTTATAGTTTCAAACAGCGAACTCTTTTATTATTAAAAAGAATACCAACAAAACAGTTAAAGTACCTTAACCGCTTTGTAGTGCACAAAAGTTTGCTAACGGCAATCTAGACAAGTAACCATATGGATCTTTTGTGATAAAAATATGAGGTAATGAACCTTAGCGGCTTTATAGACTCACAAAGTTACTTAACGTTATTTTTGCTTATTTCACACGTGAGTAATAAGTACATAGCGGCATTTTTAAATTTTTTATTTCCAAAACTATTCAAGATATTGAAAATTCGCAAACACAGATCGATAGATCTTTTTTTTCTCATTAATATAGCATCAAAAGTTGAAAATCGACCAGATGTTGGTTAACGGCATTTTAGTTATACCACGGCAGAAATGTATGCCACACATTCAATATTAATACGTAGCATTAGTCTTCCCACCAATCTCGAATGAGGTCAGCGAGTCCTTTAACAGTTAGCACTAAGTAATAATTATGTCGTATAATGTTATGTGTGTCTATTGTGTAGCCACAAAGACTAATTTGCAAACAAGTGGAGCTGCTAATGAATTGGCGTGGAGTGTAAAGACTGATTCATTGGGATTGGTGAAAGGCAAAGGAGGAAGCGGAATGAAGAATTTTAAATAGGTAAATCTTGTCTCCAATTTGTCAATAGGTGCGTCCACACAGAACGAGCCGCTACGCGAGGCATTTGCTCAGCTCAGTTAGTGTGGACGTGTCTCGGCAGAGACAAGCGCGCGCAACCGCGAGCGATCGACCGAGCGCCGGAGCCATCCAGTGTCGGCTTTTCTTTTGCTCGCGTATTTTGTTTCGCGAGGCATTTTCCGCGCGAGGCAAATGCCTCGCGAGGCTGCTCGCTCTGTGTGGACGCACCTAATAAGTATGTTGACAGAAGTTATAAATTGCAAATCTTAATAGCCCGTCAGTTAGAATTTAGAAAAAAAGGACGTATTTTTTCTTTTGTTAAATTAATGTATACATGTACAGACGCAGACATGTGACATCTACCAATCCGCACTGGGCCCGCGTGGTAGATTACAGCCTGCTCCCTCTCACAGAGAGGAGGCCTGTGTCCCAGCAGTGGGAACATTCGAAGGCTGATGATGATGATGATGTACAGACGCCAGCAGGTCAACCTACCCGAAACTGTCAGATTTTACCAATCAAATATTAACCATCCACTATTGTGATAAGGTTGAAAATCTATAAAAGAAATTTGGCAGATTGTGATATCTTGATGTGCTGGCGTCTGTACATTTACAAAGATCAAAACTCGAGAGTGGAGGGCTCGTGACGTTAAAAGCAAGTCAATATTGTACTTGCTTCATAACGTATTGCCAATTCCAAGAGTGTCGTTTCTTCGTCATTTTGGGTTTTCGTAATGAAAGAAAAAAATTCGGTCAAATAATTTTTGATAGGCAGATGGACTGTAAGATTTCAATCAGATTTTTTCATTGACTGAAAAATCAGTGTCAGCAGTGTGAACTTAAATGCGTTTAAAATGTTTTTTCTTTCGAGCCATTTTAATCTTTCAGCAACTAGTATAATTCCCGGTCACGTGACCGAAGAAACATTTTAACAGACTACCTAGGTTGTTAGGAAAATGTTTCTTACAATACGTTTTCATTATTTTACCGCACACATCATTAGCTTATAACTTGCACCAATCTCGCCAAGTGACTAAACTGGCGCAATTCTGGCTGCACAGTAGGTCCACAACAATAACGAAGTATACCTACAGCGGGAACCAAAAGTGCTTGCACAGTGATCTCATAGTGTGCACTGCACTAATCTAAGCGCTATTTACTGATTTATTTATCATCTTAAAGTGAAGTTAGGTATTTTTGTTGTTCCTGTGTTGCCGTTGTTTCTAGGAATTTCTCCTGTATTGTGGGTGAGCTTACAAACACATAAATAAACGCCCAGACCCCAAAACAACTAATTGTAGATCATACACATATTTGCTCCGAGTGGTGCAGCAGTCCAATTACTCAGCCACTGGACTAATCGTAATCCGATATGAAAAACAGTATTTATTTATACAGTTTTGTAAATTCCTATTATCGGATGTCCTTGAGAGACCTCTAGATTAGATATTACAACCTATATTGTGTCAGTAGGGGCCAAAATAGACTACTTATTTATTGCAAGGAAACGATTTGTCACCAAATTCCTGGTGATGCATTTATGTTTTGCCTGTTGTTCTTTTTCCATGTACTTTCTATACTGTTATCCTTAAAAAAATGTTAGTAATTTGTCCCAGTGGAACGTGAAATCGGAATAAAAGGTATCCCATGCTATATTTCTGATCAAACTGTGGGTAGTCTATCTCTAAGTCTGAGCCTATCTTCAACATCCCTTTTTTAGGTCGAAATAGTTATTTTTTTGAATGATTAAATGAGTCATCCCCAGAGAAAAAGGGATTTTCAAACTCGTACTGACTTAAATCCACTGTGTTCATTCAGCCACCCTTTACATTCGAGGTTCACATAAACTGCTTAGAGAGTTCAGCGTCTCTAAGATCCCTTCAGCCAACAAACATTCATCCACACATACATGTTGCGAATGTTTTCTCAAATAAATAAATACATAAAATTGTTTAAGGTGGGTATTCAAATAATTTTATTTTTATCGATGAATTGACCAAGGTACTCCTGTTAATCGTAAAATGAAATCATAATTGCATACTGATAAGCACACAACTGCAGTGTCGCAAAAATATGTGATTGCAATTGTGTTTCGTTGAAATTATTCGTATCTATGCCTAAATACCTTGATAAAGCTACTTATGTACTGATAGACGCTAGCATATCAACCGCAGGTTGATATACTAGCGTCTATTTTGATAAAGTTGAAAATCTATTATAGAAATATAGATTGGGTATACGACCACAATAAAACTGTCATGGCACCGTATACTAACACTTGCACGGACTTAAAAAAAATCTTAAGAAAATGCTACTTAATTATTGAAAATTAATTTGCACACGGTATTATTTTTGCTGAATGTAAAGATCAATATTTAACGTTTTCTTTCTTGTCTCGGTCGCATAGTAAGTGACTACCGATGTGGTTACCTAAAGTTCAAAATTATTTGACCAGTGATCTCATCATCACGACTGTTGACAAAGTTAATTGTCATTAATTAGTGTATAGCGCGGATTTAAAAGTAGATTGGAACTTAAAGAAGAAGTTTCAACTTCGCTTAGAATTACGACCTTCTTCTTTTTATCTATCCTTCTTCTATAAATTGCTTTGTTAGATTGCTAAACCACTTTTGAACGCCACTGTATTTAACGACCCGTTAAAAGTACACAGAGGAGAAGAAAAAGTAAACAGATTAGGGAGCAATGTTCCGACGTGTGACAATATCTCATTAATATAATGTTGGTTTAAGACGAAAGGTAAACAATGCAGTGATTTTCTATTATTATCTGATGATCTGTTGGATAAATAGCGAGTTGGTTGAGCCAGTGTGTGGTCTTAATTACTCGTAGTTTAATTGTGAGAGTCTGTTCATTGGCGTATGAGTTTAATTCTCGTTTGAAATACGAGGCACGCGTTTTCTGTTTATGCTAGGTCTGAGACAATTTGTTCTTATTTGAAACGGACTTTATTATTTCGAAAACTTAAGTAAGGTTGAGTTCTAGTTAAATAATAAAATGTTTAACGATACCCGAGTAAGTAGAAAAAGAAAAACAAATTCTAAACCATTGCTCGGTTGGTGTGGACGTGTCTCGGGCGAGGCAAGTGACAGCGCTGCCGCGGTCGAGCGACCGAGCGCCCGAGCCATCCAGTGTCGGCTTTTGTTTTGCTCGCGTATATTGTTTCGTGCCTCGGTCGAAAAACAATAGACGCGTCCACACAGAGTGAGCAGCCTCGCTTGTCAGTTTCCTCGCGCAGCAAATGCCTCGAGAGGCTGCGCGCTCTGTGTGGACGCACCTATTGAATAACGAACACTCATCTATCCAAACTTATTAGTTAAAAAAAAACTGAAAGGTAACTAAGCTATGACCGTGATAAAAATACCAAAGGCAGAAAAACTTAACGAACTTACTCGTGTACATAAACTTACCTACATTTAGCTTGGCCAGCATCCAAGTTCTTGCTGGCCTGTCAACTTATCATAATTTATATTTTTACTTTAGCTCGAAACTCGTGTAGGGAACAGCTTCATGCAGGAAGCAATGGCGGGGTGTGGATATACCCCGGCGTGAGAGCCAAAATGTCGGATGTTGGTATGCACCGAGCAATAAAGACGTATCTACACTTAGGGTAAGGACAAACCGGTACCTTCAACTTTGTTAGATATTGTGCTAATGTATCCGTCAGAGTCCGGTGTCATAATAGACCAGAACCAGCTAAGCTGTTTTATAGAACAATTTCTTAGCTGAAGGTACTCTACGATTAGCTCATCATCGAGAACGATATTCACTAAGTTACTGTCAGACGTCACAGCGACTGTAGCTTTTTTTTAGAGATAGCAAAATCATCAAACGAGTCCTCCCACCCAGGGCAGGGCAGAAGGGACTTTCAGACTTGTACAGACTAAAATCCACGGCGTCCTTCAACAGCCCTTTACGTTCCGGGGTCACGGTAATTCGTTAGTCCCGCGACCCCGGCAGGCTTTGGTCCTCTATTGGCCCCGTCATTGTGCTGACACTCGTCTGTCAATAGCTTAGTAAATACCAAATTGTAGTTTCGACGTTGGGGCAGCGCTTCACACAAGGACTTGAGAATAAGAAGAAGTTTCTATTAAACAGAAGAAAATGACACAGAGTAACATAATTGTAGATAGAATCAAGATGGAATGCACGTTATGTTTTTTTGTTTTTTGTCAAATCATCGTATTCACTCTTGGCTTAATAGTTTATTTTGGCTTTGCTTGTCATCCACCATTTTTTTTATTTTAAATAGATGACATTATTGATGGTCTAGTCCAGTCTTCAGTATATTTGAATATTTTTCCGCTAAAGCTAAAACATTGGATGTATTTTAATAGTCCAGTACTAAAGCTTATCCGATGCTAGTCTTAGGTAATGCTTAGAAGTAATGGTGCTTTTAGTGGCCCGGACTCGTGCCAAAATTGGTAGAATAGGCACCTATGTTTAGCAGGAGTAAAGCTGTGGGATATAATTTACTGTAGCTAATTTAAAACATAGTGCCTTAGATAAATAAATTTCCAGATTCCATGTTCGAGACAAAACGTAACGTTTTTAATGAAGCCACTTTTTAGGGTTCCGTAGCCAATTGGCAAAAACGGAACCCTTATAGATTCGTCATGTCTGTCTGTCTGTCTGTCTGTCCGTCCGTATGTCACAGCCACTTTTTGTCGAAAGTATAAGAGCTATCCTGTTGAAACTTGGTAGGTAGATGTATTATGTGAACCGCATTAGGATTTTCAAACAAAAATAAAAACAAAACAAATTTTGGGGGTGCCATACTTAGAATTGAATTTTTTTTTTTTCACCAAACCCATACGTGTGGGATATCTATGGATAGGTCTTTAAAACTTATATTGAGGTTACTAATATCATTTTTTTCTAAACTGAACAGTTTGCACGAGAGACACTTCCGAAGTGGTAAAATGTGTGACCCCCTGTAACTTCTAAAATAAGAGAATGATAAGACTAAACAAAATATATAATGTAGACCTCAACAAAAACTTCCTACGAAAATTGGTTTGGATGAGATACAGTTAGCAGTTTTTGAGATATAAGTAGTACATTTTCAAAAACCGCAAATATAACTTTGCCAGTCATACAAACACTATGAAAAACAAAGTTATTTTTATTGTTTGTGTATATTACTTACTAATCTCAATCACAGAATACTTAATAGTACAACAGAAGTCCCACTCCAAAAAAAAAATAAACAAATGTAAAATCTATGTACGAGAGAATAAAGTACATTTTAACTGGCAGCCGTACCGCCCACCTACTTTTATAATAGCCTAAACTTCCCGTGCGCAAGCAAAAATGTACTGAATGATTACGCGCGAGAGTTTATTTTGGTTTATCTGACGCCAACGACATTAAAAGGTTACTATGGGTCAAGCCCAATAGGGTTGCGACTTGCGAGTTTAGGCAGAAATAGGTAGGAACCTATGCGTATTGTATGCATTTGTTAAATTACTTTTTGTCATCGATTACTACATACCTACATTATTGATTGTTAGCACAGAATGTTAATAGTAGGTACCTGCGGCACCTTACGTGAGGAATGATATTTTTAATAATATTATCTTTTCTACCTATTATTGTTATATTTTTGAACATTACGTCTTACAAAAAAAAAAGAATAATATTTAAAAGATTTTTATCGTTTATGGCAAAATAGCCAGTCCTTATTATTTTGCACTCAACCTAGTAACCGACCAATTACTATCGCATACTGTCACAGACCCCGCGTTGCGTGTCTTTGTAGGTAGGTAAAAAAGGCGCGCAGCGAATTACGATAGCTGACCTTGAATGCGTAGTGTGGCCATTTTCTGAGTTAGAACTTTTAAACAACAACGCAAACATCTTTCTACTTCTACCGATCTTAATTCTTAGTACTCAGCTTAAGGTGAGTGAGAGTGTCGTCTTTTTATCTTGGTCGTCTAGTAGGCTCACCCCCCCCTCCACTTAGTATCTCGCCTCATTTCCAAACTTGTAACCTACCTAATCATGATCAATTAAACCCATACTTCACAAGCAGGGAGATAATTTTGTTCATCATTACTAAATATGTAAGTACTTTATTTTTTTTCTTCATAATAATATTGTTTTATTAATTTCCCAAAAGCACCTAAAGCAAGAAACTTGTGCGTAACTACACGTAACGTAACAAAAATATAAAGGAGACGGAGCGCGTGCACAACGGGTGGCGCGTGGCAGCCGTAGTGAATGGGCCACGACATAATGGCCCCGCAACTACTTGCAGTTTTATGCCTACACCGCGGAGTGAGACAGGCCTGTCTCAATATAATTATATCCCTAATCTATGCTTGCTACTACGGAACCCTTCATGGGCGAGTCCAACTCGCACTTCGCCGGTTTTTTTTTATAAATGTGTGAGTGAGCGCCACGCACACATTTAAAAGTTTTCCTTGGAGAATCTTCACTTGTTTTACATAGGAATCGAACGACCGGGATTTTCTTCCGTATTTTTGGCTTCAATTCTCATTGGTCGAATAGAAATCTGGACACGGAGCTAAGCATAGTGCGTTTATATCTTTAAAATGGTCAAAAGAAGAGTAAAAGAAAAAATAAAGTTGCTTGGAACTTGGCACGTATTGTGAATTTATTTGTACAAAACCAAAACTCCGCATTGACGCCGTTGAAATATCCGTATATCTGAAATGTATTTAATGTTGCCAGAAATACGTAAAAAGAGCAAAATATTTAATGCTTAAAGAAGACGATGGTCTTATTTTTCCACGTAAATGTAAGAAGCAGTTATAATTTAAGTCGATCACATGTCGATATAACTAAGGTAAATTGAACGCGATCCGCACAACTAAATTACGTTTATAACTTGTCCATGTCAATTTTCTATTGCATTGCTCTTGAAAGCTGTTGAAATATGTTGAACCCGATTAATCTCGTCGACGAAATTCCTCGTTAAGATGAATGTATCACAAAATTATGTGCAGAGCAACTGTTCTTCGTGATTTCTAGTTGAAAAATCAGGTAAGTCACCTGATTAGTAAATCATTGATTAATCAATCTAACATCAATTGTACATCAAGATACGCATAAAAGCACTCTAGATTTAACTGATGAAGTCATTCATCCTATTATGTTTGTTATGCACCTGTGTCCAATAGAACATACATTTATGTTCCTGTTTATGTACCTATGTTCAACAGGACATACTTCTAAAATGACGAATTCGTTGCATCCGTCGCCTATGACGTTTACTAACAGTCGCCATCGGTCTAAGAATCTCCGGTCGACACGGATATTCATACATACATTCATGTACAGTCAGCAAAAGAGTTAAGTATACAAGCAGCAGGTTAAGAGAGCAGGGGTGGCCCAGTGGTATCGGCCCCGACTTACGAGTTGTAGGACGTGGGTTCGAAACTTCGAACCCACCCAGGAGCATTACTTTTACTTTGTGTAATTTAATTCATCACCACTGCTCTCAAAATGGTGAAGGAAAACATCATGAGGAAACCGGCATGTCTTAGAACCAACAATTCGTAGACATGCGACATTCACCAACCTGTACTGGGCTCGCGTGGTGGATTATAGTTATAGCCCACGCCCGTCACAGAGGGAAGGCCTGTGTCCCAGCAGTGGAAACATTAAAGGCTGATGATGATGATACAGGCAGCAAGTTTAAACAGTTTTTCTGTATGCGATATGCTGTACATAATTATGAACTTAATTGACCGTATTGAATTGACCGTAGAGTAGCCATAGCTACTCTACGGTCAAAGAATTTGGTACGCAGACGCATTGCTCGCTGCCTGTATACCTAACTCTTTCGTTGACTGTACATAAATATACATAAATACATAATGTATGAGTGATCTAAGAGCTGAATGAATGTCTTTACGAGAATATTGAACTTGACCGGTTAGTGGGTAGGAGACTAATCTACATGGGTGTCATATTGGTTCTGCGAAATCATTCCAAAAACAAAATGACTGTTGATTTTGGAACGTCTTCGTTCCACACGAATTCATTGAATAAATAAATAAATTACTTAGCGACCGTTAAAATGTAATGTAAGCGACATTTTGTTCCAAAATGACTTCTGAGTGCTACCCTACTTAAAATTTTCCGCTTTCCATGATGCCCTTACTCTTATGCTAGCCATGGAGAGTATGGAGACCTTTAACATTATAATGATTTTTTCGTCATTTTTGTGCCCAAGCATAATACTCCCGGGTCGACGGCGCGTTGTGTTCCACGCGCGCCTCAAAGAGCGTCAGCATAATGACGGGGCCCCCTCTCTAGAGGGCCAAAGCCTGCCGGGGTCGCGGGACTTATCACATTACCGTGACCCCGGAACATAAAGGGCTATTGAAGGACACCGTGGATTTTAGTCAGTACAAGTCTGACAGTCCCTCCCGCCCTGCCCGGGGTGGGAGGACTCATTTGATGATTTTACCACGACAAAAAGAAAAAGCAAAAAACTCCGGACTTATGTCCAATTTCTACAATTTTAAACTTCAAACTGCTCTCGTGAACAATTTGGTTTTTATCGCTTATATCAAATTATTTCTTGGCCTATTACTGTCAGTTTTGATTGTTATTTAAGTGCATATCTATTTTTCTGATTTTAAGCATGTAGCGATTACTTATAAACCTTTTTCCTTATTTCCTCATTCATGCAGTGAGGTCGTTATACTGGGAAATCCCGTTTCGATACTGAAGCATGTTTAGCTCAAATTGCGCTCTTAGAAGGTAATGCGAAAGACATAGGTATTTCTGGTAATTATGTTAGTACCTACGTTTGGGGTGCTAAGACAGGAAACCTCCACGTGCGCCCGTGGACTGGAGTTCCCTCTCGGATACGTCCGGGGGGAAGACCAGTTTTTCGGGCCGGTGCGCCCTGGGATGCGGGCAAAAACTTTTCCTTAGGCACTGTGTGCCTAAGGGGTCTCTTTGCCCGTATGCAAATAGCCTGTCGGGTGGACGCTCCAACGCGTGTCTCTCTGAACAGCAGAGGGCACAGCGGCGGAGCGGGCTTGCGGACGGTGAGTAATGGGTATGCTCGCCGTCCGACCAAGGACCAAGCCCGGGTCGGTGGCGCGTCGTGTTTCACGCGTCACCGACGGGCCCCTTATGGGGCCAAATGCCTGCCGGGGTCGCGGATTTTTCTTAATCCAGGATACCTTGGCCCCGGAACGTAAAGGGCATCCGAAGAAACACGGGTGGATTTTAGTCAGTAAGAGTCTGACAGTCCCTTCCGCCCCACCCAGGGCGGGAGGACTCATTTGATGATTTTGCCACCCCAAAAAAAAAAAAAAGTACCTACGTTTAGATTTTATTTCATACCCGAGGACGATCCCAATCATGATTCCTGGTTAGATTCAAGTTTGGGATCGTTCTCGGGTCTAACCACCCAGGGCAGATAGGATTTTCGTCCCTTATGGTTACGGAAATGCCTTAAGAGGTCACCGCGACTCTGGAACGTAAATGATAATATAATTGAAGGAACATGGTGGGTTTTAGTCAATACGAATCTGACAGCTCCCGTCTCTCCCATGGGCGAGAAAAGGAGTTGATGCCTGATGAGAACCTCCTTTTTTTGAAGTCGGTTAAAAAATTAAAGTTACGTAATTACCGGTTTTGAATCAAGAAAACTTTTCTACTTGCTAGTACAGGGGTGCTAAGACAGGTAACCTCCACGTGCGTCCGTGGACTGGAGTTCCCTCTCTGATACGTCCGGGGGGAAGACCAGTTTTTCGGGCCGGTGCGCCCTGGGATGCGGGCAAAAACTTTTCCTTAGGCACTGTGTGCCTAAGGGGTCTCTTTGCCCGTATGCAAATAGCCTGTCGGGTGGACGCTCCAACGCGTGTCTCTCTGAACAGCAGAGGGCACAGCGGCGGAGCGGGCTTGCGGACGGTGAGTAATGGGTATGCTCGCCGTCCGACCAAGGACCAAGCCCGGGTCGGTGGCGCGTCGTGTTTCACGCGTCACCGACGGGCCCCTTATGGGGCCAAATGCCTGCCGGGGTCGCGGATTTTTCTTAATCCAGGATACCTTGGCCCCGGAACGTAAAGGGCATCCGAAGAAACACGGGTGGATTTTAGTCAGTAAGAGTCTGACAGTCCCTTCCGCCCCACCCAGGGCGGGAGGGCTCATTTGATGATTTTGCCACCCTAAAAAAAAAAAAAAAAAACTTGCTAGTACAAATCTCAAATTTTGAAAGCGGGTCCAAACGACCAATTCAAAAAAGCATTAGGTCATTTGGACCCGCGGGTCCCGCCTGAGCGGGATCAAACGACCAAAGAGCCATGATTTCGACACACAAAAAATAAATGAATCAGTCCTATACTTGTATGTTTTTTTTGTATTGTCTCTTGCACCATGAAGAGTAATCACTAGCAGTCGTTATACAGTATTACAATTAACTCCAATAAGTTAATAAATTGCTGAAACCGTTATTTTTCATCCTTTTCTTTTAAGAAAATTGGTACACTAAAAGCCAAGGTCTTCCATACATCTTTTGGCAATGAATTCACATCAAACAATACCGTTGTTAACCACCGCCTCACAGTCTAGCACGAATCTCAAAATGGCGGACAGGAACTGTCAGATCACTCATAAGTCAATTAGCGTTAATTTGAACACCCACTTCATCAGCTGTGTTTGGACTCATCATCATTATTTTAGATTGTGTGAATCAGTCTTAATTATTACGTTTTTGTGTGTTTGTTTGGTAATAGGTATGTCTCAAGGTTTTGGGGTCGAGGGACTAACGAAACGTAAAGGGCTATTGGGTAAAGAAGGGTAAAGAGTTATTGAAGGACACCGTGGATTTTAGTCAGTACCTACAAATCTGAGAGTCCCTCCCGTACTGGGTGGGAGGACTCATTCGATGATTCATCATCATCATCAGCCTATAAATGTTCCCACTGCTGGAAAACAGGCCTCCTCTCTGTGAGAGAGAGTGGGCCGTAATCTACCAGGGCCCAGTGCGGCTTGGTAGATGTCACATGTCTTCGAATTTTTGGTTCTAGGACATGCCGGTTTCCTCACGACGATTTCCTTCACCGTTTTAAGAGCAGTGGTGTTGAAATAAATTACACAAAGTAATGCGCCTGACGGGGTTCGAACCCACGCCCTACAACTCGTAAGTCGAGGCCGATACCACTGGGCCACCACTGCTCATACGATGATTATACCAAGCTAAAAAAAAGTCTCAAAGTTAGGATTTTTTTAGTTTGGCTCCTTTCATTTCCTTTCATAGATCACTATGATGTGCGCCGGAGTAGGATATTGAGTTCGAGTTAAAAGTTAACGTTTTTCCGTTCCGACACCTCTCAAATATGGCATGTAATGCCGAGCTATAAAAATAATAAAAAAGGCCATATTACCTAACATTTTTTCATGCGGGATGGAACCCGCGTTAAGCCTCCTGCAGACACACGCGATTAATCGCGCGGGGCGACATGTCGCGGTCCATTCGCAGTATTTTTAGAGTGGAAATTAGCTTGGCTCGTTGTCGCAGCGCGATTAATCGCGTGTGTCTGCAGGAGGCTTTACACAGCGCTATAATAGATAGCTCGATCACTGCGCCTACCGTGCCTTCTGTAAGGGAACAGTGAATAAGACGGGGACGCGGGGTATAATGGGGACACACACGCGTCACGTTAGTATTTGTTAAGTTTGTGTTTTCCCATCATACCCCGCGTCCCCTTCTTATATCTACACTGTCTCTATATATGTATAGTTGTTTTATAATAGTCCAAAATCTGGTAACACTACTCGTCCACAGCTGAAATATGTCCCTCAAAATCATAATCATACAAAGCACAATTTCAAACAACGAACAGCCTGCAATTGAGGTTTGTCCAAGAGTAAAACTCAATTACATTTTGCCTCGGTAGCCATGTTTTGAACTACAGAATTCATCCTGCGTACAATATGAATGTGAATTTTGTTGAATACATTTGGATTACACTGTGTTTTGATCGAAAAAGGCTCTTGCATCTCAAATAAGCTACTCTATTTAAAAACAAGCTTTTGTAACACGACTAACTTTTGACGCCGTTTTTATTTTATAAAATCATACACAATCTTTGAATCATCAAATGCACAGCCAACACGAAATCTCAGCACGAAATACAATACAGCCAAATCACGCCACCAACAAAAAATAACGTTCCATTTTCAAGAATCTTTTTTTTTCTCATCGATGATTCCATTTTTGAACTGCCGCCCGAGCCGTCAACAAAAAGTCTGGTTACACGAAACGAATTATGTGACCAATAATAAATCGAGCATAAAATGAAGTATGGACGTTGCGATTTAACTATTAATTTTCTGTGGCGATTGGCATGACATGCAGGGCACGTACATACGATGTCCAGTAGTGACGTGACACATGCCAGATTGGCGTTCCTCAATGGAATCGGAAAACCATTTGTTTTCGTCCTCGTGATTGGTTGAATCAAGTTTGTAGTTGTTCTTGGAAAGAATAGGTGTAGAGTTCATGGCAGAGATTAGCAAAGATGTGAACCTAGAAGTTACGAGTAGGAATAAAAAATAAAAAATGTTTAAAAATACAGCATACGTAGTAGGTAACTTGTTTTTTTCCTTTTTTTTTGTGATTATAATAGCGGGCCTATGGGATTGCAACATCTTCCTGTTATTCAAAAAAATACATCGGATCAGTCGTTGATAATCAAAGTGAAACTGTATCACCGCCTACCCACAACTCGTCAATATTAACGGATCAGAACATACTGGATAATAACACCAAGTCAATAAATGAATTGAATCGGATGCAATGTAAAATGAATTTATCTGTGCATCGATAACAACTTCGAGCCCGGACCGGTGCCATCGCAGAAAAATGATAATAACAACATTGCGAGGTGCTTGGGACACTTGGCCGCAGCGGCCGCCCAATCGTCGTCGGAACCAGAAGCCAACAAAACGCTTGCTCAGATTGTTAGTGAAGGTGAGTGGACCTTGGTTCAGAAACAAAAGAAGAAAACGAAAAATCGATTTGTTGGAAATATAGGAAAAGCGGTTATAGAATCCAAGAACAAATTTAAGGCAGCCAATGAACAAATAGTCTTGTATATCTATCATGTGGATAAACAGGTGACACAGAATGACATAGCAGATTATGTTAAAGTCAGAACAGGAATTTCTGTGATTATTGAAAAAATGATAATGAAGATACCTAAAAGCTATGACGCATATAAAATCTCGATTCCCAAACACAAATATGAGATATTTATGAGGGATGATTTTTGGCCTGAAGGTATATCGTATCGCAGATTTATAGACTTTTCAAAAAAGAGAATGAATACCAGCAATATTTAAATGGATAACACAACTCTAATAAGTTTCAATTGTAAATGTGTTAAAAGATCTGTTGACTGTGTGAGGCGTCTGTGTGTAGCGGCCGACGTTATCGCATTGCAAGAAACCTGGCTTTTGCCGCATGATATCGGCTTTCTGGGGCAAATCAGCGATGATTTTGCGTTTACTGGCAATTCGGCAGTCGACACCTCGGCGGGAGTACTCCGCGGTAGGCCTTATGGAGGCCTGGCATTGTTGTGGAGGAAGAGTTTGTTTCCATCTGTCACAGTAATTAACTGTGGTAACGTGCGCCTTATAGCCATCAAGATAGTGACCAAGGATCGCTCCATACTCATTTTCTCGGTATATATGCCAACGAACTCAAGCGATAACCTTACTGAGTTCACGGACTGTCTTAGTGAAATTAGTGCGATAGTGGAAAGTCAAAATGTGCAATCAGTGATAATCCTCGGGGATTTCAATGCTCATCCTGGTGAGCTATTCAGTAGTGAATTGTTGAGTTTCTGTGCGGAGCAGAGCTGGACTTGTGCGGACTTGGACTTATTGCCGCCAGGTACGTACACTTTTGTGAGTGACGCGCACGGTTGCCGCCGCTGGCTCGACCACTGTTTAGTGACGGACGCTGCAAGGCGTTTGTTAGTCAGTGCGACTGTATTATATGATACATATTGGTCGGACCACATGCCGGTACAATTACAATGTAATTTTAATATGATAAGACCTTCAATTGTAACACCTAATTATGTCAAAAATGGTACAATGTGGGGTGAACGGGACGCTGGTCAAATTGATAAATATAAAAATTATTGTCACACTAAGTTAAAGGAAATTAATTTTCCTATAGAATTTACAGATTGTGCTAACGGGTTCTGTTCAAATGTTCATCACAAAACTATATTAGATAATATGTACAAAAACATTGTGTGTATACTTACCGAGGCTGCTCAATGTACCAGCAGTGTGGGCGCAAAAGGGGGAAAAAGGGGCAAACGTGTTGTAGGTTGGAAATGTTGGAATAGGCATGTTAAGCAGGCTCACGCGGATGCCCGGCTTGCATTTCAAGTCTGGAGTGCATCGGGTAAACCAACTTCTGGTCATGTGTATAAACATATGTGCGACACGAGAAAGATCTTTAAATCAAAATTAAGATGGTGTCAAAATAACCAAAATCAAATAAAAATGGATATTCTAGCCGAGAATCACAAATCTAAAGATTTTTCAAAGTTCTGGAAAAACACCAACAGATTGAATCCCAGGCCGGGTATGCCCGTGAGTGTGGCGGGGCAACATGAACCTACCGCTATAGCGAACTTGTTTGTGGAACATTTTAAAGTCGAATCCCCCCTAGGTCCAACATCGCAGGCGGTCGATGCTGAGGATTGTTTGGCGGAGTTAGACGTCAGGTTCTCAACGAAAGATGTTGCTACCGTTATAAGAAACATGGTAAGGGGGAAGTCGCCGGGGCATGACAACCTCAGCATCGAGCACCTGCGGCATGCAGGAGTTCATCTACCCAGGGTGCTGGCGATGTTCTTCTCGCTCTGTCTAAGCCATGCTCATCTGCCGAGCGATCTAATGAAAACTGTAGTTGTGCCTATTGTAAAGGATAAGACTGGAGACACGTCAGATCTAGGGAACTATAGGCCCATATCACTTGCTACTATCATAGCTAAGGTGCTGGACAGTTTGCTTGATAGACATATGTCAACCCGTGTTGATTTGCATGATGCGCAGTTCGGCTTCCGACCGGGTCTCTCAACAGAGAGTGCCATACTGTCTCTCAAGCATACTGTTGCGTCTAGGAAAACGCCTGTTAATGCGTGTTTCCTAGATCTCTCCAAAGCTTTTGATATGGTGTCCTACAATTTGCTGTGGCAGAAGCTGTTAAAAGATACGACGGTGGATAGGGGAGTTATATCAATGCTAAGGTATTGGTATAACAACCAAATCAACTGTGTTAGGTGGGCAGGCTCGTTATCGGATGAGTATAGGCTGGAGTGTGGAATGAGACAGGGTGGCCTGACCTCTCCTCGGCTCTTCAGTCTGTACATAAATCGGTTGATCGCTGAGCTCAGTAGCACTTATCAAGGTTGTTATGTAGACGGTACATGTGTCAACAATATTAGCTACGCTGATGATATGGTGCTGCTCAGCCCATCGATTAACTCGATGACCAGCCTGCTAACGATATGTGAGAAGTACGCGGAGGCCCACGGGCTCAGATACAATGTTAAGAAAAGCGCGGAAGTCCTTTAAACCAAGTCACATCTTTCAAGTATCTGGGCCACTGGGTTTCCGAGGACCTAGGGGACGGTTTAGATATTGAGCGTGAGCGCAGGGCGTTGGCTGTCCGCTGCAATATGTTGGCCCGCAGATTTGCGAAATGTTCGACTGACGTTAAGGTAACTTTATTTAAAGCGTACTGTCAGTCGTTCTATACATGCAGTCTGTGGGTCAACTACACGCGGAGGGCATACAACGCTCTGCGCGTTCAATACAATAACGCATTCAGGGTGCTGGTGGGGCTGCCGCGCTACTGTAGTGCCTCTGGCATGTTCGCAGAGGCGGGCATAGATGGTTTTCATGCCATCATACGAAAGCGTTGCGCCTCCATCATGCACAGGGTACGCGTCAGCCCCAACAGCATCCTGAAGACTATAGCAGACAGATGGGACAGTCCCATACTGGGGCATTGGATACGCCTGCATGCCAATGTGGCGTAAAATAATTATAGTGTTTTTGTTTATTCTGGTAGTTTTTAAGTACTAACAATAGTTTATAAGTTGTTTGTGTACTAACCAAATGGATTAATTTGTCCGAAAATAAAGAATTATTATTATTATTATTAAATAGCTTTTTAAAAACCCTGACCTTTAGTGCACCACGTTAAGTCGAATAACATTTTGTAGTTAGTTAAAAAAAAAAAAAATGTAAAATTGTCGTCAGCTTAGTCAGTTTGAAAGAGTCATCTTTTACAAGGAAAATCGTGTTTAACAATTTAGCAGGTGATGTAAAGTCTAAAGCAGGATACCTAAACACATTTTTTCCTTAAAATAATATTAAAGATTTGTGTTTAAGATACTATGGCTATTATGTCCAAGACCTTTTAAATACTTAATTTTATTTTGAACACGGACGGACTTATGAGCTTATTTTTTATAGTCGTATGTAATATATCTAGTACTCAGAACGAACTTAAGAACTCATTTTCTTATCTTGCCAGGATCACTGTTCGTTAGGGTTTTTCCGGATGTATTGTACTCTCCCCTTTCGGATTTAACTCGATCTTGTAATTTATCGATTTTGAAAAAGAAAATTTTAAATGAGTTCTAATGAACATTTAAAAAAAGTGTACTATTTTTGAATTTTCTAATTTTGAAGTGGCAACCTTAAGTCTTAACCCCATAGAAATGAAACAAGTGTTCGTTACTATACGGCATGTATGTGCTTGTCAATGGACAACTCAGGTCATCCCACAATCTTTAATAAATTACATCATTCATTGGTTGGTTTTTACTTATTTACATGTGTGGGTGGATGATATCTTAAATTCATAGAAAACAGCCATGTTATAAATTGGTTAACACTTATATTAGTGGGCTACACAAGTACCTATGTATGACTGTAGTAGGTACATTTATTATGGATAATAATAGACTAGGCAATGAAAAGGAGAATTAAATTAATATTTTCTTAACCTGTGACCTATGTCAATTTTCCCATAATACCTATGTATCATGGAAAAAAAATGTGTTATCTTATTGAAAAAAAATGTGTTATCTTATTAGTTATGGTATTCTTGAAGCCTCACATTACGAGTACCTACTCCATTCTTCTTTATTTCTGGCGTTTTTTTGGGATTGGAATATCAAATGTTCCTCCCGGCCTTTGAGCGGAAGGAATTATCAGAGTAACTCATTAATTTCGGTTGCCTCTTCGGTAATCTGTTTAGCCAGTCCGCGACCCATGTTTTCCTCCCCCGGACAATCTTTTAGAAAGTTAAATTAGCAATTATGAGGTGCAACGCGGTTGCAAACGAACTCGCGGGCAGAACAGGAGCTACGGTGTATTCCCATTGTCCCCATTACGTTTTCCCCATTGATGGGGACAGAGCAATTCGAATAAACACCACCGTCACCGTCTCACCGTCCCGATTAATGGGGATTGATCAATGAAGGACAGCTGGTATTTTTTTTTTCTATTCAAATTGCTCTGTCCTCATTAATGAGGAAAAGGTAATGGGGATGGCGGGAATACTACAGACATACATATATTTAATGTACAAAAAATACACAGCAGATTGAAGGCACTTTACCTATTTGTCAAATACATGGCCCAAATCAAATATTCCCAGGGCCTCTTGGGAATATGTATTTGATTGGTAAAATTTGAATGGGCCCCGACTGTGAGTCGTTCTGTTCTGATTCTTCCTGCTGTTCTGTTGGGCTTGTTTCTTTCTTTTTAGTTTTTATTTAAGTTAATTTTTTCGCGTATTTTTTAAAATTAGTTTTTACGCAGTCGGGTTTCTTGTTTTTCTTTAAATTATTTTTTTTATTTAATTCTTTTTAGTTACGATTCATTTTTCACTGTTTTTTGTTTGTATATCGTTTATACTTGAAATAAAAACTTAAATCAATAAGTAAGAAAATTAGCGACAATGACTGTATTGTTAGACAACTTTAAATCGTTATATATCCTAAACTATTTATTAAAATGAAACATGATAAAGAAACATAAAGATGATTTTAAAATACCTATTCAACGACACCCCATTTGACATAGTTCATCGACTTTATTTTTTTTCATTTTGACAATATGGCGTCTGGTGGTCGCTGTGGTGAATTTTGATTACTGTCATGTCTTTAGCGACACTCGCAAGGTTAAGACGAATCGATTGACGTAAGAATTATCAAAACCGGCCTACGCATTTGGTGTCTAGAACGCCACATAGAAACAAACATACATACTTACATACATACATACATAGACTGATAAACACATTACCCTCCTTTGCATCGCGCAGTCGGGTAAAAATACACAGCAGATTGAAGGCACTTTACCTATTTGTCAAATACTAAATAGAATCCACTCACGAACTGGCAAACACAACTCCGAATCGGTTCACCAAAAAGGAAGTACGATTCACCAAATAAGGCCCTGCCCACACGTGACGACTTTTTATCGCCAAACATTCCTAACGCGACCATTATTTGTATAGTTGAGGTAACGAGCATTCACGACCAATTGGTCGTTTATTGGAAAATTGTCTGGAATGCGTCTGTGCACCTAAGTTGTCTATTAGTGCTTATCTTTGAATGTCATATTCATTTTAAACACCTACAGTTAATTTAAGATTGTTTGTGGTAATTTCAAGTAAATGGTGATGCATTCATTGATGCAGTCTTATACCTAATGCTAGACTGTTCTAAAATCTGGAACCATGTAATTTCTTATTATTCGGACCCAGATTTAAAAGCAGTTTCAGCTTGACTAAGTACCGACTAAGTAACTAAACGCAATTAGAGAAACGCGTTCATGAGTATTCAATGTCAATATCCCACAATAACGGTGTTTTTGTAAAAAATGAAAATGAATCGGTCTTATAGAAAAACTTTAAGCAATCCTACCTATACCCATTACCTACACAATCATTAAATCTATTCAAAATGGTTGCCGTTCGAACATTTTCGGTCGGTCACTGCAGTATTCACCCAAAAGTAGTCGCGGAAAGTTGAAAGTAATTCAACAATTATTGTTATTATTATTATTTATTGACTTCTCAGACGTGTTACATCCAAAAATACATTAAAATCTCACAATAAAATAAAATAACAAAATCAGAATAAAAATAAAAATAAAATATAACGTCAAAATTAAAATTAACATCAAAATTAAAGTCAAAAACAAATTAAATGGAATGGAAGCCCAAGTTGAGCCATTATGGCCGTACGGTAAACCTTACCAACCAAATAGAAAAAATGTTTTTTTTTTAATTTAAAACTTGCAATCGTGATGGATTGATGAATGAACTTGTTTTTGTTTTCGAATGCCTGCTTTTTTTCTTTTTCGTCAAATTGGGAATCCAATCCAATCTGTATGTGGGCTTTAAATTGAGTTTATTTTTTATTTTACCTGACCTTTGACAATAACATTTTTGATCAGATTTTTTTAAAGATCAAAGATCATTTTATGAGCCAGTTAAAAAAGCTTAAATATTTCAATTTTACCTATGCTGGCAACGTTCGGACTATCAATAATATTTTAATGCCAGGTAATCTCGTCTAGTGTAGGCTTTAGTCGAATCTAAGCCATCCGAAAAATTCCATATTTGCTCTCAAAGCTTTTTATAAAATCCTCTCCATCAAAGAGAAATCCCTGACATTTTAGTTCGTTTCACTTGACGGGCAAGCTCCATTTGCAACTTATTGCCAAGTGCACTTTGTAAAAAAATATGAAGGATAAAAATACCGGAATACCGGAGGTGTATTTTTATCCACATCGTGGAAATCGTGCATCAAGATTTTTAGAGGAAAATTGCACGAAATATTCCAAAAGGAATACTGACGTAGGTATTTTTTGTGAAGAAGGGTCTTGCTGTTGCAAGCTTGTATGTGGATGTGCAGAGGGTCTTTGGAACTGGTCTCTTAAGTGGTCCCAGAGCTCCTCTCCATGTGCTGATGTGTACCACAGAAGTGGTTTTAGTGAGGTAAAAGTCCCACACTACCGATCTTTTGACCGAAGATCAGCCATTCCCGAAAGTTTTCCTCTGACCGCAAAAAAATCAGTTTTCAATTTTTTTGAAGTCGTTTAATAAAAACAATGGAGCGATGTCAAACGGGTCTGTTCACAGGAAATACAACAACTAAGTCTACGTCTAGCATACATTTTTGAGACTCTGAACCTACAATCCTGCATTTTTACAGAGACGAACTGCCTGACGATTGCATTAATTGTTCTCAAACCCTCTGCCTCCAAGATTTGGCAATGCGCCCGTGCCTTGAAATAGCTGATCAATCTGACATTGCACTTAACACCAACATCGATAAACTTGTCTTATGCACTTGCATTAAAGGGGCCACGTTTTGATTTGAATTAAATTTTAATTACCTACTACTGGCACCATGACATATGGGATTGTGGTGTTAAAAAAAACTTGTGGAAATGGTAAAGGACGTTGGACGTTTTGAGAGAGCATCTTTAGCTGTGTTCAGCCTAATTAATATTATTATGAGCTCACGTTGTCCCATTGCAGGGCAAAGGCCTCCCTTCCCTCTTTTCATCTTTCGCGCTCAGAATCAGAATATTTATTTGTAAAACATAGGTTGAAGTTGGACTGAAGATGAATATGTCGAAGACCAAAGTTATGTGTAATGAAACACCAAAAACCATAAAAGTAGATGGGGAGCCAATACAACATGTCCAGGAATATCTCTACTTGGGCCAAGTAGTCTCTTTCCAGGCGAGACAAGACAAAGAAGTCGCAAGACGGACCGAAAACGCCTGGAAGAGTTACTGGTCCATGAAGGAACTGTTTAAGGGTGATCTGCCTATGGCACTAAAACGCAGACTCATGGACATGTGTATCCTCCCCGTCTTAACTTACGGTGCACAGACTTGGTCTTTGACTAACATCCAGAAGTCCAAACTCAAGGTTTGCCAGCGAGGAATGGAGCGAAGTATATTAGGTGTTAAATTAACAGACCGTGTAAGAAACACAATACTGCGCTCCAAAACAAATATAGCTGACGTGGCTCAGAAGGCTGCCCAACTGAAATGGGACTGGGCAGGACATGTCTGCCGCATGCCGGACAAACTGTGGGCCAAAATAGCAGAAAACTGGTGCCCTGAGACGGTGAGACGAGGTCGTGGTAGGCCACGTAGGAGATGGCGGGACGAACTAGACAGGTTCCATCCAAACTGGAAGGAGGACGCTCAGTGTCGCGGAAAATGGAAGGAGTGGAGGGAGGCCTTTGCCCAGGAGTGGGACAGAACAGGCTACTAAAAAAAAAAAAAAACATAGGTATTACATAATAGCAGGGTAAACAATATTTGGCCGCTATGTTTTGACGTGTAGGTGTACAAATTTTTGACATCAAAATTAAAATTTAAACAAAACGATAAAACATAAAAATCAAAATTAATTGAAAACAAAATTAAATACTTATAAGAAAAAACAAAATATATTTTAAAAATCTTAAAAATTAAGAAAAACAGATAGGTACAGCAGTCTTCATAAGAATCGAATATGCGATGTAATGCGATTGTAGGCGAATCCTTTAAAGCTCATCCAGTCTTCTCCTGGGCAGACCTCGTTGTCCTTGTTCATTCTAAGTTGAATTAATAAGTTTTGATTTTGGAATATAATGCAGCAGTCTATGGTAAATGCATAACCATGGTCTGCAAAAAAACATTGAGGAATCAAAATGGAAATAACCACGCAGGCGTGAAAGCTTTTCTAGACTGACTCGACCTTCAGTAAAAAAGAAATTTAATAATTATGAAAACCACGTGTAACTGCATTAAAAACAAAATACTACCGTTTACGTTCCAAATGATGACTCACGTACAAATATTACAACAAGGTGTGCAAATTAAAAATGATTATTCCAAAATAAAAAAGTCGTATCCACTTATAAGCATACTCAAATTACTACACATACGACCTTATGCTTCCAGACTTTGTAGTTCGGATGAAATATGAAAATGAAGTTTTACGAACTAATATTTGCACGTCAATGGCCTTCGTAAGCGTAGTTTATAATGTATAATTATGTACCTACACCTACGTATAGCTTTTGTTGATTCGAGAGCATGAAGTCATCACATATATGTACTAAGTATGTGTATATACGCCAACACATATCATTGTTACTTCACTTATTTAATCAGATGCTCAATGAGCCTATTTATTGAAGAAGTTATTCGATTCTCCATTCAATATTTTATTTCTTTTTACTGTCAAACATTGAGTCATCTCATCACAGAAATGTCCTTGGTGCGATATGGTTGCAAAGTGTATATTTATTTAGTGTTGCATGACTGTCAGTAAATAATAATTTTGTGATCAAATAAAATTGGCTATTGGGATAAGAAATTCTTTAAAACATATTTTTATGTTTTCTGACGTATGTGGCGTTATTTTGTTTACAATTCGAAAGCTTACAAATGTACCTATGTTAAGAAGTTCTTCTAAACTTGCATCATCATCTGCCTAAGCTTTTCCCAACTTACATGGAGCGACTGCCTATCCAACTTTCACAACCCTGTAACTGGAGTGATACATTACCCCTTGGCTGTTAGAGCTTCGGACTAACAGAAGCGACTGTGAAAGATCTACAAATGCCAGCCGGGACCAACGTCTTCATGTGCTTCACTTGCTTAATCATCATCATCTTCCTGCCCTTATCCCATTTTACTTGTGGTCGGCGCAATACGTTTTTTTCTTCCATTCTCCCCTATCAGACGTCACAGTATCATTTACTCCTTTTTCACTCATATCATTCCTTAGACAATCCATCCATCTTTTCTTTGGCCTTCCTCTTCCTCTCCATCCATCAACATTCATACCCATCACTCTCTTAGTCACATGATTCTCATCCCTCCTCATCACATGTCCATACCAAGACAGACGATTCCCTTTCATTTTTTCTGTAACAGGCGTCACTTTCAAACTTCCCCTTATAAACTCATTCCTTACTTTATCCATTCTTGTCACTCCACACATCCATCTCAACACCCTCATCTCCGCTACATGCAATGCTTCACTTGCTTAAATTACGAAATATTTTTACGATTTTGAAGCGTCGATATTTACACACAAACATCCGACTTTTTGCAGTTGAGTAAGGGTCATATTCTATTTACCCGTCTAGCAATTCCATTTGCCGTCCTTTCCAATCTTCGTCGTCCCAACACATTCGAGTTTTACGCCGGAAATATTGCATGTTGCCATATCCTCTAGCCTTCGTTCATGCATCTGGTCAAATTTCCTTCATGACCCTGGAATTTTAAATGAGTATCGAAATATACGATCGTCCTTTCGTTTTGAAGACGAGGTCGGCTGAAAATGATTTTGGCTGTCATCTTGTAGGATAAGTGGTTGCATTTCTGAGTACTTTTTTGACGTAGAAACCTAATAATAGCATAGCTCAGGAAATTGTTATCATTTAATAATCATGTTTCACACTTTAGAACATAATCTAGTCTAGACCAGTCCTAATCCTAATTAATATTAAAGCCGCAAAAGTGAGTTTGTTTTGCTTTTACACCTAAATCGCTGGGGTGCGTCTCATTTCATGTAAAGTTATTTGATATATTTTCATTTCAATAACGTTCACATGATATAATCAACGTGAGATATACCAACGATTGATATAATTTCTTTACACATAATGTTTGTGTTACTCTAAAACTCATTTTATATAATTTTATTTGATATAACGTTTATTTAAGCGAAAATCATTATGATAACGTTTGAAACACATAATTTAACGTTTAAACTATTTTCTTTGATGACTAGCTTATCCTTTGGACTTTGATTGTTTGCCTTCACGATAGCTATTGTTATTAGAAAAATGTAGTACCCAAGAGCGAGCGAAGCGAGCTCGGGACTTGGGGCACCCCGACACGGACAGCTTAGGTTCAAAATTAGGCACGCAGAAATAGGAGCCCCGCGAAGCAGGGCTCCGTCGAGCCAGCACTACAGGTAGTAATCAGTTATTTGACCTAGGATGCAAGAGCGAGCGAAGCGAGCTCGGGACTTGGGGCACCCCGACACGGACAGGTTAGGTTCGAAGGGGATGGCGGGGTCTGAAAGACCCCGCCATCCCCTTCGTGTTAGGTTACTTTAAACCCTGTACGCAGAAATAGGAGCCCCGCGAAGCGGGGCTCCGTTGAGCATTCATGGCAGGTGGTACTATTACTAGGTACAGACGCCAGCAGGTCAACCAACCCGAAACTGTCAGATTTTATCAATTGAACATTAACCTTCCACTAGGGTGCTGTCAAACTAGTGTCAGAAGCACTTCATGCTATCAAAGTTCTTCCTATAAAAATTACTAAAACAGTGAATTAAGTGCTAAAAACTATATCTAAGTGTAGCTAAAGTGTTCACGCTAGTGCGATAACGTTATCTAGTGCTAAAATTCGTTTGAACACCATAAATATTACAATCAAAACTCTCAAATTATCTTAGTGAAAAACTTCTACCCTCAACTAAATTAATAAAAGTCAACCGAAAAAAATCAGTTCCTGTCATTTTCAAATGACAGCTGCTGTCAGCGTCATGAATGTCATGGGCTAGTGTTGCCACCTTTTAGGAAAAATCTCCCATATTATGGATCCATCAGGGGAAATTCCAGGTCCACATCAAGAACAACACAAAACAAAACACTTGACTCAGCAAGTGTTTCACAAAGCTTTATTCAACAGCAGACCACGTTCACAAAGCCTGACTTCTACACTTTCGCAAAGTACTACAAACATAGACCTTACTGATGAAAGCAGCTCAAAACCGGAAGAGAACGAAGATGGTTTTAAAGAAGTCTCTTACCCAAAAAAGAGACAGAGAGAGGGTCCGGAGATATACAGGAACGAAAAACAGGCCAAAATAAATAACTACTGGCTAAGCAAACCAATCGAAACCTCAAACAGCTTTTCCAACCTCGAGGAAGAAATCTTTACTCCCAATACCCAGTCGAAAGAAACAACGAAGCCTCCACCAATCTATGTTGATAAGGTCAGCAATATCCAACCACTTATTAAACTTCTTGATGAACATGCCAATGGTAGCTATGAAATAAAAGTTCTCCGTGATGAACAGGTAAAAATCCAACCTAAGTCTTCTGAGACCTATTCACAAATCGTAAAGCAATTGGAAATTAAACAAACAGAGTTCTACACCTACAAACCTAAGGAAGACAGAAGTTTCAGAGTGGTATTAAAAAATATTCACCCTTCCACAGATATAAATGAAATATCAGAAGAACTTCTTAGTCTAGGTCATACCGTAATAAACATTTGGAATATAAAGCAAAGAATCACGAAAAAACCTTTACCAATGTTTATCGTGGAATTACAACCAGAAAGCAACAACAAGTCAATCTACGAAGTTGTGAGTCTATTACATTGCCGCTGTTCCTTTGAGCCTCCACGACCTAAACGAGAGATTCCACAATGTGCTAATTGTCAACAATATGGGCACACTAAGAGGTACTGCCATAGGAAACCCAAATGCATTAAATGTGCTGGAGACCATTCCTCTGTTAACTGCGAAAGAAAAGGAAGATCAGACAGTGTAAAATGTTCTGTGTGATGGGAATCATCCCGCAAACTACAAAGGTTGTGTTGTTTACCAAGAACTGCAGAAATTCAAAAAACCGACAATAAAAACAAAGATGCCATCAGACAACAAAGCACCAAAGCCAGTTCCACATCATAATGTAACATCCAGCAATACTCCCTTCCATATGACTTACAGTCAAGCAGCTCAAATAAACAGGAATGACCAGTTACCCCCAACAACTCAAACCAGTCAAAGTACAAATGAAACAGAACACATGCTAAACATGTTAAAACAACTAATGCAGCAAATGACAACAATGACAAACCTTCTTATCAACCTCATGACCAAAATTACTCAAAATTCGATAAATTAAACATGGTCTTATGGAATGCTAACGGCGCATCACAACATATTTTAGAACTGAAACCATTCTTAGAAATGAATAAGATAGACTTACTACTTATCTCAGAAACTCACTTTACTGACAAGAGTTATTTTTCAATACCCCAATATACACTTTATCACACCATGCACCCAGATGGAAAAGCTCATGGTGGATCTGCAATTCTCATAAAATCTAACATTAAGCATTATGAAAATAACCCTTACTGCACACAAGAAATACAGGCAACTAGTGTAACAATCGAAGACTGGATAGGGCCATTGGTAATATCAGCTGTTTATAGCCCACCAAAACACAATATTAAGACAGAAGACTATCTAAAATACCTAAGGACATTGGGTCACCGATTCTTGGCAGGGGGTGACTATAACGCTAAACACACACACTGGGGATCCCGGATAATTACAACGAAAGGACGTCAGCTCTATCAAGCACTTCAAATACAGAACCTAGATATTATATCGACAGGAGAACCAACATACTGGCCTACAGATGTGAACAAGGTACCGGATCTCATCGATTTTTGTATTATAAAAGGCATCTGTAAAAAATATATTTCATGCACCTCCAGTCAAGATTTGTCATCAGACCACTCACCAGTATTCATCAAACTCAGCCGCAAAATTCTAGAAAAACCAAAACCCTGCAAACTACACAGCAGAAAAACCAAGTGGCCACTGTTTAGACATCTTGTTGAGTCTTCTATAAACAATAAACTCCCACTGCACAATGAAGATGATATCTATCAGGCAGTCGAGCATTTTAATTATTGCATTCAACAATCCGCATGGAGCGCCACGCCTCCATCAACAACAAAACCTACGGATATACAGTGGTCTGAAACCGTCCGAGACTTACTGAATGAGAAGCGCAAAGCAAGAAAACGCTGGCAAACGACGAGATACCCTGGTGACAAGAAACACCTTAACTATGTCACAACTCGTCTTAAATTAGCACTCAGTGAAGATCAAAATCGAGAGATGGAAGAATATACCAAAAATCTAGACGCAACGGCAAGTTCAAATTATTCTCTCTGGCGAGCAACAAAAAAGCTTAAAAGACCTGTAGCAAGCCAAGCACCAATACGCAAAAGCGATAACACATGGGCCAAAAGTGACTTTGAAAAAGCTCAAACTTTCGCCGAACACCTAAGGGAAGTATTTACACCCAATAATGCTCAAGGATCACAAACACTGCATAGTGAAATAGAATCATATTTACAGCAAACATACCAACTCGACTTGCCTCTAGAAAAAGTAACGAAAAATTAAGTAAGAGCTGCCATCAATAAACTGAATGAACGCAAAGCACCTGGATATGATTTAATAACAGCAAAAATATTGAAAGAATTACCTGAAGCAGGCATAACTTTCCTCACTGCTTTATTCAACGCAATTCTTTTAAAGGGGTATGTGCCTTCTCAATGGAAAGTAGCTCAAATTATTATGATAGCAAAGCCTGGAAAGTGCCCCGGAGATGTGAAATCCTACCGTCCCATTAGCTTGTTGTCTATTCCTTCAAAATTACTAGAGACATTGTTCTTGAAAAGACTAAGACCACTGATAGACCAAAACGCTCTCTTGCCTGACCACCAGTTCGGGTTTAGACAAAGTCATGGAACTATAGAACAAATACATCGTCTGGTCGAAAAAATTCATATGACATATGAGGAGAAAAAATACTGCTCAGCTGCTTTTCTAGACATTTCACAAGCTTTCGATCGTGTTTGGCACGAGGGCCTTTTATATAAAATTAAAAAATCACTCCCAATAAACTACTACAATTTTATTAAATCCTACCTAGAGAAGAGGTACTTCTTTGTAAAACAGGGCAACGAAATAACTGGTTTGAACGAAATTCGAGCAGGAGTTCCTCAAGGCAGTGTGCTGGGCCCCACTCTTTACCTTCTTTATACAGCTGATCTCCCCGTCTCAGAAGAAGTAGTCATGGGTACGTTTGCCGATGACACTGCTACACTAGCTGTGCATGAAGATGCCGCCCAGGCATCAGAGATGCTACAAAGAAGCTTAGACGAAATATCTAACTGGCTAAGAGAATGGAGAATAAAAGCAAATGAAACCAAGTCTGTACATGTGACGTTCACAACGAGGAGAGAGACATGCCCACCTGTAAAACTAAATAATATTCAGATTCCCCAAGCAGAAGAAGCTAAATACCTCGGAATGTACTTGGATCGGCGACTAACCTGGCGAAAACATATATTCACGAAGCGAAAAGCATTGAGCCTACAACTAAGGAAACACTATTGGCTACTATCAAAAAAATCCAAGCTCTCCCTTGAAAATAAGCTCAGGATTTATAAATCTATCATAATGCCTATATGGACATATGGGATACAGCTGTGGGGCACGGCAGCCAATTCCAACATTGACATACTCCAAAGGTTCCAGTCAAAAATGCTTAGGATTATAACTAATGCACCATGGTACATGACCAATGATAGATTACATCGGGACTTAGGAATACCAAAGCTGAAAGAACAAGTCATGCAAGCTGTCGGAGCTTACAGGGATAGGATTGCTGCTCATCCAAATAGACTGGCATCAAACCTGATGCAAACAAGACCATTCAAGAGGCTTAAAAGAAGAACTACACAAGACCTAATAAAATAACAGATAGCACACAATATAGTAATTGATGCGGGTGCTCCACTGGGAGCATACCAGGCATGACTATCTCAAGTTAACACAAAAGATGCTGAATGTCAGTGGATGGACAGATTGCATCAAAAATCAATAAAAAAAAAAAAAACAAAAACCTTCCACTATTGTGATAAGGTTGAAAATCTATTGAAGAAATTTGGCAGATTGTGGTAGGTTGATGTGCTGGCGTCTGTACATCAGAGTTAGATTACTTACCAAGAAGAAAAAAAAAAATAGACCAACTAAGTTTTATGTCTTTTGAGTGGTATACAAAACGATTTTATACTCATTGATTGTTATGCTAATAAAAATTAGTCATTATAAAATTATGTCAATCGTATATTATATTAACAGATCGTTATATCAAATAAAATTATATATTCAGTTGTTATCTCTTGTAAATATTAGAAATTTTGTAGTTATATCATATATTACTTTCCCAAATCGCTGCACTGATATTGTTTTTTTTTGTATAGAGATACTTGAATACTTCGGACCATGACAGTTAATTAATTTTGTATAGTAACTATGTATCGTAACGGAAGACGAACTTAATTAACAACGGAAGGATTATCTAAGTTGCGGTAAAGGGTTACCGATAAAACCGGTATCGATACTACCGATACCGTTTCATAAGCTATTAAGTCATAATCGGTATCAACTAATTCTTGTTGATATTTACAGGAGGATATTGTAGTTTGAATAATAATTAAGTGTTTGTTTTGCATGTAATAATTATCTTCAAATACAAGTTCGAAATTGCAAGCCCGATCAACTGCGGTGATCAATGCTAATTACATCGATGGTGCACTGTGCACACATGCCCGTAATGTGCGAGGATCTTTGCAAAGAAGATTGGTAACTTAAGCGACATGCAAGCACCCGAACGAAATCTACAGCGGAACTGAAGTAATCACTTTGGCCGAAATCGGTCGGTTCAGATTTATCATCATCATTTATAATTATGATTATTGAGCTCATACTAAATATTATCAGCCTATTACCGTCCACTGCTGAACGTAAGCCTCCCCCAAAGAGCGCCAACTCTCCCGATCCTGGGCAGCCCGCATCCATCCACTGCCAGCCACATTCTTCAAATCATCGACCCATCTTGCCGCAGGGCGTCCTACACTACGTTTGCCTATTCGCGGTCTCCACTCTAGCACCTGTCTGCTCCATCTACCATCGGTCCGTCTAAAGACGTGGCCGGCCCACTTCCACTTCAACGTGCTTATTCTACGCGCAATGTCGATTAATTTGGTTCTCTGGCGAATGACTTCGTTCCGAATTCTATCCGCCAGAGAGACTCCGAGCTTTGCCCATTGCACGCTGAGCAACCTTGAATTTGTGGACCAGGCCTATGGTAAGTGTCCACGTTTCGGGTCCGTAAGTCATTACGGGTAGGACGCACTGGTTATAAACCCATACCATACCCATACTAAAATAAAGCTTGAACTTCTAACTTTGTCATTCAATCAGACAGGACTCTGGGTTCCGTCTGTAACATTGTCAACCACGTAAGAACATTAAAAGTACTTGCTGTCTTCGCTAGTAGTATCATTGATAGAAAAGCCCCTTTCGACCCAAGAGGCACCGCCCCGCCAGTCTCTTGGGCACTTTACCAGCTGAGATGAATTTTACGATGCTTTGTAAAATAGTTCAGTTAAATATTTTGTTAAATATTATTAAAACAATCGTTTCTATGAGCTTTAAAACTTAGCTTAGAATTTTTGAGTTACCTACTAAATAAAAATTTTATACATCTAGTTTACATTTACACAACCTCTAATCGACCTGGCTTACTCAATTACACTTTAAACTATAAACTACATAACGTTTGACCTTGACATTCAATGTCAAGGTCGTTTTCTCAATGTCAAGGTTGTTCTATTTCCAGCTGTTACTATTACAGGGTTGTATAAATAACCCGACGGCGTTAAACTGCCAATAGACGAGCTATTAAGGCGAATACGAAGTGACGGATATATTCAATATGCCAGTCGGTCAAGGTTCGGGAAGGTGTCTTTTTGATCTTGGGTGAACTTGCTTAGCTTCCAGATAGGTACTTTTTTTGTTATCGTGGTAAAATCATCAAATGAGTCCTCTTATCCAGGGAGCGGGGCGGGAGACACTGTCAGATTCGTACTGACTAAAATCTATGGTCTCCTTCAATAAGAATATAATTTGGAGCACTTTCATCCACTCTTAACTTGATTTGAAAGGCAACGTAAGGAATATAATCAAAGTATTTTCTCTTTTAAATAGACTGTCTTAAGGTCAATTAATGGGGAAGGCCGGTCAAAGCTAATTGTAGATGGCGCCACCATAGTTAAGTCCTAATCCGACCAATGAGGTAGTACTATTTTGAAGTACCTATAAGATTTGAGCCAACGACGATGCTTGGAACAAGCTATGCTAGCGCCATTAGTTCCCCAGTTGCCATCCCCATTGATCAATAATTAAACTGTTGTTAAAACCCATTTTTTTTTTATTTACTAAAAGAGATATAATACCGTGGTAATTTGTTATGTTGCCTTACAAATTAAGCTGCCTAGGTCTGGATTCTGGAGATGCTAAAATATTAATTAACAATTTAATAATTATTTCGCCATGCGCCGTGCCTCATTGGGCATGCTTACATCTGTAGGACATTCATCTAATATTTTTGATGATTGATGCTGACTTTAACGGTTTCAAGTATCGTTCGAATGACCAATTAATAATTAGTAATTCAAGTATGTGTTCAAGAAGCAATGTCTTCACGCACCGTTGCCGCTCGTCGAATTCTAACATGACGTTATCGAGTTACTAACTGGAGGAAAGGTGTGGAAGAACTATGTAATAACACGACGTTTTGTTGCTAAGTTTCTTGGAAGCTGTATCTTTCATAATTTTCATCATCATTATTGGTAGACTTGTTCTATAAAAGCATCATTCAGCATATTCATATCGCATACCGAACTATTTCGACCAGATTCGGACTTATGCAGTTTCATTGTTCGAATAATTCCTGACTTGAATAGTTAATAATGAACAAATTAGGAACGAAGTTTTTTGATTTATTAGTTAAACTAACAATTAGTTAAAATTCCATACATTTTTAACCATTCGTTAGTAAATGTATAGCATTTTAACATGTGCATCTGGACTGAGAGCCCGTTTTTTTTTATTGTTGGATCAACTTGAAACTTATAGGGGTTTTAGTTAAAAATAGTTAAAATTTGATGCCGCAAAGCATACATTTCTTAAACGTGAAACAAAGCTGTTATAGGCGAATGTCTGTGGCCCTCAGTTCAGGCGACTTATAGTTTACTGAACTATTGGTAAAACAACTGGACTTAAGCTTCTTATTAGTCGTTTACTTAGCTAAACTCAAAGGTTTTCTCGTCTTTAAAGATCAATAAAGTTCCTGTCATCTATTTTCCCCAATTTTGTATCACCCGGTAACAAAGTGTTGATCAAGTTGACGGCCACCGCGTCCAAAAATAAAGACGATTGGTGTGGGAACGGACCGCGACCGTTGGGGTGATGCCTTGAATATACACGCTTCAATTAACATCAAATTTTGTTTAAGGTAGTGATTTTATAAACAAGATGATGTGAGAGACATACTTATCTTAAACATAGATATTACGCTTTTTATGCATATTGAGCTATGAGGTGTAAAACGGATACAGGTGGAGGAGGAGCTCGTGCTTAAATAATAGGCTATTTGACAGTATCAATAAATTATAAATCTAATTAGATAAATTTATTTAGAGTTTTGAAAAATAACGGACACATATTTTTTCTTATGTAAAATCAATGAATATTTACCAAGATGTAAAACATCAAGACTCGAGAGTGGGGCTCGTGACGTCAGAATTCAGTAAAAAATGTACTGAATTGTGACGTATTGGCAATTTTAAAAGCATCATATCTCCGTCAATTTTGGTTTGCGTAAAAAAAGAAAAAATACGGGTCAAATATTATTTGATAATCTAACTGACGGACTAATTAGAATTTTTTAGTCAAATAGCCTATTACAGCCGCAAGGAAAATCGTTCCGGGTTAAGCCGCGCTTGCTGAGGATTTTCTGTGGATGAGTGACCATCTGTCATAGCGAGTTTCCTCCGTGCCTCGGAAAGCACTTACTTAAAGCCTTTGATCCCGGCTGTCATTTGTAGATCTTTGACAGTCGTTACTATTAGTCAGAAGCTCTAAAAGTAGTCAACTAGCCTTACCATGGGGTTTCTCATTCCCAAGTTACTGGGGGACGCCCGATAGTCAGTCGTCGCTCCATGTAACATTCTGATATTCAACTGCATCTGGTTCGATTGGAAGCCAACCCCAACAGTTGGGAAAAGACTAGGCAGGTGATGATGATGGAGGATGATCTGATGCATCTGGTCATGTGGTCTATAATGTTACATTACACGCGAATTAAAGTAGTTTAAGAGCAGTGGTGACCCAGTGGTATCGGCTTCGACTTACGAGTTGTAGGTCGTGGGTTCGAACCCCGTCAGGCGCATTACTTTGTGTAATTAATTTCAACACCACCTACTCTCAAAACGGTGAAGGAAAACATCGTGAGGAAACCGGCATGTCCTAGAACCAAAAATTCGAAGACATGTGACATCTACCAATCCGCACTGAGCCCGCGTGGTAGATTACGGCCCACTCCCTCTCTCAGAGAGAAGGCCTGTGCCCCAGCAGTGGGAACATTTATAGGCTGATGATGATGATGTGAATAACGATTCATTATTCGCATCTACAAAAACGTATATTTTCGTAGCCAGAACCTATTCATAACATAAGAAAGATATCATCTACAATTCCGCCAGTAAAGATTATCTACTAAACATGCCTTTACGGAATTACATCAACCTTTTGTTAGGGGAATCCGTTTTTAACAGAGCGTTACGGTTAACTGTTGATCATAAAAGAGTTTATCATAAGGCCTTTGAAAATACATGCATTGTTGGCCGTGTTTAGTGAAAGGGCCATTAAAGAATCAAGAGTTTGTATGCGAGTTATTTATTTATTTACTTAAAGGTCCACCTCAACCGTTAAGAGGAAATGCGAGTGGATAATTTTCATTTATACGTAGTTGCCTAATTTGAAAACTAAGCCTCTTTTGACAGCGGACATAACAGGTAATATAAGCATTTTTTGAGGGTTCTAGCGTGCATGAAAAAACGTCCCAAAAACATAGATGCACTAGCTGACCCGGCAAACGTTGTTTTGCCATATAAATAATTAAAAAAAAAATTAGGTGTGGACTACCCCTAACATTTAGGGGGATGAAAAATAGATGTTGGCCGATTCTCATAGATACCGGATAAGCACAAAAAATTTCATCAAAATCGGTCAAGCCGTTTCGGAGGAGTATGGCATCGAAAACTGTGAAACGAGAATTTTATATGTATATTAGAAGATAGATAGAAGAAGTGATTGTTCTGTTAAAAATCATTGCTGTATGGCCCATATTCAGAAAGCAAAGAGGCGTTAACGTTTGTATGGAGAAAAGACAACTCGCATATCCTCTTAAGCGCCATTGGGTAAGTCATAACAACCACCGCATTTGAAGACGTATATCTCACTTAAATGTATAAAATGCAGTCGAGAACTTTCTGCTGGAACTTTAATGTGATATTTATATTTATTAGTCGAAATATGACGTTTAGGTGCACATTACAGCTAAGTATGATGTTATTTTGCTATTGAATTTAAGTGAAAATTATTGGTGTTATGGACCCGGCCGACCCGTTAAAATATTTGAAACAACATGCCGTGGTATCATTTTTGGGGTGTCCTAACTTCACGCGCCCCTCTCTCAAATTTTGATGCGTTATATTATCTTGGTTAATATTCATTGATTTTACAAAAGCAAAAAACGTGTTCATTTTTCAAAATTCTATATGACGAACTTATTAGATTTTTGCAATTTATCCGAATTTATAATAGGTAGTCTGACAAATTACTTTGAGCCTATTCTCAAAGCCCTCGATTTTATTTAAAGTCAATTTAATCAAAAAATTTACTATAAATAGTATCAAATCTAATAATAAACGAAAGTATTTCTAGTTTCGTTAGACTGAAAGGTCAAACGGATGTCGGAAGTAGGGTACATCGAGCTCCAAGGACTGCGAGGTTAATTACTAGTGGAGCGAGGATGAGCTGAGATATTGAAGGAAATTATTGAGTATTGTCTTATTTAGAAGGAGAAGATCGAGGCGAAATGAAACCTTAACGTTTACCAGAAAGTTCAATGTCATTTGTCGGGATCTTCAAATTTTTATCTGTTAAACAGTACGAGTTTTTTTTTAACTAAGGGAATTAAACGGAACATCATATTAAAAAAATCCGTAATACTGTCAACTGGTAATTTGCCCAAGGCACTGGCGGTATTGCCATGATGCTTGACAAAGATCCTTTGGCCAATGAAAAAGCCTGGTCTTAGATCACGATCACGGGAAGCGTCTACTTAGCGTTCAGGAATTTATTTTATTGCTAGATATAGCTACTTACATAGCATTTAGCATAGGTACTTGAAAAATCGCATGATTGAAGCAATTCGCACTAAGCGTTTCCAAACGTCTTTTATAATGCGGACAGCGAAGGAGTGGAACATTCTGCCTGCGTCTGTGTTTCCGAATACAAACGTATACAACCCTAATCTCTTCAAAGTTAGAGTGAACAGGCTTCTCCTAGGTAAGCTCGCTCCATCGTCGACCTTGTCTTAGTCACTCCTGACCTAGACTGAGGTCAAGAGCAAACCCATCAAACATTAAAAAAAAAAATCCACCGGTGTCGAATTCACGCAAGCAAACACGAACAAATTATGCGCGAACAATCAATTAATGTTCGCGCACAACTGGATACTTTTGTGTGCGCACTCCTTGATTTAGTTCATTTTTGTTTGCACAGAGCCTTTGTCACTGGACACATAGGCTAAATGCGATACCATCGTGAATCGTATTAAAATAACAAAGTGTGGACTGTGATAGGCCAAGTTAATTGATTGTTCACAGGCCAGGTCAATTGATAATACTACAGCACTGACATAATTCATACATATTATTAGTTGATATCACTAAGGTGAAACAATGGTCAACCTATATTAAATTGATATGCTAATAATACTGTTAGTCTGGGCAACGAATGATTGTGGTTGGAAAAGTCGAAAGCAGAAAATCTGACTTATGAACTTTGTTTGGACTAGTTAGAAGATAAACATATTAAAAGTCCTGACCCCTCCGAGGTGAGCCCGAGGGAGAGGGGGGCAAAGAAGGTCCCGTTTTTTGGTTTTTTGCTTATATCTCGAAAACGATGCGTCGTATAAAATTTTGTTGTACTACATAATAAAACCTCATAAAATTCTCTACAACTTTGTTTGTCACACTTTTTATCTATCTCCAATATTTGCATAGCTGTGAGCTCCGAAAAATGACCTATTTTCAAAGGCTACGTTCCTAACATAGTATACTGACTGTCTGTCGTTTTTCTAAAGGTTTTTTCTTTTCATCTTTGAATGGGCATGCACAAAAAAGGCATCGAGTTTTAACGTCAACTTTTGGTTTTGATGACCTCGAAGTATGAATCCCTGAGGGTCCAGCATACGGAGTATGTTTCCTTAGATCTGCTTCTGAAGCTGCTGCTGAAGTCTCTGAGGGTTCACACATCTTGTCGGAAAGAATACACAAGACCCGACAGCATTAAAGCAGATCTAAGGAAACATACTCCGTATGCTGGACCCTCAGGGATTCATACTTCGAGGTCATCAAAACCAAAAGTTGACGTTAAAACTCGATGCCTTTTTTGTGCATGCCCATTCAAAGATGAAAAGAAAAAACTTTTAGAAAAACGACAGACAGTATACTATGTTAGGAACGTAGCCTTTGAAAATAGGTCATTTTTCGGAGCTCACAGCTATGCAAATATTGGAGATAGATAAAAAGTGTGACAAACAAAGTTGTAGAGAATTTTATGAGGTTTTATTATGTAGTACAACAAAATTTTATACGACGCATCGTTTTCGAGATATAAGCAAAAAACCAAAAAACGGGACCTTCTTTGCCCCCCCCCTCCCTCGGGCTCACCCCGGAGGGGTCAGGACTTTTAATATGTTTATCTTCTAACTAGTCCAAACAAAGTTCATAAGTCAGATTTTCTGCTTTCGACTTTTCCAACCACACACCCCTTTTGAGCACTCATTTACCAGACTATGTGAAATGTACGAGGGAACGCTTATTGTCTGATTTATTAAGGCGTTATGTCATCAATTACTTAGGGTTTTTCTAAATATAGTTTTGTGTGTGATCAGTAGTAGAAAACAAATATACAGGGTGAACTTTGAACTGGGCGTGGATGGCTTTATTCGAAAGTATGCGGTACATATCGAAAAATACTGAAAGGAGTCTCCAGGTCGACTGTGACGAAAACTAAAACTAGGTACGTATATTTCATTGGATTTTTAACCGACTTCAAAAAGGAGGAGGTTCTCAATTCGGTCGGTATGTTTTTTTTTTTTTCATGTATGTACACCGATTACTCCGATGTTTCTGGTCCTATTAGTGTAATTCTTTTTTCGTTCGATGCAGTATACTTGCAGTCTGGTCCCATAAAAATATCATCCAATTTGGTTCAGTACTTTTTATTTTGTGAGCATTTTTATTGATGGATGATGTGATGATTTTTACTTTTTTGAGTGTATGTTACGCGATTACTCCGCCAATTGTGGACCGATTTTCAAAATTCTTTGTTTGTTGTACGAGGAATAGTTCACTTTAGGGAACACTGCAAGTTTCATCAAAATCGGTTCAGCAGTTTTTGATAGGGAATTTTATTAGCTTATTGTGTACATGAGCGATGTTAATACCAGTGCTAAGGATTACCAAATTCTAGTGCACATGTAAGAAATGATGTAATTGACAAGAATTTGGGTTGAATATTTAAACTAAAAAGAGTAAAATAAAAAACTTTTTTCAAAAAAAAATTAACCGCCTTCAAAAACAACCACAAAAAAGGGTAAAATAACCTACAAAATTACTTTTCTTTCGGAAGTCGGTGGCATAAAAGACAACGAAATAAAAAAGCAAAGCCACCGACTTCCGAAAGAAAAGTAATTTTGTAGGTTATTTTACCCTTTTTTGTGGTTGTTTTTGAAGGCGGTTAATTTTTTTAGATAAATCAATAATTCTGGCCAGAAGTCGAACCCACTGATTATGGAAAAAAAAACACAAGCTGTATTTTTACATTTTTAGACTATCCAATAGTGTCGCTAATAAGGATCAGTAAGTAATGAAGTACGGTATCCACGCCCAGTTGGAAAATTCAGCATGTATAGGGTCGATTTTTGCTGTCAGGCGACTCCTGATGCCTTCACGAGTTTCACTTTTTTGTGACATAAAGTAAATGGAGACTTTGATGGATAAAATTAGTTGCTCATTCGTACACTAAAGGCGCTTTTTCATTTTCATACAATTTGTGTCGTGATACTTGCAGTACGCTGTGTGGCCAAATACGTAGAATTTATGATAGGGCCGCTGGTGTCTGGGTTACTGTGTTAATTAAGAACCCTTTGGGAATCCCACAGGCCTCTGACATGGTTTTGAACTTATATCTTCTTCTTTGCATAAAACAAAGTCGCTTAGTGTGTCTGTACCCGTGTTTCTTGTGACTGGGAATGTTATCACAATATTTTTGTACTATTTAAATTTTTAAGCTATTGCATAAAAATTGCCAGGGAGAGGGAGAGGGAGAGGGAGAGGGAGAGGGAGAGGGAGAGGGAGAGGGAGAGGGAGGAGGAGGAGAACGTTTCTTGATGTTTCACTTGATTGACGTGGCTGGCCCTATGGCCTATCCTAATTAGTACAGTAATAAATATAATAAATAAATAATTATAATTGCATAAGTTGATTAAAAATGCTATGCAATAGCTTTACTGCGGCAGTCCCCGAGTGCCACTTACTTTTTTTATTAGTTGATTGCTTGCACTGTTCAATTTTTTTTTCTTCCACCTATTAACAAAGCTTAACATTTAGCCTTCTCTTGTTTAGGTGATCATTTAGGTCTCACCTAGTGTCACTGAAACCGTTTATCATTTTATATCAATTTAGGACACAAATGAATTTGACAAGGAAAAAGAAATAAGGACATTGTTTGAGAAGCACGGAGGTGGTTTTTTGTCAATATTTGTAGACCCTCTCGACGAACCTATGTTGTAAATAATCCTTTACATTATGTTTAATTTTAGACCCCTTCAATATTTAAAATGTCAACAGACGAAAATAGCTACTCTGTAATGTACCAAAAAGTTAAATTCGTTACGTCAATGTGTGAGCAAAAACCAAGAATCTATACTAACATTATGAAGCTGAAGAGTTTGTTTGGATGAACACTCTAATCTCAGGAACTGCTGGTATGAAGTCAAATAAAAAACTGGCCAAGTGCGAGTCGGACTCGCCCATAAAGGGTTCCGTAGCAGCAAGTAACATAATATAAAACTTTTTGTAGTTGGTTGTAACTTTGAAATGTAAATTGCGGTTTACGATTTATGACGTATTACTTGATCTCGTTTAAAAATTTCCAATTTTTCGCTGGAAGTTTGCATGGTAATGTACATCATATATTTTTTAGTTTTTTTCCATTCTCTTATTTTAGAAGTTACAGGGGGGAGACATACGAGTACATTTTTACCATTTTAGAAGTGTCTCTCGCGCAAATTCAGTTTAGAAAAAAATGATAATAGTAACCTCAATATAATTTTTAAAGACCTATCCATGGATACCCAACACGTATGGGTTAGGTGAAACAAGAAAATTTGAGTATCAATTCTAAGTATGGGGAACTCCCAAAATTTGTTTTTTTTTTCTATTTTGTGTGAAAATCCTATTGCGGTTCACATAATACATCTACTTACCAAGTTTTAACAGGATAGCTCTCATACTTTCGAAAAAAAGTGGCTGCGATATACGGACGGACTGACAGATAGACATGACGAATCTATACGGGTTCCGTTTTTGCCATTTGGCTACGGAACCCTAAAAATATTTTGTGTTGGATAGTCCATTTATCGAGGAAGGCTATAGGCTATATAACATCACGCTATGACTAATAGGAGGCGAGCTGCGGGGGTGAACCACGGGGAACTGCTAGTGGTCTATAAGCACTTGTTCAAAAAAAAATTGGAATTCATGGGACCTTCTTCCAGCAGAGGGAATAATTGCTGTGCAGAATACATACTCGTATATCTCACTAGGAGTAACTGGGGATCTAAAAATTAACATTAGCAGACTCATAATATGACTTGCCAACTAACGATACTAATTACATCGAAATCGGTTTGGGCGTTCAGAAGTTATGTGGCGAAAAAACGCACGGTTGGCGCAGTGTCGAGGGTTTGATCCCCGCACGGAACAAATATTTGAATGATCTGCAAGTATAATTCTGGTCAGAAGTCGAACACGCTGATTATGAAAAAAAAAATCACACGTATTTTCAGACTGTCCAATAGTGTCGCTAATAAGGATCGGTAAGTAATGAAGTACGGTATCCACGCCCAGTTGGAAAATTCAGCATATATAGGGTCGATTTTTGCTGTTATAAGGCGACTGTTAAAAACGCACTAATCTCAGGAACTTCTGGTTCGAATTGAATAATTCTTTTTGTGTTGGATAGTCATCTCTAGAAAATGGTTGAGCGATCGACTGCTGCGCAGCGTGTCGCGGGTTCGATCCCCGTACGAAACAAATATTTGTATGATCTGCAAGTAGTTGTTCTGGGTGTTTGTGTATGTGAGTATCTATGTTTGTAAACGCATCCACGACACAGGGGCAACGATTTTTAAAAAGAAAGAATACTAATTACATCGAAAACGGTTGAGGCGTTCAGAAGCAATGTGCCGAAAGGAAACCCTCAAACATACATTTGTTGTCGGATTTGTTGTTCATCATCAGTTCAAATGAACTATGAAAACATAACACTCCTTTATTTGGGCAGTCGCGTAAAAAATGTTGGTCAATTGTGTCAAACAGCTAATTTGTAAAAGTTAATTTAAACAGTACTCTTCACGCCTCAAAAATTCAACGGAATTAATAGTTGCTGACTGCTCAACCTCGCACATCGTTAAGTAACACTTAACACTAATTAAACGTAATTAAAAACATTTTAATTAATACGTGGCCTCCATCTGGTCATGTGTGAAAGTTATTTATTTTTACGCTGAAAAGTTAGAACCGTGCAGTTAACTTATGTGTGGGTTTACACGGAATAAATTATCGAAATATACCTTCTTAATACTGTTTGAGTGCGTACAAAAAGTCGTTTACTTTGTGTTTTACCGTCATTTTATTGAATGCCAACTATGATTACTAAATTAATATTTACAGACGAAAGAAAGAGAAAAGTTAAGGTCGCCAAAAAATTCATCCACATCGCCGTCAGAACGCTGGTAGCATTTACCACGTTGGGTGGCAATGCTGACTTTTTGACCAAGAAATGGGCTCTCATGTTACGCGAAGAGTCGAGTAATTAAAAATCTTCAAATAAAAATACCTGGCTATTACTGTGCCTCATCTCATACAAAGAGAGCATGTAATAAAAGGTTACCGGTAAAACATCGGGCACGCCGCAATCGCGGCGGTAAGACCCCTCTTTGAGGAGTGGCTGGATAGGCGTCACGGCGTCCTGACCTACCGCATGACGCAGGTCCTCACCGGACACGGAAGTTTCGGGAGGTACCTGTGTCTGATGAGGAAGAAGGAAACGCCTGGGTGTCACCACTGCGAAGATCGCCCGGAGGACACAGTAGAGCATACGGTGCAAGACTGCCCCGCTTGGGCAGAGCACCGACGTGTCCTCACGGCGGCGATAGGCGGAGACCTCTCGCGCCCGGCATTGGTTGCGGCCATGCTGCGGGGCGAGACGGAGTGGGAAGCGGTCGCCTCCTTCTGCGAAGCAGTAATGCTCGCGAAGGAGGAGGCGGGCCGCGTGAGAGAGAGGACAATGTACTCCCTCCACCCCACCCGCGGTGGTGGACGCCCACGGCGGCGGACGTCGCAAGACGATCTCCGGCCACCGTAGGCGCGGGCATGCGGGCGGCGAGTAAAGGGCAACTCGCAGCCCGACCATGGACCATGCCCGGGTCGACGGCGCGTTGTGTTCGACGCGCGCCTCAAAGAGCGTCAGCATGATGACGGGGCCCCCTCTCTAGAGGGCCAAAGCCTACCGGGGTCGCGGGACTTATATCATTACCGTGACCCCGGGACATAAAGGGATATTGAAGGACACCGTGGATTTTAGTCAGTACAAGTCTGACAGTCCCTCCCGCCCTGCCCGGGGTGGGACGACTCATTTGATGATTTTACCACGATAAAAAACTTTTTCAAAAAAAATGTAACCGCCTTCAAAAACAACCACAAAAAAGGGTAAAATAACCTACAAAATAACTTTTCTTTCAGAAGTCGGTGCCTTTGTTTTTTTTCATTTCATTGTTTTTTTGCCACCGACTTCTGAAAGAAAAGTTATTTTGTAGGTTATTTTACCCTTTTTTATGGTTGTTTTTGAAGGCGGTTACATTTTTTTTGAATTTTTTTTTTATTTTACTCTTTTTAGTTTAAATATTCAACTCAAATTCTTGTCAAATAAATCATTCTCTCTCAAGTGCACAATAAGCTAATAAAATTCCCTATCTCAAAAACTACTGAACCGATTTTGATGAAACTTGCAGTATTCCGTAAGTTAAACAATACTTGGTACAACAAAAAAAGAATTACTTAAATCGGACTTGTAGTTCCAGAGATATGCGAACACAAACTAAATCAGTCGATGCCTACTCCAAGCCGTTGAGGAGTTGTACCTTCCATCATCAGCTCATCCACCTGAGATGATGATTATCAGATGCAAATACTTGAACAGCTTTAGAAAATATATGAAAATGGTACTATGTGCCTATAAAATTTGAAGGTTGCCCTCGATTTCCCTGGGATTCCATCATCAGATCCTGACCTGATGATCATGGGACCAATTGGAAAGTATACCCTTTCCAATTGGTCCAGGCGTCTTCGAGAAATCGGGGAACATACATAAAAAAAAAAAAAAAGATTCCGACGAATTGAGAACCTCCTCCTTTTTTTGAAGTCGGTTAAAAAAAAGGCCTCTACGTTGTAAGAAAATTTATGTCAAGTAGATACTTACTCGTACGTAAGTTTTAAATCTTCAACACCTGCAATCTGCAATCAAGACACCTATTCAAAGAACTAGTAAATCTGGGTCAAGCTTCAAGCGGACTGTCGTATCAGGTAACCGAGACCCTGGAACGTAAAGGGCCATCGAAGAATCACCGTGGATTTTAGTCAGTACAAGCACTGGCAATCGAGATAACTAAATGCGCTGAACTAAGCCATAAGCTTGTGTAAATATACAAGCTTATATAAGGATAATTTGTTCCACGGTGTCCTTCACGTCCTTACGTTCCGGATATAAGACAGTCCTGCGACCCCGGGAATACCCTGAACACCATGAGGAGACCCTGAAGTTCGATTTGGTTAGGTTCCTTTAAACCTTGCAGACAGAAATAGAAGCCCTGCGATCGGGGCTTCGTCAATCCTGCTCAGTTCGAGATTTTACTGAGTCCAAGCCATTGGCTAATATTTATCCGTGTCTTAGCGATGTCCCTAGAATTTTTGCGAAAATTCGGTTTAACTAATTATCCTACGACAGAGACATACCATGGTCCAGTTTTCTTGTTGACAAAGACAGTTTAAACCAGAGAAAATTTGAGCGTTTCACAATAACGTCAGTTAAATAAAATCATACTTATTTCTTACACTTTTATTTTCCAGCATTTTAAACTGCACTGCCCAATAATGACAGTGAACAAAATTGCTTTTTTGAAAAAACTTTCACAGGCATTGTCTGTCCGTTTTCAGCGATGTTTCAGAACTATGGAACTGGGTCGCAGGGCATCACTAACTTTATCTACAAAACGGGGTAGAAAATGCTTGTAATTTGATAAAATACTTTCAATTTGGATGCATGCGGTGCAGTTTTCATGAGGAGAATGTTTTCCAGCTATTTGGTATTATGAGTTTGGTAACATTGTTTGAATTGTTGTTACAGTTTTGGGCTCGACTAAGGATAAAGTTTGTAATACGATTAGCTTCGTACATAATTATCTAACAGGATACGAAGCATAACAATGTTCTAGGTCTGTAATTTCCAGAGAGAGATGCACTTATAAGGTTCATCGCCACATTTGTCCATTTTTTACCGTTCCCAATTTAGGAGTTTTGAGTGAGCAGGTCGTGGGTTCGAACCCCGTCAGGCGCATTACTTTGTGTAATTTATTTCATCACCACTGCTCTCAAAACGGTGAAGGAAAACATTGTGAGGTAACCGGCATGTCCTAGAACCAAAAATTCGAAGACATGTGACATCTACCAATCCGCACTGGGCCCGCGTGGTAGATTACGGCCCACTCCCTCTCACAGAGAGAAGGCCTGTGTCCCAGCAGTGGGAACATTTATAGGCTGATGATGATGATGATGAATCTAGGAATTTTGTATGTTGTGGACCGTTCATTGGCAAACAAAACTCACATACAGAAGCAAATATATTCAGATTCGAAACAACCACTTACTCTACGCATCGGCGTCAAGGGGACGCAGGTGAACTAGTTCTTGAAGAATCATTCTGCCAAAAGTTGGGTTCTTACGGTGTGAGCAAATACTGAAAATGTGGTCCCTTTAACTGTCGGAACAATGCTTCTTCCTACCATCGAAAAGGGCGTGAAAACGTGGAAACTGGTAATGACTGGTATTGCAGACAACAATAGGTGACCGCTTTCCATCATGTGGGTGGGCCATATGCATGTTACCTTTATGGTATAAACAGCCCTACGGGAGAAAGTAGTAAGTTTTTGTCAGTCCAAAACATCTGGGGTGCTAAGACAGGAAACCTCCACGTGCGCCCGAGGACTAGAGTTCCCTCTCGGATACGTCCGGGGGGAAGACCAGTTTTTCGGGCCGGTGCACCCTGGGATGCGGGCAAAAACTCTCCTTAGGCACTGTGTGCCTAAGGGGTTTCTTTGCCCGTATGCAAATAGCCTGTCGGGTGGACGCTCCAACGCGTGTCCCTCTGAACAGCAGAGGGCACAGCGGCGGAGCGGGCTTGCGGACGGTTAATTATAGTCCGACCAAGGACCAAGCCCGGGTCGGTGGCGCGTCGTGTTTCACGCGTCACCGACGGGGCCCCTTATGGGGCCAAATGCCTGCCGGGGTCGCGGATTTTTCTCAATCCAGGATACCGTGGCCCCGGAACGTAAAGGGCATCCGACGGAACACGGGTGGATTTTAGTCAGTAAGAGTCTGACAGTCCCTCCCGCCCCACCCAGGGCGGGAGGACTCATTTGATGATTTTGCCATCCTAAAAAAAAAAAAAAGTCCAAAACATCTACCAATATAATAAAGACCCTTTAAGACAATCGTCTACCCAGCGCTTGTCCATACTAAAAGAGAAAACGTTTTCCTGCCCTATGTTATCCTATCTCAATGATTTAAGTAAAAAACTAGGTTTTTAAGTTTTCTTTTTTTTACAAAATTTATAATAGTTTGAAAGTTACAGGCGCCTAAGAGTTACTATTTTTATGACAAAACGTTCATTGAAATAAAACCTTTGTATTATAAAAACAAAGAAGTTTTAGAATAAAAAGCAAAACCTATAAACCTAGAATATAATATGCTGAAACGATTGAGGCCAGAATCTAAGAGATTGGTCGTGATTTAGTATGTGAAAAACGTTTTCTCCCGGGAGACAAATTTCATATAAAAAATACTTACAGTCAGTCGCGAGCTGCAACGCTCTCTATCGCACGATCGGGGGTCGGGAAGGTGTGGTAGCGACAGCACGAGTTTTTCTAAATACCTATTTTTTAAATGGCAACCGGTATACTTTCCTCTTAAATCCGCTACATTAGTGAAATGCACGCATATATTTGGATAACGTCCGCGCCGTGTCCATCGTGCTAATCCCTCGGATATCGGGGACATGGAAACGTACTGATAGTGTTGAGCAGATAATGTCACACTATCTGGGCAAGCTTTTAATTTGGATGGCCATTTCGACCATGATATCATAGTAAAGGTTAGGGTTGAAGTCTGGTTAAATTAAGAATTGATATATTTTTTTACTGATATTTTTTTGAGGTTTCGGTTCTCGGGTTACACAAACTAGTCTGGCATTTGTACTAGATTGATGGCAAAAGGCTCGATCCGACCCCATTAAATGTCATGGGGTTAAAATCACTACATCAATCAATCAGAGTGTCTACCTCGGGAGCAACATTATTTTAGGTAAAGTCTTGGGATCCCTCGCTGCGGTCAGGATTCTACATTAGAATACCTCGCTAAGCTCGTGATACTTTAGAATCCAATTCCTCCTAGAAACAATCTACTGTTTCTTACAGTATTAACTTGTCATTAAGTAATGCATCTTCTTATCACCTGTTTATATTTTACTATTTTTCATCAACTTGAGGCCTTACCACGAGCTCTTAATCGCTCGCTCTTAAAGCTCGATCCAGTTTAGGCTGTGGGAAAGAGATGGCGTTAGACGACTTGTATAGCTCTGTCTCTTTCCCGCAGCCTAAACTGGATCGCGTTAAGAGCTCGTGGTAAGGCCTCTGACTTGCATATTGCGTAGCTTAAGTCATTCTCTATTAACGTAGATTTCAGGAACACACTGTCGATGTCGGTATCAATACTTAATCACTTGCATTATTGTACGTATTTTGTGGTCACAAACTGTGTCGTTGGCCACCACAATTGGGCCTTCATCGGCTGACCACAGTCGACCACACTCGGCTATAATGCAACCTCGTCCTGAATTATTTTCGTTTTTCAATCGGGCACCGTTTGTTGGTCAGAATGGGTATAAATTGCTGATGTGAAATGGTGCAGTGTAATTGAATTTCGGTTGACAATGCGTTGACCTTGACTGGACATATTATGTTTTTAGCGTGTCTATAGCAATTAAATTATATTAACAACTTAGAACTTTGGCTCTATCACAACCATGAATTAAATCACAGGCACAATAAAAAAAAATAATTATCAAAAATCCAGTTGTTTGTTGGTCTTATATCGACGATGCACTTTCAAAAGCTTATTTACATCCTACATTAAACCTTTCAAAACTTCCAATAGGGTGGTCAAACTGTTAATACGAGGTAAAGACTAAAATTAATAGATTTAAAAAATCTAAAAACCCACGTTTTTAAATGTCCTAAAAAGAAGAAAATAACCCTACGGGGCTAAGAGAGGGGCCACTCAAAACGTGGGGGCGTATATTATATAAGGGATTATTTATGGGATATATTGACATGACGTGAGATCGTAGGTGTAACTTGCAAAGATACGCCCCCACGTTTTGAGTGGCCCCTCTCTTAGCCCCGTAGGGTTATTTTCTTCTTTTTAGGACATTTAAAAACGTGGGTTTTTAGATTTTTTAAATCTATTAATTATTTTATTATTTTTATCATTGTTCATCGGGTTTGAAGCTACCCTGAAAATTTCAGCCTGCTAGCTTATCGGGAAGTGCCTAAAAGCCTGTCCGCCATCTTGGACGTCCGCCATATTGGATTAATAGCCTAGCCTAGCATAAGCCACATGACAATTTTTTTCGTATTCCTGACAGCAAACCCTTTCATTTGATACCCATATCACGGGGGTGGATTTCAAACAGCCAGTCTACCATCTTGGACGTCCGCCATATTGGATTTAAGTCACGTGACTATTTTTTTCGTACTCCTGATAGCAAACCCTTTCATTTGATATCCATATCACAGGGGTGCATTTCAAATAGCCTGTCTGCCATCTTGGACGTCCGCCATATTGGATTTAAGTCCCGTGACTATTTTTTTCGTATTCCTGACAGCAAACCCTTTCATTTGATACCCAGATCATGGGGGTGGGTTTCAAACAGCCAGTCCGCCATCTTGGGGAGGCCGCCATATTGGATTTGTTATGACGTTTCTTAGCTAGTCATGTATTGTCATCAGAACTCAAAGCGTGTACAAAATTTCAGCCTGCTAGCTTATCGGAAAGTGCCTCAAAATTGAGTTGCAAAAGTCCAACCGGAACGACAAACAAACAAGAAAAGTGAGTGTATAAAAACGTGGTAAAAAACTATACTTTATTATCCAATCAAATTCTGAAACATTAAATTTCTTCAAAGATAGCAGAAGATCATCATCAGCATCATCATCATATCAGCCATAGGACGTCCACTGCTGAACATAGGCCTCCCCTTTAGACTTCCAATAGGATCGGTTGTAAGCGGCCTGCATCCAGCGTGACCTTGTGGCCTTCATAAGATCGTCTGCCCACCTAGTGGGTTGACGTAGCTTCGCTTGCCGGTGCGTGGTCTCCATTCGAGAACCTTACGGCCCCATCGGCCATCAGTTCTGCGTGCTATATGGCCTGCCCACTGCCATTTCAACTTGCTAATTCGTTGGTCTATGTCGGTAACTTTGGACGAATCTCCTCATTTCTGAGTCGATCGCGCAGAGAGACTCCGAGCGTAGTCCTCTCCATAGCTCCGTAGCAGAAGATACTCTACAATAATATGAACATTACTTTCAAAGACCGCCATTCAATCCTTATCGTCCAACAATCAAGTCCAGACAGCCTTTATGATCTAGAATATCTAGATCACTAGCACACATTGACATTTAAAAACAGATCGCCGCAGTATTGAATTTAAACCATTCCCATAAACGGCACATGTAAACCGTATTCCTTCGAGAAGCGTGGCAAATCAGTAAACATTATAAAACCAACATAACTTGGAACATAACAGTGGCGCTGCTTGTGAAGACTGAGTGAAACCTCCTGTCAAATCCAATACATTTTAGTGTAGTTCTGTAATTGGCCGTAGTTCAAGTTGAGTTGGTGATGCAAATGTGAACGTTGATTGATGTGTTTCGTGCGTAGATAGCCGTGGTCGATGTAATTCACATGACAAACATGGATTTAATCATGCTTAGGATTTTGTTTAAGTTAATTTTGTTGATGGGAGATTCCTTTGATGTGATTGAAGGAGAAATCAGCGTGGCTTTGAAGAAATAGGTTGTATGTTTCGGTGTAATGATTGATTAGTTACCTGCTGCATTTCCGTTTGTAGGTTTGGTCGGATCAAACATTTGTCTATGCGCGGTTATTTGTTCCGGGTTTCTTGGCGTTGAGTAGAGCGTTGAAAATATTAAAAAAGCGCCATTATTTAGAGGTTAAGCTTTCATATCTAAACCGATGAATAGATTTTGGTGAATTTTTTGTGCATGGACGGTCATAGGCTATATGTCTACTATTTGGCTCAAGGCAAAGGAAAAAGGATATAAATACGTCTGGGTAAGAAACGGCAAGATTTTTGTGAGAAAGACTGACGGCGAGGGACATATTTTGATCAAGAATTTGGACACTATTAGTAAGATTATGTAACGTTTTAATCTGCATCTATCATTATTAATTTTTTTCGTTCCATTTTATTGTTTTTTTGCTCGCATATAGAACAACTTAAAAACTAAATTCAACTCTTTAAAATTATATTATCAAAATAGCCGTGGCCTACGAACAAAGTCCCATGTCTTCTATCAGAATGTATGTTGCAACGACTTTGATGTAATTATATTATCCGAGACTTGGCTTAATAGTTCTGTTATGAGCAGCGAGCTATTCGACGACAGGTACGTAGTCTATAGAAGAGACAGGGAAAATACTAATATTACTGGAGGAAAAAAAGAGGGAGGAGGAGTTCTGATAGCTGTTAAGAAAAGCATTAAGTCCAAACGTGTAAAGGACTGGGAGAGCCAATGTGAGGATCTCTGGGTTACAGTGGAACTACCATGGACACAAACCGTTAGTCGAATTGCTCTCTGCGCGGTATACTTACCACCACCAATACGTCGAAGTAATCTGGAACACTTTGTGAATTCTTGCAGTGCGGTCCTTGAACAATTGACCGACTGTGAGGTTTGTCTCATGGGTGATTTTAACTTGGGTGGCATAGATTGGAAATGTTTAGATGGCACCGGGAATAATGTTGGGTCATGTAGTATCAACGAAGTTTTGTTGGATTTTACTTGTGTTAATGCATTGAAACAGTGTAACTTGATTACGAATGTTGCTGGTCGTATATTGGATCTTGTGCTCTCCTCAATGCGGTTGTGCTGTGTAAATGAAAATGTATATCCTCTGAGTAAAGTGGATCTATATCATCCCGCTCTTGACATTGTTATTTCATTTAATAGGGAATCCAGGCTTCCCTACAATGTAGCAAAAATGACTCCGGACTTTCAGGGGGCGGACTATAATCCTGTACGTAGCTTCTTAAAAGAAATTGACTGGGATTCTTTATTCAGTGGACAAAGTGGTGTGGATGGGATGCTGGAGGTCTTCTATGATACCCTTGGTACCGCGATACAACAATTTTTGCCTTTACGTAAGCCTAAAAACAGAAAATTCCCGTCTTGGTTCAGTCGTAAATTGATAAAAATGCTAAACGAAAAGAACAAAATTAGAAAGCGTCTCAAGAAATATAAGAACCCACTGGATGCAATAGAGTTAAAACTTATAAGTAAACGTTGTGAAAATCTTGCTTCTTCCTGTTATAAAGATTACATGATATATCTTGAAGACCAATTAGCAACTAACCCAAAGTCACTTTGGACTTATCTAAAGGCAAAGCGAGGAGGTACAAGTGCTTACCCCATGACCATGACAGACGGAGCTACTGCTACTTCTGATGGTAAAAAAGTATGCGACTTATTTGCGGACTATTTCTCGTCTGTTTATAGCCCTGATGATAAGAGTAGCGGTTTTGAACAAAATTCTGAATTCTTGCAATGTCTTCAAAATAACAGCCTGTGTCTAACTACTCCGGAGATTTCTCGTAAATCTCTCCACAATAAATTAAAAAGCCTTGACCCAAAAAAAGGGGCTGGGCCAGACGGAATACCTCCAGTATTTATTACAGCGTGTTCATCTGAGCTGGTTTACCCGCTTTTGTTGATTTATAACAAATCTTTAACGACCGGTATTTTTCCGTCTAAGTGGAAAGTCGCAAAAGTTGTTCCAGTTCACAAGTCGGATGATAATGACGTGGTAACTAATTATAGACCTATTTCTATTTTATCTTCCTTCGCCAAAGTTTTTGAATCACTAATATGTCCATACATACAGGATCATCTAAAGATATATTTAACCGACCATCAGCACGGATTTGTTAGGACCCGTTCAACTAGTACAAACCTGGTACCTTTTACAGAACTACTCACAAAGGGTATCGATGCAGGCTATCAAGCAGACGTTATTTATACGGACTTCAGCAAAGCGTTTGACAAGGTATCCCACAAAATCTTAATAACTAAGTTGCGCGCTTATGGCATCTCTGGATCCTTGTTAGAGTGGCTGAGTTCATATTTAACGGATAGATTTTTCTTTGTTGTCGTAAATGGTTATCAATCAGACCTAAAATGTATTTCTTCCGGCGTTCCCCAGGGATCGCATTTGGGACCAGTCTTGTTTCTTTATTTTATAAATGACATTCCACAGTGTTTTCTGCACTCTGATTTTTTTATGTACGCTGATGATTTAAAGTTTTTAAGAATAATTAAGACTAAAGAAGACTCATCACTACTGAAAAGTGATCTCAATCGTCTCGTTTTGTGGTGTGACAGTAACGGAATGGAACTGAATCCCAAGAAATGTTACCACGTTATATTTACAAGAAAAAATATACCAATAGATAGTCATTATTATATATTAGATGAAAAAATTAAGGAAGTGGAAACAATAAAGGTGTGCTGTTCGATAGTAAGTTAACCTTTACGCCACATCTCGATAGCATTATAAAAAGATCTTCGAAAATGCTGGGGTTCGTCCTAAGAAATTGCAAATCCTTCCGTCATAATAGAACTAAAATATTACTTTATAATAGTCTCATCCGCAGTATCTTGGAATACAATAGTGTAGTTTGGCGTCCTCACTACTCAACGCATTCATTACGACTTGAACGTGTCCAGAAACGGTTTGCTTGGCACCTTGCATTTTCCAATGGCATTGCCAAAAAAATACGTTCTTACAATAAGAGACTTGAGTTTTTTAAAATGACTTCCCTGGATAAACGTAGGCACTTATTGGATGTAATGTTTGCCTATAAAATTATCAAGCATAAAATCGACAGTCCCGAATTGCTTGCCCTTTTCAATTTTCGGGCACCCTCTAGAATGCCACGTAGCGCCATTACACCCCTTTGTCCACCTTTCAGAAGAACTGTTTTGGGTTCCAGTTCGCCCCTTGCAAGAATGTGCAGGGCAGTAAATGGCTACAGTGATATTATTGATCTCCACTTTGACTCTATTCCTAAACAGAAAGCCATCCTTAGTCGCATATTGAGCAACCCCTAGTCTAACAAACTTAAAAATCTGTCAATTACTTACAAATCTGTCAATCTTGCTAGTGTTTTAAAATTTGTAAATTTTACTTAAAATATTAAATATTTTATCAATTTTATTAAGTTAATAAAATCAATTTTACTGTTTACCAATCTCGACAATTGTATTCAATCGATTTAATTTTAAAATTTCTTAATTAGGTACTTATGTTTTTATTTTTACCAATCAATTAATTTAATTCAATCAATTTTAAAATTTAAAATTTATTTTAACCACTCTTTTCAATTATAGGTAATTATTTATTATTGATAAATTATTAAACCTGTATTGTCAAATTTTTATCTATGTGTACCTTGTATAACACTGTACCCAGCCATGTAATGTTATGAATTTGTATTTTACAATTTTTATTCACAAGTTATCTTTATGAACTTTTGCATGCATGATCTCATCGATTTTACTAATGTACTCAATTTCAAATATTATTAATTTTACTGTTTATGAGTTTTCTCAAAATTCAAATCAAATAATTTATTTTAGTGTACCTTTTTGCCAAAACCCCAATATTAGCGCTTATTACTTAGTAAGTTAGCTTATTTTTCTAATTCATTGTTGTATGCATGTGGTGTTTACCTATAAGTAACTGATGCACTGTTATGTGATCCGTTTAAATGTATTATTTGTGTTTGTATCAGTGTAATTAGTTGTTGGTGAACCTAATAAAATAAATAAAATAAAATAAAATTTGTTTCACTACTGTTCGCAATTTTTCATTTCTCTAAAGCCATTGGTCCACGATACTGACCGAAGCCTATGATCATAAAACCATAACCAAGGCTAACGTTGATGATTACTCTGATGTTATCGCTTTAGAAATTGATAGTACTAACCATCGACTCAGGTGTCCTATATAGTCACCGCCAAATAAATCTGCAATAAAGGTCATTGATCCTAAAAATGCATCGTTCGAATTACATAAAATACCATCATTCAAATTTCAAAATAAAATATAAGGTCAAGGTCGCCTCTTACCACGAAACGTTTCTTTTGATCGTGTCACGACACTTTCTTTACATTTTTACGAATGGTTTTGAAATATTGGAAAACATTGGTACACGGGGTCAACGAATTTTATTCCACACTTATCTGGCGGAAAGTATAGCTAACTTACTCTTAGCTTAACCTTACTACTTACCTCACTCGCACTTCATCCGAAAATGAAGCTTATCGAAATACATTTTAATATTCTAAATCATAAAATAAGCTTGATCACAGTCGTCTGCAGGAATATGTTGCTTAACTTTATTCAAATATGGTATATTTTTACGAAGCGGAACTCTATAGATTTGGACCTTCGTTCCCACTCATCTTTAACGGTACTCTTGCCCTACCATTAGAGATAGATAGATAGAGATTACCATTTTTGGTTCGTAGGAGTCCTAATTGAAAGGAATACCTATAGTGCTTGTAGATGGCCTAGATATGCTATCAAAAGGATTACTGAGAAACTAATCCGATTTCGAAACATCTTCTTGCCATATTTGGCTGGAGAAGGGACAAAGTTCGCTTGGTGACCCTGATGAATATTGTACATCCTGACAAATGTGTGGTTTATGTAGCTTTAGTGGAATTTTGCAATTGTTATAAGCGTATGATATTATGACATTGATTTGACTGTAATATAAGCTAAAGAGACACCATTTTTCGAAAGTGCTTTAAGCACTCTGAAAATTAGCTCGATCAATACTTCTTCACTGAAACGCAACCAAAGCCTACATTTTTTTTTATATTGGGACAAACCCACCACACTATTCCCAAACCACTGCAACTCCTGAGAACCAGAATCAACAGTGGCAACCACCAGAAAAGCGTCGAGACAATGAAGCTCGACGTGTCCCGGAGAATGAATTTACCTGTCTTGGATCCTGCACGAAATTAATCAGAAAATAATAGTGGAGGAGTAGGTAACATATGTTTCCACTTCCCTCCATGCAAGCAGGAGACAGAACAAAGCAAGGCCAATAGGCACAAAGGGACATAACAACTGGGAGAAGCCCAGTTGCCTTGCACCACGGGTAAAAATGACTACTAATATTAATGGGTCCTAAATTGTGAGCTGCTATAATTATTTGATTCCAATAATAGGTATGGCCTACATTTATTCTGTGCTTCATATTTTGAAGATAAATTCATGATTTCTAGAACCCCATTATCTCTTAAGCTGGGTACTCACTTAGCAGCGTAGCACGTAACGTATCAGATACGGTATCAAGTGAGTACGTAGGCACGAGCCCGCTGCGAACCGCTCGCTGTAAGTTCGCAGTGATACCATCACTCGGCGGGTCATACAAACACAAAGGCGGCTCGCAGTGTGCTCGGACGAGCCGTATCCACTTGCAGGTTGATACCGTATCTGATACGTTATGTGCTACGCTGCTAAGTGAGTACCCAGCTTTAAATCATGTCAAAGTCAACTCTGTTGATCCCATTTCGCAAACCTTTCTATATGGATACTAACTGAATGACTAGAAAATTCTAGGAAATCTAGATATTCTAGTGTTCTCGCTGCATTGAGTACAGTTCCGAGAAACCTCTTTGATACAATTTATATGGAAAATTGTGTAAAAAATTGCGTGCTAAAATCATCAAATGAGTCCTCCCGCCCAGGGCAGGGCGGGAGGGACTGTCAGACTTATACTGACTAAAATCCACGGTGTCCTTCATTAGCCCTTTACGTTCCAGAGTCACGGTAATGGTATAAGTCCCGCGACCCCGGCAGGCTTTGGCCCTCTAGAGGGGGGCCCCGTCATCTTGCTGACGCTCTTTGAGGCGCGCGTGGAACACAACGCGCCGTCGACCCTGGCATGGTCCATGGTCGGGCGGCGAGTTTCCCATTACTCGCCCCACGCATGCCCATGGTCAAATGGCTTATGATATTTGATTCTTATTAGAATGATAGATACGAGTAGTCTAACCAGGTTTACTAAGACGCGTAAAGGTGTATCATTTACTCTAACTGCATGTTAGTACCTATTTATTATTTTACTTGACCCCACGGTCGGCACAGTGGCTGAGTAACAGACAGCTGAGCAGCGCGTCGCGGATTCGATTCCCGCATGGTACAAATTCTTGTATCATGCGATGCAAATCAAATCTATGCAATCAAAGATCTACCAAATAGCAGCCGGGACCAACGACTTGCCTTGGGAAGCACAGAAGAAATTCGCTATAACATTGGTCATCCATTAACAGACCAACTTCGTTAAGGGCAGAAAACCTCATTAACAAATGACATGTCCCACACGTTATTATTTAGCCACGAACAAACTCCCCGCTTGTTCATTCAAGAAGAAAAATACAGCCGTCTGCAAAGTCTAGTTAAATGCACTTGTGCCACAAACAATCGCACGTCGCATCAGTACGCAGACTCATTGGAAAGCCGTCCGGCTCGGATGCCGGTGATCCGGCCAATCTGTAACTGGAGCACTTTGACGGAAAACCGGATTGACACGGACTACGCTACAGACAACGGACCGGGCCAGCCGGCCGAATAGTTCACTGGCTGAATGTGCTTTTAGTTTTAACTATTTTTTTTTTGTTGAAATATCTATTGGAGTTAGATATTCAAATGATTTGGGAATACCGAGTAAACCTTGTCTTTGATAACGATATTTTTGACATGCGTCCACTATACCAACAATCTTTAGCATGCAATATTGCGATAAGTTGTTACGTTCTTAAATATAATTTTAGTTAGAAACTTAGAATGTTCGTCGGTTCGTTATTTTATCGTCATGAATAAATGTAAACAGTTCAATTGATAAACTGTGTTTCTGAACTTCATCAAAACCTTCAAATATCTATTTATAATTATTAAAATAATATTAATTAAAGGCTCAAAGGGCGGGGCGCCTCCATTCAGTTAATAAAATAGTATTGTTATTTTAAATGCAAATATACAAAATGAACTTCTGTTTCAGGTCAAAGCCATCAAATAAATTGGCACCCACATGTTTTCCATTTTGCGCAGTATTTTGATACTAGGAAAAACTGCAAACGAATTATTCTGAGAGAAATTGCTTTCCTGCTAACTGCATAACCCAATTGAGCCACTTTAAAAGATTTCGCATTTAAAGCGGTGGAAATCGTTGAAATATATGGCGGCTACATTTTTATCATATTACTTGTCATACGCTTCTGGTTACTGAAGTATTATGTTACATAAAAGTTGTTTATTTTTCAGTTTAATATTCTCTCTACTTAATAAAAATTAATTCAGTATTTTGCTTTATTTTTCGCTGGTTTTTGTAATGTTCATTTTTTTATTGAAAATATACTAGAGCTGTTGGATATTCACCGAGAGCCGTATGAAGCCGGGGCGAGTCGCTAGTTTAATTATTTTGAAGGGATTTAAACGCTTGGTGGTCTCATCACGTCACTAAAACCTCAACACTATTTGTCCAATCGTTTGTTCGAATGAAGAGGTAAATACAGTGATGGTATTTTGCTTTAGCGTAAACTCACAATCAAAAATAAATATCGACCAAATAATCCCAAACTAAAAGCCGTATTTGATTTCAATGCATATTATTGTGATCAAATCTCGTTTCGGTGATGCGATGGTTTGTTGTCAGGAAACAGTAACCTTTTATTAACAAGTATAAATAAAGAATACATTTGTTTTTAAGAATTTCATTACAGATACGATTTTCTTTTTCTTTTCCCAACAATGTATGTTGAATCGACTTCCGGTATAACCGGATACTGAAGTATTAGAAGAATAATATCAGCTTAGAAGATTAAAAAAAAATGAGTTTTTAAACAGTAGTATTCAGCGCCAGTACGCGAAGTGGGTAGTTTACATGGTGCGAGCGGCTGCCTAGCCAATAGACAGCTACTTGGCTTGTCTGCGCGTACGCCAGTAGCTTGGCTCGCTTTAGTTGTCTACACAAAACATAGTAGCTGCTGCCCAGTATTGCGATCGCGGTGTCAAATGAACAAAAAACTCAGGATGGTTCCTTTTACAACTTTCTGGCTGACCCTGATGAGCTACTGTCGAACGCGGACAAACGAATCGAGTTACAACCGATACCCTGCAATGTGCGAGTTGCTGCCAAGTGAACAGGCAAGTGAAAACAAGCAATTTTGTAGTAACTTGGATGAGAGCTACTGTTCAACACGCACGTACGTCCAAATAGTGTAAGTTACTTCTACACAGCTACTCGGCAGGCTGACTCGTACGCTAGCTCGCACTGTGTAAACTAGCCAGAAACTACAAGAATACTTTGTAATTCAAAATTGAATATACTCCTTTCCTATTTAACACAATGTTTCGACTTTAAATCTATTAATCTAACGAATAAAATAATATGCTAAAGAAAATTTGTTTCGATAAAAAATTAACGTGTTAAGTTTACGTGTTACTAGTGCAAGCGCCTGTTTGCATGATGTGAGTGCGTTTGTATCAAACATTTAAATATTTCACACCATAAAGATAATAACATAACAATAAAAATGAACCTTCACAGCCTTACTACAAAAACTTAAACATCTGTTGAACACTTGTCTAAAAAAAACCGGCCAAGTGCGAGTTGGACTCGCCCATGAAGGGTTCCGTAGCAGCAAGCATAGATTAGAGATATAATTATATTGAGATTAGTAAGTAATATACACAAACAATAAAAATAACTTTGTTTTTCATAGTATTTGTATGAATGGCAAAGTTATATTTGCGGTTTTTGAAAATGTACTATATCTCAAAAACTGCTAACTGTATCTCATCCAAACCGATTTTCGTTGGTAGTTTTGGTTGAGGTCTACATTATAATTTTTTTTTAGTTTTATCATTCTCTTATTTTAGAAGTTACGGGGGGGGGGGACACACTTTTTACCACTTTGGAAGTGTCTCTGGCGCAAACTGTTCAGTTTAGAAAAAAATTATGTTAGTAACCTCAATATCATTTTTAAAGACCTATTCATAGATACCCCACACGTATGCGTTTGGTGAAAAAAATTTTTTTGAGTTTCAGTTCTAAGTATGGGGGGCACCCCCAAAATTTGTTTTGTTTTGATTTTTGTGTGAAAATCCTAATGCGGTTCACATAATACATCTTTCTACCAAGTTTCAACAGGATAGCTCTTATACTTTCGACAAAAAGTGGCTGTGACATACACGGACAGACAGACAGACAGACAGACAGACATGACGAATCTATAAGGGTTCCGTTTTTGCCATTTGGCTACGGAACCCGAAAAAGTGTGAGTGCAAAACGGACCTTATTCCAACGCCATAATCTGTCATTTTTTTAGACAAGAGTTCAACAGACGCTTAAAAGTTTTTGTGGTACGACGGTCAAAGTTCACAATTTCTATAAAAAGAGTTGCCAAGTTGACAAAACATCGATCGTCCTACTAGAGGTTCAGTAACACAACACTATTAATAGAACTTTGCATTACCCATGAGTGTGGTGAAAGTAATCCCCTGACGTAGAAAGCGACCGTGACCGCTGTTAATAAGGACTAGTTTCCTTTGGATGACGTTACTAATTATGATTACTGGTAATTTCACTTTGTTCTGTGTCCGTTTTGAAGGTGGGACGTGATGGTATCGCACGTTATCATATGTGTTAAAATGAATGAAAGAATATCTGTCTTACCACAAAAAAATAAATACCTGTTGAACACTTGTCCAAAAAACAGACATTTCACGTTGATATATACATATAATGATCGTTTTAAGCCTCCTGCAGACACACGCGATTAATCGCGCGGAGCGACATGTCGCGGTCCATTCGCAGTATTTTTAGAGTGGAAATTAGCTTGGCTCGTTGTCGCAGCGCGATTAATCGCGTGTGTCTGCAGGGGCCTTACCACAAGTTCTTAACGCGATCCAGTTTAGGCTGTGGAAAAGAGACAGAGCTATACAAGTCATCTAGCGCCATCTCTTTCCCACAGCCTAAACTGGATCGCGTTAACAGTTCATGGTAGGGCACCAGGAGACTTTACAGTTACACTTTTTTTAGACAAGCGTTCAACAGATGTGTATATTTTTGTGGTAAGGCGGTATCTATTTTATTTAAATAAGTTAAGGGGAACTAATACTACGATGCGATGTAATTAAGGACTTGCAATTAAGTTGTGATAGTGTCAGTTCTATTTTCTTTAAAAATTACTTTTGTTATTGAAATGCATTAGATATGCAATTTTATCTTGGAATTTGAAGAATAAGTACCTGCAGAGATTGTGGTTGCAAAAAAGGGAAATTGTGTTCTGTGTTGCTACTTGGGATAGTCCAGCAGTATGGAGGTTGAAATAATGATGATAATTCTGATAAATCGGTCTTTTTAGGCCCCCTGTTTTTGCACTATGCTCTTTTTTTGGCAATAATGACTCCAGATTGTATTCAATCTATCAGACATATGCATCTCTCGTTAGATTCAACCTATACAGTTGTAGATCCTATCGGCATGTTCTCTATTACAGCATGTCTAGCTACTTACACGCTCAAACGCATTCACAAAGCCAAAGCCTATTGTGGTTTACGTGTCGGGTGTATTGGTCATTATGCCTTTGACATAGGTAGGTTGGTATAGGTACCTATTTGTGCCTAAACCTGGATTAGTTTGAATCCTGAATACGAGTTTGCATTTTTTTTATATATTAATGACGCTAACAACGCCATCTTTACGTAGGAAAACTCTTTCCGACGAGAGGCATTAGTTAGCCCGCCGTCCGATAAGGACCACGCCCGAATTGACGGCGTACAAAATCTATAGAGTACTTAATCATGTTTTGACAGCTCTAAAAGTATATCATTACTACTCCGTTGAATCATTATCTTGATGTTGACATAATAGTCTCGATGTGATAGAGCCCTACGAGGTATTCCACATAGGGGACCTGGCCCCTGCGAAAAATTTTGACAGGAGCCTTATGTGGAAAAGATAAGGTACCAGTAGCCCAGGTGCCATTGTCAGGGGGTGCCCTATGTGGAATACCTAAGTGTTGGTTTATTCATAATCATTTTAGCCGTAGGACGTCCACTGCTGAACATGGCCTTCACTTATAGGATCCTGTCGAGTTCATCAGATCGTCTGTCCACCTCCTAGGTGGACTTTGGTTGGTTTATTAACAAGACTATTTTTATAATCCTTTAGCCAACAATATGACATCATTGTCATAATGATTGTAGGCCAATCCTTCAAAACAGAATCCCATTTTTTACCCGCACTATTCTTTAAAAATAGAACTTTTTTTTTTAATAATTGCAGCGACTAAAGTAGGTGAAGAATAATTATTCTGTCTCTCCTTCAACTTAATTCCTGAGAGACCTTACGATTGATATTACGGAACATAAATATCACATGCAATGAGTCACCAAGGCGCACAAGTCTGCAGTCGAGTCTCAACCACGCGGGCAACTATTTCTTGAATGCGAGACGGATTTTCTCTCTTTTCGAATCGAATCGCATGCCATATGGAATTGAATTGCCGAAGGATTAGTATTAAGAAGTTCGTTTGCTTGCTGAATTAAAAGCGGTGTTTTGTAAATTATTTAATTTACGATAACTTTAGTGTAGCGACTACCAGCATGATCCCTATACTTAATGATTTTTCACGTTTTGTGACATTGCGTCAAGAGAAGAGAGAAGGTTTTTATTTTCCACCGCCGTAAATTAATACTTCAAGTACCCAATTAATAGTAAGTAAATAATGGAAATCTTGTGATAAGGCCTCAGTTCCGATTAAATACCTAAGTAAAAATCATCAAAATACAAAGTTTTATATTTATAACAGCAGTAAAAGATCCTGAACTCTAGAGCCATTTTTTATTAGATTTACTAAATAAATGAGTTCATATAAGAACGCTTTTTTTTTATCGTGGTAAAATCATCAAATGAGTCCTCCCACCCCGGGCAGGGCGGGAGGGACTGTCAGACTTGTACTGACTAAAATCCACGGTGTCCTTCAATAGCCCTTTATGTTCCGGGGTCACGGTAATGAGATAAGTCCCGCGACCCCGGCAGGCTTTGGCCCTCTAGTGAGGGGGCCCCGTCATTATGCTGACGCTCTTTGAGGCGCGCGTGGAACACAACGCGCCGTCGACCCGGGCATGGTCCATGGTCGGGCAGCGAGTTGCCCTTTACTCGCCGCCCGCATGCCCGCGATATAAGAACGCTAGTGAATATAATATAGCTCGGGTTTGTACCAAAATTAAAAAAAAAAATAAACACACCGGACTTTTACGTGGACATTAACTTAGATTACATCCTACGCGTAGGCAAAAAAGTTCAACGAACTCGATTCCATCTAATATTATTAATGCGAAAGTTTGTGGGGATGAATGGATCTTTATTATTCTCTCGCACAAATTCTTTGAACGGATTTAGTTAATATCGGTAGTCGGATAGTTTGTAATTTGCATTAATACGAGTACGTAGGATTCTTTTCATTCTATCTTTTCGAGGGATAATTACCGAACTTAATGCAGGCAACGCCACGGGAATAAGCAAGCAAACTGGCCATAGACTTCGTACCACCACGCAGTCCTCCCGTTTCTCGTCACATATATTATAGCATCTCAAAAATGCATGGCTGCACCATCCGGTCGCGCCGCAAGCCACAACCTTGCCTCCTACGCGACCGCCGAACGTCCCAGTATTAAATTAAACAACTACATAACAGGTTAATACAGAAGATCTATGACATAATAGATGCTTACCGTCTTACTACAAAAAGGATAAACATCGGTTGAACACTTGTCTAAAAAAAGTGTCAACTGCAAAACGACATTTGACGTTGTTAAAACAAATTTTCAACAACTGTTCAACTTTTTGTAGTAAGACAGCTATAGTCTAAAATAATCCAGGCCCTGCAGTCTCGACAAATATAACGAGAAAAATCGGTCGTTAAGTCTAATCGATGAAAATCTTTAATAGATTTTCAACCTTATACTTTGGAAATAAAGTTGAAAATCTATTACCTAAAGGAATTTGACAACGATACGACTTAGCGACCGATTTTTGTCGCTGTCTAATGTCGAGACTGCAGGGGCAGAGCGGTAAGTACGATGTATTAAAAGTAAAAACAAAATCTAACGCACTTTTAGCATAGTGGAGGCAGAAACCACAGAACACCTGCTACGATTCTTACCTACTCCTTTCCACATTTAAAAGCACACCGATTGTGAGTACCTACAGATATTTCTGTAAAAGTGATCATTTTTTGACAAACAATAGTATTAATTCAAAAAACTCAGAAATATTAGCATAACAGCAACACAAAAGTCAAAGTCTTACCGTCTCATAGACGGACCGTTTCGATATAGTATTCGTATTTGTAGAACGCAATCGCTTCGTAGGGGTCCCAAATTTAATTACAATCTAATTTTTGTTGCGTTGCCGTAAACCAGAAGTAGTGCAGTTGTAATGCAGCCGTAGCGTTTTCGTAGCCTAGTCATAGCGTTCTCATAGCAAACTCGTAGTAGCAGTCGTAGCGTTCTCGTAGTGTAATCGTAGCGTTCTCGTAGCATAGACGTAGCGTTTTCGTAGCATGGTCGTAGCGTTCGCGTAGTATAGTCGTAACTTTTTCGTAGCATGGTCGTGGCGTTCTCGTAGTATAGTCGTAGCGTTCTCGTAGAATGGTCGTAGCGTTCTCGTAGCATAGTCGCAGCGTTTTCGTAACACAATCGTAGCTTGTTGTGATGTAAACACAGAATCGGTTTACCATGTTGAAAAAAAAAACTAAATTAAACAAGGATCTTAGTGGATCTTCTGTGCATTCCTATTCTGTGACCAAACCTCAAAGCGGTGACGTAATTCGATACAACAAGAATTAGTTGTTTTCGCAAAATGTTGCTATAAATATAAATATAGTGGAATCTGCTCGTTTGAATCGCAGGACTTGTTATGTCGTTAACGCCATATAACATGTTGTTTTAAGACTATGTTGGTATTTTGTGATGATCTCGCATTTAGTATTTAACGTGTGAGACGAGTATTTTTTATATTATTTTCGATGATGATTCTGTGAGTCAACTTGTGTAAAATGATTTTGTACATTCCAGATCATGTTTTGATTTTTACATTTTCTTTATGAATACTGGATGTAGTATTCTAAGTTAACTCTAGCCTCTGGCTTCGACCGCGTGAAATTAGGTATCTGTAATACCGTGATAAGAAATATGTATAAGGAAAATATCTTAAATTTAACGGTAATAACTTAAAAGTCTGAAAGAGAAGAATGGTTTTAGAGCAGGAATATGATGATGAAGGTTTTTTTAAACATGTACTTAAAACAATTAAATAATTAGAACTCAAAGTAAATTGATAAATTTCCAATTTCCTTGGGATCTTTTTGGTGTTGAATAAAGAATATTCTATCTATCTACCTCTTTCATAGTTCTCTCTAAAGTCAAGTCATTCAACGGGGTCCACAATATGTTGAATAATAAAATTGTTAGTCTAAACATAAACGTGAACTGAATAAGGAAGGAAACTCATGCTAATAAATAAAACCCTGTATTTATCAGTACGATAAATGTAGCAAACATTATTTATTAACAATTAGCGTAAAATTTAAAGAAATATTCCAAAAATTGTAGTGTCTGAAACTTGAAATTGTATTTTACAACTTTCGTTTTGAAAAAAAAATACAGTTTTATTATTTTATAAATAAAAACTTTGGGGTTTTATGGTTTTTTTTTTGATATATCAATGGTTTTATTTGTTTTTAAATATAACACAAACCAAACACTAAGTTATACACGGTGACTGGTAATTCGTGACCGATACTTGTTGTTGTTTGTTTTCACGATTACAGAAACGTGTTTATTACCAGTATCGTCACTAATTACCAATAACCCTATATACAGCAAACAACGCAGAAAGAACAGCACCTACTAGACTAGACAATGCCTAAACCACAATACGACAACAAAAGTCATCACGCTCAGTACCGACCCTTGTCTATAGAGCACTTTTCTAAAGTAGACCAGTAGTAGCCACTTCCGTTCCCCACATACATTAAATCATAGATCACCACTTCACCGGAGAATTTCATACCGTTAGCAACCAGCCGAGAGATGGACTTAAGTTAGCGTTAGGTTAATACACTCGTATTGCTTGAGCAACGCTGTTAAGGACACAGCTCATTAACCGCGCCGTTAGCGTCTTTAACTTGATTTATTTTGTATTTACCGCTGTTTTTTAACCGACTTCAAAAAAAGGAGGAGGTTCTCAATTCGTCGGAATCTTTTTTTTTTTTTTTTTTTTTTTTATGTATGTTCCCCGATTTCTCGAAGACGCCTGGACCGATTTGGAAAATTTTTCTTTTGTTTGAAAGGGTATACTTTCCAATTGGTCCCATGTTCATCAGGTCAGGATCTGATGATGGAATCCCAGGGAAATCGAGGGCAACCTTCAAATTTTATAGGCACATAGTACCATTTTCATATATTTTCTAAAGCTGTTCAAGTATTTGTATCTGATAATCATCATCTCAGGTGGATGAGCTGATGATGGAAGGTACAACTCCTCAACGGCTTGGAGTAGGCAACGACTGATTTAGTTTGTGTTCGCATATCTCTGGAACTACAAGTCCGATTTAAGTAATTCTTTTTTTGTTGTACTAAGTATTGTTTAACTTACGGAATACTGCAAGTTTAATCAAAATCGGTTCAGTAGTTTTTGAGATAGGGAATTTTATTAGCTTATTGTGCACTTGAGAGAGAATGATTTATTTGACAAGAATTTGAGTTGAATATTTAAACTAAAAAGAGTAAAATAAAAAACTTTTTTAAAAAAAATGTAACCGCCTTCAAAAACAACCACAAAAAAGGGTAAAATAACCTACAAAATAACTTTTCTTTCAGAAGTCGGTGGCAAAAAAACAATGAAATGAAAAAAAACAAAGGCACCGACTTCTGAAAGAAAAGTTATTTTGTAGGTTATTTTACCCTTTTTTGTGGTTGTTTTTGAAGGCGGTTACATTTTTTTTAAAAAAGTTTTTATTATTTATTTATTGCTGACTAATTGTTGCTAAAGATACGGAAGGTCTAGATACGATTGCCATCTTTCTAGGTCAAAAAAAGCCAGACAGTTATTTCTAAAATCTCAGACGATAGTGTAGTTTTATAGAAGGGAAACGAACAATACCTTAAATTAATTCGATTCTTGAGAGATACTAAAACATCGTTTAGAAAAACGAAAGTTTGCATAAGACCAAAATGTTAGTCTAACTATATATAGTTGAGAATGAGGTCTAAAATTTAGTAGAGTCATAAAATGAATTGCCAATAAACTCATACTGCCTCATTGGTGTAATGTTCAGGTGAAAAGTGTTATTGGGTTTTTCCAAAAAGAATTTCGTCAGTAGCAAACACGGAATATGGATTTGTGTTCGGTCTATGGTTATAAGGTCTCCTTTTACATGGGACTTAAATTATAACTGGTTTAAATCTAAGTATACTATTAGATACAAGTAATCCTTCAGGAATCACAATCGGAAAGTTATGTAAAAATTCGTAAAACGGAATTGGAATGGAAGTGGAATTCATTTTAAGATATTGCTAAAGTTGCCCTTTAAGAGCCCCAGGTTTAAAATAATACGGAAACGCGTGGAATCATATGAATCGTATTCTTTTTCATTGACAAATGCAACTTTATAGTAACCTGACACAGGAAGCGACAAACCTTACTCCGCACATTTTTCTGTTACGAGTATATTGTGGGCGTACAGGTATGCAGTAGAATTGAATGCGTAAATCGATCTGTCGGTCAGCTTTGCCGATGCATTTGATTGTCGACTTTAATTTTGGCTCATTAGAGAACACTGTTGAATAAAAGCTCAAACTGTTTGCAGTGTTCAAGTTTTTATTTGAAAAAGAAACGTCACTTGTCTATAGTTTTGTCCAGTTCATCCCGCAATCCTTTACGAGTTTTGCCAAAAGCTGCCAACAATAATTTCCACGCCAGTAATTAGAAAGCAAATCATTAACGGACACTATGCGATTCTTAAATGTTTTGCACCCACGATATAGGAGAATAAACTAGTGTCATCTGCCGAGCCTTTTCCCTACTTCTTTATTGTCGTCGGCTTCCAGTCGAACCAGATGGTGTTCTGAATATCAGTATTTTATATGGAGCGACTGCCCATCGGACCTCCAAAACCTAGTACCTGGGTAATAGTTATCAGACTTTAGAGCTTCTGAATTGTTATTCAGAAGCTCTAAAGTCTGACAACTCCATATCATCTCCATATCTGACAACTCCATGTCCATATAAAATACTGATATTCAGCTGCATCTGGTTCGACTGGAAGCCGACGACAATAAAGAAGTAGGGAAAAGGCTCGGCAGATGACACTAGTTTATTCTCCTATATCGTGGGTGCAAAACATTTAAGAATCGCATAGTGTCCGTTAATGATTTTGTTAGTGTACAATGGAACGCAACCAAATTATTATTTTTTTTAGGCGCATGTGGCACCTTTTTCTTAAGTACTTCGTCCTTGTTCCGTTTTTCATGTATTGTCAAATAGTGCAATAAAAGTCTGATATTATAATTAAATAACTTTAATTATTTACCACAATCACGCAGTATATTCCTTCATGGTAGCAGAGCGTGGTTCAGAAGTGGTACAGTTGGAAGTATCAGAAAAGTGAATCAACTTCAATCCGTAAAAATTGTTGGTGCAATTTAAATTTGAGGTTAAGAAAATTTACGATCACAGTTGTAATTGCATATTCTGTTGAAGAAAACCGGCTAGATGGGTTCAAATATGTTCAATTTAGAGAAACCGATCGGAAGAGAAAACTTCGCGACGTGGAAGTTCAGTATGAAAACATATTTGGAACACGAGGATCTTTGGTGCTGCGTCGAACACGCCGATGACAAACCTGTTGATGCAGCTAAAGATATAAAGGCGAAGTCGAAAGGAGAAAGCTCCAGTTTTGTAGCAGCTTTTTCAGCGACTGTCAAAGTGAACTTCAATGATTACAAGTGGTTACTTGACTCAGGGGCATCCACCCACATGACATGTAGGGAGGATTGGATGTACAATGTCACCGAGCCATCTGTAAAGAGTGTTACTGTAGCCAACAGAGAGCCATTAGCCGTGAAGGGAGTTGGTTGTGTGGATATACACATAAGTCAAGATAATGTGATACAAGTTAACAATGTTTTATACGTTCCAGGGCTAGCTGCCAATCTGCTTTCAGTGAGCACTATTGTAAGCAAGGGATATAAGGTCACTTTCAATAACAAGGGTTGTGAAGTTCAAAATGGAAAAGGTGAGGTGGTATGCACTGCAACATTGAGCAACAAGTTGTATACTATAAATACTAAAGAAGATGCATATTTAGCCTCCAGTTCTCAGAATAGTAATAATACTTACCTGTGGCACCTGCGTATGGGCCATTTGAACATCCCAGATGTAAAGAAGCTACCTAGTTGTGCTGACGGTGTGACTCTGACTCAGGAACAAAGTAATGTCACATGCACTCACTGTATGGAAGGCAGGCAAGCACGGACACCATTCAAAAATGTAGGTTCTAGAGCAACAAGGCCACTAGAATTGATACATTCCGACTTGTGTGGCCCCATGGAGAATACTTCATTTGGCGGTATGAAATATTTTATTACTTACATTGATGACGTCACACGAATGGTCTATGTATATTTTCTAAAAGATAAGTTGAATGTTTTAGAGACATTTAAAGATTTTAAGTTGAAAGTAGAGAATGAATTTAATCATAAGATAACCAAGTTTCGTACTGATAATGGCAGAGAATACTGCAACATTAACTTTGAAAAGTACTTATCTAATCACGATATAATTCATCAGACCTCTACTCCGTATACTCCCCAGCAAAACGGCGTGGCAGAAAGGATGAACAGGACTTTAGTAGAACGAGCACGGTGCATGCTGTTCTATGCTAACCTAGAGAAGAGATACTGGGCTGAAGCTCTGGCAACGGCTGCATACATCATAAATCGTTCCCCGACAAAGTCACTACAAGGTAAAACCCCATATGAAATATGGAAAGGTAAGAAACCTGTATTATCTCATATGAAAATATTTGGCTCTGAACCTATGGTTTATGTACCAAAAGAGAAACGCCAAAAGTGGGATAAAAAATCAGTAAAAATGATATTTGTGGGCTATTGTGATAACACAAAAGGATATCGTTTTATGGACCCCAAGTCACACAAAGTTGTCAAGAGTAGAGATGTCACCTTCATTGAAAACTATGTTCAGGATGTCAGTGTACCAGTTAATTGTGAAACTTATGTTCCAGTAAAAGACAGTGAAACAGTTACTGCCAGTTCCGGTTTACAAGAAAATACAAACTCAGGCAGTCAGAAAGATAAGATGAACATGGAGGAGTTGTCCACTTCTGCACCTGTGATGTCCAGTAAAGACTCCGATACACGAGGTAATAGTGATGACTCAAGTGAGTATGACACTGACACCGGGGAACTTGATGAAACTTACTATCCTTCACATTCTATTAGACAAGATGTCAATAGTAATGTGACATTAAGGTCAACACGATTAAAGAATAAGCCAAATAAGGCAGGAGAAGACAAGATGAGCCTATTGTGTTTATTTACTGATTTAACAGACCCGCAGACTGTTGAGGAAGCACTCACCTCTCCACAAGCGACAGAATGGAAGAGGGCCATGGATGAAGAATATTCCTCTCTGATGAAAAATAAAACATGGACGTTGACAGATCTGCCCCCAGGTAAAAAGGCTCTTCCATTTATGTGGGTGTTTAAAAGGAAAACAGACCAAACTGCAAATGTTATGAGATATAAGGCAAGGCTTGTGATAAAGGGCTATGCACAAAGATGGGGCACAGACTATGAAGAGATATACTCACCAGTGGTCAGGTATACAACTATCCGCTATTTATTTGCGCTAGCAGCTAGATATGGGCTAGAAATAGATCAGATGGATGCTGTATCTGCTTTTCTACAAGGAGAGATTGATAGAGACATTTACATGCAGCAGCCAGAAGAGTATAAGCAAGGATCTCAGGTATGCATGCTACACAAATCTATTTATGGACTCAAGCAAGCCAGCAGTCTCTGGAACTAGAAATTAACAGTTCTGCATGACTTAGGAATGACACAATCGAAAACAGATCCGTGTGTCTATTATAATGCAAAGAAGAATACTTTCATAGCCATCTGGGTAGATGATTTAATTCTGTTTACTTCTGAAGAAAGCACAAAACAACTGCATGCTGAACTCGGGCAAGAGCAGAGCAATCCGCTCGTCATTTTCAGTGATAACCAGAGTGCAATTAAATTGTCTAACAATGATTGTTACTTACCCAGGTCACGACATATTGACATTCGTTATCACTTTCTTAAGGACCATGTTAACAATTTAGCTATAAAGTTTTGTTATGTTAAGGGTGAGGAAATGATTGCAGATAATTTAACTAAGGGCACTACAGCCGAGAAACATTTGTATTGTATTACAAAAATGGGGTTGCGTCCCAAGGGAGGATGTTAGTGTACAATGGAACGCAATCAAATTATTTTTTTTTTTAGGCGCATGTGGCACCTTTTTCTTAAGTACTTCGTCCTTGTTCCGTTTTTCATGTATTGTCAAATAGTGCAATAAAAGTCTGATATTATAATTAAATAACTTTAATTATTTACCACAATCACGCAGTATATTCCTTCAGATTTGCTTTCTAATTACTGGCGTGGAAATTATTGTTGGCAGCTTTTGGCAAAACTCGTAAAGGATTGCGGGATGAACTGGACAAAACTATAGACAAGTGACGTTTCTTTTTCAAATAAAAACTTGAACACTGCAAACAGTTTGAGCTTTTATTCAACAGTGTTCTCTAATGAGCCAAAATTAAAGTCGACAATCAAATGCATCGGCAAAGCTGACCGACAGATCGATTTACGCATTCAATTCTACTGCATACCTGTACGCCCACAATGTAACGAATGTCTCAGATCTGCAAATGACAGCCGGAACCAACGGATTTACGTGATTTCCGAGTCACGGAGGAAACTGGCTATGACAGATGGTCACCCATCCACAGACCAACCTCGGTAAGCGCGGCTTAACCCAGCAGATTGGCAAGTGCGGCTGTAATTATTTAGCCACGAACTTCTCCAAGATCTATGGGGGGTCTGCCAAAAATTGCCAATAATAATTTCTACACCAGTTATTAGAAAACAAATCATTAACTGACACTAAGCGATTCTTAAATGTTTTCCTAAACAGAAAAACAATGATAGTACGATTGGCGCAGTGGATGAACGATCGACTGCTGCGCTGCGTGTTGCGGGTTCGAAGCCCGTACGGAACAAACATTTGTATGACCCACAATTAGTTGTTCCGGGTCTGGGCGTTTGTGTATGTGAATTTCAATGTTTTGCAAACGCACCCACGATACAGGAGAATAAACCTAGTCTGGGATAAAAAAATAGACAGAGATAGCCAGATAGCGTATACAATTTAACTTAGAAAACTACACACTAGACTAGTTAGCTAGTCTTACTACATAGTTTGTCTATAAAGCTGCTACTTCAAGGGGTTATTGAACCTTTGGCATTTAGTCATGAAGGTCACACGGTTGTTAATTTTAGATATAGAATAAGAAGGCTTAGAATTATCAACAGGTTTAGTAGCTATGCCTATTCTCTCAAAGACAATTTCTAGGCTGTACGCTACGACAAGCTCGTTGTCCAGATAGAAAAAAGCTTGTCAGTATTTTTTATTGATTCTTTTTAAATAGTTTGTTTACTTTGTACAGACAAATGAAAGACACCTTGTGTGTGTGGTTTTAAACTGCGAATTCAAGTTGGTTTTTATAAATAATCTGTAGTTTCAACGCTGTGGTAGCGCTGCACACAAGGCTGTTAAAGAAAGCAGAGCTATCTTATCTTTTATGCTGATTATCCATGTTCTAAGCATCCTGAGTCAATATTCAACTTAGACAAAACCTAAGAGGATAAGGTTTATAAAGGAATCCAATATAAGACCAAGCAATGATAACTACATCAACACATTTGAGAAATTCTGGGAATCAAAAAGTGTTAACAAAATTTTTCTTATTTAAAGAAAAATGACGCTGACAATTAACAAAAATTTTTACAAGAAATTAGTGTTATATACCTTCTCCAGAAAGCAACAAACAGTTTTCTGAAAACCGCATCAAAATCGGTTCAGCCAAACACGAGATAATCGCAAACATACAGGTCGAACTGAGAAGCTACTTTTTTTTTTGAATCGGTTAAAAAACACAAAAAACCCACTTCCAATTCAACTTCTCCCCGCATGATTCAGTCGCTGTAGATCTTGATTTAATTACGACGCACGCGCAGGTCTCGTTCAATGGCTCCTCTGATCCGTGACTCCCTTGCATCACTTGTATGGCAGGTGGGCGGGCCCTGATCTCCGATATGCACTGCATGCTTCCCTTCTACATTGCATATGCATATGTTATTATGCTTCAAGGCTACTGGAGAAGGCTTATAATTATTATCTGTAGTACTCGATGCGTCGATCATGACTCGGGTCTTATTTTGTTGGCTATCGATACTCATTCATTTTAGTTCATTTTATATATGTATCTAGTATGTATTTATTTTTTCCCAGGAGTGGGAATAGAGTTTTTTTTTTTGTTTTTGGAAGTGTTGGAATGACATTTTATAAATGGATGAATAACATAGTGGAGTGACATATTCCTACTGACTAAAAATACACTATGTTCCTTTAATTACACTTTTCGTTCCAGGGCAGCTGTAACTCTTTTAAAATTTCCTGTAACGTGGTTAACTGTACTGGCAACTCAACCTGACCTGGTATGACGTGAATCAAATAAAATATTGATCGGTAGCATATAATATGTCAATACCAGTGTCTATTCAAAAAGTAATGGAACACTAATGGTCAATTTCTATTGTTGTTTCTACAATGACAAAAGCTGCTGTTTCAATCAATTAAACTATCACTGTCCAATTGCTTATATCGTGTAAAGCCAGTCTTTTATAGGGTATCGTATTCCCCAGTTACTGAGTTGTGTGGGTCAGATAAACTGTTGTTCTAAGTCAAATTTTGATTCACGGCGGCGATAGGCGGAGACCTTTCGCGCCCGGCATTGGTCGAGGCCATGCTGCGGGGCGAGACGGAGTGGGAAGCGGTCGCCTCCTTCTGCGAAGCAGTCATACTCGCGAAGGAGGAGGCGGGCTGCGTGAGGGGGAGGACAATGTCCTTCTTCCGCCCCACCCGCGGTGGTGGACGCCCACGGCGACGGACGTCGCAAGACGATCTCCGGCCACCGTAGGCGCGGACCATGCCCGGGTCGACGGCGCGTTGTGTTCCACGTGCACCTCAAAGAGCGTCAGCATAATGACGGGGCCTCTCTAGAGGGCCAAAGCCTGCCGGGGTCGCGGGACTTATCTCATTACCGTGACCCCGGAATATAAAGGGCTATTGAAGAACACCGTGGATTTTAGTCAGTACAAGTCTGACAGTCCCTCCCGCCCTGCCCGGGGTGGGAGGACTCATTTGATGATTTTACCACGATAAAAAAAGGTCAAATTTTGATACACAGCTGGATCTGATACATCTGGGAGCCAAAAGGCTAGGTATATGATGATATCACTGTCTACTATTGGACATAGGCTTTTACAAAGCTGTCACAACAACCTGCTATCCATATTCTGCTTTCCATCATCATCATCATCAGCCGAAAGACGTCCACAGATGAACAAGGCCTCCCACTTAGACCGCTACGCCGAACGATAATTCGCCACTTGCATCTATCGGTTGTCCGCGACTCTTACGATGTCGCAGTCCACCTAGTAGGAGGCCTGTCCACGCTGAGTCTTCAAGTTCGTGGTTGCCAGCAATTTTTTTTTTCAATTACGTAGATTTAGTGCTAGGCTCTCTGAGATGGTAACAAAACAAGGCAACTACGCTCTTGTGGTCAAATGACCGTATTTCTTACTTGAAGTATGTACGACGTAAATTGTATGGAAAAATTAAAATGCCTCTAGTGTACGAATGAGGAACTAATTTTATCCATGAAATCAACGTCAAAGTTCCCGTTTACGTCACAAAAACTCATACTAGGGTCGCAGGAACACAGTAAAGTTCACCTCCTATCTACCGAGCATAATACAAGTAGGTAAATGCATTAGGAGGAAAATTGCAACTTGTACTGTGCGACTACGATAAGGGTCAATGAACACCATCCGTCAACAGTCTTGTAAACAGAATTGAAAATGAAGTCTAGCAAAAAAGTGCTTTGTGTAAAATCATCATCAGCCCATAAATTTTCCCACTGCTGGGACACAGGCCTCAACTCTGAGAGAGGGAGTGGGCCATAATCCACCACGCGGGCGCGGGTTAGTGGATGTCACATGTCTTCGAATTTTTGGTTCTAGGACATGCCGGTTTCCTCACAATGTTTTCCGTCACCATTTTGAGAGCAATGGTGATGAAATAAATTACTCAAAGTAATGCGCCTGGTTGGATTCGAATCAACGACCTACAACTCGTAAGCCGGGGTTGATATCACTGGGCCACCACTGCTGCTTGATAGTGCAAAATAATTTGAAATATTTCTTGTGGTAGGAAGTTGTTTTCTTGTCGATGAGTTATTGTTAATTTATTTAACCCTAGAGTACTAACCATCGCCTGGGAATCCGCACTTAACCAATTTTTTCGCTGTAATTTCAAATTGTGCGATCGTTGCTACTTGTGCACTCATCTCAACTCTGTGTACCCCAAAACGCGTTAGTTAGCGATCGCTCGTCCCGTCAGCTCTTGTAATTGCAGAGTTACAGAGTGTTGGATCGCCTGGGAGGCGATCCTTAGTATTAAAGGTAATTATTTTTACATGATCTTATTTATTGTTTTTGGAGTTTTAGACATGACGTGCTAATTCTATTTATTGAAATATAATATTTAGTTTATAGTTAAACCCATTCAACAATCAGATATAAAAATTGTTGATGGAAGAAGACTGCCAATGAGAATGTAAGCAATTTAGAAGTCGAAGACGAGACGACAGAATGAACTTGGATGTAAATGTCATAAAAAAGCACCCGAAAAAATGCGCATGAGTGTGTACCGTATAATCTGCAATATCGAACTAATTGCTTCTCTAGCGATAGGAAAATAAAGCCAAATTTTAAACTTATGTACCATAACAATTATAATGCTTAATATCCATTTTTTATAGTGAAATCAACAGACTGTTAATATACTTTTAGATAAATGACTTTATTTAAATGTTTAAAAGCAAAAGCAAAAAATTATGATTTATCTCTGTTTTACCGAAAAAGTTTTGGGAACTATATTTTCTGTCACCAAAATTTAGATTTGTCACCAAGTTGTATCACCTATTATATAGATCTATCACCACGAAATATTTTCGCCCTCAGATAAACAAAAAGTGTTCCCAGGTATGAATTACCAAATTATATAATTATAATTATTTTCCTTGTAAGGTGGTAATTAGTAACAAAATAAACAAAATGTTGAAACGATGATGACAGCATGACAGGTAGTTATCAGTTATTTGACCTAGGCTGCAAGAGCGAGCGAAGCGAGCTCGGGACTTGGGGCACCCCGACACGGACAGGTTAGGTTCGAAGGGGATGGCGGGGTCTGAAAGACCCCGCCATCCCCTTCGTGTTAGGTTACTTAAAACCTTGCACGCAGAAATAGGAGCCCCGCTTCGCGGGGCTCCGTCGAGCCATTATGAGGACAGACCTATTATATTACATACAGAAATATTATTTGGTACTAGACCCTATTTCTTCAAGATTTCAGGTGATTTATTATGGAATTGATTTTATATTGTTTGGTGACTACAATTTGGTGACAAATCTACTATTTTGGGGACAAACTCTATTTTTTAAGAGACACAAAACTAATTAAATTGGTGATAGCTTAAATCATACCCAAAAGTTTTGCATATGTTAAGTTTAAAGCACCGTATAAGACCGTGTCGATTTCAAAAATATGTTTTTGTTATTTGAAAAAGCAGAGGTTAGCCTTTTATTGAAATAATATTTTTCTTCTACATTCATAAATAATCTTTAAAAAAAGATGTGGTTTTTCAAAAAGTAGCCTCTCAGGCGATGATTAGTATTAAGCAATAAAAATTTTATATTAGTATTCTAGGGTTAAGTAAGATCGTTTAAGTGTTAGAAATGCGTATAATTATAACGTCATAAGATGGCGCCATCATAGCGTCACCCACATTGCATTGCGTCGCATAGCAGATACACACGGCTAAACATCAAGCTACACAAGACCAGTTTAACGTGGTCTGGCTTCTGTATGATTTTTCCGCACTTTCAACGGTCAGCTTATACTAGATCGTCATTGCTTGAAGTGATGCATTTTAAAATTCGAATATAAAAACAAATGAACGTTGTATTCAAAAACATTTTTAGTTTCATTTTACTTTAACAGAGTAATGACAAATGGTGCGATAGATTCGGAGTTTATTCGCCGCATAAATAGATATGAGTCAGTCTCAAGTAATTTTCCTCTTCAGAACATTGTACCCATTATCTTTTTGCAGTCATCAAATTTGATTTTGAGGAGTTCCTATTGATTCGAAATTGCTCGTTAGAAGCTTGTAATCGTTTTTTTTTCATTTCTTGGTAAAAAGGTTAAAAGATGTTATTATTTTAAGTTCGAATAAAACTATAGGTAGGAAAAACCAATCTTGTATTTTACAACAAAGTCGCAGGTCTCTCTCTGAATGCGCATAACTTCGAAACGACTGCACCAAATTGTTTTTTTTTTGTGTTTTTTATTGTCAACACAACAATAATAAGTAAAAAAACCTGAATATACACCAGGTAGGTATTATAGGTTAAAAATTCGAACCCGAACGGAGCCAGGGCGGGCCGCTTGTTTGATATCCTTACTCTTAAGTTTATAGATAACCGTGCAAAGATCCTATAATAACAAACTCCATTGGATTTTTATAATAAATAATTCACAAACAGAGCGATATTAATTACTTCGTTAAACTTAAAGCAATTAAGAGATTTTATGTTAAAAAACAATGAAATGAACTATTATAATTAATTCGTTAAAGAGTGGCACTTCATAATTACAGCAAAAAATTAATTCATTTTATAATGAAGCGAATTGAAACGCCTACAATTTTATTGGCTGAATTCCATTTTCCAATTCGAATTGCGAACACGACGCCATTTTAATATTTGATTTCAATTATGGAATTGTTACGTTAAGATTTTATGAGTTTTGGTAATTTGAATATAAATTCTGCGTTTAAAATTAGAGTTAGAATTACGGATTTATTTTTGTTGCATGCTATAACCTTCTTCAGACTGTAATAAATACTTTTATGAAAACCTCATCATACTCGGTTCAGCCAAACACGAGATAATCTCGAACAACACAATGTATAAAAAACCAAGAACTTCCTTTTTTGAGGTCGGTTAAAAACTTAATAGTACATCATCAAATAAGGCACCAGTCTTCCACAAATCAATATCAATTTGTGTCTGTAGACTTATAAGTACACTCTCTGTAATTTGTGGTAAGAGATAAACATTATTATAATATTATTATCAAAAGTACAAACATTAAAAAATAAAATAAGTTAATTTAATCTGAATTGGTCCTTTACGCTATCTCGTTATCTGCATCTCTAAGAACAAAAAGTTCTTTACCAATATGTTTTATTCTTCTAATCAGGTGCGTCCCACAGAGCGCGTAGCCTCGCGAGGCATTTTCCGCGCGAAGCAGCTCGGTTGATGTGGACGTGTCTCGGGCGAGGCAAGTGACAGCACTGCTGCGGTAGAGCGACCGAGTGCCCGAGCCATCCAGTGTCGGCTTTTGTTTTGCTTGCGTATATTGTTTCGTCCCTTGGTCGAAAAACAATAGACGAGTCCACACAGAGTGATCAGCCTCGCTTGTCAGTTTCCTCGCGCAAATGCTTCGCGAGGCTGCGCGCTCTGTGTGGACGCACCTAATGACTATTGGAGGACATACATACATGATTCACTTATCCCCTAAATCCTATATAACAAGGTTTCGATGGAAGCTTGTCTTCCATAGCGTGATACTGCGAATTTCACGACGACAAAATGCAGTTACATCGACAGCGCTATAGTTTCTAGGAACCTCTACTGCCGCATTTAGACACGGCTTTATTCTGTGCTTTGGGCGGTGCAATGTTAGACATTCAGTAGTGTTTAGAAGGTCTGAGCACAGATTAAAGCTGCGAACATATTATCGGACGCGTCCGTCAGCCGCGGCTGAGGGACGCGGCTTAGCAGTCAGTGTGCACGGTACACAAACATCCAGCCGGCCAGATTCTGTTCGGACGTCCGAGCGCTCAAGGGCGACTCAAGGTCACGTCCGCGTCTTACGACCGATAGTTTGCACAGTGTAGTATTCAATGTACTGGCTAGATTTTAATAAGCCGCGTCCCTCAGCCGCGGCTGACGGACGCGTCAGATAATATGTTCGCACCTTTATCCCTTCTCAATTTATAAATGCGAAAGTGTGCTTCTTTTGAATTTGGATTTGAATGATGAATAAATTGTTGTACAGGTGCTACAATTATATTCAAGACTTAAAAGAAAAGATGTCAGTTAATTAATAATAATAGGTTCATACTAATGTAATAATAATTTAGTTTCATATAATTTTGATAAATAATATTTTAAACAGCATTTAGAAAAAAAAAAATACAGAATAAAAATATATTTTGTATGTATTTGTACGTATGTAATATTACGAGTATCAGCGTAGAGCAGTGGTGGCCCAGTGGTATCGGTTCCGACTTACGAGTTGTAGGTCGTGGGTTCGAACCCCGCCAGGCGCATTACTTTGTGTAATTTATTTCATCACCACTGCTCTCAAAACGGTGAAGGAAAACATCGTGAGGAAACCGGCATGTCCTAGAACCAAAAATTCGAAGACATGTGACATCTACCAACCCGCACTGGGCCCGCGTGGTGGATTATGGCCCACTCCCTCTCACAGAGAGAAGGCTTGTGTCCCAGCAGTGGGAACATTATAGGCTGATGATGATGATGATGAATATTATCAGAACTGCCCAGTTTTCATATGTTAGTCTATCTCTGAACAAATGTGCCAAATTTCACAAGTGTATGTATGTATGTTTGTGCACGCATATTTCCGGAACTGCAAGTTCGATTTAAGTAATTCTTTTTTTGTTGTACTAGGTATTGATCAACTTAGGGTACACTGCAATTAGGGCAAAGGTAAATACGAGTATAAATAAATGTCGCAAAATATTAACCTGAAGTCTTACCCATCCATGTAGGTCATATTTATTTTTGTGACAATATTCTCAATAAATATAGAATTTACCTCAACAATACAAAGTATTCACGGTAAGTTGTAATTACTTCTCGTAATTTTAACATTTTTCCCGTATTCTGAGGTAATGTGCAAATAAGTAAATATATAATAAAAGGTTTTATTTGAATGAGTATGAGTACGGTATAACCAAATAAGGCAATGACAATAATATTTTTGTTTTAATTCTGTTGTTATACAAAAGCTTTGTCATTAGATAATTTCGTTGCTTACCGTTTTCTTGTAATTTATATACTCGATTATTGTTTATTTAAATAAAAGTAATAATTTAGCGTTTATTTAAAAATTAAGCGTTACAGTGTGTTTGACTTTTTTCCTATTTTATAAATCTTTTCTGTTGCCTTCGAATGGAATGCAGCTGATATCTGTATTTTTCATAAAGCGACTGTCTATCTGACCTCTACAACCCAGTAACTGGGTAAAACGATACCTCATGGTTAGACTGACTGTCAAACTTTCGAAGTTCTAACAGTAACGACTGTCAAATATCTACAAATGACAGTCGGGATTAATGGCTTTAGCTACGTGCTTTTCGAGGAGCGAAAGAAACTCGCTATGATAGATGGTCACCCATCCATAGACCAGCCTCGGCAAGAGGGCTTAACCTCTAAGATTGGCATGTGCGGGTGTTGTTATTTAGCCACGAGCATTCTACAGAAAATGTCTGTATAAAAACAAAAAAAATGTACTGCAAAATCTCCCCTTAATAAAAAAAGCTGAAGTAGATTATGGTCTACCACGAAAAACCTTTGCTAACGTAGAAATATGCGTATATCATAATAAAATAAGTAGGTTATGAGGAAAAGTGTATGAGGGATCATTGACCAAAATAAGGTGTTCGAGGTATCATGTACCTTTATTATGATATCTTGTAATGAAAACCGATGTGGACTCAACATTGGGCTTATTGTAGGTCCAATATGACGGATGGTTAAGACCACACCTTTATTAGAAATGTGATAATGCTGTTATATCATTTTGATTTCTCTTTTCTGATATCTCATTTCTATGTTTAAAAAAAAAGTGAAAAAAGTGTTGAAAAAGTTTTCTTAAATAAAATAAATAGACGGCACGGTTGGCGCAGTGGTTGAGTGATCGACTTCTGCGCAGTGTGTCGCGGCTTCGATACCCGCATGGTCAAATATTTCTATGACCTGCAGGCAGTTGTTCCATTTGGGTCTGAATGTTTGTGAGCTACAATTTTTTATTTGTTTTTTAAATATAAATAATTAAATTTTAATTATTATCAATGAAATTAAATAATAATAATAATTAAATTTTATAACAAAAAATAATTAAATTTTTAAAAATTCCTAATGTGACCTTTATTTTTTTTGTTCAAATACTAAAAATTTAAAACCATTTCTTTTTTTTATGGCACAGTAAAGGCATTTTGAGGTGATTTGTTTAATTTTTATTTAGTCTTTTACAGTCAAAGTGCTATTAAATCTCAACAACAAATATGGCAGTTTGTAAAGTTTTTTCTAAACTAACAATTTCAACAAAGTCGTATAAATTAGCCATAACCTAAAGACATCAATGTTAGAATGCCATAAATGGAAAGTTACTTATTACCATAGAGTTTTGGGCTTGTAGTTCTTATGTTTTTGGATATTTAAATATTTTAAATATCGAGACTATAACGTGATGGGTCGTAAAATAAGATTTTTAGATTTTATTTAATATCGATAACCGGATATACCTTCCAAATATGATTTTAGAGTTTCATTTAAAGTCTATAATCGGATATACCAAAAGAAGACAAAACTGTTTAAGTACATGTATAGGTGTCAGAAGTTTTTTTTTTTCATAGAAGTACATTTTAGAGCTGCATTTTAACAGCTAAGTGTGTGATAGATATTTTTATTTTAATAAAATGCAACAGTCCACTTTGGAATTGAATAGGAAGATTTACCGTCGTACCACAAAAACTTATAAACGTCTGTTGAACACTTGTCTAAAAAAATGTCAGATTATGACGTTGAAATAAGGTCCGTTTTGCAGTCATACTTTTTTTTTATTATTTTAGACAAGTGTTCAACAGATGTTTAAGTTTTTGTAGTAAAGCTGAAAATGTTTACCAAGAAATGCTTATCGCAATTTAATTTTAAAGAAAATTTACTAACTTATTAATGTTATTTTCATATATTGTGTTAGAAATAGGAAGGTGTCTCATATTTAACACATCATTTTAGTAATAATATGTCGCCAAGGACATTATAAACTTAGTTGAAACGCACAGTAAATGTGTATCTGCAGGTTGTTAATTTTGAATTAAATTAATAAACTCCTCACCACTATTATTCGTATTTAAATAGCGAAAGCCTGTCAAAAGATAGTAACCTATGATTATTACGAATGAGTGACCCTTAAGTTAACCCTTTAATTCCGCACGATGACTGAGTAGTGGACCTATAAAGGCCACTTTTGCAGAATGATCATAAGGTTTTATTTACTTCGTAAAATGGTATATTTTATGCAATCACTTGTCATTATAAGAAATAGAAAAAAAGAATATAAGTATGTATAATTTTACGAATTATATTGCGCTAAAGTGACTTTAAGTGCTTTTTAGACCCGTGGTTGATAATATAAAAACAAAACAATTGAAAATCACCCTCCTGCAGACACACGCGATTAATCGCGCGGGGCGACATGTCGCAGTCCATTCGCAATATTTTTTGAGTGGAAATTAGCTTGGCTCGTTGTCGCAGCGCGATTAATCGCGTGTGTCTGCAGGAGGCTTTATGATATTAATTTAACAAATTACTTTTAATAGCAGGTTTGTTGAACCTGTTACATGCCCAGACAACAGCACATCAACTTACCGCAATCTGTCAAATTAATTTCCTACCTACTTCTTGTTTACTAATGATATCAAAACTGTGCAATTCCTACAAAGCTTAAAAGTTATCCCACAGAAAATTATGCTAACAGTTCTAGCTAACACTGTAATCGGTTCCTGGCTAGTTATTCCTTCCTATGTTCACGTAATCTATTCTTAATGGTCGCTTACCAGTTGTAAGACCATTACGTTCGTATAATACTCGGAATTTTAAGTCGCATTCCCTTATACGTACGGTCTATAAGGTTCACGGCCGTCTACTAAACTTGTAGAACATTTTGATGCCGATAAAAACGTTGTCAAAAAATCTTGAAGCAGGCTACCTACAGATAATTTTGAAAGTTGTTTTGCAAGTTTTAAAAAAGATTATTTTGGTACAATATTGAAATTCATATTCAAACGAATTATTAAAAGAAATAGGTACTTAACTTCTTCAAATAATAAACTCAGTTTTACATTTATCAGCTTTTATTGATAAATTGATAAAGCAAGTAGCAGAAGCGACTATGTATATTAATAGTCTATAATTGATAAATTAATATAGCTAGCATTGAACCTTATTGATAAACGACCGTTACAGCCAAAGATTATCACAACGATAAAATTTTATCTGATAAAACAGAGTGAAGTAAATGAAAAACATTAAACATATGTTTCACCAAACTTAATATAAATTATATTAAAGTTAAACACAGCATTACTAATCAGTTACCTACTCAAACTGTAAACAGAACAATCAATCAAATATGAATTTTATTGATCAATTAATTCGCGACGCAAACGTTTGTGTAACTTATCATTTGTTTGTAACCCTTTCAAAACAGCAGGGGGACCGTATCCGGGGGAAACGGCCGGCCTTCAATGGCTGGTCCACCGAATAAACCTGGCGGCGAGATAGGGTTAAATGTACCGTAAAATGTTCACCCAAACTTGTCAACATAAAATGTAATTTGATAAATGTATAAATGGTGCCACTATTCGATCTCTTAAATACTCAAGATGAACTCACCATTTCAGAGAAAGCGCTCTTAGGCCTCCTAGCCGGCGTCCCATTCATCCTGCTACCGGACACGAGTCAACAAAACAAAACAAACCGACCAATCCGATCGCACACAACTTTTTCACGGACACTTGTAGAGTTCACCACTGTCAAACTTTAGCATTGAACCTTAGCGAAACTTTTCTCAAGAAACCTGTTCTAATAACAAACCGAATCGTAAGTTATAAACGTTGGACTGCACTTAATTCAATCGATGACTTCATGCAATTATTTGCTGATAAGTTATCGAGAAGTTGTGAGTTAAAACCGGTCGTGCCGATGCGAGTCGTCGGCCCCGTGACTGGAGAGAGACTGGCTTGCCGCTAGCCGGCAACGCGCCCGCCAAGCGATCCGAGGTGCGTACCGAACCACACGGGGCCTGCATTTTTTACGCGCCGGACAATGGGTTAACTATTTTGGAGGTTAAGTTTCAAATGCACGCGGCGATGAAGGGTTGGATATTGGATATTAAATACTTCATAATAAAAAACAAAAGTGCGTTTTAGCTGAACAATCAAGACATTCAATGCCACGACTGTTTACTTATTACAGCTGAAGCGAGAGCACACATGATTCACTTAAGGCATGTTTACACTCTATATTTAGTTGGTCGCCGGTTAATCTTGTGTTGCGCCTGCGACGATGACGTCATCAGCCGCATTTTTATCGGCAGTAAGTGATTAAGTAAATAAAGGACAGCAATTATTATTGTGGTCTTTTCTAGCGTGACTTTTGATCTTAGTATCGTGTCGGTCAGTAAACATAATTCGAAGAGTTGTTATCTTTTTTTTTTGTTTGCGAATTCTTCAATTAAAATATTATTTTTAGATAATGTGAATGAGCGTGTTATGTCATATCTGAGGCCGTGAAGCAGACAAATAGTCGCAGTTTTATTTGGTTAAAGATGGTGCTGAGGGTTTTTTATGTATAAAATATCCGTTTGAAACAATGGGTGCCCAATATTTGAAGTGTGTATTATTTGTATTATTAATTACTTATTTTTAGAGATGACATCTCTAAAAATAAGTACACCTTTTATTTTAAATCATACACATATAATTATCTTCCTTAACAAGAATAAATAATACATATGAAAGTGACTTTTTTCTGTGTTTTTCCTTGATAAAAAAATATAAGACAGGTTTTAGAAGCACTATGTTTTATAACCACTTCTGTCTTTTTTGTGTCACCTTTTTTTTAAAATAAATCAAATTCTCAACCTGACACAATTCATTGAAGATGTTTTTGAGGCAAGCAAAGTTACAGGTTTTGTATTTGTCGACCTTTCGGCAGCCTATGATACAGTCAACATTAAATGGCTTTTAATTAAAGTCCGCGAGCTGACAACGGATGCAGGTTTCGTGGACATACTTAACGCTATTTTAAATAAACGCCGATTTCAAGTTCATCTGAACAACAGTAAGAGCAGGTGGCGTTGTCAAAAAATGGACTGCCACAAGGTAGCGTGTTTGCTCCGGCCCTTTTTAATATCTATACACCAACGATCAGCCGGGCTCGCTATGAATAAAACGCTTCCTATACGCATATGACCTTGATCTAGCCGCCCAGACACCTGGAGGTTGAAGGAAAGTTGACGGAAGCTCTGGAAACACTAGGAAAATTATTATTATTATAGACTAAACCCATCCAAGACTATCAGTGCTTTCCATCTCCGCAACCGACAGGCAAATAAGGCTCTCAATGTCTCATGGGTCGACGTGGACCACTGCTTTCAACCACGCTAACTGGATGTCACCCTGGATAGATCCCTCACATACAGGTTCTATTGCCTTAAACCAAACAGAAAGTCGAGTGCGGAGCCTCTGTACCGAATATGTCCCACCTCCTTTCGCCCATCCTACCCAATCACCTGCACCTTCCAGGATTTGAACGAGGCAAATGACAGAGCTGTGCAGGTGGCTACGTATTGGTCGGTTACAATTTCAGAATATCGACACGCAAAGAAGAAGAACGATTTCTAGCATATGTGAAATATTTCGTTAAAATGAAGAAATATTGGTTTTGACTTGCGCAGGGAAGCATGGCACAAAACTGAGAAACTCTATTATAATAGTTAGTAGTAAGGTAGTAAATATTATTGAAAATTAAATTGCACCTAAGAAATTTCAAGTGACAGTTGGGAGATGGAGGTCATTGACATAATGTTCATATGGGGAACGGAAGAAAAAGAAGTTTTTTTTGTCTTAAGTAACGTCCACAATTAACTCAGAAGTGATATAAGATAACATTATGATTAAACCTAATAAACCAGGTAAGGTGCGGATTGAAAGGAAATATACCCGGAGGAGCACCGTTGAGAATTAAGCGGATAGTATTTTTCATTACTCTTAGCATAAATAATACTCCTATTAGCACCATTTTGTGTCTTTAAACAAAAACATTATAAATAAATGACCTGACGACTGATTGTGCACTAAACAAGTTATTATAATGTATCATAGTTAATAGCACCTCGTGATTACATGCTCCATTATGTCTAGACGTTGCATATATTATAAAGGACAATGTATGTATGATATGTTGTTTACATGTATTTATTTATTCCTTTTATGTTGTTTCGAGGACATGTCTTATGTTAGCGCCACCTTGATATTGTTTCCAGAGATACTTTAATATAAAACGTTACATACATTCATAAGCTGAAATATTTTGCAATTAGGTCTAAAATACATCCAAAATCGTTAAGAGATGAACAGAACTCCTACCCGTGGCGCATGAATTTGCCACAAATGTATCAGCATTATGCAATCACCCATCTTGAAAGGAACTAAATGATCCGACACACGCGCCACCATCACCGGCAGGACAAAACTGAGTCAATCTAAGTAGTGTATATTACTCACACATGTGATAAGCAATTGAACAATACGATTGAAATTAAATCTATACAGTGCAAAGATAGTTCTACAGCCTTCTGTAGCTTGTAGCTTCCACAATAATTTCGCGTACTTACTGTGATTTATGTAGGTAAGTCATCAAACAGAATACGCCACGCTAACGTCGCGCCACGCCGAGCTTAGCTAGTTTGAATAACTAAGTAAAAATGGAACATACAAACACTAAACCATTTTAAGTAACTTATAACCGTCGTTGAACATCTGTTGAACAAAAAGTTGAACATCTGTTGAACACTTGTCTAAAAAAAGCGTAACTTCAAAACGACCCTTTTATCAACGCCAAATGCCGTTTTGACGTTGTCAGTTTTTTAGCCAAATGTTCAACAGATGTTTAACTTTTTTTTTGTAAGACGGTTAGAGTTTAAACCATATTATTTGCCACTAAATGCAGTCAGAAAGACCATTCCCCTTCGTGAGAACTGCAAAACAGAACTACCGATTGTTATTCCCCGAAGCTAAGTGCCTGGAATTTGACGCGCCTCGAATGCACAAGTACTTGCACAAAACAGCTGATTTATACAAGGACGCTATTAAGGCTTCGTGATATGTATTGAATATATTAAAGAGGTTTTATTGATGCTCCATTGAATGTATTGACTGAAATAGTATGGGATAATGTTACTTTTAATCGACGAATCATTTCTCTTGAGTGCTATTGACGTGAGTTGGCTTTTGAGTGTGAATGTGAATGGTAGAGTCCGCGCCACGATTGATAAGTGGCAACCAAATCCATAGCCAGCCACAGACAGTTAGCTAAAGCTAGCCAGCCATATCCAGCCAGCCATATCCAGCCAGCCATAGCCAGCCAGTGTTATAAACCAAAGATACCATGAGAAAGTTGGTGTTCTGGAAAGAATGAAGTCTAAACTCTGGATAAAATGCACATAATATAGGATCCTTATCAATTACCCTGCCAATACCATAAAAAATACGGCAGAAGACAACAATTCGAGACATGATTGAAAATAACACTTCTTCAATTGCCGTAAAGTTGGAGCTCAGCCCACACCGCGTCCGACCTACCTTGAGCTTAAGTAAAATGTCGCCAGTTCGCAGGTTCGAGCGCAAACCAGTTGACGATATTCTAATAAGCCGGCCGAGGTAAAAGTAGCGGTACCCGCTACAAGGGTGACGGGCACAGGAATGTGTAGGTCTTGTGGACTTCAGACCAGGTTTGTGTTAGAGCGACGCTGTGCAGCGCGAAATTTTGCTTTAGATGTCATGAGAAGTTGTTTTGGCTAACGATCAGGGCAGGTATTTGTCAGATCGGCTGAACTGATATCAGAAGCTGAAAGCTCCACGACAATTTTGAACACTTACGAATGTTTTTGACACGGTAACATTAAATCGAAAAACAAATTTCTAAATTTAAATAACACAGGATTCTTCTAGGCATTACATAAAAAACAAGCAAAGCTCGTTGTTTAGCATATTCGCAGTGCAGGCCATAAGTGCCTCATAATGACCACATCATTTCGGGACATAAAATATCTGTCAATAGATATAAACATAAACCGTCTTACCACAAGAAAGATAAACATCTGTTGAACACTTGTCTAAAAAAACTGACAACAACGTCAAAACGAAATTTCACGTTGATATAAGGGTCGTTTTGCAGTTACATTTTTTTTAGACAAGCATTCAACAGATGTTTGTCTTATCTTTTTGTGGTAAGGCGGTTTCTGTTTCCTTTTCATTAATTTTTTTTTAAAAGTACAGACGCCAGCAGGTCAACCTACCCGAATCTGTCAAATACCAATCGAACATTTACCTTCCACTATTGTGATAAGGTTGAAAATCTATAAAGTTTGACAGATTTTGGTAGGTTGATGGCGTATGTACTATCGCCCAATGTATATACTGACCCCCGTAAAGACTATTTCTGCTTGCAGAGTTATAACTTTCACTTCCTAGGCCCTTTGTTTTGACCATTCATCCTATTAATAAAAAAGGGTCATCCATTTCATAAAAAAGGTGGCCAGTTCACAGATGTGGGATACTGCGCACGCGATTTTGTTTTAAAAGTGAGTAGAGATTACATTGTTCGATGGTACTTTAAGAGGTTGTGTTGCATAATTATAATACTTGACAAACGTCGTCGTTCCCAGGAGTTCCCAAGTTATTTCTCATATCTGTCACAACTTGCGCTGCGATTGCTTTAAGAGCTTACCACTGAGTTCGCACATATCGAATAAAGCTAGCAAATATCGCATTACAGTTAATAAGCGCATGGTAAAAGCTCTGTAGAAAGCGCCACAACTTTCTCTCAAGGAACTTGTTTGGTCGCCGCTTAGAGATACCTGATGCTTGTTGTATTTGAATCTAGACTTAGGATCGGTGTGTGTTAGAGCGATTTCTGAAGTATTTTGTGGACAAAACGCGTAGATTAATTGTTTTTTTTTTTGGAACGAAGTTCCTTATCGCGCGTTGCGAAAGGGGGCTAGACGGAATGAAATTTTAAATGAAATTGTCACGACACTTTTTACCGACTGCGCGACGCAAAGGAGGGTAATGTGAAATGTCAATAAAGTCAAAAATCGCTTGAACCCGTTTTTTTTTTACTTGCTATCGTTAAGCAAATGTTTTCCGACCTTCACTTGTTTTACCGATTTAAAAAAAACAAGACAACCATTTTAATTCTGTTGCATTGAACAGTGTGGTGTCGCGACGATTATTTTTGTTGAGTTTATACAGTTACTTCGTTCCATCCGGGTGTCCCTTGACACCTCTCAACTTTTTTTTTAGATGTTATTTATCAATTGAGTCCTGAGGAACTCGTGGCTGAATAATTACAGCCGCACAGGCTGATCTTCGGGGTTAAGCCGCGCTTGCCGAGGTTGGTTTGTGGATGGGTAAACATCTGTCATAGCGAGTTTCCTCCGTGCCTCGGTAAGCACGTAAAGCCGTTGGAACCGGCTGTCATTTGTAGATCTTTGACAGTCGTTACTATTAATCAGAAACTCTAAAAGTCTGACAACCAGTCTTACCATTGGGTATCGTATTACCCAGTTACTGGGTTGTGGTGGTCCGATAGGTAGTCGCTCCATGTAAAATACTGCATCAGGCCTCTGCCTCGAATATTCCTCTCTGACACAACACTACGTCACCGTGATCTACCCGCTGGTTTCGAGAACGGGCCTGTGTTGCTGCGCCGCCGCAGCTGTCGGTTATAACAAAATTCGAGGCATAGATGGCTCAGAATTCTACTGACTTAAAAACCAACTTGTTCCCTAACATGACATCTTAGAGCGTGAATAATTCCAGTGTGGGAAAAGACAGAGCTCTATAAGTCGTTTAGACCTGGTTCCCACACTGGAATTACTCACGCTTTAGATGTCATGGTTGGCCACCAGGATAAGCCAGGATTACAGTGTCCTTTTTAACCGACTTCAAAAAAAGGAGGAGGTTCTCAATTCGTCAGAATCTTTTTTTTTATGTATGTTCCCCGATTTCTCGAAGACGCCTCGACCGATTTGGATAATTTTTCTTTTGTTTGAAAGGGTATACTTCCCAAGTGGTCCCATGATCATCAGGTCAGGATCTGATGATGGGATCCCAGGGAAATCGAGGGCAACCCTCAAATTTTATAAGCCCGCACATCGTTTTTCGCAAATTTTATGAAGTAATTTAACTACTTGCGTATGATAATCATCATCTCATGTAGCTGAGCTGATGATGGAAGATATAACTCCTTAACAGTAAGGAGTAGGCATCGACTGATTAAGTTTGTGTTCGCATATCTCCGGAACTGCAAGTCCAATTTAAGTAATTCTTTTTTCCTACTAGGTATTGTTTAACTTACGGAATACTGCAAGTTTCATCAAATTCGGTTCAGGAGTTTTTGAGATAGGGAATTTTATTAGCTTATTGTGCACTTGAGCGATGTTGTTACCGGTGCTACGGATTACAAAATTTTAGTGCACATGTAAGAGAATGATTTATTTGACAAGAATTTGGGTTGAATATTTAAACTAAAAAGAATAAAATAAATAACTTTTTCAAAAAAAAATGTAACCACCTTCAAAAACAACCACTAAAAAGGGTAAAATAACCTACAAAATTACTTTTCTTTCAGAAGTCGGTGGCAAAAAAGACAATGAAATGAAAAAAAAAAAGGCAAAGGCACCGATTTCTGAAAGAAAAGTTATTTTGTAGGTTATTTTACCCTTTTTTGTGGTTGTTTTTGAAGGCGGTTACATTTTTTTTGAAAAAGTTTTTTTAAGACGGTAGGTTTCACGAAGTTTTTTTTTCATCATAACTACCGGCCATTTTATCAGACGATTATTTAAAGAGTCCTTTACATAACCTTGACATTACAAGTCCTATCCAGAATATCTATATGCCCAACAACCCATAACTTACATCTAGCTATAGAGGACATCCCCTAGATTCCGCATCTAAGGCAACCTATAGGTGCGCGACCTACGTCAGTGCATTTGCCATTACTTAAATTCTTCTTGTGCTGTCTACATAGAATTTCTTCGATCAAATAAGTTTTTATTCCCAAGTCAAGCTCAAGTCTAAAGATGATTTCTAGAAACTGTTAGCGTCTGCGTCACCACAGCTTTAGTGTCTTGTCGACACTGAGGGGATAAAGAACGAACATCAGCTTAAATAATGGCAAATCGTGGCACTGTAAAAGTACACACATCAAAAAAAAATTGCGATCACTTTAAAAAATCGAAATCTTTTTGTTACGTTGGATTATATTATCTTACTTCTTCTTTTTAGATTATTATTACAGAGTATTTATATCAAAATAAAACACACAACAAAGTTTTTTTCTTGATAAAGTTTAAATAAAAAAAAACAGCTTATGCTAGTGATCACAAACTTTAGTTAACGTGTCTAGTTTATTGTGACCCTAGAATGTAAAGGGCAGCTGAAAGAACATGGTGGATTTTAATCAGTACTATTAGTCTGACAACCCCTTCTAAGCTGCGGAACGACCGGGGCGGGAGGACTGATTTGATGATTTTACAAAAAAGTGGCACTAATGTGTGGCGCGCATTGGTTACATTCTATGCAGAATCTAGAGAAGGTTATCAGTGGGCAAGCTTCAAGCTACTAATTCTATTGACGCGACCTTAACCCCCTCGTGGCTAATTGTAACTATTTTTAGCACGTTAACGTCGGCCAGAGCGATGGATGGCCGAAATGCGGCGTGTTAGGGTTGAAATATTTATGTTAGGGATGTTACCTTGTTCTGTTTTGTGTTACATGGCAATGTAAATTAAAAAGGGGGTTTTAAGTAGTCCCTGAAGTGTAATTAAAATAGGGAAAGGTTTTTTTTATTTACTTACTAGCTGACCCGGCAAACTTCGTACCGCCTTAGAAACAATAAAAAAATAAACCTTTTAAACCTTTAGTCCCGGCTGTCATTTGTAGGTCTTTGTCAGCCGTTACTATTAGTCAGAAGCTCTAAAAGTCTGACACCCAGTCTTACCAGTATTCCCCAGTTACTGGCTTGTGGAGGTCCGTTAGGCAGTCGCTCAATGTAAAATACTGATATTGACAGCAGCATTTGGTTCGACTGGATAATTGGGACTAATATAGTTGGGAGAAGGCTAGGCAGATGTAGATGATGATAAATTCTATAACACTTTCAAGGTTACAATAACCTCCTATTCATTAATAGGGTACTTTGGGAGTGTATTCTTTGGCAGAACGAACGCAATATTATGTTGGATACTGTTCAGACTACATCTGGAGTCATTTATTATACGGACCTTGTGGAAACTCGAACAAACTTCCGTGCGTTCAAGCGTTTTTGCCATACCTTTTATTGGAATCAAGTATAGCAGCTCACAATTTAGGACCCATTAATATTAGTAGTCATTTTTACCCGTGGTGCAAGGCAACTGGGCTTCTCCCAGTTGTAATGTCCCTTTGTGCCTATTGGCCTTGCTTTGTTCTGTCTCCTGCTAGCATGGAGGGAATTGGAAACATATTTTTCCTACTCCTCCACTATTCTTTTCTGATTAATTTCGTGCAGGATCCAAGACAGGTAAATTAATTCTCCGGGACACGTCGAGCTTCATTGTCTCGGCGCTTTTCTGGTGGTTGCCACTGTTGATTCTGGCTCTCAGGAGTTGCAGTGGTTTGGGAATAGTGTGGTGGGTTTGTCCCAATAATAGGGTACTTCCGATATATCTCAAAAGGACCCTCTCGAGACGCCAATGATCTCAAGGTCAAGGTGAAACCCTGACCTTGTACCAAGGGCTCTATTAACTCGCCCCACGCAATATATTATCTCGCCCCAATTCCCATTTAATTTACGACGAAAATCCGGCATTCCATACCACATGGACGTTATATTGTCATCATTCACGCTCCAGATAAACCTGGTTCCCGGAATTATAGTCTTTGCTGCAATGCAGTTTGATTTAAAATGCCGTAACCGTGACCACTGCTGGATATTGGGGAGTCATAAAAATGATATGCATTGGCATTGGCAATTGCTGCATATCCAGAATTTAATATTGTAAATGCTAACGTGAGTCTGTTTGTTCACTTTTCACCCACAAACCGCTGAACCGACATGCTGAATTATTTGGATATTTATTTATTTTATTGATTTACCAGCAATTGTTTGCACCGTTTTTGGACATGAAAAACAAGCAAAACATAATTATAAACAATAGTGCAAGATCAGTTACAGGTAAACTCAGCATTCAAAACGAATGTTTTACGTAGATCAGAAAAATGCTACCAAGATTTAAATTTACTACATCTAAATCTACATGATTACATATTATTAAATTATAAAAAAATCAAAGGGAACAATGAAAAACTTAATGTAAGTAGGTAATCCTTAATCAATGTACAGAAACGGTTACACGGTACTGTTCCCTTGAAAAAATAAAAGAATGGCGCCTTGTTTTATATTAATTTGATTTATTTTTATATTTATTTTTATATATTTACTAACGCCATCTAGGGAATTTTTATTTGAAGTTAAAACTAGAACTGTTTTACCGACACCACTACAAACACTGCAACTCGACTGTTTCGAGCATAATTTTCAAGTAGACGGTTACGCCCCATATGACGGAATTAGCCACCCTGACCCTATTTTAAAAATTTTAGTGGCTGACTTTTAGTGAAATTGATTGATTGATTTTATAAGCATTAATACTAACAAAATTATGGATACTTGTGTCTGAGGCAAATAAATAAAATAAATATTTACGATCCGACTTGACGGTCAAATTCTAAAATGAAAAGAGCGAAAGTGTGGTCAAAAGCTAGTTAAAACAATAAACTTTCATGTCTATGCAGCCAACCACTGTGAAATGTCTTCCATTATCGATGAAACATCTTCATTCTATAAATAAAGCTGTGACAGTCATGTCCACAGAGGACAAACATAATGTTTTCTTAGATCATTAAGTCTGAGGATTGCATTTCCTTGGCTTAAATAGATCAATCGGCAAGGTTAACTGCGTTAGACCGCCCAGAGTGCGCGAGATTGCTTCAAGTCACAATATAATATTCTTGTTTTTAAGATTACTTGCAAACATTGAAACACACAAACACTAACAGATCCCGAACAACTACTTGTAGCTCATGCAAAGGCCAATGCCCATTCTAGGCCCACAGTGGACAGTACACTAGAGAAAAAATACTACTTGCATTAATTATGCCATACAAATATAGGTATTTACGTTTTTCCAATCGACCGCCACTACAAGTATATTATATATATATAGTAGTATAATCAAGTATTAAAAAAAGAAAACTTCTTGTATCTCACAGTTCCACACTTTTGCACATAGAAAATTAACCTCAAAACATTTGCTTTTTTTAACATTTCTAAAATAGTGGCATGAATTTGAATATATTTTTCAGATATCCTATATTATTAAGATTCTAAAACACCCCAATTTTAGACTAATATTTGATATCCGTTGATGGGCCTAGGGCACTATGGAGGCTGGGCATTCCCCTTTGTTCCGTGCGGGGTTCAAACGCGCCAACCTTGCTGAAATTCGGGAAACAACATGTTTTTCCCCAAGATTTAGGTACAAGTTTATCCGAAACTAGGGGTCATCCTCATTTTTCCAGTTATGTCTGAGACCCTAAATAATGCGCGGGGCATGTGGACGGCAAGTAATGGGTGACTCGCTGTCAGATCATGGACCATACCTGGGTTGACGGCGCGTTGTGTTTCACGCGCGTCTCTTAGAGCTGCCAGCGATCTGACGGGGCCCCCATAGAGGGCCAAACGCCTGCCGGGGTCGCGGGAGTGTCTAAACCGGCAACCATGATCTTCGAATGTAAAAAACAATTGAAGGAGCACCGTGGATTTAAGTCAGTACAGAGTAAGCTAAGTAAGGAGTGAGCTAAACCAGTAGGTTTAAGCTAATCGTTGAATGTGTGGAATAACCATATAAAAGCCAGACCATGATAATCTGGTTTTGTATAGCTTGATGTGTAGCCGTGTGTACAAGTCTGACAGTCACAACCGTTCCACACAAAAGGAAAAAAAATTAAAACCGATAAAAAATCCCTTAAATTAGGGGCGGACCCGTGCTCCACCAAGTTTCTCCACCTGGGTGGAATACGGAGACTATAAAATTGGTCCTTTCAATGAAGTTTTTTTTGTCTTTAATGGAAAGATCATATCCCACCAAAAACATTTCATGTAAAATGTTGCTAAGACGACGACAATCATAATGTTTAGCCTGTGAAAAAAAAAATGTAACCGCCTTCAAAAACAACCACAAAAAAGGGTAAAATAACCTACAAAATAACTTTTCTTTCAGAAGTCGGTGCCTTTATTTTTTTATCATTTCATTGTCTTTTTTGCCACCGACTTCTGAAAGAAAAGTTATTTTGTAGGTTATTTTACCCTTTTTTGTGGTTGTTTTTGAAGGCGGTTACATTTTTTTTTGAAAAAGTTTTTTTATTTTACTCTTTTTAGTTTAAATATTCAACCCAAATTCTTGTCAAATAAATCATTCTCTTACATGTGCACTAACATTGTGTAATCCATAGCACCGGTAACAACATCGCTCACGTGCACAATAAGCTAATAAAATTCCCTAAGTATCTCAAAAACTGCTGAACCGATTTTGATGAAACTTGCAGTATTCCGTAAGTTAAACAATACCTAGTACAACAAAAAAAGAATTACTTAAATCGGACTAGTAGTTCCGAAGATATGCGAACACAAACTAAATCAGTCGATGCTTACTCCTTACTGTTAAGGAGTTGTACCTTCCATCATCAGCTCAGCAACATGAGATGATGATTATCATACGCAAGTACTTAAATTACTTCATAAAATTTGCGAAAAACGATGTGCGGGCCTATAAAATTTGAGGGTTGCCCTCGATTTCCTCGGGATCCCATCATCAGATCCTGACCTGATGATTATGGGACCACTTGGGAAGTATACCCTTTCAAACAAAAGAAAAATTTTCCAAATCGGCCCAGGCGTCTTCGAGAAATCGGGGAACATACATAAAAAAAAAAATAAAAAAAAAAAAAAAGATTCCGACGAATTGAGAACCTCCTCCTTTTTTTGAAGTCGGTTAAAAAGATATCAGATCTCATGTTAAGCCAAACTTCTGAATCTACACGGCCTAACTCTACCGACCCTAACTTCACAAATTCTACATATCAGTAAAAATGTATGGCTTCGCCGTTTCGCTACCGTCGTGAAGGTGATGCGAATATTTAGTTTCTGAAGCAAAAGTCAAAGCAGGTTATTAATTATTAAAAAAGAATTAAGATTTTTTCTCTTCCGTAAATGTTCTTATTTGTGGTGGATTTATTAATTAAGGAAAAATAAAAACTAAATTCAAATACCTAATTTCGATTTTGGGTCCCGTGCTCTAACTGATGACGTTATTGTAGAGTAAAACAAAAAATTGGTTTAGTTGGAGCACGGAACCCAAATCGAAATTGATAGTCTCCGTGCTAATAAATATAAATATTAATAAATATTAGTCTATTGCATTCGGAATATTTTTTGTGCATCGCTCGTACTGAGACCACGCCACAATCTTTAATCTGAAAATCTATGAAGAAAGCGTGCCAGCGTGGTGTCGCGATACTCTTGAAAGGGGATCACGCTTCATCCGCAACGTGCAACAGTATCTTATTTTTTGCTAACAAGTGCAAGTTTTGTACTTACTTTAGTTGTAGTTGATCATGGATTAACATTGTGACAAAAGAAGATGATATAAAATCTCTTCTATGCGGAAAGTAGGTAGTCAATCGTACAGAACAGTAGACAGAGGTGGGACGACAGGACGCGTTGTGTAGCTAATCTTCTAATATATAAAAATCAATGCCACTTTTCGTTGTAATGTTATAACTCAAGAACGGGCTCACCTATCCAAACCAAATGTTTAGACTTTGTTCGAATTATTTAGTAGATGCTGTAACGTTGTGAATAATCAACGTTATCCTTTGACCTATAATCAATCCATTAGTCAACGTTTAACAAAATAGTTACAATGGAATGCAAGGAATGCCTACACATTCCTTTTCGTGTTATAGTCATACGCAATGTTCTTCGTCAACCGACTCAGAAAAAAACTCGTACTTGGGGGTATCGTAAAATTGTTTTATTTCGCGTCGAGACTAAAAGTCATTTATAGGCGGGTAGTTCTGAATTTTTACAGAGTTTTGGTGTTGTAGTCGGAAGACGTTGTTCAACGTTAACCGGTTGATAATTAAAGTGAAGTACCTAATGTGCTCATGAGTATAAATAAGCTCGCACAGGACGTCAACGGGACTCATTTACGATTAAACTTTGTCGGCTGTTACACTGTCTCTCTTTATTAGAATCTTGTGACACCTTGCGTAACAGATTTTATTAAAAAAATATTTTGTTGTATTCAATATTTTACTTAAAATAAAAAGTGTAGTGTTCGCCCCGGTTTAGGGTAAGTGCCAAAAGCAATCCAAACAATTATTATAACCGCTAGCTCATGTGTTGTTTTTTTATATTGAGTAGGTACCTTCGGACTCAATTATTGTGTGTTCATATTTTTTCTTTGTCCGTTGGTTTTACTTTTTTTTAAGCCTCGAGTATTACATACGCTCGTAGGCCTTACAATGATTTTGTATGTAGTGCTTCACGCTAATAGAACTATTGTTCCTGCCTTGTAAACTCCGATCTGATGACGACCAATAATCACAAACACCCTTAGTGCCGTACGTCCTAGCTTTCGCCTATGCTGTGAGGTCATCATCAGAGAGGATTAGCAGAGGATTTTTATTTACCGCTGGACGTTGATTCCAGGGAACAAGATTGGGAGTTAAATAACTCCATCTTCAACGTTCGTGAGTCCAGCTCTGACTCACCCTACCGAACGTCTGAGGCCTGCACACTCAGCTGACCTGCCGCACACACCTAGCAGCGCACAGCCGACCTGCCGGCGCATCCACCACCTCGTCCCTGCGGTCACTTTCACCTCAGGGTCAACTCCACGGCGTCGCGTCGCTCCACTTACGCGATAGCCAGGGCAGTACTAGTGCGCCTATTTTCACGGAACAATAAATTATCAAGTGACGGCTGTGAACCACGACCCAAATAAATTTCTTGTTAACGTTGGTGAGTTTTTTTTTTTTATTTTCAACTCACCCTATACGTTACAGTGGCGCCCAAAAACGTGGTTTTTTTATAAAGGTCGCTTGGTTTTATTGTTCTGTGAGGTAGTGTTCTATTTTGGTGTTTGTGTGTTTTGTGTTTTTTTTATTTTTTTGTGTTTGTGAAAACGTTTTTTGGTTTAACGCAGCCAAAGTGTACCCTACCCTACGCATTATTTTTTTTTGTTAAAAAAGAAAGTAACGGTTTTTTTCTGTCGCGTTATATTATTATTTATTTTAAAAACTTTTCATAGTAGTAGGGCCCTTGTGAAGGCCCGTCCGGGGAAGTACTACAACCACACTTATTTCAACCGCATAGCATTTTATGTTTCGGTTGTAGGGTGTGGGTGCCGGGTTTCTATTACAGGCACATTATATACAACCTTTTCACCTGGGTTCGTCTGCCTATAAAATAATTTTTTACTTTCTTTTCTTTTATATAGGTACTTAAATTGTTTTTTTTATTGGTTATTGCAGAGTACCTCATTCTGTCAATACCAATATTTTTTTCAATTCATTATTTCAACTGTAATAATTTTGAAACAGCAACTTAACTTTATTTTTAAACAGTACCTACACAATATTGCAGAGTACCTCATTCTGTCAATATTTTGTCAATTTATAATTTCGTCTCAAATCGTTTTCAATTGTAATTACTTTTTTAAAACAACTTAACTTTTGTTTAACCTACACATTATTGCAGACTACCTCATTCTGTCAATATTTTTTTCTCAATTTGTTTTCAATTGTAATTGTTTTTAACAACTTAACCTTTTGTAAAGCGTACACATTGGTTGCATTAACTCATTTTGTGTGTTATTTTATTTTTTATTTCTGTGCAATTGTTTTTGTGCTTGTATTATAGATTGTTCTCAACCAAAACGTTAGTAGTTTTTAAATTTAAATTGTAACAGACGGAGTCTTAGTACAATAACCGTTAATTTTTTTTTATCATTGTAAAAAAAAAATATATTTTGGCACTTACCCATACCTACACTTATAATATTTTTTTTTCTCTCTTTAAAAAAAAATTAAATCATGGCTTATCCAGTTATGTTTATGTCGCTTCATAAGTCTGAACTCGAGTATGTAGTGGCCATTAGAGGCGTATCACCAGCAACGGTACAGTACTTACATAAACGGATAGCTAAATATGGACCATTATTTCCATTATGACATTCTAGTTAGTCTTTAATCATTATAACTTATAGTAAAATTTTGACATTCGTAAATTAATATACCCGTAAATTTTAAATATAATAGTAAATCTTAACTTAATATTTTTAATACTACTATACCGAACTATCCAACCTACCATTGCTTTTCTCTTGTTTACTTTTGTTATTTTTATGATGATGGCCTACACCATTCATTATATTTTATTAAATATTTTAAACCTTTCGGGACTACACCGACGGTTATTATAATGATCGTGGCTCTAACCCATTGATCACTTCAGTTATGTAATACATGGTTGTGTTTTCTTTTCACGGTTGTGTTTTTTTTCTTTAGAGCGGTAGCAACTCTTTAAATAAGCCCTTGCAGGAGCGGTCGATTACTCCATAAATAAACCATAAATCATAAAAACACAACTGTGTCTATAGAGCGGTAGCAACTCTTTAAATAAGCCCTTGCAGGAGCGGTCGATTACTCCATAAATAAACCATAAATCATAAAACACAACTGTGTCTTACAAACATAACTTGTTCTTTAGAGCGGTAGCAACTCTTTAAATAAGCCCTTTGCAGGAGCGGTCGATTACTCCATAAATAAGCCTTAAAATCGAAACCAAAACCATGATTTTATCATCTAAATTTAGATTCAATTACATTAAAATCTAAAACTGGTAGGTGGATTAGTATTGGTCGGTGGAAGGTTAAAGGAAAAAAATTATTTATTAGTAATATTTTATTGAACTCAATACATACGATTGCATTATTCTCTCGCTTAATACACTTTCATCCTTGAAGAAAACTATTGTAAGGCATCAGGTTAATGACAACAGGATACCTAAATATTTTATATTGTGCGACAGCTATCTCTCGTATCACTGAATACAATAGCTGCCGCTAGTTATGATTGCGAGAAGTATGAATGATGATTTTGATAGGTAAAACAATAGTTAGCTCTAATTCTTCGTGCGGATTTTGTCATTATAGAAGACAAAATCCTTGACTGCGCGAGGGGGTATTGTAACGTTGTGAATAATCAACGTTATCCTTTGACCTATAATCAATCCATTAGTCAACGTTTAACAAAATAGTTACAATGGAATGCAAGGAATGCCTACACATTCCTTTTCGTGTTATAGTCATACGCAATGTTCTTCGTCAACCGACTCAGAAAAAAACTCGTACTTGGGGGTATCGTAAAATTGTTTTATTTCGCGTCGAGACTAAAAGTCATTTATAGGCGGGTAGTTCTGAATTTTTACAGAGTTTTGGTGTTGTAGTCGGAAGACGTTGTTCAACGTTAACCGGTTGATAATTAAAGTGAAGTACCTAATGTGCTCATGAGTATAAATAAGCTCGCACAGGACGTCAACGGGACTCATTTACGATTAAACTTTGTCGGCTGTTACACTGTCTCTCTTTATTAGAATCTTGTGACACCTTGCGTAACAGATTTTATTAAAAAAATATTTTGTTGTATTCAATATTTTACTTAAAATAAAAAGTGTAGTGTTCGCCCCGGTTTAGGGTAAGTGCCAAAAGCAATCCAAACAATTATTATAACCGCTAGCTCATGTGTTGTTTTTTTATATTGAGTAGGTACCTTCGGACTCAATTATTGTGTGTTCATATTTTTTCTTTGTCCGTTGGTTTTACTTTTTTTTAAGCCTCGAGTATTACATACGCTCGTAGGCCTTACAATGATTTTGTATGTAGTGCTTCACGCTAATAGAACTATTGTTCCTGCCTTGTAAACTCCGATCTGATGACGACCAATAATCACAAACACCCTTAGTGCCGTACGTCCTAGCTTTCGCCTATGCTGTGAGGTCATCATCAGAGAGGATTAGCAGAGGATTTTTATTTACCGCTGGACGTTGATTCCAGGGAACAAGATTGGGAGTTAAATAACTCCATCTTCAACGTTCGTGAGTCCAGCTCTGACTCACCCTACCGAACGTCTGAGGCCTGCACACTCAGCTGACCTGCCGCACACACCTAGCAGCGCACAGCCGACCTGCCGGCGCATCCACCACCTCGTCCCTGCGGTCACTTTCACCTCAGGGTCAACTCCACGGCGTCGCGTCGCTCCACTTACGCGATAGCCAGGGCAGTACTAGTGCGCCTATTTTCACGGAACAATAAATTATCAAGTGACGGCTGTGAACCACGACCCAAATAAATTTCTTGTTAACGTTGGTGAGTTTTTTTTTTTTATTTTCAACTCACCCTATACGTTACAATGCTTTATGTGAAATTTGCACAAAGTCGGACGAGCGGTTCTTAATATACCCGTGCGAAGCTGGGACGGGTCACTAAGTAATAATATAAATAATAATAAACCCGCAGGGCAGCTTGTGGCGAGCTGTTGGGCAGTTGCGACCTGATCTCCCGGGAGAAATCTTGTTCCTCATCTCGGGCTTGCCTTTATTGGCCGGTCAGAGTGAACACTGACGAGGAACAGACCTCCCACCTCTTTCTTGCCTTAACTGGCTGGCTAGAGTGGAGATTCGCAAGAGCAAACGTGCTCTGAGGAAGGAATAATTCCAGTAAGTGTTTGTAGGGATCAACTATACTTCCGGGTTCCTGCTCGGTTCTGAGAGCCGTGTAATACATCTCCACTACTCAAGCACCTCAGGATACGTTACTCCCTTGTCGCTACGTCAACTAGTGCTAGCGATATGTTTGGGGGCCCATTTGTTGAGTGTGCAAGTCACCCCCTGCCATCGTATCCATGTATATAAAACATTTATTAGGCAGGGGCCATAGATTTCCTATAGTTTTAGATGTCCAGTCCACCAAACGCCATAACCGTGTCTTTTGTTTCCATAGCCTCCAACCGGGGGTTGTCCTTGGATTTGCTCGCATAGTTCATACAGGGATAACCGCCGGTTGGAGCCTCATTTCATTATAAATGCGTAATGGGCCTCTGCAAGATGGCTTCGGCTCCTGGCATGCCCTTAAAAAGTCCGGGATCCTTTGATCTGGAGATCTTAAAAGATGTATAAATAATAATAATATTGACGTGACGTGACGTGACGACGTGAGTCGAGCTACACAATAACAGACAAATGCTTGCACTGACTGGACAGGTCACATCGAATTTGTGTGGTTCTTTCTTCAAACAAATATTTCCGACACTGCATGGTCCTCGCATAACCTGATCTACTTAAAAACGTCTGGACTTAAAAAGTGACCTCTGAGTTTGTTTCGGCTGTTTCTTCTCAGAGTAGTCAGGTACGAATTACCGGTCTCTACTAGTATTATGAAAAGACATGTAAAAGTGTTGATATTACATACATACTTGCATAAATAAACATTATTTCATTTCAGAGAAGGCATATTATACTCGGACAATAATTATGGTGATCGCGAGCCACAATTAGACGTAACGTCACGACATGCGACACTGGAATATCGTCCGCTATCGCTCATTTTCCCTAGAAAATATATGTAACTACCAGTCCCAACGATATCGTGTCGTTATCGTCTGATATGAAAGCACCTATTGCCGATTGCCCAGTAAAGTTTAGTGCTCTGTGATACCGAGAATTATTTGTGTAATTTATTCATATTGATATACAAAGTTAATCTTCTAGTAAACTTTTAAAATGAAGATTGTTTTGGCATAATTTGCATAGCATATAGTAAAACTTATCTAAATGTAACAAGAAAAAACATTTTCTTACAATAGTTTAACTCGAAAAACATGCACTGTTGAATCCACTTAAGTTTTAAAAAACATTGTTTTATCACATCAATGCTTTCATCGGGTTTGTTTTTATAGAATTGAAGCTGATTATTTTATGTCTAAGGAAAAAGTTTACTGCTAACTTTTTAGATCTACCTATTTTATATGAATCTACTTATGCATGCCCAGTTTTTAGGGTTCCGTAGTCAACAAGGAACCCTTATAGTTTCGCCATGACCGTCCGTCCGTCCGTTCGTCCGTCTGTCCGCAGCTTAGCTCAGAGACGCCCAGTACTAGAAAGCTGTAATTTGGTGTAAAGATACGGATATGTTGCGCCGAAAAATTGGTAAAAGAAAATCTCGTAAAATATTAAGCTATTGCATAGCTTTTACCGCTGGCTCTGAGTTCGGCGCGCGCGAAAAAAGTAACGAAAAAACCTGACCTCATCTGACAGCACGCATCGTCTAACGTCGTTTCAGTTCGGGAGACCTCGGCAATCATAAAGGTACGGACAGACGTGCTCATAAAGGTACGGACAGACATGATCATCACTAGCACGAAAGCATGCTTTTATTGAGCAAGGGGCAATTTTATTGAGGGAGAGGGAGAGGGGGGAGGAGAACGTTTCTTGACGTTTCACTTGATTGACGTGGCTGACCATAGCCTAATTAGTACAGTAATAAATAGGTATAATAAATAAATAATTATAATTGCATAAGTTGATAAAAAAACTTTTTCAAAAAAAAATGTAACTGCCTTCAAAAACAACCATAAAAAACGGTAAAAAACCTACAAAATAACTTTTCTTTCGGAAGTCGGTGTCTTTGTTTTCTTTATTTCATTGTCTTTTTTTTGCCACCGACTTCCGAAAGAAAAGTTATTTTGTAGGTTTTTTACCGTTTTTTATGGTTGTTTTTGAAGGCGGTTACATTTTTTTTTTGAAAAAGTTTTTATTTTACTCTTTTTAGTTTAAATATTCAACCCGAATTCTTGTCAAATACAACATGTGCACTAGAATTTTGTAATCCATAACACCGGTAATAACATCGCTCATGTACACAATAAGCTAATAAAATTCCCTATCTCAAAAACTACTGAACCGATTTTGATGAAACTTGCAATATTCCCTAAGTTAAATGATACCTAGTACAACAAAAAAAACAACAAACATACCGTCGAATTGATAACCTCCTCCTTTTTGAAGTCCGTTAAAAATGCTATGCAATAGCTTTACCGCGGCAGTCACCGAGTGCCACACGTTTTTTTTTAGGGTACCTCCTGTACACGTAAAGTGGGGATGTTTTTTTTTCCCGCGTACCCCTTAGTGTGGGGTATCATTAAATAGGCCTTTTAATAGTTATTTATGATACTAGTGCGGTAAGTTGGTTTTTACAAACGAGTAGACGAATGTAAGCCCGAGATGAAGTCGAGGGCTTACCATAGTCACGAGTTTGTAAATACCAATTTCCGCACGTGTGTCATACAATGTTTTTCAACACATTTGCGAGAAAACAGTACAATATGTAATTAAACAAACATTATTTGTTTTTTAGAAGTTTCTAATATGAAAATGGCGCGAATTTGCAAATGGCGCCACATGCACGTGGTGAAAAATAGAACTACATCTTTCGTCTCATTTACTCTTTAGTATTAAAATGAGACAACGTATTGAGCAAAAGCGCTTCCAAGGAGGTTCGATCAGTCAGGTTGTTTATTCTCATAATATGAAACTCTTTGGTGGAGTTCTTATTTTTTTTAGTGGAAATTAAAAAAAACCGTAAAGAAAACGCACGGTGCTATACAACGGGGCGTGCCGTAAAATAGGTACTTAGGTGAGAGTACCTATTTTACCGCACGTTCCGTTGTATGGTGCGTAATTTTTAACCGACTTCAAAAAAAGGAGGAGGTTCTCAATTCGTCGGAATCTTTTTTTTTTTTGTTTTTTATGTATGTTCCCCGATTTCTCGAAGACGCCTGGACCGATTTGGAAAATTTTTCTTTTGTTTGAAAGGGTATACTTTCCAATTGGTCCCATGATCATCAGGTCAGGATCTGATGATGGAATCCCAGGGAAATCGAGGGCAACCTTCAAATTTTATAGGCACATAGTACCATTTTCATATATTTTCTAAAGCTGTTCAAGTATTTGCATCTGATAATCATCATCTCAGGTGGATGAGCTGATGATGGAAGGTACAACTCCTCAACGGCTTGGAGTAGGCATCGACTGATTTAGTTTGTGTTCGCATATCTCTGGAACTACAAGTCCGATTTAAGTAATTCTTTTTTTGTTGTACTAAGTATTGTTCAACTTATGGAATACTGTAAGTTTCATCAAAATCGGTTCAGTAGTTTTTGAGATAGGGAATTTTATTAGCTTATTGTGCATTTGAGAGAGAATGATTTATTTGACAAGAATTTGAGTTGAATATTTAAACTAAAAAGAGTAAAATAAAAAACTTTTTAAAAAAAAATGTAACCGCCTTCAAAAACAACCACAAAAAAGAGTAAAATAACCTACAAAATAACTTTTCTTTCAGAAGTCGGTGGCAAAAAAACAATGAAATGAAAAAAAAAACAAAGGCACCGACTTCTGAAAGAAAAGTTATTTTGTAGGTTATTTTACCCTTTTTTGTGGTTGTTTTTGAAGGCGGTTACATTTTTTTTGAAAAAGTTTTTTTAACTTTCGAACAATGTATACAGGCTTCGTAAACGCATTTTTCGAGCAAATGTGTTGAAAAAATATTGATAGTTTCCATTAACAATTTTTTGATAAAAAGATTAGTTTGTGAAACATTAAGCTTTAAAGTGCTAATTTTGCCCCCTCTACCAGCTAAACGGTTGTGTTTGGGGGTGTGAAAAAATTCACAATAGTAGTATATACATATAACGAAGTTTAAAAGAAAATTATCATGCATGACTAAGTAGGCTTTACAAGTTTACGAGTAATAGTCGACCAACTTATAAAACGTACCTGGATAACATATTTTCCTAAACAAATGTATCGGAGAACATGTTCTTCAACTGCAAATGTAAGTTTGTCAATTTTATTTTTACAGCTATAATAGGTGGGTATGTTTTGGGGATAAGTAGGTTTTTATTGTCAACTATTTTTAACTAACTTCAAAAAAGGAGGAGGTGCTCAATTCGTTGTAATCTTTTTTTTAATGTATTTTCCCCGATTTCTCAAAGACGCCTGGACCGATTATGAAAATTCTTCTTTTGATTGAAAGAGTACATCTTCCAATTGGTTCCATGATCATCAAGTCAGGATCTGATGATGGAATCCTGGAGAAATCGTGGGAACTCTTTAAATTTTAAATCATTCTTGAAGCGATGTATTCGAATTATTACGTAACGCTGGTTTTAAATCTTTGTTACAACGGCTTTCCTCTACACGCGGTGGTACTCAAATAGACAACATCTTTTCCAACTTTACCTGTGAAGTTGGTTTTTATAACTCCTTCTACAGTTACCGTCGCGTCGTCCTATGTGGGCCCGTTTTTTAGACGTTATGAGTTGGCTACTGAATCACTTAGGTACCTAATAAATGTTAATGTATAAATTAAATTAAAATTAAATTCAGCTAATCAGTTTAGTTAGTTCGCATAAGTATTTTGATGGGCAACTACGGAACCCTACACAGTGCGTGGCCCGACACGCACTTGGCCGGTTTTTTTATGCTATAACTGCTCAGTCGAATTTGTACATCGACCGTAAGAAACAGAGGTTTCATCACACTTTTCCATAGGTTTTTTATGTTAAAATCATCAAATGAGTCCTCCTACCCAGGTCGGGGTGGGAGGGACTGCCAGATTCTTTAATAGCCCTGTACGTTCCAGGGTCACGGTTACCTATAGAGAAAGTCCCGCGACCACTTTTCCGTAGCTACTATCTTAACTGATGACGTTAATTTGAGAAAAAAAAAACCTCGTTTGTACACTAGAGGAGCTTTGTCATATTTCCGAGGCTTCTGGCGACTGGGACCGCAATCAACTGACACCGCGGTCCCAGTTGCCGGATGCATTCAATTTTAATATTTGTATTCCGTCGACTGGGACCGATCCATAAATTGAACCAGAACGGTACAGTCAGACGAAAAATGTCTATGGAAATTGTCTTGTTCAATCATCATCATCATCATCATCAGCCTATAATGTTCCCACTGCTGGGACACAGGCCTCCTCTCTGTGAGAGGCCATGTTCCACCACGCGGGCCCAGCGGGTTGGGAGATGTCACATAATTATCTTCGAATTTTTGGTTCTAGGACATGCCGGTTTCCTCACGATGTTTTCCTTCACCGTTTTGAGAGCAGTGGTGATGAAATAAATTACACAAAGTAATGCGCCTGGCTGGGTTCGAACCCACGACCTACTTACTACTCGTAAGTCGAGGCCGATACCACTGGGCCACCACTGCTCTCTGCTGATTAATATTATTTTACTTGTCAGAAAAGATTTAAATACCTATGTGTGAGTACATGGAGGAACTTACCTCCTTGATATATACGAAACTGGTTGCCAGAATTTCGAGTTTCTGTCTACAGTAACGACTGTCAAAGAGCTATGTACAAAATATGATAGCCGGGACCAACGACTTTTGTTTATGCCTTCCGAGGCGAGGAGGAAACTCGCTATGAGAGATTCACGGAGAAACCTAGTTAAGCACGGTTTAACATTGGAAATCGGTTTTTCCGGCTGTAGTTATTTAGCCATGAAGTTCCAAAAGATAATAATGTTCAGGTGGCCTACCATGACGTCTGTAGTTCCACAGTGGGAACGAGACAGCACTAGATGACTTGTTTATCTCTTGCCCACAGTGAAACTATTCTCATTTACGTTATAATGGTAGGCCCCCAGTTTTAATACTACACAAACAACTCGTTTCAAAATCCAGCGAAAAATGTTATAATTCTAGCTAAATCTTCCAATCGCAGACATAAAAACAAACTTCAAAACCCGCTATCCGTTGGCCGGTGAGCAAAAACTAGATAATGTTCTTTAGATGTTCACGGTCCAGCGTGCGCACGCGTCTCGGTCGGTCAACGTAACGGTTTCGTATGTAGAATGCTTTATTGGACTCTTACTACGTCGTGGTATCAAGCTGAGGCTGGTTTGATTAAAGTGAGGGGAGGATCCGTAAAGAGTTATTTGAAAAAGGCGCTCGCTCACCAGGAGCATTCGCGGTTCATCATCATCATAATCAGCCTATAAATGTTCCGACTGCTGGGACACAGGCCTCCTCTCTGTGAGAGGGAGTGGGCCGTAATACGTAATACACCACGCGGGCCCAGTGCGGATTGGTAGATGTCACATGTCTTCGAATTTTTGGTTCTAGGACATGCCGGTTCCCTCACGATGTTTTCCTTCACCGTTTTGAGAGCAGTGTGGTTGAAATAAATTACACAAAGTAATGCGCCTGACAGGGTTCGCACCCACGACCTACTACTCGTAAGTCGAGGCCGATACCATTGGGCCACCTCTGCTCTTAAACTACTTTAATTCGTGTGTAATGTAACATTATAGATTCGACTTTGAGCATTACATTACAATACTCCTCCCTGACTGACGAGCATTCGCGTACATTTAGTATAGATTTGATACAAGGTGCGCATTGTGATGCTCGATTATCTTCCCGCACTGATGAAAGGTTCGAATCTGTAACGTTACATTACAAGTGAATGCTCGCGGTGAGGGAGCGCCTTTAAATGGGTTCTAAGTGTTAATGGTTATAAACAACTTTTACTATGAAAACAACCCTGACAGATATAAAAAAAAACTGATGTTTTATAATACTCTCAACGGTAAAATATTCCATTTTGTATAAAAAAAACTTATTTGTTTTTAAAATTCAGAGATGGTCGATTAAAAGAAATTCAAATCGCTTCAGAACAAACATAGACACTCACATTTTCAAGAGGTAAGTACTTTTTTTTTTGTGTGGCAAAATCATCAAATGAGTCCTCCCGCCCTGGGTGGGGCGGAAGGGACTGTCAGACTCTTACTGACTAAAATCCACCCGTGTTCCTTCGGAAGCCCTTTACGTTCCGGGGCCACGGTATCCTGGATTAAGAAAAAGGCATTTGGCCCCATAAGGGGCCCGTCGGTGACGCGTGAAACACGACGCGCCACCGACCCGGGCTTGGTCCTCGGTCCTCGGCCGGCGAGCATATCCATTAGTCACCGTCCGCAAGCCCGCTCCGCCGCTGTGCCCTCTGCTATTCAGAGGGACACGCGTTGGAGCGTCCACCCGACTGGCTATTCGCATACGGGCAAAGGGACCCCTTAGGCACAGAGTTTTTGCCCGCATCCCAGGGTGCACCGTTCCGAAAAACTGGTCTTCCCCCCGGACGTATCCGAGAGGGAACTCCAGTCTACGGTCGCACGTGGAGGTTTCCTGTCTTAGAAAGAAGAGGTACTTTGAATAAACTTCAATAAAATGTCAATTTAATCAGTAAATATATTGAAGGAACAAGGTAAACTTTAGTAAGTATGAGTCTGACAGTCCTTTTCGTTCCACAGGGCGGAAGGACTCATTTGATGATTTTAACCCTAGAAAAAAAATGTGACAATAAAATTGCTCACACTATCCGTTTCCACTTGACCTCCGGGCTAAGTTGAGAGTAACGCCATATACGAGAATTGGTGGGCAACAGAGATAACCTGTCTCAAATCTTACAACCCACTTTGATTTTAAACCTTTTATTTTATTGGGTGTTTAAAGGTCTGAAGGTTATCTGTTATCTCTTAACATTGAAAACAGAGTAATTGCGAGGTTTTCAATAGGATTTTTCTTTTCATAGAGAAGAAATCAAGTATTTTCTTTATTAAGGCCAGAACCGAGGGGCGTAAATTTAAAGGCAACGCACCACTTTGTATAATTTATTTCATCACCAGTGTTCTTAAAATCATCATCATCATCATCATTTCAGCCTATTGCAGTCCACTACTGGACATAGGCCTCTCCCAGGGAGCGCCACAGCGCACGATCTCCAGCTTTTTTCATCCAGCCACTGCCAGCCACCTTCTTCAGGGCATCGGTCCATCTTCTTAAAATAGTGGTGAGGAAACCAGCAAAATGTCCTAGAACCAATTTTACACGTTAAAATACTTTTTTTATATCTAGCTGAGGCCGGTGTTTCGTACCTGACTACTCTGAGAAGAAACAGCCGAAACAAACTCAGAGTTCATCGTCTCTTTTAAAGTCCAGACATTAAATTGGTTAGTCATGCGAAGACAATGCAAGTTTGTGTCTGAGATGGTCTTTTGAAGAAAGAATCATACAGTAGACCTATCCAGTCAGTGCAAGCATTTGTCAGTTATCGTGTAGCTCGTCCATAACTCAAGGAGCTCAACCATCTTTCAGTATTATCAATTCCTTTTAAAAATATTAAAAATAAAATCCCTTCACCCGCAAAACCTGTTACAAGTTACATAAATATCTCCGCTTGTAAACACCTAAAAATATCAAGCAATTGTGTTCCACAACCAAGTGTCTTTTAAATAGCCACCAAATGCAAACACAGCCTGAGAATAAGGACCTTTATAAAGATGCAGGATACACCTGCATTAAAAAATCTCACCTGCCTTCAAATTATGGCAGAATTATACTTTACTTCGTTAAAATACAGGGTGTTTGGGCGACGGACTGAATGAATGAATGAATTAATGATTTATTTGCCAGAATATAGGTGTACAGTTACATGGTAAATTAAGGTTTAAGTCTCACTATATTCGATTTACAAGTCGTGCAAATATTTAAATAATTTGAATTACTGACATGTATCATGGAGAAGTTGAGGGTTTATTGATATTACAGTTAATAAATAATCATGTCAATGAAATTAAAAGAATTAGTGTCAATTAATAAATATTACAAATCAATCACATTAAATTAACGTAAACTGTATTTTACGTTAATTTAATGTGATTGATTGTGTTTATTAAGTTAGCACAATCAATACATGTCAATAAATTATTAAGAAGTAAAATGTCAATTTTAATATTTAAAAACTGTCAAAGGTTTATTAAATTATTACAATCTAGGTCAATAAATAAGTAAGTAAATGAATGTCAATTAATTACAATTCTAGATTATTTATCACAATACCTATATTAAATGGACTTCAGTTTCAAATAATCATCTATTGATTAAAAACATCTCTCACTTAGCCAATTATACAAAGTCCTATTAAATTCTAAGTTAATCAATTTGTGATTTTCTTTTGGTAGGTTGTTATAAATTTTCACTGCCATGTTGTAGCAGTTTTTGTCAATTATCTTTAATCTACTTCGAGGAATAATTAAGGGTTTTTGTACTATCTTCCTTTTAAACTGGGCCTTGTCGTCCTTTTCAAAAAGAGACAGGTTGTTTCTGACAAATTTACACAATTCAAAAATGTATAAGGATGGAAGTGTTAATAAATGTTTATTAATAAAAATTGATTTGCAGTAATTGACAAATCCTTGTGAATAGACGGAACTACATATTAGAATGAGTTTCACTTCGAATTTATGAAATCACTTTTGTTTAAGTATAATATTCGAGTTTAATAATGTTCAAAACAGATTTTTTAATTAAAACAATACCCTTCCTTAATATTTATAACAATAGTGAATTATTTAGCTCTGGGGTCCTACAGACGTATGTTAGGTGGTTGTGTGACTTTATTATGTGCTAGGTAGTTAAGGGTTAAATTCCGTGTTAACACTTTACGGTGATCTTTTGCGCCATCTATTGTTCAAGAGTTAAACTTTTGAAATAAACTATTAATTTCAAATGAACTGTTTTTTTTTAATTCTTTACAGTAGTTCGTTCACATCTGTACCCTTAGCACGAGTTTTCACTCTTTTACTTTACAGCGTCTTTCCAGTATTTACAGCGTTTCTTGTATGAAAAAATGGAACAGCGCCTCTGGTGTGCGAAGAAGGAACTAATTTTTTCCTTGAAAATTGTCAATTTGAAGTTGTCAAAGTTCCAGTTTACTTTACGTCTCAAATACTGGAAACTCGTGCTAAGGGTACAGTATACAAGTTTTTTTTCCCATAAGCATGAGATTTTGTTTTTTTTTGTGTAGGCACCTTGCAAATAAGATCATAGATAGAATAATTCTGGTATTTTATAGGAGTTTTCCTTGGTCCTTATTGTACCTGCTCAACAAAAACGTATAAACATGGGACGCAAAATAAAATAGTGATGAAACGACACTTGTTTGACGCTAATTTGTTTAATTGATGAATCGTGAAGTCGTCCGAATAATGTGTCGGCTTATCTACGAGTACCAACACCCTGTACACTCGTAACCTGTATAAGGCCCTTTCTGAGATACGGATTACGAAGCGTTTTTGCCCGACACAACAGTAACAAAGGGTAATGGTTTTAGGTACGTGCTATAACGCTTTTTAGTGTTCTGCTTAGTTGTGTTTATTCTGGTTTTTAGTGCTTACACAAGTCTGTCTGGTAAAGTTTTAGTTATTTTTAAAAACCCAGTACAGACAGGATTTTTTGTTGGGTTTAAAAGTTGATCTTGAGTTTTCCTTATGCTAAAACCACGAGGGTTTTTATCATGTTCTTTTTAAGTTTATAAATCTTGGATATCACTGTAATACGTGAAGGAAAACATCGTGTGGTCATCTTATATCAACGTGAAACTGTCAACGTCAAACTTTGAGTACATGAAATATTTACGGCATGTTATAGCGGCCATACACCATACTGCCTATCGTACAATCGGCATGACGCTGCCGATTTGATCAGTTAGATTTGACCGTGTGTGGGCGTGGAATCCATCAAATTGGCATGACAATAGGCTTGATCATGCCGATTTGATCATGCCAATTTGATCAAATCGATTTGATAAAATCGGAATGATCAAACTTCAAATCGGCAGCAGTGATACCAACTTAGCAACTTTATAGCTAGATCTAGCTAATATTCGGTAGCTACTTTTTAACCGACGTAAAAAAAAGGAGGAGGTTCTCAATTCGAAACGTATATTTTTTTGGAACGAAGTTCCTTATGGCGCGTTGCGAAAGGGGGCTAGGCGGAAAAAATTGTAACGACACTTTTTACAGACTGCGCGACGCAAAGGAGGGTCATGTGTGTATTACCATGGAATGGAATGGACTGTACTGTAATGGAGTGGAGTGGAGTGGAATGGAATGGAGGGTCGAAAATCGCCTGAACCTTTTTTTAACTTTTTTTTTATCGTGGTAAAATCATCAAATGAGTCTGCTCGGGGTAAAATCACCCCGAGCAGGGCGGGAGGGACTGTCAGACTTGTAGTGACTAAAATCCACGGTGTCCTTCAATAGCCCTTTATGCTCCGGGGTCACGGTAATGAGATAAGTCCCGCGACCCCGGCAGGCTTTGGCCCACTAGAGGTCCCCCATCCTTATGCTGACACTCTTTTTTCCTTTTTTTAACTTTTCGCGATTTTCGACCTTATTGACATTCAAAATTTAGTTTGTTTTTTCTCACATTCTCGTTAGCTAACATTGCTCCTTCATTAAAATCCGGTGTTTGCATAAAGGTCAATAAAGTCGAAAATCGCTTGAAGGTCGGAAAACATTTGCTTAACGATAAGCAGATGTTTTCCGACCTTCACTACTGGGATAAATCGGTAAAAAAAACAAGTAGGTAAAAAAGTAGCTAAAAAGTTAAGCCACAAGTTTTATAAAATTGTAGCTGTCGGTCACCGAATAATAGCTAGATCTAGCTATAAAGTTGCTAAGTTGGCATCACTGCTGCCGATTTGAAGTTTGATCAAATCGATCGTCATGCCGATTGGACGATAGGCAGTATGGTGTATGGTGTATATGGACGAACTGCCAATTTGATCAAATCGATCGTCATGCCGATTGTACGATAGGCAGTATGGTGTATGGCCGCTATTATGTGTACTTATGGGAATGAAAAATCGCCTCTGGTGTAGGTACGAAAGGTTTTACTTTACGTCACATAATCGTGAAAAGTCATTCTAGGGCCTCAGGTGCCTTTGAGTAATCGGAGAACATAAATACATAAAAACAAAAAAAAAAGTCAATTGTGTGACCTACATTTTTTTTAGAAAACCTTTAAAAATATCACAAGTTTACCATCTTTCAACATTGTATAAGTACCAACACACTGCAATTTACTTAACTAAGTTCAGTTTAACTTAATAAACGAGTTTCGTTGATGTCCAAGAGTCTTAGCAAACTTAGAGGTGATCCATCTTAGTTATTTAAAAAAAGTTAGAATACATCTATCAAGAATTATTATTATTATTTATTACATTGTCTTATCGTGTTGCAAACATTTTTTGGGAATAGGCAGGACTGCTTATTAATGAATGAAATAACAGGAAAATATTTATTTTGGTCGTAGGTACCTATTTCGTGAGATGTTAGAAGTTAAAATAGGCAAACAAATAAGTCAGAGTGTGTCAGTTAGGTTATCAAAAATAATTCTACTCGTATTTTTCATTAAGGGGAATGCTCCAACCAGCCCGCGGAATTCAAAATTTCTTGCGTTTTTTGCAATTTGCAATCCAGTGCTAGGTTTTATGTTGATAAAAATATTATTCGCGGCTGATGTAAGAATTATAATCAACAATATCATCAATACAACGCTCTAAGTTCATAAAGCTGCAGGAATGACTTTTTATGTTATTTTTTTGTTCCTACGCCTTTATGAAAAAAAAAATTGAATTTCGCGGGATACCCTGGAGCATTCACCTTTAACCCAAAATTGACACAGAACTAGCCATATCTACGTCAAGTCTACGAAAATAACTTTTTCTTTGTTTTCACATAACGCTAGCCTCCAGCTCGCGTGATGACGTGGCCGGAGATCGTCTTGCGACGTCAGTCGCCGTGTGAGTCTATTGCTGCGGCTTGGCTGTGAGGTGGACGCTCTCCTCTCCCTCACGCGTCCCGCCTCCTCCTTCGCTAGCATGACTACTTCGCAGAAGGAGGCGACCGCTACCCATTCCATCTAGCCCCGCAGTATGGCCTCGACCAAAGCCGGGCGCGACAGGTAGCCGCCTATCGCCGTCGTGAGGACTCGGCGGTGCTCTGCCCGATCGAGGCAGTCCTGCACCGTATGCTCCACCGTGTCCTCCGGGAGACCCTCGCAGTGGTGACACCCAGGCTTTTCTTCCTTCCTCATCCGACACAGGTACCTCCCGAAACTTCCGTGTCCGTTGAGGACCTGCGTCAGGCGGTAGGTCAGGACACCGTGACGTCTATCCAGCCACTCCTCAAAGAGGGGTCTTACCGCCGTGATTGCGGCGTGCCCGGGCCTTAAGACTCCTTTCAACATTTTTCGATATTCCTCATAGTTTCTGATATAGCCATCCACGCCCAGTTGAAAAATTCACATTGTGTAATAATAACACACTGTTCTTTAGAATTTAAAAGTATTTAATAAACCTGTAAGAATCTTTGTACAGACGCATATCAACCTACCGTGATCTGTTCCTTCAACTTTATGACAAAAGTGTAAGGTTCATGTTCGATTGTGTTTGACAGATTGGGGTAGGTTGATGTACTGGCGTTTGTACATATTGAGTTAGGCACGATTTCAATCAATGTTTAATTTGGTTTGGTAATCATAATTAGAAACGGTTGCATTTACACATCAAATCATACAATTCGTAGTCACATTCCATTAAAGTAAATTCCTAACTTGAATGGATGAACAAGCTACAGTGACCCCGGAATGTAAGGGGCTATTAAAGGACACCGTGGATTTTAGTCAGTACAGCAGCCTTACTCCCGAAACTGATTCGATTCTGATTTTGTTTCCATTCCATTCGAATTTCGAGATGGCGCTAGACGACTTGTATAGCTCTGTCTCTTTCCCACAGCCAAAACAGGATCGCGTTAAGAGCTCGGAGTAAGGCCCCAGGTCTGGCAGTACCTCCTGCCCTGCCCTGGGTGGTAGGACTCCTTTGATGAGTTTACCACCTAAAAAAGAAACTTTGAATATAATAGAAATACCCAGGATCACCACCAACACGCGGCCCAGATGTCACATGTCTTTGAATTTGCGGGTTGGTAGATATCATCGTTGAGCTCCTTGATGTCTGAGTCGAGCTACACGATCACCGACAAATGCTAGCACTGACTGGACAGGTCCACTCAAACCTGTGTGGTTCTTTCCTCAAAAGACCATTTCAGACACCCGCATGGTCCTCGTATGACCTGAGCAAAACAATGTCTGGACTTTAAAAGAGACTGTGACCTCTGAGTTTGTTTCGGCTGTATCTTCTCAGAGTAGTCAGGTACAAAACACCGGCCTCATCTAGTTTAAAAAAATAGTGGTTATGACGTGTAAAAGTGTTTTTTATAACCAACTTACAAAATAAATCATTCATCATTTATCACATGTCTTTGAATTTTTGGTTGTACGACAGTTTTCTGAAAATGTTTTCCTTCACCGTTTTGAGAGTAGTGATAGATTGATTACACAAATTAATGTGCTGGGTTCGACCCCGCGACCTACAACTCGTAAGTTGGGGCCGATACCACTGGGCCAACAATCTCACTGATCTCTTTATATTTTATAGTGGTAAAATCATGAAATAAGTCCACCCAGCGCGGCGTGGGATTAGATGGACTGTCAGACTTGTACTGACTAAAATCCACGGTGAACCTTCGATAGCGTTTTTGTTTACTTTCTAGGGTCACGGCACGCTTTGGCCTTCACACGACACGCTGTCGACCTGCACGCGTAGCATGGCGATTCTATCTCTATTCTACCAAGAATAGACAAAGTTATTTCATCTTTATTTCTATACAAATCGACTGTTTAATTGCACAAATATGACACCATTCATACACTATTGAAGAAAAGAACGTTTATTTTCTATATTTTTTACATTATCATGCTTAAAACGCTAAACATATTTCTACGTTCTGTCATTTTGTCTTTTCTTTCGTCGACAAAACCCCTTTCTACGGCATGCAAGGCCTGCTGGACATGGTCCATGATCGGATGGCGACTCACCCATTATTCAACGAACGAAACCCATAAAAACTACTGATTGATTTAACATATATATTTTAATGTGCGCCACCGTTACCGTGACCCACTGTACCAACCCTGCCATCAACACAAAAAATAACTCGACTCAATGTTTTTTCATCAACTCAAAAGTTTATGCAACAAAAAATTAAATAGGTACCGGTTCCCCAATCCAAGTTGCATTTTTTGCTATCCCACTGGGAATCATGGCTACGTGGTCGAAAGTCAGCGTCAAAATGAAACAAATTTACGACCATGTCCGTTTGAGGTTTGGCAAATTAAAACACTGTGCGTTTCACTGTTATTTTTTGTGACGAAACAATTAATTTCTGGCGCAGTGTGGCGTGTTTATTATAATTGTTGTTTGTGTGATACATTTTTGTATATTGAACCAGGGTTGCAAAAAAACCGGTTTTTTAAAATTTTATAAAACAAACTGTTCAAAATGTTTTAAACAAGTGTTTTTTTGTTATTTTTTTTAGTTTCGGTTATTTTTTCAAATTAATTCGACTATGGGTCGACGTCTTAACTTATAAAATAAATATATGTTTCATTTCTAGACTAGATCTTTTCAAATTCGCTATTTGTAATGAAATATTTCCAAAAAAAATATCAATGGAAAAAAAAACTACTACTGTTTTTTTTTTGAAAAAATATTTCAGTACAATGTCAATGAAAGTTAAAAAAATGTGACATAGCAAGGGCATACACTCAAATAATTTCATTCAAGCTATTAAGACTCCTGAATATTAATTTATTTTCATTTTACATGCATTCATCCGCCATGAAAAGTAGTTAGAACGTCTAATAAAAACACTGTTTAATTTCAAACTGTTTTAAACACTGTTTTAAACACTGTTTAAAACAGGTGTTTTAAAACAACTTGTTTTAATCATGCCAACCCTGTATTGAATGTTTTTTAAAGTAAGTTGTCGTGTAGGTAAGCGTAGGGTGGGACGCCCCCCGGCAAGATGGACCGATGACCTGAAGAAGGTGGCTGGCAGTGGCTGGATGAAAAAAGCTGGAGATCGTGCGCTGTGGCGCTCCCTGGGAGAGGCCTATGTCCAGCTGTGGACTGCAATAGGCTGAGATGATGAACGTTGTATAAGAAGATTAACTATTTTTTTTCAAACTAGAGTTTTTTTGCCTCGAATAAGAAGGAGACACACGGTCGACTACTGCTCAACGTCGCGGGTTCGATCCCCGCACGGAACAAATATAAGGTGTTAAAAAATAAACTGCAGGAATTTTGTGTGTGTACTCGGTATCAAAAACCAAGTACATTAAAAAAAATGTTTTTAGAGCATTTTTTTCAAAAAAAAAAAATTTTTATCAATTATTTTTTTCAAAATTTTAAATTTTTTTTTCAAGCAGGGGAGTACATTAAATATGGAGAAAAACCGACCAAGTGCGAGTCGGACTCCCCAATAAAGGGTCCCGTAGCAGCAAGTAACATAATATAAAAGTTCTTGTAGTTGGTTGTAACTTTGAAAGGTAAATTGCCGTTTACGATTTATGACGTATTAAAAAAAAAAACTAATTACTTGATCTCGTTCAAACCAATTTTCGCAGGTATTTTGCATGATAATACATCATATATTTTTTTTTAATTTTATCATTATCTTATTTTAGAGTTACAGGGACACACACACACACATTTTACTACTTTGGAAGTGTCTCTCGCGCAAACTGTTCAGTTTAGAAAAAAGTGATAGGTATTAGTAACCTCAATATCATTTTTCAAGACCTATCCATAGATACCCCACACGTATGGGTTTGGTGAAAAAAAAAAACTTTTTCAAAAAAGTAACCGACTTAAAAAACAACAACAAAACAAAAAAGGGTGAAATAACCTAATTATTAATAACTTCTTTCGGATGTCGGTGGCTTTATTTTTTTTATTATTTCATTGATTTTTAGCCCCCGACTTCCGAAAGAAGTTATTAATTAGGTTATTTCACCCTTTTTACCGACTTCAAAAAAAATGAGGTTTTTGTTTTGTTGTTGTTTTTGAAGTCGGTTTCTTTTTTGAAAAAGTTTTATTTTACCCTTTTTAGTTTATTTATTAAATAGTCAACCCAAATTCTTGTGAAATACAAAATTTTCTTACATATGCACTAATCTTGTAATCCGTCACAACATAAAAAAATCCATATCTCTAAAACTATTGAACCGATTTTGATGAAACTTGCAGCGTACCCTAAGTTGAACAATACCTAGTACAAAAAAAAAAAGAATTTCTTAAATCGAACTTGTAGTTCCGGAGATATGCGTGCACAAACATAAAAACATACATACACTTGTGAAATTTGGCACATTTGTTCAGACGCTGATATAGACTAACATATATGAAAACTGGGCAGTTCTGATAATATTACATACATACGGGTCGAATTGATAACCTCCTTTTTTTGAAGTTTTTTGTTTTTATTTTCGTTTGATAATCCTAATGCGGTTCACGTAATTCATCTACTTACCAAGTTTCAACAGGATAGCTCTCATACTTTCGAAGAAAAGTGGCTGTGACATAGGTACGGACGGCCAGACAGACAGAGATAAGACGAATCTATAAGGGTTCCGTTTTTTTCCATTTGGCTACGGAACCCTAAAAATGGGCGAAACTCCACAATTAGGTACTCTTTTTCAAAAATGTTTCACAGGATTTTATTTTGATAACATGAATTAAAAAAAAACTTTTGAGCACTATCTCGCCTGACGGTAAGCGAAGATGAGGTCTCATTTTTTTTTTTTGCGTGGTAAAATCATCAAATGAGTCCTCCCGCCCAGGGTGGGGCGGGAGGGACTGTCAGACTTGTACTGACTAAAATCCACGGTGTTCCTTCAATAGCCCTTTATGTACCAGGGTCACGGTTACCGAGTGAGACAATCCCGCGACCCCGGCAGGCTCCGGCCCTCTTAGGGGGCCCCGTCAGTTTGCTGACAGCTCTTTGAGGCGCGCGTGGAACACAACGCGCCGTCGACCCGGGCATGGTCCATGATCGGACGGCGAGTCACCCATTACTCGCCGCCCGCATGCCCGCGCCTACGGTGGCCGGAGATCGTCTTGCGACGTCCGTTGCCGTGGGCGTCTCCCGCGGCGGCTGGGTCGTGAGGTGGACGCTGTCCTCTCCCTCCGCCTCCTCCTTTGCTAGCATTACTGCTTCGCAGAAGGAGGCGACCGCTTCCCATTCCGTCGCGCCCCGCAGCATGGCCTCGACCAATTCTGGGCGCGAGAGGTCGCGTCTACGGTGAAGGTCACACTTGTCTAGAAGTAACCTACTCACTCTGGTCTTGAGTATTATTCAAGCATTCCTTAAATTCTATAACTAGGACATAAGGATTTGTTTGCATCATCGTCAAAGGCTCACAGTCACTCCTGCCTCCGGCCTCCCTTCCCTCTCTATTGCACTTAGTCATCAATAATGAGCATTGCAAGTATTTGTGAGCCGTGCCACTCACAAATCAAATCAAATAGGGGAACAGTGTATAAGACGGGGACACGAGGTATGATGGGAAATCACACACTTAGGGCAAACTTAACACAAAACTAACGTAGCACAAGCGCCAACAGGACGCCATTTGCGTCTGGCCGCTTGCAAATGACGTCCTGATGGCGCTTGCTCTACGTTAGTGTTGTGTTAAGTATGCCTAAAGAGTGTATGTCCCCATTATACCTCGCGATTATTAACGTCCCCGTCTTATACACTGTTCCCCTACCTACCTAATTAGTTTGTTGAACATAGGTAGGTTGTCAGGTTTCCAGATGTCCGGGAAAACCAAGATTGTCTCGGAATTTCGTGATTTGTAGTTTATTGTCCTGGATTTCGAATACCACCACTACCACTAGTTTTTTTTTCATCATGTAGGTAAACGCGTGGTACATTTAGTGGTTTGCGCTACTTTTGCTTATACCACATAATATTGATTTTTTTACAAAAGTTTTTTTAATGAATACCTAAGTACATAAAGCGAGATGCAGTGTTCAATTTTTTATTGAAGTTTTGAATTTTAATTATTTTTTTCAAATAAACTGCGAACATAATTTGCCTACCTAGACCTAAGTTAAGTTCCAGGGCCCCGGTTTCTTGTTTAAACAGTACCTTGACACAGCTACCTTACTCGTGAATTATATTAGCCGAGCAATTTACTGAATTCCTAATATTAATTACTCAGATATTTCAAAGCGTATTTATTCAATACAAATATTTCTCAAGGACTTTTCCTTTCGCCGAGGTTATGGACCTAAAGATTGTGAACACGAGCGATTAATTTGACTGACGGTTGAGGCAGGTGGCCGATCGATCGATCGCTGCGTTTTGCAGGTTCGATCCCCGCCTAGAACAAATATCTGTTTGATTTACATACGACTGTTCAATGCAGTATTCTACCTTGTAATAGTTGAAATATGTTTTGATGAATTATTTATACATGTAATCATATATTTTTCTATTCGAATCCCTAATCTATCTCTTCAATAGATTTTCAACTTTATCACAAAAACCGAAGGGTCCAAACACTATCTTTTGTGAGTATTTTTGACACTGTGTGAGAAATTTTCTGATGTTTTTAATGTTTTAAGTACCATCTATTGAGCAATAGCAGAATTTTTTATTTAGCGCCATCTATGTGTGAATAGATGAATCTTCAGTCTTTATTTACTAGTATTGAGACTAGATGGCGCTACTCTACCTTATGAACCGTATGAACACTTCTACCCATTTGTTTAAAAAAGGGTTTTAATATAAATATGACCTAGGTTTTACAAAATAATTTAATTTTGTAAGTCCAATATAATATAGGTATATTATTTAATCCGTTTTCGTTATAAAAATCAGTGTTCTATAAAATTGATGCTTTTTGTGTGCATAGATGGCGTTGCACGTTGGAACCTTGTTTCTGAATCGCGCTATGGTTTCGTTACATGCGTTTGGTTAGGTGCGGTGAGTTGAGCACTAGTACTTGAAAATTCCAACAGGCTGAAATATGTAATTTTTGGTAACCTCGCAACCTGCAGGGGTATTTTAAATCTTTCTACTCTTTTCGTGGTAATCTGGTAAAATAAAATCATCAAATGAGTTTTCCCAAGTTCCCACCCAAGACAGGGACAGGGGGGAGTGGGGACTGTCAGACTTGTACTGACTAAAAGCCACGGTGATCCTTCAATAACCCTTTATGTTCCAGGGTCACGGTTACCTGATGAGACAGTACCGCGACCCCGGCAGGCTTTGGCCCTTTAATGGGGGTCCCGTCATATTGCTGACAGCTCTTTGAGGCGCACGTGGAACACGACGTGCCGTCGACCCGGGCATGGTCCATGATCAGCCGGCGAGTTGCAAGATGGAATGAAGTCACCTACGGAACACAGTAAAAAATTGTTTGGTGCTGGACCCCGTCAGAATGAGCCAGGCTGTTCAGAATCAGAGATTAATATTATGTAAAATCATCAAATGAGTCATCCCACCCCGGGCAGGGCGGGAGGGACTGTCAGACTCGTACTGACTAAAATCCACGGTGTCCTTCAATACCCCTTTACGTTCCAGGGTCACGGTAATTGCATAAGTCCCGCGACCCCGGCAGGCTTTGGCCCTCTAAAGGTAAAAAGCCCGTCATTATGCTGACACTCTTTGAGGCGCGCGTGGAACATCGTCGTCGACCCGGGCATAGTCCATGGTCGGACAACGAGTCGCCCATTACCGCCGACCGCATGCCCGCGCCTACGGCACGGTTATATCTAATATATAAAATTCTCGTGTCACAGTTTTCGTTGCCATACTCCTCCGAAACGGCTTGACCGATTTTGATGAAATTTTTTGTGCTTATCCGGTATCTATGAGAATCGGCCAACATCTATTTTTCATCCCCCTAAATGTTAGGGGTAGTCCACACCTAATTTTTTTTTTTATTATTTATATGGCAAAACAACGTTTGCCGGGTCAGCTAGTATTATCTATAATAATTACCGTGCCTACGGTCGCCGGAGACCGCGCCGTGGGCGTCTACCATTGATCCATGTGCAACTATTGTGAAGTCCTTCACCTGCGCGGGGATTAACTAAAGATGGTGGACTAGTCTACGGGCGGTGCGGTTGACGATATTGTTACGTGAGTTATATCTCCATAGGTACTCGATACGGGGATTTGAAAAGGCCATTAACTCAAAACGGGCACTTTTTGAGTCACCGGAGTCTTCATCTACTAGGGGTGCGACACTAACATTATTATCGAAATTAACGAACAATAATAATTATAATAACACAAAACATGAATACTTAATATAAAATGTAAATGAATAAAAAATGATCATTTCTGCTGAGAAATAGTCTGGCTGCCCTTAAAAACATATAAACTTACATACACAAACACGATTAGACACATAGGTAACTTTTATTCTAAGAAACCTACCATATTGCAATTCGGGTTACGATATGAACAATACGTCGGGTCAGGTTAGGATGAGGGTTACGTTAGGAATAAATATTTTTTTTTTCAAGTTCCTAACCTATTCCGCAACCGGGTGGATTTCGGGTTAGGTTAGGAATAATTCGTAGCACGTCGTGCCGTTGCTCGGAGTGGACCGCTAGCAGGTGGATCTAAATTGAAAGCCCTTCATCGAACTTTCTTCATGCTAGTAGATTAGGTATGTCTCCTCTGACAGTCTACAAAATGTGAAAACGAAAACGTTATTGACACTCATCAATTTTACCAACCACGTCATTCTTATCAAAATGTTTGTTTTACGTTTAACCTACTATGTCTGACATAAGCGGACAATAATGCAAGGTCCTTACTGACAAACATTACCAGATCACTGACGAAAACTCTTATCTTGAAGGAATTAGGGATAAAATTACTTCAGATAGACACTCATGGTAAGTTTGTGAGGAAATCTGCCTTATCTCTCTTTGGATAAAGTGGGTTATTTTCTTACAATGTTATATAAAATATGTATAAAGAAAAACAGTAGAGTCAGAAGATTTGAATGAATTGAATATTGAAGATGTGAATATTCGAATGCTGGGCTGTGAAAAAGATGGATGAGAAACGATTGCATGTAGCGGAGATGAGGATGTTGAGATGGATGTGTGGAGTGACAAGAAAATGGATAAAGTAAGGAATGAGTTTATAAGGGGAAGTTTGAAAGTGGCGCCTGTTACAGAAAAATTGAAAGGGAATCGTCTATCTTGGTATGGACATGTAATGAGGAGGGATGACACCTACTCGTATGTGACTAAGGGAGTGATGAGTATGAATGTTGATGGATGGAGAGGAAGAGGAAGGCCAGAGAAAAGATTAATGGACAATCCATCCATCTTTTCTTTGGCCTTCCTCTTCCGTATCCGTCATTTTACACGATTCCGTAATAGTGTGAACACGGGCAAATAAAATGTATAGCCGCCCATACAAATCAAAATAACGATTTGTGAAAAAGACGATTCGTAAAAAAACACGAATCGACTTTGACGGATTAGTGTGAATGAGCACTAACTCTTGCTAGTGGCTAGGCCAGTTACTGCTCGAAAATTGTTCCACGGCAACATAAATACGGGATAAAAACTATCCTAAATGTTATCCAGGGTATTGACTATCTGAGTACCTACGTCCTTAAATGTTCAGCACTTTGTCGTGAAAGAGTTATTTACATCCATATATCTACATAAACTGTCACGTTTATAATATTATTGAGGTGGGATAGGATGGTAGAATAAGATTAGTAGAATAGCTCTCGACCGGGAAAACATATCACCGCGACAGTCTTCAGAGGACTTTATCCTTTTTTTTTAGCATGTTAAAATCATCATATGAGTTTTTCCCGCCTAGGGCAGGGCGGGAGAGACTGTCAGACTTGTACTGACTAAAATCCACGGTGTCCTTCAATAGCCCTTTACGTTCCAGGGTCACGGTAGTGAAATAAGTCCCGCGACCCCGGCAGGCTTTGGCCCTCTAGAGGGGGGGGGGGGGGGGGGCGTCATCTTGCTGACGCTCTTTAGAAAACAACGCGCCGTCGACGGCATGGTCCATGGTCGGGCGTCGAGTTGCCCATTACTCGCCGCCTGCATGCCCGCGCCTACGGTGGCCGGAGATCGTTTTGCGACGTCCGACGCCGTGGGCGTCTACCACTGCGGCTGGGGCGGAGGGAGGACGCTGTCCTCTCTCTCTCTCACGGCCGGCCTCCTCCTTCGCAAGGATAACTGCTTCGCAGAAGGAGGCGAGAGGCCAGTACCCTTAGCACGAGCTTTCAGTATTTGAGACGTAAAGTAAATTGGAACTTTGACAATTTCAAATTAACAATTTTCAAGGAAAAAATTAGTTCTCTTCCTTCTTCGCACACCAGAGGTGCTGTTCCATTTTTCCATACAATTAACGCTGTAAATACTGGAAAGACGCTGTAAAGTAAACTAGTGAAAACTCGTGATAACGGCTCAGTGAGCTCTAAAAAGATGAAGAGTCAGTCTTCTGTTATTTCTCCTTTTTAACCTTCGAAAACAAACGAGGTTTGCATAATTATAGTAACACCGGTTTCTCTTTGTTGTCATGGTAAAATCATCAAAGAGCTGTCGAGTGTCGGCAACATGACGGGGCCCCCATAGAGGGCCAAAGCTTGCCGGGATCGTGGGACTATCATGTAACCGTGGCTCTGGACGTAAAGGGCTATTGAAGGACCACTGTGGATTTTAGTCAGTACAAGTCTGACAGTCCCTCTCGTCCTGCTCCTGGTAGGAGGACTCATTTAATAAAAAGGGTCATGGTTACCTGATGAAACAGTCCCGGCAATGGCAAGACCGGTATCAACCATACATGGCGTTTTATTGTCTAGCTAAAATGTGAATCTAGGACTCATTTTGCACAGGAGTCACGTTTATGTACTAAAAGTATCGTTAATCTAACGATGTTAATCGTAACAGTGAAACTTAGTTACTAGGATTAGGCTGCGTTTCCACCAGAGATGTGTGAGGATGCGTAGCGAGGAATGTGTTTGTAAAGAACCAATAGAATCGCTTCATTTACCTCGCCTCGGTCAGCACAGCTCTGGTGGGAACGGCTCAGCGGAGCTAGATTTTTGCGCTTACAAAACAAGTGAGGGACGTGTGCGAGGGACGTGTGCGAGGGATGTGTGCGAGGGATGTGTTGCGAGGGATGTGTACGAGGGATGTGTGATTGGGATGTGTTGCGAGGAATGTGTGATGTGTTGCGAGGTTGCGCATACTGTACCAGCCAGTCCATAGACGGAGTTTGTTGGAAGTAGAAGTGCGCAAAATAGATATTATTTTATTGATAATAAAGTGAGACTTGAGCGGCAGGCAGGCGTTCGCGATACTCCGCCGCACCCCCCCGTCGACACATTTCACAGCTTCGCAACGCATCCTCGCACCACATTAATATAATGCGCATTTTCACAACTGCTGCAGCCGCTACACATCCTCGTAGGCACATTTTCATCGCACAGCTTTGGTGGAAACACCCACACATTTTCACAGCACAGCTAGACATCCTCGCACGACACATTTCCATCGCACATCTCTGGTGGAAATGCAGCCTTATGCTGGTCTAGATGACGCAATCTCGTTTCCTTGTATTAGATGGAGCACACGATAGAAAAACCATGGCTTCAGTGAGGTTTAATTTTAAACGGCACGGTAAGCGCAGCAGATGAGCGATGGACTGCTTCGCAGCGTGTTGCGGGTTCGATCCCCGCACGGACCAAATATTTGTCTTATATTGACTTATATTTACTTACAAGTAGTTGCTCCGGGTGTGGGTGTCTGTATATGTGAGTTTCTATGTTTGTAAACGCACCCACGGCATAGGAGAAATTTCAAGTGAGAGGTAACGTTCTTTTTAGAGTTCCGTAGCCAAATGACAAAAACGGAACCCTTATAGATTCGTCATGTCTGTCTGTCTGTCTGTCCGTCCGTATGTCACAGCCACTTTTTGTCGAAAGTATAAGTAGCTATCCAGTTGAAACTTGGTAGGTAGATGTATTATGTGAACCGCATTAGGATTTTCACACAAAAATAAAAACAAAACAAATTTTGGGGGTGTCCCCCATACTTAGAATTGAAACTCAAAAATTTTTTTTTCACCAAACCCATACGTGTGGGGTATCTATGGATAGGTCTTTAAAAATTATATTGAGGTTACTAGAATCAGTTTTTCTAAACTGAACAGTTTGCACGAGAGACACTTCCAAAGTGGGAAAATGTGTGTCGGCCCCTGTAACTTCTAAAATAAGAGAATGATAAAACTAAAAAAAATACATAATGTAGACCTCAACAAAAACTTCCAAAGAAAATTGGTTTGGATGAGATACAGTTAGCAGTTTTTGAGATATAGTACATTTTTCTTTGCCATTCATACAAACACTATGAAAAACAAAGTTATTTTTATTCTTTGTGTATATTACTTACTAATCTCAATATAATTATATCCCTAATCTGTACTTGCTACTACGGAACCCTTCATGGGCGAGTCCAACTCGCAATTGGCCGGTTTTTTTATTTATAAAAAAAAGCAGGGCCAAATACTAACCTGTGTCTGTGGCGCGCCGTGTCCCATGCTCGCTTCAAGGATATATCAGCAAGCCAACAGGGCCGAACGACAACTAGGGTTGCGGAATCGTCATAAAAAGGCATCATGGCCGGATGACCCCAAAACAGCATGTGAAGGAACCATATGGATTTTTCCTCAGTAAGTCTGGCAGTCACTTAAGCTACTTCCCGGAAGATACATTTGAAAATTTTAACGCTCTTTAAAAAGGGCCAAAGCAGAGGTGGCCCAGTGGTATCGGCCTCGATTTACGAGTTGTAGGTCGTGGTTAAGGGTCTAACTACTGCTAATAATAACTAATGCCTTCGCATCGGCTCGGCTCGGACGACGCGATCCGATGCGAATGGCATTAGTAACACCCTTATTACGTTGACATAAAGGTTTTCTTGACCGGCTTAAGCCGATTCCGCGTCAATAAATGTGGGGGGACCCTAAACCCAGCCAAGCACATTCTTAGAGGTCGGGCTCGTTGTCAAAACGTCTTTCACTATGGCCACCACGGGTTGCTTGCTTAGAGATTAGACCTCCAGACACAGGAACCTCCCGAAACCTCCGCGTGGCGCGTCCTGTGAGGACCTACGTTAAGCGGAAGGTGAGGACGCCGTGACACCTCTCCTTAAAGAGGTGTGCCCGTAAGCTTAAAATACCTCAGTAAGATGTGATGTGAGGTAACCAAAAATTTCGTAATAGACATGTGTAAGTAATGCGATTGATACATTACGCGTAATATTACCCGACCGAGTAATATAACATTACTTATTACTCGACCAAATTAAGCATGACACATCACATTACATATCGCAAGTACTGACTGCGCGCGGCGCGGCGCACTGTTCTTGATCGGTTAATTTCGTTGTTCGTTCGGCCCTATTCGGCAGGGTTCGAACTACGTCGCATTGCACACTTGTTATCTCATTCTCGCATGCCGCCGCCGAGGCGCAGAGGCGCTGACTCGAAGTCTGGCCGCTTTGATAGTATTGTTCATGCAATAAGGTTTAATTTTATTTGGCACCGCCTCGTTCCTTCTTAATGCCTGCAAATAGTGTAGATCCTATTTCTCGCGCCAAAAAGTATTGTTGTAATTACTTATCAGTCGAACTTTCGGTGACTATTATGGTATGGTCATCGTGTTTTGAACTAAGGGTTTAATTTTGAACTAAGGTTTTAAAATAAAAAAATATCTAAATTCATGAATATTGCCAGTCCTAAGCCTGGAAAACCTGTTAAAATCTAACTGAAAAATTGAACTAATTATCCCGTAAGGTTGAAGTATGAAGGAAGATCAACTTTGTTACATAAAGTTTGTGTATGTGTACCTCTGTATAATAGGTACGACGAGACAGAAGTGCATCGTGAATAAATGTGATACATATTCCTATTGGTTTCATGTCGTAACGCATGTCAACAATTCGACATCGCACTGCAATATAATTCGCTATCTCATGTCTATTTAGTGATATTAGATCCTAACATGCCGCCAGTACATACATCACAGAAGTGTTGGTGGGCCGTCGCATAGCGCGACATCTCAGGTGATGTTCGAAGTGATGTTCTAAAGTAATATTACGCGTTATGAAATGTAATGCCATATTACATTACTTTCAAAAGCACTGTTTTGCGCATGTTCGTAATTTTATATTTTACTTTCGAGAAGTGTATTGAATTTACAGCAACGTTAACTTACCGCACTTAACCAAACGCATGTAACGAAACCATAGCGCGATTCAGAAACAAGGTTCCAACGTGCAACGCCATCTATGCAGACTGAAAAACATCAGTTTAAGTGTCTAAACACACTATTACTAAGTTACGCGACCGAAGTTCGGCGGCTGATTTCACGTTTCAACGTATTTGGCTGATATGACACACCATAAGTGCCCGTAACTTACGCGGCAGAAATTCGGCGCGGGCGGCTCCCTGCTGCTCCCCGCCCCCGGATCTTCGTCGGTAATCGAACCGAACTTCGGTCGCTTATAATGTGTGGTCACAGAATAAATTGCCGGTGAACTTACGCCCGACCGAAGTTAGGCTGTACGCTATGACGCGACGTAATTTTGGCATAGTGTGTCGTCAGTAATTCAAATAGCATTGCAGGTGTACTTGTGCTGAACTTCGGTCGCGTAACTTCGGCATAGTGTGTTTATACACTAAAAGAACACTGATTTGACCGCCTCCTGTGTAATAGTTTGTCAATAGATACCTAGCCGTTAACGGTGATTGTATTTTAATTAACTGGTGATTAAAAAAAATGGAACAAAATATACAATGGTGTAAAAATTATTGGAATCGATTCAGTTACCAACTTATTCTGCACAGAATATGTTCAAGTGTCGCACTATACTAAAAATAATGTTGTATTAATCAACCGCCATATAATTATAATTGTGTTAAATATTTGAACGAATAATTACTAGAAGCGGTTGTCAAGTATCGGGTGTCGAGAGATTGATTACCCAATATAATAAGTTCCGTATTTGAGTGCTAGAGTTGCATTTCAAGTGGGTGTCCCGTGACACTCAAGGCGTTCCGATTTTTGTGTAAGGTTGGCGTTAGCTAGAGTACGTGTCGCGGGTTTGATCCCCGCACGGACCAAATATATTTTGTATGATCTGCAATTAGTTGTTCCGGGTCTGGGTGTTTGTGTATGTGAGTTTATATGTTTGTAAACGCACCCACGATTCAGGTAGAAATTCCTAGTGAGGGGCAAAGTTTTTTTAAAGAAAGTTAGTGGCATTTGCGGCGACTTCAAAGCGACGCTGTTACATAAAACATATTACCTATTGTTTTATTTCAATTCTGACGTAAGTTATTGTGTCACGTGGCTATGATGACAATGCATTTTGTCTGTTTTATCGGAATATCCATGGAATCTTGAACGGAACAGCTGTAAGTATGGCCTTTATTTTTTTTCGTAAAATAATCAAGTGAGTTCTTCTCTCAGGGCGTGGCGGGAAGCGGGACTGTCACACTTGTACCGACTAAAATCCACGGTGATGCTTCAATAGCGCTTTATGTTCCAGGGTCACGGTTAGCTGATGAGACAGTCCCGCGACCCCGGCAGGCTTTGGCTCTCTAAGGGCCGTCAGATTGCTGACAGCTCTTAGAGGCGCGCGTGGAACACGACGAGCCGTCGACCCGGGCATGGTCCATGAGCGGACGGCGAGTCACTCATTACTCGCCATCCGCATGCCGAGCTGTATGGCCTACAGGTAATTATTTCAGGTCTGGTTGGTTTTCCCAGTTAAATAGTTTGAAAAAAAAATATCATTTGTTGATTTTTGGGAGACGTTGCTGTTAGAAGCTCGAAAGTATAGCAACCAGTCTCGCCAAGATAGATAGATAGAATACTCTTTATTATGCACACCATACAAATTAAAGGTAATTACATTACAAATATAACTTAAACATAGGGTGACACAATGGGCGGTCTTATCACTAAAAGCGAACCGAGGAGTGCGCAAAAGTTCACCTAAATTTTCAACTCCGATAATTGGAAATCCGAAAATGTTCTTCCTAACATTTTTTCATCCTAACAATCACATTTCCTAACTACTCTGTCTCTAATGTTCATAATTCCGAAGCATTCAACTTTATAATGTCAGTAGCAATAAACATCTATTATACTTTTATTTGTTTTCCTATATTTTCTCAACATAACCATCTTTTACACTATTATTCAAAGTCATATCTTTTTTTTTAAATATAAAAGGATGCAAGAGCGAGCGAAGCGAGCTCGGGACTTGGGGCACCCCGGCTCGGACAGGTTAGGTTCGAGGTTACTTTAAACCTTGCAAACAGAAATAGGAGCTCCGCGAAGCGTTACGATAAAAAATAGTAGGAGTTTAAATATATTTACAAATATGATATTACTAATTACAATTTTCGGAAACATGAGTATTATGTACATCGCCGGTAGCACTACAAATAATATGAATGAAAACTTAGGTTGAAAAATTTTAGGAAGTGTGATCATTCGGATTACAAATCGTTAGGGAGAACAATTTCAGGTAAAGAACTTTAGGTGAGCCAATATGGACCCATAACCGAGTTACTGGGTTGTGGAAGTCAGATAATCAGTTTTTTTTTTTGCGGTGGCAAAATCGTCAAATGAGTCCTCCCGCCCTGGGTGGGGCGGAAGGGACTGTCAGACTCTTACTGACTAAAATCCACCCGTGTTCCTTCGGATGCCCTTTACGTTCCGGGTCCACGGTATCCTGGATTAAGAAAAATCCGCGACCCCAGCAGGCATTTGGCCCCATAAGAGGCCCCGTCGGTGACGCGTGAAACACGACGCGCCACCGACCCGGGCTTGGTCCTTGGTCGGACGGCGAGAATACCCATTACTCACCGTCCGCAAGCCCGCTCCGCCGCTGTGCCCTCTGCTATTCAGAGGGACACGCGTTGGAGCGTCCACCCGACAGGCTATTTGCATACGGGCAAAGAGACCCCTTTTGAGAGAGTTTTTGCCCGCATCCCAGGGTGCACCGTCCCGAAAAACTGGTCTTCCCCCCGGACGTATCCGAGATGGAACTCCAGTCCACGGGCGCACGTGGAGGTTTCCTGTCTTAGCACCCCAGATAATCAGTTTTTGCACAGAAAATACTGAGCTACAACTTGTTACACTGGTAGACTACCGTAACTTAGTTGCGAAAAGGCTGGACAAATGACGATGAGTTGTTGCATACTTCTTCTATCTATACGCTGATGGGACGCATTTGATGACTTACGACCCAAAATAAAACATTTGCGCTAATCCCAAGTAGTATACCGACGATAAGGACAAGAAGTGATGAATGATGATCAGTTTGACGACACAGTTGGCGCAGTGGCTGAGCGATCGACTGCTGCTCAACGTGTCGCGGGTTCGATCCCCGCACGGAACAAATATTTGTGTGATCTGCAAGTAGTTGTTCCGGGTCTGGGTGCACTGAAAAAAAAATCGGTAATACCAACCGATTTTTTTTTTTTTTTTAAATTAACTATTTGGTACATACAAAATTGTTTTATCTATTAAATATCCCTCATCAATATGATACATTCATTTATTTTAAAATTATTAGAGAACCCGCAGTAAGTTCTATTTTTAAATGTCGGTGAGTCGTACGTCACACCCGGCTGCGAGCGATGCAATGTCAGTCTGGTGTGATGCTACAGACTAACGATGGAGTTTTGTTGATAACGATGCTTTAATAACCTTCATGATTGTATTAGTAGCTCTGGTGAGAACACTATTTATTTTATTTTACAAACTATTTTATTTTATACATACCTACTGTTTTTATATAATACACAATATCTATATATATAATTATATTCTTTATTTCAAGCTGATTTTCGTCCGTGAACTCACTACGTAGGCTCAGTTGAAAACCAGCGTCGGGCACTAGTTGTCCGGCATTTGCTGAACTGGGTCTATTTGGCGCAGCCGTGAGACACACAATATTTTAGTGTTTAGTTGTTACTTTTTTAATCATTTCTTTTCTTTATGTTGTGTGTATTATGGCATGTGTCATTAAACGTTTTTTCTTTCTTTCTTTTCTTCGATTTTTCGCTAATATTCACCGTTTTGGACAGTAAAAATAGAGCCTATTGTCCAAAGCAGTAAAACTAACTGAAAAAAAAACAGTTGAGTTATAACAGTAGATTTTACTGTGAATTTGCTACTGGTCGGTTATTTTTACTGCTTGTTTTAGTTAACGTTAATGTTCAAACAATTGAAATAACTGTTTATCTCTTTACTGTAAGTAGACTTTAATGTTCATACAGTTGAAATAACTGTTTAGCTCTTTACTGTTTTTGCCCATTTCAGTGCACTGTCCGTAATCAATTATTTTAACGCAACGTTTTAACGTATAAATAAGTTCCCGGAACCGTTTTGTTTTTACTGTTCAAGAACAGTAGAAAGTCTCGTTTAATTTTTTTCAGTGGTTTGTGTACGTGTGTTTCTATGTTTGTAAACGCACCCACGATTCAGGAAGAAATACATGAGTCGTGGAAGTATAAAAAGAAAATTTTCTGAAAAATATCCCAACCAAATTCATGGCTACCATCGTCATCGGCGCCTGCATAAATACGGGTCGTAAAAGAAAACGTTCCGTTGCATCACACGTTTTGTTATTACAACTCAAATAAACCCAGTCATAGTCCATAAATAATGCGTTCAGTTGCATTTCTTAGTCAGCGACCTTGGTTACATTGTAGATGCATGACAGTAACCTAATTTTGGAGTCGATCAGCTATATGAAGTGATGAAGTCAAAGTAGGGCCGCAGGCAGGGTTGAATTTAAGGGCAGTTTATGAAAGTGCATTAGGAGAGCAGTGGTGGCCCAGAGGTATCAGCCTCGACTTACGAGTTGTAGTTCGTGGGTTCGAGCCCCGTCAGGAGCATTACTTTGTGTAATTTATAAACGGTGAAGGAAAACATTGTGAGGAAACCGGCATGTCCTAGAACCAAAACTTCGAAGACATGTGACATCTACCAATCCGCACTGGGTCCGCGTGGTAGATTACGGCCCACTCCCTCTCACGAAGAGGAGGCCTGTGTCCCAGCAGTGGGAACATTTATAGGCTGATGATGATGATGATTGGGAAGTTATTGAAATTCAGAGTAATGTAAGAGACCGGGAGTGCATGATTGTGACAAATACTCGTAGTTCATTCAGATTCCAATTCTCTGGTTGTAGTTTTTCGTCTTATCGTCTATTGAAAACACTTACAATTTAGTATTTTAAGGTAGGGCGTTGTCCTACGGTCAGTGCCTGCAGGCTTTTGCTCAGAATTTCTTAGCGGGGTAATATCTGAAACAGGGATATGCGCAAAAGAACCAGACTTACCGACATAGCTCCTAAAATTTTAAAGTTGACGTGGCAATAGACAGCCGTCTTCGCTCGTAGTTAGTTCTCGAGTGGCACCCTCGGACCGGAAGACACTAGGTAGACAGACAACATCGTGAGAGTCGCGGGCAATCGATGAATGCAAGTGGCGATTTGTCGTTTGGCGTGATCTTCTTCAGCAGTGGACGTGAGCCGGCGGATGATGATGATTGCCCCACGATGCGGCCCTAGCTACGGCCCTGAGTCAAAGTATGATGCATTGTGGTTACATTAATGTTAATTAAATGTCGCGGTTATTCTGATTAATTGATAATTGACACGTGTGGTGACGGAAGACAATTGGTATGTTACGGTCTTTTAATAGGCACCTTTGGAGCGATAAAAAAGAGATCATTGCTATAAATAGGCGGTGCAGCAACTGTAAGATTTTCCTCCTGCAATAATGGGTTTGATTTTATTATTTTATGTCATGTACCTACAATTTATGCAAATAAAACTTAGGTCAATAAAAATAATCTACAATAATATTTTATTATGTTTCCACAGGCCCAGTCACAAGGCATAATAACTGTGATAAAGGACCGTAGAATCAAGTCTGTCAATCAGTCTTATTAAGTCGTATCACCTGGGTTGTGGAGGTCAAACAGGCAGTCGCTCCATATAGAATAATGGCGGTCAGCTGCATCCCGTTGGACTGGGAGTTAACCCATAGTTGGGAAAAGGCTAGATGGCATGACTGCATCAATAAGTTACAATTTTAATTAGGTATTTTATATTTTCATCTCGTCCTTTGTTCGAGGCCCTATTGCCAGGGTTCAGGGTTCTGACTTCTTCAACCTTTTTTCTTTTGGGTTCTCCTATTGTCACCGATGCTGTTCCGATGGCCTTGGAACAGCGTAGACTTCTTCTGTTGACTGCAGTGGAACATTTGAGGCAGCTCTCTAGTCACGTCGCTTTGCTTCTGCTAAGGATGTGTTTTGCGGCTCCAAAAGTTATGTTTATATTGCGTACGGCACCGACATGGTTGCATTCGAATGAGGTTTTTGCTTTTGATGTTGCGCTTAGAGAGTCAGTTGTCGAAATTCTGAACGTTAACTTGACTGACTCGCAGTGGGATCAGGCTTCATTGCCGGTCCGTTTTTGGGGTTTGGGTGTGAGGCGGATTGCGGATGTAAGTCTGCCGGCTTTCCTTGGCTCGGTGCATGGGGTGGTGGCTTTGCTTACTAAAATTCTCTTTCCTAACGGTGGCTAAGTCATCATCCCTTACGCTTCTGAGGCTTGTGAAGCATGGCGCGATCGGAATCCGGGGATGGACCCGCCTTGTACTCCTGCTGCTCAGCGGTGCTTTAGTATGCTTTTGGGGACACTCCGAAGTTTGGCTTGGTTAGGTTTTTCTAAACCCAGCAAACAGAAATAGAAGCCCCGCCAAGCGGGACTTCGTCGACCGTGTTTAGTTCGAAATTTTACTGTCATAGTCATTGTCTAATTATCCGTTATTGTTTTCGCGATATCCCTATAATTTTTGCGATAATTCGGTTTACCAAATTTTCCTAAAACACATAATGTATAGGAGTACGTTGTCAGGTGTACCGAAACGGAAATGGAGTAACTTTAGTTCCGAAGAAAATAAACAAGCAATTTTATTACAATACATGGAGCCAAGTGTCGTCGAGATGATGGTCAAATTCTCAGTTACCGCGAGCGAAGCCGCGAGTAAAAGCTGGTATAGGTATAAACTGTTAAGCCTCCTGCAGACACACGCGATTAATCGCGCTGCGACAACGAGCCAAGCTAATTTCCACTCTAAATGTACTGCGAATGGACCGCGACATGTCGCCCCGCGCTATTAATCGCGTGTGTCTGCAGGAGGCTTTACATCGAAGTGCTGAGAGATTTTGATGTTGCTGTAGGAGTGTAGGCGATCTAAAACGTAGAGTGATGGCCACTTGCATTTTTAATAGTTCTTTCAAAGAAGAGTGAGATCTGGGTTTACTTAAAATAACTGTTTGAAAAATAAATAGATTTTGTAACCAACCAAATTCTGGGCAAAAAGATTTTTTTCTAGAAGCATTTACCTAGGTCCTAGATTATTTTTTTAGTTAAATGATATTGTGCAAGATGGTTGTTAAAAACACTTTTACACGTGGAACAATTAAGACTGACTACTCTGAGAAGAAACATCCAAAGCAATAATTCAGAGGTGTCAGTCATTTTATTGGTCGAATCATACGAGGACCATGCAGGTGTCTGAGATGGTATTTTAAGGAAAGAACTACACAGATCTGAGTGGACCTGTCCAGTCAGTGCTAGCATTTTTCAGTTATCATGTAACTCAACTCATAACATAACTCAAGGATCTCAACGAAATGACGAACAATACTAATAAAGGACATTTGGGTTCGATTAGTGATTGACATTCTCCTACTCAAATGCCGATCATTATTCAGTTACATTTAAACAAATTTGAAACTTCTATCAATAACTTTATTGTTTGCGAAACACTCAAAGAAAAGATGAATGGATTATGTGAAAAATGACATGAATGAAAAAGGAGTAAGTTAATGATGCTGTGACGTCTGATGATGGATGGAGAGGAAGAGGAAGGCCAAAGAAAAGATGGATGGATGTCTAAGGAATGATATGAAAGAAAAAGGAGTAAATGATACTCTGACGTCTGATAGAGAAGAATGGAAGAAGAAAACGTGTTGCGCCGACCCCAAGTAGAATGGGATAAGGGCAGGAAGAAGAAGAAGAAGCTGTGACGTCTGACCGGAGATAATGGCAGAAGAAAACGTGCTGTGCATGCCAACCACAATCGTGATCCTGTTCTTCTAGTACTTACAAACCTTATACTTTTGCATATAATAGGTTAGTTTATTTAGATACTGAAAGAAAGATGTTATTTGAAATATTGTCTGTTATATTTTTTCATTTGCTTTGTTATTTTCTGCTTAGCGTGGGTAATAAGAGTGCACAACATGAATAAAAAAGTCGCCTTTGATCACCTGGGTTATGTCGATTCATTTCTCCTGGACGTCCACTGCTGAACATAGGCCTCCCCTTTAGACCGCCACGCCGAACGACAATTTGCCACTTGCATCCATCGGTTGCCCGCGACCCTCACGATGTCGTTGGTCCACCTAGTGGGAGGCCTACCTACGCTGCGTCTTCCGGTCCGTGGTCGCCACTTGAGAACTTTTCTTCCCCATCGGTTGTCAGTTCTACGAGCGACGTGGCCTGCCCATTGCCACTTCAACTTGCAATTTTTTTTTTCTGGTTATATCACATACATGAAATTCTTCCGAGGTGAAAAGAGGAGACGAAGAAGGTCTACTTTGTTCACCCGGGCGACATACCCCAAGTAAACAAAGTGGAATAATCCATAAAATAGGTTATGGACCGGAAGATGGTGAATTAAACACCCCTTCTAGTAAACATTATGAAATTCACAACATAGAAGGAGCGGGACGTATCATATTGCATAATAATGTAAGGAATTTCATATCCACCGGTTTCACTAAAATTCAGCGCATTACCTCGTGTTTATAAAAAGACAGTATGATTAGGAAATCATACTGAAAATTTTAAAATTACTCATTCATGAGTTGGCAAGTGTTGGCCCAATTTTTCGTGAAAATATTCAGGTCGAATGAAGACCCATCCATCGTTCAAGACGTTTGTGCGATGACACAGTGAGTACCATAGAGATTGTGGCTGAAAGATTTATTATTTTATTTTGTTTACTTTGGTGACTGAAACCTCTTTATAGCGCAAAGTGATGACTACTTAAATAGCTGTTATTATTCCGGCATACTTCTCAATATGGGGTAGGTAAGTGTCAATCGAATAGTAGGTCAACATTTAAGAGGGTTACAAAATACTGACCAAAATAAAGCGATGCGGAGAGAAGTACCAAATAAACAGTACTACTAATGGGGATCTGTCATCATCATCTCCCTAGCCTTTTCCCAACTGTTTTGGGTTCGCAAGACGATCTCCGGCCACCGTAGGTGCGGGCATGCGGGCGGCGAGTAATGGGCAACTCGCCGCCCGACCATGACCATGCCCGGGTGTGCATGGTCAAGGTCGGACGTGCCACGGCGCGTTGTGTTCCACGCGCGCCTCAAAGAGCGTCAGCAAGATGACGGGGCCCCCCTCTAGAGGGCCAAAGCCTGCTGGGGTCGCGGGACATATACCAGTACCGTGACCCTGGAACGTAAAGGGCTAATGAAGGACACCGTAGATTTTAGTCAGTACAAGTCTGACAGTCCCTCCCGCCCTGACCTGGGTGGGAGGACTCATTTGATGATTTTACCACGCTAAAAAAAAACTGTTTTGGTTTCGGCTTCCCGTCGAACCAGATGCAGCTGAATATTATTTTACATGGAGCGACTGCATATCGGACCTCCACAACCCAGTAACTGAGTAATACTATAACCATAATAGATGGTAAGACTGGTTGTCCGACTTCTGACTAAAAATAACGACTGTCAAAGATGTCAAATGACATCCGGGACCATCAGTATCGCGTGGTTTCCGAGGTACGGAGGAAACCCGCTATGAGTCCTCGTATGAATATGCGATGCGTTACCAAACAAAAGAACATGCGCTCACTTGGATGAAGTGAGATCGTGAACGCTACCGAAAAGCATAAGTGCTAGTACCCGTGACTTTTGGACAATCAACATTTTCCATTCCTAAACCGAGGATTTTTTTTGTGAGGTCAGAGGGCAGACAGAGTCTGCGTTGGAGTGAGGTTACCCAAAAGAAGCCATAGAATTTGACTTTGAAGAAGTAAGAAGTTAACATACATTTTCCAAGTTATGTTCAATTTAAATAAAAGATCTAGGGGAACAGTGTATAAGACGGGGACACGAGGTATGATGGGAAATCTCACACAAAGGCAAACTTAACACAAAACTAACGTAGCACAAGCGCCAACAGGACGCCATTTGAGTCTGGCCGCTTGCAAATGACGTCCTGATGGCGCTTGCTCTACGTTAGTGTTGTGTTAAGTATGCCTAAAGAGTGTATGTCCCCATTATACCTCGCGATTATTAACGTGCCCGTCTTATACATTGTTCCCTTATGATGTAATAAACTCAGATAAGGCTGGCCTTGTATAGGGCCGTGTTCATCATCACATTATAGCGTCTGTCTGCTAAATAATAATCTTATCTCTTTAATACCTTTGTCAAGGCTAACATATGAAATTTTAGCAGTAATTAGAATTTTTCACATCGTAAAGTTAATTAACTACCAGGTGATTACCTAATTGTGTTATTGTCGTGAGATTTATTAATTTTTAGGGGCAAGTTAAAAAAAAATATATTTTAGTGAGATTTTTTTTAAGAACAAGATGGTGCATTTTTTCAAATATTTTGTTAATCGTCTAACTCTAGGAATTTCTCCTGTAAACAATGAAACTCGGATAGACCAACACGCAGACCCCAAACAACTTCTGGTAGGTCATACCCCTTTTGCTCAGTGATACAAGTTGATCGGTTATTATTTCACAGTGGTTTTAATCTAAGTAGTCACCTAGTTTTAACACTGTTCATACAATTTCATGGTTTCGTTTTTAAGATCAGTTTCAAATATAGTTTTGGGTTTAAATCATTATTTTTAACCGACTTAGTATTGATACTCAAAATCAAATCAAAATCAAAAATTATTTATTCAAATTAGGCTGATTTATCAGCACTTTTTGAAGGTCAATTTTTACATAAGACAGTTCCCTAAAGCGTCCCCCTTCGACTAGTAACCTAACTAGGTAGGGGAACAGTGTATAAGACGGGGACGTTAATAATCGCGAGGTATAATGGGGACTTACACTCTTTAGGCATACTTAACACAACACTAATGTAGAGCAAGCGCCATCAGGACGTCATTTGCAAGCGGCCAGACGGAAATAGCATCCTGTTGGCGCTTGTGCTACGTTAGTTTTGTGTTAAGTTTGCCTTAAGTGTGTGATTCCCCATCATACCTCGCGTCCCCGTCTTATACACTGTTCCCCTACAACTTATAGAGCTAGTGGCTCTACTTTACGAACCGAATAAGAATTTTTTTTTTTATAAAAAGGGATTTATTATAATTAATTAATTATATTACCTAGGTTTTACAAAATAATTTGATTTTGTAAGACCAATATAATATATATTTTAAGGCGCGGACTGACTACGATTTTAATCGCTTATGACCGCGTAAACTATTGTCACCACTATGGAGCGTCAATAAGATTGAAAATTGAAAAATGATATTTGTGTTGAAATGTGACGTAAGCTGCGAATGGGCATTTATTTTACTGCTTTTCTTTAGATTATTTAAAATATACACATAAAATTAAATAATGGTTTGATTAAAGTTTTAAAAAAATGGAAAACCTACTAAATTCTTAAAAAAAACTGTTGTTATCGCTGGAAATACAGAGATCTTCGACGTCAAAGTTTATTTTTGTGCTACAACTTCCCAATTTTTTATTGGGAATATCAAACTTTTTATTTATTATTCTGTTCGGTTTAAATTCTTCTTTATACACTTCTCTGTTCACTGTATTTTTCGCGTTACTTATTTTTATTACATTACGTCATACTCGACGTTCTAAGAAACCAATTTTTGGGAATATTGAGATTTGTTATAAAAATCAGTGTTCTATTAAATTAATGTTTTTTGTGTGCATAGATGGCGTTATACGTTGGAACCTTGTTTCTGAATCGCGCTATGGTTTCGTTACATGCGTTTGCGGGTGCGGTAAGTTGACGTTGCGTTGCTTGTGTCTTTGTCTTGAAAATGTCTACTATACTTTTTGATTACCTCACGTCTTGCTGAGGTATTTTAAGCATAATTATGAGCACGCTTTTTTAAAGACAGGCGCCACGGCGTCCTCACCTTCCGCTTGACGAAGGTCCTCACCGGGCATGGATGTTTCGAGAGGTTCCTTGTCTCATTAGAAAGAAAAAAAGGCCTGGGTGTATAAATAGATAACGTAGATATTAGGAACTAACTGAATTAAGAATTAAACCTCGAAAGGGCGGGAAGATCTGGTTCTGGTATTACTGTCTATGTATGTCGCAGGTTTTTCTAAAAACCCACGTTTTTAAATGTCCTAAAAATAAGAAAATAACCTTACGGGGCTGAGAGAGGGGCCACTCAAAACGCGGGGGCGTATATTATTTAATTAAGGGATTATTTATGGGATTATATTTACATGGCGTGTATAGATCGTGGGTGTAACTTGCAAAGATACGCCCCCACGTTTTGAGTGGCCCCTCGGCCCTCTCTCAGGATACGGTTATTTTCTTAGTTTTAGGACATTTAAAAACGCGGGTTTTTAGATTTTTTAAATCTGTTAATTATTTTATTATTTTTATCCACCATCTTGGATGTCCGCCATGTTGAATTAAAGACACGTGACTATTTTTTTCATATTCCTGACAGCAAACCCTTTCATTTGATACCCATATCATGGGGGTGCATTTCAAATAGCCTGTCCGCCATCTTTGACGTCCGCCATATTAGATTTAAGTAACGTGACTATTTTTTTCGTATTCCGGACAGCAAACGCTTTCATTTGATACCCATATCATGGAAATGGATTTCAAACAGCCAGTCTGCCATTTTGGATGTCCGCCATATTGGATTTAAGTTACGTGAATATTTTTTTCGTACTCCTGACAGCAAACCCTTTCATTTGATATTCATATCATAGGGGTGCATTTCAAATAGCCTGTCTGCCATCTTAGACGTCCGCCATATTGGATTTAAGTCACGTGACTATTTTTTTCGTATTTCTGACAGCAAACCCTTTCATTTGATACTCATATCATGGGGTAGATATCAAACGGCCAGTCCGCCATCTTGGGGAGGCCGCCAAATTGGATTTGTTATGACGTTTCTTAGCTAGTCATATATTGTCATCAGAACTCAGAGCGTGTGCAAAATTTCAGCCTGCTAGCTTATCGGGAAGTGCCTCAAAATTGAGTTGCAAAAAGTCCAACCGGAACGACAAACAAACAAGAAAAGTGAGTATAAAAATTAATAATAGATTTAAAAAATCTAAAAACCCACGTTTTTAAATGTCCTAAAAAGAAGAAAATAACCCTACGGGGCTGAGAGAGGGGCCACTCAAAACGTGGGGGCGTATATTATATAAGGGATTATTTATGGGATATATTTACATGACGTGAGATCGTAGGTGTAACTTGCAAAGATACGCCCCCACGTTTTGAGTGGCCCCTCTCTCAGCCCCGTAGGGGTATTTTCTTCTTTTTAGGACATTTAAAAACGTGGGTTTTTAGATTTTTTAAATCTATTAATTATTTTATTATTTTTATCATTGTTCATCGGGTTTGAAGCTACCCTGAAAATTTCAGCCTGCTAGCTTATCAGGAAGTGCCTCAAATCTGTCCACCATCTTGGACGTCCGCCATATTGGATTAATAGCCTAGCCTAGCATAAGCCACATGACAATTTTTTTCGTATTCCTGACAGCAAACCCTTTCATTTGATACCCATATCACGGGGTGGATTTCAAACAGCCAGTCTACCATCTTGGACGTCCGCCATATTGGATTTAAGTCACGTGACTATTTTTTTCGTACTCCTGATAGCAAACCCTTTCATTTGATACTCATATCATGGGGTAGATATCAAACGGCCAGTCCGCCATCTTGGGGAGGCCGCCAAATTGGATTTGTTATGACGTTTCTTAGCTAGTCATATATTGTCATCAGAACTCAGAGCGTGTGCAAAATTTCAGCCTGCTAGCTTATCGGGAAGTGCCTCAAAATTGAGTTGCAAAAAGTCCAACCGGAACGACAAACAAACAAGAAAAGTGAGTATAAAAATTAATAATAGATTTAAAAAATCTAAAAACCCACGTTTTTAAATGTCCTAAAAAGAAGAAAATAACCCTACGGGGCTGAGAGAGGGGCCACTCAAAACGTGGGGGCGTATATTATATAAGGGATTATTTATGGGATATATTTACATGACGTGAGATCGTAGGTGTAACTTGCAAAGATACGCCCCCACGTTTTGAGTGGCCCCTCTCTCAGCCCCGTAGGGTTATTTTCTTCTTTTTAGGACATTTAAAAACGTGGGTTTTTAGATTTTTTAAATCTATTAATTATTTTATTATTTTTATCATTGTTCATCGGGTTTGAAGCTACCCTGAAAATTTCAGCCTGCTAGCTTATCAGGAAGTGCCTCAAATCTGTCCACCATCTTGGACGTCCGCCATATTGGATTAATAGCCTAGCCTAGCATAAGCCACATGACAATTTTTTTCGTATTCCTGACAGCAAACCCTTTCATTTGATACCCATATCACGGGGTGGATTTCAAACAGCCAGTCTACCATCTTGGACGTCCGCCATATTGGATTTAAGTCACGTGACTATTTTTTTCGTACTCCTGATAGCAAACCCTTTCATTTGATATCCATATCACAGGTGTGCATTTCAAATAGCCTGTCTGCCATCTTGGACGTCCGCCATATTGGATTTAAGTCCCGTGACTATTTTTTTCATATTCCTGACAGCATACCCTTTCATTTGATACCCATATCATGGGGGTGGGTTTCAAACAGCCAGTCCGCCATCTTGGGGAGGCTGCCATATTGGATTTGTTATGACGTTTCTTAGCTAGTCATGTATTGTCATCAGAACTCAAAGCGGGTACAAAATTTCAGCCTGCTAGCTTATCGGGAAGTGCCTCAAAATTGAGTTGCAAAAGTCCAACCGGAACGACAAACAAACAAAAACGTGGGAACATACAAACAAACAAACAAGAAAAGTGAGTGTATAAAAACGTGGTAAAAATTAATAGATTTAAAAAATCTAAAAACCCATGTTTTTAAATGTCCTAAAAAGAAGAAAATAACCCTACGGGGCTGAGAGAGGGGCCATTCAAAACGTGGGGGCGTATATTATATAAGGGATTATTTATGGGATATATTTACATGACGTAAGATCGTAGGTGTAACTTGCAAAGATACGCCCCCACGTTTTGAGTGGCCCCTCTCTCAGCCCCGTAGGGTTATTTTCTTCTTTTTAGGACATTTAAAAACGTGGGTTTTTAGATTTTTTAAATCTATTAATTATTTTATTATTTTTATCATTGTTCATCGGGTTTGAAGCTACCCTGAAAATTTCAGCCTGCTAGCTTATCGGGAAGTGCCTCAAAGCCTGTCCGCCATCTTGGACGTCCGCCATATTGGATTAATAGCCTAGCCTAGCATAAGCCACATGACTATTTTTTTCGTATTCCTGACAGCAAACCCTTTCATTTGATACCCATATCACGGGGGTGGATTTCAAACAGCCATTCTACCATCTTGGACGTCCGCCATATTGGATTTAAGTCACGTGACTATTTTTTTCGTACTCCTGATAGCAAACCCTTTCATTTGATATCCATATCACAGGGGTGCATTTCAAATAGCCTGCATCTTTCATACGACTGTCTTTCTATCCATAGTCGTAAGAGTAGGATCTTGTAGGATCTCTTTGCTATTTGGGGATTGCTCAGCAGCTGCGTCAACCGTCTATAATTACGAGTAAGTTCATTATTTTGGCGGAAATGAAATAATTTCAAGAATCTTTTCAAAATTAAAGTGAAAAAGCTTCTTCTGGGTAAGCTCGCTCCATCGTAGGTTTTGTCTCTGTCACCTATGTGTATATTACATTCAAGAGCAAACATAACCCGAATAAAAAAAAAGTAATCAAGCGCACAGATTCGTACACTTCTAATCAATCAATGGCGCGATACCAAACTAAAAAAAACTGCTGATAGCGCACACGTCTCGCGTGAAGTGAAAAGCATTTTCATATCCCTAAGTGCGATCTGAAGCCGGAGCGGCATTCGGCAAACCAGTGACCGCCAGTCCGTACGAACCGTCCGCGGCGCGAACACGCGTCTGCACGCTCCGCTCACACTCGTCAACACACAAACCGATCTTACAGATTCGCGAACGAATTTTATGACACAGTTCTCTAGTTTTCCAACTAATTGTGCTACTTTAGTGTTACCGTGCTGTGCTATCGACTGGTTCGGCGTGGCTAAGGTAAATAAACCAGTACTAAAATGCAACTTATCAGTCGTTTTGTATGCTAAGTTATCGCTTAAGACATAATTTACTATTGTTTTTATGCTTGGAGTCACTGAAAATTATGTTTGAAGAGGTGTTTTTTTTTAGGATGTTGAAGTTTACATTCGTGTTATGTATACTTACTTACTTTAATTGAACACACGTTTTTGACACAATTTTTTCTTCATGAAATCTGAAACAAGACAATTTTTCAATATCGTAATTTATATTATTTTTCTAATAAAAATTACACACAACCAGCGTCAAGCCCAAATAAATATCAGACCAATTAGAACAACAGAAAAAAAAAACAATTAACAACGCACAAATACGAGACGAACTCATTAAAACATGCGAAAACGATGAAAATAACTATGTTTACTGAACGAATCAATGGCTATTAGCATTGCCGAGAGATGCTTACAACAACTTGGTAACAAAACCACCTGTTACAAACGCGTTGGTGAAAGATGGTACAATACCTCAAGGAGTTATGGAGATTATGTAAGCAAATATGACAAGAATTATCTTTTAAGGGATACTTTCTGAATACATGTGGCGAGAGATGTGTTCCTTGTGGTATGGCATTATCTCTAAGTGGTAGCATCTTCAAAGAGTATTTGCGGTCGTACGTAGCGAGTTTTCTTTTGACGATCGTGTGTTGTTTTGAGATGCATTGCTGCAGATTGAGGAGGTCAATTTAGTCGAAAAAACTGTGAACAAGTCACATGCGTCTTCAATTACGTAAGACACGTGTCGTAGTTTCCACATTTCACGTTTTAATTACTTCCATTTTACATATTGGCACAATAAATTATCTAAGGCCTTCTATTTCCGAATCCTTGATATTTTAGAAACGTGACGTCTGTTAACAGTCTTGTTATCATATCAAGTTCTTAACTTTAAAAATAATTCAGAAGATATATTATGCAAGCAAATATGATAATCAGAAACTATAAGAGTATGCTGGAATTTTAATAAAAACGGTTCACAAGGTGCTTCCAGCTTAATTGTGCATTGGACTGTCAGAAATTTAATTTATAATATCATGAAGTCGCAGTATATTTGCATGTTCTGTGTTTATGCACGAAGTTTGTTTTAAATTATAAATGATTACACTCCGCCCCTAAGACGACCCACTGATCGATTTTTTAATAAAACAAAAATAGTAGTAAGTAATCAAAAATAGTTTATAGTAATAAGTTATAGGTGTAGGTACCTAATACAGCATCCTCATTTCGACATTTAAGATGAAAAGTATGTAATGAGGGCTGAGGTAATTGTTATCAGCCGGGCACAAATCTAGTATCCATCGATAATAGTGATAAATTCTTACAAGAAAAAGATAATGACAATAAAACCCGAGTTCCAAAAACTATAAAAACTTGTATAAATCTCTAATTGAAGAAGTAAATGCAAAATGCGAAGCGCTTAAGCTTGTAGCTAAATACCCGTATGAATGAGACGAATCGATCGATTCAGTACTCGATTTGCGAGAACCGGTACAGGAATTTAAGCGGTACGATGCCAAATTAGTACAAACGTATACATCTGCGGATTCTGGTAACACGTTTGACGATTTTAAAGAGATAGCTGTAAGTTTATTGAATAAGGAATCTATATAGGGATTGAAACGATTGATGATTTGTCTGGAAGATGATTTGCCTTCTATGGAGATGACAGTTTATAGATACTTAAATAAGCTGACATGCTGCTAAGATGAGATATAAGACCAAGGGAGTGATGATGGAAACTAAAAATGTTTTATGAGAAAGCCGTAAGGAATTTCATGTCCCAGAATGCAATTCTAGACAAATTGCTTTGAGGAAACATATATTATTGCTATTCTGAAAACCATTAAAAACCGAGTGTGTAATGTTTTTAAAAACATGCTATTGATGAAGCCGTTCAATTTTTCGTCGACTTAAAAATGCAAAATATAGTTTTTGTAACGGTAAAATATTTTTGTGTTGTACATTCTTCACTGGTTTTTAGCTTGCATTGAATTTTTTATTTTCAAGTCGTATTTCTTGAGTGCTCTCAATTTCGTGATGTTTGGCCGTGTCTTTGACAACGTGAGAGTAGAGAGGAAATGCAATGTTTTCACAATTTGAAATTGAAATGGGTAAATTTTCTTTCGCAGCTAAAATTTGGGACAAATTCCATTGATAAGTCTGATGTTACACAGATTACCCATGACCCAGAAGTCATGGTCAATCTTCGTATAAATTTTAATCAAAACTGTTTAGGAATTTCTGCTTAATTGGTTGATTTATTAACTAGGAGACGTTAGAACCAGATCTCATTGACTGTTTTTACTGACGAACTTGAAGATGATATTAAAAACAAGTATCTAAATAGGTGTTACGAAGATAAGTGTAATACACACATAATACTATTTTCATTTGTGTAGGAGGGTATATTTGGAGGCACGGATCCGATCACAAATATTTCACTGATAAAAATAAAAGTAATCTCCATTATTATTATATTTATTTGAGATGGGTTTGACCCTAATCTAGGTCAGAGGAGATAAGATCAGAGATAAATAAAAAAAGAGATGACAGACACAGTCTACGAAACAGTGAGCTTACCCAGATGAAGCCTGCTCTGCTAGCAGATAATCAGGTGGCATGCTTTCGGGAACACAGACGTAGGTACGCGTAGGATATCTTTTATATAGTATCTCTACGTCTTTCTCTTAAAAACGTAAAGTATACTACAGAACCTATCATGAGCCGAAGTTATAGTAATAAATGGAAAGGCAGAAGTGCTCTATCTTAAAATATAGCTGAGCCACTCATCTGAGAAGCACTAAAATAACATTTTAGGGCACTCTCGGGGAGAAAAGCTTTTACCACTTTTCTTTGCACTTTTCTCAGAGACATTTTATATTGTAGAAGGATTTCAAAGTTGAATTTCTTAACATTAAGAGCATGTACGTCAAACATCATTTTATACAAATTTTTAAGTCCTTACGTTTCGAAATAAATGGCAAGATGTAAAGGGGGTCTAAAAGTTATCAAAGAACATTTTCGTAAAATTCTATTCGTCCCTAGCCATACCATCGGATGTAAAGAAGACCAGACAGCTGTTTAAACAAGACTTCAAATATACAGTGTTACATCATTTCTATCTCTTGTAAGGCAATATCAGAGACAGTTTAAATATTGTGAACGATCGTTATTAATATTAAAAGTGATAGTTGGAAATCAATGATTCTATGAAATGTCCCTACAACACAGAATCTTCCTAGCATGGGGGTCATTAATCTATGTTAACTGTTTTTATTTTATTTTTCGTGCACTGTCTCATCATTATCATCAGCCTATAAATGTTCCCACTGCTGGGACACAGGCCTCCTCTCTGAGAGAAGGAGTGGGCCGTAATCTACCACGCGGGCCCAGTGTGGATTGGTAGATGTCACATGTCTTCGAATTTTTGGTTCTAGGACATGCCGGTTTCCTCACGATGTTTTCCTTCACCGTTTTGACAGCAGTGGTGTTGAAATAAATTACACAAAGTAATAAATAAAGTAACCATAAACCAATAACTTTTTAGACATATGTAGGTATCCCAAAATGCGTGTGAATTATTGTCATTTCGATAAATTAGGATTTCATTTTTGTACGAAATTCGTTCCTTCGTACACGATCTTCAGGTAAAGTACTAAGCCTGGATGATGATGTCATGTGTTATGTATTGTCAGTTGTGTGAATATGTAAATATGTATCATTGTGTACACACTGCGTTATCTCTATGCTAGTACTAGTTCCAACTATACTCTTACGGTTTTGTTCCGAGGCCTTATTAATGAAGGATGTTCAGTTTCTTGGAACAATATTGTTCGCTTTTGGGAATTATATTGTTCTACTAACTTGGCTTCATCCGGTTTAGTTGAATATATAAATATAGAAAGGTAACATACTCGTATCTGAAGGTATTCGTTACAGATTTATTTTGAGATGGGCAATACATATTGATCCTCTAGCACAATTTACTAAAGAACTATGTACTTACTTTACAAATTTTAGTTTTTTTTGTTTTTTGGATGGGAATGAGACTGTTCAACGGTTGGCACAGTGGTCAGGCGATCTACTACTGCGCTGCGTGTCTCGGGTTAGACTCCGGTATGGAACAAATATTTATTTGGTCTATAAGCTTAGATGTTTCATCTGGGTGCCAGACAATGTTTGTGTATTTAAATTTAAATTTTTGTAAACTCTAGAAATTTGTCCTGTATCGTGTATTGGAGAAATTCCTAGAGTGGGTTAATATTTCATTAAAAGAAGAAAGATGTAACAGTTGAAAGAAGGAAAAAAGATTTGTCTGTTTCTAAAATCGAATTCAGGTAAAAATAAACGAATTCCAATCTGATTCAATTCCGTACTTTTTTACACTATTTGCACAATTTTTCAATGCCAAATGATTCAATGCCAGAATACCAGTGCAAACGGTAACTTGGCACGAATTTAACGAGAGCATTATTAATTGTAATAACACTTTGTGAAAGTCTGGAGCAAGTAAATAGAACAGTATTATTACAACTTCTAATAATAAAATCAACCGAGTGGAAATAATTGGCGAGGCAAGTGAAAATGAAATACCAAAGTGAGAACTGCTACTAACTTTAGTATGGGTAAAGTAGAACAGAAAAGTGCAGTAAAATTAAAAGGCAGGAAATATAAATGGACACATTAAAAAAATAGAGGAAAAGGGTTAACTCTGTACCATTTTAGAGATAGACAAAAGATAGATGATGAAAGAGATGGAATGGATAAATTGAAGAACATTTTTTGAAAGAACATTGTGAATTGGGTAATATTGAAAAGATCTCCCCCCCTTTTTGATAACCTAAATTTTCCCACGGCTGGGCTCCCCCACAACCTTCCACTCTTTTCTTTGTGCAGCTTCCTCCGGCCAGTCTCTCATAAACGCGTCTAAGTCGTCACGCCAGCGTTTTCTACGCCTTCCTTGGCAACGACCTCGTGTACACTGTGTAACGATTCTGGCTCATCGATCCCGATGCAGTCTACACACAAAAACTAGTACTTAATGTAAAATCTTTTCAAGTTTATTTTTGCATCGTCTCCATGGATACAACTAACCCGAACCGAGCATCTGCTTTTGTCGACGTTTTAACATTTCATGTGCCAATTTGATATAAAATATTTTGATTTGAGGCCCTTAAAATTCCTTCGCAGAATCATTCACAAGATGATTTATATAACATTTCAACAACTCACTTAGTAACAACCTATTGTTTAAATCCCAATTCTGAGAACCAAATCAGTGGGTTCTTTTACAAGGCACCTTATTCATATTTTTAATACTACCTTTGTCATTAGTTTTTTGATGATTTATCGTTTCGGTACTTATGTTATCTTCAGTTTAGTGATCGACAGAACAGATGGCCATTATAACTCGTCTTGTTTTAACTTTATTGGTTTATAATTTAAACAAGTTTGTTGTTGAACTCGAGCGCTGAAGGTTTAAATATGATTTGAGTTTATAGCCACAATTCTTGGATAAGAGGAATGTTTATGATCCAAGACTAAGTTGGTAGTGTGTTGTTCACGGATGTTGGAGTAATGTTTTGCTTTATTTATTTATATCCTAGTGGTGCCAAGCTAGCATATGACCCGCCTGATGGTGCACGGTCACCGTAGTCTATCGACGAACCTGAAAACCCAGACTTTCTTCCTCTAATCTAATCAGTTCAATTTATATCATAATTGCATTTGCATTTGCACAACTTTATTATAAAAACAAATATTCAATTGTGAGCAGGACTTGATCCTTCCCATTCAGTCAGATTTACGCAGTAAGCAACTTAATTAACTCGCCAAGATGTCTCAAAATCGAATTTTTCTTTCTTCAAAAAATTCGCGATGCAGGTGCAATGTGTATGAAATATTAAAAATAATACTTGCTTATAGGGTGAGGACAAACAAGTGTAATTTCTGAGAGAGTCGTCTTTCGTTTTGTAGGAAAGCGACCGAAATTCTGCGACTCACAACTCAAAAATTACGCTCGTTTGACCTCACCCCTACACAGCTTTGCCTAAGTAGTTCGACAATTGTCCCACAGGATGGGGGCGAAAAGTATCCTTTGTGTTTATCCAAGTTATTATGTTCAGTAGTTTTTGCATGAAAGAGTAACAAAAAAAATCCATCCATACATCCTTACAAATTTCACATTTATAATGGTAGTTCCTGAATACCATTTTCTATCGACTACTAAAATCAAACCATAACATTAATGGACTGTCAGTATTTTTATTAGAACTAACGTCAATATCAACTGTTCTAGGGTTTGCAAATGAATTTCCATCGTGAACCTTTTTAGGCCAAATCTGACTTAGGGTTACCAAATCTTTGGATTTGTTCTGAGATTTTAGGATTTTTAGACTTTTCTTAGGATTGCGACCGGATGTCGAAAATCTGAGGAAATCAAAGGATTTTCTGAAACTTTCAAAAAAGGTTAGATTTTTGAGATACTTAGATCAGAAAAAATCAAATAAAATCTTATTTGTACATAATAGAGACTGGGGAGGCCTATGTTTAGCAGTGGAAGTCCTACAGCTGATAATGATGATGATGACATATACCTAGAGAGAGACTAATTTGAAAATGGACTTCGGTCATGTAGAAAATAAAATGTATGAAGCCTATGAGAGATGTGGATGGTGTCTGCACTGGTCTGTTGGTCTAGTGGTTAGTGACCCTGACTGCTATGCCGTGGAGGTCGTGGGTTCGATTCCCACCCAGGACAAAATATGTTTGTGTAATGAGCACGATCATTTGTTCTGTGTCTGGTTGTAATTTATCGATAATATTTATGTATTTAGAAATATGTAAGTATGTTTATCAGTTGTCTAGTACCCATAACACAAGCTCTGCTTAGCTTAGATAGCGTTGTGTGATAGTTGTGGAATATTATTATTATACTGTCTGCGCATCGTGCCGCGTGCGCGTGGGCTACAAAGCCGTAAACAACGTATGTGAGAGAATTTGAAAAAAAAAAAACTCAGGGTTTTTTTTTCGGATTTTTAAAAGTTCTATATGGCAACCCTATGTGCACCTATGCTTACAAAATTAGGTCACACTGCTAAAATTGATTGATCGTGTTCCCCAGGTGCTTTGTTTTAGAGTCTTGCATCATAACCTGTTTTCATCTCACCTGATGATGTTACGTTACGCCGAACATTTCGCGCTGGAGTAACATGACGTACGGCATGTAAGTAATCAGTCTCTAATGTTCCCACTGCTGGGACTCAAGCCTCCTCTCTGTGGGAAGACGTGGGCTCTATTCCACCACCCGGGCCCAGTGTGGTTTGGTAAATGATAAATGTCTTAGGTTCATACCAGTTGGGTCGCAAGACTTTCTGAACAGTTACCAAGACCCTCGAACGAAAAGGGCTATTGAAAGATCATCGTGAATTTTAGTCAGTACGAGTCGGACAGTTCCTCCCGCAACGCCCTGGGTAGAAGGACTGATTTGATGATATTACCACGACTAAAAAAACGAAATCATTAGCCCCACCCACGGACGACTCATTTAAGCTATTGTCAAACAGACAGGCGAAGCGAATGCAATCCGAAGCGTTTTTGTTTGTAATGTATGGAATTTTTTGTAGCCAGTCACATAAACCATCGGACCGCTTTCGCTTTTCTTTATTTATGACAGGATTCGGATCGCATTCGCCTCGCCTGTCTGTTTGACAAAGGCATTAATGATTTGGCTACCTAAAAATTTTAAAAACAAAAGTCCTATGGGTTTCCTCATGTTGTTTTCCTTCATCGTTTTGAGAGAAATTATGCAAATTAATGCCCCTGGTTCGAACCTACGATCTTTGGCTCGTAGGTCTGTACTGTTACCACTATAATACTAATATAATATAATATTCCACAACTATCACACAACGCCATCTAGTCCCAAGCTAAGCAGAGCTTGTGTTATGGGTACTAGACAACTGATAAACATACTTATATATTTCTAAATACATAAACATGATAAATTACACCCAGACACAGAACAAATGATCGTGCTCATCACACAAACATTTGTCCTGGGTGGGAATCGAACCCACGACCTCCGGCATCTCCAACAGGCCTGCCATGGCCTGCCACTAGGCCACTTCTGCTATACTTTTAAAATTAGGGACTCGGCATTATTGTGACATTGGTGCACATTAATCTTAATGTTGGCAGTGACACAAGAATCTATTACATCATATCGCATCACGTATCATAGTTTATATTGGCGTGACTGAGTATTACTGTGGTGTTACCGAGTCTTGCCTGGAAAGTGTATTGACTTATTCTTCGATTTCGTGCGTGTATTCTAAGTTGCTCTTTTTAGGGTTCCGTAGCCAAATGGCAAAAACGGAACCCTTATAGATTCGTTTTGTCTGTCTGTCTGTCTGTCCGTCCGTATGTCACAGCCACTTTTTGTCGAAAGTATAAGAGCTATCCTGTTGAAACTTGGTAGGTAGATGTATTATGTGAACCGCATTAGGATTTTCACCCAAAAATAATAACAAAACAAATTTTGGTGGTGCCCCCCATACTTAGAATTGAAACTCAAAAATGTTTTTTTCACCAAACCCATACGTGTGGGGTATCTATGAATAGGTCTTTAAAAATGATATTGAGGTTACTAATACCATTTTTTTTTAAACTGAACAGTTTGCGCGAGAGACATTTCCAAAGTGGTTAAATGTGTGCCCCCCCCCCCCCTGTAACTTCTAAAATAAGAGAATGGTAAAACTAAACAAAATATACATATAATGTAGACCTCAACAAACTTTCAACGAAAATTGGTTTGGATGAGATACAGTTAGTAGTTTTTGAGATATAGTACATTTTCAAAAACCGTAAATATAAAAGACACATTGGGGCAAATTAACTTTGTGGCAAATGTACAACAACCCGTTGTGACATACCTATATTAAAAAAAACCGGCCAAGTGCGAGTTGGACTCGCCCATAAAGGGTTCCGTAGTAGCCAGCATAGATTAGGGATATAATTATATTGGAATTAGTAAGAATATACACAAATATAACTTTGCCATTCATACAAACACTATGAAAAACAATAAAAAAAAACTTTATAGTTGGCTACGGAACCCTAAAAATGGCGAAACGGACCACAGTTTTCATTTCTTCGATTAAGACAGTAACACAAATGTTACACCTGACGCCATTCCATGTTGTCCATTGGCTAATGTCGAAGAGTGGTTTCTCGAGTTGAAATATGGACCATCTGCACGCTACGTGTGTCGTGGTGACTGGGGTAGCGTGTTATAAGTATGTTTCCTCCTTTATACAGTCACTAGCTGTTTCAATCGACTTCGCCTGCGTTTAAGCCACGGGAAAATTATTTTGCCGGATTAAAAAGTATTATAGGTTTATATCCGAGGTATAAACAACCAGCTGATGACCGTGGCTTTACTCACACCATCACTCCATAGCCTAGTCTATATGAGCTCTAGCTAGTCCCACCTGTCTCTGTACCAAAATCCATCAAAATCGGTTCAGCTGTTTTTTGATACGAGTACATACAGACTTTCGCGTTTATAACATGCGCAGGATTAGTGCATTGACACAAATTCGTTCAGAAACAGTAACAAACGAACATCCATCGTTCCATCTCACAAACTTTCGTGATCAGTAATAAAGATGTTCGTGCATACGTCAAAAATGCGAGAAATCGTTCTTAAACGTTTATGTTTTTTTTTAAAACGTGCACGGAATGTTGGGACCGTTTAAGTGTAAATAAGACTGAAGACTAAGTATTTGTGGCGCTTGATTATGCGCGATATCTACCAAAATATTGGTTTTATATTAGTGTTAATAATATTGTCTGTAAATAATATGTGAATTCTATTGTTAACGAAAATCCATTCTCAGAATATTTTGTTTCTCATAAGTATGAAAATAAATCTTAATTAATTAGGAATATTAATATGGTACACTGACAGGTTCTCAGAAAAAATCTTATAATAACGCGAGCTAAACCGCGGGCGAAAGCTAGTAATAACCCTTGAATATTCTCTATAAACCGCAAGCGATATTAAAGGGTTGTTACTATCTAAGCTAAATTAATTATTTAAACGAAGATAACCCAAAATATTGGTTACAATATATAATGAAGGGAGTAAATATGTGTGTTGGAACTATGTAACTGAATAAATAATAACGACGCTATGTAATAAGTACAAATATATACAGCGAAGGTTGCTTATGTAATTTATGTCAACCTTTCGGCCATATTCTAAAAGATTTTAAGTTGTAGACAGTTGACAAATATTTAAGAATGATGGAAAGTTATATTGATTTACAAAAAAAAAGTACTAGGTTATTTTATCAAAGTTAATTCATCAAATCAAACACAAAAAAGTTTAAAATAACTTTTCTTTCGGAAGTCGGTGGCAATAGTCAATGAAAAAAAACAAACAAAGCCACCGTCTCCGAAAGAAAAGTTATTTTAAACTTTTTGGTGTTTGATTTGAAGTCAGTTTTTTTTTTTTTAAATAAAGTTTTTTTTTGTGGTTGTTTTTGAAGGCGGTTACTTAATTTTTTTTTGAAAAAGTTTTTTATTTTACTTTTTTTTGTTTAAATATTCAACACGAATTCTTGTTATATAGGTACATCATTCTCTTACATGTGCACTCGAATTTTGTGATCCGTAGCACCGGTAATAACATCGCTCATGTACACAATAAGCTAATAAAATTCCTATCTCAAAAACAACTAAACCGATTTTGAAAAATTATTTAAATCGGCCTTGTAGTTCCGGAGATATGCGAACACAAAGTAAATCAGTCGATGTCTACTCATTACTGTTAAGGAGTTGTACCTTCCATCACCAGCTCAGCTACATGAGATGATGATTACCATTCGCAAGTACTTAAATTACTTCATAAGATTTGCGATAAACGGTTGCCCTCGATTTCTCCAGGATCTAATTATCAGATCCTGACTTGGTGACTATGGGACCACCTCAGAAGTACCTATCTCCTTTTGAACAAAAAAAGAATTTTGAAAATCGGTCCTCAATTGGCGGAGTAACCGCGGAACAACACACACAAAAAAAACATTCCGTCGAATTGATAACCTCCTCCTTTTTGAAGTCGGTTAAATATTTACAAAAAGACAAAATTAAAACTTAAGGTGAATGCTCCAGGGTAGCCCGCGAAATTCAAATTTTCTTACGTTTTTTGCAATTTGCAAGCCAGTGCTACGTTGTATGTTGATTAAAATAGTATTCGCGGCTGTAAGACGTACCTATGTAGTTACAGAATTATAATTAACAAAATCATCAATACCTACATCGCTCTAAGTTTATAAAGCTCTAGGAATTACTTTATATGTTATTTTTTTGTTCCTACGCCTTTATGAACTTGGAGGGTTGTATTGGTGATTTTGATGATAATAATTCTGTAACTACATACGTCTTACAGCCGCGAATAACATTTAAATCAACATACAACCTAGCACTGCCCTGCAAATTGCAAAAAACACAAAAAAATATTAATTTCGCGGGCTGGTTGGAGCATTCCCCTTAAATTAATTATTTAATGTGACTGAATCAATAGATAACGGTTTATGGATTTAAAAAAATGACTGCATAATGACTTTAGGACAAAAAAAATATTATAAATTGGGTTTTTTTACGAAAATTTTTGATAGGTGCTGGCGTCAGTACCGAAGCAAACGTGACATACTGATCCCAAAACTTCAAAAAATTATCTTTGACAAATTGCAGGCACGGCATGTAGATAAAGAAAAAAAACACTAAAAAAACGCAAAACAACGCAAACGCAAAAAACGCAAACAATTTATCAAATAGAACGCATAATACTTGCAACTCAAGTGCATCTTATCAGATCTCGTCAGGATATCAACTCATTATTATTTTTATATAAAAAAACGGTCACGTGCGAGATGCACCGAGAGTTCCGTACCAAGTTGTGGAAATGGTATATGTATAGTACGTTCATCACGAGATTCGAATTGACAAACTGTTTGGGGGCGAATGCACTCATTTTGTATGAAACGAACTACTATAGATCGTTTCAAAAATACAGAAAAAAACCGTAACGAACTTTATTTAAATTTTGTTTGTTTTTTTTTTTCCTTTTTTTGTACCGGAATTTACTACCTGGTTCCGGGGCCGCGGGACTGTCTTATCAGTTAACCAAGGCCCCGGAACGTAAATAGCTATTGAAGGACACTTTGGATTTTAGTCAGTACAAATCCGACAGTCCCACCCGTCCTGCCCTGGGTCGGAAACCTCATTCGATCGATTGGAGCGATTGTTATAAAGAAAGAAAAAAAAATACTACCTGATTAGTGTTAGTTCTTACTTCATGATTCACGGGATAGGAGTACCTATAGCTTTTGATGGGTTGTGTACGTTACGAGCGTCAAAATTTGCAGCCGTATTCAGTCAAATTCAGTCAAAATATACGGCATAAACGATTTGATTTCGTTGGCTAAGAAATTTCATTTCTGCTCCATGGGAGTATTTGATATTAATTTCAGCTTGAGACATCAACAAAGGGGTCTTGACAGATGGACAACAAAGTCTAAGGGATCTGTTTTTTTTTTATTGAGGTACGAAACCCTTAAAAGAAGGTTCATGCTCGAATGCGAAAATTTGAAAGTTTCGAATAGATTGACATACTATGGCGCTTATACCAAAACGTTTGACATACTGCTCCCAAAACTTCAAAATTTTATCATTGACAAATTGCAGACACGGCTACAAGTGTAGATAAAGAACAAAAAAAATGCAATCTTTTTTTTATCAAATGGAACGCACATTGCAAGTCAAGTGCAACTTATCAGATCTTGTCAACATAATCAACTGATTATTATCTTCGTGTGGTCAGAGATTATTTAATACTAGCTTCTGCCCGCGACTTCGTACGCGGATCCTGTTGCTTATGCCAGCGACAATTGGGTCGTCAAAATCGAAGATCTAAAACGTCTGATGCCTATTTCCTAGAGCCCAAGTAAAAAAAAAATAGGAGTTTTGGCCCGTATAGTCAAACTTTTATTGATATATTTATCGTCATCGAAAATCAGTCCTAAACTGTAACCGCCGCTTTCACTGGTACTCCCAGCTAATGTTATTTTATGATTACACAGTGAAATTAGTGATAGCTTTGATTTCCACAGGTGTTCCAGATCTTCAATTTTTATACGTCAACAGATTATTAGTGCTCATCAGGTTGAACAACTCTTGCTAAGACGTCATTCCTATATACTAAGGTAATTATGTTATTCATTGAAATCAAACGATGTCAAGGGCAATTTTGTTCAAAATTAAATGCTTGTGATGATTAACGTATTTATTTGGATAAGGATTAATATCGTGTTAATGAAGATACCTTCGCAAATAATGCATAACTTTAAATAATTAACACAAAAATAATTTCTTAATTCGAATCAGTAGTTCCTGAGATTAGCGCGTTCAAACAAACAAACAAACCAACTCTTCAGCTTTATAATATTATATAGTATAGATAGTATAGATTAGCACTTCATTTAGGAACATCATTTTTTGTTGCCATGCTGGTATATCAACTTTATTTTTACATCAAGGCTTTCTGATAAATGAAAGTATATCCTGTGGGCTGAGTGATAGTGTATGTTATCGATTGATTGGTCTTTGTATAGAAATAGAATGTGCTGTCTCATCCCGGGAGAATGTTCCTAGTAAAATAGCATCCGAGGAGATAATGCAGAAATACCTTTAGATATGTCATCTATTATTAATCTTCATTAAACAGTGTCAGTGCCTTAATCAATTCAAGCAAGCTGTGGTTCCTCACGGCGGCGATAGGCGGAGACCTCTCGCGCCCGGCATTGGTTGCGGCCATGCTGCGGGGCGAGACGGAGTGGGAAGCGGTCGCCTCCTTCTGCGAAGCAGTCATGCTCGCGAAGGAGGAGGCGGGCCGCGTGAGGGAGAGGACAATGTCCTCCCTCCGCCCCACCCGCGGTGGTGGACGCCCACGGCGACGGACGTCGCAAGACGATCCCCGGCCACCGTAGGCACGGGCATGCGGGCGGCGAGTAAAGGGCAACTCGCAGCCCGACCATGGACCATGCCCGGGTTGACGGCGCGTTGTGTTCCACGCGCGCCTCAAAGAGCGTCAGCATAATGACGGGGGCCCCCTCTCTAGAGGGCCAAAGCCTGCCGGGGTCGCGGTACTTATCTCATTACCGTGACCCCGGAACATAAAGGGCTATTGAAGGACACCGTGGATTTTCGTCAGTACAAGTCTGACAGTCCCTCCCGCCCTGCCCGGGGTGGGAGGACTCATTTGATGATTTTACCACGATAAAAAAAAGCAAGCTGTGGTTGTTTTTTAAAGTTAATCTACGCTCGCCAAGATCAGTCTGTGGATGGGTGACTATTATTTAAATACAAAGTTTCGCCGTATCTCGGAAAGCACCGTAAGTCCCTGATGTCACTGGTCCATTTCTAAGATCGCTACCGAAAAAAAAGAGTGTCCATGGAGTTTATTGTCCGTTCTTCTCCATCGAGATCTACGCATTGGAGTGGGCACCCACGGTACACTTGAATCATTGACTGGGACTGTAGCACCATAACTATTTTTGATTTGTTTTTTAAGCTATTGCATAGCTTTTATCGCAGGCTCTGAGAGCGGCGGGCGCGAAAAACCTAACGAAAAAACCTGACCACATTTGACAGCACGTCGTTTCAGTTCGGGAGACTTCGGCAATCATAAAAATATCCGTCATAAAAACAATTTACTTTTTCTTATTGATTCTAAACGGCCAGCTACAAAAGGAATTTTCACAATGAAACCTACTTATAAAATTCTCGTAGTGCACCACAAACATTTTAAATAAATTATATTCTCGTTAAATATACGCGGTAGGCGATTTTATTATTTAAAAAAAAATATTATGCAATAGCTTCATCGCGGCAGTCACCGAGTGCCACATGTATTTTTTTTATGTCTTTTAACGAGTCTAGAGTGCCTGTAACTGGCTTAATTGAAATAAACGCTTTGATTTTGATTTTCACTGTAAAATTATTGAATTCAGGTATTTTCTCTCCTCTTCATTTTTAACACTTATGCATCAATTCAAGATATATTTTCCAAATATCCTTGAAACTCATACTTGGTTTCCTAACCAGATTCCTTTTGGGTATACATTATTATTAATAGAGACCGTTGTCAACCATTTTGTGCAACCGCTTGTAGCGTAGGTGCGTGCGTCCACGACATCAACCGACCCTGAACTATTACTTATTAGACGTTTCATTGACAATTCCTTAAGTTTTATGTATTTTTAGAAACCGGTATTAATAAAAACAAAAAGCTAAGATTCTATTAAGACAATCGTCTACAGAGCGCTCGTCCGTACTAAAAGAGAAAACGTTTTCCTGCCCCTAGATGTTGTCCTATCTCAATGTTTTTTTAGAATACTTCTGACACAGTAAAAAACTAGGTTTATAGGTTTTCATTTTTTCAAAATTTACAATAGTTTGAAAGTTACAGGCGCCTAAGGCTAAGTTCAGATGGACGCGCGACGACGCGCGCTGCCGCGCGATTCACCTGTTCAGATGGCGGCAGCTTGCACGCGACAGTCTAGCGTGAACATTCAGTGAAAATGGACGTGGAGGAGGCAATTTGTTTGTGGGTTTTATCCCGCAAACTGCGACGTCGCCGTCGAAAGCAAAGACGATACTGGGTGCACCCTATTTTAAGTCAAAGACTTTCTTTAAGGCGCGGTGTTATCTCAATATTCCCAAAAATTGGTTTCTTAGAACGTCGAGTATGACGTAATGTAATAAAAATAAGCAACGCGAAAAATACAGTGAACAGAGAAGGGTATAAAGAAGAATTTAAACCGTACAGAATAATAAATAAGAGTTTGATATTCCCAATAAAAATTGGGAAGTTGTAGCACAAAAATAAACTTTGACGTCGAAGATCTCTGTATTTCCAGCGATAACAACAGTTTTTTTTTAAGAATTTAGTAGGTTTTCCATTTTTTTTAAACTTAAACCGAACCATTATTTAATTTTATGTCAATATTTTAAATAATCTAAAGAAAAGCAGTAAAATAAATGCCCATTCGCAGCTTACGTCACATTTCAACACAAATATCATTTTTTCAATTTTCAATCTTATTGACGCTCCATAGTGGTGACAATAGTTTACGCGGTCATAAGCGATTAAAATCGTAGTCAGTCCGCGCCTTAAGCCTGTTTGTGACTTTAAATGCCACACTAAGATTCCTAATCGCATCTCTTTTTTCAATTTCGTCTATCAGTAAATCCATTGATATGCCGGTCCTCCATTTTTTTTCGTCGCTCCTTGCGTCCGTCCGCCTCAAACCGCGCCGGTCAACTGAACAGGTCGATACAGGATTGTAGATCTTAAACCGCGCGTCACCGCGCGGTGGCGTGCGGGTCAACATCTAGCGCGCGGTGTATAGCGGTGCGCGCGGGCACGCGCATTGACGCGCGGTCATGTACACAACAAAATTGATTTATTACAATCTTAAACCGCGCGCCGAGCCAACCGCGCGTCGTCGCGCGTTCATCTGAACTTAGCCTAAGTGTTACTATTTTTATGATAAAATCTTCATTGAAGTAAAACCTTTGTATTTAAAAAAAAAGACGCCAGAATCTAAGAGATTGGTCGTGATTTAGTATGTGGAAAACGTTTTCTCCCGAGAGACAAATTTCATGTAAAAATACTTACAGTCAGTCGCGAGCTGCAACGCTCTCTATCGCACGATCGGGGGTTGGGGAGGTGTGGTAGCGACAGCACGAGTTTTTCTAAATACCTATTTTTTTAAATGGCAGCCGGTATACTATCCTCATAAGTAGGTAAGTATAATGAAATTGACAGCACGGTTGGAGCAGTCTCTGAGCAATTAGACTATAAGCCGTGTGTCGTGAGTTTGATTCTCTTCTTCTTCTTCCTGCCCTTATCCCATTCTATTTGGGGTCGGCGCAACACGTTTTCTTCTTCCATTGTGAGTTTGATTCTCTACAAGTAGTTATTTCGGGTATAGGAGAAATACCTACTAGGACAAGGTTTTAAAAAAAAACGTATACATATAGTTAGGGTTGCCAGGTCTTAAAACCGAAAAGCCGGACAGACCAGTCAATTTAGCCGGACATTTAGGTGAAATGACCGGACACCTTTAAATTTTTGACGAACCTTTCATTACCTAAATAAAATAAACTTTTTGTTTGTCCTAATATAACGCGACCAATTTTCAAAACTAAAGGAAGGTTCGGTTCAACTAAACGGTTCCTCTCGCAGTGCAAATACGAGAGCGAGCGCGGCTAGTACTAGTCATTCGCTTGCGCTAGCCACATAAGGTGAGGTGGTCGGAGAGGAAACCAAATCTTGACCAATATAAAAAATATAAAACTCAAAAGCCTAACAAAAGCCGGACAGGCCGGACACGGTCTAATTTGGCCAGACACGCAACCAAAAAGCCCGACTGTGTCCGACTTTATCCGGACGCCTGGTAACGCTACATATAGCCCATTCCCTCTCACAGTGAGGAAGCCTGTCTCAGTGTCTCCCAGCTGTGGGGACATTATAGGCTGATTTATGCTCATGCCACTTCTGAAGAGATCCAAGACTACAATGATATCTATGTACAAGACTAGACTATTCTCAGACTCAACACCATAATGGTATCTTTATGTATACTGTATAAACAATGGTTTAAATATTACGGTTAAAACCCGAAGTGCGGTTACACCTAGGTTTAGCCGGCTAAACCTAGGTATAACCGACCACATGCGGTTAAACTTAGGTGTATTCTACGTATCTTCGGTTAGAACTAGGTTTAGCCGGTTAGAACTAGGTCTAACCTCGGGACTTGCTGGCACCCCGACTTGGACAATTTAGGTTAGAAGAGGATATTTTTTTAAACCACGCATAAGTAGGAGCCCCGCGAAGCGGGGCTTCGTCGACTTGCTCCTGTGAGGGAAGAATACACCTAGGTTTAACCGCATGTGGTCGGTTACACCTAGGTTTAGGCGGTTAAACCTAGGTGTAACCGCACTTCGGGTATTAGCCGTAACATATAAAAGCGTATTAATAAAGAATTAAAGAGCGTATAATATATTAAAATACCACACAGAGCGTAGCCTTGAATGAAAAGTAATATTATGTACGCCAAAAAAAAAAAATGTACCTACATAATGAACGAGATTTTTGAAATGCCTACTCAAATAAATATAGGAAGGTACACAGATTGGATTTTTTATAATGAAAACTCGTTTTTTAGATTGAGGTGATATTTATTGATATTTAGTTATGTATACTATTTTTTTGATATTTTTTTAAAACCGCTTAATTAACGAGTGCGAATATTTATCTTTCTAAATAGAATAAAAATACGGTTCATATAATTACGCAATCAAAAATACTGAGATTTTGACGTGGTACAAATCGATTAAGCGCGACCGCTTGTCAAAAAAATTCTGAATGCTACGCCTGACGTTCATCAGAAGCGGACGATCTGCCAGAATTTTTCTAACAGTGTGCAGCATCTAATACAAAACTTTCGGCGAGCTTCAGAATTTTGACAGAAATTAGCTCATATAAGAAACACCTAAAGATGATCTGACATTCTTATAAAAAAAAAAAAAAAACATGCTTATAAATCAGAGGTAACATCTGCATAGACTTGTCCATCTTAGATCGAAAATCGTCAATTGTCATAAGAGAAACCGTTACAAGTACCAGGTTGTCATAAAATCTAAAGGGGTAATCCCGTCAGTAAAGCCAAGCCACAATAGTCACGATGACACATCACATCCTTAACAATGATCTACAGTTACTACTGACACCGAAATCAGGCCGTTTGCAATCAGGATACATTTGATGACGTCATCATAAATGACGTCAAGACTCCAAAAATCATTCGGACAGTACCGTTAGCTGTCAAAGTAGATAATTGATTTATGTGTTGCGACATTGAGTCGAATCAACTCATTGGAGACTATTTAGTGAAGGTTGGCTACAATAGCTATGGGGATCCAAGGATAATAATGAAGATGACCCATAAAATTATGAGAGTAATTTTTTATCTATCGCCTTTTTATGGGACCATTTCTATCTCAATTCTATCAGACATAGAGATAAAACGAGTGGACTTACGAGTAAGTGGTGACCAAGGGGATCAACAACGTACATCAATTTAAGTAAACGCAAATGCTCTGACGTGTGGCGCGCATAGGTTACATGTTTATTCTTGTATTTAGCGGCATCAGGTGGCCTACCACGAGCTCTTAACGCGATCCAATTTACGCTCAGGGAACGAGATGGCGCTAGACGACTTGTATACCTCTGTCTCTTTCCCACAGCCTAAACTGGATCGCGTTAACAGCTCGTGGTAAGGCCTCAGGTAGGACAAGTCGAGTCCAATTTCGATGCCATAGTTTGTTTCTTTCTACCTTTTAGGTGACAAACAATATACTGCCCGCCTGATGGTGCGAGTCACCGTATCTTATGGACGCCTTTTTTTCCATGGTAAAATCATCAAATGAGCTCTTCCGTCCTGGGTGGAGCGGAAAATTCCCGGTGTTCTTTCAGTAACTTTCCAGGGTCACGGTAACATTTTTAGACAGTCCCATGACCAACATCAGAGGCATCGCTTGCACGTTTTTGAGGGAGTAAAAAAAGTAGGAAAGCGCGCTGGTGGCTTACCACGTGCTCTTAACGCGATCCAATTTACGCTCAGGGAACGAGATGGCGCTAGATGACTTGTATAGCTCTCTCTCTTTCCCACAGCCTAAACTGGATCGCGTTAAGAGCTTGTGGTAAGGCCTCTGTTGTTGCGTTATTTCCTTGGGGAAGTCTAAACATTTGCCTATCCCGTCATATAACTGAATAAAACGAAGTATTCCATAGAGATTCAAGGCGATTGTAGTACACTTGACAGTTTCAATTGAATTTCTGAGTAACAACAATTGATTGGTTGACCCGCTCAATTGGTGACGCGAGACCATTGTCGGGAAATGAGACCGTAATTATGATATATGATTATGATACTTGTGTGGACCGATATTGGGATGGAATTTGGAGTGACGGTATTGAGAATAAGTCGGCTGATAGCGAACACCGACTTGTTTAAATGGTTTTTTTTGTTTTGTTTCACACATGCCAGTCATTTCCGAAATTTGATCGCTTTGAGGTGCTAGAATGAGTGCGAGATGTTAAATACCTAAATACTTCGATTTAAGGTCACATGACCGATTAAAACAAATAAGTGAATGCTTATGTAAGCTACAGCGTTTATCAAATATTACTTGTCTAGCGATCTTTGATTTCTTTTTGAGCGATGATAGGAACAACACTAATGTAACAACACGGCATCGGTTCATCTTGCTAACAGTGAAAATGAAGCGAATTTTCCAGAAAATTTTCAACTTACCCGACTAGTGCGTACAATGAGTGTTGAGTATTGATAATGTTTATTTTTTGTTTTTCCTAAACTACTATAGGTACTACATCTCAATTATTATTTGCATGAAAATCAGTTCAGCGGTTTATACGTGAATGCTTAAGAGCGCTTATTCTGAAAGTTGGCAACGTCGCAAATAGTTGTCAAATATTAACAAGTTTTAATTAATTTAGCAATGTTACTGTATGGAAACAAGAAATATCTCTCTGTAGTGCACTAGAACAATCATATAGAAATGCAATTAAAACACTGAATTTGATGTTGTAACCGTTTCAGGTGTAAAAAAGGCATTTGGAAAGTTTTCAAATACTTTTTTTACATGTAAAACTATATATTCGGTGTTACGATATTAATGATTGCATTCCCTTATCAATTTTTGAGTGCACTACAGAGCCATATTTCTTATTTTCATGCAGTAAATTTACCAAATTAATTTATACTTGTAAATATATGACAGCTATTAATTTGCGACGTTGCCAACTTTCTGGTTATGCGCCCTTAACAAACAAATAAATAAAATTTAGTATTAAATTAGGATTCTTTTGTAACAAATGTAACAATTATTTTATTAAGTGATATATGGTTCGACTTGATTTGTGCCAAAATCAATGTAACCAGTTCAACAGAAAATAGACACATTTCAAAATGACAATTCACAGTAGGGCACTTGTTTTTCGACATTTTGCATGTGGCTCTCATGTGTGTGTGTGTATGTGTAATAAATAAATTATTTAGATTTTGAACAACAAAACGTGCCCTATTATACACTTGGTTTTTTTTCGTATATCATGGGTGCGTTCAAAAATATTTAAACATACACACAAACACCAAGTCAGGTCATACAATGTATTTTTTCCGTACGGTAATCGAACTCAACACAGTCCCGCAGTCGGCCTATCCATTGCGCCAACCATGCCTTCATCCACAAACTATTTCAAACGCTAAACACACACATACAATAGAATCCACATACAAATAAAATCTAACAGCAGCCATTAATTTCCAACAAATCCCTCCTCGGGTTTCAATACCAACAATATTGCAACACAACACCCTGGAGAGTGGGCCATTCAGCAATGGGCCATTCCACAGTGGGCCATTAGGAGCCAATGTCCCGTTTATATTGACATCCGGACCTTTGGCCTTAACAGATGTTGCCCCTACAAGCGATGCAATTGTTCTAGTCATTTCTGCGTCGTACGAGTATGCGATTAAATTAGTCGCGTGACTGTGTCAGTTACCCCCTTTTCATTTTATTTGTTTATCATTTAGACTGTATTAGGAAGCGTATTATATCCAAATTGTTCGAGTCTATAAGGCTCTTTCCATAGAGTGAGCGATATTATCAAGCGTGTATGCTGAACAGCTTAAAAAAAAAACTTACAAGTCCTTATTTTTCGTAATGACTCAACCGTCAACCGATTTTCATGGAATTTTACACATAGAGAACATTTAATAAGAATTGTGGTTACAGCTATGTAAATAAGACCGATTTTTCTTCTCTAAATCAGAAATTTCCAATTATCTCTTTAAATAACACATTTTGATAATGGTATCTGAGAAGGATAATTTTTTAGATATACATATTTATCTTGATAATGTGTTTGAAGATTCATTAAAATCAGATCAGTCATTAAAAAAAACTTGAAACTCATGAATTGCTTACGTATGAAACTTAATCAAATAAAAATGCCATGGAAAAAAATTAATATGGCTGAAAACTATTACAATGATTTAAAATGTACAGTCACGAATTAATTTCAAATAGACAAAGCATCATAATCCTTACAAGGGGAATGAAAGTAAAGAATTAATGATACTGATGACTAATCGGATATAGCTCGCTTTGGCACTCGTTTCGCAAATAAAGTGAATTCTTATTGTTCATTTAGGGGACTTATTGTTAATTTAGGGGAGTATTTGGCAAAATTAACAATAGAAATTCACTCCTACGAAAGCATTAGTTGCTAATGACAAAACCGCTGCAGCTATTAGTCGCCCAACGTTTGCCATGTTGCCGTTAGCACCCTCTGTAACAGATGTCCCTTTAATAATGAAATCATTAAGAATTAAGGAATTCCGACATGCAGTGCAGTGGCCGAATAATCATTGCTTGTTCATCTTTGTATTTACTAGATATTTACCTTCTAACTAGCTTTTTCGCAAGGCTTCGATCGCCTTAACTTAAAATTTGACAAAATTTTGGGTCGCACTCGGCTTGAATTCAATCATAAATCAAGTTAATTAGATTGGTTTTTCCGGGAACAATACTTTTTTGCGGGATGAAAGGTATCCTATATCCGTTTCTGTGCACCTGACAACGTAAATGCAAAATTTTTAAATGACTGATTTATTGGTTGAGGTTCATAAACAAAAACAATCAAACTTACTATCGCATTTAATATAATATAAAGTTTAAATAAATAAAATTCTTTTATTGCAGGTAAAACCCATATACAAATGCAATAAGTGGAGTTATTACTTTTTTCACAAACACAATCGTCTTCCTTAGCATCAATTATGTTTGTTAGAACTAAAACATTCGATTATTTCATTAACAATACGTTTAGCTATAACAGAGTCTAAAATAGAGTTCATATAATTAGGATCACTAAAAAGTGAACGTAGAACTACAAAAGTACAGGAAACTGACTATAAACAATTTTAGCTTTGATATTCGATTAAACACCTTTGAAAAATTAAAGGGCCCGTTACCAAATGCATTTTATAACTTGAACCACAGCATTATAGAATCTGCTGTCAATTTAACTAAAGAGTCGCCCTACAAATCATTATAGTGTTTCCATTCACGCGACCAAAGCTGTCGAGATAATTTGTCGCCAACTGTCACCTTGTCTCTTGATTTTGCACCATATTGACTTTTATTTACATTGAAATAAGGTTTATATCAAAAAAATGTACCCCTCTATGGACCATCTGTTCTTCTGTCAATTGTGTATAAATCACGATGTTCAGATCAGCTGCCAGTTTGAACGACTCATTCGTCAACTCGCGCGCAATTAACTCGCTCGCTCGAGCGAGTTGGCACAATCCGATTTTAATTATTTTTGTTGTCGTCAACTCGCGACTGGAGCGAAAAAAGGTACAGTCATCTATAAAAGTGTTATAATAAATTCAATATAGAAACCTACTTTATAAGTATAAGGCGTTGTACGATTTGAAATAAAAGAAATATAGTTTTTTTTTAATAGATAGATATATTATGTATTTATAATGTACAACACATGCCAAACATAAAAAAAAACTGCTCATAATTTATGTTACCTACATTTTGAAGATTATCAACAATATCACATTTTTTAAAGATTTTTTTGCCTCAAGATTTTGGTTAATAACCTATTATGTAACATGACTAAAACTAAACAAATATAACAAAGTAAAATCAACAATATAAAAAAAATACGAGTGTACCATTTGGCTAATTATTACTTAATACTACTAACAATCATAGTCTTAGGAACTATAAAATCACAGATCAGGGTTTGTTGTTAATTATTTTTATAACAAACGTTAATATATTACTGATTAAAACAATCACAATGTTGAATTTTTTTAATTATTTTTAGAGCTAAAAATAAGGCTTATTTTTCTTTGAATTTTTTTGCGCAGCATAATCACATGATCAGGTTCGATACATAAATCGATACTTATAGCGCCGTGCATAAATTCATTTATGGTAATATACAAGGTGTTAAAAAATTAACTGCAGGATTTTCGTGTGTGTACTCGGTATCAAAAACCAAAAATATTCTCAGCATTTTTTTCAAAAAAATATTTTTTTTGGCCAAATTAATGAATTTAATTTCTGTTTTAGTTCGTACACCCGTGTGTTGCGTTCACAGCTGATTCCAACTTTCCCATCATATTTTGCAACTTTGGACTGGCAATTCATCGAAATACTTACAAATAGCTTATTTTATGGGCCATATTAATTGGCCAAAAAACAATGCTTGAAAAATAAAGTTAGATTTTGAAACAAAATCAAAAAAATATATTTTCATTGCTTGACATTTTTTTGGAATTATATTTGGTTTTTGATACCGAGTACTTACACGAAATTCCTGCAGTTATTATAATTTTTAAACACCCTATATAATATTTTTTAAGTTCCCAAGACGATTATTGATTAGGTATTATACATAATCATTGGGTAATTTCGCCAAATGGTAACTTACAAAAGATTTTCTTTGGAAAGAAAGATTCGAACCGCGAGCAGAAATTCACCTCTAAGACGACCTAGTGAGCCTCAGTTAACCTACTCTATACGTTTAATGTCTACATGTGAAGTAGGTTCAATTAAATTAAATGTTAAATTTATAAAAACACTTTTGTAGACGACTGTAAATTTTCGCTCAGTCGCGAGTTGACGAAAACAAAAAAAGAAAAATTCGGAATGTGCCAACTCGCTCGAGCGAGCGAGATAATTGCGAGCGAGTTGACGAATGAGTCGTTTGAACTTGACACGCAAACCTTTTTTTGTTTTTTTTTTTTTGGTGTAGAGTTGCATTTGTTTTTTTTTGTCTATGACTGTTCTATCTTATCTGTTGTATCTAGTGACACTGTTAGATCATTGAAGGCGTCTGCCACTATTTTTACTGTGGGTGGGTATCTTTTTAATTTATTTTTTCGTGTACAATGCTTCGTACAATGTCAATGCTTTTTACGTGGTTTATTAAATTCCTTCTGTGTTCTGAGTGAATCGCTTAATCTTAGGTCTCATCTTCGCTTCTAAGCTAGATTAAGGCCAAAAACATTATTGTGTCCATTGTAAAAAAAATGAAGGACATTTTAGAGAGGTTAAAAAAAAGAAATAAAAATCGATGGATTCTACCTATTCACCAATGGACTAATAAATAACGCATAAAGTTATGAAAAACAAAACGTTTACGATGTAGGAATGAGTATGTCGTAATTTTACGTTGACATAATACATTCAGTAGACAGATACAAATCAATGACATACCTAAAACGTTTGCAAGTCAATCTTGTAGTTTTCCATTGAGTAAATAAATCTGAATTGGGTAACACTGAATAAAGTTCTCAATGAAACTGAATTATCATACGATTGTTTTTTGAGCAGGGCTAGTATTTTTTTTTTCGCCGTATCTCTAAACGGGTGAATCGATTTGAATGCGGATTTTTTTTAATTGTGTTGGGGATTCACATATCGTACAAACATAAAACAACTTCAAACTACAACGCCCCTGATACTTAGTAAACTACTACTACAGGGTCGGATTTATAAAGGGCTTTTAAGGCTGCATCCAAGGGCCCCCAGAAATCCCAATTGAAGACAATGGCAGTCAGTGGCAGCATTAATTGGCCCACTTTAACATTATTTGCCGTATAAGATGGGTCATAATAATGATGGTCACCGACTGTTTGTACATGCATAATTATTTTACTAAATGCCAATTAGTTGGTTAATTAAGCAGGCCCATAAGTAGTTTTAGACCGGGGCCTCACAAACTGACTGTCCGCCCCTGCTCAGTGTCAAGGGTAAGGGTAAGAGCGCTTATTCTGAAAGTTGGCAACGTCGCAAATAGTTGTCAAATATTAACAAGTTTTAATTAATTTAGCAATGTTACTGTATGGAAATAAGAAATATGGCTCTGTAGTGCACTAAAACATTGATATAGGAATGCAATTAAAACACTGAATTTGATGCTGACACCGTTTCAGGTTTAAACCTTTTTTAAACCTGTAAATCATTGGGTTAGTAACATTATTCGTCACAAAATTGGGTAGTAGGTATATCAATGTACCCAATCAAAACCAAAGTACATGCGACGAATTGATTTCAGGGCGCATAACCAGAAAGTTGGCAACGTCGCAAATAGCTGTCAAATATTTACAAGTTTTAATTAATTTGGTAAATTTACTGTATGAAAATAAGAAAAAAGGCTCTGTAGTGCACTAAAACATTGATATAGGAATGCAATTAAAACACTGAATTTGATGCTGACACCGTTTCAGGTTTAAACCTTTTTTAAACCTGAAACGGTGTCAGCATCAAATTTTTTTCTTATTTTCATACAGTAAATTTACCAAATTAATTAAAACTTGTAAATATTTGACAGCTATTTGCGACGTTGCCAACTTTCTGGTTATGCGCCCTTAAATCAATTCGTCGCATGTACTTTGTTTTTGATTGGGTACATTGATATACCTACTACCCAATTTTGTGACGAATAATGTTACTAACCCAATGATTCAATGAATATTTGTTATCTGATATAAAAGAAAACATAAATAGTTTCACGTTAGCGCATTAATGATAAAAATAAAAAAGCTTGTAAATTGTCAGCCAAATTGATAAAATTGCATTGCATTGTTGATCGATGACAGCAGTATATTGACGCTTGTCCGGAATAACATTTAAAAAAAATCACCTGCGGCCTACAGTCCTACATAGATAAACGATGCACTTTAAAAAATGAAATAAGATTATTTTTTTCAAAATCAGTTCGATAATTTAATGAGTATATTTTATCTACTATATAAAAATAAGTCGGGTTTTCCTTCCTGGTAGATATAAAAATAAGTCGGGTTTTCCTTCCTGACGCTATAACTCCAGAACGCACGAACCGATTTCCACGGTTTTGCATTCGTTGGAAAGGTCTCGGGCTCCGTGAGGTTTATAGCAAAGAAAATTCAGGAAAAAAAAATTGTCTTCTTCTTTTAATCACCAAACGAAATGTTACATAAAACGAAGCCATCTGGTGGCGAAACGGAGTTCGCCGGGTTTGCTAGTTGAGTATAAACATCTAAATTGGTTAAAATAGAATATGAAGACTTACATTAATTAAAGAAGCTAAATTAATCAGAGACTAACTTTTAATAAACAACTTATTTTATCAACTTTAGTATCAGTGGATCTAGACAGGGTTGGGAAAAACAATTTTTTTAACTGACTTTTTAAAACAATCAGTTCAAATTGTTTAAAACAAGGGTTTTTTTTTGTTCTTTTTAGTTGAGGACACTTTTTTATTTAAAAAAGATCAATGTAATCATTTATCTCATGATTTTATTTAAGTTATACTTATTAAAATTAAAGTTCTAAAATTTGTATAACATACATAGCATTACCATTACATTAGCATGACACAAATGGTTTTAAGTCAACCGATTAAGGCTCCTAAATATTAATTTATTTTTAGGGTTCCGTAGCCAAATGGCAAAAACGGAACCCTTATAGATTCGTCATGTCTGTCTGTCTGTCCGTGTATGTCACAGCCACTTTTTGTCGAAAGTATAAGAGCTATCCTGTTGAAACTTGGTAGAAAGATGTATTATGTGAACCGCATTAGGATTTTCACACAAAAATCAAAACAAAACAAATTTTGGGGGTGCCCCCCATACTTAGAATTGAAACTCAAAAAAAAAAATTTCACCAAACCCATACGTGTGGGGTATCTATGAATAGGTCTTTTAAAATGATATTGAGGTTACTAACATCATATTTTTCTAAACTGAACAGTTTGCGCGAGAGACACTTCCAAAGTGGTAAAAAGTGTGTCCCCCCCCCCCCGTAACTTCTAAAATAAGAGAATGATAAAACTAAAAAAAATATAATGTAGACCTCAACCAAAACTACCAACGAAAATTGGTTTGGATGAGATACAGTTAGCAGTTTTTGAGATATAGTACATTTTCAAAAACCGCAAATATAACTTTGCCATTCATACAAATACTATGAAAAACAAAGTTATTTTTATTGTTTGTGTATATTACTTACTAATCTCAATTAATTTATAATTATATCTCTAATCTATGCTTGCTGCTACGGAACCCTTCATGGGCGAGTCCAACTCGCACTTGGCCGGTTTTTTTATATCCATTCATGCGCCATGAAAAGTAGTTAAAAAAACGAGTGATAAAAACACTGTTTAAATTCAAAATGTTTTAAACATGTGTTTTAAAATAACTTATTTTAATCATGCCAACCCTGAATCTAATTATTGTAAAGTTATTTTATATTTAAATACTACTTTACCGCAGGAAAACTTGATAATTAAAGCTAAATAACTATTAATGCAAACTTTTAATAACTTAATCATAGGTAATTTATAACCAGCATAACGAAAATTACGTGCTTTTAAACCATTTACATAAATCGAATTGCAACCTATTTTCCCACGTTTTTATATATACACTCACTTTTCTTGTTTGTTTGTTTGTTTGTTTGTCGTTCCGGTTGGACTTTTGCAACTCAATTTTGAGGCACTTCCCGATAAGCTAGCAGGCTGAAATTTTGTACACGCTTTGAATTCTGATGACAATACATGACTAGCTAAGAAACGTCATAACAAATCCAATATGGCGGCCTCCCCAAGATGGCGGACTGGCTGTTTGAAACCCACCCCCATGATATGGGTATCAAATGAAAGGGTTTGCTGTCAGGAATACGAAAAAAATAGTCACGGGACATAAATCCAATATGGCGGACGTCCAAGATGGCAGACAGGCTATTTGAAATGCACCCCTGTGATATGGATATCAAATGAAAGGGTTTGCTATCAGGAGTACGAAAAAAATAGTCACGTGATTTAAATCCAATATGGCGGACGTCCAAGATGGTAGACTGGCTGTTTGAAATCCACCCCCGTGATATGGGTATCAAATGAAAGGGTTTGCTGTCAGGAATACGAAAAAAATAGTCATGTGACTTATGCTAGGCTAGGCTATTAATCGAATATGGCGGACGTCCAAGATGGCGGACAGGCTTTGAGGCACTTCCCGATAAGCTAGCAGGCTGAAATTTTCAGGGTAGCTTCAAACCCGATGAACAATGATAAAAATAATAAAATAATTAATAGATTTAAAAAATCTAAAAACCCACGTTTTTAAATGTCCTAAAAAGAAGAAAATAACCCTACGGGGCTGAGAGAGGGGCCACTCAAAACGTGGGGGCGTATCTTTGCAAGTTACACCTACGATCTCACGTCATGTAAATATATCCCATAAATAATCTCTTAAATAATATACGCCCCCACGTTTTGAGTGGCCCCTCTCTCAGCCCCGTAGGGTTATTTTCTTCTTTTTAGGACATTTAAAAACGAGGGTTTTTAGATTTTTTAAATCTATTAATTTTAATATTCTTGTCTATTTTCAAACAAGTATAAAAGTTACGTCAGTTAAGCTTCGGTCACACACAACAGCTAATCGCAGCGAGTTAAACTGAACATGCTCAATTTAAACCGTAGCGGCTATGCGTCGCATACAGCGAGTACTCGAGGCGAGTAAGCATTCGTAGCGATTAGTCGCTGTGAGTGACCAAAGCTTTACCAATACCAAACAAACAATTTGTACTTACTAAAAATGAAAATCGTCCCTGCTACTACGATATAATGATGCAATTCGATTGACTTGACGTCGTCGGTCGGTGCGATCGTGTTTTGTTTTAAATCTACCCGTAAACAATCATGCGTTTTATGTCATATGTCGTAGTGGTAAGGATGATTTCCAAACAAAGTTTTCTCCCTAAACAGGATGTGGTAACTCACCTTCAAAAGGCAAAGCTACATCTCCCCGTATTTTTACTCAAACCACAAACACAATCTCATTGAAGATCATTCATTCAAACTTTCTGAACCACAACCACAACTCACAACAAAATACCAACATAATAAAAAAAGTCCTTTCAATTTCGAAAACCGCGGACGATGCAAGAAAAAACCGAATGTTACCGAAAACGGTCGATACAAGGGAGACCAGAGACCACAAGGCTGTATAATGCCTCGCCTTTGCCTCACGATGGTCACGAATCCCATTGTTTCCTTGGCCAATAAAACATCAAAGGGTCTCTGGTTTGTACCACTTTGGACTTTTTCATTGCTTCCTGTGTTGTTCGATTTTTGAACAGATGTTGTGTTTTTATTGATCGTTGTTTTTCTCGGGTTGCGTGTTTTGGCTAAGAAATTCGAGAAGGATAAAATTAAGGTTTTGAAACTATTTTTAAGTTATGCTGAGTAAATTTACAGGTTTGGTTCGCTTTATATTAAGTGATTAGTTATTAAACTTAACAAATTCCCTTCTATTTAATATGCATAGTTTACAATTTTTGTACACAATTATTTTTTATCACAATGGTGATCTTTAGAACAGACAACGGAGTACTAAAATTCTTATTTATTATTTCTTAACCTTTTAAACCAACATTTTATGCCTCAATAAAAAAGCCAATATAATTTGATCCCAGTAAAAACGTTCGCAGCATCTTTATTGTATTTATTTATGAAAATAATATGTCTAGGAATTAATGCAAGTCTGATTATGATCCGTAGCACATGCTGCTGTTTCGGGTCACTGGCACATCCGTTAACGTCATCTTACTGTCTCACCTACTAACATTAATGTGAAAACTGACAAAAACCGTAAAACCGATTATTTTTAGGGTTCCGTACGTCCGAATACAAAAACGGAACCCTTATAGGATCACTCGTGTGTCCGTCTGTCTGTCGCTTACAGTCAATTATCTCCGAATCTACTAAACCGATTGGGTTGAAATTTGGTACACATATCAATTCCTGTGACCCAAGCACAGAGGTGTGACGTGAATGGATGAAATCTGTATGTGGGAGGTAATTTTTGGGGGGGAAGGGGAAAATGAAAAAAAACGTTTTGAAAACTGCATCATGTAACATATCAAATGAAATGTCTTGTTGAGACAATCTTAATTGTATTTTTTTTATAATTTTAAAATAAATATTTTCCCAGTTATTCAAGAAAATAGACGAAATTTGACCATTCCCCCACCCTCCTTATCTCCGAAACTACTGAACCTAAAATTTTGGAAAAAATACAGAAATTAGTTTTCTACTTATAGATTATAGTAAAACCTATAAGAAGTCCATATCTGTATATAGGAGGTAATTTTTGGGGGGGAAGGGGAAAATTAAAAAAAAATATTTGAAAACTGCATCGTGTTACATACCAAATGAAAGGTCTTGTTGAGACAATCTTAAATATATTTTTATTGTAATTTTAAAATAAATAGTTTCCAAGTTATTTAAGAAAATAGACGAAATTTGACCATTCCCCCCCCTTATCTCCGAAACTACTGCACCTAAAATTTTGAAAAAAATACAGAAATTAGTTTTCTACTTATAGATTATAGGATAACCTATAAGAAGTCCATATCTGTATATGGGAGGTAATTTTTGGGGGGGAGAAGGGGAAAATTAAAAAAAAATATTTGAAAACTGCATCGTGTGACATATCAAATGATCGGTATTGTTGAGACAAACTTAATTGTATTTTTTTTGTAATTTTAAAATAAAGGGTTTCCAAGTTATTCAAAAAAAATAGACGAAGCTTGACCATTCCCCCCCCCTTATCTCCGAAACTACTGAACCTAAAATTTTGAAAAAAATACAGGAATTAGTTTTCTACTTATAGATTATAGGATAACCTATAAGAAGTCCATATCTGTATATGGGAGGTAATTTTTGGGGGGGGAAGGGGAAAACTAAAAAAAAATATTTGAAAACTGCATCGTGTGACATATCAAATGAAAGGTATTGTTGAGACAAACTTAATTGTATTTTTTTTGTAATTTTAAAATAAATGGTTTCCAAGTTATTCAAAAAAAATAGACGAAGCTTGACCATTCCCCCCCCTTTATCTCCGAAACTACTGAACCTAAAATTTTGAAAAAAATACAGGAATCAGTTTTCTACTTATAGATTATAGGATAACCTATAAGAAGTCCATATCTTTATATGGGAGGTAATTTTTGGGGGGGAAGGGGAAAATTAAAAAAAATAATTGAAAACTGCATCGTGTGACATATCAAATGAAAGGTCTTGTTGAGACAATCTTAAATATATATTTTTTGTAATTTTAAAATAAATAGTTTCCAAGTTATTTAAGAAAATAGACGAAATTTGACCATTCCCCCCCCTTATCTCCGAAACTACTGCACCTAAAATTTTGAAAAAAATACAGAAATTAGTTTTCTACTTATAGATTATAGGATAACCTATAAGAAGTCCATATCTGTATATGGGAGGTAATTTTTGGGGGGGAGAAGGGGAAAATTAAAAAAAAATATTTGAAAACTGCATCGTGTGACATATCAAATGATCGGTATTGTTGAGACAAACTTAATTGTATTTTTTTTGTAATTTTAAAATAAAGGGTTTCCAAGTTATTCAAAAAAAATAGACGAAGCTTGACCATTCCCCCCCCCTTATCTCCGAAACTACTGAACCTAAAATTTTGAAAAAAATACAGGAATTAGTTTTCTACTTATAGATTATAGGATAACCTATAAGAAGTCCATATCTGTATATGGGAGGTAATTTTTGGGGGGGGGGGGAAGGGGAAAACTAAAAAAAAATATTTGAAAACTGCATCGTGTGACATATCAAATGAAAGGTATTGTTGAGACAAACTTAATTGTATTTTTTTTGTAATTTTAAAATAAATGGTTTCCAAGTTATTCAAAAAAAATAGACGAAGCTTGACCATTCCCCCCCCTTTATCTCCGAAACTACTGAACCTAAAATTTTGAAAAAAATACAGGAATCAGTTTTCTACTTATAGATTATAGGATAACCTATAAGAAGTCCATATCTTTATATGGGAGGTAATTTTTGGGGGGGAAGGGGAAAATTAAAAAAAATAATTGAAAACTGCATCGTGTGACATATCAAATGAAAGGTCTTGTTGAGACAATCTTAAATATATATTTTTTGTAATTTTAAAATAAATAGTTTCCAAGTTATTCAAGAAAATAGACGAAATTTGACCATTCCCCCCCTTATCTCCGAAACTACTGAACCTAATTTTTTTTAATTACAGAAATTAGTTTTCTACTTATAGATTATAGGAAAACCTATAAGAAGTCCATGATACTAAAATAACATGGTAAATCACTCAATATTGTGCGTACCAATTTGGGTCAGATTTAAAAAAAAACGTGATAGGTAACATCGTACGGAACCTTCTTCACGCGAGTCCAACTCGCACTTGGCCGGTTTTTTGTTTACGAAATGTCTGAAATTGATTTCATATTTAGCGCAGACTGTAGACTAATTGATTTCTGACAATGTTAAGATTTTTTTTATGCTTGGAAGATATGTCTCTTCTACAAAAAAAAAAACTGGTGCCTTATCGCTTAATCAAATTAAACACAAATATTAGACTTATTTTACACTAATTTTAGACAAGATAGTGGTCAAATGCGAGCCTACCCAAATAGAAAAATATTGCTCAAAATCCGCAGACATCACTGTTAACCGTAATCAATCAAAACACTGGTACTCTTTCATCATCAGCCTATTAATTTTCCCACTGCTGGGACACAGGTCTCCTCTCTGTGAGACAGGGTGGGCCATAATCCACCACGCGGGCCCAGTGCGGATTGGTAGATGTCACGTCTTCGAATTTTTGGTTCTAGGACATGCCGGTTTCCTCACGATGTTTTCCTTTACCGTTTTTGAGAGCAGTGGTGATGAAATAACTTACACTGGTACTCTTTGCCTTCGCTTAATCAAGCACAAGAGTTATTTCTGAATTGCATATTTTTAGTGACGAAAACCATAAAAAAGAACTTAAAACTAAATACTAATAAAACAAAAACCAATACACGGTTACAAAACGCAAGTCTTATAAGGAGTCTACTGTACATTTATTGTGGTGGTGTTTACGTTTACACATACTAATAATCTTCAGCCTGAATCGCTTCCGTGAGGACAATCATGTCCAGGCTCCTTGAACAAACATTTGGCTTAGAGGACCGGCTTTACTTTAGCTAGTACAAGCGCTTAAAATAATAATGGAGGTGATAATCTTAATCCCAATGTGCTCGGAGGTTCTAAGTCCGGAAATTACATGAACGAAACGGTTGATTTTCATAAACATTTTCAAATAAGGTTTTTCTTAGTAAGGAAGAGTTTAAAGGTCTACCGAAGTATTATCTGTGACAAAAAACAATTTTAGATTTGAGTAGGTTACAAGTATTAGTAATGCAAGACCAAACGATAATGTTGTAGGCATTATTTGCTTCAAATACATATTTATATTTTAAATTTAGAATTTTCAAATATATTAAGCAAAATGGCAAACGCGCAAAGTTATAAAAGGAACACACTCAAACCTTGATAAGCTCATTAATTTAGTTTAAAAATAAAACAGCATAACTTGTTCCAATTATAAAAATTACATTTCGAATAGTGAATGAGAATGAATCATGCAGTAACTCGGTCACTTCATTCATTCTTTTGAGTTATTTTTGCTCTTCAAGTGTGTCACTGGGCCACCTTTGATATCTGATAGTTTACATTCATTACGAAGAATTTTCATTGACAATAACACATTTATTTTTCTTGTGAAAATAATTCTGATATGATTAATGAAGGGCTTTTGCTGTTTGCTAAGTCAAAAACAAAATTTTAAGGAAAACAACTACATTTCGTAAATCACGGCTTTTTGCACATTTTCACTGAGTAAAAATTACACGTATCTACAAAACTAGGGCTGTCCTCGTTTTTTCAGATCACCTGTCAATAAAATCGATTCGATAATTTCAAAGATTTTAGATTTTTTAGATTATGTAATGATAAAAAAGTTACTTTGTAAATTATCAGCCGTATTGATAAAAAAATTGCATTGTGTTATTGTTCGATGACTGCAGAACGGAGGTTTGCCCGCGATAACATGTCAAAATACGAATCACCTACACTGGAATGTTTTTGGCATGGCTTCACCTTAGGTCCTACATAGATAAAAATTACAACAGTTTTCTTTTTTCAAAACACTCGACTCAGTTCGGAAATTCATCATTTTATTTTATTTTTTTACAGGTAAGCAAAAGGCGTCTATCTATGGCTATAAATGCGTCAGTGAGAAATTCAGCGTTTGGTAAGAATATTATACAATTATGACGCCATGGTAGGCGACACACTGACTGAGCGAATACTTATCTGATGTGCTGCGTGTCGCGAGTTCGATGCCTGCACGAAACATACATTAGTATGGTCTACAAAAAGCGTTGTTATTTTTGTAAATGCTCCCACGATAAAAGATAAGTTTTCAGTGAGAGGAAAAGCTCTTTAAAAAAAAACTAGTTGATAACGTTGTCAATGCGAATTATCACAGGCCTTCCTACTGTGAGATAAAGTTGGCCGGATTCCACTACTCAGGTAACCAACACGGGTTGGTCTTCAACTAAAAATTATTCATCAGCTGGTGGCCTAACATGACGTGTGGGAAAGAGACAGACCTATACAAGTCGTCTAGCGCCATCTCGTTCCCACACTGTAATTATTCGCGCCTTAAGAGGGCGGGCCACCTGACCACACTGACATATAATAGTTCTGCCATTAAACAAATAACATTAGACACCATCATCATAAAAATAATTCATAGCCGGCGGTTGCTATTGTCATTACATGATGCACTTATAGCCCAAGGCTGAACTCATCGTGGTAGTACACAAAAATGGCTGGCTTTTATGACTGCAATAAATGCAACCCCAAGGCTGCGTGATATCATCCGGCGAAAATTAATTGTTTGAAAGCTGGGGGTTATGGTAGAAGCGGTAGCGTGGCAAAAAAAGGGTATCGAGTAAATTATTTAAAAATTTTAAAAAAAGAACGACTCAACACTTAGGCCTTTGTTAAACAGACAGGCGATAGCGAACCGAACCGAATCCTGTCATATAAAAAAGCGAAAGCAATCCGATAGGCTATGTGACAGGCTTCAAACAATTCTTTACATACGTCTGTCAGTTTGACAAAGCCATTAAGGACACCTTTCTCTTGTTTTGTTTTGGGTTGATTTGAAGGACAGCGTGGCACATTTTAGCGAGTACAAGTCTCACAGTCCTGGTGGGAGGACTCCTTGATGATTTTACCACGTAAAAGATCATACTTGAAACAGTGAACAGTAGTCACTGAGATTAAAGCAGAGCTCCTCTTTCACCATCTAATATGCGATTGTTAGAGTATAGTGAGAGATTTGAATGGTATTAATTAATTAATTAAAATTTTGCAACAACACCATTTTTGCATGACCGTGAAACAGTGGCGAAATTTGGAAAAAAAACATCGTAAATATCATGTTTGAAGTTCTTAGTATTAAGTACTTACTTTATTTCTTTGAAAAAAACATTAGCATTTTCGTAACTCAACAAAATTCATCATGATGTTACAAAAAATCATGATGAATTTTGTTGAGTTACGAAACCCTGCAGCGTTCATAACCTTCCCACGCTTCCCTCCTCTTACTTGTACCACCGACCCACTAATGTTTACAGCATAGTGTCACCCGCGTGAGATTTACGAGCGATCCCCACATGTTCCCATTTAATAGTCGCCGGTGACAAATTCGCACTAACATCATCTATTTCGTCACTTCGACAATATTGTTATTATAGCAGGTTTTAATTGAAATAGCTCTGTTTATTGGACATAACGGACGGTGGTTGGTTGGTGACACAGATATACAACATTAGTTTTAGTATATGCGAAAGCTGAATATAGTTTGTTCAGAATCAGTAACAACGATTCCAATAATTTTTACACCATGTTATATTTTTTTCAAAAATATTTTAATTAAATTTTATTACCAGTTAATTACAATACATTCACCGTACGGGTAGGTACCTATTGCCAAACTATTATCACGAGTGTATAACACAGGAGACGCGGTTTACGCGGGTGTACCGCGAAATGAGCATGTTTTTGAACGGACAACCGGGTAATATACGAGCTTATAACTTTGTGATTTTTAGGGTTCCGTAGCCAAATGGCAAAAACGGAACCCTTATAGATTCGTCATGTCTGTCTGTCTGTCTGTCTGTCTGTCTGTCTGTCTGTCCGTGTATGTCACAGCCACTTTTTGTCGAAAGTATAAGAGCTATCCTGTTGAAACTTGGTAGAAAGATGTATTATGAGAACCGCATTAGGATTTTCACACAAAAAACAAAACAAAACAAATTTTGGGGGTGCCCCCCATACTTAGAATTGAAACTCAAAAAAAAATTTTTCACCAAACCCATACGTGTGGGGTATCTATGAATAGGTCTTTAAAAATGATATTGAGGTTACTAACATCATTTTTTTCTAAACTGAACAGTTTGCGCGAGAGACACTTCCAAAGTGGTAAAAAGTGTCCCCCCCCCCCGTAACTTCTAAAATAAGAGAATGATAAAACTAAAAAAAATATATAATGTAGACCTCAACCAAAACTACCAACGAAAATTGGTTTGGATGAGATACAGTTAGCAGTTTTTGAGATATAGTACATTTTCAAAAACCGCAAATATAACTTTGCCATTCATACAAATACTATGAAAAACAAAGTTATTTTTATTGTTTGTGTATATTACTCACTAATCTCAATATAATTATATCTCTAATCTATGCTTGCTGCTACGGAACCCTTCATGGGCGAGTCCAACTCGCACTTGGCCGGTTTTTTTATGATACGGTTTTAAAATTTTGTACATAGATTCTTTACACAAAAATACTAGACAGTTGTATCGGGTTTCGTATGAACAAAAAATAATGTTGTAGATAGAGCTAGATAGTGCAAGAGGACCTATTTACCAGCATACGTCACGATATGGTTTCCCCCTTTGAAAGCGTAGATTAACCACATCGCTGTCTGTACAAAAATTGTAAGTTGCCACTTTTGCGCTCAGTTATCTTACAGCTTGGCCAGAACGTCTTGAAACGGAACTAATATTTTTATTTGCTGACAACGTTTTAAAATATTTGATGTAAACAAAGACGCAGGTTTGTAAGATTTATTATTGTGCCATAAAACTAACGTAATAAGTGAAAAAAAAATCATTCAAAGAGCTGGTAGCGAGAGGACAGTGGCGACTTCCGGTTTTCTACTGTTTTTTGCCAAGCTGTACCCACGACGCCCTAAACCAAAGTGGGTGTGGGGTGCCCTTAGCATGTGGATAGCTTTTTAATTTTTTTAAATATTATTTATAAGCCCCTTGCTAAGGTCTTATATTCAAGACACCACAGGATTGTCCGGTGAAGCAGCTAACATAAATTTCCCAATAAAAAAACGCATTCAGCCTGTTTCGGTGGGCCACGCTAGTCAGTTTAAAAATTAAAATGTTTAATTGCGCTGTCGCCTGTTATAATTTGATTTTCCCATCACTAAATAGTGCGTGTTACATCGGAGCAGTGGTGGCCCAGTGGTCTCGGCCTCGACTTACGAGTTGTAGGTCGTGGGTTCGAACCCCGTCAGGCGCATTACTTTGTGTAATTTATTTCAACACCACTGCTCTCAAAACGGTGTCCTAGAACTAAAAATTCGAAGACGTGACATCTACCAATCCGCACTGGGCCCGCGTGGTGGATTATGGCCCACTCCCTCTCACAGAGAGGAGGTCTGTGTCCCAGCAGTGGGAACATTTATAGGCTGATGATGATGATGATGACATCAAAGTAGGAAGTCAAAATATGGCATTCTTTTGCTTTTCATACGGATCGTGATACTTGCATTTTCTAGGTCCATTTATATCTTTGGTTGGTGGTTATCTGCTAGGGACACGAAAGAGGAGTGGTTGATCGTTTCTGTGAACGGTTGGTCTTGTTTTCTAGTTAATTAACTGTTTTCTGGTTGTCCATGATGTTTTATGATTTAAGGGTGCGTTCTGTCGTCTGTGCGTCTTTATACATCGAAAAGACAATTTCAAGATTTTTTCAGGAATATCCTATTGAGAATAGAATAAAATTCATTGTTTTGTTTCTATCTATTCATCCTAGGCATCGTAAAAAAAGGCACCATAGATGCTCTAATGAAAATAGATTTGAATTAAATTTCGTTCCCGATTTAGTAAAAATATTGAACGGTGCTCAAATCGGAATATGATTTGTGCTCTTAATTTCATTGCTCTAAAAATCGGTGTTCAAACGGGAATACCTCATTTACCTAATTTATCTTATCTCGATTCATATTATGATTTCCTGAAGTGATCATTTTAAAACGTTCAGTAACATTCGCTTCGTTCAGTCCTGTTTTCGTTTCCCTACACAGACCACCCATTTTAACAGTCAAACATCCAAAATACCAAATTGTAAACGGTTAGTACAAAAAGAATAAATGTAATGAATATTAATACCAACTAAGAAGGTAATGCGTAACATTTTTATTTAACTTCTAACCCTAGCAATGCCAAGGGCATCTGTGTCAATACGCTAGTTTAGGGGACAAAAGGTACTGACATTTTGTTGTACGTGCGAAGCTATGCACATTATTATTTCGTTGTGTTGTGGGCTTGTGGGACATATTTGGTTCTGCAATGATACATTTTTTTCGTATTATATATTTCGCGGCTCTTTCCGATTTTTATTACTATTTTTCGTAAGTTTTTTTTAATGAGCTGAGATCTATCTTTTTTATAGGCTTTTGGAGCATTTACGAGATAAAAATACTTTTGAAAACGACTTAAATTGTCTGTGAAGGGTTAATAGAGATGTAACATAATGATATTCAACATACAATTGGCTAACGGATTAGCTAAGCAATAAAATTTTAATTTATTGCCAAAAATCCACGTAACAGGCATAAAAGTAAGTCTGCGGGGTTTCACAGGACATGATAAGAATAAACCGTTTAAATTATATTTATGACCGAAACTTCATTAACAATTTACTCGCATGGCCCATAAAAGTAGCAAAAAATGATGAACTTTACAACTAATTGATGATGTCAATATAAAATTTCAAGGTGAACATTAAAATATTAACTGATATGTAAACACATTGTCTTCCCATCCCACGTTTTATTCTCGAAAATAACAGTTGCCTACGCCTTTTGAAGGCAAACAAAAATACACATAAAGATATGAAACAAAAACACCCATTGACACCTTTCAAGGACATGTCAAATTTTGAAAAACACATTTATTCTACTGTGGGTGAATTGATTAACATGCCAATATATCCCTTGTACTTTTCGTTTAAAGTGCTATTCAAAATTATTGTTAGACAAAAATTTTAAAGTGCAAAGATCAACCCGTTGACTGCCACCGTCATGTCAAGTTCACAAAATTTTGTAATCGATGAGTCAGCTGTCATTTATGTCATATTCGTATTATGTCATTTTACAATATCATTCAATTTATAAAATACACGTCATCGTGGATTTTATAGTTGGTCTGTGATGATTTAATTTGCATAACGTTTCCATTTTCGTTTTAAATTGTTCGTCATGAATATTGATGAAGGTTTTACTCATGCGTTTAGATCAACGAATTCCAGATGAAAATAAATGAAAATGAGAATTTGTAATGAATGTTTTACATTCATGGAGGACTTTATTTTTCATTAGTCTCATGTCGTTGAGCATTTGGAAAAGGGTTTTAAAACGTGTATGGATAAATTGGATTATTTATTTTGGAATGTTGTAGTTTTTATAACAGAGATTCGTTTCTATATCTCCTAAATTGCGATAAAGTTTAAGTTTTTTGGTACCAACAACAGTTAGCATTACCTAGTGCTTGTAAAAAACTGAAACATTTTGGCGTATCTAATCATTAAAATTCACTCAGAAAAAATGTAACGCTTTAGTTAATTAACGGCTTAAACTTAATTACTTCCAGCCATTACACCAGCATAATTTACATCAATTACTCCTACTTTTTTTACATTGTTATTATACCTAACGTTTGCCGACAACACGTAGGTATTACAAAAAATGTACATAAGTCGACCGAAAACTTATGTCTCCTGTCACCATGAAAGGCAAATATTTTCCCCTGCTTATTAACAAAAGATGTGTGTCAGGGCATTGTACTAGTGTCAACATGTCACTACTTTACTAATTAGTCTCGAGGTGACGAACCGACTGACAGATTGTCAGTATTCTAGTGAAAGTGACGACATATTGCATCACTGTCAAAACTTATTAGGCCTTTGTGAAAGATAACTTTTATGAACGTCATTAATTTTAGAACGAATTTTACGACGTCGGCGTTCTAGGGTTATTATGGGAAATTTATAGATGGATAAATTTAGAGTACGCTGATTTATGTGGATATTTAGAATTTATTTTAATAGCAGGGAGACATTATGAAAATTCGTCGTAAAATAGTTTTGGATAATTAATTTGCAACACTGTGTTTTTCTTGAGCAAGCAAGTACAACCTTGAACTAAATTCGAACTAGAAAAACATCACGTATCCATGCAAGCTTCAAATCATTCCCACACAATAATTTTCACAACAAAACCTTTAAATTCCAAAGTTATTATTGAACAAAAAGTGAACATTTTCATAATAAAACGATTGATTTATTAATTGTAATTGCATCCGACGGTACTGCCTACATGCAGCCGTGACCTACAAACGATGACGTCACGCAGGCCTGACGGACCACATGACTTATGTTACATACGGACGAATAAATCAACAAGCCTCTCGCACTTGCACCTGTTATGAAGATGATTGATGCTCAAATTACAAGCGAAATTGAGTTTTTGCGAGGTTTGTCCAGGAGACAGGTGGTTGTAGTAAATTGGCTATTTGAATGAAAAATCCAAAAGAAAAAAATACGTAACACCTGACAATTACCTACCTATCTATTTTCAGCTTGGAAAGGGAAAAAATAATTTTCGTACACATTTAACATTTAATTAATTATATGCCAAAATAATAGCCATTACTTGTTCTAATTCTTAATCGCACATTTATGGCTACTTCTACGCTTATAATCATAATAAAATGTAATTTATGTCACCCATTTTTCCCGTAGACAAATATTTTAAACCATAAACAAAAAATGAACATTAAAAACTTCCGCGATGACATTATTCTATGCCACCCAAGTCGAATTTTCGTTGAGAAACGATTTTACAAATCAAAGACACAAAATGCTGTGTTCCGGGAACGATAATGCAAAATAAATAAAACATTTCAATCGTCGGTCGTCGGGAATAAATAACTTTTTGCTGACAAGTGGGGACACCTGTCCCATACTCATTTATCTTATAAGTTTCACCGACGGAAGATACCGGTTAACCGGAGTAATGGTTTTTTTTTTTTTATTTAGGTATTCCGTCATGTGTAGGTTTCTTTTAATTAAAATAACTGGGTAGGAGGAACTGAATTGTTTTTTTTTGGCGAATTGTGATGGCTAGTCTGAGTTGAATGATAAAGAGTGTCGATGTCTGTATTTTGTTCTATATTTTTATATTTTGTCCTGTGTTGCTGAAATTGCAGATAGTCTTGTTATAAACTGCTTCTTTGCCTACGCATTGGAAAAATACGCATAGTCTACGTCATCTATAACTTGATTTTATTTTAGTAAGGGCTGATTTTTCAATACTCAGATAACTTTTATCTGAGGAATAAAAATGGCGGTTTGACAGCTTATCTATAGAAAATATGTCAAACCGCTATTTTCATTCCTCAGATTAAAGTTATCTGACTATTGAAAAATCAGCCCTAAATTATGTATAATCGACGAAATATTTTAACACTTAAGAATTGGTAACAAACTACATAAATAAATATGTATAAAAAAGTACTTGTAAGAAATTAAAGATTGATTTAAATTGTAGATATATTTTTGTTGTGATCTCATGACATTCCACAACATGACTACATAATTGTGTGGAAACCTAGGTGTGTCATATAATACTACATTGTTATTTAATAATTAAAATACTTTAGAAGCTATTAATATTACTTATTTTAAGCGGACATTAAATTTTAATTACCTTATGTCATTTTATCCTTTAGTTTTATGATTGAAATATAAATTATGTCTGACTGGAATTTACTAAAGTTTTTTTAGTCAGGTTTCACACCCAATTAATATTAAAATTTACAGTGTATGCAAACGTTAAGAAATAAACACTAAAGGCGTGCATCTTATTTTCTATGAATAATTTAGTTATTTAAATAATTTAATGATCTAATATTTATGTTAAGTTTGTAATATTTATTTATAACTGTCATTCGATAAATTAAATATCTAAAAAGATCATTATAAGAACACGTTTAATAAAATAAAAATATTTATAGTTTTTAGTCAGATGAAGAAAAATAAACTTCACCTTCACAGATAGAACCCAGTATTTTTCGGCACGGTTGACGTATTGGCTAAGCTTTTATTCCCAGATGTAACAAATATTGGTATGATCTACAAGTAATTGTTCAGGATCCGGATTTTTATAAATGTCAGTTTAAATATCGTCACGATTCATAAGAAATCCCTAATGTGGCCCAACTTTTTTTTCTTAAAAAGGAAACATACAACCAAAATCGATTCATGAGCATCAGTAGAATTACTTATAAATAAAGGTAAACAATAAAGGAATGCTCCTAGCGTCGAATAAAATGAGGTGTCCTAAACGCACAGCGACGCGACGGGTTCGCTCCATTTTCGCAGAGAGAGAGAAATATTTCTACACATGCGTCAATTTGACGCAGACTATCTTTCTAGGGTTAACAGAAAAACAAATAATCGGCACGATTAGCGCAGTGGCTAAGCGATTGGACTGCTGTGCAGCGTGTCGCGGGTTCGATTCCCGCACGGAACAAATATTTGTACGATCTGCAAGTAGTTGTTCTGGGTCTGGGTGTTTGTGTATGTGAGTTTCTATGTTTGTAAACGCACCCACGACATAGGAGAAATTCCTAGTGTGAGGCAACGTTTTTTTAAAAAAAAAAAAATAGCAACAATAATGACTAATTTTAACGTGAAAAAGGTTCGCTCGTCATACAACACTTCCGTATGTCACTCTCTAACTCATTGTTAATCCAGTCTAAGCTGATGGATATCTAAAACGTTTTACTTATCGTATAATTTGTGTTACAAACTAGCGTATAATTCACAATGGATCACCTGAATGCGTCGTGTTGTGACGAGAATAGATCAACGAGAGTTGTGGCGAGTACCTAGTAATAAGAGATGTTCATATAAAATAAAGTGATTTGAAGCCAAAGTAATACTCACCTGAATAAAAAAAAAACATAAAACTTTAGTAATTAAAAATAATAAATAAAACCAATAAAATAGTAGGTAATTAACATGCATTGCTTCCCAGTAGGGTTTGCCAACCACAGATTTTTTTTTTGAGAAAAACTTTAGACCTTAAAACGTAACGTTTTTCGTGAAGACACTTTTTTTATAAATGTGTGAGTAACCGCCACGCACTCATGTAAATGTTTTTCTTGGACATGTTCACTTGTTTTACGTAGGAATCGAACGAAGGGTAATTTTTCTCCCTTTTTGGCTTCAATTCTCATTGGCTCACTAGGAATTTGGATATTCTATAATCTAAGCTTTCAGCTCTATTTTCTTGTTAAATATGACAGATAATCAATACGTTAACCCTACACCTGCCAACGTAAATTATTGTCACTAGTCATTTTGACATCAGCACCCACTATTCGGACATAATTTAGATTATGAATATTGAAATTACTACAATACCAACTTAACTCACAGATTCATACACCTTTAGGGATAAGCACAAAAGGCTTATGCATGTCAGCTTACATTAATGAAACGTCATTTAACGAAACCACACGAGCCTAGTTGACATTTTAAAACGTCAAGAGCTAAGCCCTAGATGACGTTTAAGATGACAGCTGCTAGAAAAGACATTTTAGCCATAGATTAGACACTAAAATAATGTGTATAAATAAATGTCTGTCTTTTCTAATTTATATACTGTTAACTAACAATCCACGTGAAGGATTTATAGGGCGAAACGGTGATAAAAATGTAAACGTCCATTCTAAACGTCTTGTTAAAATTATTTCAGCAAAACATTTCTAAACACTTTACTAACTATGAATTATTATGTTTTTCTTTTTTGTTTGCATTCTAATATCACTAGGTGTTGAACATGATCCTAAAATAAAAAGTTTGATTAATGACTATTTAATTTTTTGCAAGTGTCAAACTGACATTTCTAAAATCTCAAAACATTTTTTTTTTTTGTAAACGTCACGTCTCGTCCTTCGTCATAGGCACGTGTTTATAAAAAATATGTGGCTGTCATTTTTTGCGATTAGTAATAAGTCATTATAAGCCATTTTGTAACCGAATCGCGTAACACAGATGCTCGTTAACTGACAAAAGAATGTTTTTATTGGCAAGCTGCATGTTTCTAAGAACCTATTTAATTTTACACAAACGATCTTGGCTGTTTCAATTTATTAAATGTTTGAAGCTAAAATGTTTAGTTGTTTCGATTTATTTTTGTGTTTAGATACGCTTCTTAGTGTTTTGAGAAAGTGTTCAAAATTGTTTACAATTTTTGAATTTGTTGATTTGAAAGTTTCCCAGAACGAAAATAGCTTGACTTTTTTTGTTGTGAAAGACACACGGATCGAATCCACTGTTAAATTTGTACCATTTTTTTAACGTGTTAAAGTCATCAAATGGGTAGGTACACCCTGGCAGGCTCTGGCCTTCTAAGGTTGGCCCAAATTGCAGTTCTTTCGCAATGAAATAAAAAACTTGACCTCGCTGGCGAGCTGCAATAGTTTAGTTGATTTGATTAAGCATCTGGAGTAGGTACTAATCCAGAAAGACGCAGAATCAAGTCCTGCTTGTAGTCAAATTTATTAAAATCTTTACCTTTCGCGACGCAGACAGGCGTGAATACCGAAATCCCTCACCTCTATTTTCGCTAAACATGCACAAGTACAATATTATTACCATAATTATTCTAAAACCGAAACATAACCAAGCGGTATGTTACCACATCTCTATTTGTTCCAGCTCTACTTTACATACCGACAATCGTGGTGGAGCTGTAAACCATTACTCATGTGACCGCAGCCTTATTTACAAGTTGTCTAGTAACATCGTAAACTGGTGACTAAGTACTGATGCACAGTACTTAAGATAAGATCCGTGCAATTTGTTGCAAAATCCTTGTATTGTCATAAATCTGGGAACGTGGTATTCATGGACGATTTCGTTGCTGTAGGAAAATTGATGATTTTCTGTCAATCCTACCGAGATTTACGACAGATAAAAGGACCGAAGGATGACCGAATGGAGGCCAAAAATGGCTGCTAATAATAAATAAATTAGATAACGTACGTCTTAATAATAACTTTGGATATTATCCTACAGGGTTATAATATGGGATAAAAAGTGTCGTATGTAAGTCCCAGCTATAAATTATCTGCGTGCCGAATTTTATCCAAATCCGTTCAACCGTGTTTGCGTAAAAGAGCAACAAACATTGCATCTATCCATCTATACATCCATCCTTACAAACAAAACAACGCATAAGATTATAATATTAGTCCAACTCTGATCAGAAGGTCGCGGGACTTATCTCATTACCGTGACCCCGGAACATAAAGGGCAATTGAAAGACACCGTGGATTTTAGTCAGTTCAAGTCTGACAGTCCCTCCCGCCCTGCCCGGGGTGGGAGGACTTATTTGATGACTTTACCACGCAAAAACCAATTTTTCTAAGTATGCAAATTAGCTCTGTGTAGAATGCAAGACCACACGTTGCCAAAACTTTGCAACCTTGTGACCATTTTCGTATCTTTCAGGACATCTCTCCGAAACCTTGAGGTCCTAAGTTAGTCATAGTGCGTTCTTTTGTGCATAAATATCATTGATTTCAGGTTCCAACCAAAATTGCTACCTATGTGGTAGCTACCGAGTAAAAATAAAGAAATAACGAAAAAATATAATAGAAAATAGTAAAAAAAAAAGTTAAAAATGTTACCCTTTACATCTTGGAATAATTCCTGTCTCGTGGGTTCGTTTACAAACATTTAAACTTACACAGATAGCCATTTTTTTATCGTGGTAAAATCATCAAATGAGTCATCGCACTCAGGGCAGGACGGGAGGGACTGTCAGACTTGTACTGGCTAAAATCCACGGTGTCCTTCAATAGCCCTTTATGTTCCGGGGTCACGGTAATGAGATAAGTCCCGCAGGCTTTGGCCCTCTAGAGGGGGGGCCCTGTCATCTTGCTGACACTCACACAAATAGCCATACGTGAAACAACTATTTGTATATCATACAGATATTCTTTCCGTACCGGAATCAAACCTGTGACACATAGTACAGTAGTAAATCGCTCAGCCTTTGCGCTAACCGTGCGGTCGAAAAATTCTTTTGATTTTCAATCAATAGTATTTTTCTTCACATTGACTTCAAGGACTTATTTGACAAGAACTTACCTCGGACTGTCACCAAAAACAGATGACACTCATTCACAAAAATGTCTGCAAAATTTTCAGTCACAATTTTTCCAGATCTTAAAACAAAACAAGATCTAGCAACTAAAATAAACTAAACAGACACACATAAGTTAACTTATGTCACAGAGGACAATTCTGACAGACAGCTAATCTACCTATTATGAAACAAGATTCGTCACAAAAGATTACGTGACGAGTTGCATTTCCATACAAACGAATGTATAAATTATCACAAAAAATTACTTGCTATGATAATGTATACGTCTGGACGTCCAAACGACAGTTATTGTGCTTTTTATTAGCAGTAATAATGTATGATGGTGATCAGTCTTTTTAGACAGTATCTGACAGAGTAGGTAAGGTAGCCATACACCATACTGCCTATCGTCCAATCGGCAGCGTCATGCCGATTGGACGATAGTTCAGTTAGAATTGACCGTGTGTGGGCGTGGAATCCATCAAATTGGCATGACTGTTAAATTTGATAGACTTGATCATGCGATTTGATCATGCCGATTCAGTTCAAATCGGCATGATCAAACTTCAATCTCACCGCTCTAGTCCCAAACTCCTGACCCCAGACAATGAATTTAACTGTCTCGGATCCTTGAAGTCCCCTTTATCCTATTTCCTATCATTTCAAACTTACAAGTGCCGTACGTAGCCGTAGTTTTTTTTCCGTTTTCATGGGAAATTGATTTGGACTTATTTGTATGTATGACATATTTTGTTTTATGGGGATTACAGACAGCTTAGTATTTATGAGATCATTCATCATTGTATTGTAATTAGTTTTACAAGTAAATCCCAAAATGACCGAGAATTTAAACAAACGCCTTTTATATTTTCGTGATTCTCAGAACAGAGCCTTAAACCCGATACCTACTTCTATTTGGAAACCGTTTCTCAAAAACATTGACCACACGATTAGGTGTACATACAGAAACATTACCTTAACCTGAATTGAAGTCAACTTTGGAAACACGTACTTTATGGTGGATATCCATACTAATATTAACGGACCAATGTGACCGGCTTAAGGTGTCGGTTCGCGCGCGAGACCGCGACAGGAGACCGCGACGCGGCCCGCGACCGGTGATTGTTTACCGTATCTGTCTCCTGTCGCTGTCTCGCTCGCGAACTGCCGCTCATACATTGCCTAATGTTAAGTACTGTCGCGGTCTCCTGTCGCGGTCGCCTGTCGCTGTCTCCTGTCGCGGTCTCGCGCGCGAACCGACACCTTTACGATGATACCATTGGCGCAGTGGTTGAGCAATCTGGCAACCAGTCTTTGTTTTTTCAAGGATTATTTTATTATCCAGAACTAAATGCATTGTAGACGTCAGAAACCATAGCACAAGCTTCCCGTTTTTGTGATGTAAAGTAAAACGGAGACTTTGACGTTAACCGCTAGATTGTTTCTGGCAAAACTAGAATTCGAATTTTGCTTTTGGCCAAATTGATAGATTTGCCATATTTTTCTTAATAAGTAAACGACTTTAAACTCCATTTCAAGGGCTTTAGATTGCTTTCAAAAATATTGTACCTTATACATATATAGATATAAGGTAATGATAGCATTAGGAAGAGGCAAGGTAGATCATGATGATACGTACCGACGGCGACGGTCAAAAACTAAGGCATTAGCCTCCTGCAGACACACGCGATTAATCGGGCGGGGCGACATGTCGCGGTCCATTCGCAGTATTTTTAGAGTGGAAATTAGCTTGGCTCGTTGTCGCAGCGCGATTAATCGCGTGTGTCTGCAGGAGGCTTTAAGCGACAAAAACCAAATTGTTTAGGAGTTTTATATTCGAAATTGGACATAAGTTCACAGTTTTTTCTTGAGCACCAGTGACAGAAAAATCATTGAATAAAAACTTTTAAATAGGATGGCATTCATAACTCATTTTCGACCAAAATGATTAATTTAAGCGTCGCTACTAATATTACAAAAATGCGAAAGTAACGCTGTCTGTTACTTTTTTAACGGCTGAACGGATTTCGATGACACACAGCTACACCATAACTTCGGTAATATATTACCGTGGGAAAAATAAACTTTCGACCAAGTGCAAGCAAAAGTTCATTTAATTTGTTTTCCACGTCTTCTTAGATGTGGTGGCCATTTTTATCCAAAGGATATTTTCTCGGAACCCAGTTGATGCGCACATAGTGAAATCCCAGCTTTAAAATTTATAGCCAATTCGTGCTTCGCAATGAAATCTTAGAAAATCCGTCATTTTAATATATTCTAGACATGTTTACGGACTTGGGGTGACGATGAGAATCGGTGAAGATCATCATTGTGGATACATCATCACTATGACATAGCCAGACGATAATAGCGGTGACATCAACACTTTATAATATTGTCATCTATTTGTCCTCCCGAGTTGTCCAAAAAACTTTTTCAAAAAAAAATGTAACCGCCTTCAAAAACAACCATAAAAAAACTACAAAATAACTTTTCTTTCGGAAGTCGGTGTCTTTGTTTTCTTTATTTCATTGTCTTTTTTTGCCACCGACTTCCGAAAGAAAAGTTATTTTGTAGTTTTTTTATGGTTGTTTTTGAAGGCGGTTACATTTTTTTTTGAAAAAGTTTTTATTTTACTCTTTTTAGTTTAAATATTCAACCCGAATTCTTGTCAAATACAACATGTGCACTAGAATTTTGTAATCCATAACACCGGTAATAACATCGCTCATATACACAATAAGCTAATAAAATTCCCTATCTCAAAAACTACTGAACCGATTTTGATGAAACTTACAATATTCCCTAAGTTAAATGATACCTAGTACAATAAAAAAAGAATTACTTAAATCGGACTTGTAGTTCCAGAGATATGCGAACTCAAACTAAATCAGTCGATGCCTACTCCTTACTATTAAGGAATTCTACCTTCCATCATCAGCTCAGCTACATGAAATTATGATTACCGTACGCAGGTACTTAAATTACTTCATAAAATTTGCAAAAAACGGTGTGTCGGCCTATAAAATTCGAGGGTTGTCCTCGATTTCTCCAGGATCCAATCATCAGATCCCAACTTAGTGACTATGGGACCACCTCAGAAGTACCTCCTTTCGAACAAAAAAAGAATTTTAAAAATCGATCCACAATTGGCGGAGTAATCGCGTAACAAATATACAAAAAAAAAAAAAAAGAAAAAAAAAAAAAAACATACCGTCGAATTGATAACCTCCTCCTTTTTGAAGTCGGTTAAAAAACTATGATAAACATACATTTTAAGAATATTTAGTGGACTCATTTTGTTTTTTGGGGTTGGTAAATGAAGTGTCAGGCTCAAACTGTGTAAAACCCACTCTGTCCTTCAATTAATCCTCGTGCTCCGCAGTACCGGTCGCCAACCCAGTCCAGTCCACACAGTGGTTACAGCCGGGCGATACCGTCAGAAACAACCGTGTCTGCTGAAGACATGCGTCAGGTGGAAGGTAAGGAGGCCGTGGCACCTCTCCAACCACTCCTCAATTCGTGGTCCTGAGGTTGGGGTGTGTCCTGAGTTGATCCTGACCATTATGTCACGTTCTACTTCGCCATCCCCTTGGACAAGTGACCCGAGATACCGAAAATCAGAATAGATCGGGTCGAATCGGATGGGAATCCGGCAAGAGGGTATAATGAGCACAGGACTGAACAAGTTACAAGAACATGCTCATAAAAGTTCCGCTTATGCAAACGCATACTTCGTGCCAATACATACTAAGCATTGGCCTTTCAACCACAGGCTCGACATCTTGTTACTGACTGTGTCACTGACTCATGCGCCTGATTACGACAGTGTTTCAACTTATCATTCTGCACGCAGATCTGTATCAGCCAGGTCTGTGTATGACTTGAATTTCACGTTGCATACGTGATCCGTGGCAGTTCGAAGTTCGTTGTGAAATTCGTGAGTAATTTTTTTAAGCTACCTTCTAAGTGGTTCTCAACAAATCTAGGTTTATTTAGCTTTCTCGTCATTGTTTTTAAGTTATCTAACTTTTTCTGCAGTATTTGTTAGCTCATTAGAGTTTGCTGCGAACTTTAATAGTTTTTTCGTGAATCATTATGTTTTTTTTGCAACTTCAGAATCATAACTATCTATACCTTAAGCACAGTTTCTTAGTTCGTTTCTTCGTTAGGTTATTGAAGAATATGTGAGATTTTTCGACAAAATCCTCGAGATCCTGCAACGAAAAAGATAATATTAAAAACCGGATGGGTTTTACTCCATCCAACGGGTGAAGTCATTTGATAATGTCCCAACATAAAAAAACAGGACCATATAAAACCTGAAATATATACCTAGGTACCTTCCCACTTCAAGGAACGCACTAACTAAATCATGCAGGTATAATCAGTTAAATAAAAGATAATAATAATAATAATATTCCACAACTATCACACAACGCCATCTAGTCCCAAGCTAAGCAGAGCTTGTGTTATGGGTACTAGACAACTGATAAACATACTTATATATTTCTAAATACATACATATTATAGATAAATTGAGGCCGTCAGGGCAAAAGTGGCCTAACCCACAATTTTTCATATTCGTACTTATCTATTGCAATTTATTTAAAATATAATTAATTTTCATGCAAAACCGGCCTATCCCTATTTTCATCCATGGATAGCAGATGGCGTTGTAAAAATTCTTTTTGCGTCCAATTTTTTTGCCTGCGACGCAGTGTAAAAGTGGCCTAACCCAACAAATTTTTAGTAAGTGGACATTCGTACATGACTTGTGATTAAGATTTTGGTCTAGTAGAAAAACAAAAACTTTTTTAAAAACATTTATGTTCCTCAAGATTGGAATCAAGTGATTTTGGCTGCCCGGAAAACAAGACCATTCATAATCACTAATATGACAAAAGTTATTTTTTTTCCTACTCAGTCACTTGTAAGAAACATAACAAACAGAAAAGTTTCTAAGCAAGCTCTTTGTAAGCAAGGGTTTACCCGCTTGCTTGCTTGTTGAGTGGCTAAAAATGTAATGGTTAATGTTTCATGAAAAGCATCCATTCAAGTTTTTTTTTAAGTACTCCAATAATATTGATGTTCTATTTGAAGAGTTTGATTTGAAGAAACTCATTCTGTTTCCATCCAGAACCATATTCTGATGGTCATGTCGTAAGTGATAAGAAAAAGAAAGATTTAATGGACTTATTACATTTTATTCTACCTGTAAATCATTGTTTTTAAAATGAGTTAAAGACATCAGCAGTTGAAATTGATAATATTTTCAATGATGAACCTATTGATGACTAGTATAAATTCTCTTTCAAGTATGTACTGTTTAAATTAAAATGTGATTTTCTATTAATTTTAAGAATAAAAAGGTGATTTCATTTACATTTTCATATTTTTTTGGCCTAACCTTCTGGATATTAGGGAAAATATATAGTTACTTTAAATGCAAAGGTGGCCTATACCACAAAAAAATATTAATTTGTGATTATTTTCAAAAATAATCTTCTTCCTCACAAAGAATGTAACATAGTAACTAAATAAAATACACCTGGAAATTAAATTCAAGTATAATATAATTACTATGTATTCAATTTAATTTCACCAAAATTCAAATCTCATTATCTCCATACTAACTATGTTGAGCTTAGGCCACTTTTGCGCTGACGGCCTCAATTACACCCAGACACAGAACAAATGATCGTGCTCATCACACAAACATTTGTCCTGGGTGGGAATCGAACCCACGACCTCCGGCATAGCAGTCAGGGTCACTAACCACTAGACCAACAGGCCAGTCAGAAGATTTTCCTTTTACCAAAGGAAGTATACAATTTCTCAGTAATCGTCCTGCTAACTTGACATTTATGAATTGCATTAGAATGTCAAATAAGGTAAAGTTGCATTTTATCTCTTAGGCACTATTGCGAATGACGTGATCGACGCACCCAACACCTAAAGGTTTAGAGATGATGTCTCATAGTGCTTTCTGAAGTTCTCACAGATTATCTAAAACATTTTACGACTGACTTGAATTTGAATCCTTATTACTGAATTTTATCGTTATTATTTTATACACACGTCACTAGAAACTACCGTAGGTGCTCTAATAGGAAAATAAACAGATTTTATTCCTATTTAAGCACCTATCGTGCTTAAATAGGAATAAAATCGTTGATCTAAAAATTTTTGCTCAAACGGGAATACCTCAGAAATCCTCTTTACCTAATCGAAACTATTTATCTGGTTACTGGATTGTGCTTGTTAAGGTCAAATAAGCAGTAGGTTAAAGCCAAATTCTGGTATTCAGCTGCGTTCGTTTACAGAAGCCGACTCTAAGATAGTTGCTAAAAGATAGAAAAGATGATAATGATGACTCAAATAAACTAACTTGTAAAAACAACAAAAGCAATTTGGTTAAATTATTAAAGATTGTTGACCTCAGCCAGTTGCATTGCTTTGTGTAATTTGATTCATCACCACTGGTCTATTAACTCGAAACGGTAAAGAAAAACGTCGTGAGGATATGGCATGTCCTAGAACCAAAAAATCGAAGACATGAACATCTGCCAACCCGCACTGCGCCCGCGGCTTGGATGAAATTCGGCCCACTCCCTCAGACAGAGAGGAATACTGTTTCCCAGTCAGTAGTGGGAAGATTCGGCTGATTATAATATTACCGTAAAGGCAATGGACTGAAAGCTTTGGTTAAATTGCTATTAACGGGATTTTGCCGTGAAATCAGATTCTGCATAGTTGTGAAACCGTGACTCGATCACCTCAAAACTGTTTGAGAATAAAGAAAATGTGGCTCGTCTTAAATATTTAACTAAATAAATGAAATCGATTGATATCAAATTCTAATGTTTGTTTAATACGATTCAATTGTATTACTGATGAAAGAATAGAAAAGCAAAAGTGGATCATTCCACATTTTACCTGTTTTAATAACATATTAATTCGTTATTCTTCTAGATAGAAATGTTTTTTGTTAGTATTTAGTGTCTTAGATGTGATAAGTATTGTCTCTATGATTAATAATTTAGCCTACTTCTTCAAGGATAAAATTGATCAAACTAGGTTACAGTAATGCTACATTTTACTATATGATGTGAAATATAGTAATTTCACAGTGACGGAGACTTTTTTTTTTTTTCGTGGTAAAATCATCAAATGAGTCCTCCCACCCCGGGCAGGGCGGGAGGGACTGTCAGACTTGTACTGACTAAAATCCACGGTGTCCTTCAATAGCCCTTTATGTTCCGGGGTCACGGTAATGGTATAAGTCCCGCGACCCCGGCAGGCTTTGGCCCTCTAGAGAGGGGGCCCCGTCATCATGCTGACGCTCTTTGAGGCGCGCGTGGAACACAACGCGCCGTCGACCCGGGCATGGTCCATGGTCGGGCTGAGAGTTGCCCTTTACTCGCCACCCGCATGCCCGCGCCTACGGTGGCCGGAGATCGTCTTGCGACGTCCGACGCCGTGGGCGCCAACCACCGCGGGTGGGGCGGAGGGAAGTGACGGAGACTTAATTATTTAAAGTTTTGTCTGTTTTTCGGAAGAAGTCCACTGCTTCACAAAGGCCTCCACTTTAGACCCTCACGTCGAAGCGCAATTCGCCACTTGCATCCATCGGTTGCCCGCGACTCTCACGATGTCGTCGGTCCACATAGTGGGAGGCCTGCCTATGCTGCGTCTTCCGGTCCGTGATCGCCACTCGAGAACTTTTCTACTCGCGAAAAATCTCATCCCTTTTTAAAAAGGTGTAGGTCGTTTCTACTTAAGTTTTCCACATTTTACAGGCAATGGGTATGCAAATAGTGAACCAAGATTATTTTAATTATTATAATATTTTTTAAATGTAATAATGTTTATAATGTTTTTTACGCAATAACGTCTGCGTCGCGTTTTCAGGAAGATTTTTGAGGAAAAAAAAAGTACAAGTGCGAGAGGGAATCGAACCCGCGTCGCCTTAATAATATTTATTTAAATAGCCTGATTACTAATATTAAATAATTAAAAAAATAAACAAGTTATGACGTCACAAAACGTTATCATCACCTTTTATTTAAATAACCAATCACAACACGAAACATTTCGATTTCCGGCTGCATCAAGAGATTTATAAATAATTATCGTTTGACCTAGTTGCGGTGTATGGTGCATTATTACACCATGATGCAACGTGCGCAGGAGTCGCTTCCTAGTAACTCGATCCACGAACACCTTGTGTTGGGCTCTTTGATCTCAATGATGGGTCTGATGGGAGGAATGCTGGTATTTTTGGTGATTTGTGCATAATTAAATGTTTGGGTGGCATGTCATTTTTTTTAATTGAATAGTCGAGATGTGCTCAGTACGTTGAAAGTCTAAGGAAATGCTTTTATTCAATATTTTTCTTTCATTTTGGTGACTCCACAACAATTTTTTTTTAATATGCGAATAATAATTTAAAATAATACTAATAAGTTACCAACGCCAACCATTCGTTATTAAAAAAATAAAAGATAACATATTTGTTCAAGCAACTGGCTCTTATACACAACAACAGCGTTCATAATTCGAACGCGAGCGAAGCCATTGGCAAAAGTTAGTATGAAATAGGACGAAAAAAATTGTAAGGTTATATTATATATATCACATTCACCGGGTATAAACCTAGGAGAAATTTACCGAGCAATGGAACATTATGGTTATTCAAAAAATAAATACATGCGGCATGGTGGCATACTCGAAGACTGCCGCGGTGAAGCTATTGCATATCATTTTATTTTTATTTTAAAAGAATAAAATCACCTACCGCGTATATTTAACGAGAATACACTACTGTAATAAAGAACTGCTTTGTTGTAGGAGAATTTTATAAGTAGGTTTCATTGTGAAAACTCCTTTTGTAGCTGGCCGTTTAGAATCAGTAAGAAAAAGTAAATTGTTTTTATGAGGGATTTTTTATGATTGCCGAAGTCTCCCGAACTGAAACGATGTTAGACGATGCGTGGTGTCAGGTATTTTCCTTAGTTTTTTTCAGAGAGCTCAGAGCCCGCGATAAAAGCTATGCAATAGCTTTAAAAACACTATCATCATAATATGAGTAGTCAAATCGTATTGTGATCGATTCAATTAAAGGAAGATTTAACATTATTATTGAATGACCTCAACACATCATTACTAGAAACAACTACATTACAAGAGATAGAAGAACGTGCCAGCGCATACAGAAGTCTTCATTAAAATAGCACCTGTTAATTTCCAACACAATACTCGTTCCAGTCGTAAACATGAATTCAATTAATTTAACAACAATTTTCTATCGTTAAGTCAGCTGACTCTCTGACCCAAAATAAACACAGTTCTCTGGTCACGTTAAAATTCGAACAACTGAAGTAAATGAACTGTTTAAATGAAGGTTTATATTTGATGCAATCTGTCCATTTACTGACATTCAGCATCGATATTATGATGGACATCCCTCCGGTACGTACAAAGCGTTTTGACAATACCTTTATTGTACGCACAGCTAAGAAGTGGAATTCCCTGCTCATCTGTATTTCCCGACAGCTATAATCTTGTGGTCTTCAAGTCAAGAGTGAACAGGTTACTTCTAGGCAAGCGTGCTTCACCGTCGACCACATCTTCACTTACCATCAGACGAGATAGTGGTCAAACGCGAACTTATCTTTGAATAAAAAAAAGCTTGAATAAGTCACGTTTGGTATGCGCCGTGTGGTGCATCCGCATCAATTCCTTTATTGTCTTCCATCTGTCATATTATTTATAATAAATAATATTTCATAATAGTTTTAAATAATATGACAGAAATAGAAATAAAATTCGGTTAAATAACAGACTACTTTGAAATTAACTACGATAAAACACGTTAACGATCAATCAAAACTATGGTTAAACTGACATAATGATGTCACACCGTATCATGAATGAGTGAACATGTTCATTCACTCACAATGACACGATCCGTTCATTCATCATATACTTGATGGCTGTCAATCGGTTTATCAATTTAATTATGTTCGGGGTCAAGTTTGATGCGTTTTGGGTTAATTCATTTTCATGGTAGACCGTTGATGGATTAATAAAGAGTTTTGATGCTTGTCAACATAATTGAAGTGGCGATTGTTAAACAAACAAATTTATTTTTAAGTGCACCCGCTATTATAAGCATTAACATAATTGATTGAGCTCCAGTTTGAATTAAGAAACAGTGCTGTATCAATTTTTCCAAAACGTTTGAGAGCATTGAGTAACATAATATGTGAATTGTACAAATTTATCCTTTTTATGACTACTGTTTACGAAAATAAAATCTAACGTTTTCTCTGCGCACACTAGCAAACAGGTAGCAAGTTCGAAAAATCCGAAATCAAGACTAAGTAATAACCAACCATTACCTGTGGAGCTAACAAAAATCGAAAGACTTAATTTACTTTTAAAGGACAAAACTTCCAAAACTGAAAAACAAAAATTTCATTGAAGTCCTATAAAGCCATGTTCCACAGGACTGCCCCACACTCCTTTTTTTAGCAGGCATGGAAAAATGTTCTACATTGTTACCTAATCCTGTAAGAACGTGAATTCACCGAAGCTTTTAATCCATTATTTGATCCTACAGAAAAGCTTCCACACACAGGATCGATTTTACCCGGAGTTAAACCTATGAAAGGAGTACCTTCTACCTCATAATCCTTGTGAAATTTTTCCCTTTTATCTTTGAATATTTTCCCCTGGTATTGAGGATTATTGTATACACAAGAAGGTTTAATGGTAGAAAGGTTTTGACCCTTCCTTTTAATATTATTTTCATGTTAGCTGATTTGAAGATAAAAGTATTTTTAAGTGAAGGCGAAGTATTTTAGGCACGTATAACTGTAGCAGATTATAAAAGCAATGCAAAGGATGCATCTTATGCGGCCATAATTCCGTGACTAACGAATTATTGCACTGAAATGGACCATCTGCTATCTCTGGCAGAATAGAACTCACGCATTCTAATACAAAGGAATCTCAACCAATGTCAGACCACCCATGAAGATCTATAAAGTCCACATTTGTTTGCATAACGAAATAATTAACAAGATCAACACCTTTTACCGTTCTCAAAATCGATATATTTATTTAACAATCCCTTTCTCTTGGGCAAAGGTGAGCACCTTCGAATATTTCAAGTAGCTTTACATTGGGAAAGCCAATTAAATTTACCCTTTCAGCTTATCGGGTTAACCTGAATAAATTATGAAAGTGCCAGTGGCGTGTTCGCACATTTATGCGATTAATATGTGCTGGCGAGGATATCTTTCGAGTTACGACATGCCTTTAGCGATATGATTGTAAGGCTCGATTACTTTACAGTTTCTCTTGATAATGGGGTCGGATATATCTGGTACTAAAGTTTGGTTATCTATAGCTGCTATAGTTTCTTCTTTATTGTCTTTGTGGTTGGATCCTGGTAAAGCTTCTGTTTTAGCATTTATTTAATCGTGGTTAAGAATATAATTGGAATCATATTATTTTTTTCGATTAGCATTGTGTCATTCTTACTTGAAATTATCTCCACCTACCAATATTCTTTTGTTTTTGCCATTCCTCTAAAATGTTTGATGAACACGTCAAAGATTAGTTAGGTATTCTTGAATTAGCCAATCGTATCGTAGGTACGGGTTATAAATTAGATGCCTCGGTTACCCAATAAAAAGAGGATTTCCGTTACCTTGTACCTGCCTTTAAGTGCTTTGGTAAGATACGGTCGTTAACTATTCTATTCTCTTCACCTTTTGTAATGTTTCTGCAAGGAACTACGTCATTTACTTGGCTTGCCTCCAAAAACACACCTATACCTCACCTAGTTTTACTACAACTAAGGAAAATAAATTGAACAATTGAGTTTGCACAAGGAAGACATGTGAAATGACGCCAAAACTAAGCTACTCGTATCTGTATTTGAACAGATCTATCTGACATAAACATTCGCAGGTGCGAATTTAGTTTAAACACCTCTATTTCAAAAAATACGAATGAGCTAGGAATCAAACTCAAATAAATTATTTCGAATAAATTTTGGGTAGGGCGGGTTTCACTTCTTAGCTAGCAGTCCACCCGAAAAAATGGTACCACAGGCTGCCTGTCACTTGCGGTGACTGCTAAGAGATCCCACTGGGGATGGCGGTGGAAGACTTCACCAGGGCCGCCTGGCTTGTAACCACTACCTATCCTGTCGGGAGATGGTAGTCGCGAAGCAGGCAGCCCAAGTATACCCGCAGGCAAAAGCTAATAAATATTCATGTATGGAATGAAAAATTCAACCTCGCCGAGCAGGGCTGTGATAGCTTAGTTGTTTAAGCGTCTGGAGTACTAATCCAGATGGACGCAGGCTCAAGTCTTGCTCGCTGTGGTTTTTTTATCTCAGAAAAAGCTAGACTGAGTATTCATTTTAATCTTCAAGCGTAACTTGGTAGCCAAAACGTCTAATATACCAATCACATTAACATCAATCAACAAATAACTTATTACCATCTTTTTGTGTACTTTTTGTTCGCATGATTGAGATCTAGAAGTTCAAGGCTACACTAGAAAAATACTCGTAGATTTAGTAGTAAATTACTGACGGATTACTCACCAAAGGAAAATGAGGTTTTATACCTGTAAATTTGGAGTGAATGATCTTTAAGAGCTTCCTAATTTTAGTTTTTTGTTTCAATCATGATAGTTTATTTTATCTTCGATCAAGGAGTAGCGACTCCCCTAGACTTCCACCAAATTAACGTCTAAGTTCCCGTTTTCTTTACACCACAAAAAACTTTTTTTTTAAAAAGTACCGACTTCAAAACAAATACAAAAAGTTTAAAATAACTTTTCTTTCGGAAGTCGGTGGCAATAGTCAATGACACAATAAAACAAAGCCACCGACTTCCGAAAGAAAAGTTATTTTAAACTTTTTGTATTTTTTGAAGTCGGTACTTTTTTTAAAAAAAGTTTTTATTTTACCCTTTTTAGTTTATTTATTACATATTCAACCCAAATTCTTGTAAAATACAAAATTTTCTTACATATACACTAATCTTGTAATCCGTCACAACATAAAAAAATCCATATCTCTAAAATTACTGAACCGATTTTGATGAAACATGCAGTGTACCCTAAGTTGAACAATACCTAGTACAACAAAAAAAGAATTACTTAAATCGAACTTATAGTTCCGGAGATATGCGTGCACAAACATAAAAACATACATACATACATAAATACATCACTTATGAAATTTGGCACATTTGTTCAGACGCTGATATAGACTAACATATATGAAAACGATAATTGACTGACATAACTTCAATTTGCATAAATTTTACCTGTTTCTATGTTATCTGTGGCGGTCTAATTTTAGCTTTAATTTTTGCTAATTGACCTTTAAAATGTTTTGGAATACGTTCATTAACAATTTAGTGTTTTTTATCTCACGTATTATTTCTTTTATTTTCAAAAAAAAATATTGTAAAAAAATGTAGCCCAGCATCGAGAGCAGGATCCAAGCAGAGCAGCGCCGGGTTAAGGCTCTTGAAAAAGAAAACTCTTTACAATTCGCGCGCCGTGTCCAGAAGTACTGCTTCCTAAATCAAGCGCTTGATCCAACTACCGAGCGTGAGCCTCCTCAGATGTTGGTTGAGGCTCTTGGCAATTAAGCTATTGGCCGCACGACTATCGGCACAATGAATGCTGTAGGCACTGTCCTGTGTTTTTCCTAAGCGACCTACGATTCGAGTTTCAGACAGATAAATTTACACAACACTAGTGACCAATTCATCGTAGGTATTGACACTTATAATGTATACCTTCCTGCAAACATAATATTGTAATGCACTTAAATAACAGTACACTGAACTTTAGCCAACATAACCGGTCTCACATGAAGCAGGTAACGCGTTATCAATCAAATTAATTTTATGTCCAGGTGCTTAATAAAGGGCAATGTGTGTATCTTGCATTATTTTAGTCGTATTTTACTGTCGAAAATTTTGGTTGTTTATTTTATTTGTCAGTCGAATCGTAGTCATGACAGCGACGACGGTCTAATTCATAGGCCCTAGCACGACCTTTCACGTTTTTTACCGACTTCAAAAAAAAGGAGGTTATCAATTCGACCCGTATGTATGTAATATTATCAGAACTGCCCAGTTTTCATATATGTTAGTCTATATCAGCGTCTGAACAAATGTGCCAAATTTCATAAGTGTATGTATGTATGTATGTTTTTATGTTTGTGCACGCATATCTCCGGAACTATAAGTTCGATTTAAGTAATTCTTTTTTTGTTGTACTAGGTATTGTTCAACTTAGGGTACACTGCATGTTTCATCAAAATCGGTTGAGTAGTTTTAGAGATATGGATTTTTTTATGTTGTGACGGATTATTACAAGATTAGTGCATATGTAAGAAAATTTTGTATTTTACAAGAATTTGGGTTGAATATGTAGTAAATAAACTAAAAAGGGTAAAATAAAAACTTTTTAAAAAAAAGTACCGACTTCAAAACAAATACAAAAAGTTTAAAATAACTTTTCTTTCGGAAGTCGGTGGCTTTGTTTTGTTGTGTCATTGACTATTGCCACCGACTTCACACCTGGACATAAAATTAATTTGATTGATAACGCGTTACCTGCTTCATGTGAGACCGGTTATGTTGGCTAAAGTTCAGTGTACTGTTATTTAAGTGCATTACAATATTATGTTTGCAGGAAGGTATACATTATAAGTGTCAATACCTACGATGAATTGGTCACTAGTGTTGTGTAAATTTATCTGTCTGAAACTCGAATCGTAGGTCGCTTAGGAAAAACACAGGACAGTGCCTACAGCATTCATTGTGCCGATAGTCGTGTGGCCAATAGCTTAATTGCCAAGAGCCTCAACCAACATCTGAGGAGGCTCACGCTCGGTAGTTGGATCAAGCGCTTGATTTAGGAAGCAGTACTTCTGGACACGGCGCGCAAATTGTAAAGAGTTTTCTTTTTCAAGAGCCTTAACCCGGCGCTGCTCTGCTTGGATCCTGCTCTCGATGCTGGGCTACATTTTTTTACAATAAATTTTTTTGAAAATAAAAGAAATAATACGTGAGATAAAAAACACTTAATTGTTAATGAACGTATTCCAAAACATTTTAAAGGTCAATTAGCAAAAATTAAAGCTAAAATGAGACCGCCACAGATAACATAGAAACAGGTAAAATTTATGCAAATTGAAGTTATGAAAATGATGTCAGGAATTGTAGATTTTAATTGAATTTTGGCCAATATTATTGAATAACTAGAGTTGATATTGGATATTTATTACACTTAGGCGATACACGACCACCGCGTATGTCGTATGAAAATCGGGTTTATGTTGACGCTACCTCTAATCCATACAAAATGATAGAGTCGAATTTAAGAAAAAAAAACACAACCAAATCTGGAAGTCTTAATCTAATCTAATGTCGTTATAAAATTCATGACCACAGAAATAACTCACTTAATGCTAAACACAAAGATTAGCAATTCAATACACGTTTCAAGTATTCTAAAAAGTGTTTTTAAAAGACATCCTGGCTCGCAATTATTAGATGGCCGGCGCCAAAGAGGTCGATGAACAAATTTCTGTTATATAAACCATGTTCTATCCTTTGGAATAAAAAATAGAGACACTCCTCCATTGAATTTTATTGTCTGTTTTTAAATTAAGCAAATCTCCCCGAGGCTAGACACGTTTGATCGGTAAAAAAAATGTTGTGAATTTGTTGCCACGTGTCTTGGAGTTTTAGTTTTGTAAAAGATCGTCGCCAGAAGCAAACGAGCGATCTTCGGAATAAAGTTTGATTTTAACTGGTGTTTCTGTTTTTATATATTTATGACACAGCCATTGTAACCATAGAATTAGTAATATTATAAATCACAATTTAAGTGTTCAATAAAGTTTATTCTATCTTTATTTTTGAAGAAACATAATGTCTAAATTGAAATGGCAACTCGAACAAAGTAGCTTTTATTCATATAATTTATTTGCGTTGTAAAATTGAAGATAGTAATATCTTAGTCAAGATACCAACTTCGAAACTCATAAAACAGGCTGTAAAAATTCCACCATAATTTTGCCAACCTTTACCATCGAAAGCAAATCGCTAATTAACCGTGAAGCACCAATGTAATTATTAGGAACATTATATTACTCAAAGATAACTGTTCCTCCTGACCCCGGAACGTTCCAGAAAATTATACAGCGTGTGCCAAGTACAGTGTTTAGGCGTGATGCGAAAACGTGTTCCATTCTGTTATTTTGATTACTGGATGGAAATTGTAGGGACGATCGGATGATACATCCAGACGTTGCAAGATTGAATTACGTAAACGATGGCTTCGGAGCTCTTGCAAATTCATGTATATCTGATAAAATTCCTGCAGTAAATCAAATAGAGCATTTGACTAAAGGTTAGATTTTTATCAAATTGTATTAAAATAAGAAAAACTGTTGCTAAATGAGGAATCTTTAAATATGCATACGATAATATCTGCATTGTAATTTAAAACTGGATCTATTTCATTTTTATAGCTTTTGCTGCTAAAAGGCAATAAACCACAATTTTGTGAACCAAAAAATCCTTTGCAACGACAAAGTAACTTACAACGTCGCAAATTCCACTCCAGCCTTAATATTATTCAGAGATATATCTTAGAACAATTCCATTGTGCGGAATCCGTTGGAATTTCACATTCAAAACACATAATGTCATCTAGATAAACCAAAATCTAGTTTTGGTCTAATCCTAAAATGTAAAAAGCGTTGCAGCAAAAAAATGTCGTCGTTGCAGAATGTTTATACATTAAGTAAGTTCATTAAACCGGTTATGTTTGCAGAATTAGCGGTCACAAAAACAATGATAATGCTTATATTCTTAATTGTTGTACACTTGACCGTAACCGTCGAGTTCATGGCCGAATGTTCAAAGCTTTTTCTTGTTTTATCAAGAGCTATTTATGCTTTAGGTAATCTCGTGATTGAATGAGATGATACTTTGACATTTGATTGAAAGAGCTCGTGTATAATTCCTTTTACTTTTAATATGGAACAGATTATATCAATATCTTTTCATTATTTATTATGTCATACATCATCTTAATAATTTACTTGAAAGAAATCGTTTACTATTCCTTTTACTTGTAATGTTGATCGTAGTCCACCTTTATCTTGAAATTCTTCATTATGTCATGCATCATCTTAGCAATTTACTGGAACGTTGGTCTTGTCATGTTATAATTAAACCTGTCCTTTCTTCTAACTAGCATACTTATCTACACTTATCACACTAATCAACACTATAGAATAGACGCTAATAAGCTCTTCTCAGCCGCTAGTGGACATGATCGCGTGACGATAGCAATGAAACAACTAGAATATGGGGGATCCACAATTATCCTAACGGCTGCTTGTTTAACTGATCACATCTTCCTCGTTCCTTAATTCTAATGATGGCTACTTAATGGGATTTTTAACATCACAAATTATACCATAGCCACAACTACGGTGGGTTAAGCTTCTATGTTTTGTTCTATTTTATGGTCAATTATCGTGTAAGTTGATGTGTATCGGTGTTTTCTTGCGGTGGGTGGCAAACAATTACGTGTGTAGGTGTCAGAGTAATTAATAGTGGAATAAATTGTTTGGTAAATTATTATTTGTTAAGTTGGCATTGGTATATTGTAGCAATTTGTTAGGAACTGTGCGTTTATACAGTCTTTCATCTACGTATAATAAGCCCGATGAATGATATTCATAATTAAAATCGTTGGCATCTTGTTTGTTGTTTATGGGATTAGCGTTATTAATATCGTTAATAGAATTTGTAACTGATTTGTTATTAATGTTTTTAACAAGTTTTGATTAATATTAACTTTGATCGTCTTCCTGACTGCAAGCAAAATTGAACTCAAATGATTTTTTTTTTTTAAACGTACACGGTAAACTACGTGTTCAAAGTCATTAACACACAAAATCAACGAATAACCGTTCATTTTTGGTAAAATGCGTGGCTATTCTTAATTTTGAAGCTTTATGGTAGGTATGGTAACTTTAAAAATAAAACATGTCAAAATACGTATTTCGTTCATGTTAGTGAAATCATTTGGAATAATGTTTTGATGAGCTCTGTCAGTCACTTTGCGCCCCTCTAAATGGTTTTGCATAACTTAAACATAATTTGTATTAAAATTTAAATTGTGAATGTCTTCTTTGATTATGAGTGAGTTTTCGTTTAGGTGCTGATAGACTTGGGTATTCACTTTAACAGAACATCGAGCACTCGCTGTTTTTTTTTTTTTGTCGAAATGAACAATAAAGAGAGCCAAGCATATAGCCAAACATCTCTATGAACATTTTCATAATCTTTCTAGCGCACGATCTAGACAGAGATCGCCTAAAACAAAAATTGGCTCGGCAAGAAGCTCACCAGAACCCTCGTTAGAATGCTAGCAAAACGCTCTCGTTTGTTTTTCTGTAATGTAACGTTCGCAAGAATGCTCATTACAAGTGAAGGCTCAAGTTTATCAGCACCTTTATAAATGAATCCATCTGGTTTATGCCTTGGGTCGTTATATTCAAATTTTGTTCAGGTATGGTGTTACACAATTGTTGAAATGCGATTGCTTGCAGTTTATGATACCAAGAATATATTCCACTGTTGCTATGTTTTCGGTAATGTCCGAATCTACTTCATCATAACATAACATCACGCCTGTGATCCTCGAAGGATCAGATAAAGGTGTACCCACAAAGGTGCCCACCATGACGTTTTAAAGCGGGAGTAATTCGAGTGTGGGAACGAGATGGCGCTAGACGACTTGTATAGCTCTGTCTTTTTCCCACACAGGAATTTCAGTGCCCTTAGCCAAACAGCAGACGACAATCCTTTTCGCTCAGCAGTCACTAATACATTTTCATCTTTATACCCAGCGCGTAAAGTTGAAAATCTATTAGAGTTTACAGGTCGTTTTCGTTTGTTTCGTTCGTTATCGCTCCGTAGTCTTTAATAGATTATCAACTTTATACGTTAGTGTATAAGTTGAAAATGTATTAGTTACTGCTGAGCGATAACGATTGTCGTCTGCTGTTTCGCTATGGGGCCAGATTTCGCCAGTTACGAGAATGTTTAAGTTCCATGTAATAAAGGGCGAGCCTATTGCCATCATGGCACAAATCCAAACGCCGCCTGCTGCTAAAAATTCTTTATGGAAAACCCAATAAGATTCAACCATATTCAATGCTGTCTTCTTTTACAAGGAGATTATTATTATTCAGTTTACATTCTCCAATTTCATCTTTAATGCCATCTTTCTTTAGATTTACATTACCTTCATTAAACCTACATTCAATTGTGTTCCACGCGCGTCTCAAAGGGCGTCAGCATGATGTCGGGGCCCCCCTCTAGAGGGCCAAAGCTTGCCGGGGTCGCGGGACTTATCTCATTACCGTGACCCCAGAACATAAAGGGCTATTGAAGGACACCGTGGATTTTAGTCAGTACAAGTCTGACCGTCCCTCCCGCCCTGCCCGGGGTGGGAGGACTCATTTGATGATTTTAACAAGCTAAAAAAACCTACATTCAAAATTATCTTGCATCATAAATACTCTTATTGCATTTCTCGCAACTGTCAATGACTTCTGAAATTAATTGGACGGGGGATTAAACAGCGAAAATAAGTTCGGTTATATTCGTGATACTCGGAATTTCAGATTTATTGAATAAGCGATCTTTCACACGGACGACAACGTAACTACACCGCCACGACTACACACAGACATTTACGGAGTTGCTGCAGCGTATTACAGTTCGGTAATGCGGACGGCGAGTAATGGGCGACTCGTCGTCCGATCATTGATGCCCGGGTCGACAGCGCGTCGTGTTCCACGCGCGCCTCTTAGAGCTGTTAGTAATCTGATCAGAGGCTTTGGCCCTCTAAAGGAGGCGCCCTTAGAGGGCCAAAGCCTGCTGGGGTCGCGGGACCAACTTCTCAGGTAACCGTGGCCCGGAACGTAAAGGGCTATTGAAGGTCACCGTGGATCCGTTCCCGTTTAGTTTACCGCACAACACACAACATACAATGACAGACACAGAATGTATGGATCGTAGCGACAATGCCACGACATCGTTGCTACATTGATGCGACGTGGTTGTAACACAGTATCACACACACCGTTGATAATGACGACAAAATGGTGTCCATGTGAATTAAACAATTTACTTTCATAACAAAATATGCGCTCGCCGACGACGTCGCGACGATATCGTTACGTTGTCGTTCGTGTGAATAGAGCCTTAATCCTTGCATGTTGGACTATCGTTACCGCATACAAATGTCTAATGAATGTTTTTCTTTTTTTTTCAGGTAAATGTTCGCTTAAGCAGTTGTTGATGAACGATGTAAACACATTGTTATTCAGCACGATATAGAATTAACAGGTATTTAAGAGAAACTTTTTGATCATTTGTACGTTGTCTCGACACTCAGCTAACGATTGGTTTACTTTGTAAAGGAATAAATTTTTCATCTACTACAGCTATTTATTGAGTAATACAACTATTGTTTCATTTTAAAAGTATCGTAAAAATAGTTGTTTGTTATGCAAGGCTGCAAAGTTGGTTTTTGGTGCGAGTACTTGAATTGAAAACTGAGCAAGCGAAGAATTCTAGGATTGAATCCTGAGCGTGGCGAAGTTTTCAAAGGTACGAGACGCAGAATAACTTTGCTGCCGAGCGCAACACACAACTTTTCACCTCACTTAGCGAGGAAATGCATGGGGCCGGCTTGCCTGTCAGTGTAGAAAATAATTGAATACAAGACGTGTTCGAATTTCGAAAACACTTTTCGCGCTAGAGCAGATTTTGAATGAGAAATAGAATCTTTCCGAGCGTGTGGGGTAAAAAAGAACATAGGCACCTAGCCTACCGTTTTTTTGGGGTCGTCTTCAAATGAGTCCTCCCGCACTGGGTGGTACTTTCCGCTCAGAAGGTACTGTCAGACTCGTACAGACTAAAATCCACGATGTTCCTTCAATAGCCCTTTGCGTTGCGGAGTTACCTGTTTCGACAGTCCCGCGTCTTCGGGCATAGCTCATCTAATATGGAAAAGCATCCGTACACGTGCTTTGCCCTATTAGAAGTAAGTGTCCCATAAAACTACAGCTTCACCTTAATAAACGTACATTGTTATCTTTGATCGGAATAATCTGTGGAGATCGAAATACTCAGATAACGTTTCTTGGATATCCATTTTCATCCATTTCTGTTTTACTAACGACCCGCCTACTCGCGAAATCAGAAGTGGGATGATATGACTGTGAAAGTATGTTATTATGATGAACGTTTTACAAAAGAACTGCTGAACGGATTTGAAAAATAGTTCATGCGGAAAAAAAAGTAATCCAAAACGCTTTACCAGCTAGGCTAAATTCTATTGCGAAACTTCCCCCGTACTATTTCTTCACACCATAAACAAACAAAATATAGGTCTACCTACCTTGACACAATCTATAAACAGGTCTAGAATAACACAAAGTACCTAATAACACCTCGGAATAATGTCGCAAGCCGGCTGGTTTATCTTTCGTTTATGTAGGCCGCACGGGAGCATAGCGACTAGTTAACTACCTTTAGTTAATTATGATAATATTGTACTTTACTTTAGTTAGGACGGCTCTGTTTGCGCTTGGGTTAGTTAGGTTGAAGGTTCTATCCTTAATTGACGTAATAAAATAGCGGCGAGTTAAATTTTAAAGGACGATTGTGAGGAGCTTGTAGCTAAATAATAAACAACCACATGGTTAAGCTACGTTTGCTGAGGTTTGTCTCTGGATGGGTGACCATTCATTATGACGAGTTTCCTCTGTGCCACCACGTAGAGCTGTTGGCCCCGGCTGTTATATATAGATCTTCAATAGTAGTTACTAGTAGTAAGATCTAAAATCTGATAAGCAAGACTTACCTACCAAGCTTCCCAAGGGTTATCGTATTACCTTCTTCTTATCGTGTCGATGACAATCTAAATTGACTCGGCCCAGAATTGGACCACGAGTTTAGCGCTCTTAAAAATGTCCATCAGCTCCCGTAACGAACAATTGGCAGGGCACGCAGGGCACGATAGTAAGTGCCTCATCGTTTGTGGAGCAGCACAACACTTCACTCCACAGCAGAGTTATCAATTAAATTCCACCTGAGCAGGTTTTCTAAGATCGTATTAGCCAGTTACTGGACTGTGGAGGTCAGATAGACAATCGCTCCATGTAAAATACTGATATTCAGCTGTATCGGTTTCGACTAAAAGTCAACCCACCATAGTTGGAAAAAGACTGGGCAAATGATGATGGATCTTATTTGTAACTAATGAAGAATGCAAAAAATCCTAGATTATCTTTGAAGATAACATTCTACAACGATGAGTATAATGACGCCTTAAACTGTAACAGAGAGGTATTCCACCTCTTCTGTTGCCTCAACCTCTTTAATTTAAGATCTATTTATTGTTTTAATCATTCGTATTTAGAATTTTCATTCTGTCATTGCGTCACTTTCAATTATTTTTTGGTCAGTTCAAATTTTCGCGAGTAAAGGGCAACTCGCCACCCGACCATGGACCATGCCCGGGTCGACGGCGCGTTGTGTTCCACGCGCGCCTCAAGGAGTGTCAGCATGATGACGGGGCCCCCCTCTAGAGGGCCAAAGCCTGCCGGGGTCGCGGGACTTATCTCATTACCGTGACCCCGGAACACAAAGGGCTATTGAAGGACACCGTGGATTTAAGCCTTGCAGCTGCACATGTTCTGCAATATTATCTATGAATAATCATAATTATTAGTAACATCATCAAGCGTTAGATCAACGCCGACGCGTAATAATCGTTGACACACTTTATGCCAGACAAGGAAAATATAGGACGGACCTAGATACTAGATACAACCATTTGATATCATAACGTAGATTCACACTTAAGTACAAGTATCACTTTACAAAATATAAATACCACTTAGTAGATAAACTATTTTACAGGTACAGGCCATTAAAAATGTCAGCCTTTGCGTTGTGCGCAGGCCTTTTTTTTTTTTTTTTGCGTGGTAAAATCATCAAATGAGTCCTCCCACCCCGAACAGGGCGGGAGGGACTGTCAGACTTGTACTGACTAAAATCCACGGTGTCCTTCAATAGCCCTTTATGTTCCGGGGTCACGGTAATAAGATAAGTCCCGCGACCCCGGCAGGCTTTGGCCCTCTAGAGAGGGGGGCCCCGTCATTATGCTGACGCTCTTTGAGGCGCGCGTGGAACACAACGCGCCGTCGACCCAGGCATGGTCCATGGTCGGGTTGCGAGTTGCCCTTTACTCGCCGCCCGCATGCCCGCGCCTACGGTGGCCGGAGATCGTCTTGCGACGTCCGTCGCCGTGGGCGTCCACCACGTCGCCGTGGGCGTCCACCATTGTGTGCTGGCCTTTGAAAAGATAATGTGTTTCAGCTTAGCTAAGGGCTCATTTAAATGAGCGGAAAAGCTTCGATGACGGCAGCCGTCGTCGTCATCACCAGCCGACGACCCGTTGACGGCAGCCGTCAACACGTCCGCGACTGAAGGGGGAGCGTTGCACTGCCGCTCGTATTTATGCAACCTTATCTCAGAAACACACCTCATAAGTGACGTTTGGGGCTAATTCGTCGTTCGTTGTGGTTGGTTAAAGCTTCGTATGACACAGGTATTTTATCCAAACCTGTCTAGTAGGTTTTGTGTGAAGTCATTTGATTGCATTCTTTATGGCCGATACTTGTACTCAACATTTAATTCTGACACCCCACTATCTCTTGGCATAATTCAGCATAATGATAAAATGTAATCGGTCGTTTCATTTCTTATCTAGATAAATAACAACATGTTAGTAAACAAAAACTAACTATAAAACAAAGGGACAAAGTTCAATTTTGCTTTCAGACTTTTCAGAATGCGGAAAAGTGAAAAAAGTTACGCCATATCGTTTTCAAGATAGGAAGCCAATGTTTTATATAAAAAGGTTATTTTTAATGTTATCTTTGTATATGTTTCAGTAGGTTAGTAGTTCGATAGTTTCGATAATAAATAAATCGTGAAACTAATTGAAGTACATTATGTATTTGTATAAACGAAAATACGAATAGGTACCTAACAAGACTGTGCGTACATTATGTTATTCGTTCGCGGAAGCAATAACATTTGAGAAGTTACAGATTTAGAATGATGTTATCGTATAAATTATACATAAATATATGTATAGGAGGTAGAGTCTTGATGGAGAAAATTCTAAGGATGGAATGGAAGGATGGCTGATTGTAAACTCTCGTCAAAGACCTGTCGCTCCTGAGACCTGTCTCGGATTGTCTCGACGAGAGTGAAAAGAAAAAGTCTCCTTAAAGTTTCAGGGACTCACCGCCCAATTAGGGGTAATACTAAACGGTTACTTCCCGTCCGATCATGGACCATGTCCGAATCGAAGGCACGTCGTGTTCCAAGCGCACCTCAAAGACCTATCAGCAATCTGATGAGGCCCCCTTAGAGGGACAAACCCTGCCGGGGTCGCGGGGCTGTCTTATTAGGTAATTCTGACCCTGGAACGTTCGAACTGTTCGAATGTTAGGATGTTTGGATCTTTATGATATTTGGCTTAGAGATAGATTATATTCACGAATAATTTTCGAGTTACATACGGGCAAAATCAGTGGCGAATGCTTGTATAAAGATTAATATGTATAATCCCGGCAATTGGTATTACAGTAACCACTATCACTATTACTACATAGTATAAAACAAAGTCGCGTTTTCTGTCTGTACCTATGTATGCTTAGATCTTTAAAACTACGCAACGGATTTTGATGCGATTTTTTTAATAGATAGTATGATTCAAGAGGAAGATTTATATGTATTTAACATGCATAACATAGTAGAGATTACACCCGTGCGGAGCCGGGGCGGTTCGCTAGTCTATCATAAATAAATCATGATGATAATTCCAATTAATGTCAATATTAATTAGCCCACATTATCATGTGCCATCTTGATACTATTACGTATAATCTGCAGCATTATGTAGGTGACTAGTTACACGGTGATGTGTCAGCAAACATGATAAGCGTTATCAGTCGCCTACTAGATACACGATAGGATTGCGTTAGCTCATGTTACGACATTACTAGGAATTTTGTGTAAGAACGGAACGATCTACGACTCATTTCCGTATTCTGTATTTCTGGTTTTTTTTACGTGGTATAATTATCAAATGAGTCCTTCCACCCAGGGCAGGGCGAAAGGGACTGTCAGACTTGTACCGTCTAAAATCCACGATGTCCTTCAATAGCCCTTTACCGGGGGTCCCGTCATAAAAAGAGGCGACCCGGGTGGGAATAGGAGGTATTCCCATTTGAACAACTTTTTCCAGAGCACCTTTTTTAAGGGCAACTTTTTATTCCCGATTGAGTCGAATCAGCAACTCGTGGCTTACAGGTCAGGCGTTCATCCGCTAGACTACGTACGCCGCTGTATTTCTGGGATGGTTCATGGCAAATGAGTGGAGATTAAAAGGTTTAAAGAAGCTATTCGAACGTGGATGATGATGATGAAAGGAGTATGTTTGTTATCATCGTAGCAGTAGCAGGTGGCGTTCTCTAGTTTCTTTTGTGTGAGCTTAGTATGTATGTCTGTAATAATGTAAAAACTATGATTTCTTACTTTATTTATGAAACTGTAACTAAACGGAAGTACATTTTTTTATAATTAGGTCAGACCGAAAATAACCATCGATTTGACAATTTGTCATACCCAGTTAAGTCTTTTCGTATTGCTCTAAAGATTGTAGAGAGTGAGGGAAGACAACACACCTTCGTTTGCGCAAACATATGATCATTATAATCTTTCCGGGTTCGATAATTACTTTCGCTGAGAAATACTGAATTAAAGTCTGAATCTAAGATGAGATAAAAAAACTATTGAGTCCTATTATATGGAGTATATTTTTGCTTGTTCTCTCATACAATTTATGGTTGTCCTGTCTAAGGGAATTAGTATACCAAAAGCCCATACTTTTGTGCATATAATTATATCCTTGACGAATCCTAAGCCCCTATTGTATGCAAGTGACACGTCATTTGTCTAGACTAGGGACCTTGTACACAGCTTAATGTAAGCAAACTAAACTTATCCTAGCTAAGCATAGTCGCGAGCTAAGCTGGATTATAATAATTTGACGTAGAGGTGGTTTTAAACGATTATTAAGATGAATGAAATTCGTTTAACGCAGTGAGTTATGGGTGCTAGTAAAGTTTTAAAGATAAATTAGCGTCTTCCTGTGACTTAGTTTATGTTTAACCCTCGCTCAAAGGTGTTGTATTAACGTTCCGTTCTTGCCCGCGATTTTGCCTTGTTTTCACTTACCTAGCTTTCTGTCTTTTTTCATTTTTCTCGGCTTATAAGGGTCATGTATTATTTAATAGCATAGCCTGTAACGTTCCTCAAGAACTGGGCTATGCACCATTTTTTCCATTTTACTTACTCATTAGTTCTGGAGATGACCTAGGGGGTAATCTAAATGGGCCAACCTAGATTTTCTGAGCTATGCTCGGTGTTTCTTTGCGAAATAGAATCCGGAACATGGATATTCGGCGAAGAACCAGAGTCACCGACATAGCTCGTAAAATTTGCAAGTTGAAGTGGCAATGGGCAGGCCACATCGCTCGTAGAACTGACAACCGATGGGGAAGAAAAGTTCTCGAGTGGCGACCGCGGACCGGAAGACGCAGCGTGGGCAGGCCTCCCACTAGGTGGACCGACGACATCGTGAGGGTCGCGGGCAACCGATGGATGCAAGTGGCGAATTGTCGTTCGGCGTGGCGGTCTAAGGGGGAGGCCTATATATGTTCAGCAGTGCACGTCTTCCGGCTGATGATGATGAGATTTTCTGAAGATATTACTCATAATGATATTACGAGTAAGAAAAAGTCGGTTTAATTAGCACCGATAAGATAGTAATGTTATTCGGCAAAAGCCGTACTTAACAAAAATCTGATTAGGCAATTAGCAAAGTTAGTATTAGGACTAGCTAGCTAAAGATTACAATAAGTAAAAATGTAATCAGTATACAGCGTTCCCACTTCTGGGACACAGGCCTTCTCTCTTGAAAAAAAGATAAGAAACAGTAATAATTTTACTCCCAGTAACATGCTGTTAATGTTACCATGTCGCTGGTCGACACACAAGATATTAAATTTGCTAAAGGCCGATAGCAACCGCCATATCTGTGCATGTAATAAAGATAAACGATAATTATGATCTTGCTATCTCAAGCACACTGCTAGTAATTATAATATGCTAATTGTTCTCTCTCACACACATGCAGACACACATACGCGAAGGAAATTAGTCATTCGGTCTAAATAGACAAGGGAAGTGTTTGCACATTTCAGAATGAATGCAAATGCACTTTATGTGGAGTTAATTGTCTTAAATTGGATTGTGTTGGGAATTGTATTGCAGGAAAATATTCCCCCTCTTCTCTGTGAGAGAGAATGGGCACCACCACCGGCCCAATGCGGGTTCGTAGATGTCACTGGTCTTCGAATTTTTGGTACAAGGACATGCCAGTTTCGACACGATATTCTCCTTCACCGTTTTGAGAGCAGTGGTCATGAAATAAATTAATAAACCCACAACCTATTAAACTCGTAAGTCAGGGACGTTACTATCAAAGGAGGAGGCGGTATGCGTGAGGGAGAGGACAGCGTCCACCTCACGACCAGCCGCCGCGGGAGACGCCCACGGCAACGGACGTCGCAAGACGATCTCCGGCCACCGTAGGCGCGGGCATGCGGGCGGTGAGTTATGGGTGACTTGCCGCCCGATCATGGATCATGCCCGGGTCGACGGCGCGTTGTGTTCCACGCGCGCCTCAAAGAGCTGTCAGCAATCTGACGGGGCCCCCTAAGAGGGCCAAAGCCTGCCGGGGTAGCGGGACTGTCTCACCTGGTAACCGCGACCCTGGTACGTAAAGGGCTATTGAAGGATCACCGTGGATTTTAGTCAGTACAAGTCTGACAGTCACTCCCGCCCCACCCTCGGCGGGAGGACTCATTTGATGATTCTACCACGCAAAAAAAAAGGGACGTTACTACCGGGCTATCACTGCTCACTGTTTTTATTTGCAGGGGCATGAAAACCTAGCTTTACACAACATTGACCTTCACCCTTGCTCAAGTTGTTGAAAATGTTCCTTAGGAACACAAAAAGTGATATGCTATCATGTTTCTAATTCTTTACATTTTGGTCTTTCGACCCGGATTGGTCTGACTTCGGGTTCAACATCATCAAAAATAATTATGAAATAACTCTGCATGTCTGTGTTACCTTTTCACGCCTAAACGGCTGAATGGATACCGGACAATAATAACTTAATTAGGAGCAAATAGACCATGACCTGATTTAGACCATTGTTTATTTTTTACCGGAAGTCCGTTCCAGGAATAATGTCCGCCCTCCATACTGGCGAAACCACGACAAAGTTATTGGACGGTAAACTGTAGGCTTACAATAAACTAATGGTCCCATATAGGACCAAAATTCGACCGTAATCAAGTCACTATTGTTAGTAATCGATGTTTTACTTGCATTTGACATGAATCATGTGTCAAAAGCATTCTAGTTTGCGTAATACCGTTTTTTTAACTAAATGTATTTTTGAGGTAATGTTTTATTAAACCCAACCTTCTGCCCTACTTTTCCATTAATTTTTTTACTGTAATACTCTTACGGACAATAAATTACGTAAAAGGTGTAAAAAGTTACACTAAAGCCTCCTGCAGACACACGCGATTAATCGCGGGGGGCGACATGTCGCGGTCCATTCGCAGTATTTTTAGAGTGGAAATTAGCTTGGCTCGTTGTCGCAGCGCGATTAATCGCGTGTGTCTGCAGGAGGCTTTACTCTGGATGGAGTGTTTCAGAGTCTTCTGACTTGCGTTACAAAATCCGTTGACTCCTAGCACAGGTAGGTACGTACACCGCCCGACCGCGCGGATCAACGTCACTCACCGCCTCTCCGCGCGGAGCTTTGCTCATACTCGTACATTCGCTTCATCCGCGCGGATCAGCGGTTAAATGTGAAATCATTAAAAAACCAAGAATCTTTTGACATTGAACTGTTTCCAACGCTGCATTACGTAACTATTACATACATTATACTCGTAGATAGTATTTGATATTCATGTAACTGGTTATAGATTCTCCAATCTACATATTTACGGTCACACCTACCGACTAGAACTGCAAACAATCAGCAATGTCAATGTTTCTATAGTTACCTAACATTCGATCGATGCACATAATCTAGGATTCTAGGTAATTACACTTCTATAGGATAGTCTCGTACTGTTAACATGACTGTAGTTCTTTACTAACAGCTAAATAATAGCAGCCGCTCAGGTAAATCTTCAAGGTGAAGCTATGCTTAACGAGGTTGGTCTGTGATGTGATGGGTAACCATCTATAAGCCGTACGTTAAGCCGATAGTCACTTCACTCATTTGTAGACCTTTGAAACCTAACACAGTTGGGAAAAAGCTAGACAGATGATGATTATAATATTTATAGGTGTTATAAAGACTTTGACAGTGAGACAGGGTTGCAGCAGACACTAGATAGTGGATAGCTTAATATGGAACAATTATGGAGAACAACGCGAGCGCAGCCGCGGGCAGATACTTATCACCATAAAAATTCTATAGGCTAGTATTTAGTGCTAACGTCACCAAGCAGTATCATAGTAATTGTATCTAACATTGAATAGGATGAGGTAACCTCCTATACAATTTGATCGATTAATCAATTAAAAGATTTCAAGGACTGCGTGATTGTAATGCCTATATTTGTATGTCAATTCATCATCATCATCGTGAGTAATCATTAATGAATTAAGGAACACTCCCTCAGATGTAATAGATACCTTAACACTTCAATGGCTGTCCTGGGGGAAAATTGTCCTAATGATACGGCTTGATAGGTAATTTGTTGATTACAGCTCAGCTGGATGATATTGATGGTGAGATAAAGATAAATTTATTTGCAAAAACATGTGTAGGTAACAGAATTGTGATTATTAAAGCTGGAAAACAGTATTTTGAATCAACATGTTTGACCATGACTTGTGTACAAAAATCATCCTTAAAAACTAAATTATTTGTTTGTAATACGTCCATTCAAAATTAATATATTAAAATCAAATACATAACAGTTATTTCAAGTGGCTCAGGTACAGACACTTTTGAATTGTGAAACACATTACCAAATATTTTAGCTACAATCCGAGTCACGAGGCATAATAATTATTAAAGAAATGCAGTTGACAAACAAACCACAGTACAAATAATAAAACAGTAAATTAAATCTACTAAAGGTACAATTTTATGAGAACTATTAAAGCAAAGACCACACAAGCAGTAAAACTAATAAATATCACTTTAGAAAAACATATGGAACATCAAAACATACTACCAATACCACCAAAAGTAACTCTTAATAGCCCTCAAATTACGACAAACATACAATTAATATTTTCTAACATAACAAATGTAGAAATTAAACCAATTATTTCCATGTAAGGCAAGACTATAATTCAGCCAATAATGATTATGTAAGCGACAGTAATTATGCTAATGTTATAGAGATGACAGAAAAATGTTCTTAGTCACAGTCTCCACCCACTTGATCAACTAAATATGGATGTAAAGAACGACCGGCGACCTCTTTGAACCATTTCGCAAAACGATTTTGAATTCTAGTTGTTTATGTAAATGTTGAATGTTGTTTTATTGGTTCCGGATTTGTAGTACCTGTTACGAGAAATGCAATTGGAGATAAAGAAATGGTTGCTATAAAACCAGAATTGAATAGTGATATACAAAATACAAATGCTGGTGAAAGAGATTTGAAAAGTGACTACTAAACATATAAAGAGATGATTTGCTGAAACAGTAGAGGATTCTGCTGAAGGTACTATGTATAATTTTTAGTAAACTAATGTTTGCCATGTCAACACAGACTCTCGAAGAAATTAATATTTTGATTGCAAAAAGTCGTTACACGTAACCTTGGATCAGAATAAATAAAGAAATTGACATATTGATCACACGATCTACTTCTATATAGACATCAATTGGAGTACTCAATCAATCCACATTTATTGGACACATGTCCAATAACATTTAAATGTTTTGAAAGTCATTCTGCGAATTTCGTTTAAACCTTTGAACATTTCACTTCGTAGGTCAAATACCAATTGGTGCTAATAAAAAATCTGACATAGATAGCATTTAATTGACAGTATCTTACTAGAGTAGCAATTGCCAATATCAATATACGGCCATTAAAAGAAGAATATACTCTTAATACAAAGTCATTAGTGAATTGGCCCACCAACATAGTAATAACTCTTCAAGCAAAATCAATTAAGTTTGACAACTTTGTAATATTTATCATTTCGCATAATCTTATCTCTCAATCTTCATCAGCATTATCATATAAACGACCACTTATGCATACATCTGATACCATACTCCAGTATAGCGGTCAAGGAAATTATCTCAAAATGGTAAGTCCACTAAATTCAAAAGTTCTGTAGAATTCATACTTTACATATAAGTTTGTCGGTCTACTTAAATTGTTCAGGTGAGATGCCGGAGGCGTTTAAAGGTCGCAATATTGACTGACTTACAATAGAAAGATTTCAAGAACTTGAATCAAATTTCGCTAGAAAAGGCAAACTTCGGCGGAAGCTCGTATAACTACGGAACTATTGAGACCAAACTTCATAACTTCAGAATAAAGCTCGTGAAAATACTCGTAGATACTACTGCATGTACTAGCAAAAATAATATTGTTGGTTTACAAAGAGCTATTAACTGATACCTGACATGAATTTTGCGTACACTGGGAGGCCTTTTATAGAAAATAAATAGATACATTTAAGTAGGAATAACAGGTAGAATAATAACGAGGAAAATGCTAATAGTGCAACGGTTCTGCAATCCCAGGCAAAACACTGAGGTCTGCTCAGTGTTTTGCCTGGGATTGCAGAACCGAGAAAAGTCAAAAGTTTAAGAACTGAATTAATTTCAACGGATCCTTTTTAACATTTAGCGTATTTAGAAATGATGATGATGAAATCAAATGCGTTGTCTTTGGATCAGTTTGCGAAACGAGCAAATGCACTTGACCATATTATTTTTGTTTAGGCAGCTATAGAGAATTCTTTTGTTGGCTAACACAAAAATGTCAAGAACATCAATAAAATTATACTCTGGTTTTATTTAGTTTGGTCTAATCTCACGGCCTACGTTTACAGAAATTCTGATCACGAGATAAAACTGTACATTGATAGCAGAGAATAGAATAGAACACCTTATTGTAGGTACATCATCAAAACTAATAAAAGTGAGTATTTAATCTAAGGGTACAACGGCGGTCTAATTGCTGAAAGCGATATCTTCCAGAAACCTTTTGGATGGACTTAAATCGAATCACGAAGGTGATCTTTAAGGACGAATTCATGCTTTTGCAGTATACTTCTATAAGACTGTTGTTATCATTACCCATGTCTCACACTTCAGGAATGATGTCTATCTTCATATTTTCGGCTCATCAACTAACGGTCCCACGTCCTTCAAGCTTCCCTCGCCACTTTACAGCTATTTGTTCTAAAAATTTAGGCAATCTATTTGGATTACTGCTAACTGCACAATGGGTACAACAAAATGCTCTACTCTTGACCCACATTCGCAATGAGTTCTGAACTGTAAGACAAACAGTATGTATTTTAAACACGGCAGACTGAGTTAATATCACCAACGTATACGTTATACCTACATGTTTTCTATGTACATAGAGGCGTTGTTCCGAGCAGATTGTGTGCTCAAATGTGTTGGTCACCATGTACATAAATGTACTTTGTATGCTCTGGTGCCATAACTTGTACCACTAAATTTGAGGTTAAGAAAAAAAACGTGGTTGTGAACTTTATAATATACAGTTATCTTATGGTCTAAAATTGCAAGGTCAATTTGTATTATACTGAGGTTAGTATTGTAACTATTCCAGGTTTTACTGATGATAAGTGTGTCTCTAGCAAAGATATTTTCAATGTATCTGGCAGATAGATAGGATTACGTATGTACATTTTACGACGAGTACGCTGAATATCTTTCGTCACTGTTTTCTTGTCATTCTCGCTTAGATTAACTGTTACTTTTCTTCTAGTTTTAACGTCAACATCGTCTGCTAGATTTACTTCTCATAGGCTCCCAAAACATCATCACATCGACTGGTTACCCCAATTTCTTTTTTATATTTCGTCTTCAAATCTCGGTCTTAAATTGAAAATTTGGTCATGTCTGACGCAGAACCGACTAAAGATGGAGTAGGAAGGTTCTCGAATGGAGACCAGGTGTAGGTTAACATAGTAAGAGACGCCTCCTGGCAAGATGTGACCGATGCGATGACCTGAAGAAGGTAGTAGGCAGAGGCTAGATAAAAAAAAGTGAGATTGGGCGCTGTGGTGCTCCTTGGGAAAGCCTTTCGAAGGTCAAAGGTTTTCGTTTAATCATTTGAGTCTTTAACAAAGTTATTCAGTGTTCAAATCTCGTGTTTAGTCCTTGGCCAAATGCCTCGATGTGTGTAGCGAAAAATCGATTCCCTTATCACATGTTATCGGTGTTACGGCCATTGTATTTGCTATAAACAACTTAATGTTCTTTGTATATTGGCACACATAGCTCGCATGCCATTGATTATATTATTGTTCTGTTTTGGCCTGGACTGTTTCTAGGAGCCGCATTGTTTCTGTAAGTTCAGTGTTCTTTGGAACCGAGGAGATATACAAGTGACAAGTACAGCGTACTTCAAGTATTGCGACGTAAATTGTATGGTAAATGAAAAAGCGCCTGTAGTGTACGAATGAGGAACTAATTTTATCCGTCCTTTTACTTTACGTCACAAAAATGCGAAAACTCATGATAAGGTCTCAATTCGTGTTTCTACAAGGACTTTCGTACACTTACATGTACATTTTGGCTTTCCCATCATTTTTATTGATGGAATATCATGCTTTCTGCTTCTAGTTGTAATAACTATCAGTTTTTCCTATAGAGCTTTTTGACTTTGGATATTTACTGAATTAGAATTCGAAAATGTAGATCAATGTAACCTCTCTAGTCTCTATATTTTTCATTACTATGTAAGGATTGAATTTGAGTCTAAACTAGCGATGCATCCGATACCGATACCGATATATCGGCGATATTTCGGGTTAGCCGATATATCAGTATCGACGATATTTTTATGACCGATTCAACGATACTTTTTAATTTAAAAATGTGGTGTAAACGATCGTGTTGTCTCGTTTATTTCGTTGAAAACGAGCCACGAACTATGTCCGGGGAAACCTTTACCAAACAGACTTGCGAAATCGCCTTTCTCTGAAAAATTTAAGATAACATACTTATTTTTTAAACAAAAATCTTGTTAATGTTAATTTTAATTGCTAAAATATATAATTATCTAATATCAACCTTACTTTTTTTATTAAAAAAAATAATCTGACTTGTGATTTATTTATTTTATCTTATTTTTTTAATTCACTATAAGCGTATCGGTATTGGTGTCGCCGATATTTTTAAAAGAGTATCGGTATCGGTATCGTATCGGCGAAAAGGCGTATCGATGCATCCCTATCTAGACGGATGTTGCTGAATCAGTTCTTTACGTGAAAAACCTGACCTAGACAATCCAATTTAAAATCCCATTTATATGTCTGCATCAAATTCACACATCATTTACTTTGATGACCACTTTCCAAAGTGCATCATTATCCAAATTATGTTCCTACACAATCCCCATTTCACTCCCGACACCATTCAATCCACTCCTACGTCACTTTCATTCACTATCTCTCAATCATTCATTCAAGTCGGTCACTATCTTCCATCATTCATTCACGTCGGCGCAGACGCATGCACGACACTGACATAATATTTCATTCATCAATGACATACAGCTTCTCGTTAGTAAGGTCAGACGGTTATGTAAACATGCGTAAGCACTGACTATTTAGAACTTTAATACGTAATTAATATGAGTTATCTTGTAGCAATTAGTCGGGCTTTGATCGTTGATGAATTAAATTGGATTTTCTAGATAGATAGAATATTTCTTTATGCACCATTATGAATTGCGAATTTGAATGTGGTGATTTTTTTTTTATTAGATTAGCTGTTTCTGTGTCTGTACTCTCGACGGAGAAATTATATTAAAATTCTTCAATACGTTCAATACCTTTTTCGTACCACTTGCTCAAAAAAGTGACATTCTATGCCACAAAAAGCGAACATAACAATAGTCATCTTTATTCTGTTAAAAACAGGGAAAGAAAATTGTACTGAATTTCATTCATCCTCTAGGGAGAGAATGTGATTTAAATTTGAAATACTTACCGAACTACATCTGTGTTTACACCATTGAGTTTGTAAGTATATAAAGCATTATACATCTTTTTTGAAAAAGGAATACGCATTTATTATGCAGTTATGATTATAAAATAAAATTACGAAAACCGACGAGGCCGTATGAGCTTGATGCCTTTGCTTTTCCGACAAAAAATATTAGTCTAGGAATTTACCGAGTTTTTGTTTTCTTCAAATACTACGATAAGTTTATTTTAATTGTCATTATTTTTAATAAATGCTTATCTCATATTATTATTGTGTTAATTTTTTCGCAAATGGTACGAAAAGTAGAGTATTTTCCTCGGTGATAAAGCTGTCTTAGTCTTGGGTGAACTTAAATCCCTCGCTACACTGAGGACTCATCTTAAATCCCTCGCTTCGCTCGTGATTTATGTTTTTAACACCCTCGCTACGCTCGGGAGTAAACCTCGAGTCCTTCGTTACGCTTGCGATTTAAATCGTCACCCGCGACAGAAGACACTGCTTTATCCCCTTGGTTAATAATCTACTATTCAACACATTTGCTCGAAAAATGCATTTACAAAGCCTGTATTACCTGTATACCTACATTGTTCGAACGTTAAAAATTACGCACCATACAACGGAACGTGCGGTAAAATAGGTACTCTCACCTAAGTACCTACATATTTTTCGGCATACCCCGTTGTATCTAGCACAGTGCGTTTTTTTACGTTTTTTTTTTAATTTCCATAAGAAAAATATAACAATTCCACCAAAGAGTTTCACATTATGAGAATAAACAACCTGACTGATCGAACCTCCTCGGAAGCGTTTTTGCTCAATACGTTGTCTCACTTTAAACTAAAGAGTAAATGAGACGAAAGATGTAGTTCTAATTTGCACCACGTGCATGTGGCGCCATTTGCAGTTTCGCGCCATTTTCATAAATTGGTATTTACAAACTCGTGATCTACTCGTTTGTAAAAACCAACTTACCGCACTAGTATCATAAATAACTACCTATTTTCTTTTAGCTTTTCTACATCTCTCATTTATCAGTTATGGATATGAATTCGTTGTTTATTTCCTATAACATGTTTGAAAATTAACCACGATAATTATATTCAGTACTATTAAAGAACTGAATATATCGTGGTTAATTTTTCTTTACAAATTAAGTTTAACTTGCAAACAGCAAGTTTCCACAAACAATGAACCGAATTATTGACATGTTTAGGTAACACTTTATTCATCAATATGTTAGGTACTTATAAACAATTATTAAGCAATATTATGGCATGTAAGTTAAATATTATGTTCGTAATATTACGACCACGTGCTCATACGCATAAAATCAATAAATCATTTGAATCACAATCGATGTATGTCACACGTAACTACTTACATAACACAGACCAGTAGCTTTACAAGCTAAAACGAACTTTATTCTAATAAAACTATGTTTTCTTGGAAAGTTGGAATAAATAAATAGGAAAGGTTCAAATTACACGTGATAAAATGTCGATTAAGAATTTTCAAATCCGTTTATTGATATTTAAAAGACGATTTATAATCGAAAGATTAGAGTTAGGCTAAGCTTGCATGGAGAATTTAAATCCCGACATTTTTCCGCTAAATTCTGCGACAAAATACGAAAATAGAAATTGTATGAAGCTGCATGCACATGCGGGTATTTTTTTCCGCATATGCGAATCAAAAAATTGTCGAGTAATTTTCACTTTATCAAAGATAGACTACATGTAGGTATAAAAGCAAACCAAACCTTGTACATACCTATTCTATTATTAAATAAGTTGTTTTTTATCCATTTAATTGTATTTTCACAACTATTTTAAAATGTATAAAAGCATGTCTGTACATAAATAAACGTTACAATATGCGATAGAACCTACAATAGGTGATAAAAATCACAGGGTATCTAAGAAAATTTCCCTAAATCAACAGAATGATTGTCAAATAAAGCCTCCTGCAGACACACGCGATTAATCGCGCGGGGCGACATGTCGCGGTCCATTCGCAGTATTTTTAGAGTGGAAATTAGCTTGGCTCGTTGTCGCAGCGCGATTAATCGCGTGTGTCTGCAGGAGGCTTAACGTGACAATGCGATTTGTCAAAAAATGGGCAACTGTCTGATCCCGTGAATACTCCATATTATTTTCTTTTCAAAACACACTGCTATTGCCAAATGACTTCTACTGTTTTATGCATTTGGAATTAAAGATGCCTTCGAAAGCGATTAACCATTCTGAAACAAGACCTATCTCACTAAACTAAATGCATACTAAGTACTAACAAGAACAATTAGCGTAGCGACTATTATAACCGCAATTAACACGAACTGATAACTCGATGTACACTTATAAACACACTCCAGTGTTTTGTAAACTTAGAGATGATAAGATAGCGGTGCATTCCGCATTGAGAATAGTGTAATTTTATAATTTTTTGATATTTTTCTTGACCCCTATTTCCATAATTATAATAGACTGATATTCAATGAAGGACACTCTAAGGGGAAAGACAATGGATGGTCGACATCTCTTGTATTTTCTCTTGTGACATCGCATCTCTATTCAGGGTGTCTACTTTGTAAGGTCGTGTACGGAGACACGGATACGGTTATACGAACGTAATTAAAATCAAAATCAAAGAGGACGGGTAATACTGCCACGACTGAAGTCCTTTTCACGCGGTGCTAGTGTCTATGTTATTACATCAAATTGCATTAAAAATGTAGTACCACGAATCTTCCGCAGGTCATGAGTGGCATAGCTGTTTAGAGTCCGCGCCAGGACTCTAAAGAGATATCTGTCATTCATTATTAGTTCGGACTCGATGTCACTGGGCGTAGAAAACGCCCGTAACTAAGGTCGTAACCACGGGTTCTGTGCTTACAGGTTAGACCCCCTGCATCGCTATTCGGAAACAATGTATGTGATGACGTTTGGGGGCAACCAACATTTTTTTGCGGCAATAAAAATGGACACAATCCAGATGCACATTACATCCAGCAGTCTTTTGGCTGATACCTATGATGATGGATGATAATAATACCTTGATGAAAGGTGGCTAAGGGAGAAAGAAATATAACATGGTTGCCTTTTAACTTTCAATTATATTTTCTTGTATAAAAAAATAATTGCGAAGATCAAGATACTAAATATATATTTCTTGTTTTCAGGTAAAATCTTCAATCAGCAGATTACCTTGAAAATCGAGACAACACCAGAATACAAAATACAGCATAAAATAGGTAAAAACTAAAAAACATGAACTTAGAACAAATAGTACAATAATATTGAGATATTACAGACACATAATTTTGACATTTGAGCCTTATGATGAGTACACAAGATGCCGGTAGCTCAGGCACCATTGTCAGCCGGTGCCCTATGTGGAAAACCTCTAATATTCACAACATCCAATTCACTTAATCACGCAAATAGACTATTCAACTGTCACTCACTACCGGAGATCAATCGGAATCTTTAATTTCCCGATATCGCCATTAAATCGTTTTGTTAAGTGTCGCTGGCTGCATACAAATAGTCCAAAATTTCGAAGACACGGCGCATACACATGACGCGATTTGCTGATCAATTCGAAAGTTTAAACGGAGATTAGTAGGTGTTTAGCTAGATAAACATTACATCCGGAATAGCGAATGTTAGAATGGTACAAACCCAAACCACTGCAACTCCTGAAAGCCAGAATCAACAGTGGCAACCACCAGAAAAACGCCGAGACAATGAAGCTCGACGTGTCCCGGAGAATGAATTTACCTGTCTTGGATCCTGCAACGAAATTAATCAGAAAAGAATAGTGGAAGAGTAGGAAAAATACGTTTCCGCTTACCTCCATGTCAGACAGGAGACAGATTTCTTATATCATGAGAGTTTTGGTAGTAGCACATACTGTTCCTCACGGTTTTGAGAGCTATGTTCATGAGAATAATTTGCAATTTGTGTTGTAGCTGCCTAAGTTTGAAATCTATACGTAAGTCGAAACCTCTACGTACGAGTCACTACAGCTTCAAAAATAAGTACAAGTTCACTAATATCAGCAGTCACTCGGAAATGTTTAAAAAATGACTAGCGAATCCTCCGTTTAAATTTTAAATATCGATCTCGTCTCTCGTCTCCCAATTGCCGTCCACTGCTGGATGATGATGCCACCTCCCCAAAGAACGCTAACTATCCTGATCCTGGGTAGTCCGCATGCATCCATTGCCAGCTATCTTCTTCAACATCGATCCATCGTGCCGCAGGGCATCCCACACTACGTTTGCCCATATGTGGTTTCCAATCTCACACATGTCTACTCCATCGAGCGTCTGTCTGTCTGCAATGTCTGCTAATATGGCTGGCCGAATTGCATTATCGGTGACTTCAGTTCTCTGACGAACTTCGTTGTGAATGATATCTAAGTACCAGAGAAACGCTACTGATCTCGTAACTATATAAAACATATGCCATTCTATAAGAAAGCTGTGAAATTAATGTCTTTTAAGCTAAACACTCTAGGCCATTTTACTGTCTCAACAATTCCACACAGTTAAAAGTTCAATTAAGCCTGTCTTTAAACTGTCATTGTCCACTTCACATTATGGTCAGTCATTGTAAAGTCATAAAATGCAATGGCGTCAAAACATGTCTATTAAAATGCAATAAGAACATGATCAACATGGACATAAAACCTATATCATAATGGTCGTGTTATACGGCGCATAATTGCGTACGTTCCCGTTCGAAAACCTTGAATTACTTTGTAACGAAATTCTGTCATAAAATGGGAATGTTTTAGTGTGTCAGTAAATCAATTTGACAAGATTATTGTGATTGACCCGAATCGATAAAATAACATGTGTATAGATCCTGTGACCTAGGTATGTAGGAAGGATCAATACAAAATTTAAAAAAAATATTTAAAATCATCCATTGCTTACGTATCTTGTCCAGAACTTAGAACTCATTTACCTAGGTATATGAAGTTTTTTTTTTACATTTAGTATTTATAACAGTTTTTATAACTTTATCGTGACCTCGTTATAAAAATCGCGATAGTCGTTCTCAGAAGACTTAGGCGTGTTTCTTATCATTTCGCTTGCATTTACCATCATGCAACTGCTGTTGATACAACAAAACAAATAAAATATTAACAAGACATATTAACATATCTACTCATATCATTTTTGAGTATTTTTGTATCAATGACAGCCAAAACAATACTGGCCTTCTTTTTTTGCCAAAAGATTTGTTTCTTATTTCAAAATAGATTTGTATTCCGTAAAACTTTGTTTCTGACACTAGAACCACCTGTCATTGGTAAATCAAACGCATTCATTGTTTATATTCTAGGATGCCACTTCGCGGTAGCCTTGCGCTACAAAACAGATAAACAGATCTTACGAATGCGTCCAATGACAGATAGTTCTTTTAAAATAAACTAGCAATACGGAAACGAATGTGCATTAATAGTAAGTACAATCATTGTGCACAGCTTTTACCAATATTTTACCAACAGCTGCGGTCATGCGCAAAATATTGCACCGTATATTTTCACTTTTGAAACAAAGGACTGTTGTTATCGTTGCATCTATGGCAGAGACACTGCCCCATATCCACGGCTTTCACCACCGTTCTGGTTTAACTCGGCAGCAGTATTTCACACTTGTATCGCGAATCCAAACAGCTTTATGCTAGAAACGGTACTCAGTTTATTGTTTTAATAATTCGCGGAGTAAGGTTGCTGATTGAAATCATGACAGTGGTAGACGGTAAATTGCTTAGTAATTTTTACAGGATAGAAAATAGGACAAAATAATTTTTTGTTGAAAAAATCTAGTTTCTTGGCTAGACAACTAAGACACATATCGTCTTATGTTTTGCAAAACCACTTAGTCACTCTATTTGAAAACCTTGACTGCATTTTGAAACTGGCAAAACATTTAACGATGTTGACACCGGAAATGTAACAGTAGGGAAGCGAAGGCGATCTAGCGTCGCGTAGGCGGTCGGTCGGTAGGTCAAACTGTCTACGCCTACGCGTTTCTTTGTAGACGACTCGCCGCAAATGCTGTCACGTATTTTTCACACTTCTCAAATGTTTTTCGGAGATCGGTGTTTGAGAAAATGTGATTAGATAACTTACTTTAGAGTACTTATCGTTGTGATAGTATTTGTTTTTATTTTGTTGGCACAATTCTTTTATAGGTACCTACCTAGTTTTATTTAATTAAACGACAACTTTGTATACATCGAAGACACTTAGTAGCGTTTTTTTTTTTTTTTGCTAGCCTGCTCTGTCCCTCTCCTGGGCAAAGGCCTCCCTTCACTCCTTCCACTTCCCGCGAGCCCGCGCTTCCTCTTTCCAGTTCGTAAGGAACCTATCCAGTTCGTCCCGCCATCTCTTTCGTGGCCTGCCGCGACCCCGTCTCACTGTCTCAGGGAACCAGTTTTCAGCTATTTTGGCCCACAGTTTGTCCGGCATACGACAGACATGTCCTGCCCAGTCACATTTCAGTTGGGCAGCCTTCTGAGCCACGTCAGCTATATTCGTCTTGGAGCGCAGTATTGTGTTTCGAACGCGATCCGTTAATTTAACACCAAGTATACTGCGCTCCATTGCTCGTTGGCAAACCTTGAGTTTGGACTTCTGGATGTCAGTCAAAGACCACGTCTGTGCTCCATATGTTAAGATGGGGAGTATGAATGCGACTCTCTGGCTGGAAAGCGTATGGGACTTCTGGGCCAAGCTTACCCTGACCCAGAGGACTACAGGAATCTGCCAACAGAGGGAATTATATCGCTTATGAGGTATATTTTTGCCGAAGAGGCAGATTGAAAAGGCTAAGGGCAAGACACAATAGATCCAAAAGGGTCGGAGTGTCGCCAAGGTTACATTGGGCCCGCAATAGCAAAAAAAAAAAAAAAAAAGATGGGGAGTATACACATGTCCATGAGCTTGCGCTTTAGTGCCATAGGTAACTTACCCTTGAATAATATTTTTTTAATTAATGAAAGATTTTTTTACCATCCAAAATTACTTACATATTTTACCTGATTACAATAATAATACGCGATATAGATTGTAAATACAGTAATAATACTATTTCTTGCTAACAAAAAGTGTGATATATTAATAAAATATTGACCACTAGTTCCGGAGATGCCACAGAACGAGCAGACGAGTCTCGAGAAAACGCGTTACGAATAGAAAAACAAAACTTGTTTACGTTTTCACTTTCACCGTCAACCTGTGATGTCACAACCATTTGACGTTTTACCTTAAAAAAACATGACCGAACTACGAGTAAAAAAGAAGAAGAAGAAAATGACGTAGGTACATAATTCCAAAAATAAATTGAACCAAACGCGGCCGTTCAAAATTGAAGTGTTTATTTACGAATGCTGTAACAGTATACCTACCAAAATTAAATTTCAAATAAAGTATCAGATATGTTGCCAGAGCGCGAATATATTTTCCCGCGAATAATAAATAATAGAATATGTGCATTATTTAAAATACTTTTGTTCATAGTTTTATTTTTGTTGCAACTTTGTAACTGAAATATTTTAAGCGGCTAGCAACATTACTTGGCCTTGACTCGTGTAACATAATAATATCCGATGTTATGATTGGCTTACAATAGCATCTCTGTATTTTTGTAAGAAGTCATAAATATTAGTGAACAAAAACGGTTTGTTTCTCTGAGTCATATTCAACTGATTGCTTGTTTAAAAAAAACTGATAGAAGCAGTTTTTTCCTTCAGATTGGATGACGAATACTTTTTTCTATAGGCTTTACATAAAAGCGTACGATAAGTAGCTAATAACGATTTGTCTCTTAGACAAGATATCATTATGTAGCAAGAAAACCGTGCGCTAACATTTTTTTGTTTCTTTTTTTACTTAAACGTCCGCTATTATCCATAAATGTTTGAGCATTGACCTCCTAAAGGTTTGACAAGACATACGACCTGATTTGGCTTCACATCTTTTTGAAACCTCGACCATAGAGTTTTTTCGAGAGTAGCATACATTTTTCTATAGGTAGTTTTTCTAGCTCAAAGTTTCCAGACTTCATTTCACATCAAACACGCAAAGGAAATGGAATCTCTTTTTGAACACATGTAGCACTGTATTGCAATATTTACTGCTCAGTTAAGTGATTTCCACTTTAATTCGGATATCAAAGGAAAACATTGAATCACCTGTATTGCACACACGAATCAGAAACAACTGAATGACGGTGTCGCCATTTGAATTTAGAATTACGACGTGGAAATAGATTCGGGTGGTAAACTCAAAAATAGAAATGATTGCATTCCCAATTTTACCTGGCAACACTTCTAAGAGTTTGACGTACGGTTCAATTGTTTTCATATTTCCTCATTGCTATTTCCACCCAGCCAGTGGTAAATAAAGGGAGAATGTAGGTTATATCTTCTAAAAAAAAACTGTTTGTTTATGGGTATAGACGCCAGCAGGTCAACCCGAATCTGTGAAATTTTACCAATCGAACATTAACCTTCCACTATTGTGATAACGTTGAAAATCTGTTAAATAAATTGGAGAGATTGATGTACTGGCGTCTGTACATATTTGCTTCTCACCGTCCGTAGCACGAATTTGGATGCCCAGCATCACAAAAGTAATATAAGTATACCTAAGTACATAAATCATAATACACGCAAGCTTATAACATAAGGCTCATTTCTTCTATACAAACTTTAATATTTTAACCTTTTAACATTCACTGCAGAGTCTCCTTTTCTCCTTCTTATCTTCAACAAGCATTATCTCTAAGACAGCGTTTTCCCAAATTACCCTGTTATTCTATCATCTGACTCGGTTTTTTTCCTACACCTTATTTGGTACTCATTTTTGCCAGCAGCTTCACTTGCTCACCCCCTACCCCTTTATTGTCTATGTAACTCAGGACCAAAACAGCTTTCACAACTGGTGAAGAATTTTTGAAATCGTTCCAGTAATTTCGGAGCCTATTCAATACAAACAAACAATCAAATCTTTCCTCTTTAAAATATTAGTGTTCATTCTCATTAATTTCTCTGCCATGCCGGACATTCCACCATTTTCCTAGGAGTCCCTATGTCTACCAGGGACTACAATCTCACAATCTGCAATAAAGTAAACATCATGATTTAATGAACTTAAAATTCCCGGCCCGCCCTTCAAATCAGTTAGAATGTAACACGCGTTCACATAAATGTTACGATAAGAAAACTAAACGTTTACGGTTTTCTTAGAAGTCTTTAGTAGTTGTGTTAAATGTCAATTTTATGTCTAAACACCGTAGCTTGCGTAAACACTGGACTTAGGTTTTTTTAGTTGGCAACATTGCTTTATCATCTGTCCAGTTTTTTTTAACATGTTGAAATTGGCTTCCAGTGTCACTAGATGCATTTATATGCCAGTTTTTGGGCTACTGACTACCTGACTAACTGTTGATTAATGCAATATGTTATCTAACCATTTAATAAACGTAAACATTCGATAAAGTTTATTTGGAACAACTTTGGTTTACAGTTTTACAAAGGAAAACGATGATAGCTACAACTTTATTTTATTTGTTCCAAATAAACTTTATTTTATTCGATTGTTTTCTGTCTATAAAAGGCTGTAAAAGTCAAGTGCTAAGGGCAATGGCGATCACGATATTGTTTATAATTAATGCTAAGATATTTATCGATTATGTTATGTAACAGTTTCTAGGAATTCTAACACTAGAATAAATACTTATTGCCTAGTTTAAATTGTAATAAGAAAATTAGTATCAAGATAACTTGGGTATTACTCATGCGGCATGCATCAGGCATGTCACGGGACTGCCTAAGCAAGTTACCGTGACCCTGGAACGTAAAGGACAATAGAAGGAACTGTGTGAATTTTTAATCAGCAAGAATCCGACAGTCCTAGCTGTTAGCGCAGCTCACAATTTTGGACCCATTAATATTAGTAGTCATTTTTCACCGTGGTGCTAGGCAACTGGGCTTCTCCCAGTTGTAATGTCCCTTTGTGCCTATTGGCCTTGTTTTGTTCTGTCTCCTGCTTGCATGGAGGGAAGTGCAAACATATTTTTCCTACTCCTCCACTATTCTTTTCTGATTAATTTCAAAAATTAAATAAATTTAAAAAATCTCGCACACGTATGTCCAAAGCTCATATTATTTATGTCCGTTAAAATCTGCATTATCTCTGCCAATATCACTTAAGTAGCAAGTTACCTAGTAATCCTTTTCTAGCTTCAGCATTTAATATCTAAAGTCAGCAATATGCCAAAACAGTATGCAACGGCTCACGCAATACTAGTAATGCATTTAGATCAATTTACACCCGGGCAAAATACGGGGCAATCAGCTAATCTAATTTTGGGCAATGCAGGTCGAATTACACCGAGCAAGGAGGTTTACGACACGCGTATTGAAAATGAAAACAATTGTTTGGTGTGACGAAATATTTAGGATTATTTTTCCGACCCAAATATCGACCAATAGAATTGCACCATTCGACGTCACGTGGTACAACCTACATGGTATTATACTGATAATTTTTTGAAAATTTTCTCTGGTAGTCACGTCAAACTGACAGGTTGAATTCAATTGTGAAAATTGGAGATGGGTCGGAAAAATAATCCCCTGAATACCACACGAGCTTCAAAATTATCTGGCATTTCCCTCAAGGTTCCCTGCAAACAAATAAAGTCGTCAAGTTTTTCAGGAAAAATCACTCGCGCTTCGCGCTCGTGATTTTTTAACCTGAAAAACTTGACTCCTTCATTTGTTTGCAACGAACCTATCGGAAAATACCCGATAATTTTGAAGCTCTTGTAGTATTATAAGTGATTATTTTTCCGACCCAAATATCGACCAATAGAATTGCACCATTCGACGTCACGTGGTACAACCTACATGGTATTATACTGATAATTTTTTGAAAATTTTCTCTGGTAGTCACGTCAAACTGACAGGTTGAATTCAATTGTGAAAATTGGAGATGGGTCGGAAAAATAATCCCCTGAATACCACACGAGCTTCAAAATTATCTGGCATTTCCCTCAAGGTTCCCTGCAAACAAATAAAGTCGTCAAGTTTTTCAGGAAAAATCACTCGCGCTTCGCGCTCGTGATTTTTTAACCTGAAAAACTTGACTCCTTCATTTGTTTGCAACGAACCTATCGGAAAATACCCGATAATTTTGAAGCTCTTGTGGTATTATAAGTGAATGTTTTTGATGAGTTGTTGACGTTATTTATGCGGATAACTTCGATCAGAGGCCTTATCATGAGTTTTCACTTATTGTGATGTAAAGTAAACTGGAACTTTGATATTTAATTTCAAGGAAAAAATTAGTTCCTTCTTCGTACATTAGAGGCTCTGTTCCATTTTTCCATACAAGAAACGCTGTAAATACTGGAAAGACGCTGTAAAGTAAATAGTGAAAACTCGTGATGAGGGCTCTGTAATGTTACATTACAGGTGAATGCTCGCGGTGAGGGAGCGCCTTTAAAGCGAGAGTAGTTCCATTGTGTGTGGGAAAGAGACAGCTATACAAGTCATCTAGCGCCATCTCGTTCACGCACTGGCTTTAAGACGTTATGATAGGCTACAGTACCATTATCAAAGGTGGATAGTGTACGGAACAGAGTGATTTCTGCCCAGAGTGGTAAATCCCATTAGAAAGTGTGCGAGGATAGGTGGATTTTATTTTACTCTTTCACACGTAAGCGACTAAGCAGATTTTGATAAAATTTGGCACACAGATAGTTTATAACCTAAGCTAATAAATAGGCAAATGCCCTATGGGAACAAAATATCAGGATGACAGATACAGGGTGTAAGAAGACACTTAACGAAGCCGAAAGCCTCGTATTCTACCCATTATTTGGATATTTTTTTTCCTTTAGACCATACCTGGGACTCCACGGGTTCTCGAGATATTGAAGGTCAAAGTTGTATTTTTTTATGAAATCGAATTCTAAGTAGTATTACAAAACTTTTTTCCAAACAAGCATTACCTGAATTTTCGATTTTTCTAAATAAATTACGCATTTGAAGTTACGAACAGTAATGTACGTAAGAACTAAATGCAGAAACGCACGGCTTATGTTAGTGTGCGTTTGATTTACATTCGACGGTCGATGACCCTCTTCTCTAGAACCGGATTTTCGACTTATTATTTTTTTTATACTTAAAAATAAAAGTCGGTTCCCAGCGATAATTTTAACGTAAAGCTACTTATTTAGATGTACAGTATGCGTAGTTAACGGCTTTGTGATGTGTCTTCTACAAAATACAGGGTGTACCTGTATTTTGTTCTCATGTGGCAATTTTCGACTATCACGCAGCTGAAAACGGGAGTGAAAGCTAGTAAAGTATGTTTTTAGTGCCTACATGAAATGAAGACAGATTTTCTTCGGAATTCTAAACGTCAACTATAAAGTGGTGGTTAACCACAAATCACAATACACTGCAAATCGTAGAATACGACATAGTAACTGTCTACACAACAATAAGGCCCTTGTAGACAACTCATCTAATTTGTGCCAATGGCGCAACTTACAACTGTCATTTGTAGGCACAACAATAGCGAAGTTGAATCAATCGTGCGCAGCATTCCTTACTGCCACTAACTGTGCTTTATCTTGGTACTGTACCCTTATCACGAGTTTTCACTATTTTACTTTACAGCGTCTTTCCAGCGTTTCTTGCATGGAAAAATTTAACAGCGCCACTGGTGTACGAAGAAGGAACTATTTTTTTCCTTGAAATTAAATGTTAAAGTTCCAGTTTACTTTACGTCACAATAAGTGAAAACTCATGATAAGGCCTCTGTATTATTCTAGTGCCTTAAGTTTATCAAAATATTGTGGGAAATAACTGGAAAAAAGAAAAGGATTAACTAAACAGTTTTCCCGGATAATGCTGTAATATATGTATTATCTAAAAAGAATTTCTTGCTTTATTCATCGTTTCTGTTGTGTGTATGTATTATATTATAGTAATATAATAATTTTATAAGGAGCCATCAACCATGTAATTGTAAATCATTGACAAATTGATCGACTTAGGGTCCCCCCACATTTATCGACGCGGAATCGGCTTAAGCCGGTCAAGAAAACCTTTATATCAACGTAATAAGGGTGTTACTAATGCCATTCGCATCGAATCGCGTCGTCCGAGCCGAGCCGATGCGAATGGCATTAGTAACACCCTTATTACGTTGACATAAAGGTTTTCTTGACCGGCTTAAGCCGATTCCGCGTCGATAAATGTGGGGGACCCTTATATCACTGGCTAATAAAATCCGTGACATGTTCCGTATTAACGATGAGCAACAACATTGTCGTGAAATCAGCAGTACTTTTGTCATTTCAATCTTTTTTTTTCTACCAGTTCTATTTTGCCACTACGCCTTGAAATCAGTCAGCAAAACAATGTTTATTAGTGACAAAATGTCGTTAAACTGTCGCCAAAGTTTATCACTATAACAATTACCAATGTAACCGTGACCATCTGATAGTATTTTGTCTGAACATCGATTAAATCAAGGTGCGTATCTGATACTGAAAGATTGATTTTCGAGATCAGATATAAGATAAAATCTATAGAATTTCATCATCATCATCAGCCTATAAATGTTCCCACTGCTGGGACACAGGCCTCCTCTCTGTGAGAGGGAATGGGCCGTAATCTACCACGCGGGCCCAGTGCGGATTGGTAGATGATATCTTAATATATATAAATCTCGTGTCACAATGTTTGTCCTCAATGGACTCCTAAACCACTTAACCGATTATAATAAAATTCGCACACCATGTGCAGTTCGATCCAACTTGAGAGATAGGATAGTTTAAATCTCAAATTATAGTCGCAATTTTAATTTATTGCTAATTATTCCTAATATAGTAGAGATTGTACCCGTGCGAAGCCGGGACGGGTCGGTAGTATATCTATAGATATATATCTATAGAATTTAATGGCGACCAAATTTATCATCGTATTTATCTTTGGAACTACGACGAACGAGGCTTCCGGCGACTGGGACCGCAATAAACTGGCACTGCAGTCCCAGTTGCCAGTAGGCTAGCATGAGTTCAAGATAAGTCTGTATTTAAATATGTAATTCTAAGTAGAAGATTACCGTCCGTGAAATTGCCTTTTTTTCTAGCATAAGTTCAAAGTGGTATTTATTTAAATATTTCTGGGTGGACAAGACAATTTCAGGTAACCTATTCCTGCCGAGAATTATTTTAATACATACCTTTGAACCTATTACTTTCCCTGGTTTATATTGAACAAGACAATTTCCATAGACATTTTTCGTCTGACTGTACCATTCTGGCATATTTATGGATAGGTCCCAGTCGACGGAATTCAAATATTTAAATGAAATGGATCCGGCAACTGGGACCGCGGTGTCAGTTCATTGCGGTCCCAGTCGCCGGAAGCCTCCGACGAACTACTTTAATTATAGAAGAAAATAACGTACTTAATGTACAGCGGTGATAACAGTAACAGAGTAAGTAAGTAAGTGAGTTAATAGGTAATCGGTTACTTTTAGGGAAGCGTGCATCACCGTCGACCACATCGTCGCTTACCATCACAAGAGATAGACTAACTCAATCGCAAGCGTAACTTTAAATTAAATAAAAAATCTTCAGAAAATCAGCTTTTGAAGAAGTAGAAGAATTTTGCAGAGTTGGTTCAGGTCTATTGGTACTAAAATTATCACGTAAATCGTCAATTATTCTGCCGTCGTAAATTAAAACACAGTAACTTTAATGGCTGTGTAACTTAACTTACTGTGTTTACATTTACGACGGCAGTATTATAAAAAGCTTAAAAAAACCATTTGCCAAAAACAACAAACAATGACCAAAGATAGAGCCGCAAAGAAACCTTCATTCGGTCACGACACGCCCCAAAAATAACTCAATTTCTCAAAACGACGTTGAGCCTCCAACTTTTGTTGCCATAAATAAATATTTATTAAGAAAACTGTCCAAGACGACCTTGAGAAGTCAAAACACGTTATTTGGAGCCACAGACTTATTTATAAGCTCATATAGATCCTCACGGGCGTTACATAAGCCGAGTATTTCTGTTTTTGTGCACATTTATCAAGAACCGCTAATCCACATTGCGTGTTTATTTTGCTCCTCTTTTTGTTTATTCTTGAGTGAGTGAGATTTTCTTGTTAACGACGAAAGTTGTCAGTCTGTGAATTTTCTTTGGAAAGTGAATCACTATCAAAAATTATACAATTTTCAAAACTAAAACACAGGTTTTCTCCAGAATCGCATTTAGTTTTACATAAAATTGTAGACAGCTAATAGCTACCTATAATTTAATTGCTAAAAACTTCAGTTTCAGTCACCCATTGCTGGGGAAAGCCTCTTTTTCTGTCATACTTCTCGATTCTATGCGTCTCTCATCCATCTATTCCCCGCGATTTTGACGATATCGACAACCCAACGCATATTGATAAAACAGCGAAAATATTATCTTTCAACGTAATTGTCCTTGCATTTATTTATTTAGTAGAAAATGCTTTTATACGACCATGTTCTTTATGAAAGCATAACAACAAATACGAACTATTTGTCCAGCTTATATGAGTAAAAACATAATGCATAATCGCAGCAAATCGCATTAAACAACAAATATAATCTCGTAAGTAATTGCTTATTTAAATACGCGTAAATCGAAACGACATCCATTTAAGGAACGGTTCCATTAAGACATTGTGTGGTCGCCTGTTTTGGGTAGTGAAACTAACCTTAATCCTTCTGCATGAAAAGAAAGTGGTTCGGTGATGACAAATATTTTAGAGTTCGTTGTTTGAAATAAAGTACTGTGATTTTCTAACGGTTTTTATTATTTGACAAACAAAGTATTAAAGTATTAAAAAGAAAATGATTAAAACTATTATTTGAACTCAAAACGGGGTATTTACCATAATTATTATTAGTTTTCGCATTCTGATATTTCAGCCATGATCATGGATGAATATAAAAAAAAATCTTTTGCAAAATTAATAAAAAAAAATCTATAAAAAATTGAAAAAGCCCAGATAGGTTTTTCATTCCTTACTTCCCATTCCATCCCAACATTATTGCAATGAATATGATTGCAAACAAACAGCAGGTATCGTGCAGATTTCATCAATAAATGTTTTACTCTATAGTATTTGTATCGTATTTTTAGTAAATATCGTATTCCAATATGGAATACAGTTTTGCACAATGTTTGTGTATTTTACAGATAACAAAACTCATATTCGAATTGCTTCAACAAAATGATAGGCCGTCAAAAAGTTTGAATATAAAATATTGCGGTTGTAAAAAATAGATTGTCGTTTTAACATTTTGTTTGTCATTTGTCAGAACTTTTATTTGTTCAATCAATCACAGATTGGTATTCTTTTGTTATCCGTTATTGTTTTATTTCATAGATTGGAACGAATAGTGATTTGATTTATAACAATTTGATACTTTTAAATGATTTAAGAGAAAAATATTGAAGTTTTAATATAACTTTTTTGACCCAAAGGTTGACTGGTAGATAATGCCTTGTGGCATTAAGTCCGCCTAATGTACCGCAATTGTACGTAAAAGTTTAAATAAATAAATAACTGTAAGAATAAAACATCTCGAATATTTCGTATTATACTTCTCTTTAGATATATAATAGGTACCAACTTATTGTTAGGCAAAGTAAAGAAAAGTAAAAGTAGAAAGCTTTTTATTTTTAATTTTGCAACACTAACAGTTGGCTCCACTACAAAGAAAATTATGAAAGCTACAACTTTTACAACTGTGTATACAAGAAAATTATTGTTCCATACTTATTTTCTTTACTAAACTATAATAAATATCCAGGTAATACTTCATATTTAGACTAACATCGGGAAAAATTTTTGGAAGAAAAGATCTCCCCCATATCGTTACACACGAGACACAGGGAGGGACTATGCAGTTTTCTTCGACAATCATTTCTTTTTCTTCATTTGCCGGAATAATAGATTATATAATTTGTTTGCTACACTGTGTGTGCAACAGCTAAATCTAAATATGACTCACGAAAGTGTCAATTATTTTGCCAAGAGTACTATTCGTACAGACAAAAACAATATACTATACTGCTATTGAACAATTTTGGTACTTGCTTGAAATGATTTTATGGGCCCTAAAATGTTGCAATTAAACATTTAAGTAGTATTACATCATAATCATTGGCCGTGAAATTAAAATGCTTACATGAGGTCATCATTTCCCACATAAAGTTTTTTACGTAATAAATATATATTTCTGAAATATTTGAGCTGGTTATATTAACGTGAATTATTAAAAATTATAATGTAACGCAATAAATTATATTTTTTAACATCGAGGAATGTTTGCTTTATAAATATGAATAAACATATAATTAAATATAAATTACGTCTATTTTGAAGACTCGGGTATTAAGACGACTGACAGAATGGCTCTATATTGGCTCCTCTGATTGGCTCTTGTCTGTATATGAATCACGCCATCTTATCTGTAGATCCTTGAACCGAGATTAGTGGTCATCATAAATAAATTAGGATCTCTGGAGGCTCCATTCACAGGCTCTCCGTCCGGCTAATTAATTTTACGGCCCCCGTCCGCCATTCGCATATACATCGTAAAATTCGCAGAACAACACGAACATCAAGCATAAATATTTAGCAACAGCATTGTACAAATTAATTTACGACCAACGATTTGATAATCACATTTTTTTCTTCATTCATCAAGGTAAAAGAATCTGTAAATCAAGACGTTAATATCATCGGAAATCGACCGCCATAATGACCTAAATTCTACGGCATTTTAATAAAAATGATATAAATAAATCGCATCATTCATTCACTAATAAGCCGATCAATTTGATTCGATATTCGATTAGTTTAATGTTATTGGTTAACAATGAAGGATCTTTATCGTTCAGTGAACGATCGACACGATTCGATTTATAAAAAATATTTTAGGGTGGTTACGTCAGTTGTCCCAGAAAGTCGACCTTTTACGCGGCCATTACTTATATACGAGCGTAAATTTAAATTGACATAAAATACAAGCAGCAATGTGTTGTTCATTTATTTACAACTTGTCCTCAGCGTATAATAAGCTTTCAAACTAGCAGTCTTAATGCTCAGAAATTACATGGGTTTTACATCTCAACGAGTGTAATTTATTATGTTTGTACGTGAAATATCAGCGATCTAAACTTTCGCTAGCGCTTATCACATTTTCTATATGACTAGTCATAAAAATAATGTCAAAATTGACCCGTGATCTAGAACTCGTTTATAAATTATTACAGCAGCACAGGCCAATCTTTCAGGTTAAGCTTGCCGAGGTTCGTCTATTGATGACATGCCAAGTGACCATGTCATAGCGGGTTTTCTCCGTGCTTTGAAAAACACGTAGGTATATTAAACATTTGTAGATATTTGACAGTCAGTTACTGTTAGTCTAAAGATCGAAAGTCTGACGACCAACGTAACCAAGGGGTGTCGTATTACCCATTTACTGGTTTGTGGATATCAGTCAGCCACACTGTAGTGCTCCGCGTCACAAGAGGTAAGTTAATTGGCTAGTTACCACACCAGTGTGCAAATAGACGTCTGTACTCGCCCGTGGCTCTCACGCGACTGATCACCCCACATCTTTATTGACATGATTAATTGATCACAAACACGACATGCACCATGTAAAATACAAGACTTATATTCAGCTGCATCAGTTTCGGCTGGAAGCTGACACCAACATTGTTAAGAAAAGCAGACTTGCTCTAGATGGGTAAGTAATATATGATATAACTACAAAATCTCTAATATTTACAAGAGATAACAACTGAATATATAATTTAATTTGATATAACAATCTCTTAATATAATAAACGATTGACATAATTTTATAATGACTAATTTCTATAATCATAACAATCAATGAATATAAAATCGTTTTGTATACCACTCAAAAGACATAAAACTTATTTGGTCTAATTTTTTTTTCTTCCTGGTATGTAATCTAACTCTGATGTACCTAGTAATAGTACCACCTACCATGCTCCTACTTCTGCGTGCAAGGTTTAAAGTAACCTAACAAGAAGGGGATGGCGGGGTCTTTCAGACCCCGCCATCCCCTTCGAACCTAACCTGTCCGTGTCGGGGTGCCCCAAGTCCCGAGCTCGCTTCGCTCGCTCTTGCATCCTAGGTCAAATAACTGATTACTACCTGTCATGCTGGCTCGACGGAGCCCCGCTTCGCGGGGCTCCTATTTCTGCGTGCAAGGTTTAAAGTAACCTAACACGAAGGGGATGGCGGGGTCTTTCAGACCCCGCCATCCCCTTCGAACCTAACCTGTCCGTGTCGGGGTGCCCCAAGTCCCGAGCTCGCTTCGCTCGCTCTTGCATCCTAGGTCAAATAACTGATTACTACCTGTCATGCGGGCTCGACGGAGCCCCGCTTCGCGGGGCTCCTATTTCTGCGTGCAAGGTTTAAAGTAACCTAACACGAAGGGGATGGCGGGGTCTTTCAGACCCCGCCATCCCCTTCGAACCTAACCTGTCCGTGTCGGGGTGCCCCAAGTCCCGAGCTCGCTTCGCTCGCTCTTGCATCCTAGGTCAAATAACTGATTACTACCTGTCATGCTGGCTCGACGGAGCCCCGCTTCGCGGGGCTCCTATTTCTGCGTGCAAGGTTTAAAGTAACCTAACACGAAGGGGATGGCGGGGTCTTTCAGACCCCGCCATCCCCTTCGAACCTAACCTGTCCGTGTCGGGGTGCCCCAAGTCCCGAGCTCGCTTCGCTCGCTCTTGCATCCTAGGTCAAATAACTGATTACTACCTGTCATGCGGGCTCGACGGAGCCCCGCTTCGCCGCGGGGCTCCTATTCCTGCGTGCAAGGTTTAAAGTAACCTAACCTGTCCGTGTCGGGATGTCCCAAGTCCCGAGCTCGCTTCGCTGGCTCTTGGATACTAAATTTTTCTAATATCAATAGCATTCGTGAAGGCAAACAATCAAAGTCCAAAGGATAAGCCAAAGTCATCAAAGAAAATGGTTTAAACGTTAAATTATATGTTTCAAACGTTATCATAATGATTTTCGCTTAAATAAACGTTATATAAAATAAAATTATATGAAATGAGTTTTAGAGTAACACAAACATTATGTGTAAATAAATTATATCAATCGTTGGGTATTTCTCACGTTGATTATATCATGTGAACGTTATTGAAATGAAAATATATCAAATAACTTTATATGAAATGAGACGCACCCGCTCTAGATTTTCTCAAGTTTCTAGTTTATTATTTTACTTCAAACATGTTTAATTTTCCACAAGATAAATCCATAAATAAAATATAATTTATGAAAATATTATGCAGCGAAAACAAATCAGTTAACTCGATTTAAATTATCCGTCATTAAAAATCGATTTCAAATCGATTATGGATTTAATCGGATCTCACGATATACCTTCTCAAATAAATTGCTGTTAATTTCCCTTTGCCGTTAAATACGTAGAAGTTTCTTTTATTAGTCTTTTAATCCGAATCTGATGGTCTAATCTCTTAGCTAATCAACTTAAATACGGGTCCGGGCCGAAACTTTTGAGTGTCCCCTACTCCTTATTAGTTCTGAATCCATAAATTCTGACTGAGTCGGGACAACTGTCCAACCGTTCTGTTACCAATTGTTAGTTCGTATCACTAACTAATCTTGAGTCCGTAAGTGATAGAGAAGAAACACCCGAAACGTCGGCCGAAGCTATGGGTTTCGTGCTTAGATAGTACGAAAAGCCGCGTCCTAACTGTGGTGCTGTAGATGAAGTAAAGCTGAGAAGACAAAACTGCGAATATCGAACTTAGGCTGAGGCCGCACTACGATTTTTTTTCAGCAAGCGATTAATCGCACGCTTGAGACGCACATATTACGATTAAAAATCGCTTAAACGACTCTACCGAACGTTCTATCGAATACTGACCAAAAAACCGCCCGCGGTCAATACCAGTGCGTGCGCGTCAAGTAAGTTATATAGATTACAGTTTTGCCGCGGCTTTTACCCGCGAGCATATTGTAGCAAATCACGGTTTTAAAATCAGTCGCGAGAAAAAACCGCAGGTGCGGCCGCTTGTATTAGTTTTCTAGGGGCACAAATTCACGCGATTAAAAACCACAGCGGTTTAACCGTAGTGCGGCCTAGGCCTTAGGCAGATAATTTATAAAAACATATCTGTCAAAATGCGGTCTCCGCATCATAAAGCTTTTGGGCACGCATACACGCGTTCGTCACGATCATATTATGTCACTAATTTAATGGGAAAAGCGGAAAGCACCCTCTGACCAATCGCCCTCGTTACAACCATGTTTTCAGGTTCGCCAAAATTTAAAGACATCTACAGGGTGTTAGGGACATCGACGCATAAACGGATACCATGGGTCCAGGACATGATTCTGGACCACCCCGTGTTGGAATTTTTCGTCGGTTTTTTCCTATTTTTTTATTTTTATAAGTTTTGTTTTTTTTAATAGTGAGGCGCGCTTAAAGTACTATACAGGTACTGTGGTACTGGGCACAGTATTTAGGTATACGATGACCTTTCATTATAAACATCTAAGAAGACACCATTTCTTGTTTTATTTACATTGCTACTTTTAGTGAAAGTAGTGAATTAATTACTTTTTTATTAAAAATCTCATTGGGTTAGGTAAGAATAACGATTATGAACAGGCTAAAGTGAAAAAAAACTCCAATTTTTTTTTTTAAGTTTTGATAATTAGGAAAAATCCGACGAAAAATTCCAACACGGGAGGGTCCAAAATCATGTCCTGGACCCGTGGTATCCGTTTGTGCGTCGATGTCCCTAACACCCTGTATGTTAGATCGATGATCGCTCTGATTAGATCACAGTCTTGTCGATTTCGGTCAGATATTTAATTAATTGACAGAAATCGATTAATATTTATTGTAAACTGGTGTGTCCGGTAACCGGGCGCGTGAATTTAGAACGTGTTAATTATTTTGCTAGTGAAGATAAATCGGAAGAGTTTTTATTGAAAGTAAGTTATCATGTTTAAAGTGTTAAGTCTAGCTGTAATTTTTAACATAAAACATTACATTAATAAGTGTTTAAAATAAATCTTGAATGCATTTTTGCACAAACATTTCAATTTGTTTACTATGCGAAGTTTTAATAACACAGTCATAAGAGAAAACCTGTTTTGTGTACTCTAACAGATTCCGTTTGCAATTTTTCAACTTTCGACTTTTTCTATTAAAATATAAATTAGGTGAAGGCCACTTTAATCCTGTTCTACATATGTCGAGAACCTGTAAATAGAATAACAAACTGCATTGGAAATTAAACTGCAGTGTTTATTTTGCGCTTATTGAATTTTCAAACAAAAAAAAATACTTTCAATCAATTACTGTTGGTCTAACATCCGGTTAAAAAATGTATTTCCTCATCTGTTATTCGATAATGTTCACACTATACCCTAGAAACTAAACGACGGCATTTTGTCTATAGGTTGCCTAATTATATCGCCTACCGATAATGTTAATTTATAAAAAAACTTCCATAAATTATATTTTATGTCAATTTTTATAAATTAATATCTAACATTATCTGATCGAATATACCCCAAGAATGGAAAAAAATAGTTGTCAATTTCTATCGAACAATTTAGTTGCCGGGTCTATACCACCTGTATTTGTGCAGAAGTAAAAATGTAGTATTCTTATTTTTTTTTTAATTCTTGGGGTACATTCTATCAGATAGTGCTCGATTCCATAAATAATTGATAATAGAGGTTGATCGAAAATAATTTATGTCAATTTTATAGTATGAGTTCAAAAATACCATGTTTGTCGCAGCAATCAATAGATACAATAAGAGACATATTTTTATAAGGGTTCATACATTCCTTGGATGTAACGATGGCAGATCAATCCAAGGTAGCCATGCCACAAAATAATTCCTAGATAATTCCCGTCAAGGTCGGTACACTGGGTACTATTTTCGTATTAATTGAAATAAATACACAAGTGCTCAGTTGTAATGTGCACAACTGTTCAGATTTTTACGAGACAAGTCTTTAATTCCAATTTATGATTACGTTATCACCGCTTAATAATTTTGTTTATGTTATTTTGCTGATTTGTTCCTCTTTTTGAAAGCTCAAAAATGTAGGTAAACATAGTTTATTCAAATCAGTTAACAATTATAACTGAAGATAACAATAAAATCAAATAAACTTAAATTACCATAATTCACTTGTCAAGTTTACACTGCCCTTTTAAAGCCACAAACACGGATAAACCAATGTTGCCTGATTACTAAGAAACAATCATACATTAACAGCTTCTTGCTTAAATTCACACTTAAATAAGATAAACTACACTCATAGACAATTACGCATGATGAAAAAATATGAGTAATTTTACAAACAGTAAAGACTGACGCACTATGTAATTGTCCAAGGTCTGAGAAAAACTCCAATTCCTCACCGGTTACAGTACATAACAAATTTTTTCAACACTATCATAAATAATGAAGTTTTCTTGACGTAAATAATTCTTCTTTCATATCATTCATGTGTCTAGTAAAAAAAAAACATTTTCTTTCTTTCTCACAAGTCTTTATATTTTTCTTTAGATTTTTGCTGACTCTTTTTCTCCATCCATCAACGTTTTGCTACCTACCTCCATTTTCTTTTATATCTTAATAAGTTATACATCTAAAACTTAAAAACTCACTAATAAGCACAAAGAGATTACTAATTTTATAATTACAAAAAAAAAACATTTATCCTCAATACCCATGAAACTTGTCCTGTTGTCAACAAAATGCCTGGTCACCACACAATCGGTAGCAATCGACTCCGGCGCCAGTTATTTGGCGCTATTTACTGCTAGGCTTTCAAATGAAGTGACGCCATTTTATTGGATCAACTACTACAATAAATCTAATAGACCAACCGTTTTGGCGTACAATAGTGATACAATAAATTGTGCTTTTTTTTCAGCTATAATTGTGGTTACACGTGTGCAGGTAGCAAATAAAACGACCCAAAAAAGAAATGCACAACTGTATTCAGAATTTATAATTATGATTATGTAGTGATTCTGGTTGAAATCATAACAGAACACTTGCAGTGATACGTGACGCGGGTTCCATTCCTGCATGAAACGGAACTTTTTATATTTCCATGGTCTACAAGTTGTTGTTTCGGGTCTGGACTCTGGGTGTTCGTTTGCATTTTACAAAAATAATTCAGATGCAAATTTCAGTAGAGTCAAGAAGCAGTTGAAAAACAGCGGAGACCTATACACCCTTTTTTTTTTTTAAGGTGGTAAAATCATCGAATGAGTCCTTCCGCCCTGGGTGGGGCGGAAGGGACTGTCAAACTCTTACTGGCTAAAATCCACCCGTGTTCCTTCGGATGCCTTTTACGTTCCGGGGCCACGGTATCCTGTGTTAAGAAAAACCCGCGACCCCAGCAGGCATTTGGCCCCATAAGGGGCCCCGTCAGTCTGCTGACAACTCCCCGAAGGCACGCGCGAAACACGACACGACGTGCCACCGACTCGGGCTTGGTCCTCGGTCGGACGGCGAGCTACCCATTGCTCACCGTCCACAAGCCCGCTCCGCCGCTGTGCCCTCTGCTATTCAGAGGGACACGCGTTGGAGCGTCGACCCGACAGGCTATTCGCATACGGGCAAAGAGACCCCTTAGTCACACAGTGCCTAAGGAAGAGTTTTTGCCCGCATCCCAGGGTGCACCGGCCCGAAAAACTGTTCTTCCCCCCGGACGTATCCGAGAGGGAACTCCAGTCCACGGGCGCACGTGGAGGTTTCCTGTCTTAGCACCCCGACCTATACACCCTATGCATATTAATTCACCGTGACACATTCTTCGAAAGCAGCATCCAAGACATTGTATTTGGCATCAACGCTACTACCATCTACATGATAGTGCGAAATATAGTCTTAATACGCCAATCACGTATACCGTATAAATATGTGTATTTTTTGCGGCAACTTAAAACGTGTCAGTAAACCAATAAAAATACAGAAAATAAATTATAAGTATGTAGTCAATTGAACACGCGGGCCCGGGAAAGCGAACGGGTCAAGTTGACCAAAGCTACCGTTTTTCATCAATAGATTTTCAAATTTATACTCTAAAAAAATTTACCTAAAGTAGAAAATCCACTAGGTATAGAGAATATGCTCTACAGGAGTCGATCAATCGACTTCTGCGTTAAAAAAACTTCATCATCATTGTCAAATTCTTCTCCCGCGCTAAACAGAGAAGGGAGTGTCAGACTTTGACTATAACTCACCCACGTGTTCCTTCAATTTCCCTTTGTGCTCCAGGGCCGCGGTAAATTTTCGAAAGAATCCGTGTCCCGAATTCGATAATAAGCCGAGTAATATGTCCAAAGTGTATATTACATTTTTATGACTCAAATGTTGAACCGAACTTTGGCCAACGCGTAAGCCCCGGTGGGTTTTATGAACCAGAAAAATAAACAGTAACTACAGAACTAACAATGTTCCGTAAATCATCCTACAACCAACTAATAATATAAATGTGAAAGTAAGTTTGTTTGTTAGGTAAACAGATAGTTTTTATTCTAGATTTATTGTATAGAATAGTTTTTATTTAGATTTGCCATAACTTTCTAGTGTGTTTCAAGTTGTGTGCTGGCATCGGCTAGTAATATTATAAACGCGAAAATAGGTTTGTTTGTTTGATTTTTCTTTTTCACGCCCAAACCAGTGAAGTGATCATCCTGAAATGCAATACATACGTTTTCAGGTTAACAGATATGGATATAGAGTACCTTTTATCCCGAAAAAAAGTACTGTTTCCAATTAAAACAACAAAAATGTAAAGAAGATTTTTGCTAGAATAGATGGCGCCACAAGTATGATCCGAATTGATTGTTAAATTTTAAAATGCACGCGAGCGAAGTCAAGAGCAAAAGCCAATATTTTTATATGTTTACACAGGTTTCCACGATCTTTCAAAGTATATCTTTTATTTCAAGGGCTCCCTTCTGTTGATAGCCCATTGGACGGCTTGAACAAACATATTACTGTAATAACTTTCATATTTTAGTAAAACATCAAAAAATTTGTTTAATAAAACTTTATGTCTCGATAAATCACTGTAATGGTTTATTTTTTTTTCGCGATATCGAAATAGATTCCGGTCCTAACTTACTATTTCGTAATGTGCGGATGAAATTCCGAAGTTATAAATAAATTGATTAAAAATAAACTATGTGTAAATTAGTAAATGCCTTTTAGGCGCGGTTTGTACAGAAGAAACTTGGTGAGGGCGCGTGGCTGTGGCGGATTATTAACTTACCTAAAATTAATCAAAAAGGAATCTAAAAAGCGGAGTTGAGTGGAAACGCCAGAAACCCGAGGAAGACCTACACTGAAGATCAATGTAGGTCTGGTGAAGGAAAAATTGGTGAAGTGCTTCAGAAAGACCGGGTGTGTAGTACTAGCAATCGACGTGCGTGTATGACCAGATGTATGAATGTGGATGAGGCGAAAGGAGTACGTAAGGATCGTAGCAGATGACGCTCAGTACCTCTACCATGAGTTTACACAGCCAAAACTCGCTAGCGTCTCTGTAAATTATTTGTATGAAATATTGTACAGCGCCCTTAGCGGTCACAGTGAGAATTAAAATTCATACCATGAGCACTGTAGATTACGATTGGTTAAAAACCTAACGTAATTGTTACGACGGTCACTAACGTTTTTCAGCTGTCATCATACAAAACGGTACCATGAGTTACTAACTCTACAGGCGCTAGCGAACGATACGCTTGCTATAGTAGTTACGTAGCTCACTAGCTTTTTGGCGTGTGAAACATGTATCTACATTAAAGTACCTATAAACGTTTTTGAGTCTAAAAAGTCAAAATAATGCTTGCATGAGCTTTTTAGCATAGAATATCTTAGTTTTCGCTTAATTTGGAGACTACAACCTGAATTCCAAGCTTAGATAAGTAAAAGAAAATTTCTTAAAATTAACAGACCCTTTATAGAAGCGTTTGACGATTTGTGCACATTAATGTTGATTTGTAGCGATTCTCACGTCTTTAGACACTTGAACTTGGTTAACTTGATAGGTTACTTATACTTCCACATTTTCAAGTGGCTTGGCACATTTACCTGCGTTTAGGGGAAACTATTTTGGAATTTCATAACTTTACGTTTTTATAATACATAATTGAATACCAAGTAGAAACATTCCTTTTCATGAAATCCACCAATAATTGTAACAGTGAGGCACTTTGTAGTAAATAATCCAAATAATCTATTGTTATAAACTTTCAAACCATACAACGCAGTATCAGTGACACAAGGGCAAGGTCAACGAACAATAGACGACAGTGACGTATTATAAGCCGTTCTCTCTTCTTATTTGTAAGAAAGAAAGAAACAAAACATAAGTAGTGAAGTTAGCAACACGACACCATCTATCGAGCTTACGTTATCGCCTGCGTAAGATTCAATTAATCTCATGGTGCCAGCAATATCGTAATCTATTTGATCCAAGTTAGCACGCTAGCGATTTCGACGATAGCGTGTAAGTTTCCGATTACAACTCATGGTAGAGGTACTGTAGTTTCTGCCTACCCACATGGGAAGAAGGCGTGTGTATGTATTAACCAAATAGTTAGTCGCATAGAGATGTCATTAACGGAAGTTGTTAACGGAAAGACCAGGTAATGTCACTGCCACTAGGTGACCCACCACCCACTGACACTACGCATACGTGACCCACTATGACGGCACTCTAAGGTGCGGGCCACATAGAAAAGACGTAAGACGCAGACGGGGCGGAGACATGTCTCTTCGGCGTCTCTTTCATACAAAATGTATAGAAGCGTCGCGAACGTGAACACACAGAAGAGACGCGTCGCGGGCGCGACTCTCATACATTTTCGCCCGTCCGCGACGCGTCCTCCTCTTACGTCTTTTCTATGTGGCCCGCGCCTAAGACGCTATGCGACATAACTATTTAGCTAAGCGACATAAGGCGACGATTTGCTAAGCAACTGGTGGAGCTAAACGTGAACTTACACATTACGTTGTAGCCATATACGTGAGGATTCATTTATTTGTTTCAATCGCTCTTGTGTTACGTCGTGTTTTAAGCCTCAGCTTTAGGTTCATTTTAAGTTTCTTTGATTATTCGCCGAAGCCACACGTCCACGCTTTGTATCTTGTGTATAAACTGCGCCTAAGATTGCGTGGGAAAACGACGGTGAAGACTTGCTAACAATGTTAAAACATTGAGATTGATCGCCATTCATTAGCGAAGGTCTAGACATTATAGCCTTTAAGACGAAACAACGAATCTTCTGTTCTGAAGCCTCTAAAGAGAGGCTAAACAAAAGAATTAATTTCTGAACTACTTGTAAATGGAGCATTAGGCAGCTCGTTCAGTAATTTGCAAGTAAAATATTAAGAAGTTTTATAGGCATACCTACAAAACATCACTCTGCAACTCCTGAAAGGTTACGCAAAAGTGTATCTATATCCAGTTTTATTAATTCTTATGTAATAAGAGGCGACCCTATTGCCTTCAATAGAGCACAAATCACACAAAATGGTTGCTACTGAGAAAAACTTAATGGAACATTTGATAACATCTGCATCAGCAGCCAGCGTCACGCTCAGTAGTAGACATATTTGCCTAAGTCAAAAGAAGTCAGTTTTTTATCATCATTCAAAAAGTTTTGTATACCTAGGAATTAAAACATCACCTTGAAGAGCTACTAGTTGAAAACCCAAAGAACAAACGTTTCAATATCCCTTAGAAAACATACTTAGATTACGTTCCATGATTTACGCACAAACAATAAAAATATTGTCAATGTTACATGACATCACTTTCATTTACGCAGATCGTAAATATTTATTTTAATGTAATGGTCTTGTGGGCACACTGCGGAAACGAACTTTGACAAGCAATCAGTAAATAAATTATCTCCTAACGTCGATTCTTATGTCTTTAGTTCGAAAGGCGAGACTTTCCAAGTAATGACAAATAGCAAATGCAAAGTTACACAGTGTAAGAAAATCTAGACAATACATAATAAATTAAAACGAGTTTATTACACTATGAAATCTTAAAATCATGTAATGAGGACTAATCTGAGCAGTTCCAAAAATGTCCGCTTGGGCAGCGCCACTGCCTCTGGAGACAGCTGTCAAACTATCAAACTCTCTACAATGAGCAGTTCCAAAAATGTCCGCTTGGGCAGCGCCACTGCCTCTGGAGACCTGTCAAACTATCAATCAGATTAGTCCTCATTGCCAGAACCATATCTGTCACATCAAGTTCGACGAATGAAAAATTCTTTTTATAGGGTTCAATACTTCAAAAGAAAAAAAAGTAACCCTTATAGGATCACTTTGAGGTCCGTCTGCTCGTCTGTCAAGAGTCTTGTTCTCAAGAACGTTCGGAGGTATCAAGCTGAAATAAATATCAAATACTCTATACTAGACCGCAATCCTTTGGAGCAAAGAAAAAATATAAACTTTTAAGTCAACGCAATTAAAAAAAATCGGTGGTTTATGCCGCATATTTTGACGGTTGCAATGTAATCAATTTCTAAAGTTATACCTAGAATCATGGGCAACAAGAGACCTTACAGTATAAATAAAGGAAGTAAATCCGAAATATGGTAATTTATAGCTATTACATATTAATTGCGCAGTGGAATTGGAGCAGTGGTGGCCCAGTGGTATTGGCCTCGACTTACGAGTTGTAGGTCGTGGGTTCGAACCCAGTCAGGCGCATTACTTTGTGTAATTTATTTCAACACCACTGCTCTCAAAACGGTGAAGGAAAACATCGTGAGGAAACCGGCATGTCCTAGAACCAAAAAATTCGAAGACATGTGACATCTACCAATCCGCACTGGGCCCGCGTGGTAGATTACGGCCCACTCCCTCTCACAAACATTTAAAGGCTGATGATGACATATTAATTGTCACAGAAAAAAAACCACCGAAAAATTAGGTTATAGGTTAAATTATTTTGAACTGCGGAACCCTTCATAGGGTATGGTTAGACACGCACTTGTCCAGTTTTTTTCTTTTTATCTTATTTCCAACCAGTCTCATCGTGCACTCCGTGACGATAATCTTGACATTAGTAACGCATTAGAAAACGGTCTGGCCTGAGAAAGTGTCTGCTTGACACTGGAGAAAATTGTTCAATAATGACACAGCCATTAGGAACCTGATGCACCCAGTATTTGTATTCTGGAACTAATTTAATGATAGAGAAGCTAGGCTTTATAATTTTCTAGATAGAAAGTGCTTTTCTCGAAGGATTTATTTATGGTTTAACCTATAAACTATGTCTTCATATTTTTCTTAAAAGTTGTTCACCAAAATAAAATAGGTAAATAAAACTATCTGTCTTCTCGAGGCGGCAAACTATAATTACTTTTTTTTTATTGTGGTAAAATCATCAAATGAGTCCTCCCACCCCGGGCAGGGCGGGAGGGACTGTCAGACTTGTACTGACCAAAATCCACGGTGTCCTTCGATAGCCCTTTACGTTCCGGGGTCACGGTAATGAGATAAGTCCCGCGACCCCGGCAGGCTTTGGCCCTCTAGAGAGGGGGCCCCGTCATTATGCTGACGCTCTTTGAGGCGCGCGTGGAACACAACGCGCCGTCGATCCGGGCATGGTCCAGGTCGGGCAGCGAGTTGCCTTTTAGCCTTTACTCGCCGTCCGCATGCCCAACTATAATTACTTTCCATTTTTTCCACAATATTTTATGACAGAACATGCAAGAACTGACGTGTATCTTATCACAAAGAAAAGAACAGTAAAAATAAGTCCTGTCACTCATTAAACTATTTGCGACGTTGCCAGAATGCACCTATCATTCAGAAACTTGGCAACGTCGTAATTCATAGTCAAATATCTCGTCGACCAACATCTCAAAATCACCGCTACTCAATCGATCGTTAACCCTTTAACGTTCACTGCATTAACCCTTAAGAGTATTATCGGTAAAAAATGTCAATTTACATAAAATCGGGGTTTTTTTTTAAGTTAAATTAGTACAAATTGCCACGAAATTATTAAAAACTAATTTTAGTACCGCATTAAATGCATATTGCATTTGTATAGAATAAAATTGAAAAACATTATTAAATATCAAAATGAAAGCTTATTTTGTACTCATATTTCTGAGATTATACGGGAAGAAATTATGAATCAACAATGAGTCGTAGAAGCCTGGAAGAAATACGTGGTTAAAAGGAAAGGTACCGTTATTGTTATTGTATGAATAAAAAAGTATTATTTTAATTCATTAAGTACCTAACCTAAAAATTTTTTTTCTACCTAAATTTGACAAAATAAAACATCATTTTATTTAATATTAAGGCTGAAATAACTTTTAAAAAATACACTAGTTTATAAGTGGAGTTCAGGCAAACAAAAATCAGTAAAAAAAACTTACATAAAGTTATTTTATCGACAGTGTACAATTTCAAAGTTACTAATAAATTACGCAGCGCCGAGCTTTGTGGGCCAGTTCTATACAAACACAAAATACAGATATGCTTAATGCGATACTAAAATTAGTTTTTAATAATTTCGTGCCAATTTGTAGTAATATAACTCTAAAAAACCCCGATTTTATGTAAATTGACATTTTTCACCGATAACACTCTTAAACGCTACGGTAATAATTTAAGTGACCACAAACGTGGTCCGTCTAATTTCCCGCGTGCTAATGGTTCCGTTGAATGATGTGGTCAACGCAATAATTATGTGTAAACAACATAAATTAAACAAGCCGAAACGTAGGGCTCGTGTTTTTATGAAGGTGTTTAAAGTTACGGTGACTTTTATGTTGTTGAAGTTTGAAAGGAAAACCATCGATGAAAACGGGTCAATCTTCCAGATTAAGCCGCATTTGCTGAGGTTGATCTGTGGATGGGTGACCATCCATGTGCGAAAGCAAATAAAGCCGTTGGTCCTGGCTGTCATCTGTACATATTTGACAGTTGTTACTGGTAGTCAGAAGATCGAAAGTCAGACAACCAGTCTTAGCAAGGAGTATTGTATTATTCAAATTCTGGGTTGTGGAGATCGATAGGCAGTCGCTCCATGGAAAATTCCGCTGTATCCGGTTAGACTGGAAGCCGATTCCAACATAGTTGGGAAAAAACTAGGCCGATGATGATGGTGTCCTCACTCGAAATCCAGGCGTCTGGTCACCCTACATAGGAATTTCCTTTGATGATTCCAATGCACAGTTTTTGTTCGAGAACAAAGAGTATAAAATCCACAGAAGGGGCTGTTTAAACAGTGAACAATACTGCCTAATGGTTTGTCATCATACTTGGGAAATTCATATGGAAATCCCTTTACAAAGGTTATGTATAATTATCTTATACTCGTGTATGCGTCTTGGTTTGAAAATGACTACTTTATTGTATTGGAAACATTGAAGGATGACTTTGGCATAATAATTACTTGACTGCATAATATTAATAAGTTAGGTACAAATATTTTTTGTCAGTTCAAATCTATGATGCATGAGTGTTATAGCGTTATACAGGGTGTAATAGAAAATATTTAACTGATTTAATGTGAAGATAACACATATGTGTTATCTTCACATTAAATCCATGTGGTGACACGAAAGGCAACTATAACTTATTAAATGCTTAGATTTAATCTGCCAACTAATAGGTAATTTCTATCGTTTAAAATACTACGTGCAATGCCTTTAAAAAGAAATCAAATGGGAATCAAGTTAGAAGTTGAAAGTAATTACTTCAATATACACGGAATCAGGAATGTTGCTTATCTGTTCTTGTAGAAGTTTGTACGATTTCACAATCTGAACTTGCTTTTATCTGTAAGGAGATACATTAGATGTGTCTCGAAATTGGCCAATTAAGTAAAAGTTGTATAAACTTAGACTAATTCTGATATAGACATCATTTGTTTTTATTTTGAACTAGCTTTCATACTTTTGCCAGCATGTTTTTTTTTTCCCTTATGATTGTGATACAGGCATAAAATATTCGATATGTAGGAAATCGGTGGTGGAAACTAGCAAATTGATCGAAGCGCGCGATGTTGCAGCTATGTGAAATAACTTGGGACTCTCGGGAGTGACGTGTATATTTATAATCACTACATAGTATAAAATTCTGTAGAAAAATTGACAATTAATTCCTTTTTTCTACCATTGGAGGCCGATTTTAATTTTGAAATTTAAATGGGACCGACTTTGAGATACACTCTTTCCAATAAAAAAGAATTTTTGAAATCGGACCACGTTAGGAAAAGTTATGCGTGGCCATACATAAAAAAAATATACATGAAGAATTGAGAACCTCCTTTTTTTTCGTCGGTTAAAAACAAAGTCGCTTATTCTGTCTGTCCCTATGTATGCTTAGATCTTTTAAACTACGCAACAGATTTTGATGCGGTTTTTTAATAGATAGTGTGATTCAAGAGGAAGGTTTGTAAAACATGCCTAATATAGTAGAGATTACACCCGTGCGGAGCCGGGGCGTGTCGCTAGTAATATTTTTATATATTATAAGTACTATTTTTAATGAAGAACAAGCCGAAAATGTTTATCAATATAATTAAGTTGACAGATCTCATAAGTTCCGAAAATCTGCAGCGGTAACTACGTAAAACTTATTACAAACTTTAAAGCAAAAATGTGTCAGAAGATATATTCAAATTGCAATTACTTGGTTTCTCAGAGAGACTTGTATATTGTTAATGATGTACGCAATGTCCTGTTTATGTTTATTTTACTGACACAACACGAGAAAGTTTGTTGTGCAAGTAAAAGTTTCTTAATCAAATAATTTACGACGTATTTTATTTCAAAAGTTTATTGCTAAAATGACAGAAAGTGGTTAAAATAAGTGGGACGTGGTTAACATTTAAAGCTTTTGTCTTCGAACTCCTAAAATTTTAATTTATGAATGATTGAAAGCTGACCGCCGACTGGAAGATTAGTACAGATACCGGCACGGTTCTTGAGCGCTCGGCGTAAGAGTGGGGATCGCTGGATGCGCATCGTACACTTATCGACACGCACAATAAAAACGCACAATAAAACAAATAAAACGCACAAAACAACGAATCCCGAACGGCGGCTATGACGCGATGCGCTACGGCACGCTACGCGGACCAATCACTACACTTTCCCCGCCCCCTTCCTCACTTCATCTACCAAAGGGACCTAATAACTCACTTCTGCGCAGATGAAAGTCAGCGCTCAAGATCCATGCATAGGCATAATCAACCATGTGTCTTCCCACAGCTGGGACACTGGGAGTGAGCTACAATTCGCCACGAGGGCCCAGTGCGGTTTGGTAGAAGTCACATGTCTTAGAATTTCCGGTTTCCTCACGATGTTACCCTTCACAGTTTTGAGAACAGTGGTGATGAAACAAGTTTCATAAAGTAATGCGCTTGCCTGGGTTCGAATCCACGACCTACAACTTGCAAAACGAGGCTGGTACTACTGGGCCACCACGGCTCTTACAGCTAAAAACCCTTTCTAAACTTAATTTGTTTTTATCGCATAATACAAAAAAAACAAGTTAAATGCCTACTTTTTTATGGCAGTTTTCAAGTACTTCTTAGAACTTTTCACCCACAATTTGATTGTCCATTTGTAGAACCCTCTCCTTATAAAACACATACATTGCCAACTAATCTGCGCAAGAGTAGGTGTATGTATGCCTGCGATCATTAATAACAACATGTATGCATAGAAACGTTCCACGAGTTCAAAACGACTTCGTAGAAGTCGTTATATCGAATTACTTTTATGATGTCGACGACATTCGGACAGAAACTACTTTTATTGGCATCCAATTTTCGGATTTACATTGTAAGTAGGTAACCTTTTTGCGGTTTTATGATCCTGGTCACCCAGATTTAGAAAGTTACGAGGACACCATTTTAACTTTAAAAAAATGTATTGGTTTGGTACATAAAATTCCTCAGATTTTGCGCTAGCACAAGAAGTGCGCGACAGTCTCTCTTTTCCCATATTTTTACTCAATTTTATGGCTTCTTGGAAGGAAGGAAGACTGATTGTGCTGTTACTATTATATGAATTGTCTATTATAAATTGTCTAAGTTTATATGTTTCGTTTTCACGCCAAAACAGTGAAACCGATTTTCACCATCATCTTCCTGCCCTTATCCCATTCTACTTGTGGTCGGCGCAATACTTTTTTTCTTCCATTCTCCCCTATCAGACGTCACAGTATCATTTACTCCTTTTTCATTCATATCATTCCTTAGACAATCCATCCATCTTTTCTTTAGCCTTCCTCTTCCTCTCTATCCATCAACATTCATACTCATCACTCTCTTAGTCACGTGAGTCTCATCCCTCCTCATCACATGTCCATACCAAGACAGACGATTCCTTTTCATTTTTTCTGTAACAGGCGTCACTTTCAAACTTCCCCTTTTAAACTCATTCCTTACTTTATCCATTCTTTCTTTTAAAACCGATTTTAATGATATTTATTGGTACAGAGATAGCGCGCACCCTACAGAAGGCAATAAGGCGACAGCTAGTTCACTTCAAGTATCCTTAAGCGCCTACAATTGTATTAACTTTACTTTTCATACATAAAAACCAAATTCGGAGCAAAAGACCAATGGCCAAGAAACTTAAATCATCATAAACAATTTCATCATCATTGATAAGCCCACCATTTAAGACATAAAGGCACACACACAGCTTACAGCGAATACTTCGTACAAAACAAATAAATCAAATTGACGTTATTTAAATTTTGACATTCTGAAAGGTTGATTTAAACCATTTATGGAGATGCTCGTTAAATTCGGATAAATATTAATTAAAAAGGTCGATAGGCTGATATGTATTTAGCTGACTTGAATGATGAATGAAATCTGAAACGGAATATTAACTGCAGTCTATAAAATTGCTGAAAGCACAGTTCGTTGTGGTTTTTAATTGGTGATACACAACTACTAATTTAAATTGATTAGAATAGGCTATTTGACAGTATCAATAAATTATAAATCTAATTAGTCCGTTATTTAGAGTTTTGAAAAATAACGGACACATATTTTTTCTTACGTAAAATCAATGAATATTTACCAAGATATAACACATCAAGACTTGAGAGTGGGGGCTCGTGACGTCAGAATTCAGTAAAAAATGTACTAAATTGTGACGAATTGGCAATTTTGAAAGCATCATATCTCCGTCAATTTTGGTTTGCGTAAAAAAAGAAAAAATACGGGTCAAATATTATTTGATAATCTGACGGATTAATTATTTTTTTTTAGTCAAATAGCCATTATACCTTACCATAGATACGATAGAAAAAGATTTCTGATAAAATCTATCTATCATCATCACCATATCAGCCAATTGCAGCCACAGAGCGCCAACCATCCCGGTCTTGGCAGTCCGCATCCATCCGCTGCCAGCCACATTCTTCAAATCATTGACCAGTCTTACTGCAGGGCGTCCTACACTACGTTTGGTCTCCACTCTAACACAATGTCTGCTCCATCTACAATCTGTCCATCTGTAGACATGGGCGGCGCTCGACCACTTTAGCATGCTAATTCTACGCACAATGTCGGTGACTTTAGTTCTCTAGCGAATGACTTTTTTTTTAGCGTGGTAAAATCATCAAATGAGTCCTCCCACCCAGGGCAGGGCGGGAGGGCCTGTCAGACTTGTACTGACTAAAATCCACGGTGTCCTTCATTAGCCCTTTACGTTCTAGGATAACGGTAATGGTATAAGTCCCGCGACCCCGGCAGGCTTTGGCCCTCTAGAGGGGCCCCGTCATCTTACTGACGCTAATTGAGGCGCGCGTGGAACACTACGCGCCGTCTACCCGGGCATGGTCCATGGTCAGGCGGCGAGTTGCCCATTACTCGCCGCCCGCATGCCCGACGTCCGATGCCGTGGGCGTCTACCACTGCGGCTGGGGCGGAGGTAGGACGCTGTCCTCTCTCTCTAGCGAATGACTTGCGAAATCTATCCCAAACCAAGCATTGCTCTCTCCTTTGCCACCCTGAGTTACCCGGATTTCTTTTTAATTTTTTGAGTGTCCACGTTTCGACTCCGTAAGTTAATACGGGTAGGAAGCACTGGTTATAGACCCTAGTCTTAATGGATTGTAGAATCGACAATTCAAAAATGAAGATAAAAGCCATTTTAAGTCAGTACTTCCTCAATTGGTAATTCAGATTACCATACCTATCCACTCCTAAGATATTGCTCAGAAAACACAAATCACGCTGAAAAAATCCTCAAATCTTGAAAGAAAATGTGAAAAGAATAAAGTAAATACAAAGTTTATTATAACAAAAAAACCGGCCAAGAGCGAGTCGGACTCGCCCATAAAGGGTTCCGTAGCAGCAAGTAATAACATACTATAAAAGTTCTTGTAGTTGGTTCCAACTTTGAAAGGTTTACGATTTATGACGTATTAAAAAAAAAAAACTTGAGAGGTGTCAAGTTTTTCTCCACTCCACTCCACTCCACTCCACTCCACTGCACTGCACTCCACTCCACTGCACTCCACTCCACTCCACTACCTATTATAGCTGTAAAAATGAAGTTGACAAACTTACATTTGCAGTTGTTCTCCGATACATTTTGTTTAGGAAAATGTTATCCCAGTACGTTTTATAAGTTGGTCAACTATTACTCGTAAACTTGTAAAGCCCACTTAGTCATGATAATTTTCTTTTAAACTTCGTTATATATACTACTATTGTAAATTTTTTCACACCCCCAAACATAACCGTTTAGCTGGTAGAGGGGGGGGACACTCGAGTAGGGCAAAAATTAGCACTTTAAAGCTTAATATTTCACAAACGAATCTTTTTATCAAAAAATTGTTGATGGAAACTACCAATATTTTTTAAAGGCCTATTTAATGATACCCCACACTAAGGGGTACGCGAGAAAAAAAAAACATCCCCGCTTTACGTGTACAGGAGGTACCCTAAAAAAAAATATTTTACGAGATTTTATTTTACCACTTTTTTGACGCAACAAATCCGTATATTTACACCAAATTACAGCTTTCTAGTGCTGGGCGTCTCTGAGCTAAGCTGCGGACAGACGGACGGACGGACGGACGGACATGGCGAAACTATAAGGGTTCCTTGTTGACTACGGAACCCTAAAAATGAGCTTTAACATATTCCTTTTGAATATAAAATGGTGGATCGTGTATTTAAAAGAAAAAGAAATGGCGGTAAAAATACAAGGATTTTTCCGTAAAGTGAGCAAAATGAATCATTTCGGATTTTCCCTTCAGAACGGTAATACTGGATATCAATATTAATGTTTCGGAATCCGTTTAAAGGGAATTTGAAATATTTGAGTTTGAAGGCTTTTCTTATGATCTGATTTTTAGATCCGACGTAAAAAGGCGACCTGAGAAAGAAAAGTAGGCACTTAAATCAATCATGTGAAAGATTTTACTCAAACCCAAATTCCAAATAATTCTTCAATAAAAACAGATTGATTTTTTTCGTCCCAAATCAGACATATTTATGAGATTCATGTAATTAATATATCGGAACTTGACAGTGCCAAATATTAATGAGCTCAACTGTACACTTGTACAGTTTAAAGTTTATTTTTTTATTTGCTATTTGTTTGCTTTTTATCTGACCCAGAATCAAAGATGAAACCTTAGATGAAGCAATCTCACTCAGAAAAACTGAAACTCCTGCGCACCGAAGGAACACAGAAACTGTTGGTTCCGAAATTCGACACGGCCTTGCTAGCGACTGTCACCGCCAGTGGGATACAGCAATCCCACTGGCGGTAATAGGTTACGGCTTAGCAGCCATCACCGCAGTTCACAGCCTCCGATGAGAAGTTGAAAGTCACGATAGATTCCCCATTGTTTAACAGTTTCCCATTGTTGGTCAATTCACAGAATCAGCTCAATAACGAAACAAAACCTCAAATCAGCGCGATCCAAGAACTAATCTCTAAATTATAATAAGACAAAGTCACCAGTCAATACTGTGTCAGTAAACCGACACCACATACCGACATGTTGACGAAAAATGACAATGACGTCATAATGTACATTCAAGAATTTATGACAGACCCTAAAATAACAGTCATGTCATGTTCATGCCCTTGAAGGACGGGTCGTATGTAATGTACTGGTTAACCGGGTAATGTTCATAAATACATCATGTTACGTACAATTTTGTGTATTTTATTCTGGTCGGATGTGTAATGGCGATGTGGTAAACAGAAAATAAATATCGCTGAAGGAAACTGTATCAATAAAGTTCTGGAGACTAAAATAGGATAGGTTGGAAAGGGCCCATTCTACAAGTAGGTTCATAATTATATTGTGTGGCTCATCAGTATTATCATCATCTGCTTAGCCTTTTTCTCTATTTGCTTCCAAGGATTGTATAAAACAACAACCCTTAGCTACTTGTGACGAATTTACACATAAGTTGATTTAAGTGACGAATTAACTAGGTACGTTGTGTTGACAAAAAAAATTGTCGTCGGCCTAATTCGTTAACCTGCTAAATACGTTTTTGCAAAGTTTACAGGACGAAGAAAAAACTGAATAATATCTTTATTAGTTTAGCAATCAAAATTTTGAAAATCCCGTTGGCGTATATATTTTTTCTTGATATTTTAAAAACATAATATCTAACAAAACCTAAACACATTTTACAAAATTAAGGAAAACAATAATTAAGCAGTTTTTCGAAGTGAAGTTTCAATTTGGTTGAGGACTTAGCAGTTTTTTTTACTTTTTAGTATGGTAAATTAATGGTATTAATGGTGTATAGATAATTATTTTAACTGTGCAGTTAAACGAATTCAATCAGTAATCAAAATATTAATTATTAAAAATTTAACAATCAGTCTTCTTTAATAGGAAACAGGATTAAAATATCTAAGCTGAACTCTTCATCGGTGGGAGGGGTTCGCATCGGCGAGAACGATGAAGTACTTGGGACTCGTCCTCGAGAGCCAGTGGAACTTCAGGGAGCACTTCCTGTATTTGGCCCCAAAGCTGAACCGGGCAGCAGCCGCCCTCAGGCAACTCCTGCCCAGTCTCAGCGGGCCAAACGCCTCCTGCCAGAGGTTTATGGCTGTACGGATGATCCGAGGATACCGCACGATCACCGGCGAATCGGCCAACCTCCTTGCCGGATTACTGCCCTGGGATCTGTAGGCGACGGCTCTCCAGCGCGTCTATGAGTGGCGCTTGGAGGCGCATCGCTGGGGCGAACCCCCGCTGCTTCGACTTCTCGAAGCGCGGAGGGAAGAGCTCCGGCGCGATCTCAGGGCAGTATGGAGGGAGCGACTGTTGCAACCAAGGTCCGGGCACGCTGCAATCGCAGCGGTAAGACCCCTCCTTGAGGAGGCTGGATAGGCGTCACGGCGTCCTGACCTACTGCCTGACGCAGGTCTTCATCGGACACGAAAGTTTCGGCAGGTACCTGTGTCGGATAGGGAAGGAAGAAAGGCCTGGGTGTCACCACTGCGAGATCGCCCGGAGGACACGGTGGAGCATACGGTGCAGGACTGCCCCGCTTGGGCAGAACACCGCCGCGCCGCGTCCTCACGACGGCGATAGGCGGCAACATCTCGCGCCCGGCATTGGTCGAGGCAATGCTGCGGGGCGAGACGGAATGGGAAGCAGTCAGCTCCTTCTGCGAAGCAGTCATGCTAGCGAAGGAGGAGGCGGGACGCGTAAGGGAGAGTACAGCGTCCATCTCACAGCCTAGCCGCAGTGGTAGACGCCCACGGCGTCGGACGTCGCAAGACGATTTCCGGCCACCGTAGGTGCGGGCGGCATCCGGGCGCCGAGTAATGGACGACTCGCTGTCAGACCATGGACCATGTCCGGGACGACGGCGCGTTGTGTTCCACGCACGCCTCAAAGAGTGTCAGCACAATGACGGCTTTGGACCCCCTTAGAGGACCAAAGCCTGCCGGGGTCGCGGGACTTACGAATACCGTGACCCCGGAATGTAAAGGCTATTGAAGGACACTGTGGATTTTAGTCAGTACAAGTCTGACAGTCCCTCCTTCCCTGCCTTGGTTGGGAGGACTCATTTGATGATTTTACCACGATAAAAAAAATGCTAAACTCTTCATAAACTATCAGTAATAGTTTTAATATACGTTATTATAATGTGTTGTCTGTCTTGTAGTATGTGTTGTACTCCTAAGTATTTTATTATTATTAATGACAGCTATTAAATATTGTTTTACTACTGCTTCTGTATCACAATCAATTAATTATTACAACAATAAAATAAAATAATCAATTTTCCCAAACGGTACGTGAGTTTGGGAACGTTGTCAGTGCAAAACTGAGGCCTAAACAGGATTTAGCAGGTTTGCGTTGTGGAGATTGGCTAGTGATAAGAAAGCAGTTTTTCGGGCATAGCATTTGTCACCTTTTTAGTCTGATATCGCTGGTATTTCTTAAATGCTAAGGTAGATATTAGGCTGAATTTTCGAACTGCATCAAAAAGTAAATTTTGCCAAAAATGGACTTAGCAGGTTAACGAATTAGGCCGACGTTGTGACGAATTTACAACAACCCAATCTTACAGCATAGATGCAGCTGAATATCAATATTTTACTTGGAACAACTGCCGATCTTATTTTCAATACTTTCACTAACGACTGGTCTAGTATTCATCTATTTCCATACATATCTCATACGAAATCGATTTCGTTTAAAAATAGCAGATTGATGAAATGTTCCTTCCTTCTTCCTGCCCTTATCCCATTCTACTTGGGGTCGGCGCAACACGTTTTCTTCTTCCATTCTCCCCTATCAGACGGACCTATCAGACTCTCACAGTATCATTTACTCCTTTTTCTTTCATATCATTCCTTAGACAATCCATCCATCTTTTCTTTGGCCTTCCTCTTCCTCTCCATCCATCAAAATTCATACTCATGATTGATGAAATGTTAATATCTCTAAAAAGCACTGAGCAGAAAGACAAAAACACAGAAAACTCCTTAAATGAATCATGCATAAAATACCTAATTAATTAATAAAACAAACAGACAATTTATATCGTAATCAAGGCACGGTAATGGCACTTTCTTATTCAGATAACAGAAGTGCTCTCATCAACAGGATTACGTCTGACCCTTGAGAATTGGGTCAAGTATTGCAAGCGATACTTATCCAATCATGAAAGAATATCTGTACCTGTAGGTACAGAATATTTGAGGCGATGCACAAGTGACTGACGTTAAGCAAATACGTTTATTTTTGAATCGAAAACACAAGTATCCTTTATGGATCATATACACGGGTCGAATTTTCGTTCAATTTGCTGTGTGGCGAATTTTTTTAAGCAATTCGACTTATTTTTACAAGCTATGCAGTTGGCCCCGCGGTGGTGGACGCCAACGGCGACGGACGTCGCAAGACGATCTCCGGCCACCGTAGGCGCGCGCATGTGGGCGGCGAGTAAAGGGCAACTCGCAGTCCGACCATGGACCATGCCCGGGTCGACGGCGCGTTGTGTTCCACGCGCGCCTCAAAGAGTGTCCAGCATGATGACGGGGCCCCCCTCTAGAGGGCCAAAGCCTACCGGGGTTGCGGGACTTATCTCATTACCGTGACCCCGGAACACAAAGGGCCCTGGGTGGGAGGACTCATTTGATGATTTTACCCCGCAACTAAAAAAAACCACTACGACATTCCTATGACATAAAAATCCTAAAAAGAAAAAACAAAGAAATTGAATTGAATAAAGTTATTGAAACTTTTCATTTCAAATAAAATAAGGAAGGCATTGAAGGCGATTGCCATTGTCAAGGGTAATGAGTAAGGACCGTTTAAAAATCTTAAAAGTGATGAGTGATGTTTCAATTTGCAAATCAAAGAAAATCCACGAATAATATCAAAGCGGTTACTTATGAAAATATCGTCAATCTGATTTCCTATCAATTCAGCTCAGGATCATAAAAATTAAAAAGAAAATGGGTCATGAACACAGTCACACATGACTCAATTCTTTGTTCTCAAGATTTTTCTAAACACTCAAATAAGAAATACCTAGACGAAACCTAGATAAACTCCGTATGGCTTTGAAGACGGTTTTATTTTTTAATTCAAGAAAATACTTACGTAGATATACGTAGATGTAATGCCGCGCGCCGTCTGGAAGCGGCAGTTGGTAGCACAAGTGCGAACTGAGCGCACCTCTCCAGTTGGTGCGAGTGATTCAAGTGATCTTTTAATGTCGAGTGGTCTGGGGAACAGAAATAGGGGTACTGAAGTGGGGCCCACATTTTATTTGTAGAATTTTATTTTGTGTTTTTTTTTCCTATTTTTGTAAATTATTTGTGTTTTTTCTTTTTTCTCTGGTGAGTTATTTGCGTTTTTTACCGTTTTTATTTTAAATTTAAAATGTTTTGTTTTTTTTTTTTTGTTCTGAAAATCGGTATTCTATTTTATTATTTAGCTATACGCACTACTGCAACGTTATGAATTCTTCATCTTGACAATTTCACTTTTTCTTAATTTTATTTTCCCGCGTAAATCTACGAATGGAAAAATGAAAACTTAAACATTGTATTAATTTCACTTCATAGTTATTAATCTAACCAGAAATCGATAAATAAAATTAATTATAATTTTCTAATGGTATTTATCAACTAAACTACTACCTTATTACAGTTTTTATTCATTTATTAATTACAACAAAACCCATAGTATAGAATAACTTAACCTAAACATATATTATTAAGATGACCTCCTGGGTTCTAGGTTTTCTTGGCTTCTATTCATACTTTACTATCATTTCTAATTTTCATTAAAGAATAGATAATTTCATCATAAATCACACTCCCAAATATAACTCATGAATTCATGATATAGGTCGGTCATTGACACAGAGTAAAAAAGTCTGCAATTATTTTTTGCTAATCTTTTTTAGTATGTGTTACGCCTCTTTAGTAATCGTAGACATTAAACTGACATGACAGCGGCTCATCTGTCAGCGTAGGCGTCTTCTCGTCATTGATATTGACAACACAGAGTAAATTAATGCAGAAGACCCAATTTGTACTCCGGCGCATAGGTATGGTAGGCAAGCTTCAGAGAAAATATACCCCTTTTGGTAATGACATCACTTCTAAAGAGGTTGAGATTTTTCTTCAGCGTAGGCGTCTTCTCGTCATTGATATTGACAACACAGAGTAAATTAATGCAGAAGACCCAATTTGTACTCCAGCGCATAGGTACGGTAGGCAAGCTTCAGAAAAAATATACCCCTTTTGGTAATGACATCACTAATAAAGAGGTTGAGATTTCTCTGAAGCTGATGTAGAAGCTCGATGCAAATTATCGTCGGTGCACTTGTCAAAACCTTGCAGTTTTGGATTAATTTTTATTGCTTATTAGGTACATAAAAAATATTGCAAATATTCCAGATATCATTAGTGTCTATGTAGTCTGTGGTATTAGTTTTTGCAATCAACGTGTTAATAAAAATTAATGCCATCTAGTGAAACGAAAAAGCAAAAAATGCTCATATTCAGATTTGGCAAGCGCACTACTTTTATGCCATCTATGACAATTTTATTCTACGGCTAGTTTTTGCCAGTTACTTCACTCGTGTTACCATCACAAATTATTTCATCAGATTTTAAAACACGGGGCTGAAATAATTTTGTATTACTTATAGAATTAGTTCAGTAGTTCCGAATAAATTATCGTCTTTATAATTTGAATAATTAGATTGTAGTTCAGATTCATAGGATTTTGCCATTATCTTTTCTTTTATATGTACACATTTTATAATTTCATTAAACGTTACTCAAATTCCTTTAGTTTGAATATTAATTAACCTACATACTTAACATGCATTGTATTTTTTTTTCTATATGTAAGTATAGGTATGATGTAGTATGTCACACTTATTTTTGTCAATGCTAATTAATCATTAATTAGCGAAGTTCATTTTGTCTTTCAATTCTATACTTAAAATTATACCCAGAAATTTTGTGAAAATTAAAAAAAAAAAACATGGATGATACAAAATTATCATTTGTAAGGATTGTAGCAGGCGGTGACGTGTCGTGGGAAAAAGCGAGAGGGCTGCAGTTTTTAGATAAAGTTGAACTTCTGTTTAGTTTAAACGTCATAGCGTTACTTAAGTAGGTATCTATAATCTGGTACCGTTTTGCGTCAAGTATAAACAAGACATATACCTGGCTTATGTCAAACAATGCGATAAAGCTATGTTCAATGCCATAGTTATAACATGACCAAGACCACTCCCATACATTCTTTTGGTCAATGCTATATTCATCAGAATCATCATAAAACCAATCATGACCAAAAATTATATAAATTAAACAATCAAAATGTTTATTAGTCAATATAAAATTAATTGCAAACGGATGTGCTGATCCCACACATTTTTCCTGGCCCACAAACCACCTAAATATGTATGTACTTAAAAGGCCTAACTAATTGGCATAAATAAATTATTTTACGATCATTTTTTAAAGTTTTTTGATGATCGTGTCCGAAAGATTTTCTTTACAAAATAAAGCGTAGAAACATTCTTGTTCCGTAGTAAAATTATGCTGCAAATTCACAATATTAATTTGCTCTTTTACGTATAAATAAAAGAAAAATAATTAAAACCATATTATAACAATTTAATTTATTTTTAATTATTAGTTAATTTATTTTATTTTATTCTATGAATTATTTGATTGTATATTTTATTCATATTTAATTTGATTTTTTGTTTTGGTTGATCGCTAAAAGCTATTATTATTATTTTATTTTTAATAGGATTACTTTATTTTTTCCCACGTTTTTTAAATTATGGTATTAGTATGTTCATTTTATGAGTCATATAGTCGCTCGAAATAAACGCATTTTATTTTATTTATTATTATTTATTTTTATTTTGTACGTTTCTAAGAAAAATGGTCTTGACATATAGGCACAAAATGATCTTAAGAGGGTTCCGTTTTTTTCTTTAGAGATACGGAACCGAATAAGCGCTTGCAGCTTTTGCCCGGTGATTCAGACCATAAAGCTGGTCAAATTTCCTTAAGGAAACTGGCTATCATTGCTAATTGCGTCAACCGATGCGGTATTTGCATGGGAAGTCCAATTTTCTATTTTCGTCGCTTACCAATGTTTACTTAGTTTTGATCACTTTGATGGTCTATTTTGACGTGCATTATACGAGTACATACTAGGTATGTTAGTTTTTATTAATAGTTTTCGGGATTTTTTCTCAATTTTCTTTTTGGTTCCTTTTTTTCCATGTGTAATTTATAATGATCTAGTTTGTGGATCTCAATTACAGCCTGCATGTCCATACAATGTCAGTGAATGTGAATGTACTAATAGCACCACGAATGACTCAAAAAGTTTAACACTACCGATATTTAATATTTGTTTAATATTAAATATCGATAAAAATAAAGATTTTCTCATACTCATAGTTATCCACCCCGGTTTAGCCACAAGTAACGGGTCATTTTCAAATTTTCTTCTAAATTTTCCAAAACAAATAGTTTCGTACAAATATCCTGATATTAAAACAAAAAAAAAACAAACAGCGAAAACTTTGTGGAAATCTAATTTCATACTAACTTAAGTCACGGTTCTAGGTAAAACACTTTATTTACAATATTGCTTCCAGATTACAACATTTAAACAAGTGCCGTACGTGCTACAATATAACATAAGTGTATCTAATATTATTCCTACTATTATAAAGCTCGTAGCTAAATAATTACAGCCGCACAGGCCGATCTTCCGATTTAAGCCGAGCTTGCTGAGGTTGGTCTGTGGATGGGTGACCATCTGTCATAGCGAGTTTCCTCCGTGCCTCGGAAAGCACGTAAAGCTGTTAGTCCTGGCTGCCATTTATAGATCTTTGACAGTCGTTACTATCCTAACTAGCAAAATAATCCTGGAAAGCGATTTTATAATGCTACGTGGACTTATAAAGCTCCGATGAAGGTTTTGGTGGTTGCTACTACGCTTTTAACAGCATAAATACATGCTGTTTTTACTCAAGAGCAATATACGCGCTTATTAAAAGTAGACTTATAAAGTGGACCCTTTTCGCGACTTTTAATCTAGATATAAGTCTCAAATTGTCCTCGATTTGCTGGTTAGGATTAGTCAGATGCTCTAAAAATCTGACAGGAGGAGAACGTTTCTTGACGTTTCACTTGATTGACGTAGCTGACCATAGCCTAATTATTACAGTAATAAATATAATAAATACATAATTATAATTGCATAAGTTGATAAAAAATGCTATGCAAAGGCTCAACCGCGGCAGTCCCCGAGTGCCACACGTATTTTTTTTTGTAATGCATAACCACAAAAACTACTGGATCGTATTTTCAAAATTGTTTTACCTATTCTGCATTATTCCTTAGTAACATAGGCTATGTTTTATCGTTAAAATGCACCTGTGCGAAACCAAGACGGGTCGCTAGTATTAAATATGCGTCAATAGAAATTGCGAAAAGTTGAAAGTTGTATCCTTGCTCGCCTATCCTTTGGAGTAAATTACTCACATAACCGGATCATAGGCGTGACGCTAATGATATCCAAAGAGATAGGCATCTATCGTATCTGAACAAATTTTCTTTAATAAGTAAGAAAAAGGGGAGACATGCAGTACTATTTTGAGGTTTCATTCATAAATGAGAGATCAAGAATTGCAAATGCTTCTTTAAAATCATGTCCTGTAATTTCCAGAACGTCTTATTTTTTACATACCATTTTTTTAATTTAAAATAACAGACCGTGAAAAATAAAATAAAAATCTAAGCCAAAAAAAATGGGGCCTAAAAGTAAATAAAAATTCACTAGAGAAAAGATTAAAGCATTGCACGCCACGAGTACAATGTGCTTAATTATAATTAAATACTATAATTATAAAATAAACTAATATGTAATACAGGAATAAATTACTCGTGTAAAGATGGCTAAACAAATAAGGCAATGAAATTCTCGTATCTATAAACCCCTGCACAGTGTGAATTGCAGCTTCAGTTGTAACTAAGCTCATGCATAAGCCCGAGCTTACTTGAAATGAATTGCTATCAAGTGTTAAATCTTGAAACGTGTGGTATGATATGAACAACTGGTTGAAATAAGCCTGATTGTTAATCTGACTTCGACTTTTTCTTTATTTTGAGTAATATTTTATTAAGTTTATCGATGTTGGCTGGATATAGCACATAAACTTTACGCTAAAGTTACCGTTTGTGTTTCAAGCATAGATATTTCTTTGTGACTAGGTAGGTTTAGTTGCCCCGATTTCTCGATGATGGCGGGACCGATTTGGAAAATTCTTCTTTTGTTTGAAAAGGTATACTTCACAGATAGTCCCATTGCAATCAGGTTAGGATCTAATGACGGAATCTTGAAGAAATCGAGGGAACTCTTCAATAAATTATAGCAAATCAACGGCGATTGCTGCTATCTCATATCTATGCATTGTTCACACAATCACACAACAAAATACTACGCCTGCACTCACTAAAATAAAAAATTTTAGGTAAAAAATGAAGCCAACTTCCAACTTAAAGTTATTATTGGAAGTCGGTGGCAATAAAGTCAAAGATATAAGAGATTCAAAGATTTAAGAAACAAAATCATCGACTTCCAATAATAACTTTTCATTCAAAAGTTATTTTACACATCTTGTTTTTTTATAGAAGTCGGATTAATTTTTATCGCAATAATGTTAACAAAGTATCGTTTTAAGATCCACTGTAAGCACGTACCTTCCGACCAACTTCAATAAATTGCATAATCGGTGTGGTTAAAAAATCAAAAATTTCACTCTGGTTATCGAAAATTTGAACCCGTGTGAAGCCGGGGCCAACCGCTAGTTATAAACAAAGATAATTATTATTACCCTTATTTTATAATAAAACAAGCTCACCGCACGCACCTGCGGTTTCGTATAATATTTCACGTAGGACTCAAATCGCTGCGTCAGCTGATCAGCCACCTGTGAAATGATGTAATGGATAACATACTAGTATTTAAAGATTATTTTTATATATATTACGTATTTCTAATTCTATTATTTTGTCCTAATATCGGTCTTGTGACCTCAACTAACACTTTTTATAAATGCGAAAGTGTGTTTGTCTATTTATTTGAAAGGTTCATTATTCCGGATGGCCAAATGATCTGGGTAACAGGCAGAAGAAGCTGTGCGCATAGAAACTATAAAAGTCAAACGTTATGTTGTAAATAACCACATCATTTCTTACCATCAGAGATGGTTTTCAAACGTTATCTTATCTTAAATAAATATAACCGATTTGAAAACTATTGATTGTTATTTTTTGGTTTCGCAATTATGAAACGTATTTCAAGAGGATCGATATAATCATTTTGAAAGCTCATGTCAATGCAGCATATTTAAAAAAAAATGTTTCGTTAACGTTAATATTAGGTCACTTGATTACATCAGTACGATTACCGGCCACTTTTTTTACTATGTTTTTCGATTTTAAATATAAATAAACCGATTTTACTCAAAAATACACAGTTTTAAAAAATGATAACCCATATTGTAAATTCTATGTCTAAACTTATGTGCAAGATATTTGAGCTTTCACACAACATACCTCGGCATTCGGTGGTCACGAACTATCAAGTGAAATAGTACGCTGGTAAGGGTTGCCAACTTGCCACCCTTGAAATCAAATAAAAGGAATTATCAATAAATAATACGATACGATACCAGGCTAGATTTTTGTGATTTCGATAGCATTTAAGTCAGTTTTGACATTTACACTTGTCCATTTACTCTCTAATTAAAAACACATAGTACTTTAGTGTGAAAACTTAACCCTTTTAAACAAAAAGAGAAAGACCACTTCCAATTAATGAAGAAAACTTTCTTGTCCAATAAATGTCATCTCGCAAACTCTCATCTCTATTTGATTACCTTTACCTCACAACCCTAAACCAATGATTTATGGTACACTTTGACAGTAAAATGAGCCTATACATTACTCGATGCAAGGCTACACAAACCTATAGGGGACTGTAATAGAGCATTTCTCTTAGAAAGTCTAGCGGAATTATATTCAGTATAGAAACGATTGAACAAAGGGCCTCAATTGTAAGGACTAACGTGTCTATGTTGATTTATCGAAGGGTTTATTTGACAGTATCATAAAGTGTCTATTGTATTTTCATAAATCAGCTCAATCTGTGCCATGGAATTTGCAGGCGGAATATTATGTTTTTTTTTTTTCGTTGCTCCACACTAGGATAATTTTCTTGTATCGTGGGTGCGATAACAAACACGAAAACTCCCAAACAGCCAGACCCGGAACAACTACCTGTAAGTCGTACAAATACTTGATCAGTGTGGGAATCGAACTCGCTACACGCAGCAAACTCGGCCACTGAGCCAACTATAGATTCGTAGGTTAAAGCATTATAGTTTATGTATTAAACCAACTAGAAGGCTTTATAAACTCTTCGTACCTTAGCCAATTTTCATGAAATAAATTAAGTACAATAACCCTTTAAATCTTAAAAACACATATTAAATGAGTTTACATCAAATTCATCCTAATAAAAAAATATACGAAAAAATAAATAAAGCCGTCGATAAATTAAACAAAAGGCGTTACCTGCTAAACGATAAAACTAGTATCAATTAAATATTGACAAGTATTAATTGCCCATAGAAAAAAAATTACATAATTAATGCTGTCAGCTAGCTATCAACAAACATTTGTTTATTCATCAGATTAATGAGTAGCAAATTGAATAATAGCATGGTAGTAGTAGCGAAGGTCTAAACTCATTAACACATTAATAGTGATAGATTATAATTCTTACTTAATCTTACCTCACCGTCATTGGACTCAAACTAAAATAAAGCGTAACATAAAGGGTGCTATAGACTTTATTCGGGTCGGAATATTCGGTTTGGAAGAAGCCTAATTCGGCGAACCGATTTCGGTGAATTTTGGTACAGAGATATTATTGTACCCGAAAGATGATTAAAACTTTCTGATATAAAATGGGGGACGATGAATAAAACCGCAGGGAAAAACGACTTCATTACCAATAGAACAAATTCTAAAGCAAATTATACCCGTAGTATTTGGTAATAACTGTGCTAATTAGGTTTAAAACACAATATACGAACGACATAACAGACTTACCAGCACAACCGAGTCCCAGTCAATGGTATTGACATTAGTGACAGCTACCGACCTGAGTACTTCTGAATGTTAAATAGGGTTTAAATATGCACTGAAAATGCATTACTTCGGCAATAGTTCATCTTGCGCACATTGGCAAACTTCCTTAAAAATCATGTTCGGTTTGGTTCAGTAAAATTTGTGGCAAGTGGCATTTACCCCAACATAAAGGATTTAAATATGCCGATCGGCAATTGCAAACGATGCCGACCCGAATATGTATGTAGCGACCCTTACGACGGTGACTTCAAAGCTGAAGTATTGCAATTTTATGCTTTTTTTTTTTTTTTTTTTTTTTTTAGCGTGGTAAAATCATCAAATGAGTCCTCCCACCCCGGGCAGGGCGGGAGGGACTGTCAGACTTGTACTGACTAAAATCCACGGTGTCCTTCAATAGCCTTTTATGTTCCGGGGTCACGGTAATGAGATAAGTCCCGCGACCCCGGCAGGCTTTGGCCCTCTTGGGCGGGGCCCCGTCATCGTGCTGACGCTCTTTGAGGCGCGCGTGGAACACAACGCGCCGTCGACCCGGGCATGGTCCATGTCCGGGCGGCGAGTTGCCCTTTACTCGCCGCCCGCATGCCCGCGCCTACGGTGGCCGGAGATCGTCTTGCGACGTCCGACGCCGTGGGCGTCTACCATTGCGGGTGGGGCGGAGGGAGGACGCTGTCCTCTCTCTCTCACGGCCCGCCTCCTCCTTAACGAGCATTACTGCTTCGCAGAAGGAGGCGACCGCTTCCCACTCCGTCTCGCCCCGCAGCATGGCCTCGACCAATGCCGGGCGCGAGAGGTCTCCGCCTATCGCTGCCGTGAGGACACGGCGGTGCTCTGCCCAAGCGGGGCAGTCTTGCACCGTATGCTCTACTGTGTCCTCCGGGCGATCTTCGCAATGGTGACACCCCGGCGTTTCTTCCTTCCCCATCCGACACAGGTACCTCCCGAAACATCCGTGTCCGGTGAGGACCTGCGTCATCCGATAGGTCAGGACGCCGTGACGCCTTTCCAGCCACTCCTCAAAGAGGGGTCTTACCGCCGCGATTGCGGCGTGCCCGGCAATTTCATGCTAAACATTATGATAATTTAGCCGCGGGGCTAAACTCGGCTGATCTAAATAATAACTTGTGTGTACGTGAGTGGTGATTAATTTTAATGTTATAATTTTAGCTATAAAATGTACTGTTATTAATTGTAAATAATGCATAGTTTGCGTATACGAATCGTGTGTGGTTTCACATTGAAATCAATTGTGGTATTTTATAAATTATTTATAGCAAATATATGTCATGGCCAACAAATATATTAAGGAAGATTTATTAATAAAGTAAATAAGTTGGTACCTAGGTTTAAGCTAAAGACAAAACAAAGTGTGAGAAATCTTGAGTGAATAGACCACTTCTAGACAATAGCCAACCTTTGGATAGTGGTGCAGCTTCTAGCGACGCAAAGAGATTCTTTAAAAATACCTCTGTACTTGCTTAATCATAGATGTTCTGTTCAAAAATAGAAATTATACTCTGTAAACAAGCAATGCTTCTAATAGTCTGTGAGAAATATTCCTCGAAAAATTTAGAGTACATCATTTGGCAACAGAAAGCATTTCACATTTCTTCAAAGAAATTCACAATATCATAAAAATCTCGATAGCTTATGTCATTTTTTCTCTCATCGATAACTTTTGTTTTTAATTTCAATTTTCAATTCATTTTTGACTCCTTTGTCAAAGTCAAAATATTTATTTCAATTAGGACGTTAAAAATAAAAGTTCTTCAACTTCATCAATAATGTCAGTGTTTTATTTTAAAGTCCTAGGTCAAACCACGCCTACAAATAAAATTATAACGTCTATGACCTGACTTCAATACTATTACGCAAAGGACAAATGTATATAGGATGTCTATAATTATCTAGTTTTAACCATTAAACGTGTTACAGTTATGAAATTGGCGCACTGGGTCAGTTAGCTTCGTAAACGAAAGCTAAACACAAAACAAAAAACGTGTGGGTTGGTACAATGTGCGTTCGAAATACAAATTCTTCCCGCTTTTTTTCATTTTTTTTTCTAGGATTTATTGCAACCAGTAATTTTATGCAGACGCAAAAAGTCTAAACGTCTTTTCACAAGAAATATAACAATAGGAACGATTTAGACAATATTTGGAAAAATTTGGTCTTAGGAAATTCTTATTTATAGCGTTAGCTTCTGCCTGTGACTTTGTCTATGTCGAAGACATCATATGGCATTCGGTAAAGCTTTCGATGAATAACTTTTTTTTTAATGGATGAGGATATTCGAAGACGAACTAACTTGCAATTTTTACCTCTATATAAAGTTTCGAAAACATAGCGATTTTCTCCAAATAAAAGCAGAGATTTGGGTCGCAGGCCTGTCTGTACCGGGTATCGTGGTCCTCGAACGCAAAGTAAAAGGAACACAACGAAAAGTGGTTAAGCAGAGACGCAATCATAATAAAGGTACACAATCATTTCAGCAGTTCATTTGTTATTATCACTGATTTGTCACATCTCTTGAATTTTTCAATGCTTGCGTCAAGTGTGCACTTGACATTTTCGTATCAATATTAAGACATCGACCTGAGAAAAAAATAAACATCCTCACTTCATTAAATTCTCAGTGAAATTCGTAAATTACCCTGTAGTTAATTAGGTTAACATAACAGCTACTCTCTAGTAGTGAAATGAAACGTAGTTCCGAGTCGTAAACGTCTAAAATACGCGCGTTATCTGAATTGTTTCCAACACTAAAAGCAGACGTCAATTTACAGATAAGTTATTTGAATAGTTTTTGTCATATGAAAACCCCATTTTGTTAAATCTTTTTAACGTAACCTGCAATGAATGTAAACGCACCCACGATACAGTATCCTTAGCACGAGTTTTCAGTACCGTATTTGAGACGTAAAGTAAACTGGAACTTTGACAATTTCAAATTGTCAATTTTCAAGGAAAAAATTAGTTCCTTCTTCGCACACCAGAGGCGCTGTTCCATTTTTTCATACAAGAAACGCTGTAAATACTGAAAAGACGCTGTAAAGTAAAAGAGTGAAAACTCGTGCTAAGGATACTGAAAATAAATAAAAAATCGAGTGTAAAATAGAAAAGTAAAGAAACGAAAATGAATATTTATGTATTAAAAAACCACAAATACTCGCCATTGTTTTTTTTTCAGAGAAAAATAGCTTCACTAGCCGCCGTGAGTCACACAATGTTTCATTTTTGTTATATGTTGCACTTTTTATTGATGGATGTGTCAATAAATGTTTTTCTTTCTTTCTTTAACTCACTAATTTCAATTCGATCCACCTTTTCTCTGAGTATTTCAACAGTATTTTAGTATTTCAGTAATTTCTCAGGGGAACTTTTGTTTGAACCAGGTTTTTCTACATAAACTAGTCTAGCTAAAATTCGTCTTTGTCCTACCTATCTTGCAATAACAAGAGAACCGCTGTCAATTAAGAATTGTTTCTGAAAAGAAGAATACCTTTATTTCTTCCGACCATGTTTTTGCATCGTTAAAACTTTTAATTGGGCTTGTTTTCATATTTCCTGTTTTACATAATTATTCTTAGGAGTTAATAAATACAAATACATATAACTGTTTTGGGACGTGGATATTGTCCACTGTGAAATTTAGAGACAATAACGCGACAATCAATCTACATAGGTATAAGTTAAAACTTGAAAAGATTGCTTTTAGCGACAAGACCGCTCATTATAAATTCTATGTAAAAAGATTGTCCATATTATAAAGTAAATTCAAATTTCAATTCAACATTTCAAATAAATAAGCATATTCTATCTTTTTTCCTAAATATCTAGCCAATCACATTGTAGTCACATAAATGCAGACATAAATAATCATCATCAGTCGTAAGACATCCACTGCCGAACAAAGATCTTCTCCTTTATTTATCTATTCAAACAACAGTTTCACAAGTGGTACAATACAAAACTTTTGCCAATCTCCAGGACAGTTCACCCGCGGTGGTGGACGCCCACGGCGACGGACGTCGCAAGACGATCTCCGGCCACCGTAGGCACGGGCATGCGGGCGGCGAGTAAAGGGCAACTCGCTGCCCGATGATGGACCATGCCCGGGTCGACGGCGCGTTGTGTTCCACGCGCGACTCAAAGAGCGTCAGCATAATGACGGCCCCCTCTCTAGAGGGCCGAAGTCTGCCGGGGTCGCGGGACTTATATCATTACCGTGACCCCGGAACATAAAGGGCTATTGAAGGACACCGTGGATTTTAGTCAGTACAAGTCTGACAGTCCCTCCCGCCCTGCCCGGGGTGGAGGGACTCATTTTATGATTTTACCACGCTAAAAATAAAAAAAAAACTGCAGGACAGTTTTTTGGCTGCCAACTTAGACCACCATGCCGAACGCCACTTGCACCATACGGTTGCCCGTGACTCTCCGCCCCTTCGTTCGTACATTAGGCGACGCAAGTCTCGGCCACCTTACGACTTTGGTATCCATTGACGCGTACCTGTGTACGAACCTCTATGGATTCGTATTGCGATAGTCACCTGGATATCAAAGTCGTAAGGTATTGGAGACTTTCGTTGCCTAGTGTACGAAGGGACTTAGTGATATCTTCGGTCCGACGATAGATAGATCATAAAATATTCCTCGAAATATTACTCACGACATCTGAAAGAACAGAACATAAGGCGCGGGCCACATAGAAAAGACGTAAGACGAGGACGCGTCGCGGACGGGCGAAAATGTATTTGAGTCGCGCCCGCGACGCGTCTCTTCTGTGTGTTCACGTTTGCGACGCTTCTAAACATTTTGTATGAAAGAGACGCCGAAGAGACATATGTCTTCGCCCCGTCTGCGTCTTACGTCTTTTCTATGTGGCCCGCGCCTAAGATTTCTCACCCTCCATCAGAAATCGAATATCTATATGCATTGTTTTGCAACATCCATTCATACAGTATAAACGTACATTAATTTCAAGGGGTCATTGCTCGTAATACGAGCTTAGAATGTTAATGCTTACATTTGCTTATTAAGCACATTATTTAGTTGTCCAGGTGCTCACATCACAGTGTAGTCAAATTACTAAAGTGAGCATTCATTATTGTAACTTGAAACAAGTGTAATGCGAGATCATTGAGAATTTAATTTATCAATGTGATATTACGACCTACAGTGCCATTTTCTAACTACTAAAATGTTTTTGCTTCCACGCTAAGAATTCTCCGGTACAAACATTTAAACACACATACACTCAGCCAGTTCCGATACAACTACATAATATAGACCATACAAAAGTTTGTTCCGTGCAGGAATGGAACTCGCGACACGCTGCGCAACGTCGCGTCGGCGTCGGTCGCTTGGCCACTACGCCAACTGTCCCGTCGCGTCGCGTCGTATTGTGATCATCAGTCTAACCGAGGAGTAGGGTATTGCGTAGTACCCAGTAACTGGGTTATGGAGGTGAGGAAGGCGGGAACCGATCAATTTACCGAATTTTGTTTGTTCGAATTTCATTATACCGAAAACTATTGACCAACATCTCTTTTCCTATATGCATTATTTGACATATTTTCAGATCATCGAAGTATCATTAGCCATAAGTATTATTTTACCGAAGTATCTTCCGCCGATTAACAAAATAACTTTTTACTATTGACCAAAGCCTCTTTTCAACTTTTTTCAATTGCCAAATGATTTATTTGCCATATTTTCACTATACCGAAACAACATTTTACCGAAAAATTAAATAACTGTCATAAAAATTCAATACATTTTGATACAAAACTTTGTGGCGGAAACGAAATACTGCAAAGCCGACTTTACGTAGTCTTGTCTGCCCTACCCTAGAGTGTAATTTAAAATCGCGTAGGCGCGGAGGGGTGGGGTGGCTCGCGTGAGGCCACCCAAAACCCCGCAGCGCCGGAGCCATGATAGAAACAATGCTTGTTGCATGTTTGCTTGAATGCTGCATGTTTGCTTCATGTTGCATGCTGCGTGCTTGCTGCATGTTGCATGCTGCATGCTTGCTTGCATGCTGCATGCTTGCGTGCATGTTGCATGCTTGCTTGCACGCTGCATGCTTGCTTGCATGTTTTTGTGGTGCTTGTTTGCATGTCTATTTGTATGCTGTATGCAAGTGTATCACAATACAAACATTTTTACAAACACAAGAACAACACATCAGCAATAGGCACAAAAGAGTATCAAGAATCACACAAAATCCGCAAAAAGATTCGAACACACGTGCTAGCCAGAACACCCCAGTCCAACTATGTAATTAACAGCAAATGTCATTAATGATAATACGATACCCGTCAGAGCTATAATTTCGTATATGACATTTGCACAATTATTTTATATTGTCATTGACATTTCAATGGCGCCTGCTAAAAATGTAACAGCAATAATTAGTGTGCACAAACTAGGCGTTTGGTGAAATGAAAATATGGCAATTAAAACAGTGGTATAATGAATGTTTGGAAACATAATACTTCGAACAACCGTCATTTCGAGTAAGTGTAACATCGGTAAAAAGTTTTTCGGCCAAATGAAGTGTTGGAGTAACGAAAACAAACGAATAGATAATAGGTTAACTGAAACAGTGGCAAACGTGACTTCGATGAAGTAAAAAAAACCAAACGATAATAGTTGAAAAGTTTTAGGTCAAATGAAATTCGGTCAAACGTTTTTCGATCTTATGATAGGTAACCGAGGAAGGCATTCGTTTCGTGTTAAATACTAGTATTTAGTTCTACATAGCCAACATTTTTTATGCATTTGAGTTTAAGGGCGCATAACCAGAAAGTTGGCAACGTCGCAAATAGCTGTCAAATATTTACAAGTGTTAATTAATTTGGTAAATTTATTGTATGAAAATAAGAAATATGGCTCTGTAGTGCACTACAAAGTTGATATAGGAATGCAATTAAAACACTGAATTTGATGTTGTCACCGTTTCAGGTGGGAAAAAGGCATTTGGAAGGTTTCCAAATACTTTTTTTACATCTAAAATAATATATTCGGTGTTACGATATTACTTATTGCATTCCCTTATCAATTTTTTAGTGCACTACAGAGCCATATTTCTTGTATCCATACAGTAACATTGCCAAATTAGTTAGAACTTGTTAATATTTGACAACTATTTGCGACGTTGCCAACTTTCAGAATATGCCCTCTTAAATGTTTGTAGCCCCACCAACGACATAGGAGAAATTCCTAATGTCAATGTCAACGTCTTTTTTTAAAGAAAAAAAATCATATCTTTACCCAAACAAAGACTAGACAAATAATGATAAATTGTAGCGTCAGTGATACATTGGATTAGCCACTCGTGTTAGCACTAATTGGGTACTTAAAGTACACTGCAATATAGCCGATAAGCTAAAGAGGGCGGTAAACATACCGATACGAGGGAAATCCATTCTTATTACTCGATTTCTTGAAACTATCAGCTGTTGTAAACGTTTAGTGCAACAAAGCCAAGATTGCAAAAAAGCAAGTAATAAAAGTGTTTATTCAAAGTAGTTTAAGAAATTCCAACTATTTATTATTTATTTTGCAGCTAATTAGTCGTATAAGAGCATTTCAGATCACATAATCAGTTAATGCATAAATATAAATATATCTACTTCGCCGACAGACGTCAGCATATCAATCTATGATCTACCCCAACCTGTCTTTCTCTAATAGATTTTAACTTTATTACAAAGAATTGTTGAACTTATATTTTGGGAAAATTTGACAGATTAGGGTAGGTTGGTATGCTGCCATATAGGTACATGTACACTGATAAAACGGCCTTGTAATTACACACATATTTTTATTAAAATCAACACTGAATTTGCACAAAATAACACATAATATTAATGTTCCAAATATTAATATCGTATCTCTTTTGTTTCAGGTGACAGTTCTACATTCAAATCGAAAACAGAATCAAGTGTTTCAAATTCAAATTTCGAAATGACATAAGTTCTAACTGTCAAATTATAGTTGTTTTTTTTGTGATTTGAATATGGATTCATTCAGAATTTTCCAGTGAAAAGTGTTGGTTGTGTGTGTTTGTGAACTAAAGTGACGTTCGGAACAAAATGGAAGCCATGGAACGGAGAGGAAAGGTTGTGGCGATCAGTACGATCTTCTTTATCGTGTTATGGTCGCAATGTGAGTATTACCTATTATTATTTTCCAAATTAGAGGCCTTAGCACAAGCTTTCCGTATTTTACCGTACAGCGTACAGTACTTCACATTTATGACGTCAATTGTAGGGAAAACGAAAAAGCGCCCTAGTGTACGAACGAAGATCTATTTTTTTTCTTTCAAATTAAAATCCCCGATTATTATTTTTGGGACAAACCCACCACACTATTCCCAAACCACTGCAACTCCTGAGAGCCAGAATCAACAGTGGCAACCACCAGAAAAGCGCCAAGACAATGAAGCTCGACGTGTCCCGGAGAATGAATTTACCTGTCTTGGATCCTGCACGAAATTAATCAGAAAAGAATAGTGGAGGAGTAGGAAAAATATGTTTCCACTTCCCTCCATGCAAGCAGGAGACAGAACAAAGCAAGGCCAATAGGCACAAAGGGACATTACAACTGGGAGAAGCCCAGTTGCCTTGCACCACGGGTAAAAATGACTGCTAATATTAATGGGTCCTAAATTGTGAGCTGCTATATTTGATTCCAATAATAGGTATGGCAAAAACGCTTGAACGCACGGAAGTTTGTTCGAGTTTCCACAAGGTCCGTATAATAAATGACTCCAGATGTAGTCTGAACATTATCCAACATAATATTGCGTTCGTTCTGCCAAAGAATACACTCCCAAAGAATATGATGTGCTGATTGTTCATATTCACAGTCAGGTGACGAACATTGACAAAAAGGCGAGGGAACAAGCTTAAAGGAAAACAATTTACTTTTAAAGTTACCATGTCCCGTGAGAAATTGGGCAACACAGTGATCCACCTCCAACCACGTCCTAGCCAGCCGCTCACGAACGGATGGGAAGAACTGGTGGAGGTGCCGCCCCTTGGGAGAATTATCCCACCTATTTTGCCATTCGGATAAAAGTTCCTCCCGTGCGGAAAAATACATTGCAGCACGTCGCTGCACTTCAAGATCTACTGGAAGAACACCAGCAAGTACCGGTAAAGCTTCAGTACTGACGGTCCTATACGCTTTACTTAAGAATAACAAAGCCAAGCGCTGGCTTTGAAGCAATTTACGCCGTGCCGCCCCTATGGTGGCCCTATCGGCCCAAACAGGTGCTCCGTAGCACAAACAACCCAAGTAAGTAGCCCCATAAATAGTTTTTAAGGTTAAAAATGACAAACCCCAAGTAGACTTAGATATTCTCGTTAGGGCATAAAAGTTATTTTTAGCTTTTTCACCAACTGTTTTTATATGTTCTATGAAAGTGAAATTCCTCTCTAAGACTAAACCAAGATAGCACACGGATTGCTTTCTCTTCACGGGAACATTATTGAATTTAATACTAGGCCACGATTTAAGTTCACCTTTTAAAATAAGCTGATATGTTTTTTGTGGTGCAATCGTCAGACGGTTTCTATCGCCCCACTGAGATATTAATCGTAGACAAGTGTCAGCCAGATTCTCGAGGCCAGCACGAGTGCTTGACTGAATGAGCAGAAGGCCATCGTCCGCATAACCAGTTAAAGAACAACCGCTGGGAAGTGGAATCGCGAGGAAATCATCGAAGCCTATATTCCATAAATGAGGACCGATAACCGAACCTTGAGGACAGCCCATGGTAAGAGGTTTCGATACGGAATGATGTCCGAGTTTAAGTTTCGCGGAACCATTAGAAAAGTACGAACAAAGAAGATTAAATATATTATTATAGCAACCACGAGCTTTTATCTTAAGTAGTAGCATTGGCCACCATGCGTTATCAAAAGCCCCGGAAATATCTAGAAAGATTCCAACTACGTACTTGTGCTCGGAGGTATTAACTATTTTTCTAACAGAAAGTGCCGCGTCAACGGTTGATTTGCCGATAGTAAAACCGAATTGGTTTTTATGGAATTTGGGCCCGTCCGGTAACAATCGTGGGACGATAAGACGCTCCAGGAGCTTTCCCAAAGATGGTAATAATGTTATGGGCCGGTAAGACTTAGGGTCATCTGGTGGCTTGTCGCCGCTTTTAGGTATTATTCGTATAAAGCCGTGTCTCCATATACGAGGAAAAACACCTTCAGCAATACACCGATTGTAAACAGTTAATATCGCGTCACCCGCTGTTTTACACGCTTCCTTTATCATACGATTAGATATTTTATCTTCACCTGATGATTTGTTAAGGGGCAGTCTCCTAACAACATTAATGAATTCGTCAGTGGATGGAAGGTCTGACGCTGGTGATTTAGGCGGAACTGTAGCCCATGCTCTAATCTGTTGGTGGTAGTCATTGTCATAAAATCCCCGATTATTAAACGTCACAGAAACGTGAAAACTTGTGATAAGGCTTCAGTCTTTTCCATGCTACACAAATGTCATCTTATTTAATTTCAATCTAAATTTTAACTGTATGAAATTACTCGACATTTTTTTATGTTTGATGGGTTTGCTCTTAACCTTAGTCTAGGTCAGGAGTGACTAAGACAAGGTCGACGATGGAGCGAGCTTACCCAGAAGAAGCCTGTTCACTCTAACTTTGAAGAGATTAGGGTTGTATGCGTTCGGAAACACAGACGCAGGCAGAGAGTTCCACTCCTTCGCTGTCCGCATTATAAAAGACGATTGGAAACGCTTAGTGTGAATTGGTGGTATAGTAATGTACATCAAACTATTTCATCCAAAAACAGAATTTAAGATAACTTCATAACTTACAAAAACCTTCACCGTTATTTTCCTCGTATTAAAATAAAACTACAACAACCTAGCTACTAAAACATAATTAAACAACCGGTCTACACATTCAAACAATTGTATAACCCGCTTCCGTTTAACATAAAATAAAAATAATGTAAAGAATAATCTAGAAATCTAGATAACAGTAAAATTCGCGCTAGGTCACTTACTTCCGCAATTACTCCGGGCTTCCGTGCTAACTGCCGGTTGACTGGCATAACGACAGTTAAGCTTAACGAGAGATCTATTTTAGCACAACGTTAGAGTTTTAGCTACGCTCCAGTTTTAAACTGGGGTTATTGAGACCTGTTTGTCTCGCACGATTTTTGGAGTTTTTTTTTTTTTTAATTGTATAATTCTTTTGTTACTTGGAGAACACTTTAAATTATCGTTTTCTACTTAATACCGCAATAGAGTGCTTTTATAAAGAAGCAGGTTGTCGGTAGTCGGTACAGACAGGTAGGTACATACGGATATGTAAAAGTTGGCGCAGGTAAAATAAACCCAAATTAACTTATATTCCTAGTGTGGGCCAAAAGATGGGACTCATCACCTAGAACTCATTTGATGATTTTTATACCCAAAAAACTGCCTTTGCAAGCAAAAAGATGCCTTCAAAAAAGTCACTATCAGCAACCCGCCAAAGCTCGGCGAATTTAACATTTGCCTCAAAATCTGCTTTTATTAGATTCCCAGGGACGAACAACGTCGTTCATAAATAATTCCACGAAAAACTGAATGACGTACACTTTCAGTAAAAGTCTTCACCGTTTCAAGAACTCATGAATAAAAGTTCCAGCACAGACTGAAATTACTTACGGAAAAACCTGGAATATAAACCGGAGTACCTAAACCATCAGTAAAGATGAAACTCTTCACAGGTACAGGGCCGTAGCTAGGAGTGGGCATTGTGGGGCAGTGGCCCTACCTTAAATTATCAGGGCCCTCCCTTAAAATGACAAACATTATGCTTAATCAAATGTTATTAGTATTATATTATGAGAAAAAACAATAACTAGAGTGATATCTAAGCAATTCTGAATTATTCATTCTCACAGTTAATTATTTTTTAACGTTGCCCCATTCTAGGAATTTCCCCTGTATCGTGGATGCGTTTACCAACATTTAAACTCGGATGCAGAGATACCCAGACCCGGATCAACTACTTGTAGATACACAAACGTTTATTACATGCGTAAATCGAACCTTGAATAAGCAGCGGAGCAGTCATTACCTCAACCACTGCACCAATCGTGTCATCTCACATAAACGTCAATCGTTAACTCATAAGTCAATGTTTATATTGCTTTCAATTTCAAAATTAAACTTCCTAACGCCCTACCTAAAGTGCCACTATCCTACCTTAAATTCATCCCTAGCTACGTCCCTGTGTCGGTATAAAGTATGATTAAAGGGGAACTTCTAAAGCGCACATAATATTCAACCCAGATGGCGTCAAGAAAAACTTAAGAAAATACCTCTGAGAGATGAAAATGAAAATATGGTGATGACTGCTTTGTTGGTCTCGTGGTCGAGTCATAAGGTCTGGAGTTCGTTTCTCAGGTTGACCAAATAAATTCAGTATCAGCTATGAGTTTTCTTTTTGCCCAGTTGAGGCAAAACGTGGCAAACGTTTTGCCTCAATTTAACAACCGAAATCCTTAATCTCTATCCTACTAATATCATAAACGTGAAAGTTTGTGAGGATGTATGATTTGTTACTCTTTCACGCAAAAACTGCTGAATGGGTTTGGATGAAGTTAGGTACACAAATAGTTTATAACCTAGATTAACACATAGGATATCTTTTATCCCATTATTATATTCCCGTGGGATAGTTTTTGGGTTACACCGCTAACAACAGCTGGTACGGATTTAAATTACAACTCCTCTGCCTAACCCTTTTTAGATAAACGTCTTTTTATCTAAGAAGGGTTAGGCAAAGGTGTTCTAACTTCAATTAGCGTGTAAATGGGCCTTTATATAACAAATTGAACAACAGAAATTGTGGTAAAAAAGTTGATGAAGTATTTTATCAGAATTACTGACTATCAAAAATTACTGTATTTGATACTAAAGTTTATGAAGATAAAACGCTTAGTTTCACCCATTTGGCAACGGTAATTGACATGATGTAATAAATACTAGTACAACACATTAAGATTGATACGACTTTCATGAACGTTTTCTTCCTATTCGAGGTCAAAGAGATTAATTGTAAAATAAAGATTTATGGCAATACCTTAACAAGCCAAGGCCCTAGAAAGAATTATACGTATCTGGATACGTATTTTTTTTTACTAAAAATACCAAATTACCGTTTAGGTACTTTATGTCATAAAATAGTGAAAACTCGTGAAAAAGTCTCAGTTTCCGAAACAAATATTTTTTTTGGTTCTAAAAACGTGACTGCTATTTTGGATTAATCTGCTTCTATTATTATTTATTTTAGATTTTTTTTTCATATTTATGGTTTTCGTAAATTGTGTATGGCGGGTGTACTATGCCTAATCGAATGCCAAATGATCAAAGTGTACGAGTACGTTACACTGAATGTTCGATTGCAAAAACTTTTTTTTTGCTAATCGTAATTTTGGAGGAACAATTAACAGAATTAATTGACAGTTTCACTCTTGTCGTGATCGAATAATATTATGCTTCCACATCACCGAATGACGTTCTTAAAAAAATAAAAACATAATTCCGTCTAGTTTTCGACCTTAGTCGAGAACTTGATCTTGAATTTTAATCCGCCCACTATCGTAAGACTAATGGAAGTCGCTGAGGCTACCGTTCTGATGGTAGATAAGACTTAGAAGTAACAATGGCAAGTCTTTCATGAGTTGTCGCGATGCTGTCAGTGATTCACCGAAAATGGTCAAACCACTTTGAAGGTTGTGGATGAAGTAATTTTTGTCGAGGACAAGGTTTTGTTATGTCTTTTTGTGTTTTGCTAAATTTATACATGATAAGAATGTGACACACTAGGTATTTTCTTGAAAGGGTCATACATTTTTAAGCTATTGCATAGCTTTTATCGCAGGCTCTGAGCGCGGCGCGGCGCGGCGACCGAATCAAGAATAAATCCCAAAAATCTAACGAATAAAACCTAAGGAAATTACCTAACACCACGCATCGTCTAACGTCGCCGTCGTTTCAGTTCGGGAGACAATCATAAACATAAAGACAATTTACTTTTTCTTACGGATTCTAAACGGCAGGACCAGGAGAAGGAGAAGGAGAGGGAGAGGAGAACGTTTCTTGACGTTTCACTTTATTGACGTGACTGACCATAGCCTAATTAGTAGAGTAATAAAAATAATAAATAAATAATTATAATTGCATAAGTTGATAGAAAATGCTATGCAATAGCTCAACCGCGGCAGTCCCCGAGTGCCGAACGTATTTTTTTTTTAAATTGTTCGTGTTTGACCACTATCTCGTCTGATGGTAAGTGAAGATGTGGTCGACGGTGAAGCACGCTTGTCTAGAAGTAACCTGTTCACTCTTGACTTGAAGACCCCAAAGTTATAGCTGGCAGGAAATTCCACTCCTTATTTGATCGCCTGTAAAGTTAAGGGCAACTGAAGTAAGACAGTGGATTTTTAGTCAGAGCCTGACAGTCTACTCGGCTTCACCCAAAAATCATCATCATCATCATCATCTCAGCCATAGGACGTCCACTGCTGAACATAGGCCTCCCCTTTAGATTTCCACATATACCGGTTGGAAGCGACCTGCATCCAGCGTCTTCCGGCGACCTTTATAAGGTCGTCTGTCCACCTCGTTGGTGGACGTCCTACGCTGCGCTTGCTAGTCCGCGGTCTCCACTCTAGCACTTTTCGACCCCATCGGCCATCTGCTTTGCGAGCAATATGGCCTGCCCATTAGGGTGGTCCAAGCCAGTATGAAAAAAAAAAAGTTTTTTTTTTTCGTGCTCCACAAGTCGCATTTTGTTCGATTGCTTATAAATCGGATATATACTAAAATTTAGCCCTATACGAACACGTTTAGAGGTCGCTATGATTGATCGAATAACCTATTACAAAGTCGTCAAGTACCAACTCGCAATATTTTAAATATTTGCGCTTGCGGTATTGTTGTTATTGTAACTGGAGGGGAAATAGAAAAGATTTTGGCTGTTGCAGCCGTGAAAAATGGTACTGGGCAAGAACAAGCAATCGCATGCTTGAAAACCCTTGACGATTGGCAGCTAAAATCCCAAGTGCGTGGCCTCTGCTTTGACACGACCGCTTCTAATACGGGTTTGAATCTGGGTGCATGCTCTTTGATCGAGAAGGCTTTAGATAAAGAACTTATTTGGATTGCTTGCCGACATCACATTTTCGAAATTATCCTGTCCGATGTTTTCAAGACCTTGTTTGGATCCAGCAGTGGACCAGATGTCAGTTTTTTCAAGCGACTTCAGAAGGAATGGCCGAATATAAATCAACAGGAATTTACAGTTGGCAGTGATAATTTGTACAAAACGCCAGAACTTGTGACACTCCGTAAAGAAATGTTAAAATATTACAATGAAGCAATAAAAACTCAACAGCCCAGAGATGATTATGTCGAATTACTGAACTTGTGCCGTATATTCCTAAGAAGTTCCGAAGTAACTGAAGGAGTCAAGTTTCGTACACCTGGAGCCTTACATCAAGCTCGTTGGATGGCAAAAGCTATCTAGTGCCTAAAAATGTATTTCTTTCAAGATCAGTTTCATCTAACTGCAGCTGAAAAACGATCTGTTACGGAATTATCTCTATTTATCAGTTTGATTTACGGGCGATATTGGAACGAAGCTCCCTTGGCAGTGCGAGCCCCTTTAAATGATGCTAATTTTCTAGAACAGGTCAAAAGCTATCCGAATGAGAAGGTAAGGTCGAGCGTCCTAAAAGCATTCTGCCGTCATCTGTGGTACTTTTCCGAACACTTAATTGGTCTATCATTATTCGATTCAAGAGTTCTTCCTGAAGAAAAAAGGGTAATGGTAGAAAATCTTCAAAAACCACCAACAAAAAGGCTTTGAAAAGACCGGAAGGTAAGACGTTTTAGTTTAAAAATACAATACTTTTACAGAATTTCTTCACTCGACGAACTGAAGTTCTTTTTGACCTGCTTGTCTTTGATGGTCAAGAAAAATCAGAAGCATTTTTAAAAAAGATCCTTCACAGTGGCTCACTGATGAAATTTATATTGAAATGCATCAAAAGGCTCGCCAAATGAAAGTAATGACTGTGCAGAGCGAGGTATAGCTTTGGTACATAAATTTAATTCGAGTATCACGAAAAACAAAAGCAATATCTCCTGCGTGTCGTCGATATTCACCGAAAGAAGTATTCGGTGTCTTCTAAATCTAATATTCTGAAAATGAAAACTGAAAATGAGGAATCAGTTGCATAACTATAAGTTACTTTATTTTCTCTCACATTTTAACTTGTAAGGTCATTTATGTTCATTAAAATAACTTTTTACTGATATCACAGATTTTTATTTATATCAAAAAAATCGACAAATCATAGCGACCCCTAATTATTGTTCAATTGAGCTGAAATTTTGCATAGAAACGTTTAATGCCTAAACGAACAGAAATAGCCTTGTGGAGAATGAAAAATAAAAAAAAAAAATTTTTGGACCACCCTACTGCCCATTGCCACTTCAGCTTGCTAATACGGTGGGCTATATCAGTGACTTTAGTTCGTCTACGGATCTCCTCATTTTGGATTCGATCACGTAGAGAAACACCGAGCATAGCCCTCTCCATAGCTCGCTGACAAGTAGCTGAGGACAAGTAGTCCAATTAGGTAGGTCCAACTTCGAGAAAGAGGTCAACCGCCGAATCCAACTCGGTTGGGCAGCGTTCGGGAAGCCACGCAATGTCTTCTCGTCCGACATACCTCAGTGCCTCAAGACGAAAGTCTTCAACCAATGTGTGTTACCAGTGATGACGTACGGCACCGAAACGTGGTCTTTCACTATCGGCCTCATCTCAAAGCTCAAAGTCGCACCCAAAAATAGGGTCATTTAATTCTGCCACGGTCCCGGGACCATTTTATGGACTGCAAAGCGCAAAGGGCCATGGAGCATTTTTTGTCAGTAAGAGAGCTCATTTGATGATCTTAGCCCCCAAAAAAAGGGATGGTAATTAAATTTAAATTTATAAAAACGTAACCCATCTTCTGGTTTGGGCGGGTAAAATGCCCGGACCGTTATTTCAAGGAAATAAAGAGCCACAGGAAAACCTAGAATTTAACAATATTTCCTATAGATACGATATTATCAAACCGATAGGACCTTTGGCGTTAATAGTTAATTAAGACTGAGTTCGTAATTCCCAACGGCAATTCACAAAGCTAATAGCGAGAACATTCAGAAAAAACACGGGTTTTTTTTTTCCTGAATGTTTACGTTCCTTATCTTTGATGACGTAGGTAACATCCTGCTTGTAATCCCCAAAGGATAAAAAAAAACCGACAAAGTGTACATCTATAAAAAACCGGCCAAGTGCGAGTTGGACTCGCCCATGAAGGGTTCCGTAGTAGCAAGCATAGATTAGGGATATAATTATATTGAGATTAGTAAGTAATATACACAAACAATAAAAATAACTTTAAACACTGTTTTAAACTTTCACGGTTTGTCTCTAAATTTAAAATGTCACTTACGGGATATCTTCCGTGATTATATTTTTGTTTGAGTTCCCGATATTTCGACGCTGTTGCAAGCGCCATGATCGCGGGTTGACTGGAGATTGCGGGTGGATGAAAATAATTGTTAGGAGCAGACAAATCTGTCTACCCTCTTTCTTTGTCTCTTGCTACGCGCACTACTGGAACTCGACACTAAGTCACGGCAGAACACACTCACAGTATCAACAAGTTTTTTGGAGTCTTTATTACGATGCCGGCTGCCACTTAGGAGCATGTTTACAACTGGATTCCACGTACTCGACAATTTGAAGCCATCCTCTCGATTGAAATTCTTGTGTTTTCTTATTTCAATTGCTTCTCTTGTCAGTCTAGGTATGTAATGTTTGTCCGTGGACAAAATACTTGGCTTGTGGAATTCAATCCAGTGATTGGGCCCTGACTGCAGCAGATGTTCAGCTATGGCAGATTTTTGCTCATCGTTGTTTTTGACAGCCTTGATGTGCTCTTTGATGCGGCATGAGACAGTTCGCTTCGTCTGACCTATGTATGAGCTACCACAGCTGCAATCAATTTTATAAACCCCAGGGTGTTCATATGGGATTTTACCTTTGAGGATGCAGAATACGTCATCCACATACCGCTTCCAAACCTTGATGTACCTGTGCCTATCAAGGTTTGGAAGCGGTATGTGGATGACGTATTCTGCATCCTCAAAGGTGGAGTACCGGAAGTTGAGAGATGTTTGAACCATTTGAATAATATCCACACGGCCATGCGTTTCACAGTGGAATTGGAAAAGGATCGGTCTCTAGCTTTTCTTGACGTCAAGGTCATTGCAAGGAGTGATGGGACCCTAAGCCATTCAGTTTACAGAAAGCCGACTCACACAGACCGATATTTGCACGCCACCTCACATCATCACCCCTATCACCTCAATTCTGTAGTCACCTCACTTACAAGTCGCGCATTCGATCTTTGTGATACTGAACACCTTACTGGTGAATTGTCCCATGTGCAGAAGGTGTTACTCATGAATGGCTACAAAACAAATGATGGAGCAGTAAGACCAGAAAAGAAGCGAGCCACCAGATCTACAGTGGAGCGCCAAACAACTTTCTTGCCATATCTGAGAGGAGTAACAGACAAGATAGGTCGTTTATTGAGCAAATACTCAATAAAGACCGTGTTTACTCCTCATAGGAAAATTGCACAAAGTCTGCGTTCCCCTAAGGATAAAATCCCATATGAACACCCTGGGGTTTATAAAATTGATTGCAGCTGTGGTAGCTCATACATAGGTCAGACGAAGCGAACTGTCTCATGCCGCATCAAAGAGCACATCAAGGCTGTCAAAAACAACGATGAGCAAAAATCTGCCATAGCTGAACATCTGCTGCAGTCAGGGCCCAATCACTGGATTGAATTCCACAAGCCAAGTATTTTGTCCACGGACAAACATTACATACCTAGACTGACAAGAGAAGCAATTGAAATAAGAAAACACAAGAATTTCAATCGAGAGGATGGCTTCAAATTGTCGAGTACGTGGAATCCAGTTGTAAACATGCTCCTAAGTGGCAGCCGGCATCGTAATAAAGACTCCAAAAAACTTGTTGATACTGTGAGTGTGTTCTGCCGTGACTTAGTGTCGAGTTCCAGTAGTGCGCGTAGCAAGAGACAAAGAAAGAGGGTAGACAGATTTGTCTGCTCCTAACAATTATTTTCATCCACCCGCAATCTCCAGTCAACCCGCGATCATGGCGCTTGCAACAGCGTCGAAATATCGGGAACTCAAACAAAAATATAATCACGGAAGATATCCCGTAAGTGACATTTTAAATTTAAAAATAACTTTGTTTTTCATTGTGTTTGTATGAATGGCAAAGTTTTATTTGTGGTTTTTGAAAATGAACAATATCTCAAAAACTGCTAACTATATCTCATCCAAACCAATTTTCGTTGGAAGTTTTTGTTGAGGTCTACATTATATATTTTTTTTAGTTCTATCATTCTCTTATTTTAGAAGTTACAGGGGGGGGACACATTTTACCACTTTGGAAGTGTCTCTCGTGCAAACTGTTCAGTTTAGAAAAAAATGATATTAAACATAATTTTTAAAGATCCATAGATATCCCACACGAATGGGTTTGGTGAAAAAAAAATTTTTGAGTTTCAATTCTAAGTATGGGGGGCACCCCCAAAATTTGATTTGTTTTTATTTTTGTGAGAAAATCCTAATGCGGTTCACATAATACATCTACCTACCAAGTTTCAACAGGATAGCTCTTATACTTTCGACAAAAAGTGGCTGTGACATACGGACGGACAGACAGACAGACAGACATGACGAATCTATAAGGGTTCCGTTTTTGCCATTTGGCTACGGAACCCTAAAAAGGGGACAGTTTTACTCTTTAGGTACAAACTTTGCCCGCTACAAATCGAATTTAACCCACCAGAACATAAAATCGAAATAAAAATAAATACGTTAATCCAGGTCTTAACGGCACGGTTGGCGCAGTGGCTGAGCGATCGACTGCTGCGCAGCGTATCGCAGGTTCGATCCCCGTACGGAACAAATATTTGTATAATCTATAAATAGTTGTTCCGGGTCTGAGTGTTTGTGTATGTGAGTTTATATGTTTTTAAACGCACCCACGATAGAGGAAAAATTCCTAGTGTAACCAGCTAGAAGGTCAACGTAAAAAAAACTTGAGAGGTGTCAAGGGACACCCGGATGGAACGAAGTTACTGTATACACTCAACAAAAATAATCGTCGCGACACCACACTTTTCAATGCGAAATAGAAAGACGAAATGAATATATCTTGCTTACTTTCTATAAGAGAGAGAGAGACAGACAGAGAAACATGCGCAGGCCGCACGGCTTACAATAGCTTACTATAGCAAAAAGTGTCGTTACAACTTTTCGTCTTAATTAGCTTAATTTCAAGCTGGAATAACTTGAGTAGTTGTTATGAAGATGGATAGATATTAGTTCCTTCCGCTCCTTCAAGAAAGAGAGATACATTTGATTTTGCCACCCCCAAAAAAATACAGAGATCTGTGAGGACCCCAGAGGCGTTTTAATTGACTCTAACACCGAAATGAAAAAATAACGTTAACATCGATAAAATGTGGCTCAAATACTGTAACCTTGATGGTTGATACAGTTTTGAGCAGTTTGGGGTTGAAGCGGTCGGGTCACGCATGGGGTCCGAGTGCCCGTCTGCTTTTTCAGGAAATCTCTGGCCGTCTTTTCGATACTTCGTGTCACCAGAGGGGGCTGACTCTTTCTTTGGTCAAAAAATTAGCATTGCCATCCAACGTGGCAATGCTGACAGTCTTCTTGGCACGTTCCCGGATGACAGCGATGTGGAAGAATACTTTGACGCCTAAGGCGCGGGCCACATAGTAGAAAAGACGTAAGACGAGGACGCGTCGCGGACGGGCGAAAATGTATGAGAGTCGTGCCCGCGACGAGTCTCTTCTGTGTGTTCACGTTCGCGACGCTTCTATTCATTTTGTATGAAAGAGACGTCAAAGAGACATATACGTATTTATGTCTCCGCCCCGTCTGCGTCTTACGTGCTTTCTATGTGGCCCTCGCCTAAGTGACTTATTGCCTTTTTGCGTGTGCGTTTATTTTTAATAATTTATTTACCATATTTTTTTTATTTAGAATCGTTGTAAATATTTACTTCGTAACATTTGTAAATTTCTAGTTTTACCTCTGTATATACGAATATTTTAACATAAGTACTTAATTATTAGGTAGATAAAATTGCTTTATGTAATTTGTACGAATTGTTATTGTTTGTTTTTTAATCAGCATTTTTTTTTATAAATTACTGTCCTAAACAAGATTCAGAGATCATAATTATCGTTAAGTAAACTTTTCAATTTAAACTAACCTCCTTCAAAAACCACCACAAAAAAAGTGTAAAATGACTTATCTTTCGGGAGTCGGTGGCTTAGTTTTTTTAATTCATTTTTGCCTAATACTTTTTTTGAAGTCAATTATTTTACTTTGTGAATCACAAATGTTTTCATATCTGCTCGATAGATGGCGTTGCACGATTAATATGCAAGCTATCGTTTGTTTCGCTATCTGGTCACGTGTTCGTCCTGGTACTGGTCACGAATTTTCGATCAGGGTCACGTGATCCTGACTCGAGTTTATCATTTTTTACCCATTACAATAAGTGCACAACGCCGCTAAAGAAGTTGTCACTAGAGATGGGTAACTAGCCGAAATTTCAATAGCTTAGCTAACCGGCTATTTGTGGTGTAATAGCCAGCTAGCTAGCCAGCTATTTGGCTACTTGGCTATTGAACAATAGCGTTTAGTAACTGTTAAATACGGGACACGTCAATGATACACGGCTACTCAACGCAGACTGTTTATTGGGTTCTTAAGTAGAACTTACCCACATACATAACACTTTTCCCCTCTAAATTTCAAATATAAATGTTACTAGAATAAGTAATACTAGACACAGTAAATAAAGGAAGTTGTAAAAATATCCTACTTATAAAGATAACATAAAGTGAAGTCAAACAATACGTTAGCATTATTTCACAATGCTCAGGTAAATAAACATAAATTATGTATAACGAGCTTACAAAGTGTTTACATATTTTTAAGGATTTCTTGGCAACGAATAGCCGCTTTCCTGCGCACTCGACAAGGGTTTTCAGCAGTAGCAGGTGGCGTGGACGGCGGTGGCGGTGAGATTGAGGAGAACTGCGCCGCGTTCCCCGCCCCTTCTCCCACACTATCAAAGAATTCATCTTTGTCGTCCATATCGCCCTTAGAAACTAAATGTTCTGAAGAAACAAGTTGTTTGCTGATGTTTTGACCGACAGGTGTTACGTCAATTGCCTTACTTAAAGAATGCCGCGATTTTCGAGTTCGAAGCTGATCAATATGTCTCCTATGAGTCTGACCGGCACTAGTTTGCACCGTGTAGGATACAGGCCCGGTACGCTCAGTCACAACACCCTCAGTCCACTTACGACCTGATTTTGTGTAATCTCGTAACATGACTGGTTCTTGTTGTGTCAGCGTCCGTAGCGGACGTTTGTGGCTATCTTCGCGTCGCAACTGATCGCTGCGCACACGCTCCGCTGTGTCAGACCGCAACAGATCAAGACGGCCGCGGAGTCGTCTGCCTATAAGAGCTACCGCCGGTTCAATCCCGGTGGTGCTTTGTTCAGTATTCCTATACATAAACAGAAATCGATTTAATGCGGTATTAAAATCTTCTCGTTCTAATTGTGCCTTTTTGAGAATACGTTTAACGGACCGCACTGCATTTTCTGCGGCTCCATTGCTAGAGGGGTGGTACGGGGGTATTAAAGTATGTTTAATACCATTGCGTTCCAAATATTGAGCAAACTCAAAGGATGAGAAAGGTGGCCCATTGTCGCTCACTACGCGTTTAGGCAATCCGAAACGTGCAAACAACCGTCTTAAACAGTCTATGACGATAGTAGCTGACGTCGTGCTAACTGGTTCCACTTCTATCCATTTAGAGTGAGCGTCAATTAGAACAAAAAAATATTTATTATTAAATGGACCGAGAAAATCTAGGTGCAGACGAGACCACGGCTCTGCCGGCCACGGCCACGAATGTAGTGGCGCGGCGGGGGGCGCGGGCTGTACTTCCCTGCAAGCAATACATTCACGCGCCACGCGTTCTATGTCCGCATCAATGTTCTCCCACCATACGTAATTACGAGCGATTTGCTTCATTTTGACGATTCCAGGATGTCCATCGTGAATCTCAGTCAAAACTAATTCTCGTAATGATCTTGGTATGGCAATACGATAACCCCATATTATACAGCCTTGATCAATGTGCAAGCTGTCTCTTCTATTGTAATAGGCATTTTCTATTTTATCAAACAATTTATCGGTGGGCCACCCGTGCATTATAAAACCGTATATTTTACTTAATAAGGCGTCCTTTCGAGTCTCAGTTTTAATATCTTTAAAACTGATAGGAAAATGTTCTTGCGCGTAATTTAAATAGCTACAACCTTCGGCTTTACCTCTTACTTGACGCTTTGTTAAGTCTAGAGGAAGGCGGGAAAGAGCATCAGCGAAACAGTTTTTAGATGATGTCACGAATTCAATATTGAAGTCGTAAGCAGCCAACTTAACAGCATAACGCTGTAAGCGACTCGCAGCGGTCACGGGTATTCCTTTATTTTTACCAAAAATGTAACTTAAAGGACGGTGATCACTGCGAAGTGTGAAATGCCTGCCGTAAACATACTGATGGTGTTTAGTTACACCGAACACAATAGCCAGCGCCTCTTTATCTAACTGCGAGTAATTGACTTCGGCCGAGTTGAGCGTCCTTGAAGCACAACACACCGGGCGCTCGCAGCCGTCAGCGTGGCGCTGAGTCAGTACCGCGCCTACGCCATATGCGCTGCTGTCAACTGATAGAATTAACGGGAGACTTGCATTATAATGTGCTAAAACAGGAGCGCGGCTTAACACCTTTTTTATTTTTATAAAAGCCCTATTACACTCGTCAGTCCATTGCCATTCAACATTTTTCTTTAATAAACAGTAAAGGGGCTTTAAAATATCACTCATATTGACACAAAACTTAGAATAAAAATTTACAAGTCCCATAAAGCTCTTGAGCTGTGTAATATTTGTAGGTTCAGGTGCTGCTACAATGGCGTCAATTTTTTTACTATCCGTATGTAACCCGAACTTATCAATTTTATAGCCCAAATAGGTAACACTGCTTTTAAAGAAATCACACTTTGCAAAATTAATTCTCAAGCCATTTTGATTGAGCCTTTGTAGCACCGCCTTTAAATTAGCTAAATGTGTAGTTCTATCTTTACCAGTAACACAAATGTCGTCAGCAAAAACCGCCGTTGACGGCAATCCACTTAAAGTTTCTTCCATAATTTTTTGGAAATTTTCGGGTATGCATTTAATGCCAAAGGGTACTCTTCTATAAACAAAAGTGCCCACGTGAGTTGTGATTGCCGTCATCGGTTGAGAATCCTCGTGCAAAATACATTGTTGGAAAGCGTTTGATAAGTCTAATTTGCTATATTCCTCTCCCCCACCTAAAGCTGCGAATAAGTCCTCAATGCGGGGCAGCGGGTAATGGTAATCTTTCAAAAGTGGATTGATTGTTATTTTGTAATCACCGCACAGTCTAATGCCGCCGTTAGCTTTAACCACCGGCACTATAGGAGTGCCATAGTCTGATCGTTCCACTTTATAGATGACCCCTTCCCGCTGCAGCCGCTCGAGCTCCTGTTCCACTCGCTGACGTAACGCTAGGGGCAACGACCGAGCTTTTACATAAACTGGCGTTTCATCCTTTAAATATAAGTGGAATTTAGTTTTAAATGTGCCTAAACCTTCAGCAAAAACCTCTGGGAACATTTCTCGTAACGATGCCGCCAAAGAGTTGTCATCTGTCAAATTGTAGCATTCAACAACAGCCAACTTTAAATACTTGATCCACGTACGGCCCATCAATGGCGGGCCGCCATTATCAATAACATATAACTTAAGTTTTGCTTGCTGTTTACCACATACAACGTTAACTACAATGTAACCGATGGTCTCGATGACGTCACCTGTATACGATTTCAAAGTTAAAAGTTTACTTTCGAGTGGTACGTTTGCAAAATTATTGTCGTAAAATTTTTTTGAAATAACAGATATTTTGCTCCCTGTATCAATTTCGAATCTACATTTAACATTTTCAACGATCAAATTTGCGTAGTACGGTCCATCACCATCACTGTTAACCACCAAATTATAAAAATTACAATTGTCCTCTTCAGAGTCCGAGTCGTTTAAAAAAAACTGACTTTTAGCATTTTTCTTGTTTTTAACACACACTGCTTTTAAATGGCCTTTTTCACCACACACATCACAACTATATTGCTTGAACCGACATTTGCCTTCGAAATGGCCCGATTTTCCACATCGCGAACATGTGCGCTGCACGTGCGCACGACCCGAGCCTGCACCACCGCCTCCACCGGCCCGGCCGCCACGCGACCCGCTCGCGCTCGCGCTAATTCGATGCAAACCGTCGTCATCCTGCTGCACTGGCACAGATGTGCCGCCGCCGCCGCCGGGCCGCGTGGCTGCCGCGCTGGCCGAAGCACACGCCATAGCTGCATGCCGCTCCGCCGCCTCCAGCGCCAGCGCCAACTCCACGGCGCGCTTATAGCCAATACCACGTTCTGCGAAGATCCTCGACCTCATGTCTTCATCGATCAGCCCCGATACAAATTGATCTCGTAGGCACACTTCCAAACAAGCGCCGAAGTTACACGTTTTAGCTAAATGTTTAAGTGCTTGTAGGTACTCGCGAATATTTTCACCTTGCCTTTGTAACCTCTGACGAAATATGTGCCTCTCAGCGATTTCTGACCTGTCTGGTTCCAGATGCTCCTTTACAAGCGCAACAACTTGATCAAAAGTTTTTGATTCAGGGGTGTCGGGAGAACACAAATCACACATCAATTCGTAGCACTCCGCGCCAACCACCGTCACTAAAGTTGCTAACTTCAAAGTGTCTTCAATATTGTTCAAAGTAATAAATTGGTTTACCCGTCGAACATATGCATCCCAATTATTACTCGCTAAATCGAACGGTTCTATGCGTCCAATTGGCATTTTTTTTTTATTGGCAAAATATTCACACGCGTAGGTAATTACTTTTAATATCGGTAACACCGCTCGTCGCCAGTGTTAAATACGGGACACGTCAATGATACACGGCTACTCAACGCAGACTGTTTATTGGGTTCTTAAGTAGAACTTACCCACATACATAACAGTAACTAGCGGCGCAACGAAGCGGCGCCGGTGTAGCTAGGTAGGACTTAAATGACGCAACATCAACTGCCCGATCTGAATTCGATCCTAAATCAAAAAGAAATGATTTCCTCTCTGAGGTCACAATAACCAAAATACTATCAAATTTTTATTTATTTTAAACCTGACGGTAACTAACCAGCTTTCTAATCATCGTATTTCATAAGTTCGTTCATTAAACGAACGAAATTACTAAGTATAATGCTCTTTCTTTGTCTAATCTATTTTGTGAATATTGTGAGAAAAAGATCGACGATACCAATGAAGATCGTACACGCGTAGCGCAGTGAGCGCGCACACAGCTATCGGTTATTTTGGCTACTCTAGCTACCCGGCTACCGAATACCGGGACGGCTATAAAACGTAGCAGTTAGCTATACTCCGTGGTGGCTACGCGGCTACGAGCGGCTACGCGGTTACGAGCGGCTACGCGGCTATATCATAACCTGTCAGTTATCTAGCCAACCAGTAGCCGATAGCTAGCTATCGTGTTGACGGATATCATAGCCGTGGCTATTTTGTTCATAGCCGGTATTTGGCTAGTTATGGCTATAGCTACCCATCGCTAGTTTTCACTTCAAAAATTAATAAAAAAATAATTTACCCAATCACCTCTCAAAGAACTCATTTATTAAAACCTCTTTTCGGCTTTCAGGCAGGAGTGTCGAGGGTCAGAGGAATAACACGAAGATGTCGTACGTGTGTCCACCACAGTTCATCAGACTGGGGCACAGTTGCTACTTCTTCAGTGAGAACAAGTCGACGTGGCAGAACGCACTCTTCGAATGCGCGGTGAGTTTTCATTTTAACTTTATTTTCCATTTATTTAAGTATTTAGGTATGTACGTACAATAAAGAACGCACAAAAATTACACTCAAGCATATTGAGTTAGAGTTGAGTTTAGATTAGAGTTAGTGAGAGCAGTGGTGGCTCAGTGGTATCGGCTTCGACTTACGAGTTATAGGTCATGGGTACGAACCCAGGTAGGCGCATTACTTAGTGTAATTTATTTCATCACCACTGCTCTCAAAACGGTGAAGGAAAACATCGTGAGGAAACCGGCATGTCCTAGAACCAAAAATTCGAAGACATGTGACATCTACCAACCCGCACTGGGCCCGCGTGGTGGATTATGGTCCACTCCCTCTCACAGAGAGGAGGCCTGTAGGTATCCCAACAGTGGGAACATTTATAGGCTGATGATGATGATGATATTGAGTTAGAAAAAAGAAAATACTTGCTAGTCACAAAAGAGAAATGGAACAAAATTTACTTATTTAAAAGTTTACATCTATTTAATAGTAACAGGGCGAAGTTAAAAGCGAGAGGAGATCTTCCGTAGGAAAGAGACAGAGCTATACCAGTCATCATCTAACGCCATCTCATTCTCACTGTGGAACTACTCTCGCTTTAAGTGTCTAAACACACTATGCCGAAGTTACGCGACCGAAGTTCGGCGGCTGATTTCACGTTCCGACGTATTTGGCTGATATGACACACCATAAGTGCCGAACTTGCGCGGCAGAAGTTCGGCGCGTGCGGCTCCCTGCTGCTCCCCGCCCCCGGATCTTCGTCGGTAATCGAACCGAACGAACTTCGGTCGCGTATAATGTGTGGACCGAAGTTAGGCTGTACGCTATGAGGCGACGTAATTTTGGCATAGTGTGTCGTCAGTAATTCAAATAGCATTGCAGGTGTAATTGTGCTGAACTTCGGTCGCGTAACTTCGGCATAGTGTGTTTAGACACTAAGACGTCATCAGGCCATCAGCTAAATATATTTTATCGATTCAACCGCAACCATTAAATTCTCAATCATGCTAAAACTCTCCATCTTGGTTTTCTACAAAGCGGAATGTGAACCCAAGACCTTCGAGTCATAACTTATATCAAGAGCCATTACCGTTTAAACGTACAGTTAAGTAGATCACATAATAATTTTATGACTGCCGTCAAAACTTTATAATGTGCACGGACCTTAATAACTTGATAAATATGTTAATTACTTTCCAAATGAGACCGTTTTACATTCAATGGATTCATTTAATTTTGTTCATTCAAAGATCATTGACATACATTACGTTTAAAACGACCTTTTTCGGTAGTTCGTAAAGGAACCGAACTTTTGAGGATAATTTGTTATACTACGAGAAATGTTTACAGAAAAATCTAAAACAAAATATACCGAGTTTTTTTTCGAATAAAACTTCAGCCAATATCTACATTAAATTGAAATATATGAATGAATAAATAACCTAGTCAAACATATCAAGTAGGTAAAAATAGAATTAAGTTCAAAAAGATGTTAATTAATATGGCTCGCGAATAGCAATATCATACATATTTAGATTTGAACTCTGACCACAAGGTCTTTCTACAAATATTTAACTTAATTATGATATTTTAAAGAATTTAGAAACTGATTATGAGTAGGTATATTGCTTATAGTCTGATCAAAAGTTGACAGTTCTATAATGGTAGTCGGCTTACACCAAGGGTTGGCACTAAGCCCGTACCTGTTCCTGATTATAATGGAAACTTGCACGTTGAATATTTAAGAACAGATTCTGTGGGTGTATTCTGTTTTCCCAATATCATTACCAACATTCTATCTATGTATCTAACATTGTATTGGTTTTCAAGAGTGGCTTAGAGGTCTAGAACTGATTGAAGGAGCTAGCCAAAATGTAATGTACATCTCTTTCCTTCAAATCAAAACTGGGTTTAAAGGTACAGGTTGGTCATTAGGTTATTAATCTACACACTTACAACTAGCCAATAAATACAGACATTATGGATAAAACACACCATGCAATTTTGAGCCAGTGCCAATGTTCTCCCAAAAAATACACCCAGAATTTAACGATCTATTATAATAGCACCACACATTGCCTAAATCACCAATTTTCATTGTATCAACAATAAAAGATACATTAAAATCAACATTAAATAGTTTCTGAATAGGTACGGCCGTAAGAAACCAGATGAATGCAATATCAATTAAGTTTTTAAAATTCTTGTGGCTATATTTATATGATGATCTCCCTTGATGGTCTATATCTGTTGCGGTATGTTGGTATGGATTCGATAAAGATGTATTGGTAGTTTGATTTATTTTAATGTGATGTCGGAATCCCTTAAATCGGTTTTTGAGAGGAGTTAGTTGAACACAATTTGCCCAGTCTGTTTTTTTATTCTCAAAATCAACAGATTCGATACCTCGTTAGGAATATTGATATTTCGAAAAACCAATGATGCAATATTATTTTTCATCAAAATTGGCCTTTAGACTCCTTAAGTATGTTTCGCTACTCCTCATAGTTTCGGATTTATCCATCCACGCCCATTTGGAAAATTCGCTCTTTAAATGTAACTTAATTTTGGAAACAAAGTGTTAGATAAATGTCATATCGAAGATAAAACTTGTCACTGTGGCATAGTTTATGTCATTAGCGACCTTAATATGTGAACCTCTCATGAGGTTATAACGTCTACCTTCGGAATTTACAATATGCAAACATAACAATATCTTATAATCTTTAGATGCCTACCGTCATCACTTAACACACGATTATGACAGGAGTAGTTTCAATATTGCAAGGGGCGGTGTTCCAACCATAGGTTATGACCACTTCAAAAGCTTTACTACCCATAAGGCCCACGCTACCATTATCTTCAGGTACTATGACAAACATACGCCAATAAGAATAACCAACATGAATATTTCCATGACCAGACGACCATAAGACGTAATAACATTAAGCTTTGCTAATAATAGTGAGACAATAAAGACGTCTGGGATAATATTATCTTAGCTATTTTCCTTAATCGGGCCATTCATTCCATCATCTACATAGGCCAGAAGATAAATATTTGATGGACATGTAGCAACAGATATATTTTTATATTTTCAAAGAGTATCCATGATGTCTCACCCAATATTCTCCATATTGATCTACGCTTTGGAATAGACAACGACATTATTTTCATACTTTGTGGCTTACTGCTAGTACTATAGTTTCATCTCTGCTTTTAGCAATTCGTAAGTGCCTGTTTCCCGAGTATTTAAAATAATTGATTTGAGATTGAGTCTTCTACAATTGAAACGTTTTTGATTTGAATAACACTAGATCCGTCTAAGCTATCGATCGATCCAACGACCGTAGCCGTGAATTATATAAGCAACTTTGCTACTGATAAAACATTCTCCATTATCGTTTTTTTTTCTACAATATGGCGCTACGATATGTCTGCTGCTTGAGAACCACAAACCGCAATGTGGAGAGTACTAACCTCGTCTATATCGTCATATTTTTTTTTTGAATATCATTATTCTAATGCCTCTAACAACGCGTGTAACCAAATATTATCTCATGCATCATCATCATTGACGCTTTTAAACTGAACTAGTAAAGCAATCAATTTGTAATAACAATTATACTAATGTTATGGTGGCCACCTGTCAACTGTTTTATTCGAATTTATGGCCGGTTCGAAATTCAAGTGGTGCGTCCTTACTCTTTAGTGTTACGGCCTGTAATGTTCGTTCGACGCAAGCTCGCGTAGATGTGACCAAAGCCTTGACATTAGATTTTATCGTCGCTATTATGTGATAGCTTTAATTCGTTTCGAGGTCAGTTAATTAAAATATTTTTTGCGCGTTAGGCGTCCTTTTCTTCTGGTTTATGTTTGAATGTTTTGGTTAAAACCTGTTTTATTATAATTAGTAGCAACGACGATATGATAAAACTGTACGCAATACCATATTTAGTACCTCTTTCTTTACTAATTACTGTCTTGTCCTGCTCCAAAGTAAGAGAAATTTTTACCCCCTTATTAATAAACGTGGACTAAAGTTACGCCAAGGTTAATCCTTAAAAAATGTATGATTAATCCGAAGATTAACCTTGGCGTAACTTTAGTCCACGTTTAAGGGGGTTAGAGTTTTTATCTAATTCTTCAACTTCGATAATGATGATCGAAGGTCGTCAACTATGTTTGAGATAATTTAAATTACAAATCCATCTACAATTTTCTTTAGAGTTAAAGATATTTAATAGTTTAGTTCAGTTTTACTTTATTTTGGTAATGTATAATATAAACCTACTTATATTTCTTTTTCTTTTACCTCTCCAAACAATTGTGTTTTGTTGTATTGACACCTCCGTATATTCTACATAGAATACTAAGAAAGAACTACTTACATACATTTTCAATTTAACGCTCGTACAAACTATAATGCACTTAGTTCAGATCTGGGTTAACCGCAATGGTCTTACGGGGTCGATGAATTTGAACCCGTTTGTGACCATGCGGGTGTCTACTGTCCACACACTGGTTTATCATGGGAATTAGTTAAATGTATTGTTGTTATTGTTTGTATTTTGTTTATTGAGCGATATTCCTCTCTCTTATACGGGGCCACACTACGGGATAATATGCCTTAAAATATAGTGATAATTAGCCTTTGCATGTTCGATAGTGTGGCCCCAATATTACTGATACAAATCTTAAGAATTATTGTCACAATGTCTTTTACGTTTGTTTGTTTATTCAAGTTTAATTCAGGCACATTACCATTTACATAATTATTATATGTATACTGAAAAGATGAGAATGAAATGGCGTTCTGTAGTTTCTATGAAATAAGGCGTGTCTTTTTGATTATTATCATTATCAGCTTATAATGTTCCCATTGCTGCGCTGTCAGACTCGTACTGACTAAAATCGACGGTGTTCCTTCAATATCCCTTTACGTTCCAGGGTCACGGTTACTTGTTTAGACAATTCCAAGACCCCAACATGTTGTACCCTTATTCACAATATTGTAAAGGCCTTGTATTAATTATGATGTACAACAATATATTTCTATTCGAAATATTGTTAAGAATCAACAACAAATAATAGGTATTTTAACTTTAATATTCCTTCATCTTTAATGAGGCATTAAATTGTTCAATCGGTATTTACGATTTTAAATGTAAGACAAATAGTAAAAATAACTTCTTCGTGCCGATTGAATATGTACACACAGAAGTTTTAAATATTTACTTTTGTAATTTTAGAACATTACTCATTACATGTATAAGAAAGTTAAAAACTGATTATTCCTCAGCATAGTACAATTTTTAAAATTTCGTTAGCTTAGAAGTATTTACAATTTTAGGATTAAAATCTCTTAATAGCTATTTCGAGAACGAATGTAGAATGAGACCAAGAAAAGGATAAATGATTGTTTCTTTTTCTTAAAAAAAAAGCATTTATAGACTAAGCCATAAGTTACAAGGAAAAACTCGAGGTAAATTGCGTACATCAAAATTGAGGCCTACTGTTTAGCAAGCACCGACAATTCGACACTCACTTATTAGAACATCGGCTTATTAAACAAACAAACGGTAGCATCTTGTTAGAGTCTATTACATCACGCTCGTTATGGAAAAGTACCTACTAGAGAAAAGGTTGTCAACCCACTTGAAGATTTGGGAAGGTACTTTAACGATATGAAGAGTATCTCGTAAACACACTGACCCATAGCTCCTCCCACGAGTTTAGTTCATATTTCATAATATCCCGGAAGCACAAGGGCAAGTAGATATCTTCTAACTCTCAGTTTACTCACCACAATGAAATCTGTATTTTTTTTAAATAATACTTTGCCCTACATGAGGAATTTCTCCTGTGCCTTGGGTGCGTTTATAGACATTTAAACTCACATACACAAACTGGACCCGAAACAACTATTAGTACATTTTATAAAAAATTAGCGGCCCGCCCCGTGCTTCGCTACGTGTTACAAAAAATGTGATAAATGAAGAACCACTCGACCGATTTTGTGCAAACTTCACATAAATAATCTACTAAATAGTCCGAAGAAAGCCTAAACATTTGGTTTGGATAGGTGAGCCCGTTCTGGAGTTATAAAGTTACAACGAAAAGTGGCATTGATTTTTATATTATAGATTGTTATATTTTATGTGAGAATCGAATCTCGCGACACTCAGTCACTGAAACTCGCGGCCACTGTGCCATCAGCGCTGTTGCCGTATAATAATATAATCAACTTTGAGAAAGATAAAATCATTCAGATCCAGCCTGTCCTTTGCTGTCTTCATTCAGTGACGCCCTAAGCCGAGGTTCATACCCCACAGGGGATGGCCTTAGCGTATGGTCGCTTAGGTTTAATTTATTTGTAAGCCCCAGGCTGAAGGCCTAAATTCATTTAGGTACTCACGGAAAAGTCCGGTTGAGCAGCTTACAACCTCCTCTAGGGTGACCTGCGAGATGCCATTAAAAAAAAAAGAGAAAGACAAAATAATTGAATACAGTATTTGTCATTATCTTCACTTTATTGAGATTGATGCAGCATTTCTCTTTCTTCTTCTATACTTCTCTATTAACCGTTCTCGAAGTACATAGTTCCCCTTTTCCTAGCCTTATCAGCTTTCAGTTAATCCTTCCACAATTTTTTGTCCTTGCAACCGTCCCCGTTCTTTCTTATTTACTGTACTAAAACTGTGAGTGAAGGTTCAGTGAATCGAAATTATAGAATACCACCTACTTAAAAGACTTAAACATCAAACAAAAGGCAGCAACACTTCATCATTCTACACTAAAGCCTGACTAGGTAGACCCATTGTGCATAGCCTTAGAACCTTAGAATCTGCGAGGATAATGCATTATCGTGACGGCCCCACACAATAGCTCAGCAGGCACACTATCTTGAGCAATATTGTGGCGATCTCTGGTATTGTTTCCATGGCAGTCGTAAGGAAAATAGACGGGATTAGTATAATAATAAATAGTAGGTACTAAGAGCTGTGCAAAATTGCATAAGATCATGGACTCATAGTATTAAAATGGCCAAAAGAAACTGAACAGACATGACCCCAAAACCGCAAACAATGAAGAGAGTAGAGATCTGGAAAGCCTACATTCAGTATTGGTTGACTAAGGCTAACGTTCAGAAGAAAATGATGCAGTCGTGCTCCACATCAAAAAAATTAGTAGTCCTGGCTGGAAGACTCGAAGCCTCACTTTAATAGAATATGTCACAACATTAATTAGACTTATACCCCGCAGTACTGCGTGGGCGCTTAGAGGGACTCGTATGTATAATTGACCTTCAAAAACTGCTGATAAATAGGCCAAATTACAATAATTGATTTTCGATTTTTATGAAATAAGGTCACCAATGATGATGATGATTCAGATGATCATGAAAAAGAAGCTCATATTAATAAGAATAAACATAGCCGAAAACACCATTTACAAACCAATACCTCAAATACTGCACCAGTTGAATACTTTTAGAAACTATACACAGAAACAGATGCGTTCCAAATATTCTTTGTTGAAGCAAAACATTCGCTCTAGTGACAGTTATTCCATATACCTCCAACTTAGTTCAGAACAGTCAGATATTTCCATACGAATGTGCTCGAAATGGAGCGATCACCTCAGGTGCCGTCGCCAACTGCCAATATGATGCAAATTCGCCTCATTTCACGCCTCTTCGAACCAATCGCAACAATATACGGCGAATAAACGGTATGTCAAACAAACTTATTGTTCAAGAATATTCTACTGTTGAATTGTGTTTAGAAGAAGGCTTTGTAACTACTTTCATTCTAGTGGAAGTAGGCTTTTGCAGATAAGGATCAAATGGGCATGTTTTTGTTATATTTCGGGAGTCTTTCTGCATATTTGGTAGGATGAGAATAAGTCGCAAAATATTTTTCAATACACTTCTTCAGAAACGTCCCTCTTATCGCATCAGAACGTTAGCGGAAACAAAGATTTTTCACAGATAAACTAGGTTCAAATCGGTTTAATGCCTATTGTAGGAGACGATTGATTTTTTTTCAAGACAGGGTTCGGCTAAGGAAAGTTCCTAAGGAAGTGAGATCGAGTCAACAAATTTTGTCGGAAACACACAACATGGTAAAATTCTAAAAAAAACATGAAAAAGTCATTGCATTAGTCTCTTATTTTAGTCAATCATAAAAGATTGCAGATTATAAAATATAGAATGATAATGATGGCAGATTATTATCTCATAGGTTAGTACATATGTGATAATAATAGGTGAACTAATGTTGGAAGAGGCATTTTATCTAGACATAGCATAGTTTTAGACATGTACTAATTAGTCCTCCACCACATAAAGATAAGTTTACGCAATAAATTCCACCACATCTTAATGTTCTCCACAGACCATTGTTCTGTAACAGAATGCTAAGTATTTCGAAACTCAGTAGTTAAATTATCTTCCTTTCTACTCTATTCATTCCATACACAATTAATCATTCAAGTATAATGAGAGGTATATTGTATATTCAAAACACAGCAGCCTAATGGTGGAGGACTTTCGCGACAACTTTCGCCAACATTCACAGAAAGCCGCAAAACTTATCTGCAGTTTTTTTACATAGGGTTGCCGCGCATCCTGCTCTTTTTTTTTTTTTAATTCAAAACGGTTTTGCTTAATACTTTAGCCAAGGTCAAGGGTGACAGAAGCAAAGTCGACGAAAGACCGACCGTACCCAGAAGAAGCCTGTAACTTTGAAGAGATTTGGGTTTTATGCGTTCGGAAACACAGACTCAAGAAGAAGAGAGAGTTCTTGTAAAAATTTAGTTGCTTTTTTGCAGGGTTGTCACACAACCAGTTATTGAACATTTGGTTGCTGATTTTATTGTGCAGTCTCGAACAGCAGACGAAACTTGAATATCGAAATTAAATTAAACGTTCAATTCATTAGAATGAGTTATTACCGAAACCCAGTTCTCGGTATCAATAAATTATTTTAAAAGCTGTTTTAGAGCATAGAATATGTTGTGTTCGCGTCTAGACATAAAAACATAACATTAAAATCAGGCACAGGCCTCCTCTCTGTGAGAAGAAGTGGCCTATAATCCACCACGCGGGCCTTGTGCGGGTAGGTAGATGTTAATGTCTTTGAATTTTTGGTTCTAGGACAACAGTTTAATCACAATGTTTTCCTTCGCCGTTTTGAAAGTAGTGGTGATGAAATAAATTATACAAAGTAATACTCGTGGGTACTCGTCGTAGCAGTGGTGGCCCAGTGGTATCGGCCTGGACTTACGAGTTGTAGGTCGTGGGTTCGAACCCAGTCAGGCGCATTACTTTGTGTAATTTATATCAACACCACTGCTCTCAAAACGGTGAAGGAAAACATAATGAGGAAACCGGCATGTCCTAGAACAAAAATTCGAAGACATGTGACATCTACAAACCCGCACTGGGCCCGCGTGGTGGATTACGGCCTGCTCCCTCTCACAGAGAGGAGGCCTGTGTCCCAGCAGTGGGAACATTTAAAGGCTGATGATGATGATGATGAATACTCGTAAGTCGAAGCCGTTCCCACTTGTCGCTCTCTAGAAATCTATAATGAATTTTGCCAATCGAGCATTTTAACTTTGTAACTTTCAAGACCTCAACGCATCCAATACTAGTAGTTATCGCTAGTTTATCGTAACTGTAGACAACTGCCTTAACGATCAATTTTATACTAACCTCTAAACCGTACGATGCAAATAAGCCAAAGCTTCCATGCCTCGTTCACCTTTGTGCTACAAATAGCTAGCACTCGCGCCAGTCACGATCACACTGGTGTATTGGCTAGCTATCAGTTAAGCCAGTATGCACTCCATTAGGTGGGCTTGCTCTTGAATAACGTCAGGTTAAAGTGTTTTCCAATTAGGATGGTCTACGTGTATTGTTTAATCTTTGGATTCTAGTGTTCGAGCAAGCAAGTTTTGTCAATCTTATCTGCTTTGGCGGAGATAGAATTATACAATGTGGAAGGTGGACACTCGCAAATAAATTGACATCGGTTATTTTGTTTACGAAAAATTCCCACGATTTAAGCCCACGTTCTCCTTCTATTTCGTCCGATTCTCTGAAATTTTAAAGTAGCCCATCTTAAAGTACAGTACTAGCTTTCTTTGTACGCATGTGTAGTGATGGAGTCACTACACACATTTTCTTCAAAGTAGAAATCTGTCCACCTATAGACATCGAAGTATGCTCCCTGGTGCCACAAAGGTTGGCGTCATCAATAATGATTGATTCATGACGGATTCCAATCCTCAACAAACACAACATTGCATACCATGCATGCATAATACAGCTTGAAATAAACGACATATCTTACAAATAGGCAAGAAAAAAGATCGATCAAACAATCCATTGAGCAGACGGTAATTAATTTAATTAAAGGCAGTAATAAATAATGCATGCATGCCGGTGACACTGTTTTCGCTCCGACATTGTATCTTGAAGAATGCCCGCATACTCCAGTAATATAACTGTCCACATTGGTCCATGGAAAGTGACATTCTTATAAGGCCATGCAAACGAAAGATTCCGGTTTTACCATTTTTTGTATTTCATTGTCGAATTTTTTTGGGAAGTAAGAAATTAATTTGGCAAAGAACCTTTATAGTGACTGGTTGGTCACGGCTTTTTATGTGAGTGTATTTTCAAAGATGGAAGAGGATCCAAATTGTCTTTAAACTGCATTATCCATGAGATTGGACATTCTAGATTTCATAGCAGTGCATTCTAACATAAGTTCTCTACTTTCAAGCACTAACAACAGAATATTCTGATACATTGTGCCTTATTTTGCCAGTCTCGGCGAAACTGGCATATGCGTGTTAATAGCACCATAAATCTGTTACATGAAAATTGCCATCCGCAAAAAGCCTTCCACCAAATTCCTTGATCTGAATTCCTCAAATTATTTCCGTAATCTCCAATGTTCGATACCACCGACTACGAACAATGATGCGTGTGTTTTCATCAAGTCTGTCTACCCGATACACACAGCTGAGCCCCTTCAAAGTTTATTTGTTAGTTTTATATAAACGTATGTTTCTATTAGGCCGATGAGTTATTGCGACTGGGTTATGAGTGCTGTGGGCTTTAATTCTTTTTCTTTTTATAGTTTCTTTATTATGGGTTGTTGCTAAGGTCTTCAGCTCTTTAGTTATTTTTTTCTCTCAGTTGCTAAGGGAACGATCTTTGGTTGTTTTAATTTTGTGTCGATGTTTTGCATTCTTGTGGCTGCGCATTTTATTTGTCAAAAAAAAAAATTTCAAAAGAAGTGTTGTGTATTTTGAATGCATAACAAAATATTATTCGTAATGGACCTAACAGATTACACCTCAGAACATCGGAAAAGCATTTAAAACACAAAAGCGAGCCAAGAATATTTAATTAACAGACATTCTTAAGCTGCTTTTAAAAAAATACTATCACGGAACGAAAAACAAGAGATTCCACGTATCAGTTTATTTACAGCGCGCAATAGCTGATTATATCATTGAATGTTTTCTTTTAAATAGACTGGACCACCCTAATGCGCGTGGGCAAGGTACGGGCTACACCATGGATACTCAACCTAAAGAATGTTTAATCTGAATGAAACATTTCTACGGGAGTTTAAATGTTATGAAATATTCAACTTCAAACATTTTAGCTTTTTAAATGGTAGTAGAATGCACTTACTTATTGTATGTAGTTCAGGGTTTCAGTAAAAAGTAAATCGTCAGATTGGTATCAGTAACATATCTCAAAGACTTGTCTATACTGAGAAGAGTGAGATCATGCTATCCACATGAAATGATAGAAATAATTTTCAGCAGTGAGAATAGAAGTTATTGCTATTCAAATGTCACTGTCAAGGAAATAGACACGTGACTATCTTTTGATTCGGTCAAGCGAAACTAAGTATTTAAATCATTGCCTATTAGACAAGAATACCTATAACCTACCTACATGGACAAGAATGAAATAAACCTACACAAATAGCGCAATGCAATTTGAGAGCAGTGGTAGCCCAGTGCTAACTACCCGACTAGTTGCAGATCATACTTTGAAAGTTGCATGTCCTAGAACCAAAAAACCGAAGACATTTGTCATCTACCAACCTACACTGGGCCTGCGTGAATTACAGACCATTCTCTCTAATAGAAAGGAAGGCTACATCCCAGTAGTGCGGATATTATAGGCTCATAGGCTATTGTAGAAACTCAAAATCTACCTGCACGTTATTTACTGAAATTTAAATCCACCTGGCGGGACGCGTGAGGGAGAGGACAGCGTCCACCTCACGACCCAGCCGCCGCGGGAGACGCCCACGGCAACGGACGTCGCAAGACGATCTCCGGCTACCGTAGGTGCGGGCATGCGGGCGGTGAGTTATCGGTGAGTATGTGGACTTGCCGATCGATCATGGACCATTATAAATCCCAAAAATAAAACTCCAGAAATCACATTCGAAATTCAAACGGTGTCTCTTTGAGAATCCGCGATGATTTACTTTAAAACGAATGAGTTCGATTGTGCGCTCACTTTGATAAAAAAAACCGGCCAAGTGCGAGTTGGACTCGCCCATGAAGGGTTCCGTAGCAGCAAGCATAGATTAGAGATATATTTATATTGAGATTAGTAAGTAATATACACAAACAATAAAAATAACTTTGTTTTTCATAGTATTTGTATGAATGGCAAAGTTATATTTGCGGTTTTTGAAAATATACTATATCTCAAAAACTGCTAACTGTATCTCATCCAAACCAATTTTCGTTGGTAGTTTTGGTTGAGGTCTACATTATATATTTTTTTTAGTTTTATCATTCTCTTATTTTAGAAGTTACGGGGGGGGGACACACTTTTTACCACTTTGGAAGTGTCTCTCGCGCAAACTGTTCAGTTTAGAAAAAAAATATGTTAGTAACCTCAATATCATTTTTAAAGACCTATTCATAGATACCCCACACGTATGGGTTTTTGAGTTTTAATTCTAAGTATGGGGGGCACCCCCAAAATTTGTTTTGTTTTGATTTTTGTGGGAAAACCTAATGCGGTTCACATAATACATCTTTCTACCAAGTTTCAACAGGATAGCTCTTATACTTTCGACAAAAAGTGGCTGTGACATACACGGACAGACAGACAGACAGACATGACGAATCTATAAGGGTTCCGTTTTTGCCATTTGGCTACGGAACCCTAAAAATGTGCTGGTGAACGAATATTATAACAGAATAGAACTACAGAACGGGAACAGTTGAGCGCCCCTGATGTACAATGGTCTTGTTTACGTGATCTCGAAGTAAATGATTTCAGGGTGATACACGACCCCGTGCTGCTGTTACAGACATGTGCTGCATTTACGTGCAGTGAGTGTTTAGGTCTAGTATACACTATAAAGTATTGTTTATTCAAAGTGAAGCACAGCACTTGTAGTATTTGTGGCTTAAATTATACAGAATAATTCCTGTTATAAAAATAAAGAGAAGATGGGTCAGAAAAAATGAGTATTCTGTGTCGATCTCAGGAAAAAAAAGTTTTAATATCGTAAAACACATCGATTTTGATTTAACCACGGTGACGGAAAACTAAAGAGTACGCAAACTACTCAGACAGACTCATCGGTGTGTGTTGAGAAATTCCTAATACTTTTTATTATTAAATTGCGTAAATAAAAAATGAATAGACGACGCTGCCGAGGTTGGCCCAAACAATGGTGGCAAGCATAGCAGCATCTTGATGGCTGATGGGTCATAAGGATATGGGGCAATAACAATGACATATCAAATTGATAGCATAATTTGTTTTATAGGCTCCTGCAGACACACGCGATTAATCGCGCGGGGCGACATGTCGCGGTCCATTCCCAGTATTTTTAGAGTGGAAATTAGCTTGGCTCGTTGTCGCAGCTTTAGTTATGCCATTTATTGAAATTACTGTAAGATATATCTACTATAATTCAATAAGAAACATGGAATAAAATATCACAGCCAATTCAAATTCAGTCTCTCCCAGGCCTAATTCTTATGACCCATCTATCAACGTCACTGGGTGACGTATTCACGCTGTACTGAAAGCAAAACTTTAATGAGTTCAGGTATTAGGTAACTTATCTAATGCTCGCTATAATGTATCGCTTGAGTTTTCCACTTAAAAGGGTAAATACGGCTTCTTAAATCAGTTTACGAAAGTTAAATCGGTTTAGTACTTTAGGCTATAAGTTTTATTATGTAGGTAGTTGTATAAAAGGTACTGGAATTGCTTTACTTTAAAAACTTTTACATTACGTGAGGGATAAGTAATTTTCAAATTGAATAATTTATTTAAATTAGATCTTTTAACCACACTGTTTTGGGTGTATTTACAACATTTAAACTCACATACACAAACAGCCAGAAAGAACTTGTAAGTCACACAAATATTTCTGGTCCGTGCGGGAATCAAACCCGCGACAAGACATAATGACTGTTAAACTACTGTAGCTGCCCATTTCTAAAGCCTAATCTCTGATATGGAGAAGAATGGGCAAGAAGTCCATGGACATTTTTTTAAATTAGAATATTCTTACTAACCTTTTTTTTAAAACTTCTTGGTAGTATTTTTCTTCATGATTTTTTTTGCCATGGCAATCTCAGAATTATCTAAAGTCTCAGAAGATTAATAATTCTATTCGCATATTCGCAACAGCTGGTAACGTATTTTCGCACCTACTCAATCAAAAGTCCGTCCTTGATTTCATTCTATACAATTCTTTGTAACTCCATGTTGTTACAGCACCGTGTAAATAAGACAGAAATAAATTATGGAATTCAGCTATGACGTGGTACATTGAACGTTGTACGCTGCTTACACGCATCGCCCACACGGTGATATGTTTGAAATTTTATTTTAGCATGCCCTAGTAACATACTGTTGAATCTGGGTCTTTTTTGGGTGGTAAGAGTATCAAATGAGTCATCCCACCCTGGGAAAGGACTGAATTTTCCCACGTTTTTATACACTCACTTTTCTTGTTTGTTTGTTTATTTGTTTGTCGTTCCGGTTGGACTTTTGCAACTCAATTTTGAGGCACTTCCCGATAAGCTAGCAGCCTGAAATTTTGTACACGCTTTGAGTTCTGATGACAATACATGACTAGCTAAGAAACGTCATAACAAATCCAATATGGCGGCCTCCCCAAGATCGCGGACTGGCTGTTTGAAACCCACCCCCATGATATGGGTATCAAATGAAAGGGTTTGCTGTCAGGAATACGAAAAAAATTGTCACGGGACTTAAATCCAATATGGCGGACGTCCAAGATGGTGGACTGGTTGTTTGAAATCCACCCCCGTGATATGGGTATCAAATGAAAGGGTTTGCTGTCAGGAATACGAAAAAAATAGTCATGTGGCTTATGCTACGCTAGGCTATTAATCCAATATGGCGGACGTCCAAGATGGCGGACAGGCTTTGAGGCACTTCCCGATAAGCTAGCAGGCTGAAATTTTCAGGGTAGCTTCAAACCCGATGAACAATGATAAAAATAATAAAATAATTAATAGATTTAAAAAATCTAAAACCCCACGTTTTTAAATTTCCTAAAAAGAAGAAAATAACCCTACGGGGCTGAGAGAGGGGCCACTCAAAACGTGGGGGCGTATCTTTGCAAGTTACACCTACGATCTCACGTCATGTAAATATATCCCATAAATAATTTCTTATATAATATACGCCCCCACGTTTTGAGTGGCCCCTCTCTCAGCCCCGTAGGGTTATTTTCTTCTTTTTAGGACATTTAAAAACGTGGGGTTTTAGATTTTTTAAATCTATTAATTATTAAATGGAGCGACTGCCTAACGGACTTCCATAACACAGTAAGTGGGTAGTACGATAGGTACCCCATGGTAAGGCTGGTTGTCAGGCTTTAGAGCTTCTGACTAATAGTAACGACTGTCAAACGGCTTTACGTGCTTTTCGAGGCACGAAGACAACTCACCCATCCACAGACCAACGTCGGTAAACGTCGCTTAACCCGGCCGATCGGCATGTGCGGCTGTTAGTATTTAGCCACGAGCGCCTAACCCTGTTCCTTCATATTAGTGATGTTGCGAATGTATGATTTTTGACATTCGAATATCAAAAAACATGCGAATATTTGCGAATGCGAATATTCACAACATCACTACTTCATATTAATATTATGAATTAGACAGTCCCACGAACCTAATAGTACAGCACATTTGATTTATGTTTAAGTCCCATGTAATATGGGCGTGCCTATTGCATCAACCGGGCAAAAATCCACACTCCACGGCAGCTACCGAGGAATTCGTAATGGAACAACCCAAGATCAATTTGTCCGACCCAAGAATCGAACCTCATATTCAACAGTTTCGCTTGCAGCCACTTGAACACCGAAGCTTTCAAAAAGAAAATGTCCCATCCTTATTAAATCAGACGTTAGCGCAACTTACTTTTACTAATTTATTATACTTAGACCATTGTACCCCTTATAATCCTGATCTAACCTAATTTGAACGGGTAAAGACCCTTCCTAATGTCAGCCAGACATTTAAACCCTCGTTAAATCGGTAATGTACCGTAGACCACGTAGAATCTTAATGAGCCACTAACGGCCGAAACAGCTGTTAAAGAACAGTAAATATCACGTATGTACTTGTTCTTAAAAGTATAACAGTGAGAGAGAAAAAATACTCGACATTTGTATCCATGGCGTAGTGTTAGAATCTAGTCATCCTTGTATGGTGAGCTTCAGAGAAAACTCACCCCTTTTGGTAGTGACATCACTACCAATGGAGGTGAAACTTCTCTGAAGCTGACTGTACAACTGCTTGAGAAATTCTTGAAGACACTACTTTTAAGGTTAACTTTAAGCCTCTTTGTCTATTCTTGACAAGGTTTTTAATTCCTTTTATAGTACACTAGCTTCTGCCCACGGTTTTGTTTGCGTGAAGTTTTATCCAGGGTCTCACCATGTCACATCCCGTCGTGCTATAAGGCACAAAACTAACTGCGATTTTATTCCTGTGTTAATTCGCATGTAGAATCCAACCAGAAAATAATATAATTGGATCATTAGTTCCAGAAATTATCCCCTATTTACAAACAAACAACCGACCTCTTTATAACAGAAAGATATCATGTCTCTTTCAAAAGTTAGTTGCTTAGTCGAAAGTTCCGAACCCAGTATTCCCCAAACATATATTATGGCATCGTCCCTCCCAACACAAAGGTTCTTCTGATGCAACCAGAAAAAAAAAACAACGAACGTTGACAAAGAAATTCTACACATAGCTTTCATTTCAAAACCGCTGCCCCAATTAGTGGGACCGTATGATCTGGTTAGCTCTGCCCCACAAACGACAGGAAGAGTCGTAAAGTTTTATCGATATGTGGTACGTGCCAAAAGCATGGTTGTTCCAGGTACCAATATGGGAGCGAGCCAAGTCATGGTGGCGTCAGCTTCCTTAAATGAGCCGCGGAAGAATGTTTGGGTTTAAGGTGGATCTAGTTACTTGTGGTCATGGTTTCCTAGTAGGTACTAGGAAACCATGACCGAAGGAAGGTTAGAGGACCCTACAGAAGGTGATGATGATGTGATCTGACTGATTTAGGCCAGGGTGATTGTTTCAATTCCGTTGTAGTTGTCGTTCGTGTGCTCACATGTAGCTTACGTAACCAATCTTCGCATATTGCAGGCATGTTTTGCTCCACCCAGAGTTGGTAGGACTGATTTTGACACACAAAAAGGTACTTGGATCTAGTTACTTGTGGTCATGATTTCCTAGTACCTTGGAAAAAATGTTGATTTTAAATCATTTTGATTGAAGACAACAAACTATGTATTAAACAACATTGCACAAATGACATCAAGCTATCTTTTGAGTTGTAAAAATCATCAAATGTGTCCTCTCGCTCTAGATGGAGCTGAAGAGGCTGTCAGACTCTTATTATACGGACTAAAAACCTTATTCTTTCACATGCTCATGGTGTTCCAGGCTCGCACCACGAACCTTTAAAGGTAGTACCACGACCCAAATGACATCAGCTTGCGATTGAAAGTCTGTTAATGTTCATATTATCACGTGAGTGGTTTAAAAGAATTTCAAAATACGAATGAACATTTACGAGTTGATAGGATAAAAACTATGTTATAATAAACAAATTATAGTACACAATTCAAAGCAAAATTTGCGAAATTTCATGACCGACACAATTGATTCGCAAAATGTCTGAAAATTACCACATCAAAAAATTGCAGGATGTCCAAACGTTTAACGTCATAAACCGTTTGGAAAGAAAAACAAAACTGCAAAATAAACAAAATGCGATAAAATCATTCACATACATTTACAACGACCAAACAAAACATCGGAGGTCAAAATAACAAACGTTTTTTACAAACAGTTTATGCGTAACGAATGTCTCTGTCGTAGTGATTATTTTTACATTAAATTGCTAAACAGATTGCGATAAGCCAACGATTAGTTCTTTATAAACAGCTTATGTTAATAGGTTTTTTATTATTTTATTACTGGGAACGGCTAATGTCAACGTTATAGTAAATTATGTATGTGGTTTATGGGTAACTCACGATTCTGTTATGTGCGCCTGTATTAGCTTCTTCAGCGGTTTTGCTCGCGTTTATTCTGAGTTCTACAGTCTACATAATACTGATTATAGAGAAGTAAAAATCTTTGTAATATCGTTTCTACAATGGTTTACAAAATTGCAGAGCTTATACCATAGTTCAGTTTGAAGTCATAAATGTATGGTTAATTACCTTTATTTATCGAAACACCTACTAATTTCTATAGATCAATAAATATTCTATGAACTTATATAAAAACCCATTTACTAATTGATTCATTACTTCGCAGCTTCCATGTGACAGATGCTCTGTAATAATTGTTATGAGATATTGTCACTCACAGTCATAATCGTTCAAGCTAGCAAGTGCAAGCAAGTAAGAGCTTCAGTTATTATCATAATTAATTTAGGAAAATAATAAACCAAGCCACAAAATTACTAATTCAGCCACGAATATTACAACTCGGAAACAATTTAAGTTTCGGGGGTACGCCGAGGTTCGGTTTGGTTAGGTTCCTTGAAACCCTGCAGACAGAAATAGGAGCCCCACGGTCGCAGTTCCAGTCGGTGCCAAAAAAGTCCGACTTCCGAAAGAAAAGTTAGGTATTTTACAATTTTTTTGTGGTTGTTGGTTTTGAAGGCAGTTATATTTTCAAGGTTTTCGCTGATAGAATTTTAGTTAGTCATAAATTAAAGTGGCTTCGTTCAAACTTTCATCGTTTTACAAAGATTAGAGAACCGGATGCCTTGCAGTTGCATTTCTGACCTGACAGATGAGGCAGCCATGTTAACCATCGCCAATAAAAATACGTACATAAACAATGATATATAAACTATAGATACGTTGTCCGCACTCTAAGATGGCAACAAAAAATGAAGCCAATTGGCCACATTGCGCATAGTTGCGTCTCCCTCCCGCCGTACGGTGTCATATTTTCTTTCTTTTTCTTCACACGTATAAGTAGTCCTAGTATTGTCGCCGTTTTTAAGCGCCGCGATGTTCTTTCATGGCGTGTCTATATATGTATAATACGTCATTGTACATAAACAAACTAACATTCATATTTCTGACGACTTGTCGGAATTACGTAATGTTTCTACTATTTACTGTTCACTAGCAATCGGTGCACGATCATTAACATTAAACTCAATAATGTGTTCGAAGTTTACTTGGCTCGAGTCAATTATATTGACCTAGTCACAATTTTTATTGGATCCAATTGTGATATCAGCGAGTAATTTGCTTAAAAATCTTCCTACTTCTTTGGTTGCTATGGAGAATTTCTGTGCATTCTGTAGTCAGGCACATTCAACTCTTCCAATTTCAGTAAAGTTCTGAAAAGTCACTTGACAATAGCATCATCTATGGTACCAGAGAGGTGTGGTCATATTTAAGGCTGTTTTCTCGTGGTCCTAGTATTTTGTCCTACTGCTCATCATCATCATCATCATCAGCCTATAAATGTTCCCACTGCTGGGACACAGGCCTCCTCTCTGAGAGATGGAGTGGACCATAATCCACCACGCGGGCCCAGTTCGGTTGGTGGATGTCACATGTCTTCGAATTTATGGTTCTAGGACATGCCGGTTTCCTCACGATGTTTTCCTTTACCGTTTTTGAGCAGTGGTGATGAAACAAATTACACAAAGTAATGTGCCTGGCTGGATTCGAATCCACGACCTACAACTCGTAAGTCGGGGCCGATACCACTGGGCCACCACTGCTCAGTCATATTGTAAATTGTTAAATACCTAACTAGGTATTTAACAATTTACAGAGAGGAACTCCTCGTAATTCTACTGCAATATTAAGGATGTGTAATAGAGCTTCATCATGATTTAAAGATGTGGTATTACTGATAACTTTCTCTATAGAACCAATATCGAGTTCCCGAAAAAATAATATGCGGTTTTTAAGACATGTCATATCTACCAACCCGCACTGAGACTTCATGGTGATTTCAGCCCACTCTCCGTCGCAGAGAGATAGCTTTTTTTTTAGCGTGGTAAGATTATCAAATGAGTCCTCCCACCCAGGGCAGGGTGGGAGGGTCTGTCAGACTTGTACTGACTAAAATCCACGGTATCCTTCATTAGCCCTTTACGTTCCAGGGTCACGGTAATGAGATAAGTAAGAAAATTGTGGCTGTTTATGCATATTTTGTCCCACATTTTTGAATCCAGCAGGTAATGAAGTTGTATGGTGTTAGCTACTCTTGTTCAGACGAATTGCTTATCATCAACTCATAACAATGATTGGTTTATGATTTCAAAATAGAAAACCTAGAAAAATTCCAAAGCGAAATTCAACCCAATGTGAGATCACGAACTATCTCTATTGCTTTCGTCATAGTTCTGTAGTCACACTCACATTCGGACAAGTTTTCCACAAACGTTACACAATGACGTCACAAAATGGCGCCTCGAATTCTCGAGAATCTCCCGCATATGACACATCTCACATAACATCTCCCGACACACGTCACACATGAGATAAACGACTAAACGATACATAAATGAAAATCCGATGTTTTCTTTGAAATCGTGCGCCCACGCAGAAAGCGCGTCGCTTATACTATTTTCACGGATATTGCTCACTGATGGCCTTCGCTATCTAATTGAAATACATAAAATTAAATTATTCAGTGTGGATTGAGTTGGTGCAAGCTGTGAGATATAGCGGACAGAAATGGCCTAGTTTTATAAATCATATTGATATTAAAAACAGTCGACACAATTTTGACTCATACCGTGAAGGCTGGTTTAAAGTGGCACTAGACACTTGGAAAAACATCGGGAAGGTCCTTTCCCAGCAGGGGGACAATGTGGGCTAAACAAAAAAAAACAGTGTTTTGCGTACTTTCATTTTATTGCCATGACAACTGCAAAGGCTGAAGAATTATGCAAAGGCTTTTAGTTACCCAGATTTCGGCCGTATAATTTTCTTCCAGACAATTCCATACATTATATTTTTAAGTTGTAATATTGGTCAGAATGAAAGGTTAAAATGACTTTATTATTATTTTCATGATAAAAATATTATTTTACTTATCTTAATTTTTGTTGCTTCCAGGTAAGCTCCTCGATAAGCCAACTACAGCGTTATGGTAATGTAAAGAACTAAGTTAATAAACTTACTCTCTCTTATTCTTAAAAACCTTTTTCCGTTTAAACTTTTTCATACTTTTTAACCGACTTCAAAAAAAGGAGGAGGTTCTCAATTCGGTCGGTATTTTTTTTAGAATAGTTTTGGGATACTTGACCTGCTCGATTTGAAAATGCATCGTCTATGGTCATTAAATTCATAATTGTCAAACAAAACAGTACTATTGAACATATTTGGCTCCATAATAATAGAAAAGAAAAAGAACAAGCGATGGCAATTCGCCCATCTTAACTTAGATCAGTCACAGTGTGCCGCCTAGCATTATCTAGATTGAAGTTCAGCCAAATGCACTGCCATACCTACCAACCTGACGTATGACACTTACTACAAGCCAAAGATATTAATCTCAATTAAAAAAGATTATAATTACGATACTACGAGTACGTTACTTCCGTACCTCGGAAAACCTCGGTAAAGCCATTGGTCCCGGCTGCATGCAGAGAAATATCTGGCTACCTATACGAGAACTTCTGGTTGCAACCGTGACAGCAAGACTCACTAGTTGACTTTACAACATTTCTAGTAATAAATACTAAGTAGTAGAGATATTGGCCCGAGACCATCTCCAACGTAGAGGTGCTGGGGAAATGCCACGAGAGCCCGATCGACAGCCAGATCAAGCGTCGCAAGTGGAGATGGATTGGCCACACGCTCCAAAGGGACCCTGACCACATACCCAAACAAGCTTTGGATTGGAATCCCCGAGGAAAAAGAAAGCGTGGCCGTCCCCGTCAAACCTGGCGACGCACCGTGCTAGCGGAAGCGGCGAGCATTGGATTGACGTGGAGCGAGGTGAAACGTGAAGCTCAAGACAGATCGCGATGGAAGACATCTGTGGACGCCCTCTGCCCCATCTAGGGGTCATAGGACTTTAAGTCAAGTAAGTCAAGTAGAGATAACAAGGACTTAGTATTTATTACTAGAAATGTTGTAAAGTCCACAAGTGAGTCTTGCTGTCACGGTTGCAACCAGAAGTTCTCGTATACATTTCTCTGCGTGTGTCATTTGTAGATCTTTGACTGTAGTTATTGTTAGTCAGAAGCTTGAATGTCCGACAAACAGTCTTGCCAAGTGGTATTGGTGTACCCAGTTACTGGGTTGTGGAGGTCAGATAAGCAGTGGCCCTATGTAAAATACGACCCAACATAGTTGGGAAAAGGCTAGGCATCTTGATGATCCCTACGCAACTATTATTATAGCAACGTCCCTTGCATTTTCCGCCAGATTTCAGGACATGATTATGAGAGAATTTTATTTGATGCTCATAACTGGAAACTCCCAAAGCACGTATTGGGAATTCCGCACTCACTACGACGTGAGTCAATTTGAACTCACAGCTTTGGCATATTTAAGCCAAGCGTGAATAGATTTCTTCTAAGCAAGCATGCTTCACAACTCGTCAAAGGCGACGTATCGTTAAATAGAAATATAAAAAAAAACTATTATAAATAGCCACTACTAACTTCCCTAAATTGTACAAATCGACAATCAATTGTTTGACACGGCCATTCAATTCAACAAATGAAAGCGATTCCATGTCAACCAAACAGTAAGCAACTTCATCAATTCTATCAATAAAACTATTCCGTCAATGGCTGTCATCAGCAATTCATTTCTTCGTTCAGAGGCGTAGCTAGGGAGGGTCAAATCGGGCTCTAGCCCTCGGCCTCGCACCTGAAGGGGCCTCGCGCGCTAACTTGGATACGCGGACTTAGTTTCATCTTATTTTTAACTGACGGGAACTTAAGAATCCAAAAAGGCGTCGCAAAGTTAATGTCGCCTACGATCACATTTGGTCTGCACTATTCGCTCGAGGCCCCCTTGTTGCAAGATGACTTGGTAACGTGTTATTTCTAACTGAAAACGATCAAATGTCACAAAGCTTCTAAAATAGGCCCCCAAAAAAGGGCTATCTCAAGGGCATCGTTGATATGTCTTGCCCCCTTCTAGATTAGGCCTCACTACGCCTCTGTATTCGCCATTATTTGTCAATATCACACTTGTTCCAACGTGTCACATTCCTGACTTGTCCCATTGAGATCAATTCAATGGTGACATCATCTGACGGTGGTTGCCTAACACCTATTAGTAGACATTGCTTTTCCAATTGCCTCTGTGAGGCCATATTCATACGCAATGTACTTGGCAGTATTTGCCTTTGCAATCGTTAATTCGATTTTTATTGGACTGGTGACTACGTTCATCGGTGGCCTTAACTTCTAGTTAAAGAAGCTTAATGACAATTATAAGTTCTCCGTAGGAATTAGCTGTACTTTTAGATGGCCATGGTCTTGGAAACTTTAGTGATGATGATATATCTAGCCGATTTCGGGCATAGCGTCCTATGATCTTCTAGAACAGTTGTTGAGAGCTGAACTGCTGTTCTTTTACTTTATCTGAAGTATCCTCTTTGAATCTGAACGTAACCTTATCTTCAATCCAAGCTAACAATAGCTCGGCTTCCATAATTGAGGCTTTAGAAATAGCTACATAGCAGATTTAACTTTAATGTTCAACATGTTCATAAAGAAAACTACCACTATTTAGGTTTCAGTCACTCGTGTTATCGAGTGTTTCAACATTTTCAGTCATTCAGGTCGTGTAAACTGCAACAGTATAAATAATTTGAACTAATTTTATAATACACTAACTGCATTTACCACTTACACAATTATAATAAATTTTAACACGTCTCCAGCAGAAGGGTCAATTTTCAATATCTGAGACATCCGTTGAGGATAATGACGCCCGATCTTTTCTACTAGTGCAACCATCCACTGACAAAAAACCAAAATATAAATTGTTTTAATTTCATTTAAGTTAGATGTAAATAATTTATATTTTTATTTTTTGTCAGTGGATGGTTGCACTAGTAGAAAAGATCGGGCGTCATTATCCTCAACGGATGTCTCAGATATTGAAAATTGACCCAGAAACATGGTTTCACTAAATAAACTTTTGATAATTTGTGAACTAAAAATATTATTTTTAAATAAATCATCTGAACACAAAAGAGAAAAAGAAAATTAAAACCTCATTAAATACCTTTAAAAAAAGGTAATAAAGTTCATGCTGCAGTGCAGTTTACTTAGATACAAAAATTTATTGAATTGATAAAAAAACATAAAGATACACGACAGAAGTTTATTCTTTATTATTGACCGATAAACCATAAATATTATTATGTATTCGATATCGGCACTTGGTATCGGCATTTTTTGAAGCAATTGCACCCATTAAAGACTAGCGTTGCCATATGGCAACGTGAGTGGTCCATTTAATTTACAGATCATATATCAAAAACTAACAACCTCAGGCTATCTTTTGTGATGACAATATAAAGTTAGATATCCAAGTCACAGATAAGAAACGATTTGTGGTCATTTCGTGTTCAAGTTTGTGGGTAGTGGTTGATTCATTTATTGGTTGTCAGAAATGGAACACAAAAAAACATAAGTTTCACTCATTTCTATTTCGCGTCGATTTTTATTTTTTCTTTGTCTTATAAATGTTCAGACACATCTCAAGTTTACAATAATACTATATGGTATATCATTTTTTATTCAGATTTGACGTCACGGTAGTTATTTGTATGTTGCCATATGGCAACGCTAGGTCCTTATAGGTACATTTTTCCTAAAAGTGTTATTTCTCTTTTTAGATTGATGTTACATGAAATTTCAGATTTATTGGAACAAGAGGTGATGATGATTTGCAGAATATATACATATATTGAGCTTCCTAAAGTGAGTCCGAGTCTTCGACTTCTGATTCACTTGAAAGCCTTAGGGTTTCGGAGGAACAGGCACGCTTCGCCAGAAAAGAATACCCAATTGCCAGGCTGGGTTGAATCTATGAAAAACAGAGAAAGAGGGTCATACGAATATGCCTCTCAAGGCAATGTTGTTGTAGTACGGTGGATGGATAATTCAGTTGTGACTGTCGACTGACTTCTGTGTGGGATCGGCGGATGGGTATTCCAAAGCCAGCCAACAGAAAGAACCGAAATCCAATCTTATAGCGGTATATAATCAGTACATGGGAGGGACAGACCTCATGGACCCACATGTAAATAATTACAGGATTGGAATTCGAGGCAAAAAATGGTGGTGGCCTTTTACGTGACTTGTAGGTGTTACAATAAACAATGCCTGGATCCTGATGCGCAAATCAGGAAAGGATATTTAGCAGCTGAATTTTCGTTGTGAGATAGTCGAAACATACTTGAAAAAGTATGGAATTCCTCCTAAATCTGGTGGTTGATCATCTACCTCGACATGTGGGTCTAGGTTTTTGGAAGGGGTTTTAGATATGACGGAGAAAATCACTTTCCAAAATCAGTACAAAAGAAACGCAGATGCGCTGGAGATGGTATGTTCAAAATGTGACATTGGTTTATGTTTTGAAAATTATCATTCCAAGTAATTATCTGTGAATTTTCATGAATATATACTAAATAAATAAAATAAATATTCGAAAGCTTATTTTTTGAAACTTAAAAATATTGTACCTCGTTTGACCTAGCGTTGCCATATGGCAACAGCCTAAAACTCAAAATTGGGAGATTATGATATTTTTTTTTAGTCATAATAGTATTATCTGGTCATCATTTAACTCAAATATAAACATAAAACAAAAAAAAGTAGAGTTTCAAAAACTCAGTCCATAATGGGTTAATAAGAGACAGCAGGGTAAAAACGCCAATAAATTGTAGCTCAATGGCATTTACCGAATTCATCAAAAAATACTCGGGAAACTTCATAATCATCTACGAGGAATCCCTTAAAATCGTCAAAATAGTCATTTTTTTTACCATACCATTTCAAATCCCCTAGTGTTTGAAATGGTATGGTAAATCCTGCCGTCTCTTATTATAAGCAAATCTTCTTTCAATGTAGGAAAGAGATAGACACACGAACACACAAGAGGCTAAGCGCGTTCAGAAGTGACTTGGTTGTTGCGGCATGCAATATGATCGAAATCCAATTCAAACTCTTTTGAAATAAAACTGATTCTCTCAGCAACATAAATCATACCCATAACATTCCAATAAGATAAATTAAAACACAAGTTTATCTTACTAATCACTCACATTCCTCTGCGTCTCATGACGTCACCGCTCACCTCACTGATTGCACAGATGCGCCGGCGCACCGCACCGACCCACATTCGCGACATTGGACCTGGCCGACGGACGATTATAATACACTAACACCATTGTATAAAGCTTTTGTTGACAGAGCCTAAAGGTTATGCTTTATTCCATTTTTATTGTGATTATGTTCTGTTTTGTGTTCTCCATAATTGAGAGATTTGAGGGCTACTGCCATTCATTCTCCATGATTTTTCTGTCCTCCTCCGAATTAATTTGGGGTTACCTCAGCACTCATTTTAGCAGTTACCCCTTTATAGCCATGTCAACTATTACATTCGTACTCAAAACTTAATGTAGATTCTTATACATAAAGATGTAACACACAACAACAACACAAAAGTTCCTGCGTTGGTTTTTACTATTTATTTTTGGTTTCTGTTTTATGGTCCGAATTATATTTTTTTATTATCTTTTTCGACTATATCATTCATCACTCCCAGGGCAGAAGATTGGTCCACTTCCTACAGATGAGGAAAATCTGTCATATTCATCTAGTAGCTTATTACCACCAAAATTCTCGAAAAAAACATTTAGATTTTCGAGAACTTCAGAAGCAAAAAAACGTCTCTAAAATTATCATTATGTCAATAATATTTTTGATAACTTCATCCTACAAAGCGGTCATTAAACCTTATCCTTTACATTTTAACGATCGCTATTAAGACATTTATTAACCTGCTTGATTCTAAAAATGATATGAAATTATATCAGAACACTCCTTTATTGTTTCCCTTCTCTTTCTTTGTCATACATATTAGTATATTTATCTCTTTTACTCCTAGAATGAATGTGGCATTTTATTACAATATTGGTTCTCGTCGATTCTTAGTCGTTAAGTGGTTCATAAAATTGATCGGTCATTATTTTCAGATGATGTTTTCTTAAGAGGCATTTATTGTCTGCCGCTGTTTTGTTTTTCTTGTTTCAATGTCTTGATCTATTTTCGTTGCTATTTTGTTACATCGGATTTTCCAGATTAAACCAGTTTCATCTCAATTGTATTTTTCAAAAGTAAGTACATGGTACTGTTTTACGAGTATAGGCTCTCAGTCCTTATCACGAGCTATTATAATGTTTTTGTGACGGAAAGTTAACATTGACATTGATTGGATGGACAAAATTAGTTTCTAATTCGTAGACTAGAGGCTCTTTTTCATTTTCCATACAATTTGCGTTCGTAATACTTCAAATACGTTATACGGCCAAATTCGTAGAATTCATGCTAGGCTAATTTGCTCACAATTTTTTGTCATCTTTGTTTTCATTCCGTCAAGACAAACGGCTCGGTATTTCTAACCACAGAAATGCGATTATTCTCTACCCACAGAGTAAATTCAGCTTAGTCTAACCAAATAATTAACGGCCGTAATAAATAATATAAATTGGCTAAACGAATATTGACATTTTATTGCTTGTGCAGACGTCTGCAATGAAAACGACCTCGTCGTCACAAAGCTTAAACTAAATAAAAATAATATCTGGGCCAGCTTACGGTTAAGTCAATTGCACCAAACATCTAATTTTATTCATCCAAGGTTTGCTGATGAAGTGCCAAGGCCGCAGGATCTGACTCACTGGCTTCTGAATGAAATATGGAATACCATTTGACTTTAATTTATAAGTTCATGAAGGGCCTATAAATCTCATTATTCTGTCTAGCTTTAATAATGTACGCGATTCCCCACGGACCTTAGGCGGACAATTGATGGAAATAAAGTGATGTTGAATTGAGTTTCCTGCGTTGATTTTAACAGTAGAGTTGGAACTAAACAGATCTAACCTAAATTTTGGTATAATATTGGAATTAATTTGGTAATAATTATAAAGGTATTTAACAAAAACAAAATTGCACCTTGGTAACAAACAAGCCACGTCAAACGAAGCTTACGTATCAATCAAGTAAACCAAAAATGAAATAAAAATGAACAAAACCGTTCTTAATCTAGAAACCACTAAAATAGGCCCGATAATGACTAACTCCAACTTTTGGAAACCTTATTCTAAATCACTTCACAGTTCAGTAGCTACTCTCTTTGCAACGCCCAGTGAACTGGGAGCCGTTCTAATTAAAGCTACGATTCTTATTGAAGACCGATTTAGAGAAGATGTAAAAACAAAAGCTATCTAGACCAGTATAACTCGCACAGAGTTGCAACTAGCTAGCTAAACGGTCACAAGACTGTCTTAAAGGAAGACTTTCTTCAAAATGAGGAAGAATTTGACAGTCCCTCTTGATACACCCAGGGCGGAAAGATTCATAAATGACTGCCAATCCAAAAACAGAGCTCAGTAGAGGCGCAGTCACCAAAGAGTCTTTATACGAAGTGATATTCTGTCAAAGATAACGATGATTTACAAAATATTGGCATTAAGTCGCATACTGTAAGACTAGGAGCCGACTCTAAAATTGTTAAGAACAGGCTATGCTTATAATATTAATAAGTTGATGATAATGTGAGAAAGCCAAATAAATATTTATTGGGTCGGAAAAAATATTGTGAAGGACTATAAAACTATCAATTAAGCAGAAACCCGAATACACCCACAACATTGAAAACATCTAAAAACTAAAATGTCAATTAGCCGTTAACAGACAACCGTTACGCTTGAAAAAACAATAGAGACAAGTGTCAATTACCCTTTCTAGAGTATTTGCAGATTCGTAACAAAGATACCAATGTATTGCAGCGTATATCTTTTTAATGACTCTCTTTAAGGTATTTATTTGTCGTCTGCGGCCGCGTTAGTCAGTGACAACAAATGTATTGGCTGAGGACTTGTTAACAGGTTTCCTTACATCTCAATCGAATGACGTGTGTTCAAAGTTCTAACAATAGACATGCATTCGCACAACTGAGGAATGCTACTACATCAGAATGTTTAAAAAATGTTTTGCAACTGACGTATGACCTGACAATGATGTAATGAATTCGGTGCCTATGACGCCAATGCGCGTCAAGAGGTAGTAGTAAATTTTAAATAATAGAAATATATTGTAAAGGGGAAGATAAATTTAGATGATTACAAGAGTAGGGGAAGACGAAAAGAAAGATGGGTGTACTGTTTGAGATATGGTATGACTAGAAAGAAAGTGACTACTATGAAAATCGAGCCCAACCTAACCTTAGCCTGACCTAAGATGCAGCGAGCTCACTCAGTAGAAACTGAAACTATGGATGGACACCGATGAAACGCCCGTACTCGTACCGGATGGTGGTCGAGAGTCAGGTGAGCTTGGTGAGGCCCAACACTGTCAGTGGGATTGCTCAGCCGTCACCGAAGGTTACAAGTTGCCTGTGGTGCTATTGTCCAGGGTATGAGGTGCATCTTATTGATTTTTTGGGATAACGACAAGATATAAATGATGCCAGGAACTGTAAAATTTAAAAGGCAATTTTATTTAACTTACTCAGAAGTAGTTGCTCGATCAATAAACACCTACGAAGCTCACTTATTCACTTAGCTCTCAGACGAACGATAAAGGATAATTGACAGGCAGGCTCCACTTTTAGACATGAAACGGTGAAACAAACCATAATTATACAGTTTTTGAATGTACACCTACATAATTACTTATTTAAAGTTTGCTAAAAACTTTCCAGAAGCACAAAGAACAAAATGAAGAAATAGAAGAAGATAGCTAGCATTGTATCACCAAGATTTAGGAAGAAGTATTAATGAGTAACTTTCCATCGACAATTTTAACAGAGCAGATAATTATAATTCAGATCATGATGAGAGTTCTGCGAACCCTGATAACATATATTTTGCAAAGTTTATTGGGCCATTAATGTAAAATATATCGTACGTTGCTCAATGCGACTACGAGTACAAGATGCCTACTAGTTACAAATGAGAAACAGACAAACTGACTAGACAGTGTATGGTACAAGTAATAAGATATCTTAATTTCTTTAAATTCAAATTACACAAATGAAAACAGTTCATAAACCAATATTAATGAAAACGTACGTAACTAAACAAAAACAAGGGCTTATCATAACATTATCAACACAAATGGTAGAGTTAATAATTTATCAACAATAATTCGATCCTTTGATATTGAAATACAAATACTTCACGCATATGGTTACAAGAAATATTTGGAAAAGGTGTTAGTAATAATGATCCGTAGTTATAGTTACTACTACATATACAAGTAATTTCTCATACTGTTCCATGCTTTAGCCAAAGAAATCTATCACTTAGTACGACGATTACTCACTGATGCAACTTTTCACCACAAACGATTAGTCTTATCTTCCGTCTCATTCTTCAGTTCACACCTACATGCTGCCAGACTCGTCACAAAATGTTTTACTTCAGTTGGTTCTGAGAACCAATTGCATTAGCCAGTGTACAGTGACCGATTACATTGACATGCCAACCTAAATGTATCAATAACACTTACAGTCAATGAAGATTCACTTTCTTCCTAGAGCCACCCAATGCTAAGCGTAGATGTCTTCCAAATTTGTCTACTCATGATGGTTTTTTTTTTCATGGCTATCCAGTTTTTGGCTACTTTAATAAGATCTTGTGTCTGCCTAGTTCTGTAGTGGATTCTCTATGGCTATACCAGGACAAACCAGTTCAAACAAGTCACTAACTTAATCTGTCTTTATTATTATAATCACTCATCGATGTACCTTTCCACCGCGAATGGTTAGTGATATCTCTCATTACTATCTTACCTCTTACGTCAATATTAAAGATCTTTAAAGTTACAATTAGTCACAAACCTTTTGCTTTACACTCATTCCCAGAACCACTTGCGTTCGCCAGTACACAATGAGCGATGGCATTGGCACGCCAGCTTAAATGTCTCAATTGTTGCACTGATAGTGTATGCTCTGTGGCTATTCGTGGCCCACCCAGATATAATCATGTCAGGTGTTCCGGAGTAAAGGATGGGGATATTAATTCAAATGTTGATTTCAAAGTGGCTCATGCATCTATTGCTTAATGCAGCACGTGTTTCGAAGAACATGACTCATCTGTTAGGGTTTAAACACATTCTGAAGTGCATCTACACGATGATATAACAGTTACACATAAAACTAGAGGCGTGAGTATTTATTTATTTAAACCGTACTGTCCCACTCGTGATCAAAGGCCTCCCCCATTTCTGCCACTTCTCTCCGTGGTTTGCTTCTTCTAACAATTTACGAAAAAGGTATTGATGTGCTACCTAATAGATAAAATAACACAAAGGAAATTAACAATACATACGATAACAACGATTCCTACAACTTTTTATCAGCGATCAAAAGGAACAAAATGCAGATAAAGTTACAAAAAGACGTATCCTGCCTTTTAAAAACCAATGATAAATAACCCAACATAATTTCTATCATCCTCAATTAATAAACACCCACCAGTAATTTGTACCGACAAAAAACTAAAGAAATAAATATAGATTCAGTTATCATAGACAAGTATGCAACAATAAATCATAAACGTCTCACACGGAAGCTTCAGAACCATGTTGTTATTAATTGGGACTAAATATAGCGTTTAGTTAGCCATTGATTTATTTTAACTTGGGTACATTCACCTATGTCTTTATTTGAACGTTATTTTATCGTTGCTTCTTTAAATAGAGCTGGTAGTTGATCGTAAATTTATATCTAAGGTAGGATGTCGTTATGTAGGAGATTTACTTTCGTTGCTTACATTCGAGATCGTTATTTCCTTTTCTACCTCTTTATCATCTTCACCAGCTTTGTTAAGTTTAATTTCAAGTCGTATAGGCACTAAATTCCTCACTAGTTTATCAAAAAGTACCATGCCTCCGTCTATACCTTCATTCTAACTTCTTTGGCATGGCAATTCAAAAGCTTTTGCCAACGAATCTGTTCCTTCGAACGCCTACACGTCTGTCTTGAAAACCCTTATTTCATCTTCTATTATGATTCGTCATCTATCACAACTATCTGCTTCATTGCATTCCTATCAACACCAATTAAAATTTCACACAATCATAACGTAATTTGAATTAGTTCGTTTAACATCAGTCAAGTGAATGATATTTCTCACTGGTGCACTAAATCAATTAATGATTAACGTGTCAATTAACGCTTACTTAACCTACTGTCAGGCGGTATAATTATCGTTTTTATTAAGATTTAAAATTGTAATGGTGTTTTAATTATGCGTTTCAATTTGACAGTTGTTGATAGAGTGAAAGCTTTGTAATTAAATATTGTGAGTTGCGTGTAATAAACCATCAAGTGATTCTCATTCTGTAGCTGTAAGTGCATCAGTATCAGTAAACAATGATATAATGTTGTTGATGAATTGAAGGAGAATTTTAAAATAAACTTTCTTTTATTATCTACTTCTATCGATTATGTCGTCTACTAGAGATCCTCCCCGGCGCGGGTTAAGTCTATTGGGTGAATTTCCGAACACAAATAAAAAGAAGAATCCAATTGAGTGCAATCATTCTGAAGTTATGCGAGTACCGACAGACTTATTTTATACTATCTTTAAATCATTATAAGGCCTGGATTTCTACGTCATCGTCTAAATCTTCGAATAAAATAAAAATCCTAACCTTCGCTCCCAAACATAGTAACAAAATAAAGAAATCGTTTATCATAATCCCAATAACCAACATAAATTACTGCATAGACGTAACCAATCCGATACTAAAGGCAAATAAAGAAAATACTCATTGATATAAATAGTATCGGAGTTGCTAAGAGCATAAATATAGAAGTAAAAACCGGCGCAATGATCGCTGAGAAATTGATTTTGTTTCCAACCGAATGAGTATCGTGTTTAAGGCATGCGAGAACGGCGGTTAGACCAAAGAAGAAAAGAAAGATAGAAAAAGACAGCCAAGGCAAATACAAAAAAAAAATATTCGTGTCTCGGTAGGATAGCACTACATATTTTGAATTGATTCATATGGGCACATGAAATACACCACAACGTAAAACGCAAAGTTAGCGTTTAACAGGGCGTTAATATGAATTAATATCTAGATTATCTAGGTAATAACATCTTGAACATTATTACCGTTACTGATATTTGTTATTTTTTCCAAATGTAGTGTATTCATTTGAGATTGAGAATCTCTCTAAATTACTAGCCTTTCAGTACAAGGAATGCTTTCATTAAACTCGTTCAACTTTTCATTGAATCAACTATAAACATTCAACAAGACAGCAGAACGAATTAAAGAATCTTCCAAAATAGATTCCCGCCCACGCGTTCCGTCTGCAACATGCACCAACAATCGTTATGCAATTACATTCGACCGTGATCTTGATCTCATTCGATTCGATTACACTGTCAATGACGATCACATGTCCGATTCGATCAATCGATTCTTATTGCTTGTTTATCGAACCATTGTTCGGTGTGTCATTATTCGATGATAGTTTATCGATGTTTTGAAATATTTTCCGATGTGTAGTGAATCGATTATTTCTGGTATGTGTTGTATTTTTATTGTGATAAAATGCGTAAGGAGATTAGACTGCGCGTGGTATGAAAATACGAGGCTTGCTTTCGATTTCATTTGATATTAAGCTATTGCATAGCTTTTATCGCGGGCTCTGAGCGCGGCGCGGCGCGGCGACCGAATCAAAAAATTTCCAAAAACCTAACGAAAAAACTCAAAAAAAAATCCTAAAACCTAACGAAAATATCTAACACCACGCATCGTCTAACATCGTTTCAGTTCGGGAGACTTCGGAAATCATAAAAATATCCGTCATAAAAACAATATACTTTTTCTTTCTGATTCTAAACGGCAGGCTACAAAAGGAGTTTTCACAATGAAACCTACTTATAAAATTCTCCTACAACACAGAAGTTCTTTATTACAGTAGTGCACCACAAATATTTTAAATAAATTATATTCTCGTTAAATATACGCGGTAGGCGATTTTATATTCTTTTAAAACAAAAAAAAAATGTTATACAATAGCTTCACCGCGGCAGTCTACGAGTGCCGCGCCACATGTATTTTTTTATTACAATACATAAACTCACGCCTTCTTCCCATGGGGGGAAGCAGAAACTACAGAGCGTCGTCTGCTACGATCCTTACATACTGGGTGCGTCTCATTTCATATAAAGTTATTTGATATATTTTCATTTCAATAACGTTCACATGATATAATCAACGTGAGAAATACCCAACGATTGATATAATTTCTTTACACATAATGTTTGTGTTACTCTAAAACTCATTTCATATAATTTTATTTGATATAACGTTTATTTAAGCGAAAATCATTATGATAACGTTTGAAACATATAATTTAACGTTTAAACCATTTTCTTTGATGACTTTGGCTTATCCTTTGGACTTTGATTGTTTGCCTTCACGAATGCTATTGTTATTAGAAAAATTTAGTATCCAAGAGCGAGCGAAGCGAGCTCGGGACTTGGGACATCCCGACACGGACAGGTTAGGTTCGAAGGGGGTGGCGGGGTCTGAAAGACCCCGCCATTCCCTTCGTGTTAGGTTACTTTAAACCTTGCACGCAGAAATAGGAGCCCCGCGAAGCGGGGCTCCGTCGAGCCAGCATGACAGGTAGTAATCAGTTATTTGACCTAGGATGCAAGAGCGAGCGAAGCGAGCTCGGGACTTGGGGCACCCCGACACGGACAGGTTACGTTCGTTCGTTCTTCGTGTTAGGTTACTTTAAACCTTGCACGCAGAAATAGGAGCCCCACGAAGCGGGGCTCCGTCGAGCCAGCATGACAGGTAGTAATCAGTTATTTGACCTAGGATGCAAGAGCGAGCGAAGCGAGCTCGGGACTTGGGGCACCCCGACACGGACAGGTTAGGTTCGAAGGGGATGGCGGGGTCTTTCAGACCCCGCCATCCCCTTCGTGTTAGGTTACTTTAAACCTTGCACGCAGAAATAGGAGCCCCACGAAGCGGGGCTCCGTCGAGCCAGCATGACAGGTAGTAATCAGTTATTTGACCTAGGATGCAAGAGCGAGCGAAGCGAGCTCGGGACTTGGGGCACCCCGACACGGACAGGTTAGGTTCGAAGGGGATGGCGGGGTCTTTCAGACCCCGCCATCCCCTTCGTGTTAGGTTACTTTAAACCTTGCACGCAGAAATAGGAGCCCCACGAAGCGGGGCTCCGTCGAGCCAGCATGACAGGTAGTAATCAGTTATTTGACCTAGGATGCAAGAGCGAGCGAAGCGAGCTCGGGACTTGGGGCACCCCGACACGGACAGGTTAGGTTCGAAGGGGATGGCGGGGTCTGAAAGACCCCGCCATCCCCTTCGTGTTAGGTTACTTTAAACCTTGCACGCAGAAATAGGAGCCCCGCGAAGCGGGGCTCCGTCGAGCCAGCATGACAGGTAGTAATCAGTTATTTGACCTAGGATGCAAGAGCGAGCGAAGCGAGCTCGGGACTTGGGGCACCCCGACACGGACAGGTTAGGTTCGAAGGGGATGGCGGGGTCTGAAATACCCCGCCATCCCCTTCGTGTTAGGTTACTTTAAACCTTGCACGCAGAAACAGGAGCCCCGCGAAGCGGGGCTCCGTCGAGCATTCATGGTAGGTGGTACTATTACTAGGTACATCAGAGTTAGATTACATACCAGGAAGAAAAAAAAAATAGACCAAATAAGTTTTATGTCTTTTGAGTGGTATACAAAACGATTTTATATTCATTGATTGTTATGATTATAGAAATTATTTATTATAAAATTATGTCAATCGTTTATTATATTAAGAGATTGTTATATCAAATAAAATTATATATTGAGTTGTTATCTCTTGTAAATATTAGAGATTTTGTAGTTATATCATATATTACTTACCCTTACATACTTACTCCTTTCACCTCATCCACATTCATACATCTGGTCATATGAGCATCTGGTTATTACAATAAATAGTCTCAATAGATTTAGAAGAAATTGAATGTACTAAAGTCATCATCATCATCTGCTTAGCCTTTTCCTAACTATTTTGGGGCCGGCTTTAATCTAGCTCGATGAATATTTTATCAGTATTTTCCAAAGCCATGGCTTACCGGTGGTGGACGCCCACGGCGACGGACGTCGCAAGACGATCTCCGACCACCGTAGGCGCGGGCATGCGAGGCGAGTAAAGGGCAACTCGCTGCCCGACCATGGACCATGCCCGGGTCGACGTCGCGTTGTGTTCCACGCGCGCCTCAAAAAGCGTCAGCATAATGATGGGGCCCCCCTCTAGAGGGCCAAAGCCTGCCGGGATCGCGGGACTCATTCCATTACCGTGACCCCGGAACATAAAGGGCTATTGAAGGACACCGTGGATTTTAGTCAGTACAAGTCTGACAGTCCCTTCCGCCCTGCCCGGGGTGGGAGTACTCATTTGATGATTTTACCACGCTAAAAAAAAAAAGCCATGGCTTAGAGAGTTCCTAGATGTAGCTTAATTAAATCTTGACTCTTACTCGTCGGAAATAGGAATAAGAAATGTAGAACTATATATTGTTTACTATATTTTACGAAAACTATATTTTTCATAGAGCTTTTTAATCAGCTAGCAAACGTTATTATTTTTTCTTTTTGCCCCTTTTTACCCGCGACGGTACGGAGACCTAACGCGTTTTTATTATTTGTACCTGTATATAGAAAATAGGTTAGTAATTATTATTGTTTTATAAATTATAATAAATATTGCTAGCAAAGATGAACAAAATTATGAACTTCGTTACGAAAAATTCATTGCAAAAAATATTACTCAACCTCTACCTTGTTTAACCTCTAAACTTCCACAAACGTAAAAACCCGACTTCCTCTCTTCACCCGCTTATAAAACTGATCCATAATGCATGAAAGTGAAGATGCTGCCTGGCCATGATCTTGCCTCATCTCATTTCGCGCTGCCATTCACAACTGTATGAATGATGTATTGTTTGTACCGTATTATCATGTAAAATTCACTATTTAAATTCACCGTACTGACATATGAGACACTGATGGAATTCTAAGCGAAAATAGGGTGCGAGTACCTATATGTATTGTATGAGTGTACAAGCTGTAAGTACGTTCATACAATACAATGTAAAGATGACAAGACTTTGATTGAAGGTTTCTTTTAGGTCTAAATTGTTTTCTTTTTTAACCGACTTCAAAAAGGAGGCTTCTCAAATCGGAAGGTTTTTTTTTCAACATTTTCACGATCTTTCTAGCGAACGCTCTAGTCGATGATCGTAAAAAACTTTTTTCTTCATGAAGATGTCAGACTTGACAGCCGGCTCGGCAAAAAGGTCGCCAGAACGCTCGCTAAAACGCTCTCATTTGTTTTTAAGCTATTGCATAGCTTTTATCGCGGGCTCTGAGCGCGGCGCGGCGCGGCGACCAAATCAAAAAAATTACAAAAAGTCAAAAACCTAACGAAAATACCTGACACCACGCATGGTTTAACATCGTTTCAGTTCGGGAGATTTCGGCAATCATAAAAATTTCCGTCATAAAAACAATTTACTTTTTCTTACTGATTCTAAACGGCCAGCTACAAAAGGAGTTTTCAACAATGAAACCTACTTATACAATTCTCCTACAGCAAAGAAGTTCTTTATTACAGTAGTGCATACACAAACATTTTAAATAAATTACCTATATTCTCGTTCAATATACGCGGTAGGCAATTTTATTCTTTCAAAATAAAAAAATAAAATGTTATACAATAGCTTCACCGCAGCAGTCTCCGAGTGCCACATGTATTTTTTGTAACGTAACATTCGCAAGAATGCCCATAACAAATGAATGCTCAAGTTTATGAGCACCTTTGGGGGTTAGACGACACATTACGAAGTTCGAGATTTCTGTAAGCTGACTAAAGATTACTAACGTACTAAATAAGCCTGGCACAGACTAAGGCGTAATTGTAATCTAAATCTGGAACATAGCTTACCACCTACATGGTGAACTTAATTACGGTTAACAGATGCACAAGTCGTACTTGTAGATACAGCGAACGGTAAATCGGATAATAGAAGTCGTATTTCTGAAGATACCATATTTTGAACTGTACTGAATGTTAAGGTATGATTCCGATATCGGTTACACGCAGCAGTGTTGCTGTAGCAAGCTGCCAATATGGAGTTGCGCAGCAGTGCGGCAGACGGGGCTACCATGCCGCGCAGCAGTGCTACGGTTTGCTGATCATAGAAATATTTGATATATGCGCCAAACGTGAGAATATAACAGGGACCAGTGAGTACGGCCGAGATTAGAATCGTACCTTAATACTTATCCCACAACAAGATAATGATAAGTGATAACATAATCAAACAAACAGTTACCTCCAATCAAAATCACAAGTTACTATCAACTCAAATGATGTATCAATAGGAAGAATGTTCCCCATCTTGCGCCACCATCACTTTTCCTCAATCAATTCCCATACACAAACTCTTCAGCTCATAAATATTCATTACGATCTAATACCAAAACTGTTCCTATTTACATGATAACCGTGCCTGTCTATCATTTTGCTATCACAATAGACTGGCGTATGATAATACTCCAGCGTATGTCACTTTAGACGTTGTGTTCGTGTAATCCGAGATTACAACCAGCTGAAACTTACCAAGATCACTTCATTTACATAAGTTAAAAACACAGGAATTTAAACCTTATCATGAGAGTGACGAAGATTATATTAAGTCTTGGTAACTGCAGAAGTGCAGAATAACTTGGTAAAAGCTCACATTAAGGTGTAATTCGACGAAGAGGCATTGAGTGAAGTGTCGGATATTTTTATTGAGGAAATTTGAAGATAACCGCATTTGAAATATCTCAATATGAGTGGAATGGGAAGGTACTGAATGGAATGGAATATTGTGTCAGTATTCAATTGGATACGTCCCCAATAGCAAAAGTATAATGTTCTATAGCCAGAAAATGAAAAATAATAAGCACAAGTGAGTGTCAGAACCAGAAGTCTAAATAGCTCCAGAAATTATACCACAAAAGGCTAACACAGGCCAATTGAAATAAATTCCAATCCAAAAAAAAACCGCAAGTAGGTAAATCAAATAATAAGGGGTTTTTCTATTTGCGAGCGAATCGCGACGATATAATCGTCGTGCGCGAATTTCTTACATTCTCTTAGAACGTGTCTACACACAGTGAATGAAATTTATTTGTACCACCACAAGCTCGCAGCGAGGGCAGCGAGTTCGCTGTCAAATACACCCATCCGGCACCTTTCTGAACTTTTTCGCTCAAAGCTTCGTCGCGGAAACACGGGGCCATTCCATTACGATTCACAACTATACATTACATTGGCGGAATAATCGCTCGTTCGTTCGTAGAGATTACACGACGTCTCTCTCGCTAGTGGAGACGGCCCCTTAACAAAAAACAATGCGTGTCCTGATTCTAGCCAATCATTTGCAGCGAACAATTGGCGGCAACTGTTGCAAGCAATCATAAGATTTGCCTAAGTCGTTGTGAAGATGCCCCACTTTGATACAACAATGTCTATGTTGTGTCTGTGTCGAGATATGAAACCTTCATGTGACCCATTGAGATTTATAAATAGAAATCTAGATCTTCGTGAATGGAGGCTTGACTAATTTAAATGGCGGGTGGTCCATTGATAAAATATGAATATGTTTAGTATACGGTTACCTTGGAGTATGATAAACTAATTTTTAACCGCGGCTCTGCCACAACTGGCTTCAGAAGTACATGGCTGATTTTTTGTCAGTGAAGACCGACAGTCACTTCCGCTCTATGGGCAGGTTAGTTTGTTTGATTCAGCAGTTTAACAAATATTCGAATATACTAGCGAGTAACATTACTTATTTGAGTTAGTTAGATTTGTTTAGTCTTTCACTATCGGCCTCATCTCAAAGCTCAAAGTCGCTCAGCGAGCTATGGAGAGGGCTATGCTCGGTGTTTCTCTACGTGATCGAATCCGAAATTAGGAGATCCGTAGACGAACTAAAGTCACCGATATAGCCCACCGGATTAGCAAGCTGAAGTGGCAATGGGCAGGCCATATTGCTCGCAGAGCAGATGGCCGATGGGGTCGAAAAGTGCTAGAGTGGAGACCGCGGACGAGCAAGCGCAGCGTAGGACGTCCACCAACAAGGTGTACAGACGACCTTGTAAAGGTCGCCGGAAGACGCTGGATGCAGGTCGCTTCCAACCGGTATATGTGGAGATCTAAAGGGGAGGCCTATGTTCAGCAGTGGACGTCCTATGGCTGAGATGATGATGATGATGAAGATGAGATTTGTTTATACCTAAGTATTTAATCCGAAAAGCAAGATTCCATTACTAAAATATCTACCTATTACTAAAATATCTTTAAATAAAGACTTCCACGAAATCAGTTAATGTCAAGTGGATGTCAATGTCCTATTTGCAAATATGATATTCATCTGCAAACTAAAAGATAGACAAATTAAGACTCTATGACCTGTATTCTAAGACTTCTATTATTTTGTTTACAAGTAAAAAAGAAGTAGATAGAATTTTAATTCAGACTACTGAATAAAACATTAAGGTTTTAGATATAACGTGACATCGCATCAGTCGCCTATATATATATTTTTTATCTGTTGCTCTTGACCCATGTCTAGGTCATAGATGACAGAGAGTTTAATATTAATTATAATATTGGTAAGAAAGATTTGTTCCATCCAGGAATCGTACACGCAACACTTAGTGCAGCACAGACACTCGCTCGGCCACACTCCAATGTAACAGAAATCTAAATCAAAGCATTTACATAAAATAGGCCAGTTACAGGCACTGTTGGCAAAAGTCAAAAAATAGTCCCAAACATAAGAATTATGAAAGTACTCTATGTGCCCATTCTAAAGCGTAGATCTCTATGGAGAAGAAAGGGCAAGAAATTCCGTGGACACTTGTTTTCATTCTATACATATAATAAACAAGTCTAAGGCCAGAAACGCACAGGCCGGTGGCTTGCTTAGCGCCAAGAGCCTAGCGAGTCACGAACAATCGAAAATGTTCATGAACGGCACTTGACGACTAGCTAGGTGTCAAGGGCGCAATGCGGCCGTTCACGAACATTTTCGAACGTTCGTTATACTAAGGCAGGGTTTCTCAAAGTGGGGTTCGGGAACCCCTAGGGGTTCGCCATTCGACGGCAGCGGGTTCGCGACAAGATTTACGTAATGGTGGCTTGATATCTGCCAGGCAGGCAGGCAACATACTTGAGAGTGTGTTTTCACAGCAGGTCATAATAAAAATAAAATATAGAAATCAACTTGATACCGAATCAGAATTAAGGTAAAAATTGTCCAAAATTACTTCTAAAATTGAATACATTTGCGAAAAGAAAACAGCACACCCATCAAATGAATATATTATTTACATATTTTGGCACTTTGTTACCTTTTATTCAATTAAAGCCCTTATTTTCTTCAACAGTCAATTTTATTAGTATTTTCTTTGGGGGTGGGGGGGGGTTAATTAGTTAGGGGTTCGCCGTTACCTGGAAATTATAACAGGGGTTCGTGGAGCCGAAAGTTTGAGAAACCCTGTACTAAGGTGACTCGCTAGGCTCTAGGCGCTAAGCAAGCCACCGGCCTGTGCGTTTCCGGCCTAAGAGATCTAGGAGTTTAAGATTCTAACGGCCTACATTGCTAATGCGGCCGTAAAATTGTAATCGCACACTATTACTAGCAAGGGCCGGCTGTTTTAATGTAAACACTAACTTTAGTGCTATCAGAGAACATTGTTGTAGCGCATACTAATTTAGTCCGACTAAGTTCATAGGAGGTACTACTGAAGTTTACTGAAATAACTAACAAGGGTCTAAGGCTAAGTATGTGAAGAGAAAACAAAGTGATGTAAAGTATAAACAAGGATGATTTTGATAGAAACAAAAAATGGTATTTTTCTTTAGATCCTGCCAAAAACAATTCAAACCTAAACGAAACCCTTCCTTACTTACTTAATCAATGTTAAAAAACAATACGCGTAAAAAACTACCGAACTACAGTGATGAACCGGACATAAATGAATCGTCCTATCGGTGCATCCACACCGCCGGTAACATTTGTGGAGCAACAAAAGGCAACACGGCAACATTCGGCAACTTTTGTGGCTCCTTGTTACTATTTGTTGATTGTTACTTACCCGTGCATCCACACCGCAGTAACATCAGCCAACAAAAAGTTACTAAGTGTTGCCATGTTACTGTAAATCGAGTAACGTTGCTCGACAATCGGTAACATTGTTAGATAATGGGGGTAACATTGTTACCGACTTACAGTAACACGTCAACACTTAGTAACATTAAATAACATTTTGTTGGCGGATGTTACCGAATTTTGACCAACGTTACTCGACTTACAGTAACACGTCCACACTTAGTAACATTATAAAACATTTTATTGGCTGATGTTACCGAGTAACATTTGGAAACGTTGAGTTACAAATGTTACCGGCGGTGTGGATGTACCGTATCGACGAAAAGTCCAATGATGAACCGGTCGTCGGTGAACGGTTGCAGAATCGTGCTACTATGTAATGTTCACAAAACTTAATCCAACTAAGCGCACAATCGAACTCATTTGTTTTATAACAAATCATCGCAGATTGTTAACGAGACAGTAAAAGAGGTTCTCCATACATAAAGTTCGAAATTCAAACTGTATTTCGTTCAGAATCTACGATGATTTTAAAACAAAACATTTTTGTTCGATCGTTGATATGTTGGGTTGTTGTAAGTTCGCCGCAAAATTATTCCCCTCGAAAAAAAAGTATGTATAAATAAGCCAAAGGTTGACCATTACATACTCCTTCTTGATCGTCCTATTCACGTTCATCCAAGCACACACGTCACACTCCAATATTATCACTATAATTATGTTCTAATGTAACTATGTAGTTGTATTCTTATCAGCAGTTATTGTGTCAAACCGATCCCTCTCTCACAGTCAAATACCACTAATCCACCTTGATCTAAGATCATAGACAAGACATAATTATCATCTGATTAGCATATCGCTGTTGTGTCTCGGAATCAATAGGAAAATGAGGTCATCATAGTCAATGGACGGGAAGAGCTCGCAAATTGCCTGTGTAATAGGGCAAGCTCAATGGAAACTGGACGCAATGTCAAGATTTGTGTGGTACGAAGTATGAGGGAGAAGCGGGATGCACAAAAATAACTAAGTTTTTTGAGGAATCCATGATATTCCACGCCAAATGTGGAATATCAAGTTTCTCTAGGAGTTTAGGCTCGAGTTCTCCCCCAAGTTTCTCTAGGAGTTTTGGCCCTGCATCACCTCGAACCATCAAAATAAATATTGAGTGTATTATCAGCCTATTGCCGTCTACTGCTGAAAGTACGCCTCTCCCAAAGAGCGCCTACCCACCCGATCCTGGGTAGTCCGCATCCATCCGCTGCCAGCCACATTCTTCAAATCATCGACCCATCTTGCCGCAGGGCGTCCTACACTACGTTTGCCCTTTCGCGGTCCACTCTAGCGCTTGTCTGCTCCATCTACCATCTGTCTGTCTACAAAATATTGAGTACTTTATTTAAAATTTCCTGTAAGAGATAGCTTAGGTCAAGAAGAAGCAGAGGATCGTTCTAGGCTGATTGCATTATGCTTAGTAAGCTAAATACTATCATAATTTTAACAGGTTTTCATACATTCAGCATAAAATAGATCGTGAATTCCCCAAAAAAGAAACACAAATTAATATACATAAAGACACATACTTAAATAACTTTAACATTCAAATATAACTAGTGGTTGTTACCGCTAATAGTTGATCATCAATAAGAATTATAAAGAAGAAACATTCAAGTCACCATTACACCAAAAAGTAATTAATCTTACACCACGCACTAACCTACTTAGCCCTCCGACACCCACAAGAGGCGCCAAAGTTGACGCCATCACCATGAGTTGAGCAAACAGCGATAATCATGATAAATAGGTCACATCACCATCAAACAAAGGTGATGAACACTTATGGAAATTCACAACCAATTGTATTGAACAAATTAAAAGATGACATCTCCAATCCTCTTAATTGTAATCGGCGTTAGAAGAACGTCTATTAAGAACTTGATTTAGCAAGCAGAAGGGTCAACATAAGATTGATCGTGTATGAAGCTCAACTGGATAATTTATATGCTCACTGAATTGGATGTGATGGGTGGTCCTTGCTTATTAATAGGGCGTGTAATAATCTTCCCACGGGTGTCGTAATATTCGGTAGTATGTCTTTTAATATGTATGATAACATCTTCTTCGACTATTCCCAGAAATTGCCAGTTAAATCAGCTTCGACGAAGTCCGTAGTGGCTTTGAATAGATTCCTGATAGTAGCAGGACAGAATATGAGTCATAGTATATGACGAGGCTCCGCAGTCACATCCTGCCTTCATATGATCATTTATCAAAGAAGATGAAAATGTCAAGGATGAAGCACATAGTTCCAGTGCCTTTATCTATAAATGACATCAAAAACCAGAATTCTTTACTACAAAAGGAAGTAAAGTCATCAGCATAAAAGGAAATGCAATTTGGATAATATATTCCAAGGATCCTCAAACATTATATAACGCCATTTAAAATCTAATATCAAAATCCACCGAAGCAAATAAAACGCAAAACGAAATCGATTTAGCATATCCGATGATCATAAAAGCGAATAGTTTTATCAACTGAATCGCTGATAATGATCCTCAACGCGAGATATCGATACATTATCGTGAATAGGAAACAGGGCATCACTGAATTTATTTATGGTCATAGACAAACATCAAAGGAGTGGTATCAGAATCACGGTACATCAAAGAGATAAGTTGATGTCTCGGCGGTACTCTGTAAAGGTATTAAGCAGACGGAAGACAGCGACAGATCTGTCTTCTGTATGAGAAACGGTTCTTCTTTTACATTGTCAGTGAAAACCAGGATCGTGTTAAAGGGCTCAACTGGATTAAATGTTATGTGATGTGTTAATTTATTAGCTCTGAAATTGTAGTGGAGAATTGTCGTTATTCATTTGCAGTAAGCCTTTCTGCTTATACAGCAATAAATATGTCATAGGCTTATGAATTACTTCGCCGTTTATATTGGAACCGTTTAGTTCCTCATTATTGAAATATTTTGAAAAGAAATGTTTATTACAGAGTTCAAACAGAATGTTGCCATTGTAGGTCTCAGAGATACCAGTTTCTTAGAAAAAAAACTTCAATTTCATTTTATCGTAACATTTTATCAAGGTTCACTTTCCGACCCTATTTTCCTTCGCTCCAGTCTTTTGTTTTTTCTCAGATAATGTCTAAGAATGTCTCTTTTAAAAGTTATAAAAGTATACCAGTATAAATTGATTTACATTCGAAAATAATTATTACGTTTTGTGACGTTATTGAAACAGAATTCGTGAGTCACTTTCTCGTTGGTGGATTGAATCATTTGAAGTAATGTCTGCAATGTTTTCACATGTTATCATGTATTTAAATAGAATTAGATTGTAACATAACAAAACATATAGACAAGTATAGTTGCTCTATCTCACTAAGCGTTTCCAATGTCTTTTATAATGCGAACAGCGAAGGAGTGGAACTCTCTGCCTGCGTCTGTGTTTCCGAACGCATACTGGGTAAGCTCGCTTCATCGTCAACCTTGTCTTTGTCACCCCTGACCTAGATTAAGGTCAAGAGCAAACCCATCTATACATATAATAAATCTGTAGAAGGGTCAATTCTGTACATTGAAAATATTGAAAAAATAAATAGCGGGGGGTGTTGCTGGATCGATACCAAACCCAAATATGTGATTAAAAAAAAATTTGTCTGTCTGTCTGTCTGTCTGTCTGTATGTGCAGGCATCACGTGAAAACTAACGGTTCGATTTCGATGAAACTTGGTATAATTATACCTTATTATCCTGGGCATAAAATAGGATACTTTTTATCCTGGAAAAATACGTAGAAAAAAAATCTGTATCAAACCTTATTATGGAACCACTGGCGACACCTATTATCAAAGTAGAACATTACGCCACGCCTGCCTCCATTGATTTCTAAAAAGGTTCCACCACTCACCACTAGATGGCGATGTGCCTATAAAGCGCATTTCTGAATCGCGGTGTTAAGATTCTCCGAGAGTTAATGACTACCGCGACTTTATTATTTTTTGTGTGACTTAACTAGCAGTGCACTTGCGGGCTACGTCCTAATTGGATTAGCTACACAAGACTCGGCTACTAAGTTTTATCATAAAGTTAAACAGTAATTCAATTCTGTTATTTTTGGTATAGAGGACCAAAAACCCCTGTCTTTGTCCTCCCTGGGAAAAGGTGGTCGGGACTTGTCCTATTTTATATAAATAATTGGTACGTTGTGGACAATAAATCTTTGTCAAGAAACCGAACTTCTCTTCGTGCCGGCAACGGTGACGGTGACAACATCCCTTAAAAATCTTATTTTTCTTATTATTAATCTTATTAATTATTATTATTATATTATTATTATTAGAACGCGAGCTCAATAGCAGTAGCTCAATAGATCTCCTTAATTATTATAGGCGTAGCCGTATTTGGGTCCAATGGATATTTATAAGATGTCATTGTCAGAGTTACTCAAAATGGAGAAATGAACCATCCACGCGAAGACCAACATCCGCGCGGACGGAGTCGCGGGCGGAAGCTAGTCGTACTTAAAAAAAAACATGTGGCACTCGGAGAAGCTATTGCATATTTTTTTTTAAGAATAAAATAGCCTACCGCGTAGGTATATTTAACGAGAATATAATTTATTTAAAATGTTTGTGGTGCACTACTGTAATAAGAACTTCTTTGTTGTAGAAGAATTTTACAAGTAGGTTTCATTGTGAAAACTCCTTTTGTAGCTGGCCGTTTAGAATCAGTAAGAAAAAGTAAATTGTTTTTATGACGGATATTTTTATGATTGCCGAAGTCTCCCGAACTGAAACGATGTTAGACGATGCGTGGTGTCAGGTATTTTAGTTAGGTTTTTGGATTTTTTTTTAATCGGTCGCCGTGGCGCGCCGCACTCAGAGCCCGCGATAAAAGCTATGCAATAGTTTAAAAATCTATGTCTCTGTTAGCATTAGAACTTACATAACCTGCTTATTTATTAAACATTGCCCCCTCTAAGAATTTCTCCTGATATTGTGGGTGAGTTTTCACGTCGTTGGAATCGTGAGGTATTCTGTCTATTTCGTTTATCGCTAACAATTGTAAGATGGTACTATTTCAATGCTTATCTAGCCCTTCCCAGCTCAACTTTATTATAGAATCCTCACGTCTCTCACAATAAAAATAACTCCATTTATTTTGCACAAGGACTTCGCAATGACGCCGCTGTAATAACACCAACGAGCTTTCGTCCCATTATAATAATTCCTGAACACATACTCCACTAGCCCATAACAAGAATCTAGTGTTAGAAAGCACTTAGAAGCTCTTAGTCCAGTAATAAGAACCGTCTATTTCAGCTCTCCTTACTGCGACAACCTAATACTTCCAAACATACAGCCTTAAGTACCAGAGTGAAACACTTAAATATCAACCTTAGGTCATTATAATAAAGTTAGAAGTGCTCTAATAGGATAATGTAGGGATGTGAAGCATTAAAACTGGAAGGAAATACGCATCTATGGTACGTCGTAAAGTTGTAGTTAGGAAGTGCCTTAAATATTGGATTTTCTTTGAGATGTATGGATGCTTGTAATTACGTTTCCTCAATCGTTTTATGTCAAACTTCATCATGTATGGAACTAGAAATGTTCGTCCGCCATGTTTTATATAAAGTTTATCGTTATTGAGTTACTGACTCGTCTAGTAATTACTTCGAGAGCAGTTAATATTTTATGGATAAATTATATTTCTGGTCTACCGTCGTTTATTGGTATTTACATTTATGGTTTGTTATTTATGGAGTTCTAGACTTCTATATTTAAATACAAAAATGTTGACTTCAGAAATAAACAGCGTTCTATTTTTTTATATTTAGAATCTAAAGAAAACATCGGATAATAATGAGAATATGCAGCACTAAAACAAGTTTTTCGCAAACTTGTGAATTTAAAAATAATAATTTTATCAACATAATTTTCTAAGAATTTTTGCACACTTAGCTAGATTCGTTTCTAATTTTACCTACGAGTATAAAGAATGCAAGGTCACGGCGGCCATTACAAATATTTCTCACTAGAAAATTCAAAACAAAACTGACAAAAAGCAAATAAATATTATAATATATAATATAATAATATTCCACAACTATCACACAACGCCATCTAGTCCCAAGCTAAGCAGAGCTTGTGTTATGGGTACTAGACAACTGATAAACATACTTATATATTTCTAAATACATACATATTATAGATAAATTACACCCAGACACAGAACAAATGATCGTGCTCATCACACAAACATTTGTCCTGGGTGGGAATCGAACCCACGACCTCCGGCATAGCAGTCAGGATCACTAACCACTAGACCAACAGGCCAGTCGAAATATACATTCGAATTATATAGAGAAATATACAGTCGAATTATACATCTTATTTAAAAATCACCAAAACATTGTATTATTTAGCCGAGGAGAAAAATCAGATGAGTAAACGCGGTGTAAAAAAAGATTGCACTACAGTACAGCCATGCACACAAAGATGTATATAAACTTACCCAAATTAAAAACTGTTTTTTCTTGTGGAACGATTGCAACTTTAAGGCCGTAGCTATTTAATAGTGATACTAGTACTAGCCGCAAAACCTTGCTTCGAACGAAACGATTTTCCGACAACTTTAGAAATATTGTCCTGACAAAAAAGAATTATCCAATTTGGTGCAGGCGCGCGGCGTTCGGAAATTATGCGCAAACAGACTTTTTTTATCGTGGTAAAATCATCAAATGAGTCCTCCCACCCAGGGCAGAGCGGGAGGGACTGTCAGACTCGTACTGACTAAAATCCAATAGCCCTTTACGATAAGTCCCGCGACCATACAGACAGACGTAGGGCGAGTTGTTTGATAAGTAGTTAAACTATTTGTTAAATTCTGTTTTATACTAGGTATGTAAAAATTGGTTCCAAAATACTGTCTTCGTAATCACATGAAATTCAAAATTGTACAATGTACATATTGGTGGCCATGATTGTACTTGTAACCTAGTTGGCAGAAGTTGGTCGTCACAATTTATATATGATCGTAATTTATTATTTCCCACGCTAGAACTCGACAAACAGGTCCCGTCATACGTGAACGAAACCGATTTTGTGAATTTTAAATTCACTCTCAAAGAGCAATTCAAATTCATGAACACAGAACACATAAAATATTAGAACAGGTCAGTTTTTTCTATATTTATATTTTTTTCTCGCTGAAAAATTATTTTCATTTAATAGTCTTGAAATAACTTCACTGAAACACATCTTTACTGTTAATCCCTAAATTTTATTTCTAAACTTTTACGTTGCATTTTCAAGTCTCAACGACAATCCTAGCTTTAGAAATTCAATATAATTATGACCCTGTGTTGTCCCACTACAAGGCAAAGGCCTCAATTCCATCCATTCTATCTTTCGCAATCCTGTGTGATTGCAGATCAATCCTTTGAGAATAAGTCCTGCTCTTCCCGCCATCTTCTTCTAGGCCTGCCAATAGAACGCTTTTATTTTGGCATGCCCTGCCGCAGGTGTAAGTAATATGAAAGAAAACCCTTGACAGAGGAGAATACAAATATTTTCTCACTATAATAATATTCTGGGTTACATTTAAATGTCGCATATGTTTAGTGAAAACTGTCATCAATTAAAACTATTCTCCAATAGACATTCTTACCCAGTTCAGCAACAAGGAAATCCAACCTCGTCCTTCAGACTCATTTGAAATCTCAATTAGTGCGGCAACCTCACCGATCACATTATATATCGCTAAATGATTGGAGGATCAGCAGAGCTACATGAAAGTGTTTGGACAGCTGCCAGGAAGAACACTGAACTTGGATGTAGCTCTTCTGTTTCTATAAATTAATTGTAACGAGTACGTGAAGGAATTCGATGGTCACCGCAAGTATTTGGGGAGATTTGTGCTCTGTTTGGCAGTGTTGCAAGTGAATAATACTGTATTTTTAGTAATAGCTGTTCCCCGCGGTTACTCAGCTCCTATTGCTTATGGCCTATAGGGCCAGCCTTCCCCGATAAATAGGCTATCCAACATAAAAACCATTTTTTTAATTCGAACCAGTAGTTCCTATGGACTTAGTAGGAGTCTGAAAGTCCTTTCAACTTCACCCAGAAAAAAAAAGATTAAAACTCACTACCTGCATGATCTGTGTTCCTGAGCACACAACCTGTATCTCTTCAACGTTAGAGTGAACAGGCTTCTTTTGAGTAAGCTCACACCATTGTATTTATCTGTGTCTCCTCTGATTTAGACTATAGTATACAAAAAAACGAGGTATTCCCGTTTGAGCAACTATTTTCAGAGCACATTTTTTTTATAGATAGGTTCGCGTTTGTCCACTATCTCGTCTGATGGTAAGCGAAGATGTGGTGACGGTGAAGCACGCTTGTCTAGAAGTAACCTGTTCACTCTTGACTTGAAGACCACAAGGTTATAGCTGTCGGGAAATACAGATGCTGGCAGGGAATTCCACTCCTTAGCTGTGCATACAATAAAGGTATAAATAAACACACATATGTTTAGAGCAAATATTTATTCCCGATTGAGCACCTATCAATATTTTGATAAGAACTGTTTACCCGTGGTCCCAGTGGGTCGACCCATTACCGGGTCCACGGGTAATTTAAATTACCCGTGGTCCCGTGGAACCTAACCAAACCGAACCTCGGTGTGCCTCAATAGTTGTTGGTGTCTTTGAAAGTAGACGTCAGTGGCACCCCGAAGTTCGGTTTGGTTAGGTTCCTTTAAACCGTCTACCTGAACCACGTCCATTTAATTGCAATAAATGATTAAGAATAAGGTACCTAATATGCTTTTATAAAGTTTGGTATATGGTGGTAATTAAATTTATAGATATCGATATTATTATTATTCGAACTTTGGCTAAGTTCAGAGAAAAATTCCTAAGCATGGGACCACGGATAATAATATATTACCCGTGAACCCTGTAATGGGTTGACCCACTGGGACCACGGGTAAACACTCTTGATAAGTTGTTCCGTGTTTGAGCAACTGCAGTTCTGTAGCTTGTAGTGATGGGGTGTGTAATAACATTAATGAAAGAAATATTTAAAGAAAACTGACCGTGACCGATTAAAAAGGATCTATCTCAAAATGGACAGACCTAAATTATTTTCAAAATCATCTCCTTCATTTTATGGTGAACTCACTCCATGCTCAATAACCTTCAGGCTAAATACGATCCCGGTCCGACTGCATCACTTCAAGCAGACCCACGCTACAGAATGTCTAGACGAATAACTAATTCCTCGGAATAACCCCAGACGTAATATTAAATGCTTGAACATTTGCTTATGTAATGTTACTGGTGATTAAAATAACTTCGTTCTGTTTTCTATTGCCATGTCAATTACAATTCCTTAGATATGTTTTTTTATTTTCAATTTTGCAAATTGTTAAAGCTTAAAAAAGACCTACATGCCGTAACGCGAAAGTCATAATATTTTGTAATAATATATTGTTTTGTCATCCTTGTATGATTGTTGTTATTTGTTATGTTTTTTAACCGACTTCAAAAAAAAAGTAGGTTCTCAGTTCGACCTGTATGTATGTTTGTATGTATGTATGTTTGTCCGCGATTATCTCGCGTTTGGCTGAACTGATTTTGATGCGGTTTTTGTATTGTTCATTTGTATTATTATTTATTTCTTTTATTACTATTATTTAATTAAATTTGATTATATTATTTTAGTGTTTTAGGATTTATTTTGATTAATTAGATTATTTCAGATTGTCAAATTTAATGTACCCTAGATTAGAGAATGATCTGGTCTCCTATAATTGTAGGCGCACACTTGTATTGTCCCCTGTTTGAATATAAATTGCATGATTTTTTTTATTGGATCTCCAACAGATTAACTTCAAAAAATCTTAAAGCGGTGAAAATGTAATGAAATTTCATTTATTTATTTATTGGATATCCAGCAGAGGCTACACAATTTCATGCAATTTGTTCGATCTAGACACGCGGTAGCGTGTCAAGCCAAGTTCTCAAGAGCTGGCGAGCAGCACCGTGTGCATTTTATTATCTTTATCAGTCTCATTTTATTTAGCGGAGTACTAGTTTTTACCCTCAGTTCTAAGGTCTCATCTGTCTTTGTGCCACACTTCATCAAAAGAAATAAAAAAAAATTAAAAGCGTAGCAAATACAAACAAGCAAACTCACTTTACCATTTAAAATATTAGTCATGATTTTAGAAAAGTCACTTGTTACATCAAAAATAAAATGCGTAAGCGTGAAGATGTGACAGGTGAAAGAAATGGGAAACTGGGTTAGAAAAATTCATCGAAGCTTTCCCAGCAACACATATCTGAAGCCATTTCCCTGTATGCGTACGGCACAGGAATTAATCTGTCAAAACAAGGAAATATCTGAATTGATGGACATTCTCGATTTCTCACCGCCCGACGCGTACAACCACAAATCAATAACTCCGAATTAAATCGGTAAACTTCCCTAAACGCTGTTTCCGACGTTTATGCGCACTTTATCTTACTAATGGTATTCGCGCGTTTAATAAAATAAATATATTCATTTTTAATAGCTCCGTGCGTCTTTTTGAGGACAGATGTCGGAAATAAATAGTGAACGAACTGTGGAAAATATTTGGCGTTTCGTAATGTGTGTTGATAATGTGTTCGAAATTTGAAAATAGTGATGTTGTTTTTTTAATTTTTTGTTTCTTTTATTTTCAGGTAAGAATTTCACAAATAAGAGTTGGAGTTAGACATAGCAGTAAATGGTGACTTTAATACTGCTTTTATTTTTTAAACATAGACCTAATAAAAAAAAATGTTAAACAAGCCTTAAAAATACAAAAACTTGCACTATTTATTTTCCTCAAACTCCATTTTTAAGTGGGAATAAAAATAGATTTTATCGGCAAATTAATAATGCAGTGATTCATACTTGATTTTTTTTTTACATTTTATTCGCGCTTAAAACGTAATTTTGACTCATCGAACATTTTCACACGAATCACTGTAATTATTCAGTCTGCTTACTTCAATTACATCGCCATTATTTCAAGTTGATTTATTCCGCACTGCCTAGAAACACTTAGTGCACGTAAAACTTCTGCAGTGAAAAATAAATAGTCTGCTCAATGTCTGAACGTCCGCGAAACCTTGAGGAAATTAGGTGAAAACTGCTCACGTGAGATTTTATTTATTGTTTCTTAAATATAGGTCAGATTCAATTTTAAATTAAGTACTTGATTTTGTTTCAAAGCGGTTTTTAATTTAAAATTAGCGGCCTGCCCCGATTTCGCAAAGGTTCAAATTTTCAACATAACCTCGGGATTTTCCGAAAACTTTCTTAAATGAAAGCTTGTCCTTTAAATAAAAAAAACACGATGAATACAGAATTATCTAATTTGGTGCACTCGTTCATGGCTTACTAATTGATCGAAGCTTACTAACAATTTCAGACGACAGTATTTTTTTGTTTATTTGATAAATTGGGTATTTTTCACCATTTCCTACCCCCACCACATGTATGACGCACAACGAAGTAAACACGGGCCAGATAGTCCTTAGATCAAATTGCATAATTATTTATTTATTTATTTATTTATTTATAAACCTTTTTGCACAAATTAGTACAACGGCGGACTTAATGCCAAATCATAATTAATAATTATGGCAATTAACATAAATACAAATTGTTGCCAATGTTCTTTACAAGTTTTTTTTTAAATAGCAGTTGCAATAAAAGCAAATACAAACAGAGATTAGGTGCGTAATTTTTATTCAACATTAAATCAATAAGAAAAATATTTATTGCAACCCACCACGTGCCAATAAATTGCATTGAAAAATTGCAATTATGTAGTAGGAGCAAAAAGTAGTCATGACGGCTAAACACCTCCATGAACATACCCTATACGTAAGTCGTTCAATCAAGTTTGAAACTTGCAGGTGACAAATAACTGGACCACATGTTTGTGCCATAAAAGGAGGGAATAGCAAAAAGTTTTATTAACGTGACCGAACAGTGATTTCTACATAACGTCTAGATTTTAGTCTATGAAATGGAACTTAAATTCAAATTCGAATCATCATTTACGAGGTATTCCTCATTGGGTACCTATTAACTATTCCACATACGGCTCCTATCAAACTCATCCTCTTATTTGCGGTAAGCCAGTTACATGCTCTTATGAATTGAAAAAATACAAAAAAAAATAAGAATAGTTATGGTGCTGCAATCCCAGTCACAAGACATGACTGTGGAAGTACTGTATGTAGGTGCTCATTCCAAAGCGTAACAAATTGGAATTTTCTCTCAGTGATGATTGGTACTTCAAATATATCTGTGTTCATTATTTCAGGTATTGAGATAAAGGTATTTAGAATTTAAATGGTTCATCTAGTGATGATAATTTTTTTTTTGTCTCATCACTCATTTTGGTCCAGCTCAATAAATTCTTTTTAGCAAAAACTTACATAACCGATTCAAGTAAATAAATGAAAATATTATGTATGTAAATAACAACCACTATAAATATTAAACCAACAATAATCACAATTCACAATCGATCGATTTAAAAGTTTGGCTCAATTAAATTTTTGATCTGTGTTAAAAAAATAAATGACTGGTTGACTTACATAAGACATATTGTGAATTGTGGGCGTTTGTTGACATCATTATTGCGGCCTTTATTGTGAACTGCGAACAAATCTTTCGGTCCCAAGACAAATAACGAGATGAAAAATATAATGATGTTGCGGATTTTTCAGTCATAACTAATTTTTAACCGACTTCTGTATAAGTCTTATTAATTTAGTTGTTGAGATATCAGACAAGTCGCGACTATTATTTAATTTACGCTTCTAAACCCTTTGATTTACGTAATGTTAAATGGTCTGCTCTAGCATAACGAGTCCGTAATGATCCGAAGTTATTTAGCATTTTGGAAAAATGTCTGATGAAAAGTACAATTTAAGACCCTCATAAATATAATAACATTCAAAACATTGAGTAATTATAGAGCGAGTATTATTATTTTTAAATCGAAGTCATTACTTGTCGTTAACTTCGTGCACTCGTGGTTACATTGCATTGGGAAAAGAAAAAGTGGACTGCACGTTACTTACTATCAAAAATAGCAATTCTCCTTTCCAGTCCCTTTTTGTCCCCCCAACTCAGCTGTAAGACAGCAAAGATGGCTTCCAAACATTAGTCTCTTCGTGTGAAATATACAGACTATCCCCGACTTTTGTTATCCGTCTGAAAGGAAGCTAGATGTGATCCACTCTATTTTACCGCTGGCAACCTTAAAGTGGGGTTTTTGAATTGTGCTAGATTTAAGTCTTTAAAATTCTGAAGGTAGTAAGTATGACATGATGGGTAATAATAGTAGATTATTAACCAAGGGCTGTATGACATCAATTGCATACGAGGTTTTTGGCGCCTGAGCGAAGCGAAGGCGCTAATTAACCCGAGTATGCAATTGATGCTTACGCCCGAGATAAATACTCTGCTTTACATATCGATTGTGAGGTAAGTAAACAACAAGACAGCAGGTTTCAATGAACATTTATTAAGAAGAAAAAAATGTGTATTTAATTAAAATTAATAGTAAAATTATTACAATTTGTAAGAGATATGGTCACGTTCTTTTTAGGTATATTTATAGTTTGAATATGAGTTTGTGATGATAAGACTTGAGTTTGAGTGACTTGAGGTTCTTGCATCGTAAATGGCGGCAGTTGACTGGTACTATTTTCTTCATTAAAAAATGGCTCAGATGATGTGCTTTGACGTGGTGATTTTAAGTTTATATTTTCTGTTATTTTAGAAGTAATTTTGCTTTTGTTTGCCATCGAATCTTCGATATAACCTTCGGCCACTTTGCTGGACTTCCAGCCGCCGTGCCTTTTTAACAGAGTGAGGTTGGCTCCCGAATCAGCCAATAGAGTCGCTGATGTTCTGCGAAAGCAATGCCCGGTGTATAACTCTACGTTACTCAGTTTTAAATATGTGGCTATTTGCTTTGGCATGCCTGTAAATTTGTTTTTTCCTATTACTTGTCTGTGGCATTTTCCTTTACTGTAATTAAGAAAAAAACGATTTGTATCCACGTTTTCAGGCCGAAGAGCTTGATATTTTTCAACATAATTTGCAAATTCTTCATGCACAACAAATGACCGGTCAATTTTAGTTTTCGTGTTAGGCAGTTTTATGAGTAGTAATTTGTTATGTTTTTCTACATTTTCTATTGTCAAGTTTGTCAATTCCACGGTTCTGCAGGCTCCCGATATCCCAAAAATTAGAACAACCTGTAAAAAAGACATAAGTTGTATTAAAGGCACCAAATTCGCATAGTATTTTTGTGAAATATTTTGGTAACTTATTAAAAAGGGCAAGTAAATACGTAGGTACCTTTATTGCTAAATCAATTTCATCCGGAGCTTCATTTAAGAATTTCTGTACTTCTTCTGCAGTAAATACCTTCGATTTCTTGCTTTTAAAGCCGTCAGACTGCCTTTTCAAGAAAGCAGTAAGTTTAGAAAAATCTTTCAAATTCACGTCATGTTTTGTCATCATTATAGATTTTAGCATGGAATAAAAGCACCATAAACTGGAAGGTTGTAGCCTCTTAGATAATTCATCAAAATATGATATAAAAACACTTTCAGAAAGAGATTTCACTTTTTTTTCTGACCGCCATTTCATAAATTCGTCGTATGCCTTTACATATCTTTCTTTCGAGTTCGGCGGTAATATATTTTCGACAACTGTTTTTGCCCTTTCTTTAATAAAATCGGGCGTTAGATCTATGTCTTCGTCACTAGACATGTTTAAAACTTTTGAAAAAGAACTCAAACAAGAAAATTAATTATTTTCGCGATGCTTTCGCGCCTACTAGTAGACTGCCTTTTTTTTTTCACGCACGCAAGCGCGTCAAATCTTGCTGGCCAGTTTGATTTTTAAATCGATTCCATCTAACATACGATGTGGAAACAAATAGTTCCATATTTAAAATAAAATCTTTATAAAATAAATTGTCTAGATTCCGATTCGAGTAATTAATCGATACCGAGAAAAAAAAATAACTTTTTAAAAATATTCTTCGTGCAGTATGAGTATGACAGTTCTTTTTTCAAATTCCAAAACCTATGCTGTAATGATAGTCATACACCCCGGCATTCAGGGGTGTAAGGGTGTACTTACAGAGCAAGAGATATGTAAAAGATATTAGTACATGGTTATATGTATAATTATATTTTTTCTATTAGAATTTCTCGGTAGTAGCACGGAGTTTGAAAGTTGGCGGTATTTGAAGACTATGCTATATTTACAACGTTAATGGCGTTACAACCTTAACTTATTACTTAACAATTAATTAATACACACTCATGGTTCCACATGTTAAGTCACATAGATAAAAGTTATAATCATATTAGTCAGATATACCTAAGTTTATAACGAATGCGGTTTCCAACCAGTTTTAGCTGCAGGTGCGTTCAAATGTTGATGGTCGTAGATTTCATATGTAGTTAGATACTGCATTAGATAATTGTGGCTTAGACTTGTTGTCTACTAACTTATGCCCGCAGCTTCACACTTACTTCTTCCGTAGCTGCCTATAGGAGGGATCATAATTAAATCAATTGTTTGAATCATATTGTTACTATCAAAAAACATAGGTAGAAGAAAACAATTATTATAATTTTAATATAATATAATCTTACTAAGAAAGTCATATAAAATTTACAATGAATAAAAGGGAAAATTGTTTGTGTACGTGAGTCCAGAGGGCCTCTGAACTTGAACGAATTTTCATGTTTTTGTGGCGTAAAGTAAACGAGAACTTTGACGTTAAAGCCTCGAGCAGACACACACGATTAATCGCGCGGGGCGACTTGTCGCGGTCCATTCGCAGTAGGTACATTTAGAGTGGAAATTAGCTTGGCTCGTTGTCGCAGCGCGATTAATCGCGTGTGTCTGTTCGAGCCTTAATTTGTTGGAATAATAGTTCATCGTTCGAACATTAGAGATGCTTTTACATTTTCCATACATTCAACGCCTTCAAGTTAAGTAAGTTGGTCCATACTCGTAGAGTCTAAAATAAACAAATTTCGCCCGTTTTTTTCTTCTCCATAATCTTAAGGACCCGTTACGATATATTCTTCCATTTTTATCATATTTTCTTAAGATGAAAATTTCTTAAAAGCTTCACTCGTCAACTGGCTCATTTACCATCTTCACATTTTTCCCGTACCTAACGAATAAAAAAGTAAGTATGAAATAAAACGTACTCTTACTTTTAACGTCATTAACTACCACAATAGCTTACGAACGGTCATAAAATGATAATGATGCGGTAAAGTTGTAAAATTCTATTCTTGCACATCACCTACTTACATTTTGCAGGAATCTCATAAAGATTTAGAACTTACAGATAATTATAATGGATTGAATCATCTTTACATTATGCCTGTAGTCGCCGCGGGGCTGTCTCATAAGCTAACCGTGACCCTGGAACGTAAAGGGCTATTGAAGGATCACCGTGTATTTTAGTCAGTTCGAGTCTGACAATCCTTCCCGTCCCGCCCTGGGTGGGGGGACCCATTTGATGATTTTACAACGATAAAAAAATGAAAATGCCTATAATCTCACAATGGTGGTGTGAGGTTACATTTAGGAATTTATCAGTGGATCGCCTTAGTGGCGTATTTATTGGAATTGTAGTACACACTTATAGGCACTATAAGAAGCAATAATTGGGCTCTTTTTTTTCCGAAACTTACAATTTTTTTGCGGTTTAAGGTTACTTTTGATCTTAGAAACCATTTAGGTTCTGAGCAGTGCCGAAAATAGGGGTGTGCCAACGGTGCCCAGGCACAGGGCGCAGGCACTGGAAGGACGCAAAAATGGTCAGAGAAGGACCGCAATGGACCAGACCAGGGTGCAGTTAAAGAAGCTCGCACTGGGCGCATAAAAGGCTCGTTACGGCACTGGTTCTGAGAAGCATGGCACTATACTGCGCGACGCACCCTTTCCGAATTAGACGCTTGTCCTTGCTCCATAGATCTAGGCTACACCCAAACCCTCCAACCTAGTTATTTATGATTAAGTTCAGGAAACCAGACTACGAGACTCATTATCATCTGCCTAGCCATTTCCCAACTATATTGTGGTCGGCTTTCAGTCGAACCAGATGCAGCTGAATTCTGTATTTTACATGGAGCGACTGACTATCGGACCTCCACCACCCAGTTACTGGGTAATACGATACGGTAAGACTGGTTGTCAGACTTTTAGGGCTTCTGACTAATAGTAACGACTGTCAAAGATTTACTAATGACAGCCGGGACTAACGGCTTTACGTGCTTTCCGAGGCACGGGGGAAACTCGCTATGACAGATGGTCACCCATCCACAGACCAACCTCGGCAAGCGCGGCTTAACCCGGAAGATCGGTCTGTGCGGCTGTAATTATTTAGCCACGAGCTCCTCACCAAACTACGAGACTACTATTAATAAGTTCCTGACGGATAACTCCAATATCATTTCAGGCAAAATGATATTGCTTGGTGGTACTAAACAAATAAAAAATCTATACCACTTTTTAAAAATATGTTATAAAACTTAAAAATAAAATGCCCGCCGTTTTTCATTATCAAGATGTGTGTGATTGATGGAACATTCTAAATTCAAATCACCAGCATCAAGCAATAAATAAACCAAGACAAATATCGTTGCGTTTTCCACGGACTGCACTCCATTTATTATTATTTCATTTTTCGAACTGTTTCCACATGTAGTATTACTGGAAAAGCGTAATAAAATATTGCACTAACCTCCAAACACGATAACTCACTTACATTGTTTTTGTAACGCAAATATCTTCAAAGCCAAGGTTGGCCGAACCGCAAGCGGGCGTAGACATTTTAAATTGCTTAGAAGCTTAAGGTTCCTTTAGATGCATCCAGTCCAGTATAGTGATTAGTCGAGTGAGGATCTCTCAGTTGGAATCTCAAATTACATGAATGCTTACCATTTACATTGAATAAGTCATTAAAGTGTTAATGTAGTTTATTATTTGACACACACTCTTAATTAATATTGTTGCGAAAATGTAAATCAGAAGGCAAAGCAGCTAATCAATCCATTTTATGAATACTACATAACGTTTTCATTTACTAAAACTGCAGTAAATTCACTGCTGAAAAACCTTTAAATAAATAAACCACTTCGAACTTTACAACCACTATTCGTGACCCAAAACTCGCACTCTCCCAAATTGAAACGTGCAAACGAGCCTTTACACTATGCTTCGCTTAGCAACAAGCGCGAGTGGCCAATAAAAGAAACAAACTGCGATAATTTAAAGCTAACCATATGGTATTCTTATTTTGAATGCGCATTGAAACACAAAGGAAAGAATTAGAGTAGCAAGCTAAACCTTGACCTTTTTGGATGCGTTCCAATGATGATTAAGACTAGTTTCTTTAGAATTGTGGTTTAGTCAATGGTTTTCTTTTTTTTTATTATTTGTGGTGATATTAACTGTCGTCAAACTGTCTAGTTTGCGTTCCAAACTGTCACCATGCTATTTTACGTGTTTTGTCACATCGTCATGATGTTAATTAAATAGCGGTAGACAAATATGAAGGCAGTTGGAAAGGGCAAAAGGCATACAGATTAATACAGAATATTGGAAATATTGTAGTTAGTGAATAGTTTCAGAAATAAATTCTTTTTATTTACACCACATCATTAATGTAGATACTTCTTCTTATTATTTTTGAAAGTATGCAAACTAAACATTTGCTTTTCAATGGTCTCCATTATTTTTAGCTACCAAGATCCTCTAATCTATACATTGCCAGTGTCATGACCGCAGGAGTCAGAGACAAAATAAGTTGTAGTATTTATGGTATTTGTTCGTGTGATCAAGATAGTTTCCATATTGTCGATGACAGATTCTAAGAACCAAACGATTACAAAACGAAACTTTAAGTTATTGCATTTAGTTGCTTTTTATTTTCATCGCAAATGCAATGTAATTTGGGATACTTGGTACTACGGTGGTAACAATGGTGAGCTATAGGTTTAAATAAAATTTAGTCATAACTACTCTAACGTATTCTATGTCATAACAGTCTTACATCCGACTCAAAATAACGCTTACCACACTTTATAAATATTGCTTTGACAGTATTCATTTTAAATAGTCAATTATAAGCAGCAACCAAACATTTATAGGCTCTATAGGCTATATAGGAGCTATTATTGATCGAAGATAGGCTCATACATATAACAGCTATAGCAAAAGATATTTCAAATCGATTCTCAATAACACATTCCGAAATCATTTATTGGCAATACGCGATTGGCATTTCTAGTACAAAAAACTATAGAGGTCGTTGAACTCTTCTAATATTCCTATTCTATATTCAAAGCACCTAATTTGATTGCCTATAAAATGGCCACCATTTGATTGTAAAATGCGGTCAAATTCATAACATTACACTTTCATAGTCATGAATCGTTTAGCTGTTTTATCTACCCAATATGGCCATTATTTTCAGTCTAGTTTAATAGCTTTTAATAAATTCATGACAGCTTTTGGCACTATAACTTAATTTGGGCCAATTTTCTAGTCACCCACCAAAATTAATGAAAATATATTGCCATTTGTTAGCAAAAAATAAAGAAGAAAAAAACATAATATTCCAACGGGCTTCGTAATTTGAAAGTATTCTAGAATCTACCATAGATCATTATATTCATCGTCATAAAAAAGTTTCGAGGTGCTAACAGCTTATTACTTACATTACAACCTTTTTACTGCAAACCTTGTGCTCTTTCAAGCGCAAACGTGTTAATTTAATACGGAATGTAGACGATAAATAGGGCTAGGTAATAACTTAGATTATAACTATTAGAGATCAATTATGAGCTAATCTTACGTCAGAGTGTGTGATGGCTGCAGCATCTTTATGTATTACTGCATCGATAATAATTTATTGAGAACGTGTTTTGTGAATCGTCGAAACGATTTTATAAGAAGTTAATGCCACTTATAAATTAAGACTAACACTAGGTGTTGGACTGGGTGTTGGAGAAGAAAGAAAACTTCCATAAAACCATACTACTCTGGCAAAATTCAAAGGACACGCCTTTGACTTAGAATCCACGTTAATATGGTGTTTGTTAGACATCTACATTGTCTTCCCGGCAATGCAGATGACTTGATTCTTACACTTCGGTTTTACTTTAATAATTCAGTTTTGTGTTAATTCTCATCATTGATATATTTTTTTTAAATATTAATGTAATTCCCCGTCACCACCTCTCATAAATTAAATAAGAAAAGACACTAGTAATAATTCGGGAGTGTCTAGCGTTTAATAAAACGCAGTCGTAAAGATCACCCATGACCCTATTAGTATAAGACGAATAAACATGTAAACTATAACACTTTCTTAGAATTGTAAGTGGACAGTAAGAGCGGCTCCTTAGATATGCCCAGTATTTGCGAACTGGCACAATTGACAATAAACCATAGGCTGATGACTTCATAGACAACAGACGTGTTGAAATTGCGTTCGGAAAATTCACTAATAACTTTGACACTCTGATACATTAAGAGTGACAACACTGACAACCCTAATTTATAATAGGCCAGTCCTATAATTTCGGGACATGATCATCAGAAGTGATGATCAAATAGTTATAAGAATTGATCAATGGCCTACTAAAGAATTGTACGCACTGCGATTCAAAAATTAGTCTTCAAAGAATCGCGAACAATAACTGACAATAGATTCTGTGAAGTCGAACAGTTAAATATAAAACAGGTTTTATTACGTAGGTTTGTGTGCTTGTTAATAAGTAATAAATATGATTTTATTAGAGCCCCAGATGCATCACTTACTCATAATTACCTATTATTGCACAGAAACACTAAAATCAGTGAAGGATGACATAGTGGGGAAACCTGCATGTCCTAGAACTAAAAATCGAAAACATGTAACATCTAGCAAGGCGCAATGGGTCTTCGTAGTGCCTATTGCCTCTCATATGGAGAAGGCCTTTGTCCCAGCATTGGGAAATTATAGGATGTTTATGCATATTGTAACAAATAAGCAACCATGTATCGAAATAATTAATCCAGCTTTAATCTTATTGAAGAACTTGAAGTAGTAATGTACCTAAAACTATTAACAGTGTTCTTTGTTCACTTACTTTGTCTACGGAACCCTAAAAATTTTGACAGGCCTGTTGGTCTAGTGGTTAGTGACCCTGACTGCTATGCCGGAGGTCGTGGGTTCGATTCCCACTCAGGACAAATGTTTGTGTGATGAGCACGATCATTTGTTCTGTGTCTGGGTGTAATTTATCTATATAATTTATGTATTTAGAAATATATAGGTAAGTATGTTTATCAGTAGTCTAGTACCCATAACACAAGCTCTGCTTAGCTTGGGACTAGATGGCGTTGTGTGATAGTTGTGGAATATTATTATTATTTATAATAGATGGTTTTGTTTAAAAAAAAACTGTAAAAAATCAGTGACCAACATGCAATTTAATGATCACAATAGCAATTTCATTTATTAATACGTTTTTCAAAACGATCAGCCTTTAAATTCTGACACAAATACTTCACAAACTGTTTTGCCAAAATCTAAACAATTACCCGCTGTCTACACATGACTCACATACATAGTTTACTGTCGTGTAATACTAGAAGCAGTAACACCAGTAACAATTGTAAAATGTAAAGCTATAGATACAACAACCACTGTTGTTTTAACTAAACAAATTGGATCATTGTACCACTTAGTTGTTAGGATAACGAACAATGAACTTGGTTAGTTTTTGGGTTATTTTCATCGTGAGCTATTTTGAAAAGCGCTGCTATTACAGACGCCAGCTCAATCTACCAAGTTGTTTTAATAGATTTTCTACTTTATCAGAAAAGCTGAAGGTTTATGTTCAATTGAAATTTTAAAGTTTGCTGCTGGCATGTGCTAGCATCAGCATCATCATCTTCCTGCACTTATCCCATTCTACTTGTGGTCGGCGCAACACATTTTCTTCTTCCATTGTCCCATTGTTGTTAGACTTAACGGCCTCACTTACGCTTTTTAGGGTTCCGTAGTCAACAAGGAACCCTTATAGTTTCGCCATGTCCGTCCGTCCGTCCGTCCGTCTGTCCGCAGCTTAGCTCAGAGACGCCCAGCACTAGAAAGCTGTAATTTGGTGTAAATATACGGATTTGTTGCGTCAAAAAAGTGGTAAAATAAAATCTCGTAAAATATTTTTTTTTAGGGTACCTCCTGTACACGTAAAGCGGGGATGTTTTTTTTTTTCTCGCGTACCCCTTAGTGTGGGGTATCATTAAATAGGCCTTTAAAAAATATTGGTAGTTTCCATCAACAATTTTTTGATAAAAAGATTCGTTTGTGAAATATTAAGCTTTAAAGTGCTAATTTTTGCCCTACTCGAGTGTCCCCCCCCTCTACCAGCTAAACGGTTATGTTTGGGGGTGTGAAAAAATTTACAATAGTAGTATATATAACGAAGTTTAAAAGAAAATTATCATGACTAAGTGGGCTTTACAAGTTTACGAGTAATAGTTGACCAACTTATAAAACGTACTGGGATAACATTTTCCTAAACAAAATGTATCGGAGAACAACTGCAAATGTAAGTTTGTCAACTTCATTTTTACAGCTATAATAGGTAGTGGAGTGGAGTGGAGTGCAGTGCAGTGGAGTGGAGTGGAGTGGAGTGGAGTGGAGTGGAGTGGAGTGGAGTGGAGTGGAGTGGAGTGGAGTGGAGTGGAGTGGAGTGGAGCGGAGCGGAGTGGAGTGGAGTGGAGCGGAGTGGAGTGGAGTGGAGCGGAGCGGAGCGGAGTGGAGTGGAGCGGAGCGGAGTGGAGTGGAAGGGAGTGGAGCGGAGCGGAGCGGAGCGGAGTGGAGTAGAGCGGAGTGGAGCGGAGTGGAGCGGAGTGGAGTGGAGTGGAGTGGAGCGGAGTGGAGTGGAGTGGAGCGGAGTGGAGTGGAGTGGAGCGGAGCGGAGTGGAGTGGAAGGGAGCGGAGCGGAGCGGAGTGGAGTAGAGCGGAGTGGAGCGGAGTGGAGCGGAGTGGAGCGGAGTGGAGCGGAGTGGAGCGGAGTGGAGCGGAGTGGAGCGGAGTGGAGCGGAGTGGAGCGGAGTGGAGCGAAGTGGAGCGGAGTGGAGTGGGGTAGTGTGGGGTGGAGGGTCGAAAATCGCTTGAACCTTTTTAACAGGTTCATAGCGATTTTCGACGTGCCTTGACACCTCTCAAGTTTTTTTTTTAATACGTCATAAATCGTAAACCTTTCAAAGTTGGAACCAACTACAAGAACTTTTATAGTATGTTATTACTTGCTGCTACGGAACCCTTTATGGGCGAGTCCGACTCGCTCTTGGCCGGTTTTTTCTTTCATGTCATTCCTCATTTAATCTTTACATCTTTTTTTTTTGATAGAACAGTAATAATAATAATAATAATATGAATATTTGGCCCGCGTCACAGAACGTATCGACTTTCTGAGGCAGAAGATTTGTGCATGGGCAAACCGTATTCGTCGGTACAAGCGACGAGTGGAGCGATACACTTTGAATCGCACATTCCAAAGCGATGAAAGGTGGGTCTATAGGGCTTGGGAGCGACCGGACCAAGGTGTGACTGACACGCCCCTACCGGATGATGATGCCATGAGTTCATTCTGGCGCAGCATCTGGTCGGTGCCTGTCAGTCACACTGAGGGCGATTGGACCCGGGAGATCGAGCGAACGTGTGATCAGATTCCAGAAATGGGGGCAATTACCATCAGCCCCCACGATGTAGCTTGTGCAGTCCATCCGTTGCCTAATTGGAAATCCCCAGGACCGGATGGGCTGCACAACTTCTGGATCAAATGGTTTAAAAGATCACATGTCCGCTTGGCATCCCAGTTCCAATTAGCCTTAGAGTCAGGGTCACTGCCCCAGTTCTTGACAACAGGAATGACCCACCTGCTCCATAAATCGGGTAGTACTGCGGAACCCAAAAATTATAGACCGATTACTTGTTTACCAACGGTCTATAAAGTTCTTACATCCATTTTGAGAGCTAAAATCAATCAACATATTGTGACTAATTCTATCATGTCTGCCTCTCAGAATGGATGTAGGAACGGGTCTCGCGGTACTAAGGAGCTCCTCCTCATTGATATGGCCATTAGCCAACAGGTTCGTCGCTCCCGAAAAGATCTGTCCGCATGTTGGATAGATTATAAGAAGGCCTATGATTCGGTGCCCCATACATGGCTCATGAGGGTGCTGGAGTTGTATAAAGTTGATATATCTCTACGTACCTTCTTGATGTCGTGTATGGGGAGCTGGAGAACAGTCCTTCGCTATCCAGGATGTCGACAGGTCCGAGGTAGCAGCGAACCGATAAGGATTGAGCGTGGCATATTCCAGGGTGATAGTTTGAGTCCCTTGTGGTTTTGTCTGGCCTTGAACCCGCTCAGCACATTGCTGGAGGGTTCGGGGCTAGGATATCGGTTGAAGAGAGGTGGTCAGGTCATATCTCACCTTCTTTACATGGATGATCTGAAACTCTTTGCCCCCAACAACTTGCAACTGATGAAGCTACTGAAGGTAACGGAAACTTTCAGTAACGCCATCAGGATGGAATTTGGTGTGGACAAATGTGCAGTCATGCATGTGAAGCGAGGAGAGATTATGGAATCAGAGGGAACTCAACTCTCGGATTCCATACACCTCAGATCCCTCTCTTCAACAGAGACCTACAAATATTTGGGTATGTCGGAAGCATTAGGCATCAATAATGCTGACATGAAACAATCGTTGAAGGAGCGCTTCTTTGGCCGCCTGAATAAAGTGCTAAACAGTCTTTTGTCAGGTGGCAATAAGGTGCGCGCTTTCAACGGTTGGGTCATGCCGGTGTTGATGTATTCTTTCGGCATACTCAAATGGACTCAGACAGAACTTGACGCCCTGGATAGGAGAGTCCGTTCACTGCTGACTGCAAATCGGATGCATCACCCACGGTCGTCGGTGATGAGGCTGTATATCCCGCGGAAGAGTGGGGGTCGTGGCTTCTTAAATGCTAAGACCCTGCACAACCGTGAGGTATGCAGTCTCAGGGAATATTTCCTAGAAACCGACGTGGGGACGCACCGAGATGTGGTCACAGTGGACAAGGGTCTTACTCCGCTCTCCTTGGCTAACGAAAACTGGCGCAAACCTAAAGTATTAGACACTAATGACCGAAAGGAGGTATGGCAGAGCAAGGAGCTTCACGGACGCTTTTACCGGGCATTACATGGTCCCGATGTAGACTTTTTAGCGTCCGTATCCTGGCTGCGCTTTGGTGACCTGTTTGGGGAAACCGAAGGTTTTGTCTGTGCAATTATGGACGAAGTTATGATGACGAATAACTACCGGAAATACATTGTGAAGGATGGCACGGTTGACATATGTCGGGCATGCCACCGTCCGGGAGAATCGATCCGACACATTATTTCTGGGTGTTCTCGTCTGGCTAACGGAGAATATTTGCACAGACACAACCTCGTCGCCAGGATTATCCACCAGCAACTTGCTTTGAAGTACAATCTTGTGGAATCGGAAGTGCCGTACTATAAGTATGCGCCCGACCCAGTTCTCGAAAATGGCAATATCTCGTTGTATTGGGATCGACCTATCATCACTGACAGGACTATTGTTGCCAATAAGCCTGACATTGTGGTGATAGATCGATCGGAGCGTCGCGCAATGATTGTTGATATAACGGTCCCGCATGATGAGAACCTCGTGAAGGCAAAGAAGGATAAACAATTCAAGTATCTTGATCTGGCCCGCGAGGTTGTTGACATGTGGGACGTGAATACAGCAGTCATTGTGCCGATAGGCGTGTCTGCCAATGGCTTAATTGCCAAGAGCCTCGAACAACATCTGAGGAGGCTCTCGCTTGGCAGCTGGATCAGGCGCCTGATTCAGAAGGCAGTACTTCTGGACACGGCGCGTATTGTTAGGAGGTTCCTCTCTCAAGAGCCCTGACCACCGGCGGCCCGGACCCTGTTCCCGGTGCTGGTGAACTGCTATTTTTTATATTTTTAAATGTTTTTTATTTCTTTTTTGTAAAAATATTTAAAAATGTAATTTATAAGTAAAAAAAATGAATAAAGAAATAATAATAATATTCCACAACTATCACACAACGCCATCTAGCCCCAAGCTAAGCAGAGCTTGTGTTATGGGTACTAGACAACTGATAAACATACTTATATATTTCTAAATACATACATATTATAGATAAATTACACCCAGACACAGAACAAATGATCGTGCTCATCACACAAACATTTGTCCTGGGTGGGAATCGAACCCACGACCTCCGGCATAGCAGTCAGGGTCACTAACCACTAGACCAACAGGCCAGTCATCAGTTTGAACAATAGTTCAAATCAACGATACCAAGTGTAGCGTTTGACGTTTTCAAAGCTCGAAATGCATAGAATAAATGTATGCAGATTGTAGAAGCGCCACTAACGAACTTGAACTTGACATGCAAACAGCTTCCTGGTCATTCTTAGTGAGGCATTAAATTATAATCTAACACAATCATAATAAACTGCTCTTCTTTCTAAGAAGAATTGCATTCGTTCTAGTTACAATTTTAGGTTCCTCATTAATTGCTCCATTTCATGTACAGTTGGCAAATACTCAACATTCGCTAAAATAACAATAAACAGTACTGTTTGAGAACATAGCTACAATAACATAATTATTTTAAGAGCACACACATTGCCTTCAAAATTTTCGAGAATTAGGTCGGAATCCATCAGTCACGGTTGATCAAACATTCTTGACGTTTGAAGGCGCGGGAAGCGGTTTCTGAAAATTCCGCAAACACTTGTTGTAAAATCAAAATAAAGGTGAGACTACTAAAACATCAACTTGTGAATAAGATAGCGCTAGTCCTGTGTGAATATAATTTAGTATATTTACAGGAAATTCCTAAAAACAAGAGTATGTTGTTTTCAGTAGCGTAAATGTGGTTTATTATCTAATCTCACTCCATATTTTAAATGTGAAAGTTGGTGAGGATGAATGGATGGATATTAATCTATCACGCAAAGACGGAAGAAAGGATTTGGAGGAAAGGTACAAAGATGATGTACTCTGGATTAACATATAGGATACTTCTTATCCTGTTATCCCGTATTATAACAGCTAGTTAGTTCTGATTTAATAAAAACTAAAATGCAGCAAAAGATAGTATCACTTTCATTTATTCAGTCATTTACGTTCACAAAAAATATAACATAACGACATGATATAACTAAAGAATATATTTAACTTTTATTCCTCTTTGTATAGGTACCTAAAGAGTAGTATGTGCCAAACCTCCAAAAAGTAATTACTACAGCAACTGTCACTAAATTAACTCTAAGTACTTGGCACCTCGCCAAATACCAGTCACCAATAGCCACACCTCATCATTATTTCACAGAAGCGTCCCTAATTTAATTAATTCTTGCCCACAACCTTACAAGCAATTTCGCGCAGCCCTCATAATGAATACAAATATAAATGACAATTTTGGTAATCCCAACGGTACAAGGTACTATATAGATCATAAAATAGTTCCTAGACCCACAACCTCGATTAACATGCTTAATACGCGACTCGTAAAGAACATTGCGTGAATAATAATCAAAGATTTCGCTAATAAGCACATAGATGACAGAACTTCATCATTGAATGACGTGTTAGTAAGACATCTTGACTGACACACTGAGGTGACATCAGAACGTTTCCTGCCACACCTTGCGAAAACTTCTAAAGTTAATTAAAGCTTTGACAATGATGTAGGTGTTGTATGAAATCATACAATCGAAGTTTAAATTGTATGACAGATAGTAATCAAGACTGTCAAAATTGCGAATGGAATACTCAGTTGCCTTCCATGGGTTTCGTAAGGCGATTCTGTGAGATTAATTGGCGATAACTAGTGGGATAACCCAATGATTTTTTTTTTATAAATGATAAATAAATTATCTGATGGCCCTAAAACCTTGCCACTAAATAATCATGACCATGTTTTAATAGAATATCATAATCATTTCAGGATCGAGACAGCAACCTGACAGTACCAGCGCGGTGGGAGGACAGGAATCTTCGCAAATACCTCAACAAACCGGATGTCGGTAAGAATCTAGAACAAATATGATGTACAGAATATTTATGTCCACTTAACTTTGATAAAAGTATTGTAAAAAGGATAAAGTTTGGCAATAAAAAAGTTTTTGATCCCCTTCATGACACACTTAAATCTCCGCAAGTTCTTTATGAAAGTCAAATTAATAGAAACTTTTGCTACATGATATAAAATTATGAAGGACTTCTTAGAACTTTATCGTATTTCGTCTGTTGTTAAGAATATATTTGACGAGCTTTATTGGGCATTTACTGAGGCTTTTGGAACTGAATAGGTAGTTTTTTACGATCATCACTTCTGCTAAATGCTGATTTAAATTTATTGCCTGTACTTTTCTATAAAGATCTACGTTTTGGAATGGGCAACTACAGTACTCGTACTTCTACAGTCATTACGTGTATGTGATTTTTTATGTTCGACAATTCATAAGTGGCCATTGATTCAGACTCTATTCTTAGTACAAAGAAAAACCCTATAAATTATGTCTACAGTCAAAGCAAGCCGATGGATCGGAGGCATCTTCGACTACGCCGCCAGATCTTGGCGGTGGGGCGGTGACCTGCGCAAGATGCACTACCAGTCGTTCTCTAAGATGAAGAGGATGAGCGCAGAGGAACTGAAGTGGCACTGCATTGCTATGATGCCAGAGCTGCTTTACAGGTAAACTGAAACTATTTTAAAACCAAAAAGGGACTGACTATGATGCCACTCGTAATCTTAACATTCTTCTACAACGTTTAGCCACCCAATGCTAAGTCTTTGTTCATCTATATCAATAACAATTTCTCCACTTCTGGCCAATTTATATCATGGCTTTTCAGCTACAAATGCTACAATATCCATAATTCCATATTCATCATCAACTATGCAGCAACTGCACAGCCTGGAAGAGGGCTATGTCCAGCAGTGAGACGTTAAAAATAGGGTTATTTATGTCAAAAAACATAAGGGATTGTGTTTATTGAAGTAGTTGTCAAAATATCGAATACTGAATAAGGCACAGAAGCTAGACTTACGCTGGCCGATGACAAGTAATCATTAAGAATTTCTTGAACCGCCTGTAAAGCTTTTGGCAAGGCCTTAATTCTAGCTATTAATATCTGCAGCAAAAAAACTGCCAAGAACAATAAGCAATGGAAAAGTAATATAATATTTATTAGATTTCGAGAAGCAATATTGAATCGTGACAATCATATGAACGTGGCTACTCAAGGATGTCGCCGGGTTTTCGGTTAGAGCCTAAAGCTCTGGAATTTGGCTTACATCACAAGAGCCGTCCGACATACGTTCAAGGGATGCTCTGAGAGCGATTTGTAGCAAGTTTGACGTGATTAGATGCGTAAGTTTGATTTTAAAAAATAAATAAAAAACTATTTGAAAAAAAGGGAACCGACTTCAAAACCAAACACAAAAAACTAAAATAACTTTTCTTTCGGAAGTCGGTGGCTTTGTTTTTTATTTCATTGACTATGGCCACCGACTTCCGAAATAAAGGTTATTTCAACAAAAATCTTCATATAATCGGCCTCCTTGAAAATCTACAATCCTAGTAAACAACAAAAACGGATCTATGCGGACAACTTCACGAGATATCCATTGTTGTTATATATTAAAACCTTCCCCAGAATGTAACGAACACTTTTCTGAAAACCGCATCAAAATCGGTTCAGCCAAACGCGAGATAATCGCGGACAAACATGCAATCGTCGCTGAAAATCTACAATCCACGTAAGCAAAAAAAAAGGGAACCGACTTCAAAACCAAACACAAAAAGTGTAAAATAACTTTTCTTTCGGAAGTCGGTGGCTTTGTTTTTTTTTATTTATTTCATTGACTATGGCCACCGACTTCCGAAAGAAAAGTTATTTTACACTTTTTTGTGTTTGGTTTTGAAGTCGGTTCCCTTTTTTTCAAAAAGTTTTTTATTTTCCCCTTTTTAGTTTAGATATTCAACAAAAATCTTCATATATGTAATCGGCGTCTTTGAAAATCTACAATCCTAGTAAGCAACAAAAACGGATCTATGCGGGCAAATTCACAAGATATCCATTATTGTTATATACTAAGACCTTCCTCAGAATGTAACAAACACTTTTCTGAAAACCGCATCAAAATCGGTTCAGCCGAACGAGAGATAATCGCGGACAAACATGCAATCCTCTCTAAAAATCTACAACCCAAGTAAGCAAAAACGGATCCACGCGGGCAACGTCACAGGATATCCATTAGTATTATATACTAAAACCTTCTCCAGAATGTAATGAACACTTTCCTGAAAACCGCATCAAAATCGGTTCAGCCAAACGCGAGATAATCGCGGACAAACATACATACATACATACATACAGGTCGAACTGAGAACCTACTTTTTTTTTTGAAGTCGGTTAAAAACGGATCCACGCAGGCAACGTCACGGGATATCTATTAGTGTTACATACTAAAACCTTCTCCAGAATGTAATAAACACTTTCCTGAAAACCGCATCCAAATCCGTTCAGCCAAACGCGAGATAATTGCGGACAAACATACATTCATACATACATACAAACATACATACAGGTCGAACTGAGAACCTACTCTTTTTTTTGAAATCGGTTAAAAAGTAAAGGTTTCAGGACAGGTACCTGCTGTCTATTGCAGAGTTAGGCAAATTCTTTACGTTATTTCGATTTTCTCCTGCTTCGTCGTGATAATGATCATGTTGTGAATGTTCAATGAACTTTGACAAGAGCTGGGCAACCTTTCTGTTCCCTTGTTCTTTAATTCATTACTCTTGAAAATTAGAATTGGCAATGAGAAGTTTATTGACCAGTAAGTTTCAAAGCCATAGACCCCGCTATTGAAATCATGAGGCAAATCATAACAATTTAACACTCATTGCCAATCTGTGGACATCATTGACGTACAAGTCTCTGATATAGGCCTAAATTGTTTCAATAAATCATAGTTCAACCAATTTAATTGACAGCTTTATTTTCATTCAGTCATCTGGCATCGACTTTGTCTGCTCCATGATGCTTCTGACACACATCGTTCATTCCAGCCCAGTTGTGCTTCCAGAAATTCTATAACAAACCAACAATAGCCCTCCTCAATAAATCCTCTGGTTTCTCTCTTATGTCTTGTACCAAACCCGCCAAAACCGACTTACCATAGAGCGATCCTGAGAAAAGCAATAAGTTTTACGATTTCATGGCTTGTGTTGATCTTTTGTCCCCTGTCTGTGACGTCATCATCCAAAACACCTACTATTTTTAGCAGTCAGTTTTATGGACGGTTTAAATGTCGAAGGCCATGGTGTTGGCGCCTTACGAAGTGATCATTGGTTTCACATGGGAACAAAAGTAGCTGTTTATTACAGGATGTAGGTCAGAATCATTATGAATGTTAATGGAACACTTAGGTACTGTCCTATAATTGTAATGTGCTCGTTACGATTTATAATCAGGGCTGTTCCCATTTTTACTCCCGAATTATTGTTTAGTGAATGGTGTAGATAGTTTTTTTAGGTTTCATTTTATCCATTTAGCTCGGTCATTACTCTTGGCATCCCGACATTCGAACCATACCTAACTAATACTCAAGTCATTGTTTCACTTAATCACTATCGACGCTAATTGTTTCAGGTGGTCACCGCGCAACTGCATCGAAGCTCGTCACTACATCTGCCAAACCAAACTTCAGAAGGTGCCAAAGGCCAAAGTGAAGGACCTTCGTCGGCGCTGGCAGCGAATGGGCAAGATCAACGAAATCACTGCCCCTAGCGTTAGCAGGGAAGTCAACGACCCCATGATGATAAATGACGTCACTATCAACCCCGTACCAAACCCGAAGTCTTACGATCTGCGCCCGAACTCACACCGTTACCGAGTAGGACAGAAGAGACACGGCCCGAGGTCAAATGCGATTCCGAACTCGAAGTACGATTTAAGACCGAATGAGATCAGGAGGAGACCGAGGCCCGCAATCCGCAGGCGGCTCAAGAGACCGTTCCCAGGGTGAGTTTAACGCGAAGACTACAAGTTCTTATTAGTGTCTAAAATACTAAGGCATAGCTTTTCAAATACAACAAGTCTTGAGCCATACCCGAGCCAAAACTTCGTACGAAGCATTTTCTCTGTGCTCAAACTAAATTATTTAACCATTGCTAAAAGAGGACGCCTATATCGCACGTATAACGGAAAAAGTGAAAAAGTTATCACGTAAAATAAATACATGACCCATTAATAATACTTAATGTTCGGCCAACTTTCTCCATTGCCAGACCAACGGCAATCAATTCCTCAGAGCACGTAGTTTCGAACAAAAACACATTAAATGTACATTTATGGCAAACATAGATCAAATTAACTGCAATCGTTTCTCCCTTATCGTCCAATATTTGGAATAGACGAATAATAATTGGCTTTTGCTATGCCAATATTAGTGAGAGAGATGGTAAGAAGAACTATTCTCTTGCCGATAGCATTGTACTGCCAACTATGTCGATCGTTGAAAGCTTGGCACTCGCAATACATTGTACAGATGCGTTGCTAATCGGTTTTCAACAGGTGGACTGGTCTCGCCTGTTTAGACGTGCACGCGCGTTATACGTACACCATCAAAGCAAACCGAACGTCCAATAAGTTAGTATTAGTTGGAAGACGAATGTACGTATAAACATTTTCTGAGAAGTTCCACAGGGATGGAATTTAGGACCTCTTAGGATTTCACCGTGGGATAATACCGAAACTAAGCTTAATATTGTGTTTTTATCTGTTCCAGTTACACATGGAACCGCCGCGACCCCGAAGGCTCATACCAGCGCAACGCTGACCTGCTCCGCTCCGGCCGCACCGGGCTAACACCGCAACAGATCAACGGCCACCTCGCGCGACTGCGACATCTTCGCGACAAACAAGTCGCACGACGCAAGCGACTGCACGACGACGACTGGCTGGTGAACGAACCGAGACAAGCCCTCGCTCAAACACACGCCAGGACCTACACCGTTGACAACAACATCAGCGCTCTGCATCCCAAGACCATCGTCGAAGAGTTCAACATGATGGATTTCCCACATCACCCCGTCGGACCACCTAAAACGAACGGCAACGCCGGCTAATCGATTCGATTCTAATGATCGTTTTCATCGATCGTTGAAGAATCGATTACTATTAATTTAAGTTCCTCGCGACTTTTCCGAACTATTCCCGACTTTGCTTTTATAAATATTTATTGCTGACACTTTGCGATTGTAATGATTCCTATCAACAGCGTGTAACTCATTTGCTACTTGATGATTAATATCAATTAAGTGAGGATTCGGCACCTATTGATAGAAGAATCATTGTTATTAGACGTTCGAAGTAATAGAGACTTTCTTAGTAGCTTCAGTTTCATAGTTGGCTGCTTATGGTTCCGTCATTTCGCCAGCTCCAAAAACCCTTGTCGCAAAGTGTCAAATCATAGTTCTTCTTCTCTTCTTTCTAGAGTAGCCAGAACTTACGACTTTTTTGTCTACTCGAATTTTACAAATTCAGCTTTTTATCCATACTTTTAATAACTGCTATCCAGTGTGAGTCTTGTCAATGTAGTTTAGTTACCACTTTATTGCATCTGTTAACTTGTAAGTCATTAAATACTTCATTTTCTACTTTGATAGATATAATAGCCACATTTAAGACAATTTGTAAATGTGACTCAGACTTTTCTAGTTTTTCTTCAGATTTGATTGTTTGTTGCACAATAGTGACCAATGCAACATCGATTTTATAATTTTTAGTCTGACTCTTCAATGGATGCGAAGTATTAGGACCTCCATACACGAGACAACATAAAACATGTTACTACGATCGTATATGTGGAGTTGAATGTTGATAAATCTATCTATGTAAGTCAGAGGAGTAAGTTAAACGATTACTATTTTTAAAGTGTTTAGATGTCAGAACATCTATTTTTTTTTTTTAGTTTTAATATTATTTTGTTTGTTTATATTCCACACGTTTTTAATATTATGATTTCTAATGCTGTGCTTTTGAATTAAGTGCGTCGTGGTAATCTGTTTTATTTTTTGTATTTATAATGTACTAGTCAGTAAGTTTTATGAGGAAATATAATTCTAGATTACTAAAATGTTTACTCTTATCCATAGTTTCAAAAATGTTGATAATGTTAATAATACTTATAAAAAAAAATATTCTCGATGTAGGCACTACCAACATAAGTTGTTGGAACATTTCTTAAAATTGAATTAAATACTATAATAACAATTAACATTCTCTCACTGATTTTTAAGTATATTTATTAAAATAATAAGAAATTAACAAGAAAAGTGTCGTACATCATAATTGGCATTTCGTGTTTAATTAGCTATGTAAGTTTACGTTCCAATATGTTTGTTATTTTAGTTAAAACCTAATAAATTAATACTTTTTTTACTAAACTGCCAGTTATTGTAGTCCTCGCATTTATGAAGTAAAAATCACATTTCGTGTAAGTTTTTTTTAAATATTTTTAAGCAGTCGTATCGAAACTTATTCATCGATGTATTCTATATTGTAAACCTGTATAGAGAGAAATATTGTCGGCTTAGTGCAACAATAATTATGTTCGATTTTACTGACTAAATTGTGTGAGTACCTACGTTACTAAGTATTATTTCCTCCAGTAATTGCCATAGAGATTATTATTTCTGAGAGTGCATTTGCCATTAAAGCCAAGAACTTTCAAATTGATTTTAGGTTTATAAAAATATGCATTTTTTTCCAAATTACTTTTCAAGATATTTCTGTGACTTTAATTTCATATAGAACTAAGCCGATACACAAATTATGTAAAATCAAATTCTGGACATTTAAAGTTGGAATTTTAGACTTACCAACTCGCGATATGGACGGAAGATTGTATCAAACATATGTGCGTGTTGAACCGTGCATAGCTGTAGTAACTTATGTGCTTAGATTTCGAAAAACTAGTCTACTAGTAACTAGAGACGTGCTTACTATAGTATTACTATCATACCTCAGAACACGTTTTCTTGAAATAAAAATAAGTTATAAAAAATCTATAACATCTTTCTTATATTTTTGTAGAAAGTAAGTACTTACTAAAAATATCAAATTCTATATTTTGATCTGTAAATACTACTTAATTGTAAATTTAGTAGTAGCAACACCGAGGTACTGTGAATTCTTTTTAAGCAAGCGGAGAACTTATTTATAGGAACAAAATAACTTCTTATTGTATCTTAAGTATTAATATTTACATATAACTTTAAGGAAATAAAGATGCATCAGTATTTATTGGTTTTATTTTTTTAACAATATCGGTCCGATGTTTAGTCGACAGTAACTAAACAATCAAACCGTTACACAGACAATTTAGAAGTTGGTCATTTGGATTATTTTCCGAAGCCCCCTATCCCGGAGGACCCCTTCTAATAAGTAGATTAATTTTTAAGATTTTAATGAAATTTCCACACACATATGCAGGATACAAACACACACACAGATCTAAAAAAATAATAGAATTTATTTTCGAATCGACTTATTCAGTAAAAATAATTGGAAAAATCTGTTTTTGCGAAAAATGGAAAACTGAATTTAACTGTGGGTACACTATGTGTTCTACTAATATTAGGTACCCAGTCATAGAATTGCGCGCGGAGGTAATCGCTCCATATAAAAACAAATACTGATATTCTCGCTGCTTACTCTTAAACTGTAAATCCATCCCATCTTATGACGGGGCCCATAGAGCGCCCAATGCTTGTCGGGGTCGCGGGACTAACGAATACCGTGACCCCGGAAAGTAAAGGGCTATTGAAGGACACCGTGGTTTTTAAGTCAGTACAAGTCTGACAGTCCCTCCTGCCCTGTCCTGGGTGGGAGGACTCATTTGATGATTTTATCACTATAAAAAAGTCCATCTCATCGTAGCTGGAAAATAGGCACATGATAATGACCTCACTAAACAGAAACACAATATTATGCCCGGCAAAAAAAAACATCGTTCCCTACAACTTTTACTGAGTATACCGCCATCTAGTGACGAGTAGCAGAACTAAAGTGATTTGAAATTTAGCGCTGATATAGTTTAGTAGTTTGCATGAGGCCAACTTGCCAAGCCATTATCGCATTTATATAACCAGTGTAACCTGGCCACTGAAACACTACTGAAACTTAAAAAAATACCGTAATTTCAGTTGTTATTCCTCGCTATAGATGGCGCTGATAGGTCCAAAGCTTACAAGTTTTGCTGCGAAAAGTAATTACTATATTCACAAGTGCGCTATTATTTCGTAAGTTTTTGACCTTGACAACGATCCTTACCTACTTGAAGGAATAAATAGTTGAGATAAAGGAGATCGGACATTCTTGTATGGGCTCTGGCCCAAGTGGCGTCGGAGCATGACACTTATGTTGTTTGAAAGTTTATTAGCTAAGCTTACTTTTTTGTGAGAGTACAAAAAATCTATCCTGGGAAAAAGAAGTTACTGTATATTCATATACCTAGGTTAGGTTTGGTTAGGTTGGGGCACGCCGCTATTGCGGCGCTAAGGCCCGTCATGGAGGCGTGGATCGGCAGAAGGCACAGCACTCTCACCTTCCGACTGACGCAGTTGCTTTCCGGACACGGTTGCTTCGGAAAGTATCTACATCGCATAGGTCTGGAGCAGACGCCCGTGTGCCACCACTGCGACGGTTGCCCGGAAGACACGGTGCAGCACACGCTCGAGGAGCGCTCAGCGTGGGCATCGCAGCCGTGATCTGATCGCGGCGATCGGCGGGAGCGACCTCTCGCTTCCGACTGTGGTTGAGGCCATGGTCGGAAGCGAGAGTGCGTGGGAAGGTGCCGTCGCCTTCTGCGAAGAGGTAATGCTCGCGAAGGAGACGGCGGAGAGGGAGAGGGAGAGATCATCAATCCCTTTCAGCTCCCGCAGCAGACGCACCGGGCGCCGAAGGGCGCAAACCCATCTGCGTCCTCCATTAGAGGTAGCCTGCAGGCGGCTGACTTGGTGCAGTCAGCCGCCCGACCAGATATAGGCCCGAGTTGGCGGCAACGTGTCCTTCGTCGCCACTCGAAGAAAGGTGCGGCCGTTCGACAGATCGGGCACGCCACAATCGCGACGGTAAGACCCCTCTTTGAGGAGTGGCTGGATACTGGATAGGCGTCACGGCGACCTGACCTACCGCATGACGCAGGTCCTCACCGGACACGGAAGTTTAGGGAGGTACCTGTGTTGGAGGGAGAAAGGCCGGGGTGTGTGGGCCTTTTCCTGCCACTAAATCGGATGTTGTAATAACACAAGAAATAATGAATGATGCAGATGGAGTTTTTCATTGGTTTTTCAGGGAGGGTGATATGTTAATATTGGATCGGGGATTTCGGGACGCATTGTCTGATTTACACTCTCTTGGGTATACTCGTAGAACAGCAATTCCCGAATCGAAGAGTCAGAACGACACCCAACTAACTACACTGCAGGCAAACAAATCAAGAAAAGTCACTATTTGCCGTTGGGTTGTTGAAGCTGTCATTGGCCGTTTCAAACGTGACTATAAACTTTTGAGGCAAGATTATATCAATGTCGCAGTAAGATAGATAAAGCCGTAATATAGTTATATCCCTAGGGATATAATTATATACCGTAACATAGTTATACCGTTGTAGAAACGATTGGGGGCACCCCGACTCGGACAGGTTAGGTTTTTTTTTTTTAACCACCCACCGCGAAGCGGTGCTCCGTCGACACGGGTATAACTATGTTACGGTATATAATTATATCCCTAGGGATATAACTATGTTACGGCTTTATCTATCTTACTGCGACATCAATATATCGTTAAAGCACTTGATGCCAAACTTTAAAATAGCAGCAGCACTAATAAATGCTTTCCATCCTCCCGTACAAAACAGTTTATATGCCGAGCGCTTCATCGCAATTTTTAACCAGCGAACAAACACTGCTAATATCTTAGCAGAATATGTAAATAAACCTGAATAGGCAACGTGTACGTTTTCAGAGCATATCAGGAAATATTCCGGAAATGGCTGACTTTCCGCGACTGACACAGGATGACCTGATTTTACTTGCCATTGGCACCTACCAAATCAAACTGGCTCGGAGCTATTATAGTGAGCATGCGAGAAATGGTATTTACCATATTGAAGTCTTCAGAGATGGACAACCACCTGCAGAACTTATGCGTTTCGGAATAGACCAAAATGGCTTGATATTATTGCGAAGTCTTATTCAGTCACGTCACGTGAGGTCAAGGAAATATTATACCTATAAATGTACAAGGAGGAGGAAGGACTGCATACAGGCCATTCAACATTATTACTGTCTGTGTGTACTATGTGTCGGATGTTGCGCCCACATCATGAGCGTGGTGTGGTATCTTGGGTGGGGTCGTTACGAGGACATCGAACATCCTGCGGCGTTTCTGGATAATATATTGTGATTAGTCTAAGGCGCTCCCTCACCGCGAGCATTCACCTGTAATGTAACGTTACAGGTTCGAACATTTCATCAACGACGGAAGACAATTGAGCATCACAATGCGCACCTTGCATCAAATCTATACTAAATGTACGCGACTGCCCGTCAGTTAGGGAGGTAGTCTGTAATGTAATGCACAAAGTCGAATCTATAATGTTACATTACATGCGAGTGCTCCTGGTGAGGGAGCGCCTTTATTGTGATGTTTTCGGTGAAAACAAAATATGATTTCTGGCTTATTTTTTTTTATTTTGTCACACTAGCGCCATAGTTCAGTTTTTATTTAAAGTACTTACTGAACGAGACCGAGGGTCGACTTGAAGCGGGCAGTGAAAATAAGTACACTGGACTGGTTTTAACCGAACCGAAATCACAATGTACTGGATGTGCTGCACGAATAATCACAAAATCACAACAAAAATCATAAAATTCCGACCGAATTGGGAACCTCCTTTTTTGAGGTCGGTTAAAAATAATCTCTCAGACCTTATACTATCGGCGGTAACGAAACCATAGCGACTTCTATTTCGACTTCAACACCATCTATCGAGCGAGGTGGTACTATTTCTCGAAACTTTAAAAATATTGTTCGCTGTGATTCCGTTCTCACTGTTTAAACCAAAACACTTACAATGACATATTATAAAGTTGGTTAAACACTTTTAAATCATTTTTCAAAAACAGAACTTAGCCTCGTCTTCAAACGCCACTTGAACCAGAATCTATTTAACAATGGAGTAATTACATATTTAACGTTGGCGTAGTAGATACCACATGTATATGAGTCATCATGCATGTTAGATAATAGCAAACATAACATATTAAGTTCAAATAACTAGATTTAATAGAATAAATAGTTGCAAATAGCTCTATAAATGCGTATTTCTTTATAACGCTATAACTTTTTTCTCCCAGGATAGATTTTTTTGTACCCATACAAAAAAAGTAAGCTTAGTTAGGGAACTTTCAAATAAAATAAACGTCATGCTCCGCCGCCACTTGGGCCACCCCCGCCCGATCTCCTTTAATAGGTATTAGATTTATTCGTACGATTTTTCTAAAACGTTGCCTCACTCTCGAAATTTCTTGATCTGTACCCTTAGCACGAGTTTTGACTCTTTTACACGTCTCAAATACTGAAAACTCGTGCTAAGGGTACAGTACCCTGAGCACGAGTTTTCAGTATTTGAGACGTAAAGTAAACTGGAACTTTGACAACTTCAAATTGACAATTTTCAAGGAAAAAATTAGTTCCTTCTTCGCACACCAGAGGCGCTGTTCCATTTTTTCATACAAGAAACGCTGTAAATACTGGAAAGACGCTGTAAAGTAAAAGAGTGAAAACTCGTGCTAAGGGTACTGTAGTCCACATGTACAATCAGCCAGACCCGGAATAACTACCTCCTGTGGGTACAAATATTTGGTCCGTCTGAGAATCGAACTCGCGGTACACTGCGCAGTAACCGCTGCGCGAATCATGATGCAAAATTATGAATTATAGGTTACATCCCTCTTAGAAAAATGCCATATATTCTCAGATGTTGCAAATAATTATTAAGTCTGATTTTGCCAACTGTAACATTTGAAAATTAATATTAAAATATAACCAATATTGATGTTATCTGAAATCTCAATTTTTTTAAGGTATATTAACCACATTATAGGTACAATAAATCAACTGAACTACATTCAAACAGCGCTTTATTACACCAGAAATAGGTTCTCAAACATAAACGCTACTGATAACATATCATACTGATCATTATTTAGCCCCTACATAAAATATAGCCAAATAGCCAAAAAATAGACTAATAGCCAAAAAACATCATAAATCCGCGACGGATCAACGACCCATTGACCGAATCAGCGTAGTTTCCACCTCCGTTGGCGAGATGCTACGATATGGTTGTCATGGCAACCGTGGCCAAACAATCCAGTTGCTATACCACCAATAACATACAAAGAAACTTTTTTTACGACTATTACCATGTTTTCAAATCCATTGCTGTGTTCTTTGACGATTTTCTTTTAATCGCAAACGAAAACACGCAGTGTATTACAAACAAAAATTCTGAACGCAGGATTTTCTTTTCATAGTACCGACGCGATGTGAATCTAGTTAAGCATCAAAACACGCAAAAATATATTTTCAGTCCTCGTATTAAGGGTTACGATATAATCAATATAAAATTCTAACGAGTAGCGTTTTGAATAGGAAAATATTAAATGATATAATGGTCAATTTTTTTTTGTGATATGTTCACTACCATGCCTTTCATTTCTGTATCAGGGAAGATATTTTAACAAAGCTAGATTACTTAATCTTATTTTAGATTGAAAGCAGTGGTGGCCCAGTGGTATCGGCCTCGACTTACGAGTTGTAGGTCGTGGGTTCGAACCCCGTCAGGCGCATTACTTTGTGTAATTTATGTCAACACCACTGCTCTCAAAACGGTGAAGGAAAACATCATGAGGAAACCGGCATTTATGTCCTAGAACCAAAAATTCGAAGAAATGTGACATCTACCACTACCAATCCGCACTGGGCCCGCGTGGTAGATTGCGGCCCACTCCCTCTCACAGAGAGGAGGCCTGTGTCCCAGCAGTGGGAACATTTATAGGCTGATGATGATGATTTTAGATTTACACCTTTTGACCTTTCATATAGTTTTAAGCCGAGCATGAAACTATAATTAAAATCTAGGTCGTGATCGTTGTGCATTCTTCTTTTCACCATGCTTAACAAAGGTTTCTAATTAACAATTTAAAACTAAGAAGGAATAGTAAAGAAGAGATTGCTTCTGACATTTTTAACCACGATCCCGGTTCTCACACTTCAGTATCCATGAACAGTACCGGCGTTAGGATAAGGCGCGGTTAGGCGACCGCCCAGGGCGCCGGATACGAAGGGGCGCCGCAGGCCTACTTTCTCGTAAATTTCCCAATTTCTTTCATCCCATTTTTCTAAGGAAAACACAAAACTTACATAATTCAAGGAAAGATTGTGCAAAATTACATGCTTATCGTCACTCAACATCTATTGCAACGCATTGCAAACATGAACAAATGCACCGTAAAAAAGGGGGCGCCGTAGAAAATCTCGCCCAGGGCGCTGGTAGTGCTAAAACCGGCACTGTCCATGAACATTTTCCTGTGCGTAGAAGCGGAAAGCGCCGCTTTTCCGTGCGGTATTGCGGTGCACGTATATTTTACAGCGTGTACACATTGATCACTTTCTAACACGCGTTTTCCTAAAGCACGTTTTCAATTGTGATATTAAAATGGACACATGCATGCACCGGTGTGCGCTAGCTCTTAAGTATCAACAGATTTCATACTAGCAGGGCCGCGCCGAGCCCTGGCAGCGCCTGTGTGCAAATTCTTTGTGGCGCCTCTTTTTTTTGGTCGCGTTTCGACATTTTTTTATTGAAAAATTATATTTTCTCCAGTTTTATTTAATAGTAACTGTTGACCGCAGACACCCCACCCCTAATATTTTAAATAATTTTCCAAATATTATTTGATTTTATAAACTTAATACATGTATATTTTTTTAACGTTGCCCCACACTTTATCATGGGTGCATTTACAATCATTGAAATTCACATACACAAACACCCAGACCCGAAACAATTACTTGCAGATCAGAATTTTTGTATCGTGCGGGAATCAAACCCGTGACACGCAGCGCAGCAGCCGATCGCTCGCTCTATTTGATCATCAGCGATCCAGCCACTATACTACGCCAACCGTGTTGGCTATATTAAATGTTGCTCGTATAATTTTATAAAGGATAACAGCTTTATTACTATTGTATTTAAAACGCAGAAAGAACGGTTAGCAAAGTGGCTGAGCGATTGGACTGATGCACAGCGTGTCGTGGGTTCGAATCCCACACGGAACAATTAATATTCGTATGACCTACAAATCGTTGTTTCTGTTCTGGGTGTCTGTGTATGTGAGTTTCTATATTTGTAAACGCACCCACGACATAAGAGAAATTCCTAGTGTGGGGCAACGTTTTTATTTAATAAAAAATAATCATCAGGGCTTTTGTAACATATTGTATAGGAAATTACATAAAATGTACATACCCCTGCTTAAAGTATTATTTTTATCACTTTTACCAGTTTTTTTAGAGCCGTAAAATATTGATTTATTTTAGAAGTAGTTTTATCCCATTCTTCCTCTAGTCTTCTTTTCCTCAACAAATTCTGGTACCCGATAATTTTTTTTTTCTTGTTCACTACCACTCATCATGAATACACATTAAAGAATCCGTAACACACAATTATTATTATTGTCATTAGTGTTAGAACTTAAACTTATTTTTAATATTATAAGCACGGGACGTTCATTCAATGCGCACCTAGCACCCACTTTGGATGAAATATTTAAAATTGTTTATTTATACTTATTCTTTCGCCGCCGCTGTCTCCGGGTCGCATCATATTCCTTTAATATAAACTCATGGTCCACGGCTCGGCTTTATCTATTGTAATGACTGCGGCGCTTCTTTTGATTTTAAAACGCAGACGCAGCGCTTGAAGTTCGTGTAATACCCGAAATATAAACAGTGGGTCAATTCAAATAGTGCTTGTGTCTTGGGAGACTTGTATCTACTTACTTATCGATACTGAGGTTTAATGTATGTTAGGTATGTGAAAAAAATAATTTCATTAATGGGCTTTGGCGTCTCATCCGGCGCCCCTATAACCCTGGCGCCTGTGTGCCCCGCACACATCGCACACAGGGGCGGCGCGGCCCTGCATACTAGCTAAGCTAGTGCGACATGAAATCCTTTTCACCGCACGAGTAAGGACAAGAAGTATCGTGTGTTAACCTCCATAATGTTGCGGAATGTAGACGAAAGTCATCGAACCTCAAGTTCAATACCAGTCTAAATACCTAATAAGTAACAGCCTGTAATATTCCCACTATTACTGAAGTTTCAAACAACTTTGATCACGTTTACTCACAAAACTACAAATGTTTCGACACAGAATATTTTTTTAAGGCGCTGACAATAGCTAATGTCACCTCTCGCTCGCACGTTTCGACATTTTGAAAGATATAAAATCACTGATCCCATTTTTGAAAAATCGCAATCAACTATGTTTTGTGCAATCACATTGCACAGTTTAGTAAAAAAAAACATTTTAATCGATACAAGTTTACCTACTTAAAAATTTGCTTAAGTACTAAAACTAGTAGTAGGGGCTTCGGCCCCCCTCTAGAGGGCCGAAGCCTGCCGGGGTCGCGGGACTTATCTCATTACCGTGACCCCGGAATATAAAGGGCTATTGAAGGACACCGTGGATTTTAGTCAGTACAAGTCTGACAGTCCCTCCCGCCCTGCCCGGGGTGGGCGGACTCATTTGATGATTTTACCACGATAAAAAATAAAAAAAAAAAAATACTAAAACTAGTAAAGCAAATTTTTGAGTAGGTAAACTTGTATCGATTAAAATGTTTTTTTTTACTAAACTGTGCAATGTGATTGCACAAAACATAGTTGATTGCGATTTTTCAAAAATGGGATCAGTGATTTTATATCTTTCAAAATGTCGAAACGTGCGAGCGAGAGGTACATTAGCTCTTGTCATCGCCTTAAATCAACTCGCTTTGTTCAGCGTCACACGAAACACACACAAACAAATTAAATCTCAAACTGTGGACAGTTTTTTTAACAATTCTTTTGACAATTGAAAACCGACCAATTGGTCGCCTCAACATTACACCGGTCATGTCAGTCAAAAGAAGAAATTACGTAACATATGACACTTGTAACCTCGACCCGACGTTTACAAGACTATTTCTGTCCGTTCTGCATAATGTCATCCACAAGTGTACGAGCTACGAGCTATCTTGGTCATTCATCGCATAACTCTTGTCGACCGCGATTACTGTAGGTTTACTTAACACCTTGTTTAGTCACGAAGCAAAATTAGGTTTAATGGAACAAATTGCAGTAGTGGAAAACCGAAAATTGAGTTTTGTGCTTGCGATGGACTTTTTAGTCTATCTTGCGACAGTTTATCTGCTGAATTTAGAACTGTAGTATCTCTACCCTTATCGAAACTACAACTGATTAATTGTCATAGCTGTGTAGGTTTTTTTATTTATTTAAAAAAAGGGTTTTATTAAATCCAGTCCGGAACCAAAGAGAACGCTTAAGAAAGAGCGAGCTCTCCGAAAAAGAACACTCACTCCTGCACATCGATGACACACAGAAAAACTGTTTGACGTCTGACTCCCCCATGGATTGAGGTCACGGTCGCTTAGCCGTCACTAAATAGCATCCCACAACTAGATTTTTCAACCCTTTTTCAATCTAATAGTCAGACACTCTAAATCTCTATCCATATCAAGAGCAGATACTTGGATCCAAAGGCTTGTCTATCTGTCCCTCTTAAATCACTAGTTCACACAAAATCGAAATTCTGCTGACTAGCGCTAATACTAAATCAAAATCAAATCATTTTTTGGCCAGCTATAGGCAATCAACAGATAAAAAAATGTAGTTAGTCAAGACATAATAACTGCGAATGAAACTACAGTTTAACTGCACATTCCAAAGCGTAGATCTCTATTTAGAAGAACGAGGCAGAAATTCCATAGCCATACGAGTAGATACTCTTTTCAATAAGAAAATATTTCTATTCGACCTTCAAAAATCCTCTATAATCTATTTATACCAACCAGTCACCTATTACTTTCAGTTCCTGACTTACTTCCAGTACACGCAACACTTTCTTCTTTCTGAACAGCACACTAATTGCACCACAAACATGACCTTATATCGCAGCGATATGTAGGTTACTTCGCACAAAGCGCCAGCGATTAGCCTCTACATACTCAGGGGCAGCTCTGACCCAAATACGCGTGTGAAAACTGCGTAAAACATTGATTCATGACGGATTTCTTTACATAAAACAAAGTTGCTTAAGTGTGTCTGTTCAAAGCCTGCCGGGATTGCGGGACTGTCACAAGTTAGATCCTGGAACGTAAAGGGCTATTGAAGGAACAACGTGGATTCTTTTCTTGTTCTGTTCGTTATTGTCAGGATACTATTTATATGTAAGAAAATTATCGAAAAATGTTGCGGATAGGTTGATAAAAATTAAAGCCGGAGTGTGCCACTAGTCTAGAATAAATAGGAATATCCGATTTATACAATGAATGTAGCTCAGCGAAAGTTTTACAACCTCATTAAAATAGAAATACGATATTATTCTCCTTTATTGTAACTTACGAGGTCAATGTCCTGTTTTTAAAGGTTTTACGACAATTATGTTTTACGCAGATGCGTTTGCGAAGCGTTTGATTGAGGATGGGCAGCGTTTGGGAAGCTACGTGATATCTTCTCATCGAGAATCCCACAGTGTCTCAAGACAAGGGTGTTTCCCGGCATTGGTTGCGGCCATGCTGTGGGGCGAGACGGAGTGGGAAGCGGTCGCCTCCTTCTGCGAAGCAGTAATGCTCGCGAAGGAGGAGGCGGGCCGCGTGAGGGAGAGGACAATGTCCTCCCTCCGCCCCACCCGCGGTGGTTGGCGCCCACGGCGACGGACGTCGCAAGACGATCTCCGGCCACCGTAGGCGCGGGCATGCGGGCGGCGAGTAAAGGGCAACTCACAGCCCGACCATGGACCATGCCCGGGTCGACGGCGCGTTGTGTTCCACGCGCGCCTCAAAGAGCGTCAGCATGATGACGGGGCCCCCTCTCTAGAGGGCCAAAGCCTGCCGGGGTCGCGGGACTTATACCATTACCATGACCCCGGAACATAAAGGGCTATTGAAGGACACCGTGGATTTTAGTCAGTACAAGTCTGACAGTCCCTCCCGCCCTGCTCGGGGTGGGACGACTCATTTGATGATTTTACCACGAAAAAAAAAAAGACAAGGGTGTTTAACCAGTGTATGTTGCCAGTGATGGCATATGGCTCTGAAACGTGGTCTCTGACTGCTGGCCTTTTAGACAGACTAAGAGTCACTCAACGAGCAATGGAAAGAACTATGCTCGGAGTTTCTTTGCGGGATAAAATCCGGAACATGGATATTCGGCGAAGAACCAGAGTCACCGACATAGCTCATAAAATTTGCAAGTTGAAGTGGCAATGGGCAGGCCACATCGCTCGTAGAACTGACAACCGATGGGGAAGAAAAGTTCTCTCATGGCGACCACGGACCGGAAGACGCAGCGTAGGTAGGCCTCCCACTAGGTGGACCGACGACATCGTGAGGGTCGCGGGCAACCGATGGATGCAAGTGGCGAATTGTCGTTCGTCGTGGCGGTCTAAGGGGGAGGCCTATGTTCAGCAGTGGACGTCTTCCGGCTGATGATGATGATGATGTTTTGCACAGTTTAAAATTGTCTTAAGTTGTTAAAGCTTTGCTTGAAATTATTCAGAATATAATGAAGTACAGGATACTTCAAGACATGTAAATACGTAGTAATTATTAAAGTACTATCCATGGAATTTGTCAGACTATTTGCATAAACAAGAACGATAGCGTTATATTCTATTATCGCTCCGTGTGTGATACGGATCTCGCGTGATAGATTTACCTACAGCTATACTATAGGACCATTATCATCATTATCCTATAAAATACTATATCTACTTTAGTTATTTACTTGTACTAAAATCAAAGTGTCACTAGGACGCAGAACTAAATCGTACTATTGAAAGCCTAAATGAAATTTTCTGAAAGACTATTTTTTTTTTATGTTACCCCACACTAATAATTTCGCCTGTATCGTGGTTGCGTTTACAAACATAGAAAACCACATTTACAAACACCCAGACCCGAAACAACTACTAGTAGGGCATACAAATATTTGTTCCGTGCGGGAATCGAACCCGCGACACGCAGCTCAGCAAGAAATCGCTAAGCCATTGCGACACGGGCGGCGAGTAATGGGCAACTCGCCGCTCGATCATGGACCATGCCCGGGTCGACGGCGCGTTGTGTTCCACGCGCGCCTCAAAGAGCGTCAGCAAAATGACGGGGCCCCCCTCTAGAGAGCCAAAGCCTGCCGGGGTCGCGGGACTTATTCCATTACTGTGACCCCGGAACGTAAAGGGCTAATGAAGGACACCGTGTATTTTAGTCAGTACAAGTCTGACAGTCCCTCCCGCCCTGCCCTGGTGGGAGGACTCATTTGATGAATTCACCAGGCTAAAAAAAAAAATCACACATCAGGAAGATGGCGCCTTTCCCCAATACATTAGGTCACTTTGAAGACCCATTAGGTATATAAAAAACCGGCCAAGTGTGAGTTGTACTCGCCCATGAAGGGTTCCGTAGTAGCAAGCATAGATAAGGGATATTATTATATTGAGATTAATAAGTAATATACACAAACAATAAAAATAACTTTGTTTTTCATAGTGTTTGTATGAATGGCAAAGTTATATTTGCGGTTTTTGAAAATGTACTATATCTCAAAAACTGCTAACTATATCTCATCCAAACCAATTTTCGTTGGAAGTTTTTGTTGAGGTCTACATTACACAATTTTTTTTAGTTTTATCATTCTCTTATTTTAGGTCTTACAGGGGGGGACACACATTTTACCACTTTGGAAGTGTCTCTCGGGCAAACTGTTCAGTTTGGAAAAAAAAATATAGTAGTAACCTCAATATATTTTTTAAAAAGACCTATCCATAGATAGAAAAAATTTTTGAGTTTCAATTCTAAGTATGGGGGGCACCCCCAAAATTTGTTTTGTTTTTATTTTTGTGTGAAAATCCTAATGCGGTTCACATAATACATCTACCTATCAAGTTTCAACAGGATAACTCTCATACTTTTCACAAAAAGTGGCTGTGACATACGGACGGACAGACAGACAGACAGACATGACGAATCTATAAGGGTTCCGTTTTTGCCATTTGGCTACGGAACCCTAAAAAGGGCTTCCAAGGTTACACAACACAGTGTTAAATTAAAGGCTTACTCATAATTCTGGGAACTGGGTATTAAGTGTTAGGTGTTAATCTGATGGTTTGTCATTGTTCAGTGAGGCAAGGTCGAAGGGTCTACCTTATCAGATGCTTTGATCGCTGCTTTATGATTCACAACTTTTGGGAACTGTAATTGGTCATTAGAAGCTTTTGACAGCATAATCCTTGGGTCCGATTCTTGCGTTTCTATATTTTTTCCTAACAATATTTTAAACTATTTTTTTTAATATAACTAAACTTGATTACAAGAGATAAAAACTAAAGGAATCTAGCTTCGACAATTTTTCTTTTAGCATTTTCCTCTCGTACTGACCAAAACCCACCCTGCTCTTTCAATTGCCCTTTATTCCATGGCCGCGGTAACTCTTTAAAGAACTCCTTCACCATGGTACCCACAAAAAAACGAAAGGAGAATGTTCCATATTAAAAAAATATCCTGACATAATTTATGGTTTCTCTCACGGTATAAACTATAATATAAATGTAAACAATCAAAAACCATCGTGCAATCCACCTATTAGTTCAACAGACACGAATCCAACCACCAAAATACAATATACTTACAATTTACATAAATCTAACGAAAGGAAATACAAGAAAAGCTGTTCAGACTAATTTTCTTCAGAACTGACGCAAATTAAGTTCAATGGCATTCAAATGTTCCACGCAACTGATTAAGTATGCATAGGGGCTGGGGGGTATCGTGAAAGTCGCCACGAACGATTTTCAAGAAACCTACAGGTCAATGGTACTCAAGACTTCTGTTCTAAATATCTTGTGTTAATGTCTTTGTATTGAAGAGGAATTCAGCCGGACTCGTCGTGTTGGTAGTCGAAGGCAATAGCTCAAACTTTTAAACATGGAAGTAACGCTTTCAAAATCGACGAATTCCATCAGGATTGAAATTTGCGTTTCGGTAAGTAGTCAAATACAGTTTTGACTTTTCCGTCTTCGTTATTAAATTTTAGCTGCATGAGAAGGAGTCAATAAAGTTGATGATACAGTTGGCTCAGTAGCTAAGCGATTGTCTAAGGCGCTACGTATAGCAGATTCGATTTCTGCACGGAACAAAAATTTGCTAACACACCCGCGACATAGGAGAATATCCTAATGTGGGTCAACGTTTCCAAAAAACACCTTTAAACATAAAAAAGGTCAGAGGTCACTTTCTTTAAATCCAAAAAATGTATTATTAGTCGTGACCAATAATATATTTTTTGGACTTTGAATGACGAATGACGTGTCATTCGAAGACCATGCAGGTGTCTACATTGGTCTTTTGAGAAACGAACCATACAGATTTGAATGGACCTGTCCAAACAGTGCAAGCATTTGAGACGTTACTTGGGGTCTTCAAGTCAAGAGTGAATAGGTTGGGTCGTGGGACATACGTATACCGCCATCATCATCATCAGCCTTTTAATATTCCCACTGCTGGGACACAGGCCTCCTCTCTGTGAGAGAGAGTGGGCCATATTTCACTGCGCAAGCCCAATGCGGATTGGTGAATGTCACATGTCTTCGAATTTTTGGTTCTGGGACATGCCGGTTTCCTCACGATGTTTTCCTTCACCGTTTAAGAGCAGTGGTGATGAAATAAATTACACAAAATAATGCGCCTGGCTGGGTTCGAACCCACGACCTACAACTCGTAAGTCGGGGCCGATACCATTGGGCCACCACTGCTCACTAGGCCACCATAAAATAAAATAAAAGTTAAGAAAATAAGAGGGGGATGAACTTTTGTGATTGTTCCAATTAAATTACTACCTTTAACTTCTTAATAAATGTTTGAGTACCACTGTTTCAGCTCGTGGTAATGAACTTGTGATATCGAAGGTGCCTGAACTCAGATAAACGCCACGATACCACGAAGGTCTTTGTGGCTGTTCCAACCAGTATAATTAACTTAACTTGTACTTACCGCTGAAAGTGGATATTTTAATGTATAATAAAGGCCGGTGTTTTTGTTTCTGCAAAGAAAATATTTGCATACAAAAACACAGTAAAATGCAACACACCATGCAATCACAAACGGTAACATCTACTGATGCAATCGATGTGGTTCAAGGTCCGTGAATGATAATATTATACTATCGAATTGTACACCTCCCTTACAGCCGTACTATGATTTACCGTGATTAACTATGTTGTCAGGAGAAATCAGTTTTGACCTCTTTAGGGTTCCGTACCTCAAAAGAAAAAATGGAACCCTTATGGTCACTTTGTGGTCCGTCTTTCAAGACCCCTTTTCTCGGGAACGCGTGGAAGCATCAAGCTGAAATACATTTCAGCTATAAACCTTCATTGTGCCCGACACGCACTTGGCCAGTTTTTTTTTTTTTTTGGAACAGAACATCATCATGACTCCTCTGGGAGCAGTGGTGGCCGTTGTAGGTCGTAGGTTCGAACCCCGCCAGGCGCATTATTTTGTGCAATTTATTTCATCACCACTGCTCTCAAAACGGTGAAGGAAAACATCGTGAGGAAACCGGGATGTCTTAGAACCAAAAATTCGAAGACATGTGACATCTATCAACCCGCACTGTGCCTGCGTGGTGGATTATGGCCCACTCCCTCTCACAGAGAGGAGGCCTGTGTTCCAGCAGTGGGAACATTATAGGCTGATGATGATGATGATGACTCCTCACGCCCCATGAGGGGAGGCGTCAAGGAACTGTCAGACTCGTACTGATGAAAAAGACTTCCGAGGCCGCGGCAACCGCTGAATAGGTACATTCCCGAGAAATTGACGATCGCCCTTGCTTCGGTCAGTTCAACAAGGTTACACCATCAATAGCAAAACGGGTGAAGAAACTGGCATGTCCCAAAACAAAGTAGTAGAAGAAATGTTACACACCAACCCAAGCTTCAAAGACATGGTCAAAAATCATTTAATATTTATTTACTACACATTCAAATTATTTTATTCGAAGGTATTTACAATAATGGGCTTACGCCAAAGCACAATCGAGGTAAAGAACACCGAAATTCGACGTTTTGAGGGATTGTCTATTAAATAATTAACGTTCAAAAATTGTTAATTATTATCAGCCAAAATTTAAATTCAAATAATGAATGAATAATTTTTCATTTTGACACTGATTAGGTTGGTAGGTAGGCTACACAGAGCACGCAGCCTCGCGAGGCATTTGCTACGCGAGGAAACCGACAAGCGAGGCTGCTCACTCTGTGTGGACGCGTCTATTGTTTTTCGACCGAGATACGAAACAATATACGCGAGCAAAACAAAAGCCGACACTGGATGGCTCGGGGGCTCGATCGCTCGACCGCGGCAGCGCTGTCACTTGCTTCGCCCGAGACACGTCCACACCAACCGAGCTGCTTCGCGCGGATAATGCCTCGCGAGGCTGCGCGCTCTGTGGGGACGCACATATTGAGTCTGTTTGGGCTGGATACCTAAAAAAGAAACATCGAAAAAATTTCCCTATTTATTTATAGAAAAATAAATGTATGGAGCAATGAGCACAAGGATATCAAATCTAAACCTTCATTCAGCAAATACACGAAGAACTTGTCAAAACAGCACTTTAAACGGAAACAAACAACTTAACTGTAGCCAAAACTATCCGGAAGTTGACATGATTACCACAGAGTTGCAAACTTTATTGGCAGAGGATCTGGGTGACCCTGAGTGAAACTTTGTGTAACCTACTTGTTCGTATTTGTGGAAGAACTACTTCCATCGAACATGTAATTTAATAAAAGAATTTAAGGACCGCAAAGTCACCTCTATAATGAATAGGTTGCGAGTCTATGAAAATTTTACAGGCTCAAATCCAGACTAAGCTGATTATTGTGTTCTATACTAGTGGCAACATCTTTCAAAGCATTTTGTATGTAAAAAAGTCTTCACAAAATAACACAATCAAAGAAATATGATCTGAGTTACAAATAATGTCCGTAAACATTTCGTTGCTGGACATCAGCCCGCGATTTGAGAAACCCTGGGAGTCTCCTGGGGCGGCGGAGGCGTGAGGTGGAGGATGACCTCCTCTACATGCGCCTCCTCCTTCTCTAGCATTACTGCTTCGTAGAAGGAGGTGACTGCGTTCCATTCCCCCTCGCCTGACCTTTCTGAAGAACCTTAGTAATAAGATCGTATATGTTATTCTAGAGCACGATATTGTCATTGTCTTTGACAACCCTTTGTTATAGTCGTCATTCACTAAAAGTAATTAATCAAAATATCAGGGAAAGTTACTCAGATTTTACCTAATCGATACAGAAGTACATTATAAAGAAGTCAAGGCTATCCTTCAAGAATTACGATCGCGAATAAAACGATGATTGCAGGTTCTCGTTGATTGATTGATTGCTCGCATTATTGATAATGATGTTGCGTTTTATCGGTGGACGGCATCAATGAAAGTATTTATAGAACTTTGTGAACCCGGGAAATAAAGTGGGTAGCTTATGGTTTTGCAAATGAGGTAAGAGATGACTCACTATCCAATAAACGTAAAGTTTGAGCGTCTTAGAAACTGTAACTGGCAAAAGTTGGGAGTTCTAAAAAGTACCCCTGACTAACTCATTCGGAATTAAAGGCATTATGTTCTTAAGTTTATCTTAACAATCAAGAAATAATTAAAAGTTTGAGCAATATCATTAACAACGTGGTGTTGATAAAGATTTTTTCACTTCAGTAGCTCAAACATGTAGGTTTTGCTGCCTGAAATCAGTGAGCAAAATGCGATTTTGCTCACTGAGTGAGACAAAGTAACTTTTTATTTTTTGTTTTCAGAAAGCCGCGAATATCTTATTCAGCCTTGGGTTAATCATACAATTCGAAACATTTACATTCCATCTCTTTCCCGCTATTAGAAAGAGAGAGGGACAAAGACCAGCCCTTTCGAAATTCCGATTTTGAATTCGACCTCAAAGACAAACACACTCGGTTTGTACTAACTAAAGAAATTTTGCAAAAAGATAATTATGTCTTAGTGTAATTTATTGAATTTTTAACTTGCAACTTTAGAATCACTCGCTACGCTCGTGATTCAATAGTAGAATCCTTCGCTTGCTCAGGATTCAAAATCAGCACTCGCAGCAAAAAACGACTTTGCTGTCTTGTTGCACAATAGTTATTTGTGCAACAAGAGAGCAAAGTCGGCGGCAGTCGGAGAGCAAAGCAAAGAACGTAGCGAGTGATTCTAAAGTTGAATCCTGAGTGTGGCGAGGGATTCAAAGGCACGAGATGCAAAAAACTTTGCTCTCGTGTAACACACATAACTTTTCACTTCAGCAGCGAGAACACTTTAGGAGATAAAATAATAAACAGGAATATAATGAAATAACTATTAACTTATTCAACTCTTTACGCCAGCCACGAAATTTTATTCCCACTCTTTTATTTAAATTAAGGCGTGTTCGGAAATTATAGCACCCATGATATTTTATTATTCAAAATATTTACGTAACATTATTGAAACTAGAAATAAATATTGACAGGTTAAATATCAGTTTTATTTGCAGTAAATACTTATTTTCGTTTAAATACTACGTATACTTACATATAAGTTAAAAATTCAATAAATTACACTAAGATTTATCTTTTGGCAAAATTTCTTTAGTTAGTACAAACCGAGCGTGTTTGTCTTCGAGGTCAAATTCAAAATCGGAATTTCGAAAGGGCTGGTCTTTGTCCCTCTCTCTTTCTAATAGCGGGAAAGAGATGGAGTGTAAATTAATGTTTCGAATTGTATGATTACCCCAAGGCTGAATAAGATATTCGCGGCTTTCTGAAAACAAAAATTAAAAAGTTACTTTGTCTCACTCAGTGAGCAAAATCGCATTTTGCTCACTGATTTCAAGCAGCAAAACCTACATGTTTGAGCTACTGAAGTGAAAATAACTATTATTCTAATCAGGAATGCATTTAGAATTTTTGAGCTAAGTATTTCCAGTTTTATTGACATGATGATGCTACGAAGGCTTCTTAACGTTTATTCTTTTTCTTTACTCTAAAATTAATCGCGTAACCCATTATCATGGAATACTTTAAACAACGCAGTGGGAAACTTTCGAATGGTAAGTAAGAATAGTAACTACTTACTGTGAATAGATTAAAAGGTGGAGCTACTACGAATACGATGATACGTTGTTAGCTTACCAATGATTACTTTATTACTTCAGTAAGCGACGTTATTAGGCCTCCAAGCGACTACGCGACGTTTACTTGGCGTCTATCCAGGGTTTACGCTGGGGATATGCAACACAATCGGAGACGAAACGCATGCCGTGAGTCCACGATTACATTCACGATAAGACCTCGCGTCTCTATGTCAGGAATCCAAAACAGACGTCAGTGTGTGCCCTTTTCAGGAAGTGTTTCTGTCATCTGAAATCTGTTTGTACCCTCATTTTTGTATGGCCTTGTTGTAGGTACTAATGTTTGTTTGTGTATGTGATTTATGTGTGTAACGGTACACATGACCGAGAAATGATTTACCTCTGTAAGTGTATACCTTATCATATGAAATTCATCTGTGTGTACATTTTTTTTTATTAAGCAACAGGCTTGCGTTTGACCACTATCTCACCTTATGGTAAGCGATGATGTGGTCAACGTTGAAGCACACTTGCCAAGAAATAACTTATTCACTGTTGACTTACAGACCCCGAGATTGTAGCTATCAGGACACAAAGACTTTGGCCGGGAATTCCACACCTTAACTGGGTGCATAATGAAATGATACTAACCCATAAAGGCATAGAACACAATCATGTTTGTACTCCGATAATAGCAGTTGAGAAGTCATCAATCAAACGCAGTACTCACTTTAATGTATGTAAGGCAGTAGGTACCCAAACTACATACCCTCGAAGAATACATACAATACCTACGTGGGGATTGTTATGTTAACTTTTATCGATGTTTTAGCAACCCTACACGATATGTTCTAACAATTTATTACCCTCGGAAGCTGAAAGGAAACCCACCCATATGGCCATACATGTCACATAACCAACAGTTCGATGCACATGGTAAACAATTATTTTGTAAACAAACCAATAGGCGATTTATTGCCACAGGAAAAAAACTATTTCAGTAAATTGATAGCCAGTTTTACAAGACCCGCGGAAAATTACCGCTGAACCCTGAATAGGGGAAGTTTAAAGGGTTATCGGGGGGCAGAGGAGGTTAAGTTTTTTTGGTTACCAGTGGTCTGCACGACAATAACATTGGTCGAGGATATAGTTTATGGAATGGAAGGACTTTCCATTTTATAAAGAAAAACTGAAAGATTTTTTCCTCCAAAATGTTTCTTGGCTTGTTTATTCATTGAGATATGGTTTAGCTTTCAGTTTTAAATATTTCCAGACGCCAGTACATCAACCTACCCCAATCTGTCAAACTTTGATAGATTTTTCAACTTTATTACAAAACAAGATGGTTCAAGTTTGATTTGACTTTCACATTGGAGTAGGTTAATGTGCTGTCATCTGCACTTACTCGTAAAATTATTTATAAATACAGCTACACACATAAAAAAAATGTAAATCAATCTTTTCAAAGAACGTTTGAATAAAAGACGCAAAATTACAAATGAATGAACACTCATTTCAAATGAGTCATTTATCTTCGACCTTCGAACTGCAGATATCAGCAAATACTGACCATATGGTCAGTATTCTTCACGTTACAAGTTTCTAATCGAACCACAAACTTTCACGCAAGTCTTTTCCAGTTTTCTACGATCCTCGTTAAACCGCGGTGGTTGCGAAGGGTGGCACGTGGCCAGCGGTCAGTATTCGCCCCGCGGCCGGCCGGTGCACGCCATGGAACACCACTGACCGCTACCACCACTACCAACATGACGGACGACATTCCAGGTGACTGTGTTCTTATTTTCAAATTTAAAAAGACGCCATGATTGTCTGGATTACAGGAAGTTTATGGTACGTGGAAGTTTATCTATGGATTTAATGTGAAATTTTTAAAATATTGATTTGATTCTTTGTTGGTGAATTTTTCAGTTATTTTCTTTTCTGTTTTCTGAATTGACGGGACATGGGTTTGCTACTAGCAAACTCGATGCCAGTCATTTTGCCTATGTTAAAAGTTGATTTGAAGATAAGACGTACGAGTACTATGCATTAGACAATATACGTAAACTCAAAAAAATCACAACTGTAAATTACACATAATATTACATTTTATAAAAAAAGTCATAGGCAGTTGCACTGCGTTCTTATTTTGAAAAGACGACGCCATCATTGTTTAGATGGCGGGAAGATAGGAATTTCGGATTTATTGTGATTTTATGTATTGACTTGGTTCAGAGGTAGTGATTGTTCTTTGTCTCCAATTTTGTTCTTCTAAGTACATGTTGAAATTTAAACTCCTTAATTAAATTCCCGCTACTTCAGTGCACTGTGTTAGTGTTTATGTAAATTAACTTAATTACAAGTCGTCTTGTGTATATGTCTTTTCTCCCTCATGTATGTTTACATGCCAAATAGATTTGGCTCTAGTTTCTCACAAATTGCTGATCTTATCATTTTGATCTCTTGCTATTCTTGAATGCAGAATTCAACGCATATTTCTTGTAGATTGGTGTGCTGATTCACAATTTAGATACCATATTAATTCAAACATTGCCTTTAATATTTCTTCGTCTACTTTGCACGTCGATGAACTTAAATTATTTCCAGTAGGCATATATTATTGTTGACTTTGTTTCTTTCCTGGAAGGTGCATTTGTTTGTAAGCCTATCTACCTGCATAGCCTTTGTTGATTCATTTAAACCTTCAGAAGAAAAACTTCCAATTGAGTAAAATTTTACAGCGAAAAGCTGTGCTTTTTGTCGTCAAGATTTAAACGGTGACAGCTGTATGCGGACCTGCGTTAGACGGATTGTGATGACACTGTGGCGTGTCTCCTGCCACTTCTCAAAGAGGGAACTTAACGCTGCGATTGCCGTGTGATCTCTGGCAATTTCTAGTTGATGCCTTTTGGTGCCTACTGATATTCAGCTGCACCCAGTTAGACCGTAAGCCGATCCCAACATAGTTGGCAAAAGGGTAGGCAGATGATGGTGATGCCTTACTCTCTGACACACCATGCGTGATTACATGAACGCACATCGTCTATAGTTGGTGCCAGTTAAGATGTCAATAGCGGACATTGACCTTTACCTAATAAGTCCTCGTATAGTGACATAAGATCAGAATTAGCATTTTTCTGTGATATGATAGTGTTTACTTGTGAGTTTTAAAGATAAAAATAATATAAAATCTTAGGTATAGGTGAAATATTTTTACCATTTTGATATCTTATGAATACTTAGATACTTATATCCTTACAATATACTTAATAATTTATTCGGTATTTTATAAACATGCTAATTCTGATCTTATGTCATTATACGAGGACTAATTAGGTAGGGGTCAATGTCTGCTATTGACATCTTAACTGGCACCAACGATAAGTACAGGAGTTTTAAGGATCTATAGGATTAATATAATTATTTTCTTTCTACCTACACGGAAAATAGCGTGAGTTTATGTGCTTATGTATGTGCCACGTTTTATTTCCTTTTCTTTTTAAATGTTGTTGCCCTTTTACCTACTTCCACAATCAGAGCTTCCATTAAAATGTCGTCTAAGAATTCCATGGAGGGTTCAAGGTTCACCCCAATTTTGGAATAGTATCATATTTGAGCACAGGTTGACGTGCCGTGCCATATAATTATGGAATATTTCTCATTGGTCCAACATGTTTTATTTAACTACATGTGTATGGCAATAAAATATCGATTTAAAACTTTATTTGGGTCATAATAGGTTAAACTGTGGTGGTGTAAGTCAATTTTAATTGCTGGTAAATATTTTTTATTTGTAACTTTAGAAACTGCTTTTTTTAGCGTGGCAAACTCATCAAATGAGCCCTCCCGCCCTAGGTCGAGCGAAAGGGACTGTCAGACTCGTACTGACTAATATCCACGGTGTTACTTCAATAGCCCTTTACGTTCCAGGGTCACGGTTACCTGTCTAGACATTTCCACGACCTGTTAAAACTGCTTTAAGGCTACAGAGGTAGGTACTTTCCGTTATGAGTTTTTTTTAGCTTGGTAAAATCATCAAATGAGTCCTCCCACTCAGGGCAGAGCGGGAGGGACAGTCAGACTCGTACTGACTAAAATCCACGGTGTCCTTCAATAGCCCTTTACGTTCCGGGGTCACGGTAATTCGTGAGTCCCGCAACCCCGGCAGGCTTTAGCCCTCTTTCCGTTATGAGATAAGACAAACGTGTATCTACGCACTCTTTAGTCAAATATGTCATTAAGGAGGTTTAGTTAAATCCCTGGTTAAATCCATGATAATCTAAAAAAGCTGATCTTAATTACTTTCCTAGATTCAACTAACTTATGACGCCACAATCGAACAATTTCAAACGGCTGCTACTCCGTCCATTCTTCTTCGAACTAGATAGCTTGTCATTAGGTCCATTATACTTTGTTCTCATACTCAATCATCATAATTTATGTTGCTTAAGTCTATTATCAATATTTTTAGCTCGTGCTCATAATCTCGCTTGCTTTGACCTTCTTTTCATAACCTGCAATAAGTGTTGTCTTGCCTACAACTATTCCTCATTTTACTTTATATCATCATCATCATCTCAGCTATAGGACGTCCACTACTGAACATAGGCCTCCCCTTTAGATCTCCACATATACCGGTTGGAAGCGACCTGCATCCAGCGTCTTCCGGCGACCTTTATAAGGTCCTACGCTGCGCTTGCTAGTCCGCGGTCTCCACTCTAGCACTTTTCAACCCCATCGGCCATCTGCTCTGCGAGCAATATGGCCTGCCCATTGCCACTTCAGCTTGCTAATCCGGTGGGCTATATCGGTGACTTTAGTTGGTCTACGGATCACCTCATTTACTTTATATAGGTACCAAACCATAAATCAGCATATAAAGGCAACATTTTTCAACAATTTTTCCGCTGCCATGTAAAGTAATGCAGCGGCTGACGTTGACGCGGCGTGCATTCTGTGTAATTACCATAAAATAATAAAATGCTGTGACGTCACGCCATCGCCAGCCTTGCATGTATGCAGTACGCATAAAGGTCAACGCACAAGTATAAGTTCTATAAGGGGAATGAGGATGAACCGAACTCAAGTCAATCAAGAAACTTTCTATGGGATCAAGTTCCAAGTTTATGATTTTAATAATATCCATCAGCTCCTGAAATCGACAAACAACCAACAGGAACAACCCTAAAACTGAAAATCCAGATTCATCTAAATCTCAGCAAAGTAAAGACAGTGGCAGGTTCCCCTAGCTTCGGCCAACCTGAGTCTGGAGTCTATTTTTAAATCTTATTCATCAGCCATATCGTTTTCATTCATTCTTGTCCAGATAGGTTTTTTTTTCGTCAACACATGGTTCTCGCTACAATACAAGTGGAATTTGACTCCTTACTGGGCGTTGCACGCACGTCTGACTTGCGGCATCTCCTGAGATCGAATTTAGAAATAAATGTTGATCTCATCATCAGCCTTTAAATATTCCCACTGCTGGGACACAGGCCTCCTCTCTGTGAGAGGGAGTGGGTCGTAATCTACCACGCGGGCCCAGTGCAGATTGGTAGATGTCACATGTCTTCGAATTTTTGGTTCTAGGACATGCCGGTTTCCTCACGATGTTTTCCTTCACCGTTTTGAGAGCAGTGGTGTCGAAATAAATTACACAAAGTAATGCGCCTGACTGGGTTCGAACCCACGACCTGCAACTCGTAAGTCGAGGCCGATACCACTGGGCCACCACTGCTCTAATGTTGATCTCGTGCAGTGGAAATAAGTATGCGTTGACCTTAACTGGTGCACTGCACTCTGGTACACTTCGGTACATGTAGCTATCTATTTATATTTCCTAGTTATTGTTTGTAATGTATTTGCATGTTGTTGTGTACTAAAATGACAGATAAAACACCTTTAAAACTTCTGACTTTTACGATAAATGAAACGGGTTTTACTGATAAGAAAAGAGGAGGGAGCAAGAAGTTATAACATACTCGTAAAAGTGGGATTTAAAATGATGAACGAATATTAATAACAAAATAAAAATTAGATGCTTTGTTGATTAGCCTACGAAGTTACAAAATAACCCGTAGCTATTGATTGGCTAAGCGGCTTTTGGGCACCAAAAGCACATTTACCCCGACTTTCTAAAAATATACTCATACTAAAGAACCTAGTAAATCTGTAATCAAGATTACTTACTGTATTACATTTATACATGTTCAGTAAAAATTAAACAGCTTGCTTACATTTTTTGACCACAGATTTAATCACGCTTTTAAAAACCAGGGTTAATACAATTTATCATCTATACATACATATAATAAATCTGTAGAAGGGTCAATTCTGTACATTGAAAATATTGAAAAAATAAATAGCGGGGGGTGTTGCTGGATCGATACCAAACCCAAATATGTGATTAAAAAAATTTTTGTCTGTCTGTCTGTCTGTCTGTCTGTATATGCAGGCATCACGTGAAAACTAACGGTTCGATTTCGATGAAACTTGGTATAATTATACCTTATTATCCTGGGCATAAAATAGGATACTTTTTATCCTGGAAAAATACGTAGAAAAAAATCTTATTTTTCAGTTTTATTCATAGACGTTGTTCTGTAGAACCGCGAACACACGTTGCATTACCCGCAGTGGATTCAGCGCCGTAACCTGTAGCGCCGAAAGTCGGATTTGGCTTGAACCGTTTGCGGCACACGCGGGCCACGCCTCCCCGACTCCTATATAAGGAGCCGCGTTCCGCGCCGCGCGATGCATATAAATTCTGAATTTTGATGCGAGCGGACGTGTCCAGTGTGGCGAGCGGTCCGGTCGTCCGTGGAATTAATATTGTATGCGATTAATTTTAAACCGTGCTTTTCAGCGCGACCTTTTTGATTACTGTTCCGATAATAAACCATCCACGCGAAGACCGACATCCGCGCGGACGGAGTCGCGGGCGGAAGCTAAGGTAAATAATATAAAAATCAATGCCGCTTTTCGTTGTAATGTTATAACTCAAGAACGGGCTCACCTAACCAAACCAAATGTTTAGGCTTTGTTAGAACTATTTAGTAGATGTTTTATGTGAAGTTTGGAACAAAATCTTATATTACCCGTGCGAAGCTGGGACGGGCCACTAGTAAATTTATTTACCTAAGTACTACTTAATTTTTCGTGTACGTACGCAATTTGCAAAGAGCCGGTAATTTTAGTTCTCTGTAGGTGGCAAACATACGTCAGACCATTACCAAGGCCCACGAAATTCTGGATCTGATAACAGTAATTACTTAGCTTGAGCTGTCAGCTAAGTGTTTCATTTGAAGGCCGAAATTTACATAACTATTACTAGTTATGTCTATGTACGAGGTAAACTGATTGAAATGGTCACGCTTTGCTAAAAGGTTTCATTGCTATTAATTGTTCTAATGCTGATAACAGCATACGTAAAAGTTTTGTGTTTTTTTCCTGCACTGTTCCACAACTGTGAAATACATAGTTCAAAGTTTTTCCAGCAATTTTTATCCCGCACCATATTTTATTAGCGATAGGGTCGATATACGATAATTGACCATTATCTGGCCTGTTGCTAAGTGATGAAACTGTTCATCCTGACTTGAAAAACCAAAAGAAAAAAAATCCCGCCCCGTACGATGAGATGAAATCAACGTTGTTGAACAGCCAGTTGTTCGTCTTTAATCTTTCTTGAAAACTGAAAAGTTCCTGCCCAGAAAGTTGCATTTTATGGAGGCTTTATCACAAGATTTCTGTATTATCCACTTACAGCGTACTTGAAGTATTCACAGTGTTTAGTTTGTAAAATAAAAAAGCGCCTCTAGTGTACGATCATCATCAGCCTATAAATGTTCCCACTGCTGGGACACAGGCCTCCTCTCTGTGAGAGGGAGTGGGCCGTAATCTACCACGCGGGCCCAGTGCGGATTGGTAGATGTAGTGTACGATGTTCCCATTTAATTCATGTCACAAAAGTGCTAGGGCTACTGGTCAATCATTCTCTACCTACTCAGATATCAAGTTTTCAGGCTGAAATGCTTGATACAAAGGCGAGTCTAGAAGAAATTCGCTTACCAAGAAGTTTGGATAACATTTTCTTGCTCTGTGTCTTTGCTCTTTTCTTATTTTTTACTTTTTTTCATGTTCGGAATTCAAACGGCGATAACGAACTCTTTTTCATAATCTACGTCATTGGGGTACAATAGAACTTAATCCCTTCCATAGCTCCAATCAAATGTAAGGACTGACCCAAGGGCATGCGTCGGAAATTACGTGCCCAGTCTTAATGGCTCTTTTACATTCAGGGTTCCTTAGTAAGATGGATTTTTTGAGGAATTAAGATACTATTTTCATAAGGTCCCTAGGAATAATAGAAACCTCATAGTTTATCCGTTTTCCAATTAGTTGTCAACCGCATATATACAACCAAAACAGCCGTAGAAATCGGGTACAGTCTGATCTCAAAGTTACATCCATTTTCCGGGACTTTTTTTTTTAGCGTGGTAAAATCATCAAATGAGTCCTCCCACCCCGGGAGGGACTGTCAGACTTGTAGTGACTAAAATCCACGGTGTCCTTCAATAGCCCTTTATGTTCCGGGGTGACCCCGGTAATGAGATAAGTCCCGCGACCATCCATTTTCCGGGACTTAGAAGATTTTCATTGCTTTGGTGATTTCCTTCCTTTCTGTTGGTCACCACTGTTAATGTTCGTCATTCAAGCTTTCAGGAGTTGTAGTGATTTTGGATAAGTGCGGTGGGATTGTCCCCATTAGTCAAAGAAGTTCTGACTATTATTTCATACTTCCAAATTGTAATATTCACACTGTAAACTGTTGAACATATGTATAGAACACACATTTATAAAATTTCGTATCTAATCAAAAACTTTGACATTTTCTTATATCACTACTTTGTTTCCTTTCAAGTTTGAACTTGAAAGGAAACAAAGTAATAGTCTGAAAATGAGGGACAAGGTTCCGTTGCTTGAGCAACGGAACCTTGTCCCTCGTTTTCAGACACGCACTTAGCCAATTTTACTTTCAATACCAGTAACATACCTTGGTACTACATCATTCGGCCACGCGGTGACGTCATTTGTCATGAATAATGTACACGACACTTTCTAATAATAGTGACGCCATTTTTTGTGTAAAATATTTTTCTAAAGTACTAGGTATGTGCTTAACGAGCGTATAAATTAACTATGGAAAACTTTTAGGAAGTGAATTTTACACGAATGGAAGAAGCTAATATTTTTTTTTTTGCTTGGTAAAATCATCAAATGAGTCCTCCCACCCCGGGCAGGGCGGGAGGGACTGTCAGACTTATACTGACTAAAATCCACGGTGTCCTTCGATAGCCCTTTAGTTCCGGGGTCACGGTGATGAGATAAGTCCCGCGACCCCGGCAGGCTTTGGCCCTCTAGAGAGGGGGCCCCGTTATTATGCTGACGCTCTTTGAAGCGCGCGTGGAACACAACGCGCCGTCGACCCGGGCATGGTCCATGGTCGGGCTGCGAGTTGCCCTTTACTCGCCGCCCGCATGCCCGCGCCTACGGTGGCCGGAGATCGTCTTGCGACGTCCGTCGCCGTGGGCGCCAACCACCGCGGGTGGGGCGGAGGGAAGACATTGTCCTCTCCCTCACGCGGCCCGCCTCCTCCTTCGCGAGCATTACTGCTTCGCAGAAGGAGGCGACCGCTACCCACTCCGTCTCGCCCAACACGCCAACACTTAGTAACATTAAATAACATTTTGTTGGCTGATGTAACTGAGTAGCATTTGGAAACGTTGAGCTACAAATGTTACCGGCGGTGTGGATGCACCATAATATTTGATACAGAGTACCTACCTACTCAACTGCTTCTGTGTGTGTACCTAAATATCCGTGGGTGTCTGGGTGTTGAAAGTTTAGGTCTAATGGATAGCATAATGCAAGTTTATAATGGATAGCATAATGTGAATTTCCTCTACGCCTCAGTAAGTAAGCAAAGCCATACAGCCCAGTTGCCATTTGTAAATTCTTGATAGTCAGTGGTCCTCAAATCTGATTATCAGGCTTACAATATTTCACTTATCTTACCGTTATCTTCCGTTATCTAGTACTAACTTTGCTGTGGGTGATTAAAGGCTATGAAAGTCAAATAAACAGCTGCATCTAGTTAGACAGAAAGCCGATTAGATGACTCTTAGGCGTATGAATTCACAGGTGACCTCTCATAATGTGCCTTTTTTTAACATTTTAAAACTCAAGGAATTTCCATGTGGAAATCGAACCCACGATAAGCAGCGCAGCAGTCAATAAGTCATAGAATAGTTATTATTGTTTAGATTTAAAACGGGATATTTACCATGTTTATTATTTGTTTTGAGTTTCCGATATTTCGGCACTGTTGTATACGGTTAAAGTCGAACAGCGTAAGCAAAAAACTGGGCATAAACATCGGAAGTGCGAGGTTGAAAGGCAACCGGCATTTTTGCCATACGTGAAGGGAGTGACAGATAAGGTTGCAAACATTCTTCGTAAGTATGCCGTGAAAACTATCTTCACTCCATTCAAGAAAGTTTCTCAAATGTTGCGTTCGCCGAAGGACAACTTCCCGTTACAAAAACCCGGTGTTTATAAAGTAGATTGCAGCTGTGGAAAGGCGTATATCGGACAGACTAAGCGAACTGTAGCTTGCAGAATTTCGGAACATATTAGGGCCGTGAAAAACAACGATATCCAAAAATCAGCAATAGCTCAACATCTGTTGGAATCGGGACCCAACCACTGGATCGAGTTGCATAACCCTCAGGTCATCTCGACAGAACGCCACTACATACCGAGATTGGTACGTGAAGCGATTGAAATCACAAAATATAAAAATTTCAATCGTGAGGATGGGTTTCAACTGTCGAGGACCTGGAACCCAGTGGTCCAATTGTGTAAAAACCGAAAAAATACAATAACAACTTCGCGAGCGGATACAGTGAGTTTTGTGTGTCGGGAACAATATCGTGTTGTGAGTGAAACGAGTGACAATAGTAGTGGTGCCGAACGCAAAAAACGAACGAGAAGGAGGGTAGACCGATTTGTCTGCTCATAAACATCCACCCGCATTAACTTCAGTTCCTCCGTGATCATGGCGCTTGCAACAGTGCCGAAATATCGGAAACTCAAAACAAATAATAAACATGGTAAATATCCCGTTTTAAATCTAAACAATAGTTCTAGTGACCATGTCAGTCTAAAAAAAAAAAAAGAATAGTTATTTATTTCATAAAAACAGTACTTTTGTTAAATTACTGTTAAGTGCTATGATATTACAAAAAGTATAAAAAAATTGTAGCATCTGAAGCCAATCTTGGAGGAACCTGTATTTCGGCTAACAGCGCCAATCCCTTCGAGTTAAGTTAGGTTTAAGTTCATTATAATAATAATATTCCACAACTATCACACAACGCCATCTAGTCCCAAGCTAAGCAGAGCTTGTGTTATGGGTACTAGACAACTGATAAACATACTTATATATTTCTAAATACATACATACATATCTATATACATATAATAAATCTGTAGAAGGGTCAATTCTGTACATTGAAAATATTGAAAAAATAAATAGCGGGGGGTGTTGCTGGATCGATACCAAACCCAAATATGTGATTAAAAAAATTTTTGTCTGTCTGTCTGTATGTGCAGGCATCACGTGAAAACTAACGGTTCGATTTCGATGAAACTTGGTATAATTATACCTTATTATCCTGGGCATAAAATAGGATACGTTTTATCCTGGAAAAATACGTAGAAAAAAAATCTTATTTTTCAGTTTTATTCATAGACGTTGTTCTGTAGAACCGCGAGCACACGTTGCATTACCCGCAGTGGATTCAGCGCCGTAACCTGTAGCGCTGAAAGTCGGATTTGGCTTGAACCGTTTGCGGCACACGCGGGCCACGCCTCCCCGACTCCTATATAAGGAGCCGCGTTCCGCGCCGCGCGATGAATTTTGATGCGAGCGGACGTGTCCAGTGTGGCGAGCGGTCGTCCGTGGAATTAATATTGTATGCGTGTAATTTTAAACCGTGCTTTTCAGCGCGACCTTTTTGATTACTGTTCCGATCAGTTATTTGTAAATACAAGGTCGGAATTACTATGAAAAAAATATTTACTACAGAACGCGAGCTCAACAGCAGTAGCTCAATAGAGGGATCTCTTTAATTATTATAGGCTTAGCCGTATTTGGGTCCAATAGATATTTATAAGATGTCATTGTCAGAGTTACTCAAAATGGAGAAATAAACCATCCACGTGAAGACCGACATCCGCGCGGACGGAGTCGCGGGCGGAAGCTAGTCATAGATAAATTACACCCAGACAAAGAACAAATGATCGTGCTCATCACATTTCTAGTTATAATAATAATGTGCACTTCCCAATTGCTCAGCAACTGCGCTAATGTTGCCAACATTCTATGTTGCCTATACAACGCTTAGGTATATAATTGATGAATTAAACATGATATTGTTCAGTTATACTTGACAACAGTCGTAATAGGCCTTGGTAATCAAGCTGAACTTTGACCTATTTTCCATACTGCTCGAGGTTAAAAAGGGCAATTAAGGTAGGCTTTTATTTCAGTTATCAGTTACACTATTATACAATCTGATAAAGCCATAAATATATCCTTGGGTGCCCTTTTGGGGAAGGTTATCCAGTAGGGACTGGGCATGCGGGCGGCGAGTAATGGGCGACTCGCTGTCCGACCATGGACCATGCCCGGGTCGACGGCGCGTTGTGTTCCACGCGCGCCTCAAAGAGCGTCAGCATAATGAAGGGGCCCCCCTCTAGAGGGCCAAAGCCTGCCGGGGTCGCGGGACACACGTATACCGCGACCCAGGTATACAAAGGGCTACTGAAAGACACCGTGGATTTTAGTCAGTACAAGTCTGACAGTCCCTCCCGCCTTGCCCTGGGTGGGAGGATTCATTTGATGATTTTACCACGATAAAAAAAAAGTAGGTACTTCCCGATCTGAAAATTGCACAAAATCTTACTGATACTGAGTTATAATATAATCCACCACGCAGATTCAGTGCGGGTTGAAAAATTCGATATATTGAATCGCACATGCTTTATTTACGTTTTGAAAGCAGTGGTGATGGAAATAAACGTAACACACGAACACCGAGTTATACAGTGCATGAAGCTAGATTACGGTGCATCCAGTTACTTTTGTAGCTCAACGTTTCCAAATGTTACTCGGTAACATCCGCCAACAAAATCTTATTTAATGTTACTAAGTGTTGACGTGTTACTGTAAGTCGAGTAACGTTACTCGACAATCGGTAACAATGTTACCCCCTGCATCCACACCGCAGTAATAAAATGAAACACGGTAACATTCGGTAACTTTTGTGGCTCCTTGTTACGCCAACAAGATATATTAATATAACATCTTATGATAAAATATTATAGTATCTTAGCCGTGTGTGATGTGTTGATGTAACATTATCTAACAATGTTACCGATTGTCGAGCAACGTTACTCGACAGTAACACGGCAACACTTAGTAAGCTTTTTGTTGTCGGATGTTACTGCGGTGTGGATGCACCGTTAGAACTCAAGACCGGATAGAACTAAATTGGCGTGGATATACTCAGTTTCACATGAGCTCTGTGTTCCAGCTGAGCTACCAGACTTCTCTCAGATTTCCGCGGTCCTGGAACCGGACTGAACTGAGTTTGAATCAGTAAACTGGCTTTATTCTGATTGAGTCTGACAGTGGTAGTGACAGTCTGGAGTGGAAAGGAACTCCAGCTCCACTCAGAGCGAGAGGAATCAATTGGATATTTCTCACGCCAAAAAACCCTTAATAAGTTACAGTAACATTATAAAACGTTGTGACATTCATTCCATGATCAAGGCGTCTGAATCACAGATGTTGCATCCCACGATTATGATACGAAAATAGTGCTTATGATAAGTAAGCAAAGGTATATGATTAATAGATTATACCATGTATTCTAGCGTCTGCGTTGACTCACAATAAAATTATGATAATCACATAAGTGCGGTCTTTACTAAGGTGCCGTTAAGTGGCTCCAGCAGTCAAGTGAAAGAAAGAAAGAAAGCTTTATTTGCATAAATTGTAGGTAACATGACATAAGTGGTGATTAATTTCAACGCAAATTATCAAAGCATTATTTACTTAATGTTATCTAGTTTAATATCAACTTTAGAGGTTTTACATATTGCAACTCTGATCCGTAAAACACAAACAGGCGTCGGGGCCGCCTTGTTAGGGGCCACCATAATTTTCGATGATTGCCAACGATTACAAAGTATTTTTTTATTGTAACTCTATTTTAATCAACCAATTAATCACTTTACAGTTGTATAGTGCTTTGGTAAATTGAAAGAAATTTTGCGTTTAGCTCTTATCATAATTTGAAAGCGAATATTATGTCTGGAGCATGTAGGTCTGTTTGACAATGTTAGTACACAATGTAATAGAATAGAATTATTTTTATAAGACTGTCTTTTTATATTCGGTAAATATAAACAAATATAAAAATGTCTACAATATTAACGTAGCTTCGTGGGATTATAACAGTTGTAGCTCGTAGCAAGGCGCTACAACACGCGTAGCGGTCTACGAAAAATTCCAAATGGCCGCGGTACGAGACTACTTTTATTACAAAAACACAAGTTTCATTATTTTGTTCTGTATTATTAAATTCTCATTTGTAGAGAACAACACTCCTTATGTCGATCATTTGGGGAGAGAGAACCGTCCCTTTTCTATAGTTTTAGTAAGTTTGGCTTGTTCAAGGTAACGTTCCAAAAAGCTCTTGAAAGGAAATTTTGGTAGACTTTAGTAGCCAGTGGAATATCAATAGACTAAAAATAATAATTGGAAGTTAGGATGTGATTAATGTTTGGTATTGCTTACACAATTCCGAAAATTCAAACTATTTGAGCTAATGGAAAGCTACATTATCTCCGTGTCACAGGGTATGCTGCTGTGAGTTACAGATGATTGTTCCAGGTCTTGCTGTATGTGTGAATTTAAATATTGGCACCCAGGACACAGAAAAAACTTCATAGTATGGGGCAAACTTATAAAAACACATTAAAAATGAAAACTAAGGTCCCAATATAATTATATTCCACAGAAACGGGCGCGGTGTTCACGTTCGGCAAGTCCCACTTCGCCGACAACGAGCCGAGCCACTTCTTCATCAAGAACGACCCGATCGTCGCCATCTCCTGCGGCGACGAACACAGCGCTGTTATATGCCGTAAGTTACACTTTTACTCGTTTTTAGGGTTTAAAAGAAAAAACGTAACTCGTATAGAAACACTTTTTTGGCCATCTGTCCGACTACTCATGTCTGCAAACAAGAAGTTATTTTTATCTCTGCTCCAAGGCATTTCGTTCCCAAGTAAAATGGTTTTAAAAGACGGAAAACAACACGATCCCATAAGCGTTCCATTTTTCTTTTTGAGGGCAAAAAACGAGCAACAAAATTGAAATGAAACGATCACATCATTTCACTCAGATTCATAGTAGAAGTAAATTAAATCATCATACGATTAAGCACACACAAACTTTACCTTGACCCCACACATCACCTGCCCGCAAATATTCGTCCACCATTGCGTCGTTTAGTAAGTACCTAGTTGTAGGGTACCTCCTTACCTCCGTGACATTGCGTGCTCTGGTACAATAGCGAACGCAGCCCTCGATCTTAATGCCCGCTATTGCCTACTGTTTATTGGATTAGAGTAGTTATCAGTATCAATTATCAGGTCTACGGACGGTTAGGGCAGCTAACATGCGAATGCTAGACTTGACACGTCCAGTCATCATAAAGAACTTGCCATGAGTTTTCTATACTAACTGTTATTTAGTAGGTAAACGGTCATAGAAAAATAACAACGTGTGTTTTACAAAATATTTTGAACACTGTCATTAAAATTAAAACGGGATATTTACGATGTTACAACATGGTCAATATCGCATTTGAAGTTCTACGTAATGTTAATAGTGAGGTTAAATAAACACATTGTTTATTTCATTGCTATTATTTCTTACAAATGTCTTCTAAAATGAAGTCGGTTAAAAACTCCTTTAATTAATAAACTTTTCTATTTAGAAACATCTCACCCTCAATCAGTCAAATAATCTAATGTAAAACCACAGGTAAAACTTCATCAGCTTTGGTAAAACTCCTGTTAAAACATAAAATTCCGTGTTATCACTTGTGGTTCGTAAGACGGAATTTTATGTTTATAGTAAATGTTTATCGTTCTTGAAAGATAAACGTCTGTTGAATACTTGTCTAAAAAAAGTGTATCTGCAAAACGACCCTTATATCAATCTGAAATGACGTTTTGACGTTGACAGTTTTTTAGACAAGTGTTCAACAAATGTTTAACTTTTTGTGGTAAGACGGTTTATATCTGCAATTCTACATCTTCCACAATTTTATTTCTTTTAGCCTACACTACCCACTGCTGGGCAAAGGCCTCCCCCAATCAATTCCTTTTCCTTCCATAAACTCTTGCGCCACCTAAAACTAATTATAACGTGTATTTTCTAGAGAATGGACGCGTGTTCGTGTTCGGAGGCAACGCGTGGGGCCAACTGGGCCTGGGTCACAAGGATGAGGTGACGAGGCCCAGCTGTGTCAAATGGCTGAAGCCCCACAGAGCACTCTTCGTAGCCTGCGGAAGGGCACACACTGTGTTTGTCACAGGTAACCACAAAGTCAGTTGTCTATTTTCACAAACTTAAAACTAACCGTCGGCGTCGTACCATAAAGACACATCTGTTGAATACTTGTCTAAAAAAATGTCAGATTATGACGTTGAAATAAGGTCCGTTTTGCAGTCACACTTTTTTTAGACAAGTGTTCAACAGATGTCTAAGTTTTTGTAGTAAGGCTGTGAATGTTTAAAATAAAACTTATCACTTACGGGATATCTTCCGTGATTGTTCATTATTATGAGCTCCTGATATTTCGACGCTATCGCAAGCGCCATGACGCACAGTCAACACACGATAATCATCAACAGCGTGGAAATATCGAGAGCTCAAAATAAAGAACAATCCCGAAAGATATCCCGTAAGTGACAGTTTGAATTTTTAGTAGTAAACCGTAAAAGCTTAAGAGCGCATATTCTGAAAGTTGGCAACGTTGCAATATTTGTCAAATACTAACACGTTTTTATTAATTTACCAATTTTACTATATGGAAATAAGAAATATCGCTCTGTACCTAGTGCACTACAAAATTGTTACGGAATGCAATAATTAATATTGTAACACCGAATAAATAGATTTAGATGTAAAAAAAGTATTTGGAAACTTTCCAAATGCTTTTTTACAGCTGAAACGTTTACAACATCAAATTCAGTTTTTTAATTGCATTCCTATATAATTTTTTTAGTGCACTACAGAGCAATATTTCTTATTTTCATACAGTAAATATACTAAATTAATTAAAAGTTGTAAATATTTGACAGCTATTTGCGACGTTGCCAACTTTCGGGTTATGCGCCCTGTGTTTAAATGTTGGAATTTAAACTCTCGGCTCTTGTTCTTGCTGCGTCGCGGGTTTTATTTACGCACGGAACAAATATTTGTATGATTCAAACCCAAGTGTATTTAATATACGACATCCTGGTGTATATAATAATATGAGTTTAAAAATTTAATTTATAATTTTAAACTCACATAACACTCAAAGAGTAAATTACTAGCGTAGGGCAAGGTTTAAAAAAAAACAACAATAAGAGTTTTATCTGCAAATTAAATTAATCTTAGACGTCTATTTTGTGTCTTTGTAACTCTAAAACGTTTCATATTTCATCACCAGACACGAACGCGATCTACACGGTAGGCTGCAACGACGAGGGGCAGCTGGGAACGGGTGACCTGGAACACCACACCGTACCACAGTTCATAGAGCTGGAAGGAGAAACGGGGCCTATCAAACAGTTGTCAGCTGGCAGTAATCACACCGCTATATTGACAGGTAAACCACAACAAATTAAAATTAAAATCACGCATAATACTTAGGCATCAATAAAATGCAAATTTAATTTAAATAAGCCTTATAAGATGTACATTCAAAACAAATATTATTTAAAAGTTGAGCTCCTTGTGTTATCAGTCGAGCTACACAATAACTGACAAATGCTTGCACTGACTGGACAGGTCCACTCAAATCTGTGTGGTTCTTTCTTTAGAAGACCATTTCAGACACCTGCATGGTCTTCGTATGGCTTTAACAGTATAATATCTGGACTTTAAAAGAGACAGTGACCGAGTTTGTTTCGGATGTTTCTTCTCAGAAGTCAGGTACAAAACACCGGCCTCATCTAGCTTTAAAAATATTATATGACGTGTAAAAGTGTTTTTTAACAACCAACTTGCAGAATAAATATCATTTATCATTTAAAATATATTTTATCAAACTGTAGTCTGTCGAGTAGAGTTTTTAAATATTATAAGGTATGGCGATCGACTGCTACGCTGTGTTTTGCGGGTTCGATTTCCACATGAAGCAAATTTTTTTTTTATCTACAGTCAGTTGTTTCGGTTCTGGGTATTTAAACATTTGTTTAAATTTATGTAAACCCATACAAACTATTGGAGAAATTCATAGTGTGAGGCAACGCTTAAAAAAATACCGTCGTACCGCAAACATTTTAAACGTCTGTTGAACACTTGTCTAAAAAAATATCAGATTATTTCGTTGAAATAAGGTCCGTTTTGCAGTCACAATTTTTTTAGACAAGTGATCAACAGATGTTTAAGTTTTTATAGTAAGGCTGTTAAAATCTGCTACTAACTACTTTTTAATGGCCACTCAGTAACTTAAAGTAACTTTAAAATGTTTTTTTTAACGAAGGGTAGGTACCGTATAACTAGTTTACCTAAATACGGATCACATCATAAACTGAGGCCTCCCGCTCTGACTGGAGCTGAAAATACTGTCATATTCGTACTGACTAAAATCTACCATGTTCCTTCATTACCCTTTACATTTAAAGGTCGCGGTTACCCATTTCCACAGTTCCATGGCCACATACTGGCCCTAAAGGAATTACTTGCCTTTATATCCTTCTTCTTCTTCCCCATCAGAGGACGGTCGTGTATTCGTGTCTGGCTCCAACACTGAAGGTCAGCTGGGCCTGGGCGAGGACACCAGGTCTTGCGTAAAGTTCACCGAGCTCAAGTTCATGGAGAAGATCGCCTTCGTCGAGTGCGGGTACTACCATACGGTGTTTATTACTGGTTAGTACTGCAAAAAGGTTCAATATTGTATAGCAGAAAAATATAGTGATCAACTGCCTCGCTGGCATAGTGGTAGAGGTAGAGCTTGAGTTACTGGATTCGATTCCCGAGTCAAGCAAAGTGCTATTGAGTTTTTCTATCAGGATTTTATAGTAGTAGCCACGGAATCTGGATTTGTATCTGTGTTCCAAAAACTAGCAGTTATACATACTAAAGTGTAATACCGCACATTTTTTTATTGTCCTGTACCAACGCGGTAATTATATAGTTTGCCACGATATCCTTCATGTCATAAAAGTTACTGAAATGATAAATCCACGTAATACTAACCAAATAAAATTCCTGAACCCTTGTTTTCAGCTGTTAATATTATCAACCTTTAATTTAAAATCACGGTGTTAATGCAATCATTGAATCGTATCTTTAATATTAAACTTCGTAGCGCGCTTGCTACGAGCCCATTAATTATGCAAAGTGATAGCTACGAGTACGCTATGCAAATCACAACTACTACTAACAACATTTAGAATTGTCTATTTCTATGACTGGCAACCAGGGCAACATGTTATCAAAATAGAATGAGTATTTTGTGCCAAATTATCATAGTTTGCATTACTTAACCCACTTTCCGTCATTCTGTTGTATCAGATGGGTCAATATGATGGGCACTGACTGTACTTGGCTATTGTGCTGTAAGGGTACCCCCACATTTATCGACGCAGAATCGGCTTAAGCCGGTCAAGAAAACCTTTATGCATCGGCTCGGCTCGGACGACGCGATCCGATGCGAATGGCATTAGTAACACCCTTATTACGTTGACATAAAGGTTTTCTTGACCGGCTTAAGCCGATTCCGCGTCGATAAATGTGGGGGGATCAAACAGTAACTCTTATTTCATTTGAATGCTTAAGATATACCTTTTATTAGCTATATTCTGTCGCTTGAAATGACTATATAGTGTGTTAAAAGCCCTATATATAGGTTCTAATGAAAGCAATTTGAACATGAATGCATTTAGTTGTATACGTATTAAACTATCTATATCTTCAACAGCAAAAGGAGCAGTCTTCGTAACAGGCGACAATGAGAACCAGAAACTGGGTGTACCAGACAAACCCACCACAGTATACGTCCCCACAGTCCTACCATTAAACATTCCTATAAAAAGCGCCTGCTGCGGCGCGGCCCACACCTTCCTACTCTCGATGGACGAGTCCACGATCCTGGCCTTCGGGTCTAACGAGAAAGGACAGCTTGGCCTCCCGAAGGAGGTTGAACATGTCACAGAACCCACCGAGATTGATATGGAGAAGATGTTCGATGGGTATCAGCTGAAACTGGTCGCATGTGGAGCGATGCACACCGCATTTGTGACAGGTAATACTATTGATTTTGTTGCTGTAAAGTTTTGCAAGGCTCTGGCAGTTTAGTTGACGTAAGACACGCTGTGAGCGACCAGCCCTCCCTATGAGCTGTTTAAAATAGATATAGAATGTGTTATTGTTTTTAAATCTGTGATAGAAAATAAATATGCTTTTCTTCCCCTTCCTACCGTGTTTTGTGACAAAGTACTCAAACAAAGTGAACAGAAAACAAATTAAAGTTCGACAAGTACAGTTTGACCTGAGACCTTTTCGTAAACACAATTACGTACGTACGTGTCTAATATTTATTCAGGAACTTTGCATTCACTGAATATTTAGGAAATGACACACATTTCATTTATTTAAAAGCCTCATCAAAAGCAGACATTTATTACTGGCACACATTCGATATCTAATGTAATTGGCTCATTTTCATTGTCACGCCAACATACATAGTGACTAAATTGCCCTCGCCGGGGCGGTATGATCAGTATTCGATTACCATTTGTCGCCGGTGGTCGTTTTAAACTTCGCTTTACGTTGCAGACAACGGACTACTTTACGCCTGCGGCGAGTCCCGGCACAATAAACTTTGTTTGGAGGAAATCGACGATGCCGACAACGCGAACGACGCAGTCCCCAATCAATACACACCTAAGCGGGTCACCGCTATGAATGGGCACATCGTAGACAATGTGGCCTGTGGAGGGTGCCACACCTTACTCACTGCCACCAAGGGCTCCAACGCGGACTTCACCAACAACGACTTCAACGTAGTCGACGAACAAACTAGACAGATCTCCTTAACCGAACTCCCGCCGCTTAAAGTACCCACCATGAACAAGCCCGACGAACACTCGCATGTAATCGAGGACATCACGAACTCTAACGTTGACGTGCACAACACCGATAACGTGAATGGAAATGTGAACGAAGAGTCCGGATCGATCGATTCATTAGAAGCCAACGTCAGCGGCTCCCATATAGTAAACATAAACGACCTTGAGAACGAAAACGGAAGCACGCATGACGCGCCCGATATAAACACAAACGCGATTGAAACGCTTGCCACTAATGGAGAAACAAAGGTTTTGGAGGTCATCGAGACTATGGACACGATGGCTGATAATGCTGGAAGTAAAGTGGAAGAAGTTGTTACTACCGTTACTGATAAAGTGAATGATAAAGTGGAAGTTGTTGAAGAGTTTGTGAAGAAAGCGGCAGTGGTTCCTCCTATAGTGCATGATGGAGCAACAAAAATGCATGACGAAGCGTCAAAAATGCACGACGAAGCGTCAAAAATGCACGATGAAGCGAAGAAAATGCACGATGCAGCGAAGAAAGTTCTCGATATACCGAATAAAATGATAGAGGTAGCAAACTCCCCACCTCCAAAGACACCAATATTACCAGAACTGTTACACATTCCCGACTTAAGTCAAATAAGTCCGATTCACAGTAAACACAGTGACGATGGACAAAAGAGTGAAGGGGGACAATCTGAGAATGAAACTATTCCTTGTGGTTCAGACAAGTCAAGTCCGCAGGCAGGGAAGACAAAGACGCAAGCTGTGATGCCTATTGTCAGGAGTGAAGACCATATTGATGGGCCTGAAGATGCCGAGCATATCGAGGAAAGTGACGTTGTAGTTCACAAGACTCCGGAGAAAGGACGCTTCGCGCGCATGTTTCAGACAATCAGAGATAAGGAACATTCTTGTATGGGGAAGGGAAAAGTCATTGAAGAAAAAGTTGTTGGTAAGTTTTGTTACTATGGGTTTGTTACCCGTTATTTTTACATGTCTCTAATCATAAATATGACATGTACCTTTTATTGTCTGTCTAATACCATCTTTTCCATTGAAAATAAATTTAATTTGGGTCAAGGACCCATTACTTAGATTGATGACGTTGAGATAGTTAGAACAATATGGTGCATAATTATGTTGTAATATCGTGTAATACAACCCGAGTATATTTATTTATAACGTGAAAGATAGAGGAATCCAAAGACTTGAGAAAAACCAATAGGCACAATGTCTAAGGAAGCTTCAAATGCTCCTATCCATCCATTGTTTGGTTTATTTATGAAGCAAGAAATAAAAATAGAACAGTAAGTTAGGCCCATGTCCAATATTGTCCATCCAAATCTGATGGGGCCCACCCTTCGAGAGTTAAAGCCTGCCGGAGTCGCGGGACTGTCTCATTAGCTAATCGTAACCCTAAAACGTAAAGAGCTATCGAAGGATCAACGTGGATTTAAGGCAGTACAAGTCTCACTCAGTATGGGTGAGAGGAGGATTTGATGATTTTACCACGATTAAAAAATGTCTACCCAAATGTCTCCGGAAAAGTTCAAAAGAGTAACCACAGTCCTGGAACGCAAAACGCAATTAAAATTACAGTATGGGATTTAGTCAGTACGAGTATAATACTTCTTAGGACTTTTTTTACTTCTTTCTAAACGGAGTCGTTTGATAAATTCAAAAACCAAAAAAGTCTAATTTCCTGTCTTTTTTTTTTTTTTTAGGGTGGCAAAATCATCAAATGAGTCCTCCCGCCCTGGGTGGGGCGGGAGGGACTGTCAGACTCTTACTGACTAAAATCCACCCGTGTTCCGTCGGATGCCCTTTACGTTCCGGGGCCACGGTATCCTTCCTAATTCCCTGTCTAATTTCCTGTCTTTGAGTTAATATGATGAAAAGATAACAGTAAAAGTATATCTTTACAGAAAACGTTCACAAAGGCCTCGACACAGCTGAGGACAGTATCCACAAGGTGGAAGAGACCGTCGAGACGGAGATCAGGAACCAGACCAACTCTAGGACGTGCACGATATTATAAATGTTTTGTCTTCTCCTATGTTTAGCTTAACAATAAACGTTTTTATTATTGCTATTATTTCACTCTGTTCATTATACTTATCTGTCGTTAGTCTAATGAAGGAAAGATTCAAATACCTACTGGTAAGGTTGAAATCAAAAGTTCAGTTAATCAAAAGCTTAGGAAAAACGAAAAATCATAAGAGAAATTGTAACTGAAACTGGCACTTTTCACACTAGTTTTTGGTAAAAAAAATAATTTGGAAACAAAAAAAAAGGAAGACCTTTGAAATAATACAAAAGATTTAATAACTATACTTTGTACTTGATGGCACACAATATACTAAATAATATCACAGCAGTACTGCTACGTTAATAATACAAAATTGTCTTAAACATACAGTACAAGCTACAATAAAAAATATATCGGTACCAATATAAAATACTTTCAATATAAAAATATATCGGTACCAATCTAAAATACAACCAATTCCAATCCATGGTACGTCTATAAATCTTAAACTTAGTATTCTTAAATATTTGAAATACCAAACCTTGTCGACAATTAACCTAATTCGATAACATTCCCAGTTCATACAAATGTAGGTAATTAAGTAGATAAGTAGTAACATCATTAACGGTCAACACGAAATGGCTATGCTGCAATGCAAAAAACCTGGTGAAGCTATAAAAAACTATAAAATCCCCAATAATGATGTGACTACTTACACATATTATGTATCAATTGGGAGCAAACTACGTTTAGTGTCGTCCGCTCCCAAATTATTGAGAAACTTTGACATTGACTTATTGACCCAAAATCAAGTCAATGTCAAATTTTCTCAATATTTGTTTTCTTTTAAAGGGCCCCATATACGGTACGATTCGTCTATACGATCGATCTGATGAAAATCGTGACGATTGATCGCATCAAAAATGTCGCTCATACACGAAACGACTGGTTGTAACGTTTGAAGCTGAAGGATAAAGACGTGTTCAAATAATTAAATACGTGCCCCAATAAATTGGAAAATGAACTTCTTTTCTTTACCTATGTGGCGGTAGCGTTGATTCGGATTTAAAAGAAAGCCTAGAAATGGCTATTAAATCAAAATCAGTATTCGCATGTAAATGTTATCGTTACGATATTCATGATTGCATGGGTTTTTGTTGCGATTTCCGACATCGCCTTCGATTAAGTAAATCGTTAACGATCTTGACATACACCATCGATTCGTCGTTTCGATCGGTTTGACGCGACGGATCGTACAGATAAATCTTACCGTGTATGGGGCCCTTTAGTTTGACGCTGGCTAGATGGCTTGACTTTGATTTTAAAAAGAGTACATAGCCGCAGACGAGTTGTGTTTATAGTAGTGAATCCTGCATGGTATTCTGAACTGTGTTCTCAACCTCCTCCCGACCTCGATGACTGCTTTACGCTTGGTTGTGCGCATCCAAACAGCTGGAAAACATAAATTATAGAACATGATGAAAAGTGATCGTAATACAATATCTAAATGATTCCGACCGAATGACTGCGTTTGTCTAACTCATTTTGTGGGTTACTCATCATGTCGCGTATGATACATGTAAGTATGTATATGTTATAGGCAATGTGTATAATCCGGCATTGTATAGAATGCCTAGGCTTTATATATATTGCCTAAAACGTTCAGGCAATGTATATAATACGATTCATTTCATACATTGCCTAAGTATTGTATAAAATGCCCAAAGCGCATCAGGCAATGTGTATAATGAACGACCACGAGAAGGAGACACGTGTGTGCGGTGTGCGGGACTAGCCCGTACAGCCCGCGCCAAACTTTGTGACCACCTTGAGTATAGTCGCGAGTCCGAACTTGCGCATGATACAGTCGAGTGGGCAATACGTAATCAAATGAAATGTGAATGTTTCTCTTCGAATCTAACCTGTCCGTGTCGGGGTGCTCCAAGTCCCGAGCTCGCTCTTGCATCCTAGGTCAACTAAGTCACTGATTACTACCTACCAAGGTGGCTCAACGGAGCCCTGCTTCGCGGGGCTCCTACTTCTGGGTGGTTTAAAAAAAAAAAAACCACGAAGGAGATGGCGGGGTCTTTCAGACCCCGCCATCCCCTTCTAACCTAACCTGTCCGTGTCGGGTTGCCCCAAAGTCCCGAACTCGCTTCGCTCGCTCTTGTATCCTAGGTCGAAAAACTGATTACTACTTATCAAGGTGGCTCGACGGAGCCAACGCTTCTCAGATGAGAAGAGATAAAATGTAAATGTCTATCCGAAGACAACTGCTATGTGAGAGACGCTCTCTACGCAAAAACTCGTATGTACTTAGGCATACAAACCAATGGAACACATGTCTTATCGCTGTCTGCTAATGGAAGTTGAAATTAGGATTAGCTCTCAAAAGATCAGTACCTATCTAACTAAATCATAGAGAAGAAAAATCGATTACATACATTGCCTGTACTTCAACTGGCATTCTATACAATGCCTAGGCATTTTATACATTTCCTAGGTAAAGTGTAAAATAGTTTTAACATTGAAAATCATTTCATACATTGCCTGAACGACCCCGGCAATCTATACATTTCCTAGGTATTGTATAGAATGCCTGCATTGTACACATTGCCTATAACATATACATATAATAAAATTATAGGTATATCTTCGATAGGTCGAGAACCTGTTTTATGACGATAAGACCTACTCCAAGATCACGGAGCCGCTAGACATTTTTTTTTTCTGATTAATAAAATATGTAGGATCAAACAATCCCCCTAAGAGGGATGTATGTGTTGTCATGTATGAAACGCACTGACTTAAATTATGTAGGTACTGAAAATCTTCCATGTAAGTACATTTGTATAAGAAACTCACAGATTTTGTTCTTGTCTCTCACATTGACTACAACTCCGGTGATGTCATCTGAATGCTCGAAGTTCTCTCCGATCAAAAGCAACACCTGGAAACAAAAATATAAATCGACATTGCCATTCCAAAACCAACTTAATTTAGCAGTAACAGATGATTGATATTTATTTAAAAGATGTTATGTTAACTAATGAAGTCATGACTTAATTATAAGTGCCTGTGTATGATGACGTCACGTGAATGAAGTAGGTAGATAAGGTAGGTACAATGTTTTCGTTATCAACACTATTTCAAGAGCACTCAGTTTGCCCAAGCACTGCACGAAGGTTATAATTTTTATTTGTTTTTGTTACTAAATTAATCTAACAAATCTTTTCCTCGAAATCTTGCGTTAGAAGCCCAAGAGATTAAAAAGACTCGGGACTGTCTGTAAAGGTAACTGTGACTCTGTTACTTTGTGTTTTATGTCAATAAGAGTACGACAGGTCTCTTCTTCTCCAGGAGGATTCATTTGATTTTTGACCGCCCAAAAAGGGGATAAAAAAGACACGGTCCATAATTGTCCGTCAAAATAAATCGCTTGCAATTATGATTACATCATTTAATGCAATATTACCTAACGCATAATACAAACGAGGGAATAAAAGTATAATAAAACACAGCGTACATACACAAAAGTCCCCAGAGTAAATTGACATCGATAGACTATGGACTGCGCCAAAGTACGGGGAAGTCCCCGTAAAATAGAACTATCGTGGCTAGGCGAATTAAGATTCATAATAGTAAATTAATTAGTTAACTATTATTTGATTCGTGATAACTATGCGTTGGATTTCTGTGTATAAAAGTAGATATTTGCCTCTCTTTCGATCAATATACTGGTACAAACAATATTATAACTTATAAGTGATGTGAAGTAGGTACCTAAGTACAGTGGGGAGAGGAAACTTTTGAGTATGAATGTGGATAGGATAGGAGTAAAGGCGGTCCTCGAAATCCTTCTTGTTGTAGTAACCGTGACTCGAGTCACTGATAAGGCCACCCCGTCGTCGGCGGAGGTCGCCCGATAGCCCGAAGCCACTTGACGAAGTCTCTACAAAACCTCTTAAAGAAACGAAAACTGGATGCCGAACCATAAGAACTCAATTGTCTTCGAGTTTTATAAACCGTTTTAAGAAAAAATAAGAAACAGCTTCACTCATTAGATTTTTTTGTTTTTTTTTTTGTAGGTATAAACTTTCGTAACTTTTTGTTTTATTTGGGGGTTCCGTCAAAAGGTTTGCTTTTCAAAAGGGTTCCGCCACCAAAAAAGTTTGAGAACCTCTGGTCTAAGGAATGATATTATGAAAGAAAAAGGAGTAAATGATACTGTTACGTCTGAGGGCGTGGAGATTGGAAGAAAAAAACGTGTTGCGAAGACACCAAGTAAAATGGTATAAGAGCTGGGAGATGATAATGATGAAGATAAATATTCTTTACTTAAAAAAACCTAATCTTTTTTTTAGATGATATCGCTATAAAGGAGGTGACTACTGAGATAAATGATTGGCAAGTAGTTATCTATGACTATGACAATATGTATAGGTAAGTAGGTATTTTCTTATCCAAGCATCTATGTATCTTTTCAAACGCTCCTGGCACACCCTCGTCAAAACCTCTAAACGAAATCTAAAGACCTTCAAACGCTAAGACCAAACCCTCGATCGCTTAGATTTACGATCACGCACTGACGCGTTATTAGTGAATTATATAAGAAGAAGAAATTGCGCTGACCTCTAAAGATTGAATTATTAATGATTCCTTAATATTATAAATGCGAAAGTATGATCTTGTTGCATACACGCGGTATTAGCTGTACAAAAAAACAGACAAAAATTACAAGTGTTTCCGAAAAAATACGTGTCTTTCAAATTATGATTGAATTATATTACTACACACTGGAGCAGTGGTGGCCCAGTGGTATCGGCCTCGACTTACGAGTAGTAGGTCGTGGGTTCGAACCCCGTCAGGTGCATTACTTTGTGTAATTTATTTCAACACCACTGCTCTCAAAACGGTGATGGAAAACATCGTGAGGAAACCGGCATGTCCTAGAACCAAAAATTCGAAGACATGTGACATCTACCAATCCGCACTGGGCCCGCGTGGTAGATTACGGCCCACTCCCTCTCACAGAGAGGAGGCCTGTGTCCCAGCAGTGGGAACATTTATAGGCTGGTGATGATATTACTACACGAGCAGAGAACAACCTGAATCGATTATTATCAAATTGTAATTGATTCGAGTAAAGCCGGGGGCAAATGACGGAAGACCGAAAATCCGCCGCCGCTAAGATGACCCACTGACCAAAGACAAAAGACAGGCCTGTTGGTCTAGTGGTTAGTGACCCTGACGGCTATTCCGGAGGTCGTGGGTTCGATTCCCACCCAGGACAAATGTTTGTGTGATGAGCACGATCATTTGTTCTGTGTCTGGGTGTAATTCATATATAAGTATGTTTATCAGTTGTCTAGTACCCATAACACAAGCTCTGTTTAGCTTGGGACTAGATGGCGTTGTGTGATAGTTGTGGAAAATTATTATTATTAATTATTAACTTACCACGTCAGACCAGATGGAATCCATATACTCAGCCTTCACTCCATCCAGCATGAGCAACCAGCGACCACCGTTCATGTTCGTTTTATCTTCCCACATTGGCCGGATCCCTTTTTTGAACACCATGTAGTCTTGGCCCAGATTTAGCTCCGAGGGCACCTTCATGTGGTGGTACAAACTGTAGATACGAATAAGCAGGATTCTTTTTTAAAACGTTGCTTCACACTAGGAATTTATTCCTGCATCGTGGGTGCGTTTACACAAACGCCCAGACCCGAAACGACTACTTGTAGAATCATACAAATATTTGCTCCGTCCGGGAATCGAACCCGCGACACGCAGCGCAGCAGTCCAATCGCTCAATACTCATGGACTGGAACATCTAATTGTAGGTCATACAAATATTTGCCCCGTGCGGGAATCGAAACTGGAACACAAAGTGCAGCAGTCAATCGCTTAATCATGCTGATGATTTATTTGCATCATCATATCCTCCCGCCATATTTATACTCTTATTAGGAGTCAGTACAGCACATTTTTTATCTCATATTAATTAAACCACGAAACACTAGAAATTAAAATGCTTCTCTGTTGCAATCTTATGTCCAATCTTTCCTTTAACCAGTCAATTATCGTGATTTATTTCTATGATCTACTTAAGTATAAGTAGTTTTTCCGGGTGTTTGTGTCTGTGAGTTTAAATGTTTGTAAATGCATAGGTATGCACCCAGGACTCAGGAGACTAGTGTTGGGAAACGTTGATTGAAAAAAAAATTACTAAGATAATCTTCGTCATTTTTTTTTACGTAATGCATTGTTATCTTAGTAAGATTACAATGCATTACGTGGCATTCATTAAATTGTTGTCAATACAGGGGCGTAGCTACCGCCGTATCTGCCGTATCAATTATACGGGGCCCCCGGGCCACAGGGGCCCCCAACTTGCGTAAACAAAACTTAACAAAAACTTAATGATTTTTTAAATAAAAAAGTTATTTACTTTTACACAATTTATTTGTATAATCTATCCCTGGTGTTTTTATTATTATTATTTATATATGTAATACTGATTTAAGCACGAGATTGTCTATTTGAAATCCCGGGAAGATCCATATTAATATCAACATTTCGATGCAAGTATTAAAATAACTCTACCTAATTCCGACTTCTGGACTGATCAGTCGCATCTTGAATTTTTTTGATGACCTTTGTCCAATTTTTTGTTTATATTTCAGCGTAGATGATACAGAGAAATGCATTTTTTTTCTTGAGTAATAAATCTTTACCCTACCTAAGGGGCCCCCCAAACAAATTTTTATACGGGGCCCCGCCAAGGCACGCTACGCCACTGTGTCAATACTTATGAAGCTAGATACACTTACCACCAATAGTCTTCAACCGTGTCAAAGGAGGTCAGCTCAACTATGTTGGCCTTCCAATTCTTCTCGCGATTTGTGTTCATCCAGAAACTCCACTCGTTTTGTAGAGGATGCTTTACTTTTTCACCTTTGATCAGCATTTTGTCTGCTTTAAAATGAACAAAAAACGTAAACTTATTTAATTTTGTCTTTTTTTTCGTGGTATAATTATTAAATGAGTCCTGCAGCCGAAGGGACTGTCAGACCCATTCTGACTAAAATTCACGGTGTCCTTCAATAGCCCTTTACGCTTCAGGATCACGATTACCTGATGAGACAGTTCCGCAACCCCGGCAGGTTTCCGGGACCCCGGCAGGCACAGCCACAGGTCACACTCGCTTCCAAAAGGAAGAAAGCCTCACACACCACACGTTGCATTTACTTTGCTTATTTAGCGTTATAAGAATGAGTAGAAGGAAACGTAAACATGCGTTACAATATGAATAATGAACAATAACTACATGTTCATACATTTCAAATTCGTATGTTTGTTTTACTTGACAAAGTCAATGAAAGACGCGCGTCTGTTAATCTTAACAGGGTGCTTATAGGTACCTACTTCGAATAAACATACGGCTCAAAAAATAACACAGTGCGTACTGTGTTACGGTACGAGTAGTGGGCTATTCTATTGCACCACACTGTGAAACTTTAAATTGGCAGAAATTGAACAATCACTATATTAATTTTTTTTTTTGTTGCCCCACGCTATAAAAATCAGCACTCACATACACAATCACCCAGAACAACTACTAGTAGATCACACAATGATACAAACATTTGTTCCGTGCGGGGATCGAACCCGCGCCGTCTCCTATAAAACGGCGATTAGTTGCCAATTACATAATTATTATCATTATATTTTTGTCAGACTTGTGACCATAACCTAACAACTGGATCTGCGAAAAGGCTGAATTATTAATTATCCCAAATGATATTTACGCTACGTCATACATTTTTGCTTTGTTGTATTCGAACCCGCGACCCGCAGTCCATACAGCAGATTATGCAGTGCGCACTTGATATAAAAGTGCCATTCCAATATTTTTTTTCGTTTTTTTCAACCACATAATGTTTATTTTTAAAAAGAAAGACGTTTCTGTTTACATAGATGTTCTATAAACAATTAATGTACCTACCTAAATAACAAATAGGAAATTAATGACCAGTAACATTGCAATCAAATTAAGAAGACCTAGTTATGTTCTGCCATAAAATGAATCTATTTAAAAAACCAAAACGTCATAAGTTCATCTTTTTTATATTTTTAATGTGTGTAAAAAGCATTAAATGAGTTGTCCCGCTCTGGGTTAAGCGGTATAAGGAACTATCAGACTATTATTGACTAAGAACCACCTTGTTCCTTCACACGCCCTTTGCGTTCCAAGGCTACGGTCCCTTTATAAGACAGTCCCGCGAAATATGTATATGCACTTAAACTTCTTCAAAACTAATTTTCTCAAGAGCTAGATAAGATACAGAATTTGATTTAGATACTCACCGATATAATCATAAACTGTAGATATCCTTGGGTCTAATTTTTACCGTACGTGTTCCTTGCTCTCACAAACACAATAACTATTTTATTCAAATGGACACAATTTATATGTTCCAGTGAGGTTCCAGTGTTTACTTCTTCAAGTACCAATGTACCATACTGTATGAATCACGTTGCGGAAGCCCCGCGTACTCATGATTAGTGTTGCCAGCGTAGAAAAATAATGGATATGGTAATTTATTATAATTACTTTACTATGTAGTTTAGTATTGACTATTATGACCTCTGACCCCAAATGTCCTGACAAAACACTCGAAATCGGAAAATGGTAATTGCAGCCCTCATCGGGCTGCAGTTTGTGAATTTATGTTTATGAGCTACGCAGAGCAAGACTATGACAAGATCGGTGAATTCATCGATTTTGTGCGGAGATGCGAACTACTGCTTGAAAGCGACATTTTGGTCTACCAAAATGTTGCTTTTCGTGCAGAGGGGGAATGATTCAACCAATTACAGGACACGAAACGCGATGTGGAAATCAAGCAATGTGATTGGTAACCAATCATTTTGGTTGATTCCAGTGTGTCTCCATTCTACTTGTTCCCCGCTTTGGTAGACTATTTTATTTGTGTGAATTATTTTTTACTGGAGGATTATTTATAATTTAAAATCTTCATTATATACAAGTAAAATATTGGAAATAAGAAGGAAAATAACAACACATATTAAGATTTTTATATAAAATGGTATTTTAATGTTTTATGGTATACTTGCATCGTTGAAATGCTGTTACAATATGACGGACAATAGGCAGTGTTAAATCAAGCCAAGTGTTTTGAATAACATAGGAAAAGGTGCTAAATGTAAAAATATGTTATTATAATACTAATAATTTATATCCTGCAACCAACAAGCTAGCACATTTCGACACAAATTACATCTATAGATTACAACTAATGCACACTTTAGTACAAAAGTCAGACTTACAATTTAACGTTTTCTAGCCACAGACGTAACATGCACGTTATATTAAGATAAATTATGTGAGACAACTCCTTAACATCAACCTAAATATCATACTCCTGGTAGCTAATCAATGGTTATAAAACAACAACAACAATGTATGAGATAGCTCACTGTATTGCTAAAACATCTCATCTTACTCACAAATATTGTTTTTAATCACTATTCCTTTTCTCGAATTCAGAAAATCGAATTAACTGAAAAGGAGGACAACTCAGAGTGTTTTTCGACGGATGACAAATCGACTAAATTCAATGTCACAATCGATTGTTTTAGTCGATTAGTCATCCGTGTCACACTCGCCTGTCATAAACAACACTCTAAAGACATTTTACCTAGCCACCCCATACCACTGTTTATATCGAGTGCACGAACGTTGAGTAGCAACTAAACAGTGTACAGATTCTTAGTTGCCGAACTATGTTTAACCATGGTGTCGCGATGAACTTGGAAGCCTATTTTCCCGTGGATACCCAGTTGCTCTTTAATTTTTCTGCCGATTTCGATGTTAGCGTGCTGCTTCGAAGTGTCAGCTGTCCAAACTCCTGGAAGGCCAAAACATGATTTCTCGGTTTAATTTTCCTTTTTTTTTATTTATTCATTCAACAATAGTTACACAATTTGTAAAATACATAACTTCTGCCAAACTGCAGGACAGTTTGTCGGCAGTCATGTAGCATTTTACTCATATAAAAAAATCTGATTATTCACAAATCAGGTGATGAAGAAAAATAATTCATTTCATTTCTATAGAGTGTTAATTTGACACAGAGTAAACTTTATTTTCAAGGTTTCCTTGTTTCTTTACACATCATTTAAACTGCGCATGGGCAATGGTTTAATTAAAACTTTGTTTTCAATGCCCAGTTGAAACCTTTAACAGTGCAATATTATTTAGTTTAATTTTCCGACATCTAAGCGAATTATCCAAAATAGACATAACATTATGTAGTACCCACCAATTTTATCGAGTTTCGCTCTCACGTTAACGACGGCGCCGCAAATTTCTTCAGAGTGATCGAAGTTTTCGCCAATTAGGAGGAGAACCTGTGAATAATTAAATATTTACAATTAATATGCGTTAGTCATATTAATTAGAAATATTAGCCCGCCTCAGCTTCGTATGCGTTCAAATAGTCGCATTGTCGAAAACTTTTTACATAATAAAGGCCGATCCGCACACAACAGTGCCGACACGTGCCGTTCAGTAACGTATCAATCAGTGTCAGTGAAATATGATATTTACTTGACTTAAAGTCCAATGTCCTATGTATGCTGTTCAGTGATCACTGAACAGCACGGAACATCATTGTCACTGATGAGTACCGATAGCGTCGTACAAAATGTATGCGACAATATCATATTTCACTGACACTGATCGATACGGATCGCCGGACGACGGACAGTGCCGGCACGTGCCGACACGTGCCGGCACTGTTGTGTGCGGATAGGCCTTAATGCCCTGACACAAAAAAAAATATCCAAATGATGCAGTCATTCGGAAATTATGCGTGTATGGACAGACTTCACCGACTTTTTTTATACTCTGTAAATGATAAACATAAAGGTTGGTTGGTTTATAAAATACAAGATCGCTCTCTCTCTCTAATGAGAAAAAATATAACAAAAAAAAAAACTTTAATCTTTTTATTAAAAACTATTTTGTTTTTAACAAAATACTTTTCTGTTCAACAGCAGCCAACTTTCAGTCAATTTTACCATTGATACCAGTTCAACTTTTACTGATGGCTGACTGGGTCAAGGTCAAATTTTCAAAAACAAACTTCAAGGTAGGCACTATTTTCATAATTTTTCATAACTACTAATGTGGATTCATAAGGCATATAAATAAGCAGTAAGGACATAGCACTAAGCGATCTTTGGCCAGTCAGAGCATTTTCATTGACTTTTTCCTTAGAATTTTTGGGTTGGCTTCCAGTTACAAAAGGCCATAATAATAAATATCCTACTTGCAAAACCCACTTTACTGACGAGTAACTTGATATTCCTTGGTATAAAGTATCTATAATATAATCAGCTTATAATTTTCCCACTGTTGGGAAACAGGCCTCCTTTCTGTGAGAAGGTATGGTCTGTAATCCATCATAGCCCAGTGCGGGATCACAGATGTCACGTTTTTGTCAAATTTTAGGGGACTAAGACATGCCGCTTTTCTCAAAATAATTTTATTCACCGTTTGGAGAACATTCTTTATGAAATCGATAACAAGAAGTTATATATATGGCTGGGTTCAGACCCTCGGCTTACAAGACAGGGCCATTACCACTTAGCGCTTTTGGTAAAAGTGGTTACTATCATAGATAGCAATGTTAACAATCAGACATCATAAAAGTAAGAGCACATACCACATCTAACCAAAAGCGGTCCAGATCAGAGTTGCGCTGCTTCTTCTCGAGACTGATGAGCCATCTGCCACCCATCTTGTTGGCGTCATCTTCCCACATGGGGCGGATGCCTTGCTTGAAGACGGCATAGTCATGACCTTGGCGCAGCTCTGAAGGTAGCTTGATGTGGTGATACAGTCTAGAAATAAAATGATTGAAATAATTTACCTCTGTATGTTTCCAAGTATGGTCCAGTACATAAAAAGATATGAAAATTATAAAAGCAGCCTGGATACTGACATTGGCCAGGCTTGAATTTAGACCAGTACCCTGAGCACGAGTTTTCAGTATTTGAGACGTAAAGTAAACTGGAACTTTGACAACTTCAAATTGACAATTTTCAAGGAAAAAAAAATAGTTCCTTCTTCGCACATCAGAGGCGCTGTTCCATTTTTCCCACATTTTTATACACTCACTTTTCTTGTTTGTTTGTTTATTTGTCGTTCCGGTTGGACTTTTGCAACTCAATTTTGAGGCACTTCCCGATAAGCTAGCAGGCTGAAATTTTGTACACGCTTTGAGTTCTGATGACAATAATACATGACTAGCTAAGAAACGTCATAACAAATCCAATATGGCGGCCTCCCCAAGATGGCGGACTGGCTGTTTGAAACCCACCCCCATGATATGGGTATCAAATGAAAGGGTTTGCTGTCAGGAATACGAAAAAAATAGTCACGGGACTTAAATCCAATATGGCGGACGTCCAAGATGGCAGACAGGCTATTTGAAATGCACCCCTGTGATATGGATATCAAATGAAAGGGTTTGCTATCAGGAGTACGAAAAAAAATAGTCACGTGACTTAAATCCAATATGGCGGACGTCCAAGTGATGGACTGGCTGTTTGAAATCCACCCCCGTGATATGGGTATCAAATGAAAGGGTTTGCTGTCAGGAATACGAAAAAAATAGTCATGTGGCTTATGCTACGCTAGGCTATTAATCCAATATGGCGGACGTCCAAGATGGCGGACAGGCTTTGAGGCACTTCCCGATAAGCTAGCAGGCTGAAATTTTCAGGGTAGCTTCAAACCCGATGAACAATGATAAAAATAATAAAATAATTAATAGATTTAAAAAATCTAAAAACCCACGTTTTTAAATGTCCTAAAAAGAAGAAAATAACCCTACGGGGCTGAGAGAGGGGCCACTCAAAACGTGGGGGCGTATCTTTGCAAGTTACACCCACGATCTATATACACGTCATGTAAATATTTTTTTTTTTTTTTATCTCCATTTGCAATCGGTCGCGAGACCATAAGCGAATTCGTTCTTTGACAAATGGCGTTATGGTGGAGCAGCCAGTGCTGCGCCTCCCACTCATAGGTGGTTCCTCTTCAGCCTTTTCACCACCGCTGTCGGGTTTAACAAGTCAGTGACTAGTGCGTTTGGATGCAAGGTTAGGCGTGCCTTGTGTTGTTTTTTGTATCGTTCGATTTCAGATGTAACTGATGGTATTTGCAGATAGTCATGGATTTCGTCGTTCCGAGCAAACCAAGGTGCATTTGCTATTGATCTGAGGATACCATTTTGGACTCTTTGCAGGCAAAGTATGTTGGTTTTGCTGGCAACGCCCCACAATTGGATCCCATAGGTCCATATGGGCTTGAGGATAGAGTTGTAGATGAGGAGTTTGTTGTCCACATACAGCACAGAATTTCTTCCCATGAGCCAATATAGGTTGCGAAACTTGTGGTTTATCTCGTCCCTTTTATTTTTGATATGTTGCTTCCATGTTAGGCGCCTATCCAAGTGGAAGCCAAGATATTTAACACAATCTGTGTGTGGTAGGGTGTTGGGACCAAGTCTGACAGGAGGGGTGTCTCCATGCCTGAGTGTAAAGGTGATATGATTAGACTTGGATGCACTGGCTCGAATTCGCCACTTTGAGAACCATTTATGGGTTTTGTCCAGTTGTATTTGGAGTCTTCTGCTGGCCATTTCTGGATTATGATCAACCGATAAATAGGCTATATCGTCGGCATATGTTGCTACTGTTACGCCATTTAGTGTGGGTAGGTCTGATGTAAATATGTTGTACAACACTGGGCCAAGAACAGATCCCTGTGGTACACCAGCTTCGACTTTGAACAATCTTGATCTTGCTTCGCCTTGTTTTACTTGGAAGTAGCGGTCTGATAGATACGACTGGATGAGTGCGAACATAGAATGCGGAAGTTTATCTTTCACCTTGGCCAACAGTCCCTTATGCCAGACTCGGTCAAAAGCTTGTTGTACATCAAGAAATGCCGCTGAGCAATACTTTTTGGTTTCTAAAGCCTGCCTTGCTGTTTGGTAAACACGGTGAACCTGTTCTATTGTTGAGTGCAATTTCCGAAAGCCAAACTGGTGGGACGGAACTACATCATTGTTGTCCATGAACGGTTTCAGTCGGTTCAGGAATATTCTCTCCCATAGTTTGGAAAGTACAGGCGTTAAGCTTATCGGCCGGTAGGATGAGGCTTCATGTTCAGGTTTACCTAATTTGTGGATCATGACAACTTCAGAGATTTTCCACAGGTCAGGAAAGTGAGAAGTTCGAAAGATTGCGTTGAACAGACTAGCTAAAAATGAGATGCATTTTCTGGGGAGATTTTTCAGTATGCAAGGAGTGATCAGATCGAATCCCGGAGCCTTTCTCGAGTTTAGTAGTCTGATTTCCTTCGCTATTTCTTTAGGTGTTGTTGGTATAATAGGCATACACATCTGCAGATCTTGTTCCAATACCGTGTCAATTTCATGTTCATCAGCAGCGCTCTCGTTTGGTTTGAATACGGAGTTTAAATGCATAGCGAATACTTCAGCCTTTTCCAGTTCTGTTCTTGCCCAGGAGGTTTGTGATCTGATCGGAGGATAAGACTGTTGAGGCTTATCTAAGTTTTTAGTAGCTTTCCAGAGTGACTTCGAGCCAGCCCCCGTCGGAGACATCATCTGTAGGCTAGTTGTCAGCATTAAGTTGTTAGATTCGTGAACTAGAGTCTTTAACACTTTTGCTGCCTTGTTGTAATTAAGTTTATCAACAGGATGTCGGGATTGATGCCATATTCTTCTAAGTCGGCGCTTTTCTAGGATTTTTTGCTTTATCTCTGGTGGAGGAGGAGGATTGGTGAAACCATTGGGCCGAGATGGTGTGTTGATCCAAGCAGCAACTTGAATAGTATTAGTGAAATATCTGCAGGCGTTATCTACATCGTTCTGGTGTTTCAGTGGTATAGCAGCAATAAAGTTTTCATTGAGGTAGGACTTGAAGCCATCCCAGTCAGTTCGGCTATTCGTTAGAGACTCGGTTATTTCCCGATTAAGCTCACCAGTGCTAATTGTGAGGATCACCGGTGTATGGTCTGATGAACCGTCTAGACTTGATTCGATGTTGGTGTGTAAGCTATCTATGCCCTTATTTATGAAGAAATCTAAGAGATCTGGCAGTTTCTTTGGGTCACTAGGCCAGTAGGTAGCCTCACCTGCAGATATCGGTTTTAAGTGATTTTCATCAATACAGCGTTTCAAATCGCGTCCACGAGTGGTGGTGCAGCGGGATCCCCAATATGTGTGTTTGGCATTCCAATCACCACCCGCAATAAACCTATGGCCAAGAGTACTGAAGTAGGTTTTGAACATGTCTGTTGTTATTTTGTGTCGTGGTGGACAGTAGATTGAGGATAGAATAATAGGGCCTGCCCGGTCCTCCAGTCTAACTGAAGTTCCCTGTAGATGCACTGTTGAGAATGATTCAATCTGTGAATGTCTCAGGTTCGCTCGAATGGCCAGCGCTGATCCAGCATGCGCACTACCATCAGGATGGGGAGAATGGTAGATGTTATAGCCTTTAATGCGAAACGAGCTTCTGGACGTCCCGTGCGACTCTGAAATTAAAACTACGTCTAGTTTGTTGACTTTAATTAAAGTCTCCAACTCTTGGATATTGGGAGCCAATCCATTGATGTTCCAGATTGCGATTCGAAGAGAAGTCATTTATGACGTTAGTTTGGTAACGACTGTGGTCAGTAAGCCCATTAGGGTACTGATTTGTTGCAGCAGTAAGTCGATTTTTTCATTTTGTTTAATGAGGAGTTGTTCCAACATTGTTGAGTTTTGTTGAGGGTGTTCTAAGTGACCGGTTGTAGTGACATCGTGTTGTTCAAGCTGTTAACATATATTTTAATTACCACTAACTTCCCTAGATGGCGTTGTTAGATTTTGTAAAACACGCTATGGTTTCGTTACAACCGAAAGTATATAAGGTCACGGAATTATCCAATAAATGTCTTCGTTCGGAGTACGTGGTGTTTTGTATTATCATCCCTACTCGTCGACAAAAGGAGCCGAGCAGTGTTCGGCCATAAGGTCCTACGATCCGGAAGTATTTTTGAATAAAAGCGCCTCTGTCGACGGAGCGAGTCGGGAGTCTGGAGCTGAGCGGATCGGAGCGAGTTTGGAGCTGAGCGGAGCGGAGCGAGTTTGGAGCTGAGCGGAGCGGAGCGAGTTTGGAGCTGAGCGGAGCGGAGCGAGTCTTGAGCTGAGCGGAGCGAGGTCTGCGCAGCCAAGCGGAACTGTGTTAAGTCATTAGTGATTTAGTGTAGTGATCAAAGTGCAAAAAAACCGTGAGTACAATCTTAATAACCTACAATTAGAAGTGTCAAAGACTTGTAAAATTTTCAAATTAATTCATCGACTTAGAAAATTTTGCGAAATTAGGACTTAGAATAATTCCTCAAAAATTGAAGAGACGGGGAACCTATGCCCGATTTTAGTCAGAGTCAAAGTGCGGTCTAAACACTTAGAAAAATTTCAACAATCTGGCACTTAGAAAAAATACGAATTGGGCACTTAGAATTCTTCGATTGAATTTTCTGTCTTTGGCTTTTTAACAACATGGAAGCACAGTTAAGATTGTTAGAAGACATCAAAAATCGCATTGAGAAGGGACTAGTCAACTTCAAGAAGTCTCCGAAAGACAGAATAAATAAAGCCTATGTGGAGTCCAGATTAGAGATATTAGATAAACTGTATGAAGATTTTACAAGGAAGCATGAAGAACTTTTGGTTAACTTCAAACAAAGTGAATTAAACGCAACAAATTATATTAAGAATGATGTTTTTGAAGCAGTCACAGACACTTTTATTGACTATAAAGTGGAATTGAAAAATGCTTTCCCTAGTACGTCTCAGTCCTGCAAACTGAGTAATGAGTCGCATGAAGATACAAAAATTATGTCAATTGCTAAATTACCTAAGATAACCATTCCTACTTTTGATGGCAAATATTACGAATGGACAACGTTTAGGGACTTATTTTTGTCTTTAATTCATTATAACAAGAGTCTTGAAGACGTACAACGTTTACATTATCTAAGATCACATTTGTCAGGTGAAGCAGCACAGCTCATAAAGCATATTCCGATTACCCAAGCAAACTACGATAAATGTTGGACTCTGTTAAATAGCCGTTATAATAATAAGAGATTTTTAGCCAATTGTACTCTCAAGCGTCTACTTAACCAAAAACAAATGACGGGTGAGGCATCCACTGCTCTCAAGGAGCTTTTGGATACCACAACCGATTGCTTACATGAGTTATCAAATCTAGGGGTGCAGGTGGACACTTGGGACATAATTGTTATTTATTTGATCAGTTCAAAGTTGGACGTTGAGACTCGGAAGCAGTGGGAATTGCAGGTAAGTCAATTTTGCGAGGACCTTCCCACCTTCAAAGCGTTTTGTGACTTTTTAGAGAAACGTTTCCGGGCTTTAGAATTTGTTGAACCACAGGGTAGTAAGTCCAAAAGTTACCCCAAAGCATTGCATGTGGTTGCTAAATTATCCTGTCCACTTTGTTCGGAAGAACATCTCTTGTGTCATTGTGAGAAGTTTGCTCAGGAAACTGTTGATCGGCGTCGTCAAATAGTAAAATCTCATGGTTTGTGTTTTAATTGCCTTCGCTCAAGTCATCTCATTATTCATTGTCGTGTAAATACTAAATGTAAAATGTGTAACAGAAAGCACCATACTCTTCTGCATCAAAATATAGAACTAACTAGGGATACCAGCTCTTCCCAGGCTCAATATAGAACTCAAGGAGAAACACCACAGAACGAGGCCACGGCTGAACCTCATATTTCAACCCATTTTGCTAGAAATATCAATAGCCAGATTGTACTGGCTACAGCCCTTATTAAGGCTAGGTCTAGCAATGGGTATCATCAAGTTTTGAGAGCCCTTTTAGACCAGGGTTCGCAAGCTTCTTTTATAACGGAAGCTGCGGTTCAGTTATTACACTTAAAGAAAATAGCGGTAAAAACCGCTATCTCTGGTTTAGGTGGAGGTCAGGGTGACGTAACCTCAAATTATATAGTTAGGGTAAACATTCAGTCGTTACGTGATCCTGCCTTCAAATTTCAAATAAAAGCTTATGTGCTGAGTAAGGTAACTTCCATTTTACCTGAAAGGAAATTCACTTTGGTGGATTGGCCAGAACTCAATCGTATTGAATTAGCCGATCCAAATTTCAGCAGGCCTAACAAAATTGATATTTTGTTAGGAGCGGAAGCCTATTGCAAGGTCTTAAAAGAAGGCTTAATCAAGGACCCTAGAGGTAATACAATGGCTCAAGATACATACTTTGGATGGATTGTATCGGGTGAAGTTCATGATGTCGCAGAACTGCAATCATGTCACAATGTAATCGTAAGCATGCACACTAAGGTCCAAGAAAATGAAATCCTGAAAAGATTTTGCGAACTCGAGGCAGAACCGTCAGGTTCTGAAAAGACAGTTCTTGGTCCTGAAGAGCAAGCATGTGAAGATTACTTTGCTGCTACAACACGTAGAGATAAAACTGGTCGCTACATCGTGAAGCTTCCATTCCGATCCAATAAAAGACTCTGCAACACAAAAGAAATAGCAAACCAAAGGTTACACAGTCTTGAGAAAAGGCTAAACAAAGATAATGGGCTTGAAAAGCAATACACATCAGTGATAAATAAATATCGATCACTAGGGCATATGGAAGAGATTTCCAATGAAGAAGATAAGAATAAAGTAGGTGCTGTTTACTTACCGCATCATGTTGTTATCCGTGAAAATAGGTCAACTACTAAGTTGAAAGCGGTATTTGATTCATCATGCAAGGGATCCGATGGTGTTTCCTTGAATGATACCTTAATGATTGGACCAAGCTTGCAGGCTGATTTACGGTGTATAGTTATGAGAGGGCGTCAAAATCGAATCAATAGAATCTGGAATCGTAATTCTGATGAATACGATTATAATGTTAACTTACCTTGTTTCTCTCAATCGTTACCATCTGCGCCTGAAAATAAACTATTACTGTGGTTGGGCGATCATCCAAGTCGTTGGAAGACTTTCGTTGCAAACCGGACTTCGGAAATTCTTACAGCACTTGATTCCACTCATTGTCATTATGTTTCTACGAAAGACAATCCAGCTGACGGTGCTTCTAGAGGTAAAACTCCCACGTCATTCTTAAATGACTCCCTTTGGAAGCAAGGGCCAGCATGGCTACTATCTGAAACTATAGAATATAGCAGACCCAAGGCTATAATGACGAAGTTGGACCAAAAATCTGTTAAAGTTCATACAACACAAGTAGATGAAAATCCGATTGAACAGATGTGGTCCAGATTTTCATCTTTTTGTAGAATGACCAGGACACTAACTTACTGCAGACGCTTTTTGAGGCTGAAAGAACCCAGCCAATCACGAACAAAGCTACCATCTTATCTTGAAGCTGCGGAAATTGCATATACGATGCATTGTTGCCTCAAACAATGCCAAAGGGTGTGGTTTGAGACCGAAATCAAAGCAATTCAAGAGGGAAAAGATGTCAGTAAAAGCAGCGGTTTAAGTTCTTTGAATCCTTTCCTGGATGATAAAGACCTGTTGAGGGTGGGTGGAAGGATACAAAATTCACCACTGGATGAAGATATGAAGCATCCTATTATAATTCCCTGTCAGTCCTATTTAACGAAGTTGCTCATAGCAGATGCTCATGAGCGAGTATTACATGGAGGACCCCAATTGACACACAACTTTCTGAGGTCAAAATACTGGATTGTTCGAGGAAAGAATCTTATTAAAAATCACATACACAACTGTGTACCATGTATTCGTTATGCAGGTATAACAAAACACCAGTTGATGGGTCAGCTGCCATCATGTAGAGTAACACCAAGTAAGCCGTTTCTTCATTCAGGTGTTGATTACGCAGGGCCGATTCAGATCAGAACTTCAAAGGGTAGGGGACACAAGTCCTACAAAGGCTATATATGTCTTTTCGTATGTATGGCTACCCGTGCTGTACATATAGAAGCTGTTTCTGATCTGACTTCTCAGGGTTTTCTGTCAGCTTTTAAGCGTTTCGTCGCCAGACGTGGGCACTGTAGTCAGATCTACAGTGATAATGGCACAAATTTTGTCGGGGCTTCGAAAGAGCTTAAAGCAATGTTTCGCGATGAATGTGCTTCTGTTCCTAGGGAAATTGCTTCTGTGTTGGCAAATAATGGAACTGAATGGCATTTTATCCCGCCTCATGCACCTAACTTTGGAGGTCTTTGGGAAGCAGGCATTAAAAGCACCAAACATCACCTCAAACGGGTGATAGGCGAGTCGACTCTTACCTTTGAAGAGTTGAGTACAGTTTTATCGCAAATAGAGGCTTGCTTGAATTCCAGACCTCTGTCACAAGCTAGTGAAATTGCAACAGATCTAAATCCATTGACACCGGGACATTTCCTGGTGGGTGAGCCACTGGTGGTAGCACCAGATTATAATTATGAGTATGACACGGAGAGTAGCTTGAGACGTTGGCAATTGACACAAAGAATGATTCAATCTTTCTGGAAACGTTGGTCTCGGGAGTATCTGAGCATATTTTTTCAACGGCATAAATGGGCTAAACGTACGAGTGATCCAAAGGTTAGGGATGTTGTTCTCGTAAAAGAAGACAATTTACCCCCTGCCAAGTGGTTATATGGGAGGGTGATTGAATTACACCCTGGTAGGGACAATTTGGTTCAAGTAGCTACCATAAAGTGTAAAGAATCTCAAGTCAAGCGTCCAACTTCAAAATTTTGTATTTTACCAATAAGCGATGAAGGTTAAACATTAATTATTTTTACTTTTGTTTGTTTTTTATTATATTTATATACAGTCCACTCAAATTTTACGTTTATTGTGTAAAAAGTTTTTTTTTTTTAATTTGTTCCAATAATACCTGTAAATAGGATGTTAACTTTCTCAATATTATAAGGGCTGCACACCCAGGACTTTATAGGCAACACGCTCTTATTCAACTTACTTTTTTCATCATATCACGGTGGGCGGTTGAAAGGACTGAGTCCTTGGTGGGCGGTATGTTCAAGCTGTTAACATATATTTTAATTACCACTAACTTCCCTAGATGGCGTTGTTAGATTTTGTAAAACACGCTATGGTTTCGTTACAACCGAAAGTATATAAGGTCACGGAATTATCCAATAAATGTCTTCGTTCGGAGTACGTGGTGTTTTGTATTATCATCCCTACTCGTCGACAAAAGGAGCCGAGCAGTGTTCGGCCATGGAGAAATCTTGGGGCGTCCAGCAACAATATCCGAGTATCTTTGATCTGATCTGCGATAGGAGTTTTGTTGCGGCAGCCCGGAGCTTTCTAAAGTAGTATTGGTGCGGATCTGTTCATTAGGAAAGTTGGAGATGCTGGTTGGAATAGTTCTAGGTCTGGAGTTGCTGGTTGGAATATTTCTAGGTTTAATTTTTCTTGACAGTATTTCTTGATAAACTTGGCAACCCTTGTAATTGGCAGGATGATCGCAGGAGCAAAGAGCGAATTTGGCGGGAGTATTTCTGTCTTTTTTAGTGCATTCTGAAGTTTTGTGGCCTTCCCCACATTTAACACATCTGTACGGTCTCATGCAGTTGTTTTTGCAGTGACCGTATTGTTGGCATCTTTGGCATTGTACGATTGTCTTAGTTTTGCGTGGATCTTCAATTTTAATGCGTTGGTGATGAATATATTGAATATTTTTAACTAATTTGTTATTTGGACTGGGTTCCAAATTAACAAAAAATGTGGAAGTAGGTATTTTTTCTGGTCCATAGCGGTGATTAATGATTTCTCCTCTGACCTTGTTACCAGATTTCTCTAGCTCTTGTATGATGACATCATGTGGGGTAGTGTGATGTAGGTCTTTTATTACTATTCGGTAGTACTACTCGCCGCCCGCATGTCCGCGCCTACGGTGCGGTTGGGGCGGAGGGAAGACTCTGTCCTCTTCCTCTCGCGGCCCGCCTCCTCCTTCGCGAGCATGACTGCTTCGCAGAAGGAGGCGACCGCTTTCCACTCCGTCTCGCCCCGCAGCATGGCCTCGAACAATGCCGGGCGCAAGAGGTCTCCGCCTATCGCTGCCGTGAGGACACGGCGGTGCTCTGCCCAAGCGGGGCAGTCCTGCACCGTATGCTCCACTGTGTCCTCCGGGCGATCTACGCAGTGGTGACACCCAGGCGTGTCTTCCCTCCCTATCCGACACAGGTACCTCCCTCACTTCCGTGTCCGGTGAGGACCTGCGTCATGCGGTAGGTCAGGACACCGTGACGCCTATCCAGCCACTCCTCAAAGAGGGGTCTTACCGCCGCGATTGCGGCGTCCCCGAACCTCGATACACTTTATTAACTTAGAGATCGTTTTACTTCAAGTGCGGGACATTGTAACCCAGACGGGGTTACAATGTCAAAGGGCGCAATTGCTCGCCTATGACAGGCGCACTGATTCAAGTAGGAAGTACGGTCTAATACGTAGAATTCGTGCTAGTGCCTCATTAGGTGCCGCGCCGCGCGCCCATTTCAAATGAACTTACACTCTATTGACTTAGAGATCATTTTGCTTCAAGTGCGGGCGACCGGGCGGCAACATGTCAAACTTACATACATAACATACATTATTCTCAATTTTCAATGAAATATCCAAAATTCAGCGCTTGACAGGCGCCCCCGAGCGCTCCGCGCCCGGGTGCACCGCACCCCTTGCACCCCCTGGTAAAGACGGCCCTGGGTAGCATTTCGTATCTTTGCGAGAGAAGGTGTGTCCAATTAGTCCCTTCTGTCGTATTAGATCAATGACTTGCTTGTAGTCATTAGTGGTGCTAACCATTACACGTAGGAGGTTTTTATTTATTATTTTATACCGAAACTGCTCCAGGCCAATTACAGACTCAATTAGTTTGGTGAGCTCGTTTAGATCCTCAATCCCATACAGAACAATAGGAGGAGGTTTGTTTACTGGTTTAGGTTCAGCATCTGTGTCCTCTGTTAGATCAACCGGTAAGTTTGAGAAACGGTTTTCTGACTCAATTGGTGGAGGCGAGTTGTCGCATATTTTTCTTTTCTTACATGTGGGAACTCGTTGCCATGGCGGAGGTTGTGTTACATCTGAAGAAGGCCGTGCAGGTGGTATTGGTTCCGCGTCTTCACCTGAGTCTTTTTCACAGGCGAATATGATGGGATTACTGGAAGAACCCGACTGCTTAGATACAATTTCACTTAGTGAGTTAGATCGTTGTCTATTGAAGAGGCTCGGATGAAAAATTTGTTGAACAAGTTTCTTGGGCGATGTTTTGTCCTTATGATTTTCATCAGAATCATTTGTTTGACTTAGAGTGTGATTTCCCACTCTAGTCAAATTGGTAACATTTTTATATTACTCACGGTGGTAATTATTTTCTTATACTAGCAACACTGGCTGGCCAAATGTCAAATGACATTATGACATAAGATTTCAATTTAAAAAAGACAAAATATTAAAAATTGGGGGTGGGTCGTGAAAACTTTAGAAACTTAGTTTGTCACTTTAGTTTTTGTATCACTGTTTAGTGTTCAAATCACTTATTGTTTTAAGCTACAAACACTTGTTCATAGATTTCACAGTTATATGTTCACTTTCACAATGTTTTTAAGCACAAACTCGCGGTCTAACACTCGAAAGTCACTTATTTCTCCGACAGCGCGCCTACGAGTGTTGCCGTCGATGACAGAAGCACCCATCTCATGTAAATATATCTCATAAATAATCCCTTAAATAATATACGCCCCCACGTTTTGAGTGGCCCCTCTCTCAGCCCCGTAGGGTTATTTTCTTCTTTTTAGGACATTTAAAAACGTGGGTTTTTAGATTTTTTAAATCTATTAATTATTTCATACAAGAAACGCTGTAAATACTGAAAAGTTGCTGTAAAGTAAAAGAGTGAAAACTCGTGCTCAGGGTACAGGTTGGTAGGTACAGTCACGAGCAATAACATGTAAACACTTAACAAAACTCAAACACAATTTACTTGTGAAATACTGGTTTCCACTTTGAAATAAGACCTGTTTCGTAATAGTATGGCTTCCAAAATAGAAGTCTAATGAAAAGACAAAAGTTTTATATGGTAGAAGAACATCGCTTTTGAATACTGCTTAGTGTATACATACTATTGCTTGTGACTGTACACTACTAGGTAGGCAATGCACACACCAACACCGCTTAACAAAGGGGATTCATTCTAAAATTGGGGAAAAAGGCTAAAAACAACATAACATGCATACTAATGCATGTTATGTCGTTTTTAGCCTTTTCCCAAACAATGTTGTGGTCGGCTTCCAGTCAAACTAGATGCAGATGAATATCTGTATTCAATTTTTTATGTTGTTTCATTTACTTGAATTTAATTAGAAATGTCTCAAAAATGATCAAGTCATGATTGTTTTGCACAGAGATAGCACCAACTTTGTTTACCTTATGGTCATGCTATTACGGTTTTATTTTATGTAACTGAATGATGAAGAAGCATGCAATGATTGGCAATTGTACTTCAATAAATAAAATCATAAAATAAATTGAGTTTGTCATTTATGGCAAAAGTAAACCAAGTCAAATTATTAACAAAATTGATAAATATAATATTGATATTTTAATATTAATGGGTATTTAAACTATATTTATTCAGCTTTTGAACGACAATGCTACAAAATTAACAACCTAATGCTAGTTTGTTGATTCAAAACTGTTTGCAAACCCAGCAAAAACAGTCCATAAGGTAGATAACAGTGTCATCATAGGCATCAGAAAAAAATATGTTATCAATAAAACATACACACAGATAGGGAACTTCTACACAATATTTGACACTCATTATTACCAACTTACCTCCAGAAATCTTCCACCGTATCGAATGTGGTTAGTTCAATTAGATTCTCCTCCCATGTCTTGTTTCTGTCGTTGTCGTAAAACCAAAGACTCCAAGTGTTTTGAAGAGGGTGCTTGATCAGGAACTCCGGCGGGACCTCAGCATTAGTAGTGCCTTTGGTCTCTGTCGTCGCAGACCCCTTGAACACACAAGCCGACATAATTTATACCCTGATCCTAACCTAAAAAATACCTTATCAGAAAACCTGATATATATTAAAAATATTTATTTTTGAGTATAATTTAGCTTGTATAACCACTGTTTGGTTATGTAAAACTAGGATACTGGATAATAACACAGCAAACGTGAAACAAATGCAATAGTGAAAGTTAGTGCAGCCACATCACCATATCTCGTGAAAAGTAAAGGAAGTACGATATATATAACGTTTATTACAGGTAGACTGTGCAATTTACACCACAATTAAGTATAACTACCCACCTCTACTTCTTCAGTATTATTTCCAGCCATGTCACAACTCACAAGAATCTCACGATGCAATTTTTTTTTACAAAAAAGAAAGACAGACGGATGCAATGTTGCAAGCCTGTAGACCTATGTTTTTTTTTAATTAGATTTTAAACTATACGACAAAAATAGGTATTACAGGCCAGTAACATTGCTGATGTTCCCATGGCCAATTATATTAATAAGAAAGTAGATCTCGTGGTAAATGTTCTAAAATAATCGAAATATTGATCATCCAACTCCAGCTGATGGAGTCATATACACATTCCGTAAATTTAAGTATGGCAATCAGAAAAAATAAACGTCATTCGTATCTTTTTATAGTCTGTGCTGTGCGGCATTCGCGGTTCACTTGCTTGTCGCGTACCTACACACCGGCTGGGCACAACGAACGCCAGCTCATGAGCTCAAAGAATGGGTATGCTTTAAGGTAGGGACAAACTGAACCCACGTACGCAACGTATGCAACGCGTTATTAAATCTAAACGGTTGAATTTGTATGCCTAGAAACACACTTATCATACGCAATACTGTTACTGAACACCGCGAGTACACCGCTCCCGCCCCGCTGCCGCACTGCTGTTTTTGAGGGTCGGTCTCGTGTGTCGGTCCATTTGATTATACGCATAAAATCCTGCCCTGCCGCTCGCTCCCGCGCCGCCGCCGCCACGCTGCACGCAAGATTCGAGGTAGCGGCCTAAGAGATTCCGCTTCATGACACCGGCGGTTTAAAGATAAAGTCATGGATAAAGTAGAATGAGACCCGAGACCGCTAGATGGATATTTATTTCATTGGCAACAGTAGCGAAATATCAAAATAAATTCATGGCACAATGACCCAGAAGCCATGACAAAATATTATTTAAAAAATTAGATCCTTCAAATCAATTTGCCATTTCCTTCAATAAACTTCAATTTCATGAGAGTCAGAGCGGCGGCTATTCGTTCTTTTACTACTTTTGGATTTGCCGGTCCCGTCCAACTTGATATTCTCAATAAACAGTGCAATTAACATTGAACAGTTGAAAATGTCTGTCCAAACGCTACTCTTAGACTTCTCAGTCGACCCCGCCCGATTGGGAGACGAAAGCGGGCAAAAAACAGTATTCGGACAACTGGAAACCGTGTTGAAAGATTACATACCGAATCTTATTTTAGCTACTGAGTTGAAGCTGGAAGGTGGTTCGCTGAAGCTGTTGACTGGCAAGAAGGGCACTACGGTGTCCGTCAGATTGTTCGACCGTGGTCTTGTCACTGTAAACATTGAATATTACAAGGAAGAGAACGAGGAACCATTGATTAACCTCAAGGTAAGCGCGTCGTGTGAAGTTAGATTTGCGAAATATATGATAGTATAGCACTATATCGAACCAAGTATTCATAAATTACAGCACTTGTCTACCTCTTTCAATTACGTACGACGCTCTGCGATCTTTGATCCTAATTTCAAATAGGGTTGTCTTGGCTTCCAGTATCGATTTACTTTTGTTTACTTGCTATTTATGTCCTCTTCCTGAAATTATCATTATAGGTTCAATACTATGACTCCCAGCTATAATTTGTTTAGCAGATAATACACACAAAGATAAGGATACTTACTAAAAAATATTTCTAACCAAATTTATGTGATGAACATATTAAATCATTGATAAAGGATGTACAATAACTAATTTTTTGATTATTTATTGTAACAAATATTAAACCCTATGAATGCCAATAATAATGGCTAAAGATGGCATATTTATTCAGTTAAGTAGTGGAAATAAAAAATAGAAACATTTGAAAAAAAAAATTCAGTGTTTCAGAAAAAAATTTAACCATAACATATTATTAGCCTTCAAAGGGTTGCTAAAAGTAACAAGAATAATACATAAGATCATAGACATGTGAAGGTTGAGCGTAAAAATTTTATTTCTAGTGCTCTAAACTACTGGAAAGTTCGGTAAGAATGTCATTGGACTGCGAAAGGGTAAAATTATTCCCGACAATCAAACGGGGTTATAAATTTGATGTTTATCTCACTAGTTCAGGTTAGCCAGTGTGCCTGTTCTAATTATTACCCTATTTTATTTACCTTAGTTTGATGACATTACCCTTACGTAAAGTTATATTTGAATTTAGCTTTATTTTTATTGATATATTTTATGGTTCAGCTTCAAAATATATACTTATACTATTATGTTTATTTTAGGTTCTTTTTGTATTAATATAAGCACAAAGCATGTAAATATTTAATGTTTTACTCTTATTCATTCACATCAGCATTATAATTTCAATCACCATTAATTTACAGGGTGATCCAGGAAAAACTTATCTACAAAAATAGATTCTAGTATTAAAATTATTCAATCTGATTAATACGTGCATTCTAAGGGGGACTAAAAAACTACGAATTTTATCGAAATTCATCTTATGATTCCATTAAAGTGGTAACACGCAAACTCTTTTCTTGGGACATTTTTGATGCCCCAAAAAAGGAGTGTGCGTTTTAACTTGAATGTATTGTTTAAATTGTATAAGTAACAACCCTAAACCCGCTATATGAATGACCATAAATCAGTTTATTGACTTCTTACTCCGACACTCAATTGAAAGGAAACAAGCATTCAACGCATTTGCAGATTGTGCACAGCCAATATAACTTATAAGCTTCACACAATACATCATATGAATGATAATACATATTAGTTTTTTCTAACTTTTAACACACTGACACTTCATAACTAATCATATTTTTATCCTCCCACCTAAACGCCAGCCATGCAATGGCCGTTTGAAGCAGTCAATACTGCTTCAAACGGCCATTGCATGGCTATCAACTGCATAGGCAGTCCATTTTTGCCTAGTGACTGTTTGCCTACATCAACAGAACTTGCTTGACTACAACAACATAAATACTTTTTATTCTTTCTTACGTAACAGTCCAAGCAGTTTGACTGCTCAAGCAATTGCTTCTGACAGTTTCAAGCAGTCCAAATTAGACCCGCCTAAGATCTCTATGCATGTATAACCTACACTTTCTTATTAGACCCTACCAGTAGCGAACTAACGAATCTTCCAGTACCCAACAAGACGCTCAACCTAACATTTTTAGCCTAATATTTATAAAACTATGCATGTTAGACTACCTGCATTCATCTTTTAGTTTTTCCTTCTTTATGATTTATTTTTTCAATAGTCGGCGAGAATATTGGAAGGTCAACTGAAAAAATACATCAATATTATAAAATCTCAAGCGTATGCGCCGATAAAGCGATGCCTGTTCGGCAGGTATTTCCCAACCTCAGGTAAGTGAGAACCTTTTTTTGTAGCCAAGTTTTAAATAATTTTTCAAATGCTCCTTAGAACATTACATTAAATATTTATTTTAAATAATGTATACATATCCAGTATCAATCATTAAATCAAAAACTTAAGAATTCAAATAAAATAGCTCATGATATAAAAAAAATGTCTTTTGGAACTTAGTGATATAATTTCTGTAAATTCCAATATAAATATTGTACAGATGCTAGTATGCCAGTCTACCGGAACCTGTCCAAATTCAGTAATTAAATCAACTTTACTACAAAAGAAGAAGGTTCATAATATAAGACAGAGAAAATTTTTAAATTTTGAATAGGTTGACATGCTGGCTTCTGTACATTATAATTGCTATTAGTTTAAAAAACCTAAAAACACGCTTTTGGCACGCACTAAAAATTACAATCTTCGTATTCCTCTCGTCGAACCTTATTAATTGATACCCATGACATGGTAAGAATTTGGTAAGAAAATGTCATTTTGCATTATTTTCAGCAAACCCTTTCAATTTATACCTAAATCATAGGGTTGCATTTCAAATAGCCAATCCGCCACCTTGGGACGGCCGGCATGTTGGATTTAGGTCACGTGATAATTTTTTTCGTAACACATTCAGCAAACCCTTTCATTTAATACCCATATCATGGGGGTGCATTTCAAATAGCCAATCCGCCATCATGTTGGATTTAAGTCACGTGACTATTTTTTTCGTATTCCTGACAGCAAACCCTTTCATTTGATACCCATATCATGGGGGTGCATTTCAAATAGCATGTTCGCCATATTGAAATTGAGTCACGTGACTATTTTTTTCGTATTCCTGACAGCAAACCCTTTCATTTGATACCCATACCATGAGAGTGGATTTCAAACAGCCAGTCCGCCATCTTGGGAAGGCCCCCATATTGGATTTGTAATGACGTTTCTTAGCTAGTCATATATGGTCATCAGAACTCGTAGCGTGTGCAAAATTATTTAATTAAGATTCCAAAATTTTCTTACGTACATACTTAGATACAAGTGAAGCTAATAAAAGCGTGTTCAAAAAAATGAAACTGATTTTGTCTTTTATTCCAACTAATGTTTGTGCTAACTGTTTAGTGCCTTCCTCTGCCACAGCAGTAAAATACAAAACATTTAACACATATTTATACCAGTATACATTATTTCAAACCAGTTTTCAGTTAATAAAGAGTAATGGTGAATTTCACAGACGAACGCCTACTAGAGTACGACATCGACGCGGTCATATTCGACGAACAATCGCCTTTTCAAAGAGTCCAAATTGTCCATTCAAAAACTCTTGGGAACATGTTGGTGCTAGATGATTTACAAAGTAAGTTTACTGGCCGTAAAATGGTCACTTTTAGCAGAATCATAATATAAATTGCAATAAAATGTTATATTGCTTGTCACAATAAGGAATAATAATAGAATAGACCAGTTTTTTTGAGAGTGGTAAAATCATCAAATGCGTCCTCCTGCCCTGGGAAAAGACTGTAAGACTTGTACTGACTAAAATTCACGGTGTTCCTTCAATAGCCTTTTACGTTCCAGGGCCACGGTTACCTATTTAGACAGTCCCGCGACCCCGGCAAGCGTTTGGCCCTCTATTGGGGCCCCGTCAGAAGAATAGACCATTCTGTGAATTTTATCGAAATCCATTCTGCTAAAGCTTAGACTCCTCAACTTGGTGTATTTTTCTAAATATTCCTGTTGCCGTATATTTTGTAATGACAAAGCGAATATTTTTGCTCAAATACGACTAAGATAGATAAGATATTAAACCTATTTTGTTTGCTTTCAGATATCTCAGAGGCTGATCTCATTTATACTGAAACTTTAATGCAAAGGGGCAAGGAGAGCTATGAAGGGAAGGAAATCGTAATTTTAGGTAAAAACCTCTTTTTAACGCCAAATTTTAACAACCATATAAATCTTCATTTCAAGTACTTTCTGCACGCAAATTAAACACACAATAGGCTAGTCCACTGAAAAAATCGAATTAGTCCGCGTCAGTAACATTATGAAGAAATATTTGACACTTATTTTGTTACTAAAACCAAAATTGACGAAGATGACTAACGCTTTTAATATTCACATCGCAATAAGTCACGCCGCGCGCCGTGGTGTAATTTTTAGTGCATTCTGACGTCACGAGCTCAACTCCCAAGTTTTGATGCGTTTTATTTTCGTGAATATTCATTGATTCAAAATAACGTGTCTATATTTTTTTTCAATGCTCTGAAGGATTAAATAGACAACTAGCCTAATAAACACTGATAATGCTTAATGAACTAAATATTTAGGACATTTTAATACGTTTCACACGGACCTATATCTTTTTGGCTTCATTGGGTACCTATGGTTCCTAACAAGAACATTGTGGTTGCATCGGTAATGCATGCGTAAAATTGTCTTTTTAACCTTTTGCCCGCCTCGTTACGCATCGAATTGTCACTCGGACGCCCATCAATTGTGTGAAATGGCAAATTCAAATTCATTTATTTGCAAAAACACGTGTAGATAATATACATAGTAAAATGCATAATATTGGTGTTATAGGATATTCTTTGTCTCAACATGTTTGACCATGGCTGGTGTACAAATTAGTTCGAAAGAACATAACATTTCAAACAGTTTTACAAAATAATAATGATTTAATAAAACAACAATAAAAAATTAAATTAAGTAAATATCAAAAATTAAAGAAAATAAACATGCAAATTAAATAAATGGGATATATGCGTTCAGCGAAACTAAAGCGATTTGTCATTTAAAAATTCATTGACATCATAATAGGCTTTTTCTGTCAGTATATATTTTAGTGTTTTCTTAAACTGGTCTGTATTTAAATCTTTTAAACGTTTAGGGATCTTATTATAAATTGTCGGTGCCCTGCATACAACGCTTTTTTGAAGAAGCGCTGTCTTAGATGGCTGAACACGAAGTTTAGTATTATCCCGACGATTTCGTATTATAATATCCGATATTCGAGGAAACAAATGGGGGTTGTGTTTAACAAATAAGGCGATTTCCAAAATGTAAAGTGACGGTAGTGTGAGGATTTTATGTTTAATAAATAAAGGTTTGCAGCTCTCAGTACTTTGCATACCGAACATAGCACGTATGCACCGCTTTTGCATCTTAAATGCCATGTCTTTATTTGATGAGTTGCCCCAGAATATAATGCCATATCTAAGGATGGATTCAACAAGTCCATAGTAAGCCGAGAGTAGCACGTCAGTGTTTAAAGATGGAGCAAGTTGGTACAAAGCATATGCCTGACTACTGATTCTTTTGCATACTCCGTCAATATGGTCTTTCCAATTTAGTCTGCTGTCTATGATTATGCCGAGAAAACGGGCTTTAGATACTTCGTTGATCATGTGATTATCATGAATCAAATTTATATTTAATGGATTGTGTAATCTTTGTCCAAAGTGCATTATATTAGTTTTTGATAAATTGATTTTTAAATTATTATTATCAAGCCAAGAAATTATAGATGTCAGCGAATTATTTATGTCAGATTTATAGTTTTGAATGTCCTTACATGCAATTGAGACTGTACTGTCATCAGCAAATAATGTTATCGGTTGAGTTATTGCCTTTGGCAAGTCGTTGATATAGACATTAAAATACAGCGGCCCTATCACACAACCTTGGGGAACACCATATGTGACATTTTTCCTAAGGGAGCTGAATGTTTCTTCCATTTTTGTTTTAGGATTTATTTTTGTTATTACTGTTAACTGTTCTCGGTTCGTTAAAAAGGATCTGATTAAATTTAAAATATTGCCTCTTATGCCGTATGCGTCAAGCTTACTGATTAGAATATCATGATCGACATAATCAAAAGCCTGTGACATATCGCAATAGATAGCACAAACTGGAATTGTTTTATCAACGTGGCCAATAATATTTTGAATGAATTCATAAATTGCCATATTTATGGTTTTATTTTGGCGAAAGCCCTTTTGTTCATTACACAAAATTTTATTTTTTTCTAGATATGAATTGAGTTCGACGTAGAGATATTTTTCGAAAATTTTGGAAAATATTGATAATAGTGCTATAGGCCTGTAATTCATCATTAAATGTTTACTTTCCTTTTTGAATAAGGGTTTTATAACGGACAGTTTAAGTTCTTGAGGAAATATTCCAGATGATATTGACAAGTTCAGAATGTGACTCAGGTGGTGGCAAATATCGTCATTTACTGCTTTAATTACCTTTGTAGAAATGCCATCATGTCCCACACTGCTAGTATTTTTAAGATTGGATATAATTTTATTAATCTGGTAGGCTGAACTTGGTGCTAGAAACATTGATTTCGATTGGTGGTTAATTAAAGACGTAACTTTTTTTCCGGCACCCGGAAGAGGGTTGACTTTTTCAATGAAATAATCATTAAATGCATTCGCAATTTCTGTTGGATTGTTAAGGACATTGTTATCATCAATTTTTATTTGATCAATAGATTGTTTTGGAGTGTTGAGTCTTGTTTTGTTTATAATCCGCCACGCGGTTTTAGTTTTATTATGCGACGTTATTATTTTGTGATTATTTTGCGCACGTTTAGTTAAATTTATAATTTTTTTAAATAACTGACAATATTTCAAATATTTTAATTTGTTTTCTTTTGTTGGGTTTAATCTGAATTTCCAAAGCAAATCCCTTTTTTTTCGACTACAAATTTTTACACCACGTGATACCCACTTTGGTTTATGATTGACTTTTATTAAAAGTAGAGTGTATGGAAAACAAAGGTCGTAGAAAAGTTTAAAATCATCTATAAAGTGTTTATAAGCCGTATTTGGGTCATCAGTGAGGTAAACATTCGAGAACGATAAGCTCTTGATACATAATTTAAATTTTTCAATATTTTCTGTGCTATAGTCGCGTTTTTTTGTACGCCAATACGTCATTGTCACATTTTGTTTAACAGGAACTTTGATTAATTGGGCAGTATGGTCTGACAGACCTAATTCCAATATTTCATATTTACAACCCTTTTTAAAGTTATGTGCAAAATTATCGATGCACGTTTGACTGGCGAATCTGGTCGGCTCATGTATAGCCAATTTTAAATTATAATTTAACAGTATACATTCAAAATCTAATGTTACATTATTGCGTTTTAAAACATCTATGTTAAAATCACCCGTAATTATAATATTTTTACAATTAAATTTTACAATATAAGTCAGCAGTTTTTCCAGTTTATGGAAGAACGTATACAAGTTATTTTGTTTGGGTACCCTATATATGCAAACAATAATAATTTTGTAGTCAATAAGTTCAACTGCACATCCTTCTAATAAACATTCAAGACAAAATTTGCGAATTTCTGGTATGTCCCTGAATTTATGTTCCTTCCTAAGTAATATACATGTTCCTCCTCTTCTACTATTTGTTCTACCGTAAAATGAAGCCAGACTGTAATTTGGCAGGTAGAAATTTGACTCAAATCCTGCCATTATAAAGTGCTCAGTAATGCATATGACGTCTACATTCTTGTTTCTATCTGAGAGTTCTTCTAAGTACACACATAATGTGTCCGATTTGTTCATTAAACCTGCAATATTCTGATGTAGAATATACATATATTTCTCAGAGAAAAAACTGGTTGTTGGTTTCTTTTTCATTAACTTCCGGAGAGTTTAAAGTAGTGTAGGATTCAGCCTGTGTTTTACTATTATTGGGTATTTTGTCAAACTGACCAAATGACCACAAGTCTACTAGAATATTATCCAAAATGCCGTCAAAAATACGTTTAAATCCCTGTATTTTGATTTTTCCTGTTATGTTGGAGAACATGTCTAGTGATAAAACACTGTTGCTGTCAAATGAGTACCCGTAGTGATTATTCTGTAGATCAAGATAAAGCAAGCTATTGAACATCTCCACTCTAAAATTGTAAATAGGTGCTCCTGCTATATACGTCGGTAAACATATTATGTTGTTGGTGTGGGCCACCTTATGTAACGATTCTCTTATGATATTTATCATGCTTATGTAATTTCTCTCAGCTTTTATGTCATTTTCTCCCACGAAAATTATACAGTAGTCGTTATCGGTAAAGTCTTTCAATTTAATTTCTATGTTGCATAAGAGTTCCTTTAAAGTTCCATTTGGTATAAAATAATGACAGAAGTCGAAGTAGTCGGAGAAGACGTTTTCAATCAGGGATAAATGTCCTGCAGGTTTGGCGCCACTGCTTAGAATGCATAATTTATTCTTTTGTTTAGTTTTAGCGATGATATCTGCCAGCGCTGTTTTACTATGTTTATTGTTATTGGGGGTTATAGATGACTGCAACTCTTTTAAATTGTTAATTGGCTGCGTATGGGCGTCGCAGGAAGTTTGAGTCGTTTTATCATGCATGATCGTTGGGATTTGAGGATTGCTATCCGGATATGATTTTGTTTGATAATTATTTGAATTGTCGTTTGGAGAACTAGTCTCAGTTTTGTTTTGAACCAATATTTTGATTTTTGGAACCGATTTGGGTGCCGTATTTTGTGTATCAGGTGACAGGTACATTTGTTTATATTCATTAATAGTTTTATGCGATTCTTGGAGATCAGATTTAAGACGATAGTTTTCGCTGTTCAGGTTCTCTATTTCTTGTTGAGCGCACTGTAGTTGAGACGTAAGTAATTTGACTTGTTCACTTAAATCAGTGATTTCCCCACTATTGTCGTGCAAGCTATCTGGTATACTCATCATCGTAGTATCGAATATGTTTTTGTTACTGCTACTTGCCATGTTGGTAATATCATTTAGCGAACTCGTACGACAAATTTTACGAAAGGTAACGTTGTTGCTTTCTAGATCCATTATATTATACAAATATTGTCACCGTAGCGCCCTCTGTTGATATCTCCTAGTAACAGATAGTAATTCCTTGCGAGATGCTTTCGTCTTAGTTGGTATTTTTACGGTTTAAAATCTTACAAAAAGAGAAACAGTTGTTGAGGATCGAACTTGTGACACTTCGTTTCGGCCTGTTGGTAGCGCTTGGTATAGCCATTCAGCCACGATGTAATTAGTGAGAAGCGTGAAATTATAGTACCGTTTCTAATAGGTTTTGGTTTTAAATATATTAAATCCGTTACTGTGACTCATGTCTTAGGAATTTTTTTCCTTATTCGGTACACCGTGTGACGATCAATAGACACTTATTTATGTTAATTTATTTAAACCGACACAGTACTTGCACTTTTTAAAGTTTTTAATATCACAAATTGTATTGTTTTGATCACTTAAATGAGGTTTATGGTTTGTGTTATGATTTTTTGTTTTTGATAGTTTTTTGAACACTGTGGTTAATATTTATGTTTGATAACACTTTCACACATGTATTTTTACTTTACACACAGAATAACGTAAGACTCAGAGTGAATTATTGCATTTTACTATTTTATAAATAAGAAAATATACGGAGCTACTCAAATATGAATGCTAGCCAAGCAGCGCCCTCTAGCGGACGAGGACTCGACACCTCAAAATTAAATATTGAGTAGCTTACAAAATCGTTGCCAACTAATTTGGTCCCTCCTACCGCTCGTTGTTTCACACAATTTCAGTTTTACTGGAAATTTATTATTCTCTATCATTTTACCCGACTGCTTCTGAAGAGAGTTATAATGTTGTTCTCAATTCTCATCTTCTTTGCCTCGTTGTTTCCAGAGACCGTACTTCTGGATAAAACTGCCCAAATTAGGGTCTAAGTTAGTGCTGAATTTCATAGAAACCCGTTCTACGGTCTTCAAGCAAGTCATAATTCCATCCTTTATAATAGGATAGAATTTTGAACAAGTCGCATGTAGTAGATACTTTACATCCTCGATCTAATATTACATTCGCAGCAAGGTTACGTGGTTGCATAATTCTATTTTATCCGTGGTTCATGCAATATTCAGTTACTCTACACCGCCCGTCGTAAATTTATTTTAATAAGACCTACGAGTTTATGAACTTACATGTTTCTTGATAACGCGTATACCTACATTCGCAATAAAAGTCACAGAAACTTTTTTCATGGGATAATTTGAGGGGGTTCTCTTTCAAAGTAGCATATTATCTAGATTTCGACAGTTGATGATTTCGATTCATCTCAATGTTAACACATTCATTTGTTACTTGATTGTTGAACTTGTTTCTATTCAATCCTTTCCTTTTGAGGGGTGTTCGGTTTCAACAGATACTAAATTGTTGTGTTAAAAAGCGAACGCTATTGAATCCACCAGTTATACTTTGCCCCATCAGAAAACCAAGGATATTGTAGCTGTAGCAAAAGTTTAATAAGGCCCAGCGCACACCGCTGGAGGTGCGGCGGAGCGCATTTTAAGAAAACAATTTAATATAAACCTTATCTACTTTGACATACGGTCGCGCGCATTCTCTTGTTGTAGCTTGAGGGCGCTCCGAGCACCGTGTCCGAATGTATTCTTATATTGACCGTATATCAAGGTAGTTAAGGTTTATATTAAATTGTTATCTTAAAGTGCGCTTCCAGCGGTGTGCGCTGGGCCTAAGGGTTTGCCGGCGCTAATCCGGCTTTAGCTGTCTCGGTTCGGGAGCTGCATCGTCTCACTGCATCGAACTATTCCGCTTTCATTGTAAAGAGGAGACCTGTGTCTAAACCAGCCCAGTGGGTACATTATATAGGCTAATGATGTAGTAAAAGTTTTTTCTGATCGATCGTGACCACACTTATCTCACGAACGGTATTAAACTGAAGCAATTACTAGATTGACTGTACTTTTTAGGATATGGGGTGTAAATTTCCTCATATCCAATTGTAAAGACACGATCCTCCAACCGCCAACCATACTAGGAGATTTACAAGGAGCGATATAGCCGCGCAGCGAAAATCCCAACTTCCAACATCCGACTTTCGAGCAGTGGTGGTCCAGTGGTATCGGTCCCGACTTGCGAGTTGTAGGTCGTGAGTTCGAACCCCGCCAGGCGCATTGCTTCAAGTGTAATTTATTTCATCACCACTGCTCTCAAAACGGTGAAGGAAAACATCGTGAGGAAACCGGTATATCCTAGAACCAAAAATTCGAAGATATGTGACATCTACCAATCCGCACCGGGCCCGCGTGGTGGATTATGGCCCACTCCCTCTCACAGAGAGCAGGCCTGTGTCCCAGCAGTGGGAACATTATAACATCCGACTTTTGCCCTGCGGCTGCGGCGTAAAGATGCATGCGGCGGGTGATCGAAATTGACCGCGTAAATATTCTGTTTCAGGAGGTAGCCTGCCGCATGAGGTATTATTTGTACAGTGTTGTTCCGCGAAAATGAATAAGCCGCATGCATTTGTTGTCGACTGGTGTAGGTACAGTCAGCATCAAAAGTTGCTGACCACACTTAGATTTTCAAAACCGTTGTATACCGATTTTGAAAATCTGAATATTAGGTCAGCAACTTTTGATGCTGACTGTACATCGGGTGGCGATTCGATTTTTGCAAGCAATGTTACTGTTATTAAGCCATGCGACTAAATAGACCAAATAATCGACCCGTATAAATCCCCCATACTGGTGTCTCGCGGGCATCTTGTATCATAGATGTCACTGCTGAACTTCCACATATTTCATTATTTCGCTACATATTTAACCCGCATGCATGCACAACCGCTTCTAATCTAACAGGGTACTAAATCTTTCAAGGTGGCGGCGATGGTGCTCTGTTATACGAGCTTTTGAAGGAGAAACCAAAGTTCGTGTGGATGTTGGAGATTGACGAGATGGTCATGACTGCCTGTAATAAGTACCTGCGGCCCATATGCGGGGATGTTCTCGAGAGAAGAAAGGGGCCTAATTATGAAGTAACTTTTTTGACCACTTGGGGACTTCACCCATGGCGCAACGCGATTCGACCCATTCCAACTACATGTGAAAATCAACCTTGCTACTAAGAAATAATGCAGTTCGATTGACTTGACGTCGTCGTGGCGATCGTGTTTTGTTTTTCATCTACTCGTTGATAACAACGTGTTTTATGTCATATGTCGTAGTGGTAAGGTTGATTATCACTTGTAGTTGGAATCGGTCGATTCGCGTCGCATCGCGCCATGGGTAAAGTCCCTTACTGTAGTACTTCAACTACTCTTTGTGTAGCGTCGTTCCTGGTGGCCTACCATGACGTAGAGAGTAGTTCCAGTGTGAGAACGAGATGGCACTAGACAACTTGTATAGCTCTGCCTCTTTCGCACAGTGGAATCAATATCGCTTTAAGTGTCTAAACACACTATGCCGAAGTTACGCGACCGAAGTTCAGCACAATTACGCCTGCAATGCTATTTGAATTACTGACGACACACTATGCCAAAATTACATCGCGTCATAGCGTACAGCCTAACTTCGGTCGGGCGTAAGTTCAGCGGCAACTTATTCTGTGACCACACATTATACGCGACCGAATTTCGGTTCGATTACCGACGAAGATCCGGGGGCGGGGAGCAGCAGGGAGCCGCCCGCGCCGAATTTCTGCCGCGTAAGTTCGGCACTTATGGTGTGTCATATCAGCCAAATACGTCGGAACGTGAAATCAGCCGCCGAACTTCGGTCGCGTAACTTTGGCATAGTGTGTTTAGACACTAAGAAGTCATGGTAGGCCACCTGAAAATACGTTTTGAACAATTCAGTGCAACGGCTGTACCAGTTCATTAGTACTATTCTAGTCTTCAATGGATTTTCAAGTTTATACTCTACGCATAAAGTTGAAAATCTGTTGGGGACAGACTGCGGTTTCAACGCTGCGGCATTTAGAGAATAACACTGCAGATTCATTGTCGGCCTCTTCACCTTACAGCCGTTTGCACAATGTATGATTGGTTAACCGGTCAGGGTGAGGCTGAATATGTAATTTTCTTAGATATTCTGTCGACTGATGATTCTCGTACGTATTGCATAGGTATGGTCAATGTAGGACTACAGCGTTTATGTGAATTTCCGCACGCAGAGAAATGTCTGGCTACCTATACGAGAACTTCTGGTTGAAACCGTGACAGCAAGACTCACTAGTTGACTTTACAACATTTCTAGTAATAAATACTAAGTAAGTAGTAGAGCAGTGGTGGCCCAATGGTATCGGCCGCGACTTACGAGTTGTAGGTCGTGGGTTCGAACCCAGCCAGGCGCATTACTTTGTGTAATTTATTTCATCACCACTGCTCTCAAAACGGTGAAGGAAAACATTGTGAGGAAACCGGCATGTCCTAGAACCAAAAATTCGAAGACATGTGGCATCCACCAACCCGCATAGGGCCCGCGTGGTGGATTATGGCCCATTCCCTCTCTCAGAGAGGAGGCCTGTGTCCCAGCAGTGGGAACATTTATAGGCTGATGATGAAGTAGTAGAGATAACAAGGACTTAGTATTTACTACTAGAAATGTTTTAAATTCAACTAGTGAGTCTAGCTGTCACGGTTGCAACCAGAAGTTTTCGTATACATTTCTCTGCGTGCGTGACAAACGCTTTGACAATCGGTGAAGCACTGTAACTGACTTATAATGTATTGTTTGTACGAGTAGTCTATATCAGTACTTGAGTAATAGAGTAGTTTTTGAATTACAAAAAAAAATACAAATTAGATTGTCCTGATTTTCCGGGCAACATACACGGCAAATTCTAAAATTAGAACTCCAGAAACGGAATGCTAGATATAAAAATAAGATTGCATGGCATGTTGGAATCAGTACCTAACTACCTATTACATAATTATAATTAATCAGGGACATTAAAACTGGGTGTAATCATCCTTTCACGGTATGCCCCAAGTTGGCAACATTTTAACATCCACACATTCACAAAAATATGTTATAAACTATCGCTCAACTTTTAAATAATATATTGTTTTACATAAAATAGTAAAATCTAGCTACTTACGTTTTAAAGCAAGGTAAATTGCCATTTTGAAAATTTTACGCGACAAATATCGGTTTAGCATACCTGACTACTCTGAGAAGAAACAGCTGAAAAAAAACTGAGGTCAGACTCTTTTAAAGTCCAGATATAATTTTGCTCCTCAGTATGCCGATTTATTGTTTGAGATAGACTTCTGAAGAACGAACCACAAAGTTTTGAAAGAAGAAAAATTCTTGGAGTGGATCTGACCAGTCCAAGAATTTTTCTGTCATCTTGTACCTCGACCCACAAACGAGGAAGAAATATAATTCCAGTTCTCATAAAGAGTACACGGCGCCTATATGAATACCTGAATATTATTTCCACACTGTGTACTAGTATAATTTACATAATAAATACGTAAACTATCTACATGAAATGTGATTGCACTGTTTCAATTTGAACTTTCGGTGCTGAACGGAAGGTTAAAATTTCTACTGCCTAATGTGTGAAAACGGGCATATTATAAGTTCACCTAGTTACTATATCAAGATCGTGATTCATTACAGTCTTGCATGCGATGGGCCAAATAACTGTCACTGGCTAAAGCTAGACAATTTTGTAAATATACTCCACTATTTTTAGCGGGGAGTGTCAACTTGTGTATTTAGATAGTGCATGTGAACTGCATTTCATGTTAACCAGATTTTAAATACTCCAGATTGATCAATAACTCATTATATTCAGAGTACTATTTTACAAAAGTTGGGGATCACGAAATAATAATTTTTCTATTTCCTTTTACGAATGTCAATCTTGCACTGATAAGACAGATCCACTCAAATCTATGTGGCTTTTTTCTTCAGAATTCCATTTTAAACAATAAATTGGCATGTGAAAAAAATAATAAGCATAACACTTTTTAGTCGTCTTACAACGGCAGCCCATTTCATGTATCTTACCGGCCAAACCCGATTTCAGGACAAACTAGTTTGGCCTAGGCTACTTCTGGGTGGTTTAAAAAAAAATAACCACCAGAGGATGGCGGAGTCTTTCAGACCCCGCCATCCTCTTCTAACCTAAATTGTCCGAGTCGGGGTGCCAGCAAGTCCCGACCTCGCGAGAACTAGTTTAGCCGGTAACATATCCAATGATTAGTAAACGTTCATAATAAAAAAATAAGTATTTATGAGATTTGAATAAAATAAAAATATTATTCATTATTACGACGCAAGGCGCAGTTAGAAACACCCTTGTCTCAAAAAAAATGGAATGATCTACTGGACTCGTGCGCTAGGTAGGTATACTCCAGTTTGATACGTAAACATTTTTAACAGGTGTTTCATATTTCTACTGTACCTACCTATTTATTAATGATAAAAAATATTGAGGATAAAAAAAAATCGCGCCCAGAGGTATTTTTTTTGTCGGATACATTGAGTGGACCACTTTTGTAAGACGACTAAAAAGTCACTGTGTAGGTATATGGACATAAAAACAAGACAGATCTCCAAGTTTGTTTCACCTATTAATTCTCTGAGTAGTCAGGTAATCTGATTATATACTTACTCTTAACCATTCTGCTTTCCAGGTAATTGTTGAAGATTGCATGCTAACAGTGAACAAGTTCATAGCTGAAGGCAAGAAGGTCGACTACATATTCGGAGACCTGACGGACATTCCCATCTCAGAGTCGGCGTGCGGGGAACTATGGGAGTTCATGATCACCATCCTCAACGCTTCTTTCAAGATTCTCAAGCCTACCGGGAAGTTTATGACTCATGTATGTATTATATTTCTGGTCTCCTGAATGGAGTTCTAGATTCCTTTTAGGCATCCACAGAAAAGTCTGGTTAAGCAGGTCACAACCTCCTCTAGGTTGACCTGCGAGATGCCACTCACAAAAAAAACCTGGTTTTCTAAATGTAAAGATTTGCTATTCCCTAAACCCTGTGTTAGGATGTACTAACTTAGGACCAGATTTCTATGTGCAAGTGAAGAATAGGATAACGGTTTATGGCTCTATGCACATAACGGTTTTTATTATAGGCGAGTTTTTTTGCTTTGATAAACATGGCGGTTGCGTTTGCCAGCGGATTCGCCCGGTCTCCCCCTCCCCCCTCCCTAATTGCCTATATCACTCGGGACCAAAGCAGCTTTCAACTGGTTGAAGAATTTTAGAAATCGGTCCAGTAGTTTCGGAGCTTATTCAATACAAATAATCATATCTTTCAGTGCCTTTATCAAGAATAGTAATATGATACAAAAAAATATAGATTTCCTAAAATCGCAGCCTCATTTAGACGATGCAAGAACTCGCACGCGATAGGTATGCGTTACATTGCGGACTTTATAGGTACATTAGGTACAACGAATTCAGTTGATCAAACAATGTAGTGAAACTCGCATGCGAGTTCTTGCTCCGTCTATAATTACCTGTAGAGATCTGTTAATTGGTCGAAATTAATTACAACGAAAGAAAAGGTACATCAAACATCACCACCTAACATTCTTTGCATTTGTATTCCAGGGCAACGGCGCCACTTCCCCTGAATCTCTGGAGCTCTACGAACAAGAGTTGGCCAAGTTGAAACCGCCGGTTAAGTACACGAAGAGCAAAGCCTTCGTCCCGTCCTTCCTTGAGGACTGGTATTTCTACCATATAGGCTTTGAGACCACCGACAATGGGGATGCTTAACACTACACCAAAGATAACACAGTATTCACGTTTTTACTAAGTCATATTAATGCCATATTCTTAGGTATAAACGCCACACATAATAAGTATAAAATTGTATCTGGACTAGGGCACATTTGTGCCCGCAAAAGGACCAAAGATGCTCTGTCAACTAACTCGAATAAAATAAATAAAGTTCTTAAATATCTCTGTAAAACAAATGTCGCCATTTGTGCCCCAATCGAGATACAGCGGACGATTTTTATGGAAAAAATTGTCCGAATCGACCACTTTGATAAGAAGTTATTTTGTATTATTAAAACTAATGTTTTCCTAAGTTTTAGATGTGATATACGTTTTAGCAGCTCCGTAGTGGGTAAGTCGGGCGGAGTTGGCACGCCATACGGTATTGAGGTAGCTTTAGCTTGTACGGTAGGTTGTAAGAAATGTAGTCACACTACAGATTTTTCCGTATTATTAGTATTAGTTGGAAGTTTACTGTTATTTGTATTGATACATGCTTGTTCCTTTATTTGTTTTATGGATAATAAAAGTATTTTAACAAACCTTTTTTTTTATTTGTTTATTAATGTCCTTTGATTGGTAATAAATACAGCAATACCATAATTATTGGAAACGCCTTGTCTATATAGATTTCTATACAAGTAAGGAAATCCTACAGGTTGAAACTGCACAGCGCTGCCACTTGGGCGATTACATAGGTGCTTGAAAAGTCAACGTTGAGGAAACACGCGGGTGTGTCCGACCCGCTATCTAGATTCAATAAACGGATATTATTATATTCGTTTTCATATATTTTATTTATTTTTTTGTTAGAAAGTTCCCCTTACTAGGAGAACCTCTCCTGAAACTTGGATGCGTTTATTAATGTAAAAACTCAAATACACAAACACCCAGACCCGGAACAACTACTTGTAGGTTATACAAATATTTTTCCGTGCGGGAATCGAACCCGCGACACGCTGCACAACAGGCGAACGCTCAACCAATATAACTACATGTATACACCGTGACTTTTTAGTCGTCTTACAAAAGCCGTCCACTTAATGTATCCGACCTAAAATACCTCTAGGCATGTTTAATTTTTTTTAAATCGTTAATAATAATTTTTATTTTTAATAAATAGGTACATTAGAAATATGAAACACCCTGTTAAAATGTTTACGTATCAATCTGTAGAGTATACCTACCCAACGCAATAGTCGGGTAGATCATTCCATTTCCATTTTCTATGAGACAAGGGCGTTTCTAACTACGCCTTGTGTCATAATAACCAATTAAAGTTTTATTATTAAATTTTTCAAATCTCTTAAATACATATTTTTTTTATTATAAACGTGTTCTAGTCATTGTATACGTGAACTGGGCTGCTTTTGTAAGACGACTAAAAAGTCACGGTGTATAGTTTTAAAATTGAGGTAGCACTGCGTAAATAAAATAATCCGGTCTCCGCGTCGGGTACTCTAAAGCGTTAAATTCATAGTTTTCTATCTAGATCTTGGAATGAATTTGTCGATATTGAACTTTAATCAAACGATAAAGGGTATATTAGTCAAACAGCGAAGTTAATTAAAAACAAAAATAATTCATTATTTATAACTTTATAAAGAACATTTACAAAAAATTACATATTTTACCTTAGATACTTAAATGTTTAAGCCTGTTTCTATATATTTTGTGATCACAGTACAATTAGCTTATATGGAAATGGCGCGAAATAAAATAACTTGAAAAAATACATTAATTATTTAAGATTCTCAACAAATATAAGATCTGTATATTGTTCTTTGAGGCTTAATTAGCTGACTGTAACTTGCAACAGAAAGAGTAATTTTATTGTCAAAGTTAACTGAAAGCTACATATTTCAGACTAATTGCGCAGTTCATTCCATTTCATGGCCGTTTGTAAATATCCAAGTTACGGTGACTTGTAAGGCAACTACAGTGCTTCAGGCTATCGTGGATCTAAACTACGCACGTGCACAAATAGTAGAGTTCTCGAACATCGAATGCAATGAAGCACAATATTGCGGGCATGCGTACACGCGCTGATATGACGCGTCCATAGCCGTTCGAAGCTCGTAGTGTGCAGTTATTTCATGTGCACAACCCATGGAAGGTAGATTGATTTAAACTACTTATATTAATCTAGTCTAATTTATCTCTAACAGAATATGCACCAGTTAAGAAAAATAGAATATCGGAAGGATAGGTATTGTAATATTAACTATAAGAGAACAACGTTAAATTAATGTTATCCTACTCATGAAACAAGGTGTCATTGGATGACATCATTATTTGCTAAGTTCCAACCAGGAAATACGCCTAATGTGTCACAATCATTCCAGCTATTTTGTACTTTTTAGTGTGTTTGGAATCAATAAAAATATTTTGGAAAACTTACATTGTACTTAAACTAGCATAAACTGCGCAAAACGTCTAACAAATATGCCTTAGGGCCAGTTCACATTGAGACGCGACGATAATGGAAACCGATGACCACGATACTGGTCACTGATGATATGTGAAATGTGTACCTTTTCGTGTAGTAAGATTTTTCATAGCTTTATTGAAATGTTCGCGCAGCGTCGCATCTCAGTGTGAATTGACCCTTTTTAGATCTCATTTCAGAATCGTGCACGATAGTAATACGTAACGTAACAAATAATATCTGTACAACGACGTTTGGTTACTCCGCTTGTCGTAATCTTGCCAGCCTCTGCGTGAGTTCGTCTTGTTCCTGAGATACGACGGTGGCAGTGCCCACTGAAGTGCTTGGAATGCCTGACGGTAGCTCCATGTTGAGTTCCAAGCTGAAAAGAATAGATGAAAGTTAGGTCAAGTTGATGAAGGCGAGTCAAAGTGTTAGTCACATTTCCACTTTAGATTATAGAGTTTTGGGTACAGGGTTTTTGTAAAACAGTTATAAAATTAATCGTCAACAATTTAAAAACAGGAAGATGAGTTTTCCAATTACTGGAACTTAGTGTCGAATGATTGTGGTCTGCGAACCAGTGTTGAGTGGGAACTTTTCAAGCTGATAGTATCCAAAAGTGGTAAAGCAACTGCTAGATCAACTATAGCCATATTGTCTGTTTCCCGACAGCTTCAACGTTGGGGCTGTTAAGAGTGGACAGGTTACTTCATCATTACTAGCAAGCCTATGCTTAGATAAAAAAATACATACCCAGCTTCATCCGCAACTTGTTGCAACAAATTATCGACATCTCCTTGAGGCACTGTGGTGGTGGTGGTCTGTGACATTGCATTCTCCATGTACGAGGACTGTACATCCAGGTCTTCGAACTGACTCTCAAACTTGTCCATGAGTGTGGATATCTTCTCCAGGTTCATTGATTTCATTGCTGCGTCCATCGCCTTCACTACACCCGCCATGGAATTTGTGACCTGAAATCATTTTAAATTATATTAGCTATGAATAATGCTAAGGAGATAAGAGGTGAAGAGAAGACATGACACATTAGCAAGAGTTGTACATGACAACAATGTTGGGCAGTGGCTGAGCGACTGGTTACTGCAATGCGTGTTGTGGGTTTGATTTCCACATTGAACAAATATTTTAAACATGCCGTTGTTTCGGGTACCCGTAATTGTGTAAGTAAAAACATTTTTTAAATATCAGGCAGACCAAGAAGGAGATGGCAGGACAAACTGGATACCTATTTCTTGTGAATTGGAAGGAAATAGCGCAGAGACCCTTTGAAGGAATGGAAACAGTTACATTTTAAATCATATGTTTTTATGATAACTATGTATCAGATAAGTGATGACAATGAATCATATCACTAATTACATATTATGCTTTTTTTGACAAGCTTCATCCTGGTCACAACATACACTTCTTAGAGAGAATTAGTAAACCTTGAACAACTTTATTACAGATTTTCTCATATTATATTGTCCCTTTTTTGGGGTGTAAAAATGAGTCCTCCTTCCATCTTGAGTGGAGAGGAACTGTGAGACTTACTGACTAAAAACAAACATTGTTCCTTCACATGTACTTTGCGTTCCATCACTGCAGCACCCTTTTAGGAAAGTACTGTACCATACCCTAGCAGGCATTGGGCCCTTTACTCTTGTGGCAGTAACTTAGTGCTGTATAGGTGAATGTTATTTGTTTTGTGTATTATGTTCTATCCGACTATTATAAACCTTTTAAGCACCGGGCTAAATATCAATTGCCGTGCCCCTAGCGCCAGGCTATGAATCGGTGAAACACAAGTTCCTCTCTTTCTGCTCCTCTTAAGCTCCGTTTTGTAAAATATTATGGTGTACTATAAAAATATACTATCTGTCTATCTACATTAACAGAGAGTTAAAGAATAGATGCAAAAAAAGGAACAAAACAACAAAAATCGTGAATATTCTCTGTCGGATATATAGTATTATCCGACTCTGGTGTAATGGGCCCGAAAATATTTGTCGGATATATACAACGTTGTATAATTTATTTCAACATTACTTTGTGTAATTTATTTCAACACAACTGCTCTCAAAACGGTGAAGGAAAACATTGTTAGGAAACTGGCATGTCCTAGAACCAAAAATTCGAAGACATCTACCAATCCGCACTGGGCTTGCGTGGTAGATTACGGCCCACTCCCTCTCACAGAGAGGAGGCCTGTGTCCCAGCAGTGGGAACATTTATAGGCTGATGATGATGATGATACGACGTTGGTGGTTAAAAGGTTAATAAACAGTTTATAACCTGGATTAATACATAAAATACTTTTTATACTGGTTTTATGTTCTAGTGGGATGGTATTTGAGTTGTTGGGGGTAAATCTGCTTGCTAGTTGTACATTAGTAAATAAATAATTAGTGCCTGAAAATGATTAAGGTTTCTGGAACTCACCTTCCTGGTTGTAAGTGCTGTCTGCACTCTACTTGAAACTGCATCAACTCGTGCCGACATCCTAAGATAATTGAGGCCTTGATTCTTCTGTCTTATGGCATTTTCTGCATGTATTCTTGCTCCTTCTAAGTTACCTTTCTGTATTGCCTTCTTAGCTTTTTCCTTCTCCATCTTTTCTTCTTTTTCACATTTTTTTGAGTTTCTCTCTAACTCTTTTACAGCAAATTTTAAATTAAATAGGTGTTCTGGTAAAAGTGAGTTAAGGGTTCATTTTAAAAAAGGGTTTGAATATTAATATACAAAAATCTATTACGGATAAAGGGTAACAATTAAAACTTTAAATCTAAAATGTTCTTATTAGAAATACTTTTTTTATTATGATTCAATTTTATGAATGGCTAGAGTGATGAATATGTTCTATTATTCTATTTGTGACTCATATTCTTAATAGGACCTGTTTTATGTTTGTGAAATCAAAAGTTAACAAAACATAAGGTTTTCAAGGTTTGAAGTCGTAAGCTTAAGCTAAGAGTGGTAAATCGATCGCAAAATAAACCAAAGAACAACAAAAGTCTTCAAATCTCACATTATTTACAAGGCCAGTGACAAATTGGGAAATACCTAACAAATTATGTTTATCCATAGCTGATTTTATTACAGTAATCTTGAAAGAAATTGCTATAAATTTCACGGATTATTTTTAATCCTGTGGAGCTGAAAATCCTAAATAGAGTGTCAAAATAGAGATGGCGTCTAGATAGAGATGGCGCTGCCGTCACGTGCAGTTCGGCTCCGTATTTAAAAATGTATAATAAATAGTTAAATGCTATATTTCGTTAATTTAATATGTCTAAATAAGACAACTAGAAGCAGTGCATAAGTGAAAGTGAAGTCAACAGATAATTACGTCTAAATAGTGAAATTTAACAAGAAAAATAAAAAATGCTATGCTAGCATTTTATGCATAAACGCTAATAAGTGATTATAAACAGTAAACAGTTATATAAACAAACAATCAGCTATAACAGTGATCAAATTACATCAAAACATTGTCTAAATTACAAAACAAAGTGAACTTTTCTGTGATTTTAGCAAAATTAATAGTGGAAAGCATTATGTATTTTAAATTAGTGCGCGCGCAGGTCAACATTTTTTAAAAAAACTTTTTTTGAATAACAAGCGTCATAACGAACTTTTAGCTCTCTGAAGCCTATACAGAGGACCTAATTCAAGTAAAGAATTATTAGTCGCCGTGGCGCTTCAACAAGTTTTGGACATTGCAGTCTCAGTGTCGTGAGTTCGCTACTGCCAAACTGAAATACTTTTTGTGAATTATTATTTTTGTTTTAATATTTTTTTTTGTCCAACTATTTTGTTTTTTTGTTAATTTAACGAGTGGGTATTCGTGTAAATACCTTGTTCGTCAATTTCAAGTGAAATATTGACGATAGATAACTGAAATAAGAACCAAAAGTGATTATTACACAAATAACAGATTTTGAACATGACTACGAACTATCGCCATGTTAAAATACAAACTAGTATGTAGTATCACATCATAATAGGAATTTGATGTTTAACATAAATATTTTGAGTTTATACACATGAAGAAGAGTTAGTGTATTTTGTGCTTATCATTGCGAACAGAGCCATCTGTTGTAAAAATCTGTAACTATCTCATAACAACTGTTTCATTATGGAAAAAATGTCATCCAAAACAAAAACGAAACTAAGCAACAGTTGGCGAAAGATGTCAGCACTTGGTAGTGATATATCGAACATAACATTAAGAAAAAAACAAGCTACCACTTCAAATAAAACCCAGTTCGAAGACTCGCCCCCCACATCTCAAGATACGTCTCAGATACTTAATTCGCATATTTTATTTACTGACTGCGAAACATCGGATGATTCATTTTCCACACCTATGAAAAAGAATAATACAGATGTCACAATAGTCAATACCTCAGCTAGTCTCCTTGATATGAGCAACGATGATACCTATGACGGAGAACAATTATCCAATCTGAAAGAACAAGTAGAGAAGTTAACTCTTCAATTATGCTGTGCAAATGAAAAAATTCGCTTTCTCACAACTGAAATCGACAATCTTAAACAGTCAAATGAAAACTTACTCTTAAAAAATACTCAATTGATAAATATCGAGGATAGTCCAACAAAGAGAAGAAAAAAAAAGTCTACTCCCAAAGCTGAAGAATCACATAAAAATAAACAAGAACAAACAGATCAATTAGGAAAAAAAGATGAAAAAAAGGTAAACAATAGGAGCACTCAAACATCTGAACGGTTCATGTCTCCAAAATCAATAACAAAGAAAAATCATAAGGTGAACCCAATATCAAATATTTCAACAATTAAAGAAAAACACCAGGAAAAGCCCGGTAAGATTTGCATTATTAGTGAGAATAAACATAATAAAATACGCACAATTGCACAAAATAAGTTTCAAAGGTCAGAATTATGTCACTACTTAATGCCACACTCTGGAATTAAAAATATAGTACTTACTTTGGAACCAAAAATCAAGAACTTTACAATGGATGACTATTGTATCATCATAATTGGAGAAACGGATTTCAAAATCACAAAGGAATATGCAGATTTGATTTCGAATATAAGAAACGTGTTAGAAAGAATTCAGCACACAAATATAATACTTTGCATGCCTACTTACAAAAAATGTATAAATAATGTTGCAATGTATAACTGGAGAGTAGAAAATTTTATAAGTCTACTATATCAGGACATAGTAGCCCACAAACATGCCTATTTTCTCGACTCTAACAAGAATCTTGCATGGGACCACTCAATGTACAGACCAAACAAGGGAACAGTAAATAACTATGGTTTCCAAAAAATTTTCGAGGATATTGCAGAGCTCATAACATACATAACTGAAAATAGAGCTAGAAATAAAAAGTATAAGAAAACAGATAATTCAACAAACCAACAAACAGAGGAGCAGTTTTTTCTATTATAATAATCTCACAATAATTCATCAAAACATCGCTGGTGTGCTGAATAAAAGTAGTGAGCTTACTGTTTGTATAGAAGAAATGTCGGAGAAAAATACGGAGATCGATGTCATCTGTTTATCGGAACACTTTATGATGGCCGGTCATGAGCAGCTGTTGTTTATTCCCAACTACACCTTGGCGGCATGTTACGCCAGGAAAGATAGCAAGAGAGGTGGGACATGCATTCTAGTGAAGAAAGGACACCAGTATAAAGAAATTCTAGATATAGCAAAATTATCGATTAATGGAATATTTGAATGTTGTGCCATTGATTTATTTAATTGTAAAACTATAATTGTCTGTATTTATAGAGTACCAAAGACTGATAATTTAAATGTTTTTTTTGAACAATTTGAAAAATTACTACATAATTTAAATAAAAAAAATGTAAGAAATGTCGTAATAGCTGGTGACTTCAATATTAACTCTCTTAAGCGCAATAACACTTTTCGGGAATTGGAATGCATGCTTTTAAGCTTTAATTTAAAATTAGAATTAAATCAGCCCACACGACTTATAAGCGGAACGTGTATAGATAACTTTGCACATAATCTAAAACAGAAATGCAAATCTGAAGTGATCGACTTTAGCTTATCAGACCACACTGCTCAAGTACTTAAATTACCTATAAATAAAACATTTTTATTAAAACAATGGAAAATAAAAAGACGCGATTTTAGTAAAGAAAATATGCAGAAATTTAAAAACCATATACAAAGTGTTTCCTTTTCTGAAATTTACAATACTGAAAATCCAAATACAGCCTACAATGCGTTCCTTGAGACATTCCTACTTTTATATAATTTATGCTTTCCATACAAAGAAATTACCATTAGAAACAAAATAAAACCAACGTGGATATCACACGGAATTAAAATATGCAGTAAAAAAAAGAGACAGCTTATGTGGAATTATAGACTAAATAGAAACAATCAAAATAAAATACAATTTAAATCTTATGCCAAACGCTATAAACATATTATTAAATTAACACAGCGAGCTCAAAATATACATAATATAAAAACAGCACCTAATAAATCAAAAGCCACGTGGGCAATAATAAACAGAACAAAAATGAACAAACCCAAAGACAATATTTCTTCCATAAAAATAGGTGACAAATCAATAACTCATCCCCAAGAGATAGCAAACGCTTTTAACAACTTCTTCATAGATAAAATAAAGCCTTTAACGGATTCAGGCCAGAAAGTAACTTCAAATATTGATAAATCGGGACAATCTATGTTTATCGCACCAAGTACACCATACGATATTCTTCAAATAATTAGATCTTTGAAAAACACTGCAAGTGTCGGCTTTGATGGAATATCAACTAAAATTATAAAATTTGTAGCTTATTATGTTTGTGATCACCTAAGCCATATTGTAAACATTTGTATTAGTTCAGGATTATACCCAGATAATCTAAAAACTACAATCATAAAACCTCTATTTAAAAAGGACAACAAAGAAAGCATGAGCTCATATAGACCCATAGCCCTCATTCCCGTATTATCGAAGATCTTTGAAAAATATGTATATTTACAAATATATAATTACTTAGAAAAACTAAAGATTCTTACGGATGATCAAAAAGGTTTTCGCAGAAATAAAACAATTAATATGGCTATTTTTGATTTCATAAATAATGTTATGGCTAACGTAGACAAAAGGAGGCCGGTCTGTGCAGTTTACTGCGACATGACCCAGGCCTTCGACTACGTTAATCATGATATTCTCCTTAGTAAACTGGACGCGTATGGTATTAGAGGAAATATACAACAACTCATAAAATCATATTTAGAAAACCGAAAACAATATACCGAACTAACAAAAATAAATATCTCAACTAAAAAAGAAGAAATATACACATCTGAAGAACGAATAGTTAAATATGGAGTCCCACAGGGGAGTGTATTGGGTCCCTTATTATTTATTATTTATATAAATGATTTACCTAGAATAACAAATTACCCAATATCACTTTTTGCTGACGATAGTACTGTCACCATAAACTCTATCAATAAACACAGTTATGAAAGTGAAATTAATCAAACGATAAATTCTATAATCAAATGGTTATCCAACAATAATTTAAAAATCAATTTAGATAAAACAAAAATTATGTTCTTCAGTCAACGTTTACCGCCACTCAATCTCAAGATTAATTTTCAAGGAACAGTTATAAAAGAAGTAGACTCCGCTAAGTTTCTTGGTGTTATAATAGATAAAAATTTAAATTGGAAAGAACACACTGAGCATCTGAATAAAAGGATTAATTCTTCCGCATACGCACTTTATAAACTTGCACCTATTGTAAACAATAATGCACTTTTAACTGCCTATCACGGTATAGTCGAATCCATATTAAGATTTGGCATAATATTCTGGGGAAACTCTACCAATAAGGAAATGATATTTAAATCCCAAAAAAGGTGCATTAGGGCTATGTTTGGCCTAAAAGTTACAGACAGCTGCAAACCATATTTTATTAAACACAATATTTTAAATTTACCGTCTTTATTTATTTATGAAGTTGCTAATTTTGTTCAAACGAATCCTACACTATTTAAAAAATTGTCAGAAGTAACAATTCGCAGTCGTCGAGACAATAACAGATTGGAAATAATTAGACCAAGTACTGCACTGATGCATAAAAGTATATTTTACTTGGCACCTATAATTTATAATAAGATCCCCAAAAATATTAAGCAATTACCAAGTAGATTGTTCAAAATACAGCTTAAAAAATTTCTTGTAAGTAAATGCTATTACAGCCTAACTGATTTTTTAAATGATTAAACAACAATTGTGACGGAAATGAAATTGCGACATTTCAAAATTTTAATTATTCTACATTGTAACTTTTATTTTTTAATATTACATGCCTACTGCTAAAAACTAGCCTAAACTATAAATTTTTGTATGCCATACCTAAATGGCAAAACATGTAGCTACATTTATTTTATTTTAAGACCTGTATCACTGTATACGCTCACTCATGTTTTACAAAATAAATATATCTTTATCTTTATCTTTATCTTTAAAAACTTCGAATTTAAAAAAGGATACTTTCCATAGCGGATGACGACATTTCGTTCCCCAGTTTGACGGATTTTAAAAACTTTTAACACAAAAACAATAGGCTCGAGGACCTATCAAATTAGCACTAGGCAAGGCACAGCCTTTCAAATCAAATAATGATTAAGAAGTTGCAAGCTAAAGCTGCAAAGAATTATTTAAGTAGATGATGACCTCAGATGACTCACAATCAGACGTCAAAACAATTTTGGCTTATCTTGTTTTTTTTATGTTTTTCGCATGGCTTCGAGGCTTTTAAGCCAATTGCTTATCTTGCATAGATATAAATTAGGTATATAATTTAGATCGTGCTTTTCAAGATTTTTGCCACACAAAAATGAATCTTAATTCTCATGATTTAGATTTCCTTTTTGTCTAGCAATACTAAAGAGAGAAATGAGAGGTTAACTTTGAAGGTCGCTATCTCTTTTCCACAATTGCCAGGAGATAAGCTTTGGTAGAAATGGTAGAAAATTTTATAGTTTGGGGCTTACTTAATTTATTTGTAATTTATGTTATTTTTAAGCTACAAGTATATTAAATCTATTAAGTTTGTGAGATTGCTTAAAAATGTATTTTACATAGAAAATAGTAATCATTATTTTTTTGTAAAGTTATATTTATTGTATAACTATGTAGTAGTAATTACGTAATTATTCTGACAACACTGAATTGACGTATGAATTATAAATGGCGGCTTTTTTGCAAACTATAAATAAAAATACGTTTCAACTACAGGTATCTTCTATTTTTATTGTGAAAATCTTTGATTAAAATAAAATAGCGGTAGTTAAGTTACGTTCTTACGTTAAGTATTCAAACAGTGACTCTTATACGTATACAGACACATTTACTCGCACAAACAATCATTGTTATTACACGCCAACAAAGAAAGAGACAGAATAATGCACAAAGGTGGCGTACGACCAAGACGGAGCATCACCGCTCTTCGTAATAATTCGGTAGTAGTCGCCACGCCGAGCGGCGGCGGGCGGCGGCGCGGCCTTGTTTTAGCCAAACGTGTCGCACATTATCGCATTGTATGTTTCTATCCCGCTCTTCAAAATTGAAATATACACGCACGCACGTCTCAACCGAAATCTACTCGTATTGCGACTGAGGACTGTTAGGCCAATTAACCTAATTTATGCGGTCCATGCGCTATCGTGTAGTGACATATCTTCCGCTATTTTATTTTAACCAAAGGTGAAAATAGTAAAATATGATTTATTAAGACATATAGAAGTGATTCATAATATTGGTTGTGGCATATCATTTCACAGGTAAGGAATATTTAAGATTTTGGTACCTAACGTTGATTAGTGTGACAATACTTCAGGAGTTTTGAGAAAAAATCTACTTATTCTTTCATGACTTTGCGATGAAAACTAAGGAAAATATAATTTGAACCTACGAGTAATTATCACATTATTGCAATAGTTTATAGATTAGTTTAATTTTTTAGTTGGACGTGACAAAAAATGTTGTGTGGAGACTTCATTTCAAGCCAAGCGAAACTCTATTACTTAGACTTCGCTGTCCGTCTGTCTGTCTGTCACCAAACTGTATTTATGAACTGTGAGAGTTAGACAGTTGAAATTTTCACAGATGATTCATTTTTGTTGCCGCTATAACAAACTAAAACAATAGTAAAAAACATATAGGGGGCTCTAATACCCGCGCCCGTCCGCATGGATCATGCCTGGCTCGACAGCGCGGCGTGGTCCATACGCGCCTCAAACAGCTGTCAGCATTCTGACGGGGCCCCTCTTACAGGGCATTTGCCTGCCGGGGTTGTGGGACTGACTTATCAGTTGTCTATAAAAATAAATAATTAAATTATAGCAATTATTTATGCTGTCTCAAATACAAAAAATGGTGTTTTTGCGGTCAATGAAAATACTCTTTCTTATTTCTTTTTTTTTATTGTCCGTTTGTTTATTAGAGTTTTATCACTTACATATGTACATATGTACCTACCCAACTTGAATTTATATTTTTGTAAAAAATCAGGGCGGACTTGTCGACTGTGACACAGTTTATACTAGTACAGTCGGCTTCGTGACCTCTTATGGCCATATATCTACAAATTCAAAAACTTTGTATAATTGTTATAGCTTAAGAGAAACTTGTACATTGAGTTGATAATAAACTATTATTATGAAACTAAACTCTAATAAATTCTCCATTTTATTCTATAATCACCTAATCGATTGTACGAATATAGTAGTCTTGAGGTAAAAGTCAAATCCGAAAGTCATGAACTCATGATCCGCGATTCTCGTGGAGTTAGTGACGTTAAGGTCAAGGTCAAATGTCCTTAGGGTTAAGATAAAATGACTTTGAAATTAAAATCAAATGATTCCGAGGGCATTATTTATATACCTCGAAAGTCAAGGTCGAGTGGAAATTGTGGTCAAGGTCAAGTGACTTTAGATTTCAGGTTCATGATCTTGAGACTCACAGTCAAGGTACTGGAACTCCAAAACAGTGTGTCCTGTCGCAAAAATAACGAAAAAATTCAGCCAAGTTATAGCGGTAAATATCTTGTTCCAGAATCTTATGGTCACCCTACTAGAAAGAGACAGTTACCTCCAAATTAGCTCTCTCAGCTGGCACGTTTTTCGGCATGAGTACTCAATCCAGATTGTTATAATACATCCATGTTATCTTGACCCGTCAAGTGTATGTAAATAGTGGGATGCTAAGACAGGAAACCTCCACGTGCGCCCGTGGACTAGAGTTCCCTCTCGGATACGTCCGTGGGGAAGACCAGTTTTTCGGGCCGATGCACCCTGGGATGCGGGCAAAAACTCTTCCTTAGGCACTGTGTGCCTAAGGGGTCTCTTTGCCCATATGCGAATAGCCTGTCTGGTGGACGCTCCAACGCGTGTCCCTCTGAATAGCAGAGGGCACAGCAGCGGAGCGGGCTTGCGGACGGTGAGTAATGGGTATGCTCGCCGTCCGACCAAGGACCAAGCCCGGGTCGGTGGCGCGTCGTGTTTCACGCGTCACCGACGTGGCCCCTTATGGGGCCAAATGCCTGCTGGGGTCGCGGATTTTTCTTAATCCAGGATACCGTGACCCCGGAACGTAAAGGGCATCCGAAGGAACACGGGTGGATTTTAGTCAGTAAGAGTCTGACAGTCCCTTCCGCCCCACCCAGGGCGGGAGGACTCATTTGATGATTTTGTCACCAAAAAAAAAAAGGTGTAAATAGTGTGGTGAACTGTGGTGAATAAGAAAATTACCAAGTTGTTACTTCGATTGGTTTAGTACTCAAACTTTGAATTGTAGTTCTGTTTTTTTGAGTATCTTTATGTCAAATGTGTCCCTTTTGACGAGTATAGCTTTCCGCTTGTAAATCACTCCAAGGATGATATTCTCGTAAAATTGGTAAAATTCCGAACGGGGTTTTCAAGAATTGTCTATGGTTTAAATTTTAATAAGTTGGTATGCCTGATTGTAACAACAAAATGTCAAAATAAAATTGAATAGTGAAAAGTGTTCGCTGCCGGATTTTATTTGGTAGTGAGAGATTCGGACATCGTCAAATAATCTTTAATATTTAAAGAAATCCTGCGAGAAAATAATTTAGATCTTACTGTATAATAATCGTTGTGCTTCATCTTTCTTAGTTTAATTAGTATTTTCGTTTTTTGCTTGATTCGTGACAAAAGCAGAAAATCCAAACATAGTATTCGGATAGGTAGAGGACATTCGCTGGGCGTAAAAAGAAAATGGCGTGTGCTACTCTCAAAAGAAATTTGGACTGGGAGTCCATGGCGCAAATGCCTGCTAAAAGGCGAAGGTGCTCACCATTTGCAGCCAGTTCCAGCACAAGTCCTGGAATAAAAGTTTCTGAAAGTAAACCATCGACTTTTGGAGATTCCGTTAGTGCACCTGTGAAACTGACCCCAGGTTTGTTTATTTTTTTTACTATGTCTTTGAGATTGCAATGAAGGCTTGATAGTTATAAATTTTCTGTAACTTCAATGCAACAATTAATTATTTGTATAATTAATCAGCTGTATTATCTAACGCCATTGTTTCCACTGTATCATGAATATTTTTATCGCGTTAGAGCGAGATGAGTGATGCATGAAGACCGTTGCGTGGATTTTTCATGTCCTTTTGTTGGTTTTTGTGTTCGATTACCAACTCCGATGTCTTTGTGGTGTTCAATAGTGGGTCGGTTTTTGCTGAAACTTGGGTTTTTTTGTCTGTTCCATGTAGTGCCTCTGACTTAGATATGCTTAGTCAGCCGAAATATGGGCAGCTCACGCAGCGCTCTCTGCATTTTGCACGTTTCAGCAAATTTATTAGTAATTATCTGGATGACTGGACAGATTCAAACAAAGTAATTAAAAGCATATTTATGTGGGCTGTTTTATTTAATAGTTGACTATAATTACTGCATGTTAATTTAAAAAAAAAAAACATGGCTCATAATGTAGTTATATGATAATACAAATCTTGAACACTTACTAAAGTTTGAAGGTAAATAATGACAGAAAGTGCATTAAAAAAATAACAGCTGGTTGTATTTATTTTGTTTTTTATATTAAAGTTTACAATGAGAAGATGTATGCTGATATTGTCTATAACCTGTAATGTAGTATTAAACAAAAACAGTTCTTGCAAAAGAGCAAACCAGTCCTTCAATAATTCTATACTAGTAAGATTAACAAAATATACAAATTGATAGAACCAATCATGATTAACCATTTATTATGGTTAAAATTAATCACTTCAACCAATGAAATGATTGCATTCATTTCCAAAGGTCATTGAATTGCTAAACAAAATATTCATTATGCCTAATACTTATTCAACACTCAAGTTGTACCAAGATTTAAGAAAGTACTTAATAATCATGAACCAATTGAAGTATTTTTTGTCCTTTTCACTTCTCTATGCCCTTAACCTTTTTTTTTGTTACATTGGCCAGCTGTACTGAGTATTTTCTACCTGAGCCATAATATTTTATAGCTTTTGGTCATGAATAAGCTCCTACTTATAAAGTAATTGATTGTATTTTCAGTAATATTTTACTGAATTTCCAAGCCATTTTATTACCATGATTGGGCTCTTACAGTAGACTGAAATAGTTTGTCACTGAAATTGAAATACATACATTTTTTGTTGTTTTTGCATCCAAACTTACAATAGTTTCAATGTGAAATTTCATAGTTATTTCACCCATAAAAATTGATGACTGAAAAGTAAATAGTATACAGTAATAATTCAGTAAGATGCATGCAGCAATTTATTCTAATGGCAACTATTTACATAATTCATTTACTGAGCTTGAACTTTTGATAAATCTTCCACTACTTATAGAATGAAAATTAGCCAACCTCGCTCATTAAAAAGTACACTTTAGTTAAACATAAAATTAGCCAGGGTTAGGCACAGGCATACCTTGACGGTAAACCCTCATTTTGTCAGTGTCCCATGGAATAGAGTGTGAGCCTGTATTAGTAATAGGTATAGTAAGATAAATAGCATGTTCAAAATTATAGGTAGACTTGTTTGAGGAATTACAGATTTTAAGTATGGAAATATCTTGCACCAAAAATACTATCAGCCAGTATTAAAATTTAAACAAAAATACACTAGTTAGCATGAAATATCTCTCTTACTGCACCTACTTGTTCTTTTCTCTGCATCACCCTAAGGTAGACTGGTAGAGAATGCCTATGGCATTAAGTCCGCCTTTGTACATATTTGTGCATGAAGTTTTAATAAATAAATAAATATTGAATTTATGCTAACTGGTGTATTTTTTTTTTATTCAGAAAAAGTTTGTTCTTATTTCAAAATAACATTGGAACTACAGATTTCTATCTACACTCACATGCAGTCATCCTCTAGGTGTACAAGGGGTCATTAATTTTGACACTGATTAGTTGACACATCCAAGTTTAGCCATGTTCACATTCTTTGCATAGTTATTCTTATTATAACAACTATTTTGGCAACAAAACACACTATAATATATTGTTGCTACATATTTGAAAGTCTTTGTTAATCTTTTCCTGTTACTCTTGGGATTATAAGGTGATGCATAGTTAATGTGACTATTTTTAGTTTTGTATGACAAAAGCATTGTTGATTTCGCTACAACCCTTTTTCTAGCTAGATCATGCTCGAACTAAGTTCTCTACTAAACTAATCATGCTTCTAGATTCCAATTTATTTGTGGTCAGCTTAGCATGTTCTTTCATTGTTGTTGTTTATTTGGTCTTTCCCAAGTAATTATTGTAATTTAGGCATTTTGACATCATCAATAAATTGTAAATCTTAAAATAGTCTACCATTAACAGTTTTGAAACATAACGGTCACATATTTCTTCTTTTGTTAAATCAATGAATTTTTACAAAGATATAACGCATCAAAACTCGAAAGTGGGGATGGTGGGGATATAATATGACTAGTGGCCCGTCCCAGCTTCGCTCGGGTATACTAAGAACCGCTCGTCCGATTTTGTGCAAACTTCACATATAGCATCGACTAAATAGTTCGAACAAAGCCTAAACATTTGGTTTGGATAGGTGAGCCCGTTCTTGAGTTATAACATTACAACGAAAAGTGGCATTAATTTTTATATATAAGATTATTTCAGTCAAAAATCCATTTCGGTACATTCGATGGGACATTAAATTCGTAAAAAATTAATCAGCTCATGCTCCTTTTGATAATTGAACTATGGTACTTAGCAATTTTGTCCTTAACATGTAAATTCCTCCTAACTCCCCAGAGCGCATGGCCCAAGAGATATGTGACGAGATCAAGCGCCTGCACCGCCGCCGCCAGCTGCGACTGACCAACGCCGCCGCCTCCTGTTCCTCGTCCAGTGGCTCCGAAGGCGACTGCTCCCCGCCACACCACTCTTCCCACAGCAGTCAGAAGGTCCACAACCGTGCCCTCTTCACTTTCAAACAGGTAAGTTTATGGCTCAATATATTTAGATCTGAGGAGCGGAGGAGGTGGCTAAATAACACAGGTGCTATATTCAAGGTTAAACTGCGCTTGTCGGAGTTGTTTTGTGGATGGGTAACAATTTATCGATATTATAAATGGTCACCCATCCACAGAGTTTTCCTGCAATCTCGAAAAACGCGTAAAGCCGTTGGTAGCGGCTGTCATTTGTAGATCATTGACATTCGTTTCTGTTGTCAGAAGCTCGAAAATCTGACAACCAGTTTTACCAAGGGGTATATTATTACCCAGTGACTTGGTTGTCGAGGTTAGATAGGCAGTAGTTGGAAAAATGATGAGCAGATGATGAGAATTCAGCTTCTAAAAGTTTAAGTTTTCTAAAACGTCTTGAATTTAGTGTTTTGCTGTATTCACAAAATCAGCCCATAACATTTCTGGTGATGTAACATTTCTAATGCTCTAACGGAGGACTTCACTTTCCGTGAAAGAGTGGGCCGTGCGTGATCCAACACGTGGGCGCCCGCCGACCGTTGTAATGTCATACACCTACAAAAAAGTCAATTTGTCAAACATCTGGAATTTGGAATCGCTTTGAGTAAACTTTTAAATCGTCATACCAGGATACGGAGACCAGCATTTTTGTCCCATATTACTTGAGGTCCACATGTTTGTTTTTCTTCTCTCCATTCAGGGCAAGCGGAGGGTTATGTATGAGTTGAACCAAATAAAACCCCATACTGTTCATGAGTTGGGGGCCCGAGAGATACGGGTGTATTCGCTCACTGTCGACCAGCTATTCTCGGCAGACTATCACCAAGTGCGACCACATATTCAGCATAAACCATTAGACATGCCTTGTCCAGCGTCATATCAGTTCTAAGGCTGCTTTTCCACCAGAGATGCACTATGCTACGTTGCTGCGGATGCATTTGATATCCAACAATCATATTCATTGGTTTACATAGCACAGCACTGGTGGAAACGGATTCAACTAAAATGTGTTTTTGATATGGAAAGATGCGTGCTATGGGTCGTCTTCCCTACTATCGATACATCCCATAGCTCGAGCTGCGCATCTTCGTAGCCCAGCTACGCATCTTCGTATCGCAGCTACGCATCTTCGTAGCACATCTACGCATCTTCGTACCGCAGCTACCCATCTTCATAGCACATCTTATTCGCACACCTACATAGCTTAGCATCAGTGGAAACGGTCACACAGTTTCGTAGCTCAGCTTTTACATCCTCGCAGCACAGCTACATAGCACATCTCTGGTGGTAAGGCACCCTAAGTGTTTCACCCGCAGCTCCCTCCATTGTCCCGTGTCTTAGCTGATTAGCATTAGGTTGATATTCATCCATCTTTTCTTCGCATTAAATTTTAACGTGTGTTATCATGACATCACCAGGTGCGCATGATCTGTGAGCGAATGCTGCGTGAGCAAGAGGTGGCTCTCCGCTCCGAGTACGAGTCTGCACTCAGCACCAAGCTCGCCGAACAATACGAGGCTTTTGTTCGCTTCAACCTCGATCAGGTACCGATATTGTTTTACATCTTCTTCGAGAATTTTTTGTTTTACTAGCGGCCCCCCGGGTTCAAATTGTCGACTTTATCTATGGATATTCTGAAAACTTTCTCACACACAAATCTGAAAATAACAAACAGAAAAAAATGCAATTTGGTAAAAGATTTCGGAAGATATGCGTGCAGAGACTTGTACCGAAATGCTTTATTCTGTAAATAAATAACGACTTCAATAACCAAATTAAAATCTACCTTGACCACGCCTTGACCATCATATAAAAGAAAAAACACCTACTAATTAAAGTAAACAGACCATCAAAACATCATTACATTAAATTAGCAACTTGACAAAAAAACGAATATTGATTCCATGATGTTAACTTTATAATATAAAGACTAAAATTTTATCTTAGGTAATTATAAAACCAAAGGGATGACAAGGAAATTGATTGTGCACCGCGGTTTGAACTAACCAAAAAATAATCGCACTACCCGGTTTAACGATATGGTGGTACTCGGAATTTGAAATAATTGGCTTTGGTGATTGTATTTGTACCTAAAACTTACGACGAAGTAAATGTTTTATCAAATAACCGTAAACAAAATAAACTAATCACCGAAGATTACACTTTATCGCAAATGTTTGAATGTTGTACATTATTTGAAACGGTGCGATATCGGCAGCGGATGCTGATTGGCGATAACATGGAGCTACTTTCACACGCACTCTATCAATTTAAATAGACCGCAAGGTTTCGATACGACGACGTATGAGTTGCTAGACTTTAGGTATCATTAACAGTTGAAGTTCATTAGAATCCCGCAATGTATGTCGCGATAAACATGTTGTATAATATTATTATTTAAGTGAAAATTGATTTTGTGAACTTACTACTTAAATAATCTTCAATTTATCGAATAATTGTCACTTAGTGATTTTAATTGGGAAATACAGTTTAATATTACCACTTGGCTTTCGCTTCACATGACCCAATTACTGGCTTTTACCTGTGCCTAAGGTTAAGCATTACGATGCGACGCCATAAATCATGTAGTGTGGACGTCCATTTTGTAATTGTTCTTTAATTGTTGAGGGGAACAATTGTTCCTCTCAACAATTCAAGGGTTAAGTTTCTTTGGGCACAGAACTAGCTGACAGCGTTTAGGAGTAAAATTTTCCATCTCACATTACCTATTATATTTTGGTAGTATTAATTACTAAGTTTCAAATCATGCAAGCAAGACCTGAAAAGTAATATTCTTCAGAAGTGTTAAGAATTAGATAAGTTGAAGCTTGAGCGTGTTCTAGTAAATGGTCGTATATGAACATGTGTTATTTGTGCAACAGGTGCAGCGCCGGCCCCCTCCCTTGACCTGCATGCCCCTCGGCATGGACGCCGAGCACCACATGCACCAGGACCTCGTCCCCAGCTGTGAGTTCACACATTGACACCTTTATATACCCAAACGAGGTTGAACAAAAAGTCAAATGAACAAAAAACGTTACTTAGTACCTTTTAGCGTGAGGTTTTATCGAATCTAATTCTGTAGGTTGTTTTTCTCCACAATACATTTACACAAAGTTTTCCATAATGTAATTATTTGCATTATTATTATTCACCATGAAAATGCAACTTCAAAGTTATTTCTGTAGACTCGTCAGTAGCGATGCATCCGATACCGATACCGATATATCGGCGATACTTCGGGTTAACCGATATATCGGTATCGGCGATATTTTATGACCGATTCAACGATACTTTTTAATTTAAAAATGTAGTATAAACGAGTGTGTTGTCTCGTCTATTTCGTTGCAAACAAGGTACGAGCTATGCCCGGGGAAACCTTTGATAAACAGACTTGCGAAATCGCCTTTCTCCGAAAAATTTAAGATTAGGTACATACTTTGTTTTTAAACAAAAATCTTATTAATATTAATTTTAATTACTAAAATTTATAATTATCTATTATCAATCTATGTCACTACTTTTTATATTAATAAAAAAATCTGACTTGTGATTTATTTATTTTATTTTAATTTTTTAATTCACAGTAAGCGTATCGGTATCGGTATCGGTATCGCCAATATTTTTATAAGAGTATCGGTATCGTATCGGCGAAAAGCCGTATCGATGCATCCCTACTCGTCAGGTTGCGAAATTGCTTATTCATGTTGACACAATTGATAAAATCAATGTTGCAATAATTTATTAAAATCTAAAACATGTTTATCTGTTTTCAGATCTGTCCTAATACCAACGGAGTCGGCAATGCGGTATAATACTGCAACTATATCAAGACAAACATATTTTGGTATATGTGAATATTATATTATGCGGGAGTAAAGTATCCTATTCATTCAAGACATTGTGATTGCTAGTGGAATTTGACGCTGGCTAATATTGCAACACATTTTCACATTATCGAGTACAGTATTAATGTACATCTATATACTTGCAGTTTTCCATCCCATTTGTTTTCAGTTCAAAATTCCAATAGCCTTAGACTTCGTAATATTGCCCGCGTGAGATTCCACAGTTTAGTTCATGCCACATACACACATAATTAGCTTTTAATGCTTTAGGTAAGGTACGCTGGATAATTGTGTTCATAGACTGAGGAACGATGACGCCGAATCGAAACAGTCTCAGCCAGATAAGACACTGTTCAACTCTGGCCAAGTGTTTATAGTAATAAACGGGTTTGTTAACAAAAAATTATGTCGTTAAAACAGATACGGAATGCAAGTAAGTATATATACACTTGTATTTTGTATATTTTCTAAACTTAAAGTAACATTACGAAACCTGTAGTAAGTTATAATCTACACGAGTAATAAATTCACGCAGAGTGCCTCTTAATCATTGTCCTCGAAAGTGCGAATTAGTTAGCCATAATTATTTTTGATTGATGATAATTTTTACTGTACTTTTCTTTATAGTGTTGTCGAATTATAGTTGTAGTTCGTAAATTATATTTAATTTGATTGTATGTATAGGGCGCGGCGAATGGCCCGCCCCTAGCTCTTATGAGAGACGGCCTCTTGTATCAGACAGTTCGGGATACCTTTAGTACTCTATTTAAAATGTATTCTTAACTATAACGGCAATCTAGCCAATATTTAACTACTACTGAACTTATTTCCTCGAAATTAACTCACTGATACATGGCTTTTAGAGAATGATTAATTAGCTTTATTTAAATTTTTAAGTTATTTTTTTTTTCTCAATAATGTATTTGATTATACTGCGTCGCTGTCGACGAACACAGTAATCGAGACATGCACTCGAAGAACATTATTGGGTTTGTTTTATAATAAGTTTTAGTTGTAACTTTTTATTGAATACAAAATGAAAACGATATTTGTTACCAAGCATTATTCAATAAAAATAGGTTAGGACTTTTTTTAAATTGTATTATCAGCTCTTTATTGTAGGTTATTGGCGATTAAGAACTGAAAATAAATTAGCTAAACACCGATTACCGGAATTTTATTTTTTTCTTCAATACACACTTTACCAAATGGACAAGAAGCATTCGTTATTGTACAGACACCCGCACATCAAGATACCTCAATTTGTGTTTTGTGCATTTTCTACTTTACGAAAGGAGAAGGTTCGTTGTTCCTAAATGACTACATCACTGCACTAACTTGATATTGTCAAATTAATTTGGTTTCCGACATGGGCGCAGACTATGTATACATACTTTGGCTCAGTTTCGGTATGTTCTGCTGAAACAAGCACCCAAGAACCAATATTGACCATGTTTGTGGCCTTGTGGGTAAAATATATCAAATGAGTCGTCCTCCCGCTGGGTGGAGCGGTCGCCGTCGTTTATAGCCTGCTCTGTCCATGCCTCCACCGTATCCTCCGGGTGGTCCACACAGCTGTGGTGACACGGACACCTTACGTATCTTCCCGCTGAATCAAACTCTCCAACCGTGACGCTTTGCCTCCTCTCCAGGTACTACCGAAAGAGAGGTCTTACCGCTACAATTATTATTGCCATTGAGATGACTGGAGGGTGCGGCGGTTTGTACCTTTCACATTATCGAGTTAAACAGTGACTTAGATCTCAGATACACCTCTGCTCAAGCCAGTACGCATCTCCGCGCAGCTTCAATGAATATCTTACCTTCTGGCAACTCGTTTCCACTCTGCATGCATATCTATCTTTTATCTCTATTAGTTAAAAATCTATTGCTGTTCGTTATTCTCGCTAAAACTCGAGAACGGCTGCAGCTGGACCGATTTGGCTAATTTTGGTTTTGAATTATTTTCGGAAGTCCAGGAAAATTTTAAAAGATGAGTAAATAGTTGTAGATATTATATGAGTTGAATTTGTTTTGTTAGCACTTGTACTGAAAGTAGTGAAAAATAGTAAACGAGTAAAGTGAATAATAGTAACTAATAATTCCATACCAACGATAATTTTCAATAATTGCCAATCAGAAAATTATTTTTGATTACCATTCATTCCGTCGTTCCTTCCATTCTGCAGTTCCATTCTCATTCATTCTATGAACGATTTATTTTGTCATTGTCATTTGTATTCCAAAGGTGTTATTGAAAATATTTTTGTAATTTCTCCAATTTCTACTGTGTACGTTCTTGCCAAGCAAATAAAATGAGTTTCGACTTGGCTAACAGTGGCCAAGAAAAGGAGGATCGAAAATATTATGATCGCAATAAAGGGGACGACTTGCAAATATCTAGAACCGATATGAACATGTTGATAATGAATTATTTGGTAACAGGTAACTAATTTACCACATTGTTAGTTATTTTTTGTGTGTGTGACCCCTTGTTTAGTAATCCAGAAATATAACGTGAAAATTGCTTGCGTATAATATTGAAAATCGATTCCAAGGTGGATCTTTCGCAACAAAGAAAAAAACCACGACACGTCCGTTTTGTAAATATACTACAAAAAAAAAGCGAATCGTGGTCGATACACATGGTAGTTTATAGAGAAATTAGTTAAGACACTATAGTGTATGAATTGAAAAATAAGGTCAACTAAACATTCACTCCTTTATTAAATCTTTAATGTTTGTAGTACCTAAACCTCATAGCCGTACCTGTTCTCAATAATATTGAGAGGTCAATAAACTAAAATACCACAGGTCCATAAAAAAGGTAACATACCTATCAGATGGTTCAGTGGAAGAAAAATGTATGACACTATCGAACTATTAAATTGAGTAATAACTGATAAACTTTGTGCTCTGATTGCATTGTAATCATTAAAAAAAACCTTGTTATACCTATTTCTTGAATGGATTGCCACAATAATTTAAATTTTGTGGATCTGTTACACAATTTTTTTTTTTTTTTGTTCAGCCTACACTGTCCCACTGCTGGGCAAAGGCCTCCCCCAAGTCCTTCCAAGTGTCCTTGTCCAGCGCCACTTCGAACCAGCCCTCACGGTATGAGTCCAGCTCGTCTCGCCACCTCTTTCTGGGCCGGCCTCGGCGGCGCCGTCCCTCCAGGCACCCACTGTGTGTTGACATGACCCGCCCAGTCCCACTTCAACCTGGCAACCTTCTTGCCGACGTCCAGCATGCCCGTTTTTACTATACAATTTTATTGACCTTAGAATATTGCAATATAAGAATAAGCAAATATATTAAAGTAAAAATATATAAGCAAAAATTATATTATTATATATACAAGCAATAACATGTATACACTTAACAAAATTCAAACGCAATTTACTTGTGAAATACTGATTTCCACTTTGAAATAAGACCTATTTCATAATAGTATGGCTTCCAAGAAAATAAGGAAAAATAGGTGTTAAAATTGGGCAAAATAACCATCATTTTATGAGCTGATGTTGAGGGAATTAAAAGTAAATTAGCTGATACCCTGACCTAAGATTTGACACACCCCATGCATACAATATTATCCCAGGGCAGGACTCATGCTTCTAATTAAAAGTATAAACTGTTTATTTTGGTCTAGTATTATGGATAAATAAACAATTTTCCACATTTTAATTTCCTCTATACACCCACATTAAGATCACATCCAAAATACATTGGTATCTAGTATCTGTAGGTAGGCAATCAAATCTGAACCTAACCAACATATTTCAGAGGGTTTCAAAGAGGCTGCTATTAAGTTCCAACAAGAGGCTGGACTACAGGAGCCAGCTCTTTGCAGCTCACTGGACGAGAGGATCATGATTCGTGAGGCTGTGCAGACCGGACGCATCCCTGATGCTATTGCCATGGTCAATGCCTTGCATCCAGAACTGCTGGACAATGACAGATATTTGTATTTCCACTTGCAGGTAACTATGGGAGAATAATAAGGTGCATGGACTTATTTTGTATCCTTGTTACTGGGTATCACACTCAGTATCAAGCATGGGGAAGAGATTAATTAATTTACCTCTCTCAGTGCCTTTTCATGAATTTTGTAATACAGTTGACACTGGGATCTGTCATGATGGACTAAAACATAGTAACTATTAAGTAATCTGTGCAAAAACCACACGGTGTTCCTCCTCATCATTTCTGGCTGGGGCCAGTCTCAGCGTCTTAAACAGCGGATTAAGAGTGAGACCCCATTGCATTGATCACAACATGATCAACGTATGTATTTTATGCCACAACTGTGTTGCGTCGAAGCAACGCAAGACGGTACGTAGGCCGACGCTGTCGCATTAAAGCTCTTCAGTACAGCCCAGTGGAACATTGTTCGATATCGCACCCCGGACTAACGAGGCCTCACTCGTAATGTGAATACGCAATAGTCGAGAGGTCCGTTTTTAAGCGACCATCATTTTCCTCAAGTCCTGACCTACATCTACATTACATTTCCCCCCCAGCAATTGCAACTCCTAGAGCTGATTCGCGCCGGCCGGGCGGAGGAAGCTCTTGCCTTCGCCAGCGCAACCCTCGCCGAGGCTGGAGCCAACGACCCCAACGCGTTGACTGAGCTGGAGCGGTCGCTTGCCCTGTTAGCCTTCCCTGACCCCCATGCTTCACCCTTCGCAGATTTATTACTGCCGTCGCATAGTCAAAAGGTGAGTTTTTGGATTATGATACGGTTTGACTTTCTTTTGAGTGTGGAAAGGAAATCGTAGATTGTTGGGCAAGCAGCAAAGCTAATAAACAATGAACTTGACATGAGCTTATCCAGCACCAAAACCGTAAAGCCAAGTGTCCACTAGCAATAAAATTTGCGGAAGATGACTTGGGCAAGCGATTTCCAGCGAGTAAAGCTCGCGCAAGTGGACTTCTGCATATTTTAGTGACTTGTTGAACTTGTTGCTACTCTCACGTGCAGTGTTGCAGTCAGTGGAAACAATCGTCAACTGACATCTGCAAGAAATTCCGAAAAGACATGGCCAAAAATTGCATTCCATCACAATTCCATGTACACGTACATAGTAAATACCATTATAAAGTAAAAATATAAAAATAAATTACTGCGTAGTTTTTAGCCTCTCTGAACTTGTCAGTTTTTAACCAACTTCAAAAAAAAAGTAGGTTCTCAGTTCAACCTGTATGTATGTTTGTTCGCGATTATCTCGCGTTTGGCTCAATCGATTTTGATGCGGTTTTCAGAAAAGTGTTCATTACATTCTGGAGAAAGTTTCAGTATTTAACACTGATGGATATCCCGTGACTTTGCCCGCGTGGATCCGTCTTTGATTCTATTTGATCTTGGATTGTAGATTTTCAGCGACCATTGCATGTTTGTCCGCTATTATCTCGCGTTTGGCTGAACCGATTTTGATGCGGTTTCCAGGAAAGTGTTCATTACATTCTTGACAAGGTTTCTATATATACACTAATGGATATCCTGTGACGTTGCCCCGCGACGATCCGTTTTTGCTTAATTCAATTGTAGATTTTCAGTGACCATTGCATGTTTGCCCGCGATTATCTCGCGATAGGCTGAACGGATTTTGATGCGGTTTTCAGAAAAGTATTTGTTACATTCTGAGGAAGGTTTTAGTATATAACAATAATGGATATATCGTGAAGTGGCCCGCATAGTTCCGTTGTTGTTGCTTACTAGGATTGTAGATTATCAAAGACGCATTAGTGTGAAGATTTTTGTTGAATATCTAAACTAAATTACATTTTTTAAAGACGGAACTGAATTCAAAACGAAACAAAAAAAAAGTGTAAAATAACTTTTCTTTCGGAAGTCGGTGGCCATGATTAATTAAATAAAAAATCAAGCCACCGACTTCCGAAAGAAAAGTTATTTGTATTTAAGTTCAAAAATTATTGAGTAATGCAAGATGAATTCTAAATACTGTTTGTCAAGTTCCGCCCTAATGGATCTTAGAGAAAGATAAATATAATAAAGGATGTTCCAAACCACGTGAAGTACTTGTACAAAACGTGTGAAATGGTCGACAAATGCGTTATATTAGAAACATTTCATTCATCATGTATTCATTGGTAGAAACTGTAATCATTGGTATTTGTTACGTTTTATAAAATACTCGTATCGTAATGATATATTTTAATTCGTTTTATCCAAATCACCCAAAAAATCTTTACAACGTAACGAGTTTACTGGTTTGCTAGTGTGGTTTTTTTTACGCCAAATGTCAATTTAATTTTAATATCAATGCAGACGCTCTGCGATTGCAGATTCAACGTCTATTGTGTTTGTGTTTTGCGGCTATTTTCTGATATTGTTGACCCCCTACGGACTGATACCTTCTACCGTACGATTACCTTGCTAATAATACTGGATTCTGATTTGCTTTGCGTTTTGGATTTGTTTTGTGGATTACTATGAGGGTCATCAACTGCGGAATAGCCATACAAACGCTGCAGAGGCATCTCATATCCTCGCTTTCTGCACACCATCATCAAAACTTTCGCGTTGGTTAATCAATGCTCAAACCCAGGTATGAAGTTGGAATAGTAAAATATATAAAAAGTTTTTTTTTATGTTTTTCATGGTATGCGATTTTAAATAGTGCATTTTTTCAGTTGTCTCTAGATCATTTGTCGACCATGCTTCTTATTATTGAATAATGAAACTGGTGATGACATGAGAGACTCAGACAGAAAAATAAGACAACATAATGTCAGTATGGTGTGTCCATTGCTCGTTGTCCTAATATCACAAAATACCACTAATGTGGTAAGTATTTTGTTTTTTATTCATTATTTTAAGTATCTAGTTAATTATTAATCTATAAAAATGATTTTTCACAGTATGTTTGTGTGATTAAAATATATATCGTTATGTATTTTCCATTTTTTTTTATATATACTTCTTTAAAGTAGGCATGTTGTAACATAAAACTTGAAAACAAGCTTTTATATGTGTTTATTCTAACTGGGGTTTATTTTCAGCCCTCAAAAAACAACTTTGTGTTGGATGCGAGCAAATAGACAAGCAGTGTATTAGCTTCGGACAAGATGCAGGAATTGGTTTCAGACATCATGCAGGAATTGGCTTTAGACAACGAGCATAATTGGCTTCCGACAACAATGCGGCAGCCTCTAACGTTCAAGTAATTAGCCCACCAGAGCCACCACCATTACCGCCTGTTCAAAGTGATCCACTTCGAAGGGAAAGTAATACCACATTTTTACCCAATTACAAGTGAGCTTCAATCTCATCTGTTCACTGTATATTTTTTGACCGATGGCCGATGGAGTCGAAAAGTGCTAGAGTGGAGACCACGGATTAGCAAGAGCATCGTAGGACGTCCACCAACAAGATTGACAGACGACCTTATAAAGGTCGCCGGAAGACGCTGGATGCAGGTCGCTTCCAACCGGTATATGTGGAGATCTAAAGGGGAGGCCTATGTTCAGCAGTGGACGTCCTATGGCTGAGATGATGACTGTATATTTTAACAATGCAGAAACAGAATGTTACATTTGGTTCCGATGTTCCTTAAAAAAGAATATTGTAGTGTGTGAAACACATTTATATAGCCCTCAGGGGCATTTATTACCTCAAATGAATGGGACACATTCTGCATTTAGTTCTGTCCATATAGAAGACATAATTAATATTATGAAGTCAAAAGCTTTTTTTGTTTAATTTCGAAAATGTCTCCGAAATGCCAAACATTTTTGCCATCATTGGACTGGTCTTACAGTACCTCCGTGTTTAGTTCTGTATAATTTTTTACCTCTTGCAAATGATAGGCAACCTAAACGTGCTTTAGCTTTTTATTTAATGAAACTAAGAACAACCAATATCCAAGCTCTACCAGCAGGATTTTTGGATAACATATTGTTAACAATTCAATAATATGAGGAAAATGTATAAAAAGGCAAATCTTTGTCCCGGAATCACAATTATGAAATAATGTACTCATTTATGCTTGTTTTTGTTTTACTATGTTCAAAGCAGTTATTTATAACATATCTGAATCATTACAAATCCTTAATGCTGATAAGAGTATGAAATAAAAATATAGTTTTATCTAAAGTTGACCTGTGACTCGTTTAACACTAACTCATCATTTAACGTAAGAGTTATCTAGTACAGGTATATTATAATGTAACAAAATAATTTTATTTGTTCTCTGTAAAAATAAATAATTATTTATACCTACTCTTTTGTTTAATTTGTATTTTCCTTGTTAATTGGTCTATAACCTTTTCCGGTCAATAAGTCTTAAAAGTATATTTTTAGGCAACCCATAAAAATACACTTTAAAGAAAAACATTAAATTATATTATAGGTACTTGGTTATTATTGTCAGATTTTAATGTATAATTCATTAAAGCGCCTTTCTATTATAGCAAATCCTATTCTATGCACTTATTGCCAGCAATCTGACTAAAGGTTTAGTGAAGCTGTTTTGGTCTAGTATGTTGTAATGACAAGTTCTGTATGTGTTTTATTTACTGCAATTTAATGTACGGATAGTCACGAATATAAAACACCAAAAATCATTGGTGTACATTGAATTCAATAACTATGCAAACGCCCATACAAAACTTGGCCATGTCCTTTACTTGCCAGTCAGTGTTGCCAACTGCACCGTAATTACGGTAAAAACACCGTAACCAGGAAAGATTTACCACCTACCGTAGGATTATAATTACGGTAGCAAAATACACCGTAATTCCCAATGAAGAGTGTATCTAGTTTTAAGTACCTATTTCAAACACTTGCCATTTATGTTGGCCATTTTGTCTCTACCACACTCGAATGCTGAGTGCGAGAGAGTCTTCAGCAGAGTTAACGACATAAGAACGAAAAACAGAATAATCTTCTTACGAATTCCATTAACGGAAATCTCATAACGCAGCAGGCCATACAGCGTCAAGGAAAAACCTGTATGGATTTTAATCCCACTCACGATTTGATCCAAAAACATTATGTCGATATGAATAAAAACAATGAAACAATAATTATACTGTTGTCTGATTCTGATTAATACGTTTTTTTTTTAACTCTGACCCAGGTGATTGCGTAATTAATAGTAGCCCGCGAAATTCAAATTTTCTGGTCGGAGTAAATGGAGCGAATGTTTTAATCATTCTTATTTATTAAAATTATATTTACTAATGTCGCGAATCATTTATTTTGATCAAGGTAAAACTTGTCACTGATATGAAAATTGCAAAAAACACAAGAAATTTTTAATTTCGCTGGCTACTACTACGCAATCACCCTAAGATGCTACTAAATAAACAAGGTAATTCTACCGTATTTCAAATATTATGTTACAACGTAATTTCGGAAAATCTACCGTATTTTTAGAAGAATTCTACCATCCGCTAGATTTCAAACCTGGCAACACTGTTGCCAGTGGAGGAGGGGAGTTTGAGCCAAAAGTAGTATGTAAGGATTTCCACATGAGGGTAGGTAGAAACTAAACGTCACTACGTGTACGTCTCATGTGGAAAAAGTATAATATTGCCCTTACTGGAGATGTTCTACTAGACTCCTCCGTTTTACATTGGGCATTTGGAACGCTGTAATAGTCTTTTGAGCACTGAGCACGCAGTTACATTTGCAACGTATCTCATACGTATAGGCCCAGCGCACACCGCTGGATGTGCCGCTGGAGGCGCGGCGGAGCGCATTTTAAGAAAACAATTTAATATAAACCTTATCTACCTTGATATACGGTCGCGCGCATTCTCTTGTGGTAGCTTGAGGGCGCTCCGAGCACCGTGTCCGAATTTATTATTATATTGACCGTATATCGTATCGTATATGATAATGACGATATGTAGTTAAGGTTTATATTAAATTGTTATCTTAAAGTGCGCTCCACTGCGCTTCCAGCGATGTGCGCTGGGCCATAGAATGCAGATGTAAAATGGTTTCTAGTATAGAAATAATTGGCAAATTCATAATATTCTATAAGTAGAATATTATGAATTTGCCAATTATTTCTCAAGATTCTCTGAATTTTGCATTTGTTTTGGTAAGCCAAAACAAATGCAAAATTCAGAGAATCTTGCCATAAGAATGACTGTGATATGATATAACATTGCTCATTCCTCCAAACAGATCGCAAGTGAACTCAACGCCGCGATACTCAAGATGGAGAACCAAGAATACACGAACCCAAAGCTGTGCAGTCTGCTCCGCATGATCCTATGGTCACAGAGCGAGCTCGACAAACACAACATCAAGTACCCCAAGATGACAGACCTCGCCAACGCCACTATAGAGAAGCCAAAGTAAAGTGTAGATCCAAATTGTTAATACCACCTCTATCGCTTATGGTGTCTTTCAATCCATTCATGTGGTAGCCAATCAGTGTTGACTTGTATTATGTTTGTTTTATAAAATGTTTCGTTATCAATAATATTTAAGAAGTTTTTGATTTATCTCTCTGTGTTACTAGTAGCCGTAATCAATTTTGATCTAGAGTAAGGTGTAATTAAAATGTTTTGGAGAAAATCTCCTATGTATATCTTCATCACATTTTTGAAGATTACTATCATACTTAAATGTGAGCGAATGTACTTAGTCATAGATTCTGTGATGAAAAATTTTAATCAATCCACATATATAAACATCCTATTGTAGGTAAAAGTCAATAAAAATGGATTTAATGACACAGAATAAGCACGAGTATAAGTCATATGTACAAAGTTTGAGGGAATAACAATTAAGAATTAATTTGAACTAACAATTATCCAGAAGGAATTAATGTATTGTAGATTGGACAATTTTAGGCATGGCCGGAGACTGTGATCTGCTGCTACCACCATCGATGACCACGTCGGAATAAGTCAGGACAATCAAACTGAAAGACACGACATCGACACGACTAGCATTTTATATCAATTGTAAGATTTGGATGGACATCTTGTTTAACGGGTCAGACGAAAATAAAACTAATATTTATGATACATAGGTACTAGGTTTAGTCATAAATTATATTTTAACTCGTAAGCTTATTGTACACGTATTAGCACTGCTCTGGATTGGCATCTAGCTGATCCGAGTCGAGGAGATGCCTTTACGGTGCTTATAAGTATAGGTTGCAAGATGGAGTTTCATAGAAAGAATAGTGAATGGCTCGAGTTGAGGCGATGCTGATCTCTTGCAGTGCTAATATGTGTGTATTAAGCTTGAATAGGATGAGTATAGATATTTTATAGGTTTTATTACGTTCCTCTTGGTATCCGATCTATATCTACCACAGCACACACACCATTACATTGTTCTTCAATAGACTTGTTGATTTCCTTGTTTTCATAGTATGAAGTTACCTCCACTTTTAACTTTACCATTGTAAAAGTTTTAACACTGGACAAACATGATTTAACATCAAAGTAAAGAAAAAAATATCTGTAATTTAAGTATTTGATATGTAATATTTAGAAATAAAAATATTAATTATTAAGAAATACCAAAGTTATTTTATTTCGTTATATAAAACAACAAGCTTCATTAAAATAATTTGCTCACAATTTTAATTACAGTTTAAATAAGAATTTCATTCTTTTATATTACGTGTACAGTCAACAACAATGCAATACAAAATCTTACATGTCTATTTATATAAAAGATGTCTTTCTTAGAATATATGGGATAACAGCAGCAGCATAAATTTATTATTATAAAGTCTTATAATGTTCAACTTTCAAAACTGATAGCAGATTTATGGCAAGCTCACAGAAAACGAAGTGGAAGTTCGTTAACTTCATTATGTTAGTCACATCACTATACGTCTGTCTAGACTAGCTTCGTTAAGAGTGAAGCAAAACGAACTTATAATTGTTTCCAGCGTGGCCACTGCTTTAAAAATAATCTATCCACATCAGTTTGTATCAAGTTCTGCACATTGTATGGAAATAATCTTGTAATATTTGCACAGGACACTTTACCCTCTGCCCTTGCATTTTCGTATCTAACGTAAGCGCCGCGTCAACGCGACGTATAAACTCACGATAATTGTTGGTGGATAAAATATCAGTTTACAGAGGAATAAAATTAGTGGCACACACAATGTCTATTGGAAGTAAAAGTACTGGAAAAAAATCAGAAAAAAACCTAACTAATGTCGCTGACTGCACATTTATAAAACAAGTTACCTACATTCAGTCTACATTTCATTGCAATGAAATAACTCAGAATGATTATGTAAATACATTTGTGTTTGATTCATCTCATCTAGCATTGTAAAAAAGTCTCTATTCCTATTTCGCAACCGTGACACGTATGGTATGCGGACGAAGGCATCGGGTGCCTGCTTGAGCCTTCGGTATATTGGCTTGATACCGCGCACGAAAGCGTGGTGTGAATGTCACCAACCCAACACGTAGTCTAATGCTTTGGAGATCAGGCCACTCGACCGCTGTGGAACTGGGGCGTTCGCGATAGGTGTTGGGCAGAGTGAACGAACTCCAGTTTGTCTGGAAAGAGAAAGAAAGAAATTAAGGTTAAGTTCACATGATCACGCGCGGGCATGCGGGCCGCGAGTAACGGACGACTCGCTGTACGACCATGGACCATGCCCTGCCCGGGTCGACGGCGCGTTGTGTACTACGCGCGCCTCAAGGAGTGTCAGCATGATGACGGGGCCTAAAGGGCCAAAGCCTGCTGGGGTCGCGGGACTTATCTCATTACCGTGACCCCGGAACATAAAGGGCTATTGAAGGACACCGTGGATTGCACCAGCACTGCAGCTGCGTCGAATTCGGCAAAAACAGGGCAGCCACCAGCAGGACTGAACCCTTGATGACAACAGGATCCCCAGTGCCAATGGAAAGTGTCGTCGCGCCTGCAAAGAACACAGTCCAAAAAAATACATATTTACCTATCCGGCGACGTGATGCCAGGACTAGTAACACCGATCCTCGGAGGCTCTTTGCACTCCACAACTCCGACCATCACTCCTGGCAGTACTTGCCTACCACTAAGCGACATAGCGCGCTCCTTCTCAGCTCGTGTAGCGTATCGCACGTGCGCCCAGTTGCCTTGAGTCGGGTATTGTTTGTCTGAAAAGGGGGATGAAGAAATAAGGCTTGGTTGATGATAAGGCTTATAAACTGGACTTGCAAGATGCTTTTTTTTTAATATACACTGGAAAATAGTAACTTTGATATGACACCTTGTATTCTGGTTAGTTAGGCACCTAGTTTTAGAGAAGTAGAAACATAAAAATTCAGAGCAGTCTAAGTCTCCTTGGATCAATAAAGGGCTATAAATTCACATAGAGGCTAGGGATCTAAAAAATATTACCTTTTTCCTATAACTAACACGGGAGGTGGAATTAGTGTAAAATAAAACTTACCTAAAATAGCACCACAGTTACTGAACCTAGCCAAAACAGTATTAGCAGCATTTGGTGGAAATCCAAACACCGTCACCCAGTACTCGTCATGTTCCTGGCAACCGTCTTGCCATGGTGTTGCCAATGAGTGATTATTTACAGAATTATTTATATTATTCCCGTAACCATTCTGCATCATAGAATTATTATTACTGTAAAAACTATCTTGGAAAAGGGATTTATTTAAAGTAGGTTCGTTGCTTTTTATAGTATCGAATAGGTCTTCTATGGGTGGTCCGCTGGGTTTACTTGTGTAGGACATATTGGGATTCGGTGCCATGTTTGAGTAGATGTTTGGAGATGATGGCATGTTCGGGTACATGTTTTGCTGGTTGTAGAGCGCCTGCTGGTGCATCGACAGGTTCTGACGGTAGGCCTTCTGGTCCGGTGTTGATGTTTGACTAGGACTCGTTGGGGAACCTGTACGGAACAATACAACATTAAGTTAAAGTTTTATAAAGTTACTGAATAAATTAATTGGGTTCAGCAGTTTGTAAACTGTATAAAGTATGCAGTTTGAAAAGGGATGACACAGTTGGAGAGACAAGCATGATGTTTTTGCCACGGGCAACTAAACTATCAATCTATACAGATGTTTGTTTAGCTGTGACTGTTTTACAGGTTAAGATGAAGTTTTTTCATTAAGCATGATATCATCTTCAATCCATAAACCCACTGACTCATATTTCTAGACACAGAGCATAAAAATTGAAAGGCAAAGGTCCCAGTTACAAAGTTTTAGAAGGTTCAACAAGGGTTCTTAGAAATTTGCCTTGGTGTTACACCTCTTAATAGAGGAGAGTTCAATAATCATAACTTACCGAAAGCAAGACTCCTGCCCTTTGTAGGTGACAGGCTGTTGGTACGAGGAGTCGTCGGAGGATTTATTTCACCCAGAAGGAAAGGCGGTAAATATCCCACGTTCGGGCTATTAGAAGGAGAGTGTGTCGGACTGCCTAAAGTCATTGGCTCCATTTTATGCTTATATTAGTGCACTATAATATTTTTAACACTTCTTTCGAACTAAACAGCCGTTGGTAATTTTATTTATCACTTTTTTAAACGGCTGACACGCTTTCTTACTGTTGGTTGACAGCACAGGTTGACAGCAGTTGACAGGTTGACAGTAAAAAAACAAAATTGTCTAAAATTGTGATGTTTGAGGTACGTAATTCAAAAAAAAACAAGAAGACCGGTAATTAAGGATTGGCAAGAATCAGAAATCATTGAAGGCTATGATTGAAGGGTTAGCGACTAGCGTTTACCAATAATACCGATAACATTCTTGGTATTTCCTTACGTTACATTTTTTTACGTAAATTCGCTATAATTGGTAATTGGCAACATTGATTGATGTTTGTCTATTGTCTGTTGTCAAAATAAATTTCAGTCAAACAAACGAACATGGATTCTTTGGCTGCAAAACCCGAGTTTAATGCGTTTAGTAGCTATGCGTATGATAAAGTAATATCAAATACTCCCAGAACCATGTCAGCTAATAGTAGTAATATTGTTCATAAGTTATTTAATAGAGAGGTAAGTTAAAACTCTAAAATAACACAAAGTTCGGAAGCTTGATCCTGTGCTTATGCTTTATTTTTTTTTCTCAACTATGTTTCTCGTCTATTTTATGTATGGCTGATGAAGGATACACTCATTTCACGGGATATAACTTTTGATCTTAGAACTATGGTCCTAATTTTTTTGATTGTGATTTCTTCTAATTATGATTTATTAGCAAAAATCTGTATGATTGCTGTAATTATTCGCATTCAATTCATTAATAGTGGTCAGATTAGGCTATCTCGATTACTTTTGATAAGTATCATTCTCGAGTTTAAACTGATTATAACAACCAACTGTGTTAAATCAGCTGTTGTAAAATCATTTTAGTTTTGGCACAAATATGAGATGACCTTAGAAAGGTTTTTGCCCCTAAAATATATTAGGTGCTACTTTTTAGAATGGTTGCCAGGTGTATTATTTATTTTTTTATATGAGATTGTATGATGAGTGATTACTTCTGTATATAAGAATTGCACCCAAAACCATTAGAAGTATAAATCAATATAGATATAGGCTCTAAAGGGGGTGAATGAACTGTATAAAAATGTAATGATAAATAAGGATACAACTTAACATTACCTCTATGAGTATCAGGCATCCTGAATCAAAGTGCTAATCCTAGAATTACCCCACAATAATAATATGTTTATGGATTACTATTGCATTCAATATAGACTTAAAAAGGCCAGAGAGCACTCACTCAGCATAGTTTTAATGTGTTAAAAATAATGTACTAAAAATAGATAACAAGTTTTGCTCTTTTCCAATTTGATATACATAACATAGAACAGGTCTTTGCAGTAGGTCAAAGAATTTATATTATTTTTATTTATCAAAATGAGAACAAACAGCTGTAGCAGTTGTATAGCACAACACATGGCCAATGACAGGTTAAAACAAGAAAAAAAAACAGTAGAAGTTGTGGAAAACAAGTTGGGACTTAACGAAGCTGCTAAATTGTACCCACAAGTATCTAGAGGATAATAATAGACAGAAAATTTTAATAGAACACACATTGTACTACAATGACAGGAGTGATGTTAATTAGTAAAAATCTTAAGATCGAATATGCACAGTAAAGCTTAATCACTTTTATTGAATACACAAACAGATATCTAAACGTACTTTACATGGTCTATACAGGGTGTTTTTTTTTATTTCCCATAACTTTAGGGTTATATTCTAGACGTAAAAATAATACAAAAACTCCTACATTATGTGGTCCTAAAATGCATAGTTTTGAAGATATCATCAATCATAATTAAATTACATCATAAATTGTCACCAGTATGACGAGGCATTACTTTTACGACGTTGCCGATCTTCACAACATTGTAAGATAAACTAGTGAAGAGAAAGCACCTACTCGTTATCGATGAAATCTCAAGTGGTTTGAAGAAAAATTACTAAGCAAAATTGAAATCACATTAAAACAGGCAAATCTTTATTGATTACGTTTTAGTACTTACAAAGGGTAACTTATGGCTAAAGTTATTTTTTTTATTTTAAACTGGGTTAAGGTTATTATTACTTTGAGCGAACTTTGTATTAATCGCTATTCTACTGGATTAGGAAATTCGTAATCTTCGTTTAATACTTATGTCCGTTAAATCAATCGGAGTACTTATGTTAATAAGCAAAAATAAATTCTGGATTTAATCGACATCGATAACATTACAATGATGACAACAGAACATACCCTAGCTCGAGGCGTCCGATTACAAGTGCTTTGCAACAATGTTGTGTGTTTATGTTTAGGCAAGTCGGTGAGGTGTAGCTGCTATGATTCGGATATTTCACTCTCTCATTGGTGCTTGTCGCTTTGCGTAAATAAGATAGAACTATTGAGTAGGTTCCTGCTTCATGACAACGGACTCTCGATGTGCGCATCTTACTCTAACTTTCATTGATAAATCCGAGTTAATTCATTTTTCTTCAAACTAACCATTCATAATAAAGCTAAGAAAATGCGACGTTGTCATATTTCACATAAGGGTGTTTTACATTAAATATTGTGACTCTGCCGAATTATTTTGTATGAAAAATTAAAACAAAAAAAAATACATGATTGAAAAATAATTCTTATGCCAATTGATTCTATTATATGCCCTCATTCATACCCTAGAGTTATGGGAAATCAAAAAAACACGTTGTATACACCGTGTTCTTCACGTTATCCATAAACTTTAGCAAATACTTCTATGGCTTTTACAAATCAAATCCAACAAAGGAAGTAGTACTTAAAAAGGCTTCGTTACAAAGATATTTGTAATTCCATTTAATGAAATTTAATTGAGCTATGCAGTGAGAAAGTATCTTAATTTGAAATCTATCAAATACTATTTGCATTTCATTTGTTTCAGCCCGCCAAATGTTATGAATGACGTTGCCAATTCGGATAAAGAGGCATGCATATCGGGTTATTTACGTCTAGGTATTTAGTTTGTATGAAAATTAACAAAAAATAAAAAATAAGAATTTATTAATGTGTCCATAATGAAAAATGCTTACTTCCGTGGTTTGAACATCTGGTCGAAGTTTATGTATATCGTCCGGAACACGGTGTATATATATATGTATAATAGAATAAAGTGCACAGTAATGCTAAAAATAAAAGAAAATAACAAAAACTAATGCCTCTTAATTTTATGGGCCTACTTTTCTTAGCAATGTGAAACATTAAGGCGCTCCCTCACCGTGAGCATTCACCTGTAATGTAACATAAAAGTGCGCAATTTGATGCTCTATTGCCTTTGAATGTTCGAATCTGTAAGGTTACATTATAGCTGAATGCTCGCGGTTAGGGAGCGCCCTTAGAATAAAACTGCCATGAATCGTATGCTATTTGAAACTGTGTCCTTTCTAGATATATGAAACATCTACAATATCCCAGAAACTACATTCCATCATCCTAACATATGTTTGATTGGAGCAATAAATTGCTATAATCACTAATGCACAGTGATTATTGCAGTATATTATTAGTATAATGGTAGATGCATTTATATATTTACAACTTATATGTATTTCTAAATTATCTGATACAAGGACATGTGTGCATGCTTGTATATCCAATTAAATAATGTTAAGGTGCAAAAATATCACAATAATGATATCTTAAGGACTTAGGTATAGTACCTTCTCTATAAAAAAGAAAAATATGAAGAAAACTCATAATAATTGTGTCCTTTCTAGATATATGGTAGTACATCCAGAAAAACCAATGACAGGGGCCGCAAAGTCTTTGAGCGGATCCCGCCACGGCTCCGTTTCTGCCTCATGGACATCGTGCCGGTTCGCTACCTCACGGAACATGTGTTCATGGGGTTCTCACAGTGTGGGCAGTTCCTGCTCAGCTTCACGTATAGCTGTAACACCCAGCTGTACTTCAGAGACAGTTCCAAGTTCACGTGAGTGTCTTTTCTCTTTTGCTGTTGCCAAATGTTTTTAAATTGTAATAAAGGGCTGGTGTCTGCAACTCCATATCAAAAGACAGTTGAGCCAATTTTAAGATAAGCTTTGCCCTTAATTTAACATCATATTTCAAAGCTATTGCGAACTTCGTCGTCATAAAATTGTAATTAGGCTATTAAAATGAATTATGTTCAATTTAATCCTCCCAAAGTGAATTTATACATCTATAAAACCCCTTGAAATGCATTTATGTTGTACCATCCATACTGCTTCTCATTAAAATTATTAATGGACCTTGAAATCGTTAGTTAATGATTTGTGTTTGGTTGTGGGGCAATTAATAATCATTAGGTCTAATAAGTACCTACAGCAACTGATAAAAAAGTAGGCAATTAAAATTGACTGCTTGCTTTTAAAGTTATGGAAGGTAAGTTAGATAGAATAACCTTATTTGCACGCCAAATAAGGGAGAGGAAAAACTGAAACATTAAAAAAACCAAAGTTGGGTGGTACTTTTGCTGATTGCGAATTCTGCCAGACTGAACTGTATGAGAATAGAGTTGGTCCAGAAAAAAGTACAGCTCTAATAGGCCTATTTTTCTTGGGCAAGGGTTGCCATCTCTAAAATTTGGAAACCAGGACAAGACGCGTGAAAACCCCGGATTTTAGAGCCCAGAACCCGGACATGAGTCGATGCGTACCGTGGCAACTGCGTCGGGAGGGGTGGGGGGACGGTGAAGTGTGGGTGTGTCGCGGGCGGCTCAAGACTTTAAATTTTTAAACCCGGACTACAAATGAAGATCCCCCTGGACGCTCCCTGGAGATGCCCTCTAAACTAGGACAAACCCGGGGAAACCCGAACGGATGGCAACCCGAACTTGGCCCAACCTTACTCCTGTGCAAGTCTCGTCCTTGAAGAGAATAAAGATATTATAAAATATCTTTATAAGCATAAGCACTGTCCCTTTGGCATAGAGGTCGCAAGCGCAACCACTGAGCAGATTTGGTGCCCAATTGATGACATTAGGCGAGCCCCCAATCTTCTGGCGCAACATAGAAGTTCTATGTAAAGACAGATACACCTTGGGCCAACTCTTCGGGTATTACTGGCGTGTTTTGTTTGTATTTATAAACTTAAGTTGTCATTCTCTTTCAGCCTACACTTTCTGTCGTGGGTGCCCGGTCGCATCGTGCGCCCAGTACACAGCGTACCTTTATTTGGTGACGACTGCGTGGATAGCAAGGTCACAATATCTATGGCACAGTGGAAGCACAATCCTGGCGTCTTAGTTGTCTATGGTATTGCGTAAGTATTAGACTTATTTATTGAACCTCTTTTTTATTTTTGTGAAATCAAGGCTTCACTCTGTTTATTGAAGTCCACAGCTTGATATCCGTTGCCCACCTCCATATCCTTCGTGACTCTGACGCATAATGTTCCTCTCATAGACGTAATGGAGTAAGCTTTACACCCCCCTCCCAGGATGACAGGTCTGGAGCAGCGGCAGTCGTTTTAGATTCCGCCACTCCCTAATGCAAGTATACGAAGAAACATCAGGGTGATTTTAGGCAGTACGAATGTGCCAGACCCCTCCGCTTTCTCCAGGGCGAAGGATTTCTCATTGAGGCTTTCACCTCAAGAAAAAAAGGTCCCTCCCAAGGTGCACCACAACAGCTATCCACTTATTTTTAAGGTCGTAGGTCCATTTAGCATGGGGGAATTCAAGGCTTAAATTGAATTAACCCATTCATACATTTATGTTCGTCACAATCACATTGATTGACTGTAATTTGACGATGTTCTACTGGCGTTGTTGATGCATCTAATGAGGTATAATTTAATGGGAAAATAACTGTGCGTACGCGTATAGAAAATGACGTTTGAGGACGAAGTCAAATATATAGTTTCAATTTTAAATGAAGAAGTATTCATTCGAACGAAATTACTATGAAACTTTAACTCTTGATTCTTGTTATTCTCATCTCGATATTTTCCAAACAATTCATAAAGTTGAATCGTAACAAATCTGTAGTAAAACAGCACACTCCTTTGTTTACAAACATAACTTTACTGTACACTTGTTCGCAGAGATTCCTGCTCGGAACGATCGCACCTCAGTGTGATTGGAGTTCCTCGGTTAGGATGTAGGAAATGTGCAGCTCTCCCTAGAGAAGAAGGTAAGTAGGCTCATCAACCATTAGAAAGACAGTACGCTCTGCAAAACCCAAGACATATTTAAATAATGTACGTAACCTTCCCAACCTCCTTTATTCCTAAAGTACACGCAAAAGCTTCTTTTACAGATGATCTACAAACTTGGGGCAAAAGATGTCTTGAACACAACTTTGCGATACACACGAAATTCTTCTGCACATCTGACTCGAGTATGTACGAGCCAGTGGTCCAGCTAGCCTACTCAAATCAAATCATAATATACACAGACTTCATTCACATACTCGAGATTGATTTCGTAAAACCAGACCAAGAGAAAAATGAGAAGGAAGCAGAAGATACCAAGACCTATTTAGATAGGGAAGAAGTGAATTCCATTGATACAAATCCTGGTACTCCAGCTTCAGATGTCTCAGCACCTTTCCAATCACCTAAATATCAGAATAATGTCGTCCAAAATATTCTAGCAGATTTCTCAGATTTAGAAATGGAACCTTATCAGATGTCTAAACCCGTTCGCGTTCCTGATGTCATGGGGCAAGAACTGTGTATCCAAGCGTCTTCTATCTCCCACAACTTGGTAGAAGAATGGGAGGGACCATCTCCGTCCATCAGGACGTTAATAAGTCCACCGCTTCGCTCTCCAAGGCGACGGCCAGCGGAAAGCATGTCACGTTTCAACGAAACACACAGAATAATTGCTGAGAAAGCGTACGAATTTGTCGAAGAAGCGGAGACGAAATGCGAAAAACTTAGCATGTTTAGGAAAAGAAGATTAGCCGATAAGAAATACGAATTTTCTGAAGACAACAACGAGAACATTGTCCCTTTCAGGGTACTGAGGAGTAATAGGAAATATTTTATTGGATCGACTAGTAAGAGTCAAGGGAAACGGGCCAAGTCTCCTGGTGAGAGCGTGGTGTTAAGGGCGCACAATCAGATCAGTAGACCGCCTTCTCCGACCACTAGTTCTGACCTAAAGAACCCTGGGCTATCCACCCTCGAGTCTGATCACAACAGCGAATCAGAATATAGAGTGACGGAAATGCTGGATGACGGCTCTTTGAAAACGATTGCTGTGCATGATAATACCTCAAAAACCCTTTCCGACTGCCCAGTAAACGCTCAGGACCCTTACTTGGTGCACTCGGAGAACTCAAAATGTAGCAAATTCTTCACTCGATACTTTGTGGAAAGTGATGATGAGATTACTTCTATCATCACGGATTCGGAAGGTGAGCAACGTTTTCTTAACTAATTATATTTTTCGAGATAATTTTATCTAGGTACATATTTGGACGTGTTGATGTATTATGATGATAGCACGCCCACACTTATCGCGTAGAATGTTTAACTTCTCATTTTGGATTGTTTACATTTTTAAGTTTATGAAATATTATTTTTCCATCTTCCATTATTTTCTATCGAATATTTTAAGCTGTAATCTATGAGTACATAAAACATTTCGCGTCTTGACCTTTGTAAAGGTCACTGGGTATCTTTAATGCTTTTAAATAGTATTGATACGCCGCGAATGCCGAACCCTTTAGGCTACTGAATACTTAGAAAAATAGAAGATGTTCTAGCTAGAATATTTTATTATTAGTGGCTTTTATCCGTAATTTCGCCCTCCCCATTACTTCATGTTTCATGCAAAAAGAAGGCTATAACCGCATTCCGAATCTCACCTGTCTCTTTACCGAAATTCATCAAGATTGGAAAACAAACTCCCTTTCTCATTCATAATATGTGTAAAGATTTCTTTTTCACATAAAAGTCCTTCATACAGATATTAGTTTTAGTTGATCTTTGTTTCTAACCGACTTCAAAAAAGGAAGAGGTTCTCAAGCCGGAATTTTATAAGTAAACTTTTACAGCCTTACTACAAAAACTTAAACATCTGTTGAACACTTGTCTAAAAAAAGTGCGACTGCAAAACGGACCTTATTTCAACGTGATAATCTGACATTTTTTTAGACAAGTGTTCAACAGACGTTTAAAAGTTTTTGTGATACGACGGTGAATATCCAACATGTTTGTTGTCCAGACGACTGCATCTCGGGCTACCACGTGGCCCTGCCACTGTCGGCGCAGGGCGCGGGCTCCTCTGGTCTGCAGGGCGTGGGTGCGGGCGCGTGGGAGCGTCTCCTCGGCGCAGCCCCGCCCCTCCCCCCGCTGACCCTGCGCGCTCATCAACGCTCGCTCGACACTGAGCTGCTCTGTAACGAAGTGTGTGAGCGACTGTGCAATATCAATGGGAAGAAGTTCATCTACTGCTTCGATTGGGGCTGCCATGTTATTGATGTTTGTCAGTCCAGTGGGTGCTTGTCTGGGGTGAGTTTCTGTTATTTCGTGGGTGTGTTTACAAACATTTTAACTCAAATTCACAGTTTTCAATATGAAGTTTTAAGTTAAAAGAAGACAGTAGCAATTGGAGAGAGAGATTACAAGTGATAAGAGAAGATTATTTCTTTGGTAATTCAAGGATACTTTTTTTTTAACCCAAAAAAATGTACACTGGTGGACTGAAGCCAGGCTACTATTTCTTAAATTCTTACTTGTTGTATTTGAATAATGCAAACTCTGTATATTCTTCATGCGAACAATTTTTGTTTATGGAAATATGTCATATCATTCTCCAACTCTCTGGGTGGGACTAAAAGGAACTTTCAGACTCATCCTAACTAAAATCCACCTCATTCTTGCAGTTTTCATTTTGCTGTTGAGGGAAAACTAAATTTTCCCTAATTGAAAAGCCTCTTTCTCTTTCTTTCTTCTTTAAGTGACACGATCCTAACGAAATGAATTGAGCAATCGACAAGGACAACGATAGATATTCTTGCCCCTTCTTCTTCAAATCTATCTATCAGGGGCGTAGCTACCGCCGTATCAATTATACGGGGCCCCCGGGCCACAGGGGCCCCCAACGTGCGTAAACAAAAATTAGTAAAAACTTAATGATTTCTTAAATAAAATATTTTTTTACTTTTATACAATTTTTTTACTTTTATACAATTTTTGTTTATAGAAATATGTCATATCATTCTCCAACTCTCTGGGTGGGGCTAAAAGGAACTGTCAGACTACTAAAATCCACCTCATTCTAGCAGTTTTCATTTTGCTGTTGAGGGAAAACTAAATTTTCCCTAATTGAAAAGCCTCTTTTAAAGACCATTTTGGACTTTTTTGCATCACTATTTTCTCATTGAATGTTCACCTTCCAGCTGTGTGCTATGTGGATGTGGGCGAGCGACAAGAACACGTCGACGGCGGAGTGCGAGCCCTGCAAAGACATCAGTGCCGGCTGTCTCTTGCACCGGCAACAGTATGCTGCTGAGGTTAGTTTTCATCATCTTCCTGCACTTATCCCATTTTACTTGAGGTCGGTGCATCACGTTTTTTTCTTCCATTCTCCACTATCAGAACTCACAGTATCATTTAGTCCTTTTTCTTTCATCATCATCATCATCTCATCTGCCGAGCCTTGTCCCAACTATATTGGGGTCGGCTTCCAGTCGAATCAGATGCAGCTGAATATCAGTCCTTTTTCTTTCATACCATCCTTTTTTTTTGCGTGGTGAAATCATCAAATGAGTCCTCGTCTTCGGCTCGGCTCGGACGACGCGATCCCATGCGAATGGCGTTAGTAACACCCTTATTACGTTGACATAAAGGTTTTCTTGACCGGCTTAAGCCGATTCCGCGTCGATAAATGTGGGAGCACCCTTAGACAAATCATCCATCTTTTCTTTGGCCTTCCTCTTCCTCTCCATCCATCAACATTCATACTCATCACTCTCTTAGTCACGTGAGTGTTTTACTTAATAAAATTATCTGAAAGACGACAAGGGATAACCACTGGGTCTAAAAGCTTGAAAATAGGAAAACATTTTTGTTTTTATCAAAGAGAGATTGATTTTGAAATTTCGTACCTTCAAGGGGGTTAACAATTAATTGAGAATACTGTACCCTTAGCACGAATTTTCAGTATTTGAGACGTAAAGTAAACTGGAACTTTGACAATTTCAAATTGACAATTTTCAAGGAAAAAATTAGTTCCTTCTTCGCACACCAGAGGCGCTGTTCCATTTTTTCATACAAGAAACGCTGTAAATACTGAAAAGATGCTGTAAAGTAAAAGAGTGAAAACTCGTGCTAAGGGTACTGGTTATGAATGGATGTAAGTGGCGGAATGTTGTTCAGCGTGATGGTCTAAGGCGGTGTCCTATATTGCTGTGTGTATAGCTGATGATAATGACGACTGGTGATGAAATTATTTGTAAAAAGTAAAGCCACTGTTGTTTCCACAGTGTAATCCATGCTTCTGTATTTAGCTGTCATTTAGATTGGATTTTTATTTTGATTTTATTACTAGCGGCCCTAGCGGTGGACTTATCCTTTCTAGCTATAAATATAGCCTATGTTTGGCTTTTGCTCTAGTAAATGCTTTTTTTAGTTTTAAAATAACGGTGTTTTACCTCTGTTCACAGTGCTTATTCGTGTGGGACCTAGTGAGCGGTGTTTACAGAACTGAGAGAGTTTCCATGACAGAAGACTCCAGTCAAGAAGGAAGCAGAGGTAACTATTACTACATTGTTTTCTGCCCGTTGCTACTAACATTGCACGCCAAATAAATACGTGTTGTCGATATTGAACCGTCTGCGCTGAGCCTAGTGTTGAAAATCCAACAACACACCTGTTTTCTGTTTTTTATATGCCTTCTTTTTTACAAAACAGTGCCTCACACTAGGAATTTCTGGTATGTCGTGGGTGCGTTATAAACCTGGAACAACTACTTGTAGATCATATTTGTACCGTGTGGGTGGTAAAATCAACGAATGAGTCCTCTCACCCATACTGTCACACTTGTACACACACAATACACGGTGTCCTTCAATAGCCTTTTACGTTTCGGGGCCACGGCTACTCGTTAGTCCCGCGACTCTGACAGCTCTTTAAGGCGCGCGTGGAACACGAATCGCTGTCGACCTAGGCATGGTCCCTGATCGGACAGCGAGTCGCCCAATACTCGCCGTCTGCGCCTACGTTGGCCGGAAATCGTCCTGCGACGATTTTTGAGTCGCAATCGCTCAGCCACTGCTCCAACAAATATATTTTAAATCCAAATATCTATAGGGTTTTTAAGTCCAAATATCTATAGGGTTTTTAAATCCAAATATCTATAGTGTTTTTAAATACAGATATCTATAGTGTTTTTAAATCCAAATATAGTGTTGTTCTCTAAATTGAATTCAAAATCAAAGTTTTAGTTTAAAAATACATACCATTTTAAAAAGTTTCAACTCTTTTGAAGAAGAACGCTAATAGTCTTAATTCATGAACCGAAACAATATGTACTATCAGTGTGTACATTTCGAAATCATTTGCATTTGAAAGGATTCTTACTTCCGCTAATCTATATTTGTCCAAGGTCTGTTTTTGCATATTTAACTTTAATGGTTTGTTGACCTTCTTCAGTGTTTTTCCGTATTTACCACTGAAAACCTTGTGAATAGCTATCAGTTAAAAGTATTCTGATAGTTGGTAGAAGCGGAAGGTAAAATTACGGTTGATGTGACTTTGTGGGCCTATGTCCCGCAATGATTTTCTTTCAATATCAGTCCCTACGCTAACGAGGAAACGACTAGATATAGTATATCTTCGCGCTACGTATACAAACGTTTCTTGGGGGGAAGATAGTCGATAGCACAGCGAATTTAGGTAACGACACGGGACCCACATAAACTGTACTTAGCTTTTTAAGTGACACGATCGTAATGAAATTGAATTGAGCCATCGACAAAGAACAGCCATAGATATTCTTGCCCATACTTCTCCAAATCTATCTATGCTTTAGCACTATTCCAAAACGTAGACCTCTATGGAGTAGAATGGACAATACAAGACATTATAACTGTGAAAGTACTGTAGTTGCCCATTGGCAAGTACAAAACAGTTCTTTCACAGTTATTGTCTTTTTTTTTTGCGTGGTAAAGTCATCAAATGAGTCCTCCCGCCCAGGGTGGGGCGAGAGGTACTGTCAGACTTGTATTATACTGACTAAAATCCACGGTGATCCTTCAATAGCCCTTTACGTACCAGGGTCACTGTAACCAGGTGAGACAGTCCCGACTATGTGTGACGACACAACGCGCCGTCTCGACCCAGGCATGGTCCATGATCCGGCGGCAAGTCACCCATAACTCACCGCCCGCATGCCCGCGCCTACGCTGGCCGGAGATCATGTTGCGACGTCCGTTGCCGTGGGCGTCTCCCGCGGCGGCTGGGTCGTGAGGTGGACGCTGTCCTCTCCCTCACGCATCCCGCCTCCTCCTTTGCTAGCATGACTGCTTCGCAAAAGGAGGCGACCGCAGTTGTCTTGTGATTGGGACTGGTGCTTCATATTTCGTTTTTGTCTTATAAATATTTGAATATTCTTTATTATTTTTGTTGTTTTTTGCCTCTAACTAGCCTACTACAGAATAAAATATGCTCTTATATTGATTTTTATGCTGAACATAGTTTTAGTTTACCGTCATCCCTTTCCGAGGTTATTGCATTCATAAAAACATATGCTTGTTCGGAATGAGTGGGAAGATAATGTATAAAACTTACTCAAAATGTGTGTTATAGTTCCAGGTGCAGACAGGGCTAGGGAGCTAGCTAAGAAGCTGGGACCGATAAACATGCCGCCTGGCAATGAAAACAGGTTGCTTACTACATTGACAGGTAAGCTTCATAAAATATTAAGGGGCCACCACACTATTCCCAAACCACTGCAACCCCTGAAATCCCCCCCAGAATAAAAGTGACAATCATAGAAAAGCGTAGACACAATGAAGCTCGACGCATCCCGGAGAATGAATTTACCTGTCTCGGACCCTGCAACGAAATTAATGAGAAAAGAATAGTGTCAATATTTAAGCAATCATAACACACAGACATAATTATGAACGTGGTTTAAATGTTAATCGTGATGTCTACGTTACCGTTGCCGATTTACCCAAATAATGTAAGAATTTCCAAACGTCTTTTATAATGCGCTCAGCAAGGGATTGGAACTCTGCCTACGTCTGTATTTCCGAACGCATTCAATCCTAATCTCTTCAAAGTTAGAGTGCACAGGCTTCTTCTGGGTAAGCTCGCTCCATCGTCGCCTCATTAGAGTCAAGAGCAAACTCACCAATATTTTTTATAATTTACTAGCTGACCCGGCAAACGTTGTTTTGCCATAAAAAATATAAATTAAAAATTTTGTCTAAAAAATAAAATTTAGGGGTGGACTACCCCTAACATTTAGGGGGATGAAAAATAGATGTTGGCCGACTCTCATAGATACCGGATAAGCACAAAAAGTTTCATCAAAATCGGTCAAGCCGTTTCGGAGGAGTATGGCAACGAAAACTGTGACACGAGAATTTTATATATATTAGATTTTATTTTTCAAACGAGGTCCAAAGCGCTTCAGTAATGCCACAGTAATTTTTATATTTTTTAACAGGACGATCGCTAAAAAGACTGACAGATGTGGACAACTGCATCGAAATCACAAAGAATCACCCGGACAGCTCGGAATCAGAGTCATCAGCGGAAGAAGACAGCGACTACGACTGATTTATATTCTAGGTCTAGAAGCTTCTATAACTATAACCTCTTTGGTGAGAATCAACGAGGTTCAAGTATTATGAGACACGGAGAAGTTACTGCATGGAGTGCTAATGTGACGTACGTATGCTGCAATATTTCATTATATACTTCTAAATGATTAGAATATCACGATAATCATTATTGTAGTTATTAAAACGTAAGATAACGTGTTGACAACAAATTTATGTTTCGGTCCTGTACTGAAAATCTATAAACAATAATGTGATTAAATCACAGAGATTGAAAGTTTGTATACAGATGCCCTAGTCAAGTGGCAAATGATAAAGTCAAACGCTATGTAGACAAACTGTGGTTTCTATTAAAGACGTTTTCGTTTTTCGTCTCCCACTTGTCTCGGCTCTGTAATCTCTTTGGTGCACAGTTAGCACTCCATGATTCGATTCCTTACTCTGTGTATATTTGTCACAAATGAAGAACAACGAAAGGATGTGTTTGAAGCACTTATTGTATAAATATATGTCTCCTTAGGAGTTTATCAAGACAGGTTCTTAGATATAGATCGTTTTAATGTGTTCTTAATCATTTTTAGTACCTTTTCTCAAATGATTTTGTCTTCCTCTTTTATAAACATCTTTTTTGTGTTAAATGCTCATTACTGCGGATGATTACATCAAGACCTTTAAAGGTACCCGTGACCTGAGCCATTAGGCTGAATTTTGAGGTCTGAGATCTGGGTTCTGGTTTGACGAGGGTAGCTGCATCAGAGGAAACATGCTAACGGCTAAAGTTTAGCGCTGGTGAAATAAAGTATTTCACCAGCGCATACAGATACGTACGTGAGGATGTACCGTCAGCGCATACGACACGCGTCAAAATCCAGCCTCAGTTATCGTTTGATAAGGAAGTCGCAGTAATGTGCGGTTAGCCTTATTATTTTGATATTTTTTCAAAATAATATTACATAATTTCTCCCCATTTTGAACTACAGCCATAGTTTAATATACAGAAAACTAACACAGCAACCGGGATACTTCTGTAAATAAAATCGTTGCAATACTTAACATAAGAAAATGTTTCAATCGATAATAGTCTTACACGTAATATAAACTAAAGTCATTTTTGTATATTTTCGTATGAAATTTACTTCAATTTTGTCTGAATACCGTAATCGAAAAGTTCTTGTTAAACTATAATTATCGTTGTTCAAATTCTAATGAAAATTTATTAGTAGTTGCATATACATTGGTATTAATAGATCTGTCTGTGTATAGAAATAATATGGTAGCTTCAATTGTGATTGTTACGCGTTGCACTGCATACTTTACGACATACAATATGGATGCTCTAATATAAACATTACTACATGGAAAGAAAAGGGTGCGTACACATTAAGGCGGATTTACATTCATCCAGTAGCTGGATCCAGCGTCAATGTATTTGGAAAAGAAACAGGGATTAGTGATCGACAGAGTGCTGAAGGGTTTGTTTTACTTTGAAACAACTAAGGACAGAATTTTAAGACACCAGGGAAGACACATCTACAGGGTGTAAGAAGACACTTTACGAAGCCGTTAACTACGCATACTGTACATCTAAATAAGTAGCTTTACGCTAAAATTATCGCTGGGAACCGACTTTTATTTTTAAGTATCAAAAAAAAATAATAAGTTGAAAATCCCAGTCTAGAGAAGAGGGTCATCGACCATCGAAAGTAAATCAAACGCACACTAACATTAGCCGTGCGTTTCTGCATTTATTTCTTACGTACATTACTGTTCGTAATTTCAAATGCGTAATTTATTTAGAAAAATCGAAAATTCAGGTAATGTTTGTTTAGAAAAAAGTTTTGTAATAATACTTAGAATTCGATTTTGTAAAAAAAAGTTTAAAAAAAATGCAACTTTGACCTTCAATATCTCGAGAACTCGTGGAGTCCCAGGTATGGTCTAAAGGAAACAAATGATCCAAATAATGGGTAGAATACGTGGCTTTCGGCCTCGTTAAGTGTCTTCTGACAAACTGTATACTAATATATATTAAAGCTCAAGATTTTGTTTGGTTGAACGCGCTAATGTCAAGAAATTACTGGTTCGAATTTGAAAAAATATTTTTATATTGGATAGTCTATTTATCGAGGAGGGCTTATATAACGTCACGCTATGACTAATGGGAGCCGAGCCGCGGGGAATAGCTAGTTAGCTTATAAAGTTTTGATAAAATTCCAATCGCATTTATCGCATAGTCGCTCACTATACGATTACGTCGCAGCGACTGGCGGACGCTGTACTGGATAGAAAAATGTTTACATTTATCCAGTGCCAATCCACTGGATCAACGTAGATCAGCCTTTAACTGTTTTTTTTTTAAATAACTGGAGAATTGTGAACTTTTCGCCTTATTACAAAAATCTTCGAGTTTGGTATGGATGTGTGTGCACCCTTAGGGCGTCTGCTAAAGACATGCTTGTACCCGCTCGCTTGCTGTCTGTTTTGAAAAATACTATGGATTATTGGGGAATTTGAACAGCAGGCACCCGCGCCAAAGCGGACGCCCTTTGGGCTGAGCTAAAACTATTCGTCGCTGAGTTCGGCAGTCTGTCAACTTCTTTCGATCAAACAAGTTTTCACAATAAGACCAACAGCTCACCTCTCACTAGAGACTTTTAGTCGCAAAGAGTTTTTGTCTCACTATCGAGTCCCTGTCGAATAAAGAAAGCTCAGCCCGTATAATATAATGTGTCGCCTGTGTCGGAATACTCAATGGCCAATGGCTGCCTCATGATGTTTCAATAAAACTGTAAATAATTATAGCCTTAAATATTTGAATTAATTTATGAAATTGGTTATAGTAGTATTTTGAGAGTATTTATGTCCAAGTTTTGGTGTCTATAACTTGGCTTATAGAGAGCTCCTGGCATTAAATTAAAGGGATCCCTTGTTTGACTACGGGACCCTAAAAGACGTGGGTTTTGATACATGTGAGGGAATTAAATTATTAAGTTTTATAAACATGTAAAATCTAACATAGAAATTATTCAATGAACATTTGTTTAGCATGGAACAACTAAGTTGTAGATCATACAAATATTTGTTCCAATGTGACATGTAGCGCATTAATTAGCGATTGCGACAACCGTACTGTCAAATTGAATGACCTGGAAGTTACACACTTCACAAGCTTCTTTAAACGAAATCATCATTTTGTCTCAAAACTCTAGTCTTCTTTAGATTCACAATACCTCTACAAATCTGATACATGTCAATGTCTACGTATTACTTTCTACTGCATTTATATACATATGTATAAAGTTAGTGATTGTTATATTACGATAATCATCAATGATATTAATGTGTAAATGTAATCAACGAATGACCATTAAAAACGGATTCTAGCACATCTGAACACTGAATATGGGATTTTCTTTTAAAGGTTGCTACAGACATAAGCAGGCCGCGATTGTCGGTTTGGCAGTATTTGTCAAACAACAAAGCCGACCCGAAGCAATGACCAGACTGCACTTGTCGGTTTCAGTCAGCTTTTACCGACGATCGAGTAGTTCGTTTGGGTCGACACATTCGATTCGACAGTATTAGTGGAGCGAAAAAGCCGACCGGTTTGCAGTTGACAAGTGGGGTAGTTTGGGATTCCCAAGCATTCATTTGCACATATTCGGTTTTACCGCCCGATTAATGCCGACCCGCTTATGTGAACAGCAAACCTTATTAGAAGTTATTTTGTTGTTAGAGTTTACATTCATATGTGCTGGAATTCAGTCCTAAATATGAACCTCGGCTCATAAAAAGGTTGTGATTGTTTGAACATAGGTTTGTTAAGAGAAGTGCCTCTGACTTGATAACTACCCTCCAACTTATTACTCTTCTTCAAATTTTCAACTATTTTTTCTATTCCGGAATTTTTAACTGTTGATTCAGTTTCTTTGATTCAAATTCATCGACTTCAGTCATTTGACAGAACTTTAATAGTGTAAATATTTTAGTTAATAGTGAAGTTAATTGATCTTCCGCTGCTAGATTTGATAACATGGAGGGTGTAAATACTACGTAATTTTGAAGAAACATGAAGGCAATGTGACCTTGTGTATAAAATCTTAGGCCGGCCATACAAGGACTGCTTGGAGCAGTCAGTATCGACTGCTCGAGCAGTCGAACTACTCCTGGCGATCATTTTGATAAAGCAGTCACCAGGCGTACACGGACTGCTCGGGCATCGCAGCTTGAAAAGATTCATTAATTATTGCTTCAAGCAGCCCGTAAACTTATTTGTCGAGCTGTAATTAATTGACCATTACAGTCTAAACTAAAATGGTCGATTTCAATCTTTGCCAGTTATATTGATGGCGATAATCTGATGTTTTAATGTCTAAGTATGAATAGAATAAGAAAGAGAATGTCCTATACAGTAATACCCCTGAAATTGCGGAAACCAAAGACCAAGCGATAGGTTTTCGCATTTATTATACTGGCAACTAATGAATTATAGACATGGTGCCAAAAGCAGGAATTAAAGATCCAAAAAGCATCCAAAATCGCGGAAGGGATTTGTTTATCGAAATTATTGCATAGGCCATTCGAAACTGAATGTGTAATATATTTATCTCACTAATTGGTGAGCAGTTGTGAGCTCTAGTCTTAAGATTTGAAAGATAAACTAGTGTATAACCAGCCGCTCTAAGCCAGAGGCATTCTGAAATAAAACTAAGCAATATAACAATGGTTGTCCCACATTATTTTCGATTGTCTTATCATAATGTCTAAACTTCGAAGGTGGATCGTATTAATAACTTACAGTAGTAAGTGAGGTGAATGCATTTAATTTTATTTTGTACCTGTCGACAAAGGCACTGACAGTGTTACTTGCCATCAAATTGTATGATACTAAAGATAGGTATGAAACAATGCATGATGTAATAATACATAAAATTATTAAACTGCTGTTTTATTTGCCTTTTTGTACAATTTACAGGTGTGGACCAGTGATGAGAGAAATACTTTTAGAAGTTTTTTTTTATCCAGCAAATAAATGTCAAAACTCTCAGAAAGAAAGTAAAGCAATAATAAAATTATTTACAAGCTAGTTTTAAAATATTTTAAGTGAAATTATATTATGTACAAAATTAAAATTTCTCAATCCAATAAATTCAATAATTCAACTTTACACATTAATTAAACTACCATCAATTTGTCAGTACCAATCTGGTGAAATAATGAAATTCTACAGTAGCAATTCAAGATCAAGTGTGTTAGATAAGATTAGAAATTACAGACAAACAGTCATTCAGTAGTAATGTTGGCAAATCTTAAGGTGTTATATCCTCTTTTGGTGATCACATACACATAAAAATATAATTATCTATGAATGTGGCAACACTGTGGTGAGTTAACAAGACCATATCTACACTAACTTACACAATATACAAATAGCAATGCTACCACTACAGAATTCTTACCAGTTATGCACTTAGCTGAAGCTACTTAGCTGTATAACACCTTACATCTTACATTACCCTTAATTGTAAAATACAAAATAAAACATATAGGAAAAATATTTAATAATTATAAACTGTATACATCATCACACTCTGGCTCTATCTCCATTGGTGGACTTCGGCTTTGACCATTTTCATCCAACATGCAGTCTAACGATAACCTATCAAGATCATCCCAGGATAATTTACTGAATTTGTCTTGCACAAGTCGGATAAGCCTGTTAGCAGCAGTTGTTGCTTCTGCTTCTGTCATACCATACATCTTCTTAAAATGCTTCACAGAAGCTTCGAGAAGGGTATCAGGCTTTTTAACAACAAGGTTTAATTTAGTACCATCCTTTATTGTGGGGTATGCTTCGACTGTTTGTTCGTCTACTAATGTCCTGCCTAGTAACAGCAACTTCTGTTCTTCTACTGGAATCTTTAAATGTTCGGCTATTTGTCGTTTCATTTCGGATATTTGTGTGGTTGGAAGTACCTAAAACAACGTAAGAATATAACATCTAATAGGATAGAAAGTACGATTCCAGTTCCCGTTGATATACTTACTTCCAAGCAACATTCACCGCCTTGTAACTTTTTTACGATTACTTTCATTTTGGATAGTGTGAATGTAGATCTAGATTTCAACAAGAAACACTGCGTGTAAATTACAAAAATATTAATTCAGCAGCATGATACCAATGACAGACAAAAACAACTAAATAGCTGTCAAACATGCTGTGACTTTGTACACGCAATAAACAACATCTTAAACATAGACTGTGGTACTTATTAATCGGTACATTTCTTTTACTCTAACAAGTATTTGTATCTTTTCTCTCTGTCTAACAGCAAAAACAAGCAGCATTGTAACGCTTCCGACATGCTCGATTGACATTGACAATTTGGTTGACACAGGTTGACAGTTGACACTTGAGGGCTGATCATAAACTGAAGTCTATGGTGCTGATGCTTGACATAGATTTCTTGCATGGACCGCGAGTATCAGAAAATGACGATCCATCAGCGGTGCTCAGCCAACATGAAATAAAATTGCCATCATCTTGTGGGACTCCATATCTCTTAGGCTTTCCATTAAGACAAAGTACAATAATAATAATGTAATGTGTTGGGTAAAGTACCTCTTCTCCCATTGTTATGTCTCAGATAGTAATTTTAAGCAAATATTGTTCAGTCTATGCTCTATATTTATATTGCTCGCTCTATATTTATGAGCTAGACACTAAGCACGCTAAGCACTAACAAAAATACGAATGTGTGTTTCAAAGGTCCATATTCATAGTAATCACAATAATCCACCAACTGCTGAACATAAGCCTGTGGTATAGGCTACTCCCATATTAAATTGTTCTAGTTCATCAGCATCATCCTTGTTCTAGTCTAGAGCACAGACTACTTAGAGATACTGGTCTAGAGACACATGAGTTAGTGTTGGACCAATCTCCAATATTTAAGACTTCTGAATTATTTTAATTTCATTTAGGTTAGATGTAATTAAAATAATTTATATTTTTGTTTTTTGTCAGTGGATGGTTGCACTAGTAGGTAAAAGATCGGGCGTCATTATCCAAAACGGAAGTCTCAAATATTGGAGATTGGCCCGCTTAGTCAATACTAATGTAGCTTGATGATAAACCGGCCTATGCCAAGCTCGCTGCCTAAGCTTATTATAACTGAACGTGAACTGAACGCATGTGCATACCACACTACATCACTATTAGCATTTTATGTTCTGCTCAATAAACATTACCTAAACTTCATTATGCTCATTTATTAATTTACTTGGGAAAAGAAATAAGCCAAATATTAGGTTTTTGTTGTCTCAGGCAATGTTTACCCGACTGCGTCTGAAAGAGGGTTAAGTTTGTATTATTTGTTCCTTCAACGCATCGTCATATTTAACACCCGCGTCGGCATTTTGGGAAGATGGTGGATATTGGGCTTGGGCGCCTTTACAAAAACATAGGTAACGATACGACATCGACACTGGAATATCATCCACTCTCGCTTATTTTCTCTAGAAAATGAATATACCTGTCACAAAGATATTGTGTCGTTATCGTCTAATGGAAAAGCGCCCATTCTCAGAGCGACATCGAAATTGTAAATAGGTTTTATTTAAGAAATTTAAAAAAAGAGAAATGCGTGAAGAGCCGTCTAGATTTAAAAATTCCCGAAATGCCATTAAAAATGATTAAAAAAAATTAGTTGCAAATGTCAACAGATTTTGATCTCCAAGTTTCTGTAAATAAATAAATAATTACCAAGGTGATATCTTACTACATACTTTGTATGAGAAGTAACGAAAAGCGAAGTTCCGATTCAGAAACTTGTGATGGAAAATAAAAAATTTGAAATTGTCGACCTAAACATGAACACCACAAAAACAATTGAAATAGTTGAGGATTATTCGAGTAATGCAATATTAATTTTTGAAGCAGACTGCTTAGAAGGTAAATGAAAACTGATTCCAAGTTTACAACTACCAGTGTGATTTTTGCCTCCTAGAAGTTTACGGTCTGCCGGATTTACGTTCTTATTTTTATTTCCATGTTACTGGTGCATTGGGCGCCACTAAAGGCTGGCTGGGCCAGAAATCGATAATATTAACGCAAACAATGCAAGATTTGAAATTATTTTGACGTCCAACTACCTTGTTCGTTCTTTCAAAACTTTTAAGGGTAGCTTCATATTTTGTAGTCTACCGCGACGATTAGATCTTCAGTGTAGAAGATTTTATATCTTTCATATTAGTACTATACCAAATCGAGAAATAAAAAATATTGAATGTATACCGTAGAATGGTGGTGAATTTTCCACAAACATCATGAATGAAAAGTTAAAACATGGTTGGAAAATGGAGCTCAATAAATTATAAATGTATTAGTCACGTATTGCATTTAGAAAATTAAAGTACTCATTTGTATTGTTACAAACTAAAAAATACAAAAACTGAAATATCTTACTAAAACACACTAGCTAGTCATGTTAGTAACTATTGAAATCACTAGCTTGAAATTTGGCCGGGGTGTCCGTAGCCTAGGAAACGGGTGTAGCTACAAGACAACAACATTGATAAGTCATTTCTTATCGTGTTACATAAAAATTGGCAAAACTAATTGTACATAGAGTAAATATTAGTAACATTACCATAATCGTGATTAAATTAATCTTAGAAACTAAGATGATTTTGACAGTTCGAGGTATGGATGGCAGGTGGGTTTAATAAATTCTAGATAAATTAATTCGCTAATAACCTGTAAAATGGGTTTGATAACGTTAATATTGGTTATCAAGCGCGTCGGGAACGATATGCGTGCTTCCCGGATCGGGGAGCGTCCTAAATGAGCTCCCCCTTACTCCCAGACGCGTATCAATTTTATCAAAGTTATCGGGCAGGAGGGCTCCGGCCGGCGGTGCCTGGTACGGCGCACGACCCGCGCCGACTATTCACCTGCGGAATTAACTTTCGGGACTTATGTACTACGCAATATATAAGGGGAGCGACAATCTGCGCAGCTACCCAAATATCAAGCTCCTAGAAACGTTTTATTAATCTTACAGCTCAAATGTAGTATTTATTAACAAAAATATCAATTTCCCTATTAAATAACTTAATTCTTAACTCAGAAAAAACACACAGATCAGAACATATAAATCCCAAAGCATGATTTACATAAATCATGCTCACAGGAAAATGCACACAAAACACAAAGGAAAAGATAAACAATATGTCTCACATAAAATTATTAACAACTTTGATTAAATCTTAAATGATAGACTAACTTCACACTAATTTTATCAGATAATTGCACAGACTTAGTATAAAATGTCAGTAACACCAACAATGCAATAATAATAATATAAACAAAATATCCAATCCAGTCATGCATTACGTATGGTGGTACATGGCAGGTGGTGTCACTGAACCGTGACAGGGCACCTGCAGCCACCCCACTATGTCCCTATCAACACACACTACCTCTAACAAGCCCACACAACTAAAAATTAAAAACAAAATTCTCACAGTCACAGTACCAAACATGACAGTGAGCCAACCAAGCACATAGAGACCGTTGTTTGATCAATACTTGATGTTATACAAACCAGTGTTAAGTCACAATAATGTGTTACTGTTGTGTTCACGTGATATTTTGTTGCAAATATTAATTTTCAATCCAAAATGTCTGAGATGGGCTTTGAGAATGTGTTCTATTTGGAGAGTGAGTGTTTTTGTGTAGTTGTATTGCTAAGAGTGCCGGTGCGGAGGGACGGATGAGGTGTTGCCAGGTTACGCTCCACGGGTACTCTCCGCCCTTGCTCCCAGCAGATCAATAACATCTCTATCACCTGGGATGGTGTTATGCAACAATTCAGATGATTCATTTTATTTATGTGTTGTAAAGTAATATGATGCAATGTTACAATTTATACATAATGAAGAATTTAAAATTGCTTTTTGATTGTTAAGTTTTTTTCAATTTTATACTTTTTTGTTACTATAACAGTGACTCATTACTGCAAGGTACAAACAATAATAATAACAGCTATTGTCACAGTTCATAGTTATTACTACAGTTCTCAACATTCTGTTTATTTAACTCACATTTTAGTTTGTATGAAAAATTACATAAGAATTTATATGTAGTACAGAAATAGTTTTTGGTCAAACTTAAATAATAATAAAAAGTGTTCAATGAGTTAGTTACCTGCCTGCATTACATTTAATTGCAAACTTCTATTAAAAGGGTGAGCTACCCTAGTTTGAAATACCAATTAGTAGCAGGTATGGCTTTCACTATAATTAGAGGATCAAAATGGCTACTCTCAAAGTTAAGCCTTGTTAGGTACATGTTACTTTTGAACATTTAGTAAATTATCTATTTCACAAGGTATTATTAAACTGGAAAGTTTAGATAATTTTGTGGTAAAAAATAATATTTTAAGTCATTATTTTCTTCTGCTTTGTGGGTAGAAGTAATTTTAAATGTTTATTTTTTTCTGTCAAATTGTATTATAATTTTTATCTAATCATTTATTTAGTGATTCCGTAAATAATTAATGAAAACATATTGCAGATAATACAGCCTTTTCTTTGCCAATAATAAAACTTATTTTTACGAAGTTTTAAATGAAGGACGACCCAAAGTCTAGTTATTAGTAATACATAGAATTACTAGACGTATTATGCCTTCGCTATAACAAAAATCGATTCTAATGCCTTTTTCCTTTGACAAATTTGATTAAAATTAGTTCCATCGGTGTTTTCCTCAGACTTTGAGTGCGCCGGTGACGAGGTGCTGGTGGAGTCGTCGCCGCCTGCCTCACCGGACATGGCAGCGAGGCTCGCGGCTCCTGCACAGGTAACCATTAATCTGGCAACTTACGTTATAGCAGTCCACTGCTCAACATAGGCCTCTACCAAGCAGCATGTCAATAACCGATTCCCTATCTGCATCTTATCTTACCTATCTGCTCTTTAAGATCCAATTTTGCGGTTAGTCTTATTTTTCGGTTGATCTTAATAACAGAATTAAAAAAACAATAAATTATGTCTACGTCTATCATTGTAGGTGGAATAGGAGGTAGTTGTGTTATTTTGACACTATTGTCATTCCTTGAAGAAATACTCTCTCTTCTACTCCTTCGTAGTTCGCTCAAAACTAAGGATAGCGACCACATTCGACGCGTCTCCATTATTATGCGGACTTCTTTAGAAAACATTCCAATCTAAATTAATGACATTTGTATAGTAATAGGATTAGTGTGGATTCCCATCAGGTGAAGGCGAAACTTATTCAGTTTCACCTCAGCGCTATTCTTTCCAACTGCTTGTGTTACTATCCTAATTTGTACATGTATTCTTCTTGAGGGATCACTGTGCCGACAGCTCCACGGTGTAAACATGTTTCCCGAAACTATTGTATATTTAATCGTGACTGCTTTCCATCAGGCGGCACGTATGCTTGTTTGTCACCTCTAACATTTTAAAGGTAACAAGCTTTTTTATACCAAAGAGGCTTAATGGTATACAAAAGATCTTGTTTATTACCTCTTTGTATCAATAGATTTTCTTACTGCTTTTTTTTTAACGTGGTAATATCATCAAATGCGTCCTCCCACCCAGGGTAGGAAGGGAGGGACTGTCAGTCTTGTACTGACTGAAATCCACGGAGTCCTTCAACTACGTTTACGTTCCGGAGCCACGGTTACTCGTTAGTTCCGCGACCCCGGCCTATTATTACTGCTGCGTTAATTTTATGACAAGAAAGTAAAATTACCTATAGGTAGTCTAGCATTCGAGAATACCTAGAAATGTGCTGAGTAATCATGAGTCGGCGCAAGGTCACGGGTCTAATAACACTCATGCTTACGTATCGCAGTTCGTACTTCGTAGCCACAGTTTCATAAGCTTATCCTACTATCGTAGAGTACCACACGAAGTGATAATGACTCAGTCACACTTATAAAACAATTTAGTTGGTGAACTATACCGATACATCATTCGTGTTGAAACGTCGCCTTTTCCCAACAGTGTTTAGGTCGGTATTCCGTTAAATCAGGTGGAGCTGAATCTGAATTTTGCATAATGAACAAGTGCCTTTTGATTTCAACAAAACAGGCCTAGTTATTACTGAAATTAAAAATGGTGAATAGTAAATTTTTTCTCAAATTTTTTTGGGCTTAATAGGGCTCATGAGAGGAATTAAGACTTGCACGATGTGGCGATTAGTCGCCCTTTTCAAGTTGCGACAAAGATGTATCATTTGGTTTTGGTCTGCCATTCACACTGTCACAAATTGCCATCTACATAACTATTTCTCCATGTATTTCTGCCCCTATATAATCATTTGATGCATACATAGGGTGGCGCGGGCGGCGGTGCCTCGCCGAGCGCGGTGCGTGAGCTCATCGTAATACCGGAAATACCCGACTCCATGCATTTGCAGCACGCTATGCAACAGGTAAATATGGTACGCATGATCAAAGGTTGAAAATATATTAAAATATCTTAGTAATTGTATGAATAGGCATAGTTATAAGTATACAATACATTTCCTTTCTCTTCAGTGCTGGTAGTTTAAACTTCAGTAGTATCATCGAAGAGGATTTCCAGCAAATGTAACTATCTCCCTAAATTCAGGTCATGTTGAACTAGGAAAACAAGTTTCAATAGCGATAATGATAAATCTCAAATTCTCAATGACAGAGACTCCCCAAGAACTTCTTTACAAGTAGAAAAAAAACGTAGTTCTAACTTGAAATTATCAAAGGACCAGTAGTCTATAACAGGAAGCGTCCGTAACACTTGTATTAACAAATGTTCAACAGTTTCACAGTTATTCTTCATAAACAATACCGTTACATGGTCGAGTCCGTTACGTTAGAATTTATGCGTCGCCGTCGTCATCAGTCCGTGACTTATGGAAATCCTGCAACGACCCGTACCCCACTAATTTACAAACAATTCTGGTTTCTGGCATATTGTGTTTTTTTTTTTTTTTTTTTTTTTTTTTTTTTTTAGGGTGGCAAAATCATCAAATGAGTCCTCCCGCCCTGGGTGGGGCGGGAGGGACTGTCAGACTCTTACTGACTAAAATCCACCCGTGTTCCGTCGGATGCCCTTTACGTTCCGGGGCCACGGTATCCTGAATTAAGAAAAATCCGCGACCCCGGCAGGCATTTGGCCCCATAAGGGGCCCCGTCGGTGACGCGTGAAACACGACGCGCCACCGACCCGGGCTTGATCCTTGGTCGGACGGCGAGCATACCCATTACCCACCGTCCGCAAGCCCGCTCCGCCGCTGTGCCCTCTGCTGTTCAGAGGGACACGCGTTGGAGCGTCCACCCGACAGGCTATTTGCATACGGGCAAAGAAACCCCTTAGGCACACAGTGCCTAAGGAGAGTTTTTGCCCGCATCCCAGGGCGCACCGGCCCGAAAAACTGGTCTTCCCCCCGGACGTATCCGAGAGGGAACTCCAGTCCACGGGCGCACGTGGAGGTTTCCTGTCTTAGCACCCCGGCATATTGTGTTTAGCAAATTTTTCAAAATCAGTAGAGAACCGTTTATAAATTAGTGGCGATAGGGCTCTATTCTAAAAATGACGGAGAAGGTATGAAGTGGCTAAGTAAAAGACCCCTACTCTTATTTCAAGATTGGCCTTTGGAGAAAACTAAAAATAAGAAGGAATGGAAGGTTATGGGGTAAACCTTTGCCTAGAAGTTGGACACTAGCAGCCTTACTACAAAAACTTAAACATCTGTTGAAGTTGTTGAACACTTGTCTAAAAAAAGTGTGACTGCAAAATGGACCTTATTTCAACGTCATAATCTGTCATTTTTTTAGACAAGTGTTCAACGGACGTTTAAAAGTTTTTGTGGTACGACGGCAGATGTATAAAAATGTAACCGCCTTCAAAAACAACCACAAAAAAGGGTAAAATAACCTACAAAAAACTTTTCTTTCAGAAGTCGGTGCCTTTGTTTTTTTTCATTTCATTGTTTTTTTGCCACCGACTTCTGAAAGAAAAGTTTTTTGTAGGTTATTTTACCCTTTTTTGTGGTTGTTTTTGAAGGCGGTTACATTTTTTTTGAAAAAGTTTTTTATTTTACTCTTTTTAGTTTAAATATTCAACTCAAATTCTTGTCAAATAAATCATTCTCTCTCAAGTGCACAATAAGCTAATAAAATTCCCTATCTCAAAAACTACTAAACCGATTTTGATGAAACTTGCAGTATTCCGTAAGTTGAACAAATTACTTAAATCGGACTTGTACTTAGTTCCAGAGATATGCGAACACAAACTAAATCAGTCGATGCCTACTCCAAGCCGTTGAGGAGTTGTACCTTCCATCATCAGCTCATCCACCTGAGATGATGATTATCAGATGCAAATACTTGAACAGCTTTAGAAAATATATGAAAATGGTACTATGTGCCTATAAAATTTGAAGGTTGCCCTCGATTTCCCTGGGATTCCATCATCAGATCCTGACCTGATGATCATGGGACCAATTGGAAAGTATACCCTTTCAAACAAAAGAAAAATTTTCCAAATCGGTCCAGGCGGCTTCGAGAAATCGGGGAACATACATAAAAAAAAAAAGATTCCGACGAATTGAGAACCTCCTCCTTTTTTTGAAGTCGGTTAAAAAAAGATGACAGGTACACAAACTGCATAGGTTCCGTCAAAACTTGAAAGGAGACGCCAGATGCGGAAGGAATTCAAGTTCTTTGCTCAAAAGTAAAAAAGCTCAAGCTAAGAAAAAAAATACCGATGATTACTATCTCAGATTCTCAGCAGCATTGCCGGCTGTCCTCAGGTCACGAGTACTGTGGTGGAGGTGAACGGGGACAGTTCCGGACACTCCAGCCCCGCGGCAGAGGCGCAGCACACCTACATCACTGTGGCAAGCGAGTGTAAGTACCACATTTGAATGATCCCAGTACAGTTGTCAATAATGCACCTTTTTGTTTGAGTGTTGAAGGCAGTTCAACGTGACAGTTTTGTAGATAAGTTAGTTGGACACCCAGAGTTGAAATGCTGTTTGATTGACTATTTTGATCGCCAGCCTATAAAATATTGAAGCCCCAAAGTTTAATCGCCTAGCTCATTTGGATCGCCATAAATCTGTTCAAAGTTAGAGTGCACTGGCTTCTTCTGGGTAAGCTCGCTCCATTGTAGCCTTTGTCTCTGTCACCTTTGACCTAGACTAGAGTCAAGAGCAAAATAAAATCCAATAAAAAAAGAAATTTGAACCAATAACATGATGAATAGTGGTTTGGCCTACTCACTTTCATAAAGAGGGGGCCTGTGTTCCAGGCTCCCAGCTATTGAGAACGAGATAGGCAGATTATGATAACGCTTAGTTTTTAAAAATCTGCCTTCTTAAGAAAGATAAAACGTTTATTGGCACACGCCACAAGTGCACACTGTGTAAGAGATAGAAGATAAAAAAAAAAAACAAGAAATAACATAAAGTTTCTCATTCTGTACCTTAAAACTGGTCATCAGATTACCAGCATTCAGTGCTGGAATGAAATGGCAATGAAAGTACATCTACTTTGGAACTGCCGGGATCATGATGTTATATTGGCTGCAAGATTTAGTTAACCCGAACTGCTTATGTTGAATCTGCCTTCAATTTGAATTCAATATTTGTTTTGTAGAACAATCAAAAATATCTTTGTTACTTTTCTATGCACTTTGTTTTGTAGAACTTTCAACAGTATTGTAATGTCAAGTATGATTATTTTGTGTTGCACATTTTTGTTTTGAAGCACATTTTTTTATTTATATGTATCTATGTCGAACGAGCAGTGCAAGGCGCATGGACTCGGCCTGGTACCCACGTGAAAATTGAGGAGCAAAGTGACCAAGAAAGCAAGTTTATTTTTTTTTTCTTTTTGGTTTATGCTTCTCATCTTAGGGCGGATTCCATCAATGAGCGAATATCACCCATGAAACTGAACGCGATCAGCACATCTTAATCGCGTTTGAGAACTATCCATTCATTCATATATTCCATTTAGATGTGGTGATCGCGTTCACATGGTTAAACAACATGGCTGTCGTGGTGACTTCACCTTTGCTATTAACATTGGCTCACGCTAATGTTGGTTGGTTTTCTATGCTTGGACTAATTACTATAGAAATTGGCTAAGGTTGCTTGCAAAGTTTGGTGGTTCAAAGAAAGGGTACCGCAGCCAATGTTTATTTGGGGTTTGTTTGTTCTGCTGTAGTTTTTACATCAATAATAATTAATAATTATCATCTTCCTGCACTTATCCCATATTACTTGGGGTCGGCGTAACACGTTTTTTTTTCCATTTTCCCCTATCAGACTTCACAGTATCATTTGCTGTTTTTTCTTTCATATCATTCCTTAAACAAATTTACATCAATAACCATGATAGAATAAAACCATTATACATAGGTAATATACCTAGATATTAAATAACATTTAATTACGAAATAACAAAACCTTAATACCTTCCATTAAGGAACTAACACAATCAGAAGATAGTCTTACAAATCAAGATATAGGTTACATTACGCCTAAATCGGGGAACTTAGCTGTTCTCATAGGCTGCTACTAATGAACTTTATTAAATTACAATCTTAACGACTGGTGTGGTACCGTCCAAGCGTTTTTTTATTTCTTATTAATTTAATTAGGCTGGATTAAGGTCAGGAACAAACCCACTATGGCTTTGTTCCTGACCTTAATCCAGCCTAAAAGCAAAGATGAGACTTAGATGGCTAATCTCACCCAAATGGAACTCCTGCGCACCGTAGAAATACAGTAAACACTGTTAGCGTTTAACAACTTCTACGGTCGTACCACAAAAACTTTTAAACGTCTGTTGAACACTTGTCTAAAAAAATGTCAGATTATGTCGTTGAAATAAGGTCCGTTTTGCAGTCACACTTTTTTAAACAAGTGTTCTACAGATGTTTAAATTTTTGTAGTAAGGCTGCTAAAGTTTTGCCGTGCACTAAAAACACTCATAACGATCTGAATAGTTCTTGGGAGACTAAAAATTAACAAGTCTTATACGGCTTCAAACCGAGCACGCTAGGATATGAAAATACTGTTCATATGCGCCTTTGGGATTTGTTGCTAGGAAACCCATATGAATCATGCTATTCTCGAAATAAATCCACAATTTTATTGTTCCCTTTGAGTTTCCACTTCACTTGTCAAAGTTGGTCACAACACGTTCTTTGTGAGAAACCCTTGATGGACAACAAACAAACTACTTAGATTACGCCCCCTGGCATCATCATGTCTGATTATATCTCCCACCTGTCAGTATTGATACCGTATTAAAAGAACCCCATTTGTTTTTAAAAATTTTGATCGGACATTCAACTTTATTCCTTTGACATAAGGGTGTACAAAAGATAATAAAGAGGAATTAGCGAAATGCAGGTTCTGAATTAATTTGAAGAGTGAAAACCGGTAGCAGGTGGGACGGACTTGTTTTGATATTTGAGAGGCGATTGTTTATTTATTATCTCCCCAAAATTTTTTTTATTAAATTTAATTTTGGTATAGTAAGAGGGGTAATATTCAATTCATAGACAAGCATGATATACGAGCTCGTCTAAGATATTACGCACGCGTCACAGAATTGTATGAAAACACGTTTTGATGTTCTGTTTGAGTAAAAGTGTGGTTGCGATACTGCAACTTGAAATAATATAATTATAAATAAAAACTTCTTAATCTGCTATTACGCCAAAGCAATAATAGCAAAGAATTAAAAAAAAAGAAGTTGCTTATTTGGCGTACATCGAAGTACAATTATCCCTTTTAATCAATATTCCAATTAGTCCATCCTGCGCGTGCAATCAAAAGCAGATTGAGTTACATGCAATTTTAATATTACATTTTTCGTCCAATTTGCACATGATACCCTGCGCTGTTAACAAAGAGTAATGGCGAGTGCCCCTACGGATTATCTACCTGACTGATTTTTATCAATGGGTGCATGTATCAAGGGGATGATCTCTTTTATTATTGTCCACCTGTGCTGGGTACCTTTGACGTAACACCCGCCACGCGCCGCCTCCCCTTCCCAGTACATTGGGTGCTTCACTTTTATATAATTCTTAACTGATATACATGTCTGCTTGGATGGCTCTAAGAGAGCTATATACAAGATTTTATTGTGTTTTATTGCTTCTTGGAAGGGGATTTATGGATGCTTTTCAGCCTATTTTCTGTTGAAGATGTCTGGCAATTTGAAAGCAAAAAATATACGATATTATCAGAAGTTGTTGTGGGGCTTCAGAAGTATTAACAGGCTCAAGGACCTTAAAATATAGCCTTGGTTGCTATTTCAACATCATTAAAATATGTTTGCCTTAAATAATATATATTTTCTATTTATATGTTTTACCGTTTTTTGTAACAATTTTGGTGTACAATAAAGTGTATTCTATCTATCTTAAATATATCTCGACTGTTGGAACTCATTAAGAATTACCGTGTGTTTATGGTGGCATTTCAATAACCTCATTTAGGATAATTCTATTCCAAGGACTATTTATTTATATTTTTTTTTCTGCGAATTCGTTAATAATTTGTCTTATTATATAATTATGATAGTACGTAATTAGAAAGAAAGAAAAAAACTACAATCTTTTGGAGCAATAGTGCTAAAGACAGATGCAGTCTGAAATATGTTGAATTATGATGGCATCATTTCCTATTCTTGACAGGCCTTCATGGTATTTTAAATTCGACTCTAGAACTTTCCATGCCCGAAGTGAAAGGGCAAGCGCAAAATATGATAGTTAATTACAACCGCCAAGCTTTGAACTCAACCTTTAACGCCCAAACTATCCTGAACCTGCCAACTACTACGAACACATAACAAAGGGGAAATCAAAATTATATCGCTTACGTCTATATTACAAGGTTTATAACAGGTGGGGCGGGGTGGGAAAGAGTCCAAAATATATGTTAGAAAGGGATGGGGAACGGGAGATTGGTAATCGGGATGTTTTGTAGGTCCAGCCGCGAGTTGCCTGGGAGATCCCTGAGAGCATGGAGGTGCCTCGGTATCGGTCGTATTACCCCTGTGAGTGAGACTTGGTCAAGGACCAAACTCTGCCATGGTCCTTTGTGTATTAACTTTTGAGTGAGGTGGCCCTATGAAAGTAGTGCTAGGAATTCAGTGGCGGGAGTTTTCAGTTGGAAAAGCTTTCTTTGTGTTTCATAATAGCATCCGGTTTTGCGTTCTTTGTTTTTTTTTTTATCACTGATATTTTTCGGCTTCATAACTTTTTTTTAGCGTGGTAAAATCATCAAATGAGTCCTCCCACCCCGGGCAGGGCGGGAGGGACTGTCCGACTTGTACTGACTAAAATCCACGGTGTCCTTCAATAGCCCTTTATGTTCCGGGGTCACGGTAATGAGATAAGTCCCGCGACCCCTGTAGGCTCGACTTCATAACTTAGCAATAATATTGGAGGGAAAGTTATAATGATTTTTAAAATTAAACAATGTTATAATAATTATGTACCTATTTAAATTAATACAAAAATAAAAAAATAAACAAAAGTCTAACAAGTCAGGGTCGCTCTTGAAGTTTTTTTTAAGACATCAAAAAAAAAACAATGGCCACCAGAAAACTTTCCAATAAAATAAAAGGGGTTTTAATAATATAAATAATAATACTTATTTCAAAGCATTTTCTCCTTTCCATAGATTCCTTGTTTTTTTTTTATTAATTTTCTTTTAACTGTTCTAGTACCTATGTTTGCTCTGTGTTAATAAATATGATTGTTTGCTACAGGCGAGGGCGGTAATGGAGTCAACTACCACGTTCAATATGTTACGGAGCCGCAGGAGATCTACACGCAAGGTCATCCCACGCATATGTGAGCGAATCTTCATTTCATTATTACCTTACCTTTAGTTCAGGAAACGTTTTTTTTTTAAGGGCTCGTGGCTAAATATTTACAGCCTCACAAGCCGATCTTCTGGGCAACCGATGGATGCAAGTGGCGAATTGTCGTTCGGCGTGGCGGTCTAAGGGGGAGGCCTATGTTCAGCAGTGGACGTCTTCCGGCTGATGATGATGATGAGGCCGATCTTCCGGGCTAAGCCGCTCTGGCCGAGTTTGGTCTGTGGATGGGTGTCCATCTGTCATAGCGAGTTTCCTCCGCGCCTCGCAAAGCACGTAAAGCCGCTGGTCCCGGCTGTCATTTGTAGACTAATAGTAAAGACTGTCAAAGACAGTCCGTATTAGTCGGGCTACGGTCGACTAGTCGGGCTCCTATTTCTGTTTGCAAGGTTTAAAGTAACCTAACACGAAAGGGATGGCGGGGTCTGAAAGACCTAACCTGTCCGAGTCGGGGTACCCCAAGACCCTTAGTCAAATTGCTGTTTACCGCCTACCAAGGTAGCTCGACGGAGCCCCGCGCTTTTTTGTTAACTTTTCATGAAAAATTTGTAAGTTTGATCTCATTTTATAAACAAAAACACTACAGTTCACCTATTTTATTACTTTGCCCACGATAGGGTGGGCATTATTCATAATGGCCGGGAAAAGTGATTAATCATGCTGTTTTAATCACATTGCCCAATTGAGTCGGGCATTATGAGTACAGACCGGCCATTCTTAATAGTGCCCGGACTTATCAAATTGCCCGTAACCTATACAACAAATGTTTGAAAGACGCCACGAGGCGCCGCCAGTAGCGAATTCGCGTACTTCCAAAGTAACGTCTTATTCGTGACGCCCGTCACTCGGCTCACCGCTAAGACCAGTTTCTTAGACTAAAATGTCATCATCATCATCAGCCTATTAATGTTCCCACTGCTGAGACACAGGCCTCCTCTCTGTGAGAGGGAGTGGACCATAACCTACCAAGCAGGTTTAATGCGGATTGGTAGATGTCATATCTCTTCGAATTTTTGGTTCTAGGACATGCCGGTTTCCTCACGTTGTTTTCCTTCGAAGTTTGAGAGCAGTGATGATGAAATAAATTACACAAAGTAATCCGGCTGGGTTCGAACCCACGACCTACAACTCGTAAGTCGGGGCCGATAGCACTGGGCCACCACTGCTCTCAAATGAAATGAGATCTCAGACTAAAATGATAAACCCTCAATGTTGTCTCCAGGGATTCCCTGCGCTCGTACCCGGTGTACGGTGTGACGACGGTGGGCAATGGAACCAGTGCGGAAGGTACGTCGGCGGACAACGGGTGGGGCGGAGCCTCTTCTGCTGAATACACCGCTTATGGCGTTGTGGTGAGTACTGCTTGCTGTTTTGTTCTAGTGACTTGTTTATCTTTTTTAATTTCAAAAACTACAAATCAGACTAATAAAGAATCATGCTTTAAAGCAGCGGTCGGAAACCTTATGGTAGAAAAGGGCAACAAAGTGACAAAATCAAGTTACGGGGGTTCGCAATTTTTGTATTAAAAACGGAAATAAATTTTATTTGAATTTTCGGGGGGTGGGGCAATGTTTATATAAAAAAAAACCGGCCAAGTGCGAGTTGGACTCGCCCATGAAGGGTTCCGTAGTAGCAAGCATAGATTAGGGATATAATTATATTGAGATTGGTAAGTAATATACACAAACAATAAAAATAACTTTGTTTTTCATAGTGTTTGTATACATGGCAAAGTTATATTTGCGGTTTTTAAAAATGAACTCTATCTCAAAAACTGCTAACTGTATCTCATCCAAACCAATTTTCGTTGGAAGTTTTTGTTGAGGTCTACATTATAATTTTTTTTAGATTTATCATTCTCTTATTTTAGAAGTTACAGGGGGGGGGGGGACACATTTTACCACTTTGGAAGTGTCTCTCGTGCAAACTGTTCAGTTTAGAAAAAAATGATATTAGTAACCTCAATATCATTTTTAAAGACCTATCCATAGGTACCCCATACGTATGGGTTAGGTGAAAAAAAAATGCGTTTCAATTCTAAGTATGGGAGGCACGCCCAAAATTTGTTTTGTTTTTATTTTTGTATGAAAATCCTAATGCAGTTCACATGATACATCTACCTACCAAGTTTCAACAAGATAGCTCTTATACTTTCGACAAAAAGTGGCTGTGACATACGGACGAACAGACAGACAGACATGACGAATCTATAAGGGTTCCGTTTTTGCCATTTGGCTACGGAACCCTAAAAAGGGAAATAAATTTAATTTAAATTTTCTCCTTATTTATAAAAGAATACCTTCAGTTTATAAAATAATAACGTGGGTCGGGCCGCGCGTTGTCAACCTCTATAGTGTATGAAATAAGTGGGAAATTATTGTTACATTATGTACAAATATCAATATTTTGTCATCTAATTTGTTACCTACTTACAAACTTCAATATATTATCATCTTTTAAATATTATCTGAAGTTAAGACTGCTTGACGATCAAGACGCTTCCAATGATACAAATATTATCATACGGGTTTCCGCTTCAGAACTAGTGAAAAAAAAACCGGAAAGTCATAATTTATTGTTCAAGAATACTACATTTCCAAATTTTAGTACTAATAGTACTGATACAAAAACAATACTGATTTAATTTCATTATTATTTTTGTAAATATCTATTAATTAAGTCATAATCATTTTGAACATTCGTAATTTCAATGTGCCGCTCAATTATGCAATAAAATTTATTATACCTGCAAAAAAATTTAAATCCGAATACATTTTTCTATAACAATAACCGCTGCTTACAATGAACTTTGTTTACGTAAAACTTTAAAACTCATCTCACTTCCTAAGAAAGTCACAGTGAAAAGAAATGAAGCAACACTCCAATTTGTAAAGAACCTTTCAGCAATCAAGGAGAAGCCAAAAAGTTCATCTTTATTTTCATAAAGTTTTTTTTACTAAGAATTTGATTAAAAGAGAGATTTCAGCACGCAAACTACGCAGTTATAGACCGTTCGCAACTGCTGTGAGCGGTGACAATATCAAATATACAGGGTGTTTATTCAAATTGGCCAAAAGGGAGAAATCCTTATCCATAAGGGATACGGAAAAACATTCATAGAAACCTTTAGTCCTCCCACCCAGGGCAGGGCAGGAGGGACTGTCAGACTTGTACTGACTAAAATCCACGGTATCCTTCAATAGGCCTTTACGTTCCGGGGTCACGGTAATTCGTTAGTCCCCTGACCCCGGCAGGCTTTGGCCCTTTAAGGGGGGGGGGGGGGCGTCATTGTGCTGACACTCTTCGAGGCGCGCGTGGAACACAACGCGCCGTCGACCCGGGCATGGTCCATCGGACAGCGAGTCGCTCATTACTCGCTGCCCGCATGCCCGCGCCTACGGTGGCCGGAGATCGCCCTTAACTACTTTGTAAGTACGCGAATTCGCCACTGGAGGAGCCTAGTGGCGTATTGCAAACATTAATTACTGTACAGGGTGTTTCTTTTAAATTGGCTAAAAGGGAAAGATCCTTATCCATAAGAGACACAGGAAAACTTTCTTTGGAACCTTTAGCTCTTTTTTGATGTTGACAATTTTGGCGTTTTTATTTTTTTGGTCAAGTGTGAGTTGTCCACAAATATGAGTGAAATTGGCCAAAAAATTTTTTTAATGCCTGTCGACTGTGTTTCATGTAAGGATCATTTCATTGTAACGAAACAATTTTTTTTAAGATGTTTTTTGATTTACTGTCATGTAAATCCTTACATGTTTCATTTCATTGTATGGGAAGGAAAATGTCTGGACTCCTCCAGTGGCCAATTCGCGTACTTACAAAGTAGTTAAGGGCGATCTCCGGCCACCGTAGGCGCGGGCATGCGGGCAGCGAGTAAAGAGCGACTCGCTGTCCGATGGACCATGCCCGGGTCGACGGCGCGTTGTGTTCCACGCGCGCCTCGAAGAGTGTCAGCACAATGACGCCCCCCCCCCCCCCTTAAAGGGCCAAAGCCTGCCGGGATCAGGAGACTAACGAATTACCGTGACCCCGGAACGTAAAGGCCTATTGAAGGATACCGTCGATTTTAGTCAGTACAAGTCTGACAGTCCCTCCTGCCCTGCCCTGGGTGGGAGGACTCATTTGATGATGTTACCACGGTAGAACCAGAGTCACCGACATAGCTCGTAAAATTTGCAAGTTGATGTGGCAATGGGCAGGCCACATCGCTCGTAGAACTGACAACCGATGGGGAAGAAAAGTTCTTGAGTGGCGACCACGGACCGGAAGACGCAGCGTAGGTAGGCCTCCCACTAGGTGGACCGACGACATCGTGAGGGTCGCGGGCAACCGATGGATGCAAGTAGCGAATTGTTGTTCGGCGTGGCGGTCTAAGGGGGAGGCCTATGTTCAGCAGTGGACGTCTTCCGGCTGATGATGATGATGACCACGGTAAAAAAAAGCATTAACATTCTTCTTTTTTGTTGTTACCTGTTGTTTGTAGGGTAACCCCTAAAACACTCGTATGTCGTAATGTGACGTGTCGGTCTGTGTCAGGAATTGTGCCTTCCCATACATATTTTCAGCGTTTCCGCTTCGCTTTGTATATATTTAACTCTTAACCAGTATATTTCCTCGTACAGTATAAAAATATTCAATCTATCTTTAGGTAACTGATTATCACAAAAGGTTTCTTCATCAAAGGATATCCTGTTCAGGATGAGCAGGAAAATGTCTGTATTATATCAATTAATTAAAAATATCTATTTCTGTTGCTTCTGGGAAAATATTGTGAAGTGTATCGGTTTGAAAGCTGTCTATAAATTTATCATCTTCCTGCCCTCATCCTATTTTCTATTATATTATTATTTCTATTATACAGGGTGGAATTTTGTAATGCCACCTGCACGCGTAGCATGGCGATTCTATCTCTATTCTACGAAGAAAAGACAAAATTATTTCATCGTTATTTCTAAACAAATCGACTGTTTTTTTGCACAAATATGACACCATTCGTACCCTATTGAAGAATAGAACGTTTATTTTCTATATTTTTTACATTACCATGCTTAAAACGCTAAAATTATTTCTACGTTCTGTCATTTTGTCTATTCTTCCGTCGACAAAACCCCTTTCTACGGCGTCATGCTACGCCTGCTGGAGGGAAAGTACTCTTAATACAGCAGATAGAAAATTTTACTCAAAGGAAACATTCCTTTATTTTTGAATAGAAAGCAACCTGCATTCAAAGATTTTCGAAAATTCTCTTCTCCCACACCCGGGAATCGAACCGGCTAAAATCTGAAAAATTATACCCTGTACTTTTATTGCATCGATCGTTAGGGTAAATTATAACGATGAAATCTCTCGAACAAACACGACAAATTAAATGAAAGGAAAACCAGGAAATCCTAAATTAATCTAATTTTTTACAAAAATGGTAAACTAACTAATGAACTGCTCGAAATGGGCTCCATTCTCTTGGAATCTTTGAATGCAGTTTGCTTTCTATTAAAAAATAAAGGAATGTTTCCTTTGAGTAAAATTTTCTATCTGCAGTATTAAGAGTACTTTCCCTCCAGGTGGCATTACAAAATTACACCCTGTATAATCCCCTATCAGAAGTCAAATGTTTACTGTTTACTCCTTTTTCATTCAAGTCTATTGTTTACTCCTTTTTCATTCAAATCCTTTTTTTTATTTTGATTTTTTATTTCATTACTCACACAATCCATCCATCTCTTCTTTGACCATCCTCCTTCTCTCCATCCATTAACATTCAACATTCATATCCATCTATCTCTTAGTCACACGAAGAGGATCTTATGAATACGCTGGTTTTCGGTTTAGTTAATCTATAATTTTAAATTAACGTTATAAAGAGGTAAAATGTATTTGCTTGTATGTAGAGGTGTAATCTTTGGAACTAAAAGTTGTTTTTAAAACAGCCGACTGGTATTGTTATATCGGATTTGGAACGCTCATAACGTTACGTCACCCATTTTGGAGTAGTTAATAATCAAATATTTTCTTCGGCTCGGTATTGTAGAGGAAGGGAGGATCAAATTAGTACTGACTAAAACCTACCCTGTTCAATTGCCCATTGGGTTTCTGGGCCCTATTTGGACATTCCTGCCACCCTATTAACGGCTGACATTTGCAATGTCAGCCTGGTTCGCGGGACTGTCTATACAGATAACCGTGACCCTAAGGGACTACCCATGGCGCGATGCGATTGCAATTCGATCGATTCCAACTACAAGTGAAAATGAACCTTACCACTACGACATATGACATAAAACACGTATGGGTAACATTTATGGGTAGATGAAAAACAAAACACGATCGCCACGACGACGCACGACAAGTCAATCGAATTGCAGCATTATTTCTTAGTAGCAAGGTTAATTTTCACTTGTAGTTGGAATGGTTCGAATCGCGTCGCGTCGCGCCATGGTTAAAGTCCCTAAGAGGTAAATGGCCATTGAAGGAACACCGTGGATTTTAGTCAGTACGAGTCTGACAGTCCCCCTCACCAAGAATTCGGGGCCCATTAAAATTTTACCAATCAAATCTTCCCAAGGGGCCTCGACTGTGAGTCGTTCTGTTCTGCTTCTTCCTGCTGTTCTGTTGGGCTTGTTTCTTTCTTTTTAGTTTTTTTTTTATTTATGTTAACTTTTTCACGTATTTTTCAAAATTAGTTTTTACGCAGTCGGGTTTTTTGTTTTCTTTAATTTTTTTTTATTTTACACTTTTTAGTTACGATTCATTGTTCACTGTTTTTTTTTTGTTTGTATATCGTTTATACTTGAAATAAAAACTTAAATCAATAAGTAAGAAAATTAGCGAGAATGATTGTTTTGTTAAACAACTTTAAATCGTCATATATCCTAAAGTATTACTTAAAACGAAAAATGACAAAAGAAACCTAAAGATGATTTTAAAATACCTATTTAACGACACCCCACTTGACATAGTTCATCGACTTTTATTTTTTTCATTTTGACAATATGGCGTCTGGTTGTCGCTGTGGTGAATTTTGATTACTGTCATATCTTTAGTGACACTTGCAAGGTTAAGACGAATCGATTGACGTAAGAATTATCAAAATCGGCCTACGCGTTTGGTCTCTAGAACGCCACATAGAAACAAACATACACACATAGACTGATAAACACATTACCCTCCTTTGCGTCCTTTGCTCCTTGCGCAGTCGGGTAAAAGGGGGCACAAGAGCACGAGTATGCTCTAGTAAGTCCAGATGTAAGACCTTGTTATTGTTCCAGGTGGCGGGTGACGAGGCGGAGGCCCCGTCGTCCCCGGCCACGCCCGCGCCCCCCGCCCCGCCCCGCATGCCTCCCGCCACCGTGCAGTGGCTGCTGGACCACTACGAGACCGCTGAGGGTGAGTCAAGTGAGGAACTGTCATACTCATTATTACTATAAGGCATAGATTTAAGAAATTGCGGCTCTTGATAGTACAGAGGAACATTTTGCACGGATAATTGTAATATTAATTGAGGGAAATTAAAGGGGGACTCATGAAAAGTATGACTATAGGATCAGATATAAAATTAATCGGACAAATTGTTGATTTATGCGAACGTTGTGTGTGGAAGCTGATTAGCGGAGTAGTCTAGTGATTATAAGATACGACTGTCCTGTTAACTATTCTTCTTTTTATGAGTCATTTTTAAACTCTTCTACCTCGTCAAATTAGTAAACATGTAGTTTTGCATTACCAACTTTTTACACCGTTTGGAAACATACTTGCCTAAAAAGTATTCAGAAAAACTTTCAGATCAATTCCAAATATTACTAAAACTGTTTTATTAATTTCCTTTACATTTGGATGTTGAATTGGATTAGAAATTAATCTTTTAAGATTTATCCCCCTAATTTCTAATTCTAATAATTTATTAGCTACAGAAGCATCATTAAAATATTTTTTCGTACCACTTGCTCAAAAAAGTGACATTCTATGCCACAAAAAGCGAACATAACAATAGTCATTATTAATCTGTTAAAAACAGGGAAAGAAAATTGTACTGAATTTCATTCATCCTCTAGGGGGAGAATGTGATTTAAATTTGGAATACTTTATACTGAACTACATCTGTGTTTACACCATTGAGTTTGTATATAAACACATCTTCACATACATCTTTTTGAAAAAGGAATACGCATTTATTATGCAGTTATGATTATTAAATAAAATTACGAAAACCGACGAGGCCGTATGAGCTAGATGCCTTTGCTTTTCCGACAAAAAAATATTAGTCTAAGAATTTACCGTGTTTTTGTTTTCTTCAAATACATAAACGTTAAGTTTATTTTAATTTATTTTAATCTTCATTATTTTTAATAAATGCTTATCTCAATATTATTATTGTGTTCATTTTTTCGCAAATGGTACGAAAAGTAGAGTATTTTCCTCGGTGATAAAGCTGTCTTAGTCTTGGGTGAACTTAAATCCCTCGCTACACTCAGGACTCGTCTTAAATCCCTCGCTTCGCTCGTGATTTAAGTTTTAAACACCCTCGCTGCGCTCGGGAGTAAACCTCGAGTCCTTCGTTACGCTCGCGATTTAAATCGTCACCCGCGACAGAAGACACTGCTTTATCCCCTTGGTTAATAATCTACTATTTAACTCAATCTATTGCCTCTAGGTCATTACTAACTTAATGATGATCTTAATTCATGTTTCTTTGACAAAGAAATCAGACTTCTGCTTGGATGTCTTTAAGGCTCGAATAGCCAAGTTCGGACTTTAACGTTAATTGGTTACAGACGAATGGGGGTCGATATTCCGACAGAGATAGATATTATTAATTCTCAGTGATGGCTTGTTGTAAAAAGTCGAAAAAGTAAGGAGTAAGCGTATTCGAAAAAGCGGAAAAGGATGGCATCCTTCGATATTACCTTTCACCGTCGATTTGTTTATTTTAAGCCAGCTTTGTTCCGACAATTTGACAAAACAAAACGAAACATTGCAGTCGGCTGCAATTTTGTTGAAAACGTTTGCGTTTCAAGAGCAAACGAGAAAATAAATTAAAAAAATGTTTCCTCCCCCTAAGTGGGAGGATATGGATAGAACGCTTGCACTTCTGAATATAATTGCTGACGAGTTTTGTTTGAAAATAAAACTTATCGTAGTCGGTTTTACAACAGAGAGTCGTATCAAATTTTCCGGGTAGAAAGGGGTCAATAGGTCTAGTATAGTGAATTGAAACAATATTTTTAAAAGATTCTAACGTTGAAATTAAACATGATTGTTATGTAAATATGAGCTAGTTTTGTTTACTCAAATAATGATTTAGTAAACTTGTTAGAATGTTGGAAGCTTTGTTTAATAAACATCAACTTTAAAATACCTTCCAGAATGTTTGTTTCGATTCGCTCCTATTCATACACTTCGTTTTACGGTACTTATTTTGACTAAACATAATTTGAATAAAAATAAATAAAACCATTTGAATTAAATCTACACTCAGCAATGACAGGTTAGATTCGAAGGGATGGCGGGGTCAGATACCTAACTAAAGAAGAATTCGTAAAGATAAATGCATGACTTAATCTTACCCAAGAACCAAACACTGGGTCGTCTAGGTAACCCAACACATCTTTCACAGGCGTCTCCCTTCCTCGGTCAACTTTGTACGCACATTATCTTCGTCATTGCGCCACACATCGCTTGGAGCCAGTCAACGCAGCTTCCTTCGGCAAGCTGATCCGCTCCGTCTTCATAGGCCTTCGGACTCGAAGACTTGGGACCAGAGGGAACTCCAAGTATCATTACTATGGGATCAGGGCGAAGCCCGGCGTGGAGCATGATCATAGTGAGAGTGATGTCAATGATCAACAGGACAATGTGGATGATAAGACCGATGTTTTGGATCTTCAGGTGAGTTTAGATATATTTTTGTGTTTGTTAGTGTACAAATACAATACAATAGTGTACAAATACAATACTACCTCCCTGACTGACGACTTAGTATAGATGTGATACAAGGTGCGCATTGTAATGCTCGATTCTCCTCCTTAACTGATGTAAACTCGTTTTGTATCATTACAAGGTGCGCATTGACATTGTGATGCTCGATTTTCCTCCCTCACTGATGAAATGTTCGAATCTGTAACGTTACATTACAGGTGAATGCTCGCGGTGAGGGAGCTCACAACTTAAGAAGGCGTAAAAGCAACTTATTGAGCTAGATACAGCAACGTTCTACATTTTTTATTTTAGCAGTAAAGTGGATTGATTTCGTTGTATTTGTTAGTGATGGATTTAAATATCATCATCATCATCAGCCTATAATGTTCCCACTGCTGGGACACAGGCCTGTGAGAGGGAGTGGGCCATAATCCACCACGCGGGCCCAGTGCGGGTTGGTGGATGTCACATGTCTTCGAATTTTTGGTTCTAGGACATGCCGGTTTCCTCACGATGTTTTCCTTCACCGTTTTGAGAGCAGTGATGATGAAATAAATTACACTAAGTAATGCGCCTGGCCGGATTCGAACCCACGACCTACAACTCGTAAGCCGGGGCCGATACCACTGGGCCACCACTACTCACATTCACATTTAAATATGATGTATACTATTTAGTACTATCAGGCCTGTCTCACTCCGCGGTGTAGGCATAAAACTGCAAGTAGTTGCGGGGCCACTATGTCGTGGCCCATTCACTACGGCTGCCACGCGCCACCCGTTCCGCACGCGATCCGTCTCCTTAATATTTTTGTTACGTTACTTGTAGTTACGCACAAGTTTCTTGCTTTTGGTGCTTTTGGGAAATTAATAACACAATATTTTTATGAAGAAAAAAAAAATAGTACATACTTAATAATGATCAACAAAATTATCTACCTTCTTGTAAAGTATGGGCTTAACTGATCTTGATTAGGTAGGTTACAAATTTGGAAATGAGGTGAGATACTAGGGGGGGGGGGGGGTGAGCCTAGTAGACGACCAAGATAAAATGAAATACGAATATCAAACCTTACATCACTCTCACTCACCTTAAGCTGAGTACTGCCACACTACGCATTCAAGTAATTCGCTGCGTGACTTTTTTACCTACCTACAAAGACACGCAACCGCAACGCGGGGCCTGTGAGGCTGTGACAGTATGCGATAGTAATTGGTCTTTTGAGTTTAATTGGTCTATTGAGTGCAAAATGATAAGGACTGGCTATTTTGCCATAGACGATAACAATTTTTTAAATATAATTTTTTTTTTGTAACATTTAATGTTCAAAAATCTAACAATAATAGGTAGAAAAGATAATATTATTATACATATTATTCCTCACGTAAGGTGCCGTAGGTACCTACTATTAACATTCTGTGCTAACAATAGATAATGCATGTAGTAATCGATGACGAAACCAAAATTATATAGGCTGATGATAAAAACAAAATTCCTTGAGGAACATTATAGGTATTTGTGGTAATAATGTAATTTAACAAATGCATAAAATACGCATAGGTACTTACCTATTTGTGCCTAAACTCGCAAGTCGCAACCCTATTGAGCTTGACCCATAGTAACCTTTTAATGTCGTTGGCGTCAGATAAACCAAAATAAACTCTCGCGCGTAACCATTCAGTACATTCTTGCTTGCGCACGGGAAGTTTAGGCTATTATAAAAGTAGGTGGGCGGTACGGCTGCCAGTTAAAATGTACTTTATTCTCTCGTACATAGATTTTACATTTGTTTGATTTTTTTTGGGAGTAGTATTTCTGTACCTATAGTACTATTAAGTATTCTGTGGTACTATTCAATATACACGAGACTTTGTCCACAACCTGCTAAAAAAAGGAACGACCTATGATACACCGTGAAGAAGTAGAAAAACAAAATTGTACAAATACTATGAATCCGACGCTACATATTTTTCTGTTCGTTTACTATTTTTGCTTACATCAGACTCAATGCATCATCATTGTTTAACTTCTCCCGGTGCATCCACATCGCCGGTAACATTTTTGGAGCAACAAAAGGCAACACGGCAACATTCGGTAACTTTGGTGGCTCCTTGTTACTATTTGTTGATTGTTACTTACCCGTGCATCCACACCGCAGTAACATCCGACAACAAAAAGTTACTAAGTGTTGCCGTGTTACTGTAAATCGAGTAACGTTGCTCGACAATCGGTAACATTGTTAGATGACGGGGGTAACATTGTTACCGAATGTTGAGCAACGTTTCTCGACTTACAGTAACACGTCAACACTTAGTAACATTAAATAACATTTTGTTGGCTGATGTTACCGAGTAACATTTGGAAACGTTGAGCTACAAATGTTACCGGCGGTGTGGATGCACCGTCCTCCTCTATTCACATTCTTTTCGTCTATATTTTTTGGCATATTGTAAACGACCAACACAGACACACGAATAATCGAATCGACATTTACCCCCTTGCTTATAAAAACTTGTGTTGCTTAGCTACCGATTAAATATCACCTGTCCTTGTCATTTCTATTTTAATGAATAGAGATGGCAAGTGACTTAAGAGCTATTTAAGATAAGTAACGTCTAATCAATGTTTATAAGTAAGGGGGTAGATCTTGGCGTTTGGATAAACGTAGGCAGGTTAAATTTTCAATCGTTTTATGTTTCACATTTAAACACGTATCATATAGGACGGGCGATCTCGCGAGCGCTCCCGGGACTCAGCCAGCAGTCCTAACCACGCGCACCGTCAGTACCTGGGCTCAGTGTCTCCGCCGGAGCCTCCGCCCCTGTCCATCCACCCGCTGCCAGACGATGTGCCGCCCGACGCCCTTAATGCGCTCAGGAGACATCATAGGTACGTAAACTTAAAACTATATATTTAAGTTTGTTTTGTAAAATGGTACATTTAGTTTTTCAACATATAAATAAAATTAATACGTTCTTTCCAAAAAAAATGCTGTAGAATAGAACTTGTAGAATAGAATTTGTGCACAACATTTTTAGGATGCTTTCAAAAGAAGTAGTCTTTTTAAAATCATTGATTTACTATTTTGTGAATACGACCATGAAGTTGATTTTCTTTTAACTGAAAGGGAAATCGATTAGAGACGAGAAATGCTAATTAATTACTTATTATTGTTGAATACGCCTCGTTGTCGTGTGTAAATTTTGTGGATATACTCGTAGCATTACGTAACTGTGCGTTCGCCGTTCGTGTACACGAACGTAGCTCCCCATAGCTTTTTTACTTGTGTGTAGTTTCTTTATAATGCACGTAGTAGGCTTTTGTAGCTACGCGTAGCTTTTCTTAGTACCGTGTGATTATTCGTAGCTGTGCTACGCGAATCTTTGCGTAGCTACGCGTAGCTTCTCGAATACCGCGTGATTTTCGTAGCTGTGCTACGCAAATCTTACCGTAGCTACGCCTAGCTTCACGTAGGCCCGCGTGATTTTTCGTAGCTGTGCTACGCCAATTTTCCCGTAGCTACGCGTAGCTTCCCGAATACCGCGTGATTTTCGTAGCTGTGCTACGCAAATCTTACCGTAGCTACGCCTAGCTTCACGTAGGCCCGCGTGATTTTTCGTAGCTGTGCTACGCCAATTTTCCCGTAGCTACGCGTAGCTTCCCGAATACCGCGTGATTTTCGTAGCTTTGCTACGCAAATCTTACCGTAGCTACGCCTAGCTTCACGTAGGCCCGCATGATTTTTCGTAGCTATGCTACGCTATTTTTTTGTAACTACGCGTAGCTTCTCGTAGAACCGCGTGATTTTTCGTAGCTGTGCTACGCGAAACTTCTCGTAGCTATGCGTAGCTTCTCGTAGTCCTGCGTGATTTTACGTAGCTTTGCTACGCTTTCTTCTTGTAGCTACGCGTAGTTTCTCGTAACTGCGCGTAATTTCTCGTAGCTCCGCATAGTTTTTGGTAGCTGTGCGTAACTTTATCGTAGATCTACACATTCTTGTAGACCCACGTAGCATTTCGTAGGCTATTCGTAGCATCGTATAGGTTATTGTAGCATCGCGTAATTTTGTCGTTGCAAGAAGATTTAAGTGAGTGTGTTTTTTTTTTTCATGTATTTTATCTGTTAGGGAGCACGGCGCAGAGTTTCTATCAGCAGTGGCAGCACTAGACTCAGGCGCGGTGGAGCGAGCACGACGTGCGTTCTGGCGCCGTCCTCCCGCCGCACTGTGCCGCCGCGTGCTGTGCAAGCTGGCCGCTCGCCGGGACGTGGCGGCGTGGCTGCGCACTGCCGAGCTGCAGCTGTACCAGCGAGCTGTGGAGCTGCTGCTGCCCGATGTGCTGCGACCCATCCCGCCCGCGCTCACACAGGTAGGTACCGCGCTGGACGTGGCGGCGTGGCTGCGCACTGCCGAGCTGCAGCTGTACCAGCGAGCTGTGGAGCTGCTGCTGCCCGATGTGCTGCGACCCATCCCGCCCGCGCTCACACAGGTAGGTACCGCGCTGGACGTGGCGGCGTGGCTGCGCACTGCCGAGCTGCAGCTGTACCAGCGAGCTGTGGAGCTGCTGCTGCCCGATGTGCTGCGACCCATCCCGCCCGCGCTCACACAGGTAGGTACCGCGCTGGACGTGGCGGCGTGGCTGCGCACTGCCGAGCTGCAGCTGTACCAGCGAGCTGTGGAGCTGCTGCTGCCCGATGTGCTGCGACCCATCCCGCCCGCGCTCACACAGGTAGGTACCGCGCTGGACGTGGCGGCGTGGCTGCGCACTGCCGAGCTGCAGCTGTACCAGCGAGCTGTGGAGCTGCTGCTGCCCGATGTGCTGCGACCCATCCCGCCCGCGCTCACACAGGTAGGTACCGCGCTGGACGTGGCGGCGTGGCTGCGCACTGCCGAGCTGCAGCTGTACCAGCGAGCTGTGGAGCTGCTGCTGCCCGATGTGCTGCGACCCATCCCGCCCGCGCTCACACAGGTAGGTACCGCGCTGGACGTGGCGGCGTGGCTGCGCACTGCCGAGCTGCAGCTGTACCAGCGAGCTGTGGAGCTGCTGCTGCCCGATGTGCTGCGACCCATCCCGCCCGCGCTCACACAGGTAGGTACCGCGCTGGACGTGGCGGCCTGGCTGCGAGCTGTGAGATGAATACATAATTCATATCGCTTTTGAAAAAGGTCCTCCGAAGCCGTAACTAGCCGACTATCTAGTAATTCTTCAAGATGCTGAAATTTCTGTTGTCTACTTATCTTTAAGTTTCTGTTTACCTTTCGCCAGGCTATTCGGAACTTCGCCAAGAGCCTGGAAGGAGCCCTGTCTGCGGGCGCGGGCGGGGCTCCCGCGCCGGCCGCTCGTGCTCAGGCCAGCGCTGCGGCGGCGCTGGCGGCAGCGTTGCGTCGGTACACGTCGCTCAACCACCTGGCGCAGGCCGCTCGGGCCGTGCTCAATAACCATCATCAGATACACCAGGTTAGTGTCAACCACTATACAGGATGAATTTTACAACTGGGCGCGGATGGCTATATCCGAAACTATAAGAAATATCGAAAAATGTTGAAAGGAGTCTCGAGACCGATTTTGATGAAAACTAAAACGGCATCATTGGATTTTAGAAATTTCTGTAATCCTGGCTAAGAATGTAACTCGCTGATTTTGGAAAAAAATAACACATCCTGTATTACACCACTCGGTACACCACACGTACACCATTCGGTAACGTTGCTTATAAGGATCAAATTTAAGAAACTGTGTTCAGAAATCTTAGGTAAATTTTCTTGAAAAATATGAATGTTATGTTAACCTAATTCAAGTATATATTTTTTTCAATAAAATCTTCTACGTACAGATGCTAGCGGACCTGAACCGCGTGGACTTCCGCGTGGTCCGCGAACAGGCGGCCTGGGCCTGCTCCTGTGGGAGCGCGGCCACTGCTGGGAAACTGGAGGCAGACTTCAAGGTATGCTGCTATATTATTTAATGAATGATCCTAAAGTATAAGCTCCAATTTTATTGCGAAATTAAATTAGTCTTATAAGACTAATTTAATTTCGCATAAGGGATGGCGGGGTCTGAAAGACCCCGCCATCCCCTTCGTGTTAGGTTACTTTAAACATATTGCACGCAGAAATAGGAGCCCCGAGAAGCGGGGCTCCGTCGAGCCAGCATGACAGGTAGTAATCAGTTATCTGACCTAGGATGCAAGAGCGAGCGAAGCGAGCTCGGGACTTGGGGCACCCCGACACGGACAGGTTAGGTTCGAAGGTGATGGCGGGGTCTGAAAGACCCCGCCATCCCCTTCGTGTTAGGTTACTTTAAACATATTGCACGCAGAAATAGGAGCCCCGAGAAGCGGGGCTCCGTCGAGCCAGCATGACAGGTAGTAATCAGTTATCTGACCTAGGATGCAAGAGCGAGCGAAGCGAGCTCGGGACTTGGGGCACCCCGACACGGACAGGTTAGGTTCGAAGGTGATGGCGGGGTCTGAAAGACCCCGCCATCCCCTTCGTGTTAGGTTACTTTAAACATATTGCACGCAGAAATAGGAGCCCCGAGAAGCGGGGCTCCGTCGAGCCAGCATGACAGGTAGTAATCAGTTATCTGACCTAGGATGCAAGAGCGAGCGAAGCGAGCTCGGGACTTGGGGCACCCCGACACGGACAATCCCCTTCGTGTTAGGTTACTTTAAACATATTGCACGCAGAAATAGGAGCCCCGAGAAGCGGGGCTCCGTCGAGCCAGCATGACAGGTAGTAATCAGTTATCTGACCTAGGATGCAAGAGCGAGCGAAGCGAGCTCGGGACTTGGGGCACCCCGACACGGACAGGTTAGGTTCGAAGGTGATGGCGGGGTCTGAAAGACCCCGCCATCCCCTTCGTGTTAGGTTACTTTAAACATATTGCACGCAGAAATAGGAGCCCCGAGAAGCGGGGCTCCGTCGAGCCAGCATGACAGGTAGTAATCAGTTATCTGACCTAGGATGCAAGAGCGAGCGAAGCGAGCTCGGGACTTGGGGCACCCCGACACGGACAGGTTAGGTTCGAAGGTGATGGCGGGGTCTGAAAGACCCCGCCATCCCCTTCGTGTTAGGTTACTTTAAACATATTGCACGCAGAAATAGGAGCCCCGAGAAGCGGGGCTCCGTCGAGCCAGCATGACAGGTAGTAATCAGTTATCTGACCTAGGATGCAAGAGCGAGCGAAGCGAGCTCGGGACTTGGGGCACCCCGACACGGACAGGTTAGGTTCGAAGGTGATGGCGGGGTCTGAAAGACCCCGCCATCCCCTTCGTGTTAGGTTACTTTAAACATATTGCACGCAGAAATAGGAGCCCCGAGAAGCGGGGCTCCGTCGAGCCAGCATGACAGGTAGTAATCAGTTATCTGACCTAGGATGCAAGAGCGAGCGAAGCGAGCTCGGGACTTGGGGCACCCCGACACGGACAGGTTAGGTTCGAAGGTGATGGCGGGGTCTGAAAGACCCCGCCATCCCCTTCGTGTTAGGTTACTTTAAACATATTGCACGCAGAAATAGGAGCCCCGAGAAGCGGGGCTCCGTCGAGCCAGCATGACAGGTAGTAATCAGTTATCTGACCTAGGATGCAAGAGCGAGCGAAGCGAGCTCGGGACTTGGGGCACCCCGACACGGACAGGTTAGGTTCGAAGGTGATGGCGGGGTCTGAAAGACCCCGCCATCCCCTTCGTGTTAGGTTACTTTAAACATATTGCACGCAGAAATAGGAGCCCCGAGAAGCGGGGCTCCGTCGAGCCAGCATGACAGGTAGTAATCAGTTATCTGACCTAGGATGCAAGAGCGAGCGAAGCGAGCTCGGGACTTGGGGCACCCCGACACGGACAGGTTAGGTTCGAAGGTGATGGCGGGGTCTGAAAGACCCCGCCATCCCCTTCGTGTTAGGTTACTTTAAACATATTGCACGCAGAAATAGGAGCCCCGAGAAGCGGGGCTCCGTCGAGCCAGCATGACAGGTAGTAATCAGTTATCTGACCTAGGATGCAAGAGCGAGCGAAGCGAGCTCGGGACTTGGGGCACCCCGACACGGACAGGTTAGGTTCGAAGTTGATGGCGGGGTCTGAAAGACCCCGCCATCCCCTTCGTGTTAGGTTACTTTAAACCTTGCACACAGAAATAGGAGCCCCGCGAAGCGGGGCTCCGTCGAGCATTCATGGTAGGTGGTACTATTACTAGGTACATCAGAGTTAGATTACATACCGGGAAGAAAAAAAATTAGACCAAATAAGTTTTATGTCTTTTGAGTGGTATACAAAACGATTTTATATTCATTGACTGTTATGATTATAGAAATTAGTCATTATAAAATTATGTCAATCGTTTATTATATTAAGAGATCGTTATATCAAATAAAATTATACGTTCAGTTGTTATCTCTTGTAAATATTAGAGATTTTGTAGTTATATCATATATTACTTACCCCTCGAGCAAAAGTGATCTCGTTCTGAGAGCGCAACGCTCACGTAGTGTCGCCCCCTCTACTCGCTGCGTCACCACTATCGGACGATATCCCCGCCCTCTCAGCTGGCAATTCTTCTAAGAATAGATAAATGAACGTACAATTATTATAAAAACTTGAGGCTGTACAAAGTGAACAGTGGTCGAAATTCGACCTTAAATCGTAATCGTATTTTCGTGAAAAAGGGATACAAAGTTTTTCCTGCTCCTATATTTGTATTAAGAAATTCCATTTTGGATGTGGCAGGAGTGTATCGCGATAGATTAGGGGATGAAAGCAAGAGAAACACAACATTTTAAATCTATATAAATAACAGTGTTTGTTTTTTTTGCTAGTTTTTGATTATTTTATTATGATTTTTCTGTACCCTACTGCAATATTTTCTTATTTATCCCAAAGGTTGACTGGTAGAGAATGTCTTGTAGCATTAAGTCTGCCTATGTACCACTGTTTATACATGAATAATAAATAAAGAAATTATTAAATAGTGAGAGTACGAGCACAGACAGGAGTAGGTTCATATGGTTTATAAAGCACTTTTCACTGGTAGGTAGATAGGAACGTTACTGCCCTGGGCTGGCTACGCCGCACCACGTGGTCGCGTCGGACCACGTCTGCAGAGCGGGGCGGATGACCTTAGAGGTCACTGAGTGTGGCCAGCACCATGTAGTGATGAAGGCGATCTGTGTGAATGAGATTTGAACCATGTGACCAGTAGAAGCAGGCGACCCTGGCGGACGTGGTTGGAAGGAGGCAGGTAGCGGCCCCTTGATAGGTAGTCCGCGTCTCTATCGCAGAAGCTCATACGTCCAACAGTCCGAGGCATGTGTGGTGACTACTGGTGAGGCATTCGCGACACATGCCTGGTGATGTCCGTACAAAGCTTCACATAAAACAGTTCCCTAAAGTCGCATTTGTTTTTCCTCAGGCCACACTAGGTCGAGGAGCCTCCCTGGAACAGTGGGCATGTTGGCTGGAGGGCTGTGTACGTACGGCGCTGGCCCCACACGAGCGTCGTCCGGACTACACCGAGCGCGCCAGACGACTGCTGCTGGACTGGTCCTTCTACTCCTCGCTCGTCATCAGGGAACTTACTCTCAGGTAACTACTTATACTATAAGTATGGCGTGGCATATTAGGCGGGAACCTTGGTAGGTACGTAGCGCGGTCGGCTCACCGAGCAGGTGCCGAGCGCACGTCGCGCACACGTACCCGCCGCCCACGTGTTCTCCCGCGCCGCGCTCCACAGTCCTGACTCAGTCCAGCCACCACCAGCTTGAAACAACAACAAACTCCCGTTTGGTCTAGTGGCTAGCTACATGGGTTTGAACCTAGAGGCTTGGCTTGACTTTGTTCAATAACCCGGGAACACCAGCTTTCAGAACGCACGTAACACAATTACTCCCGCGGCACTCGCTCGCTCCTGCAATTTAATTCTAGTTTTATTAAAGTTGTGGGTCGATTAACCATTAAACATACGTCATATTGACGTAGACTCTATCGGCAGATTAATTGCTAATGTCTATTTTTCTTCTAATCTAAGGCTGAAGCTACAAAAGCGTAAATTTTTGAATTGTGAATAGCGTTAATTCGGTCGGTTTTTCAGTCTTTCGCGGCACAAAATACGTAATCTGCTCTGTACCAGACCACATTACGTGACTCACCACTCAAAACATTTACGCTCGTCTAGCGTTAGCCTTAGACCTCAATTTTTTGCCATATTTCCTTGATCCTGCGCAAGAAAATTACATAAATATACCATACCAAATATTCATACAAACTTTCCGCTCTTTCTACAGATCAGCGGCATCATTCGGTTCGTTCCACCTGATCCGTCTACTGTACGACGAGTACGTGTCGTACCTGATCGAGCGGCGCGTGGCTGTTCACACCAACTCGCCGCCCATTTCTGTCATGCAGAGAGGGGCTGAGGTATGTATACTGAGATATTTTTTATTTATTTAGGGTTTGCTCTTGACCTTAATTAAGCCCAGAGCCCTTATTAAGAGTTTTCACTATTTTACTTTACAGCGTCTTTCCAGTATTTACAGCGTCTTTCTTGTATGTTAAAATAAAACAGCGCCTCTGGTGTACGAAAAAGGAACTAATTTTTTCCTTGTAATTAAATGTCAAAGTTCGAGTTTACTTTCCGTCACAATAAGTGAAAACTCATGATAAGGCCTCTAAAGCGAAGATGTGGCCTAACAGCCCTTTTTATGACGCCGACGATAAAATTAAATGTTTAAAGCACGCCACGAGGCGTCGCCCATAGCGAAAACGCGCGCAGGTTTCTCTGAACGAAACGCTACAGTGACGCGCGGTGTTCGGAGCGGCGGGAACAAAAGAAAAAATGAATGAGTGCGACGACACCAAACAGAACGGTACGGACGGGCCGTGAGCAGTGGCGGTTCCTTCATACAAGCCCAAAAGCCTGGCATGCCTTATTAAAAATGCTCGACAGAGAATCATAATCAAACCCGAACTATTTAAAAGTTCGCGCGCTTAATTGTTATCAAAATAACACAAACTATCCACGCCACACACTTTACATCGCAATTGTTCGCGCGCAGTTTCGTATTTGCAACATCTATATATAGCTATCTCGCTTACACGTACCGGCTTTTACCGGGCTTTCAAATACTATCTCTGTCCCTTTCGCGCCTAAAGCGTTGTGCCGTATAACGAGTTAGAACCTTGTGCGTCTACAAATCGATCAGTATGGAAGATTTAAGCCGTGCATGCGTATGAAGTTGCACGCGTATGCGTGACCTTTAGCTCACTTCAGTTTTATTTGCTTGAGTGGGGAAAGCTTTGTTGTTAAAGTTTTTTGTGTGTTTTGTTAGATTTACTCAGTGATACAATTGTTTTGGTGACTTACCTGCAACAATGGAGGTAATTGTACCTTGTGAGGATTTAAAATGCGTTCAAGTTTTGATTGGCGAAGATAAGGTAAAATCTTTAAACTTTGCTCAGAAAAAAAAACAGTTTATTTCTTCCCGACGCCGACGCCTAATCTGTGTATTTCTCAGACTAGTAAATCGCATAAAAGAATATTTCATATGTGTATAAATCATGCAATAGAATTCAAGAGGTTAGTTTATTTTTTTCAGCCCTTCAGGCTTTGTGTAATTTTTTTAGTACCTAATAGTACAAAACGAGCTGCTTTTTACGATACTCATTGCAGCAAAAAATTCGTTGGACATAATTACATGTCGCGAGTCGTAAACACGGTTTTTAAACAAAAAAGTAAACTTATTGAGTGGTTTTCTGATCTGTGCGACAACCCACAGAACTGGGACGGGGATACGATTTTAGCTATTGAAAAACAGTAATTGTTGGTAGAATTAAAACGATCACCAACATTTTACTCTGATGTAATTAAATCATTTCTTAAGAAAGATAGACGATTCCAATTAGAATATAAATAATTTATTTAAATTCCTTATTACATTCTATCTAGCTATTTTTTAACTTTCGTTTTGTAACTTTCTGTTTTGTTTTTTTTTGTCTGTAACCTGTTAGTCCTGTTACAAAACAAGCAACTACCTACTTACCATAACTTTGAATTCACTTTTAATTTATTGTACCTAACCAGTAGTTTATGAGAAAATTGCGATGATACATACGTAGGTACCTACATACTCAGTCGAAAACTGAACTTTCTTTTTTTGAAATCGGTTTAAATTTTATTGGGCTTGCCTTATTTTGAAACCCTAGGCCCGCCACTGGCCGTGAGGTTGAATGAGCTTGTTCAAGAAGGAACTGGGGCCGTATTTTGACGTCTTAAAACCAGGCTTATTCCACTGAATGAACGAGGTGGCGCTAGACGAATGGTATATCTCTGTCTCTTTCCCATAGCCTAACTACTCACGCTTTAAGGCGCGGGCCACATAGAAAAGACGTGAGACGAGGACGCGTCGCGGACGGGCGAAAATGTTGAGAGTCGCGCCCGCGACGCGTCTCTTCGGTGTGTTCAAGTTCGCGACGCTTCTATACATTTTGTATGAAAGAGACGCCGAAGAGACATATGTCTCTACCCCGTCTGCGTCTTACGTCTTTTCTTTCCTAAGACGTTATGGTAGGTCACGTGGAACTCCTGCGCTTCAACGAAACACAGTTTTTACTGTTTGTCGGTCGGCTCCCGGCACACCGGGACAGGGTGGTGGTACCGAGCCAGGCCAACTTGGTGAGGGCTACCACCACCAGTCTTATCTTATAATTCAACATCATTTCAGCTTTTTCAACTACTACGCTGCGTGTCGTGGGTTCGATTCCCGCACGGAACAAATATTTTTGTATCATATACAAGTAGTTGTTTCGTGTCTGGGCGTTTTGTGTATATGAGATTGAATGTTTTTCAACGCATCCACGACACATGATTAACTTCTGTGTGTGTGGGTTTTTTTAAAGGCATCACAGACAGGCAAGCTTCACTTTCTTTTAGATTCGCTAAATTTGATATTTTATAGTCAAATTGTACCACAATTATTTAAGTCAAATTCTCATTAACAGGATCAAGAGGAAGAAGAGAACATCCCGGAGGAGCCTCCTCGCGAGATTGACGACGAGGACCAGGAGTGGGAGTGGGATGATGATGAGGAGGAGGATGATGAACAGCCGGAGTTGAAGAAACAGAAGGTGGCCGCAGAGTAGTCACACGACGCCGGCCTAGATAAGTAATTTTTGAACTGACGTGGTCACTAACACTGTCAAAACCTAAACGGGATATTGACGTTTTATAGTCCGGACGCGAAGCAGGAGGAAATTCGTACGTTAACCGTACACGCGGCTCTCTGCGAGCGAGACTCATTATATTTACGCGGGAGTGACGGAGACGGGTATGCTTCGCGTTAGGACTTTAGTTTCTAATGATCGTATAAAATATTGCCGTTGTATTTATTTATTTAAAACTGTGTTTACAGTATTGGTACAGACGCCAGCAGGTCAACCTATCTCAATCTAAACACTGTTTTAAACTTTCACGGTTTGTCTCTAAATTTAAAATGTCACTTACGGGAACTCAAACAAAAACTATCTCAATCTGTCAAATTTCTTTAATAGATTATCAACCTTTTTTTTTTTTTTTTTTTTTAGGGTGGCAAAATCATCAAATGAGTCCTCCCGCCCTGGGTGGGGTGGAAGGGACTGTCAGACTCTTACTGACTAAAATCCACCCGTGTTCCTTCGGATGCCCTTTACGTTCCGGGGCCACGGTATCCTGGATTAAGAAAAAATCCGCGACCCCGGCAGGCATTTGGCCCCATAAGGGGCCCCGTCGGTGACGCGTGAAACACGACGCGCCACCGACCCTGGCTTGGTACCTGGTCGGACGGCGAGCTTACCCATTACTCACCGTCCACAAGCCCGCTCCGCCGCTGTGCCCTCTGCTATTCAGAGGGACACGCGTTGGAGCGTCCACCCGACAGGCTATTCGCATACGGGCAAAGAGACCCCTTAGGCACTCAGTGCCTAAGGAAGAGTTTTTGCCCGCATCCCAGGGTGCACCGGCCCGAAAAACTGGTCTTCCCCCCGGACGTATCCGAGAGGGAAATCCAGTCCACGGGCGCACGTGGAGGTTTCCTGTCTTAGCACCCCAGATTATCAACCTTATGACAATAGTGTAAAGTTAATATTCGATTGGTAAAATTTGACATATTCGGGTAGGTTGACCTGCTGGCGTGTGGTCATAAGCATAATAATGAACTCTGAAAACGTAAAGAGAGTCGTTAACGCCTCTGCTTTAGCATTTCATACGATAGTCGAGAATTTGTTTTCTAATACCAAAGTTAAAATTTTTGTACTTTATAATACTTTGTGGTTTCGAAAAATTATGAGTACGGTAGTTAGATTTTCGTTATAGTCTGTACAGTCAGCATCATTATATGACCCATCTAAGGGACCCCCACCCTTAACGGCTCAGCTCGGACGACGCGATCCGATGCGAATGGCATTAGTAACACCCTTATTACGTTGACATAAAAGTTTTCTTGACCGGCTTAAGCCGATTCTGCGTCGATAATTGTGGGGGACCCTTATACGGCAGAATAATGTTATAGGTGGTCAAGTATAGCTGGCCATCAACTGTTCCAAGCAGTCACGTGCTTATGAAAAAATGTGGCGTTACTGAATATTTGAAAAACTACATTTCCAACCAAAAAAATCATCCTGGATAAGTCAATGCGTCACTTACGAAAGTTGGTTGTAAGACAAGCCACAAACATATTTGTACCATTTCACGAGATTTCATGTATTGGTAGTCTGTGGCCTGCGATATCGCGTAGTCTGTTATATATCTTCTAGCTCGGTAAGCTTGGATATCGCGTGTACTCTAAATTATTACGAGTAACAATTTTATGGGACAAAGGTATATTACCATGATATTCGTGCGTTGTGAATATTTGTATGGAAGATACATGCTAAAAGCATTTATTGCATTAGGCTTATAGCTATGTAGTATAAACAACGTTGTATTTATTTAGCTACCTATTATAATTGGCTAAAAACATGCAACGTTGTTGCATCTTCCATTTATGTACACATAAGATACTGATAATCGGGGACACGGCAGTGCTCCCGCCAAAGTCGAGCGCAAAGCAAACACTGCCGTACCATCCTTTACTGGAAAACCATTTCGCCGCATTTTCAGGCCCCTATTTGAAAACCACTGGATAAGACCAGAACGCAGAAATTTTGGTCATCCAGTAAACTATAATCACATACTTAAAATCCAAAATTTCAAGTCTGTAGGACATTCAGTTCCGAAGTTAAGCGAAAGCAAAGTTTCGCATTTACGACAGACACTCACTCATGATCATCAAAATAGAACTAGTACTTCCCATAAACTCAGAGAGCTGAAATTTGGTACAGAGTTAGGGTCTAATGGCCACATAAAGGGAAAACTATAAAAACTAGGATAATCGAAGATCTGGAGTACCTGGTGACCCTGATTAGAAAACACAAGAGCCTAACCAAACTATTAGAGATCGACATATACCGCCTTTACAATTACAAAAATATTCAACTTGGTGGGTCGCTTCATTTGACGTCAAAAATAAAAGATAAAAAAAAATATTTTCCACGTTTATACAAAAAAAAAGTGAAATCCCACCAAAAACAATCTGTAAAAAACTAGCCAAAGTCTTAATAGAGCTGCTTATTTATCTCTAAAAAGTAATGAAATCTAGACAAAGTCGTGCCAAGCAAGGGCGTCGCCAGCTTTTGACTAAGGGGGACTAATAGGGCAAAATTATGGAGGATAAAAAATATGAACGCCGAGGGCGCGAAGCGTTACACATTTTTTTTTATCGTGGTAAAATCATCAAATGAGTCCTCCCACCCAAGGCAAAGCGGAAGGGACTGTCAGACTAGTACTGACTAAAATCCACGGTGTCATTCAATAGTTCCGGGGTCTCGGTAATTCGTAGGTCCCGCGACCCCGACAGGCTTTGGCCCTCTAAAGGGGTGCCCCGTCATTATGCTGACACTCTTTGAGACGCGTGTGAGAATGTAGATGTATGTCTGTATATGTGGGTATTAATATCTATAAATAACCAAGGTTTGGATATCAGGATAGTACTGTGAAGTATCTCCAATGAGTTGTGTATGGGAATGGGTTTTGTGAAGAAAAGCACAGAAAGAGAAGACTAAGCATTTATTATCAAGCTACCTCCTTTCACAACCCTAGGTCTCGTGGAGAAGAAAGGAGAAAGAAACTCCACGGCATCATACATTACCAGTACACACATTTATAAAACATACAAGATCAGTAATATTTCTAGTATAATACATATCAATTAACTTACATTATAATTGTAGAACATAGGGACACACATTATAACTTTCACCATCACAAACTTGGAATCTCCATTATAATTATCACACACATCTTAACTCTTAGAACTGTTACAGCATAAAGACCACGAATGTGGGGGTACATCCATTTTTATAAACTTAGAATCGTCCCCCGTCCATCAAAGATTGCCGCCATTTTTGGCCAATGGCAGATAGACATACATTGTAGCTAAATAATTAATAAAATAAGTAATAATTAGCAAATCCTGTGTAATGGAAACATTTTAAAACTTGATTAGATAATTTAGCAATATAGCAAGTATTTGTTTGTAACCTTAATTTATTTTCATAAATATTTGAACATCAATTGATTTCGTTCGGAAATCAATTGTTGTAAATATACTTTTTCTACTATTATTGTATAATAAAGCCTATGTATCATATTATCTCACACGGCCATTCTGACAGTACTTCGTCCTCGAAGTACATACCTTCTCTCTACTCCTCTCTTAACTCTTAATCTACTGCTCAGAATTTGATGGTAGCTAATAAAAATTCTAAGCTTTCGGAATTAACTTTTACGAAGTAAGGAGAAAAAGACAAAAAAAAGATCAGTGTCTTATCACAATTCAGCCAGCTTCCATCAAATCAAGGCTCAAGGCAGTGAGATAAATATAGTACAATAATTAACAATAAAATAAACTAAATACTAACTTGTTAAACCTACAATAAACACTATTGAAACAATACAATAATAAATTAATTAAATATTTACCAAACAAAAAAAAAACTGCACTTTGAACCAATAATTATTAAAGATAATAAGTCTAAAACCATTTCAATAACACAGCCCTACTTAACATTTACAATTTTGTCACATACAGGAATCTTTGCAAAATGAAGTAACCAGTGTATATTCTCTTGTCTTTATCCACCCTTTTTTTTATTGAAGTGAACCAGTTTTTTTTCTTTCTTTCTTTTGCATCCTTTAATTTTTTCATTAACTTACAATGCTCCTACATGTTGATTACTTCACCGAACTTCTCTTATTTTCAATTTTTCGATCAATATTGATAACATAATGTTCATATTAAAATTATTGATAATTCTATTTTACTAAATTTTAATTGATTAAAATGTTTTCTATTTTTTTTGCGTATTATTAGATAATAATTATAATGATTCATTTTTATGTTTTGACTAATTTGTAAACAATGTTGTTGGAAATGACTAGTTTGACTAAAGAAACGAATTGAATATTGGAACCAATTACTTAGTTACAACAATCGTAACTTCACCAGTTAACGGTGAGATCAAAATAATGATCAGCTAGGTAGCAAAGCAATAAAATAGCAAGAGCATAGTAATCATCATGTTCAACCAATTACCTAGACACGCCAACGACTTCACCCGCTACCGGTGAGTTCTATTGACGCCAAGTAAAAGGCCTAGTAGCGGCAGTTGAGCCAATTACATGGACACGTCAACGACTTCACCCGCTACCTGTGAGTTCTATTGACGCCAAGCAAAAGGCCTAGTAGCGGATCATTATGCAAACAAACTGAGCCATTGTAACCGACTAAACCGGTTTTATACACCCCCTGGTGAGGCTTGTAGTAATAGTTCCTGATGTTTATTAGTTCCTGGTTTTACAAACATTTTGCAAAGATTTTATTTTGTCACTTTTTTATTTTGAATAACATTAAATAACCATATCATGTTTTTTTTTACGAGTATTAACTGAATAAAAGGTGGTAAACGATTCTTCCCTTTGTTTGATCCCTTCATTTTACTTCAACTTTGCTTGTGTACTTGAAATTGCCCTTGACTCTGCCTTTGTGCTAGAGTTTGGCTTTGCCCTCAGCACTTGCCTAAATTCTAGATTCAACTAAGGTTTGACTTTTTAATTACGAAATTTAAATAATTTTCTAAGTAATACACTATCTACTATAATAGAAACGACCTTGTATTTCATTTTCCAAAGAAAGTTACGTCTCGGTTATTCTGACAATAATAAATTATAGATTGCAAATAGTATGTTGAGCAGAGACCTTCTGAAAAACATTACGACCGATCTAAAAAGCTACAAATCGATTTAATTTAGTTTTTTTTTTCTTGTTGGTATTTCTGTTCCTTTAAATCGAATACTAATTTTCGTAGTAGCCAAAAAGTTTTGTTGGTAATTATTATCATCAATGAAAAAAAAGTGGTCTTTAGCCTTGATACTCCTATGGTCATAAATTTGATGACACCAAACTCGAATCGATTTTGGTATTTATATCACTATAACTTTTATTGGACACTGAATACCTATCTAAACTAGAGCATATTAAATATAGTTTACCTAAAAGTAGCGTACTCGGGTCACCCTTTTTCTTAGTAGTGTATATTAATGACCTCCCAAAACTAAATTTCATAAAATGGACATGACAGTTCGGCTATTATAAAACAAATTGTACATTTTGTCAAAAATTAGACGTACAAGGGACACTTGCGTATTTTTTTTAATCAGCTTTATTTCCTATAAGTACGTGGAACGTATACGTAGGTACATGTACTTTCTCATGGAATATACCAATCCTAAAAACTATTACAATGATTTAAATAATTCTCCGAGTGACATTGTAAATTGGCTTGGCTTGATGAAATCACTCTTGTTATTAATTTAAATGAAACAAATTTTCAGCCGTAAATATACCCACCAGTTAACATTGCTCAAGATAACTGTACACTAGAAATTATACTAATACATAATTATTAGATCAATTTAATAAACTACAAGTAACTTTGTGACCCTAGCGAGATTTGTCAAAAGTTTGATTAAATCCTTCATTTATCTGTCAATACCCAAGAGAGTTGCAGAAACAAAATTAGCAAACTTTTTCAGCTGTGCGGCTGTAACTAAATCAGTCAGTTAGAATTTTAATATTACCTATACATTTAGAATCTACACATAATTATAATCAGATTAAGCAACAAGATTACACACTCCGAGTTTCTATAAGACACTTACAATGTCTACTAGATTGTTAGTACATAGCTCATTTTTGCGGACATAATTATATTTTAACCGTTGTGTTTTCAAACTTATTGTAATTTAATTTACTTTACATTTGAAATAGTGGACTTCTTCTAAGACATATATAAGCTTTTTTTTTTTTTTTTTTACTAGCACCTAATTGACTTTATTACTATTACTTATTTTGGTTTTAAACTTTCGTTTTCTCAAGTTAATATAACCTTGTACCTGTATTTATAAAATCTCACGGGTGTGAACTGAGAATATATTTTAGTTTTCTGTTTGTGAAGGTAGGTAAATCATCTTGTACTGCAGCGAAATTATCCCAATCCACTTGTAATAATTTTCTAACTATTTGGCAAGTGTTTAGAATGGCGACTTTTTGTAATGTTAGGCTGAATTTTTTTTGTTTTTACCTTTTGATGTATTTATAAAATCTGGCTGTACCTATTTAGTTTTACATATCATCAGACTTGACAGCCTGTCATGGATTGTGATACGAGGCCTCATCTCAATATTTCTGTATTTCACACATACACAGCGCATTAAAGTATTTACTGCTTTTATTGTATGGAAAATTGAAAAAGTGCCTAAAGTGTGTAAACGAGGAACTGTTATTTTTTCGTCAAACCAAAAACGTGACAAGTCACGAGTTGTTTTAGAAAACAATAGGGGATTAATATTTAAAATGCAGAAAAAAAGGACGTTTACGTGCCAGTAACTTTGTGGTTTAAGAACATCAACAGTTTGTCAGTCCTTTGTTCAAAAAATAAAAACAAACTAACCTCAACTTATTTTTACCATAATCATAGAAACTGCATTAATTGTTGAAACAACATGCATTTTCTTTTAATTCATATTTTGAAAATCTCAATTCGTTCTCAGTTACCAAGTGGGAAACTGTTCTAAAGCAAAATACCCTTATTATTATATATATATTTTTTTCAAATTGTAGCAAACTTACTTTTTCAGGAGTTATTTAAATAAAATATTATGCCTAATGCTGGTTCTTGCTGTATTTTCTTTGTCTTTTTGCTTCTGATTAGATTTAATTATATGTACCTATAGTGATACTAATTTCAGTATGTCATAAATGGCAATAAATGCAGTTACCTTAATTACTTGTAAAACCTGGTCAGTGGGTAGCCTTTGAGGCTTTATACTGTATGCTTCTTTTTTTTATAGGTAATGTAAGTATGTATTTCTATAGTATCCTGTGAATATGATCTTCAGAATGACATGGTCACAGAATTTATAGCTACTCTGCTTTTTATGTCGAACTTCACAAGCCAAAGTTAAAATAAAAATGAAAGGCAAAATAAAATCAGAAAAAACCTTGATTTTAATTAATATTGTCATTTCGATATATCGAATAAAACGAATTTTTGTTTCGTTTACCCCTCTATTCTATCAAGTACCAACTGTTAATACCTACTGTTTTTATCGTTTAACCATTTTGTTCAATACTCTTTAACTTTTGTAATTATTTATCGCTGAACAATCACGAATCGTTGCCAACGATCAGAATCTAGTAATAATAACTTCTTTCTTATTGTACAACACATTCTAATTTTCAAATATTAATACATATTGCTATTAATAGGTAGCTAGCTAAGTTGAAATTCAATAAGCACAAACAACTTTCAGGTATTCAATAATCTCCTAATTTCTTAGTCTTATTAATTTTACTATTAAGTCTTTTATAAAAATACCCACAACAGTTATTATATTTGTTTACCTCGTCTTTACATCCGTTAATATTTCAATTAGCAAAATTTGAACAATTATGAAATAATTTTCATGAAAATAGGTATCTAGGATCTTTCATCTCACAACCTAATAATATTTATCATTAAAGCAGAGCCTCTGAAGGCCTTACCGACATTAGCCAAAACGTATTGCTGCACCATCATGTCCTTGGCATTGCTTCGATGCTTTTAAACAGTTTTGCAGTCCCGCTGTCCGAGGTAGCAGCACGTTATCTTCGTCTTTCGTCCTCACCAACCTGCCGCCGTCACAGCTTTAGCGGGGTTGTGCTTGTATGATGGCTCCAACGTTGATCATCGATCATGAAATACAGAAAGAATAACTTCATTAGAAATCACAAGTAGGTCAGGGCACATTAACCACTTCTGATGTGAGAATGTAGATGTATGTCTGTATATGTGGGTATTAATATCTATAAATAACCAAGGTTTGGATATCAGGATAGTACTGTGAAGTATCTCCAATGAGTTGTGTATGGGAATGGGTTTTGTGAAGAAAAGCACAGAAGAGAAGACTAAGCATTTATTATCAAGCTACCTCCTTTCACAACCCTAGGTCTCGTGGAGAAGAAAGGAGAAAGAAACTCCACGGCATCATACATTACCAGTACACACATTTATAAAACATACAAGATCAGTAATATTTCTAGTATAATACATATCAATTAACTTACATTATAATTGTAGAACATAGGGACACACATTATAACTTTCACCATCACAAACTTGGAATCTCCATTATAATTATCACACACATCTTAACTCTTAGAACTGTTACAGCATAAAGACCACGAATGTGGGGGTACATCCATTTTTATAAACTTAGAATCGTCCCCCGTCCATCAAAGATTGCCGCCATTTTTGGCCAATGGCAGATAGACATACATTGTAGCTAAATAATTAATAAAATAAGTAATAATTAGCAAATCCTGTGTAATGGAAACATTTTAAAACTTGATTAGATAATTTAGCAATATAGCAAGTATTTGTTTGTAACCTTAATTTATTTTCATAAATATTTGAACATCAATTGATTTCGTTCGGAAATCAATTGTTGTAAATATACTTTTTCTACTATTATTGTATAATAAAGCCTATGTATCATATTATCTCACACGCGCGTGGAACACAACGACCCGGGCATAATCCATGCGGATTATGCCTCGGACAGAGAGTCTCCCATTACTCGCCGCCCGCATGCCCGCATGCCTATGGTGGCCGGAGATCGTCTAGCGACGTCCGTCTTCAAGGGCGTCTACCACTGCGGCTGCGGTGAAGAGAGGACGCTGTCTTCTCCCTCACGCGTCCCGCCTCCTTCTTCGCTAGCATGAGTGTTTCGCAGAAGGAGGTGACTGCTTCCCATTCCCCCGCAGCATGGCCGCGACCAATGCCGGGCGCGAGAGGTCGCCGCCTATCGTCGTCGCGAGGACACGGCGGTGCTCTGCCCAAGCGGGGCAGTCCTGCACCGTATGCTCCACCGTGGTGACACCCAGGCGTTTCTTCCCTCATTATCCGACACAGGTACCACCCGAAATACCCGTGTCCGGCGAGGAGCTGCGTCAGACGGTAGGTCAGAACGCCGTGACGCCTATCCAGCCACTCCTCAAAGAGGGGTCTTACCGCCGCGATTGCGGCGTGCCCGAACCTCGGTTGCGACAGTCGTTTCCTCCATACTGCCCTGAGATTGCGCCGGAGCTCTTCCCGCCGCGCCTCGACTTGTCGAGACAGCAGCGGGGATTCACCCCGGCGATGCGCCTCCACGCGCCACTCATAGACGCGCTGGTGGGGCCGTCGCTTACAGATCCCAGGGCAGTAATCCGGCAAGCAGGTTGGCCGATTCGCCGGCGATCGTGCGGTATCCTCGGATCATCCGGATAGCCATGACCCTCTGGCATGCGACCAGCTTTGCTGATCGCATCCGCATGCTCAAGGCCAACACATGGGCCCATGATCCATGGACAGCACGACACCGGCGTACAGCCTCCGGCAGGAATAAAGCGTTACACCTCGGAAATCTTTGCCTCGATGACGATTGTAATAAGAACGGTTCTAATATCATTGTATAAAACTTCACGAGCCCTCGACAGCACAATAACTAAATCAAACTTTTAAATACAGTAATAATTATTTATTTTAACAAAAATATATTTAATTAAAACATTTGAACTCTAGGGGGGGGGGTCACCTCTGCATCTTTGTTATAATAGCCTAATGTTGGTGAAGATACTATAGCCTTTTTCAAATTCAAGAAAGCTTCTTCGAGTTCTTTGTTCCAGGAAAAATCTATATTTTTCTTGGTCAATTGACGCAATGGTTCACTAAGAGTGCTAAAATTAGGTATAAACCTCGCTGAAAAGTTTGCTAATCCAAGGAAGCTATGAACCTCTTTATTCTGTGGAACTCTGCATTCCACTACTTTTTGCTGATTGCTCAAAGATGGTTTAATACCAGCCTCCTCAATAGTTTCTTTTTGAGTTCAGAATTCAAACATTTCTCGATGATTTGGTCTCGAATGACTACGTCATCCTTGGGGAAGTTACAATATTTGCATGTTTTCTTTAACCTCAAAGCAAATTGTGCAATGGTTTCGTTTTGCTCCATCGACATAGCACGGAATTCCAGCCGTTCGTACACGCTGTTAGCAGTACGGGAAAAATAGGTCTTCAACCTTTTCACAACAACCTGGTACTCGTCCTTGCCCACCAGCTCGGGATGCCTAATTTCTTTTAAAGTTTCATATATTTCTTGTACTTCAATTCCTGCTTGATGCAACAACCGTGAAGCTTTTTGTTTCAGCGATAATCCATTTTGCCCGTCTAGATAGTATTCAAAATTTCGCACGTTTTCCACGTGCACCATCTTTCACCCACGTTGAGGGGGTTTTCATTCGGATCAAACGGAGGTCCTGCCGCGCCAAGTCCATATTCTGATACGGCCATCCTCGTCGCCAAAGTTGTTTGGTGGCTTGGGTGGCAATTAAACACTGATTTAACTGAATAATCACTTATAATACTACAAGAGCTTCAAAATTATCGGGTATTTTCCGATAGGTTCGTTGCAAACAAATGAAGGAGTCAAGTTTTTCAGGTTAAAAAATCACGAGCGCGAAGCGCGAGTGATTTTTCCTGAAAAACTTGACGACTTTATTTGTTTGCAGGGAACCTTGAGGGAAATGCCAGATAATTTTGAAGCTCGTGTGGTATTCAGGGGATTATTTTTCCGACCCATCTCCAATTTTCACAATTGAATTCAACCTGTCAGTTTGACGTGACTACCAGAGAAAATTTTCAAAAAATTATCAGTATAATACCATGTAGGTTGTACCACGTGACGTCGAATGGTGCAATTCTATTGGTCGATATTTGGGTCGGAAAAATAATCACTTTAATTTCGGTTTACGGATCAAACTCCTAATAATGCAAAACCCGAATGTCATGCCACTTGAGGCTGGCTGTCAATAATAATCAAAAATGTTGTTAGCTCTAAATAGTATAAAAATGATTCTAAATTCCTACAGTTTTGACACTCCTACTCTTTATAGAAACATTCCTGTTTTGTGTGACCCTTCCGTCTACAATAGCGGCACATTATACTTAAATTTCTTGTTTTAAATTTTGCCATATTGACTTCTTTTTCTTCTATTTAATTTTTCCCAGTAATCATGGTTGCTTCTTTTTCTGCAAGCTCATCCATCATACCTAGTTGAACTGCTTGACTAAATGATAAAGTCTGAATAGTAAGTAATTTCTTCACTAAATTTTTACTTAGCAATCCATGTGCAAACTTGTCGAGCCCGTTCTAAGTAAGAACCAAAATTGCATGTTTTTGCTAACCTGTTTAGGGCTGCCGAATAATCAGCAATGCTTTCATTCGGTTTTTGATTACGTTGCATGAAACTGTAAGTTTCTGCTAACTACGACGGTTGTGGCTCCAACACTGTTGTTGCACCAATGTTACAATTTCTTCGTATGACTTATTTTCAAGATTATCCGGATAACATAATTCCGACAGTAGGGTGATTATTTCAAAACCTACAAAACTTAGGAAATACATCGGCCATTTTGGCGACTAGATGTCGTGAATCTTCATCTTATTTGTGAAAACTTGGTTATATACTTTCCACGTGCACTTGTTTCTATCAAACGGTGGCATGTCTAAATGGCCCTTCGCCCTTCCGCGACAGCATTTTCAACACCTTGCCCTTCCGACATTTTGTACCACGTTGTACCTTGCTGCAGTCGCGTTTGCGGCCTTCACGCGCTTACTCCTTTTTACACAAAATTTTAACTCGTCGCCTGATATTGTGTATGGAGATTGGGGAAGGGCAAAATAGACAACCGAGTTATATTAATTATATTTATTAATAACTTATGCAATGCAATGGCGGCGGCACCTGCATGGGCGCGCGAACAGAATCGGCAGAGAGCGAACCATCAAGCATAGAGCTCACGGGAGGTGACATTGAAATGTGTCACAGATTATAAGTATGCGACAGTTGGTTAGTGCCTTAGTGGGTACAAGTCAAGATTGGTGCAATGGTGTCATGGAGAACCTGGTTTTGTACCGTTGTGTACCCTTCAACGGCCAAGTCTCACAACATTAACTATAATAATAAAGAAATCGCAGTAAGGAACCTTAGACTTGACACGACTTTGTCTAGATTTCATTACTTTTTAGAGATAAATAAGCAGCTATATCAAGACTTTGGTTAGTTTTTACAGAATGTTTTTGGTGGGATTTACTTGACAATTTCATGACAAAATAAACGAATCGAGCGATGTCCATTGGACACCTTTTCCAATGGACGTCCCAAAGTCGGAACATTTATGATCTTTCTAGTAGAGAAAAATACGCAAAAAGTCAGCTACCAACATAATTGGGACCTAAAAAGTCTAGTAGAATATAATTTTAAATATCCAACATATTATAAAATTATGATAGAAAATGGGAAGACTCAAAATATTACCACTATTGCCTTTTCAGTGCAATTACATTGTATTTATAAGTATCAAGTAACAATAAATAGCAAAACCATAGTTCTTCTAGTAATAAATGTTTCAAGATACAATAACAATGTTATGTTATAAAACTCATCCCAGTTTCGTAATGCTTGAGAAAATGAACGAAAATGTAAGTATAGATACAGGTGTATCTATACTTCTTTTATTTTTAATTTATGTCAAGTCCTTAAATCTTGACTAATTGTCTTTGTTTAATTACGATGGTAAAACATATTTCTCTGGAGGATAATCCACCTCTTAGCAGTCCACCTCGGGAACGGCACCACATGTTACCTGTTACTCACGGTAACGGGTGAGCGCTTCCACAGGCGGTGGTAGGTCTCAACCGGCTTCTGGCTCACGACCACCATGTTGACTGAGTCCGGTGACCAACAGTTTTTACTGTGTTCCTTTGGTTAGGAGTTCCAGTTACTTCTGGGTGACCTCACTTCATCTTAAGCTGGGTACTCACTTAGCAGTGTTGCATGTAACGTATCAGATACTGTATCATCCTGCAAGTGGGTACGGCTCGTCCGAGCACACTGCGAGCCGCCTTTGTGTTTGTATGACCCGCCGAGTGGTGGTATCACTGCGAGCTTACAGCGAGCGGTTCGCAACGGGCTCGTGCCTACGTACTCACTTGATACCGTATCTGATACGTTACATGCAACATTGCTAAGTGAGTACCCAACTTTAGATCTCATCTTTGCTTCTGGGCTGAGGACAAGATCAAACTCAAAGTAAAATAAATGATGTCTCATTTTGGACCTGAAGAGCTATGTGATATGTCCAATTATAATTATAGATTTGCACCTGACATGCATGCTACTATATTATATGTTGGATGTGACTATAATATGGTGTTTTATAACATAACATCAAAATATATGAGTGTAACTATTATATAAGTAGTTTTTCTGGTCATTTCAATACTTGTTAATGTATTTATGGATGTAAATATTAAAGAAATAAACAAGTTTTCCATTGTATGATAATGTCCAAGCACAAAGTTAGTCTTGAAATGCATCTCTCATGTATAGTGTGAAGTGTATTCGGAACTTAGAGTTAGGTATCAGTTTGTCAACATAGCATAATTTATTTTCAGATTTGGTGGTAGTAAAACCAAAGGGCCTATAAACTAACATTATAATTATCTAATACTAGCGCTTGCCCAATTTACTAGGCGCCATTTTTAAAAAAATGTGGTTTTGTCCCAAGACGGTGAAAATTCTTCATGATTTATTCTCCTACCTACCAAATAAAAACATTCAAATCGGTCGAGCCGTTATGGAGGTATTCTAAACAAGCGGTTGTGTCTTGTAGGCCTCTCATACCATGGATCGTCATGTTTCATGGTCGCTTGTTTTTGCCTCGTTGTGCTTATGTATATTTTGCAAAATAAAGGCAAACAAGAAATGGCTTCTTTTTGCTGGAAATGATATTCTGTGTTGATAAACTGTCTATATTTAAACCAATATATAGTCTATATTTATGTAATGTTATTAAAATAAAATTAAAGGGTATGAAATGTAACCTTCTAACTTGGTGTACTATAACGTAGTGTGCGCCAATCTATGGCAGTATTTATCAAGAGTAATTTTGTAAAATCGATCATTATTATAAAAATAGGTATTGGGAAGATTTCCATTTCTCTTGATATTTAAATTTTAGGAATAATTTTCTTTTCAAAATCAATTTCTTCTATCATTACACATTTATGTAACTCTTGATATTTTTTAAGTACATCATTCAAATGTGGTAATATGTATTTTTAGTTCCTTTCATGGAGATTTGTAATATATGTAGTTAAATGTAATTACTATTTAAAACTTACTATAAAGATGTTTGGTAAAAATACAGAACCAAAGCTTTTACATTGCCAGAGTAAATAAACAACTATTATCGAAGAATACTGTATATAATGAATATTTAGAAGCGTTTTAAGTTGAAAACTAAGATATGTGTAATTAAGTATACCAAAGAATGTTATTCTTACATTTGCTTATACATTGTTTATAATACCTATTTATGCATAACAGGACTCTTTGGAAACGGTCAAAATTATTTGCATTTATCTGCACATTTATATTGAAAAATCTTTAGAAAAAGATTTATATTTGTACCGGTTGACAAAATTATCTTTATTATTTATTTAGGTGTGAATCTCTGTCGATTTCCACCACAATATTGGGTCCCTCTTCAAGAGTTATTTTTCTATCTTTTTTGTTGGTATTTATAAAATAAAGCATCATTCGATTAGTCAAATATAAAAAGTGCAAAATTTTAGTTAAATTGTATAAATGTTACCTTTCTATGGCCTAAGTCACTAAGTTTATGTTAGAGAATGTTGTTTAAATATAAGAATAGATAGTAGTATACGAATATTGTCACTAAAATATTATTTCGGTATTACCAAAGTACGTTGCAATTTCAGAAAACTTGTGTTTTTGACACTATTATAGTCCTTTCAGTAGTCGTGTATAAACACTTGTTCTCTACCAATTTTCGATACTTATCGAATAAATGAGGAGTCTCATTTCAAAGCTCGCATTTCTTGAGATTCTTTTTTTGTGATGTATTGGAAGGTTTTCTTTGCATTTTTTCTATAAAAACTGCAGGTCATGAGTTTTATCGAATTAAAAAATACTTTAGTACTTTTCAGTAAAATTGTGTTTAGATCGGCGGGTTTTGTATTAGATCGCCTCAATTAGTCACGAAGTTTCGCTAGTCCCTTGCGTTTGTGGATAACATAGTGTGTCGACGTTTAGTCCTGTCGTTATATCAAGAAGACAATATAAATGTATTTTTATTGAGCATTTCCGGCTTACCTTAAGTAGGGAGTTTATTTATATTTTTGATCAAATTTTATACTAACCAATAATGTTCAATGCAGATGTCGACTGCCTTCAACGTTGCCTTACAATACATACCTCCGATTGCTACGTTATTTGGTATACGCGCTACTAGGTTGTGTTGCACAGCAAATAAATATAACGTGATGTTGTGATTCGTTTCGTGAGTAACTTTATGAAACTGTCCATTCGAAGTGTATCTTAGCTGAAGAGGAGTATTTTTAACGATTGAGTGACAATAGTACTGCGCCGCCCGGATACAAATATCTGTAGTAACCCCCGGGTGGCATTCCAGTGCCTGAATATCTTAAAGTTTAAAAGAAATAGTTTATTTAAAAAAATATAAAAGTAGACATAAACAAACATGAAATTGCCTTTGTCGATTAGTAAAGTATTCACACACAAATCTTAAAGTTATTTTAGTCGTTTATTATCGAAAATGTTTATTCATATTTTTGCATTATGTATATCGCGGAATTGCACTTTTAAAATAAGTCGATGTAAAATGTGACTGTGAAGATTACTCGAGCCTGCCGCCGTATTGTTGCGCACAGCTCGAGTAACGTTCACAAATAAATGTTTGTACTTAATGAAGACCATTACTAAATGTAATCGTTTAGATGTTAAGATATCTGTAATGAGTGTCTTTATTATACAGGCAGACTGTAGCTAAAATACTTCTTAAATAACTCCATTGAATAGCATTCCCATACAAATACCCACATATCTATTATAAGTTAACTATTACATGAATGTTTAAATGGAGAGTTTTGGGATAGTAGTTCACATTCTGAACAAATGTCAAGTTGAGATACATTTTCGTCAGAGCGAATCAGCAAAGACTTAATAACGTGACAATATAATAGTATTCTTTTTCAAAATTGTCAATTGAAAGTTAAAATGTTTAGCTACAGTAGTTAGTCTGAGACATGAGCTTAACATTTTGTACCGAGTTAGATAAGGGGTCTATAGATTTGTTCTATTATCAGATGTTTAAAATTGAGCAACGAATACTATGGGCTGCATTCCTGTTTCAGAAACTTAATTGTAATTCGTAACAAGTAAATTATAAACAAAATTGTTGAAATTTAAATAATACCAAAAATGGATTGTCTGTTTAGGTGTATATTTAAAACTACGTGTCCCTCCTGTAGACATTTTTCTCTCAAATCTTCCAATTAATTGATGTCGTCATTCATTTGTGTAGTGATTGCGCAGGAGTGCACCCCACTACCCAAGGATCGATGTGTTAGGTAAGATCATGAATATTTAATTGTTGTAATAATAATATTATGACGGTAGCGAGGGACTCTGACGTTTGTATGAACTGGGGACGATTATGTGTCTGAGAATAAAGCTAGTCATGTGTTTAAATTGCTGTTTTATTTACAAAAATAAGGATGATATTAATTCTAGTGAATAAGAGAATATCAATGAGTTCAGTTGATTTACTTTCCATAATATGAAAAATGGGTTGGTTTCAAGATACATAACAGTGAGCTTCTGGGATTCAATAAGACCATAATTCAAAGGTGTGACAAATTACACAAAATACCAAAGAGAGAGTGCCCAGAGGTCTAAAGAAGGAAAAAATAAAACAAAGTTTTTTTTCTAATAATAAATATTATTTCACAATCCGTTTAGCCTAATAATATACCAAGTCTTGGTGACCGCGGCAACGAATCCTAATATTAAAATAATATTTACAGAGAAGCTTTACACTATAAACATATGAATTGCACTGTGATGCACTCATCCTTGCTAGGACACACATACCAATCACATATACATCAGATATATGAACAGCACAAGTCATAGAGAATATTAACCGTTACTAAAATAAACGCCCACAACATTATCTTTACCATATCCATGGAAAGTAAAACAAACATTGCATTGACGCAGTAAATCTAACAAATAATCTATCAACACACAAAACTGTCAATTTTAATACAAAAAATATCAATAATATAACGATAAGAATAATATTATAGTAAAATATTTAACTAAAAATAGCAACAGTTAAGTTCTAAGTGCCGGCAGTAACGCGAGTACCTTCGGAATGAAAAAGCGCGAGCCCAAATCACCAAGAAATGGAGTAAGAATAAAATTTTCTATAATACAAAATGATATGAAAACGTCGATCGCAATAATATCAATTTAAAATACATTAACATTGTAAAAGAAATTGATCAAACTAGTCAGAGATCTGAAACATGTTGTAAGAAATATTCAGACGTTGACAATTATCGAGATGCCTCAAATTATAGACGGTTCCAACGTTTTCCAAATTATGAAGAATTTCTTTGGTTTTAACAACTAGCCTATTGCAGTAACCTAAAGGTCGTCGTCCATATAAACGCAACGAATAAGCAGCGGACCAACAGCTGATAAGCATAGTCATACACCGCGGCGGCATCCTCTCGTGCTGACAGTTAACTACAATATTTTGTGACGAGCAATTATTGCATTCGCTCTAAATTAAGTCGCAAGTATAAAAAAGCAAGAAAATTGGGATCGGATGCTAGTGGATAAGCTAGATGGGATTTCGTGCGTATTTTCAATGATAAATAATATATTATAGTATGGGTAGTTCATTCTAGTCTAATATTCAGGCGGTTAATGGACGACAACCTTAACAACTCATCCCCACCTGCCCAGCGACATGCTTCAACTAGTTTTTTAACCTTTTAACCGCGCGGCTAAATATCAGTTGCCGTGCCCCAGGCGCGCGGCTATGAATCGTCCTTTCCTCTTCTCCTCTCTTTCTGCTCCTTTTAAGCTCCGATTTGTTAAGTATTCTATCTGTCTATGTACATAAATAGAGAGATATAGAATAGATGCAATAAAATCGAAGAAAACAACAAAAATAGTGAATATTCTCTGTCGCATAAATACGACACGGGCGGTAGAGGCACGGAAATATTTGTCGCATATATGCGACTCGCGCGGTTAAAAGGTTAAGGTTGAGAGGTGATGTAGCATTTACACGAGTTCAATTTATTAGCCATTCCACTTAGTCAATCAAATATTGGCATGGTCTCTACTCACACAATTGATTCCCATAATGTAATTGTTAAGTGGTGTAAATGCTAAATTACACACTAAGGCGTCCAATGACGTTGCTAGCGTTAAACTAAACTCTAGAACTAAACCGAGAGAGATTTGAGTGGAACCGTGCGACGTGGTGCGGTGTGAGTGATGGTGGATCAGATGGCCAGGGCCGCGGAGCGCTTGTCTCTGTTCTTGTTGCGGGCGACTGTGCGGGCTTTGCATGCGGCGTTGTTTTGTAGATGCTGGAAAAGACAAATTCATCATTAATGAAAAAGAAAAGAAGAAAAAGAATAGCTTATTAATTGGAAACAAATATTTTAAGAATTGCACATCAGTCAACCCAATTTTGTCTTCAAAAATCGTATAGAAAGTTTTCACTGCATTTCAAGGTTATTTGCAAGTTATGCAACTATAGATCAAATCAGGACACATCAAATTCAGTGAAAGGTTTAGGAGTACATACACTAAGTTTCCTAACCGATACATTTTGACATTTCTGTTAATTTTCAAACCACAAATAAACAGGTTGTACTCAATAATTAATGTAAACATTTATCATGAAATATGAATAGGTATTCATACGTAAGTGATTCAGCACATTAATCCGGTAAATTCAAGGTTATTCAGTGCAAAAGATGGCAATTTGCCATCGTAATTATTTACGTTATTGCATTTGACCTTCAGTTTTCTATGGGTTTTTATGTTACTGTGTGAAAGTGGGTAGTTTAATGCAGATGTTTATATATCAGATTTTATATAAATAAGTATAAGATTAATACTCAAAAAAACGAACGGATCTGTGCTTGTTTGACGTTATTTGCGATGCCCACCTATAACATTTCGGAAGTACGTAGGTATGTATCTAAGAACGGTTACCATGCATTTAACACATGAATTTGGGACACTCTAGCGTCTAAAATATACGTCGGTTCAATACAACAAAACAACTTCCAAACATAATATTGACCGTATAGGTATTTGACTTTTGTGCTAACAGCTGTTTCTGACAGTTTAATTAATAACACGCGAATTAAATTCTGAATTCGTGGTAACGATTTGTGCGCCATGTCCTCAGTCCCTTACACCCTGTAAATATATGGGATGTGGAAAGGTCAAGAGTGTACACACGGCTACACATAAAGCTATACAAAACTAGTATAAGCTGAACGTTCAATTTGCGGAAAGATCATATAAAGCGAGTTCAAGACAAACTGGTTTTGCATAGCTTGATGTGTAGTCGTGTGTGTCGTATATATTTTCGGGTGGAAATTGGAGTCTCAAGAAGTAGTTAATGTTAAACATACCCGTTGTAGCTTGTTGAGCTTCTGCTGAGGTCCAGTCTCCACGGGCGGAGTGTCGGCCAGCGCCAGCGCAGCTCGCAGTCGCACACAGCGCGGCGCCAACACTTGCAGCGCTCCGCCGAGTGCCCCCGCCAGCGCCGCGTACGCCGCGCCGCCCGACCAAGACGACCACACCGCACTCTCCGAGCCCACGCGGACCGACATGCACGACACCTCGCCTTCCTGCAACGTCACATGCTATCGTTAGATCCTCCTGTCACGGATTAGCTTGGTTAAGCTACCACTGTCTCCTAAGTCATCGTAACATACCTCAAAGTACTTCAGAATGTCCCTGAAGGTAGCTCGCTGAATCTTGCGGTCTCTCTTTGCGCGGAACTTGTGCGAGTCTCTCGCTAACTCGGTAAGTCGTGGTAGTAGTGCGTCTACGTCAGCTGTGAGCGCGTTATCTGAGTTGTCGTCGTCTGTTGCTGTCTCGTACGCGATGGCGAGCGCGTTGCCTGCTGCCATACGGACCTGGAACATAAGAAAATAAGTTTATTGAAATTATAGCATACATATTATATTAAATCTAGAACAAAAACAAAAAACACTATAGAAACTTAAGTCGAGTTCAAATTTCATCAAAGACAAGAAAAACAATTCTGAAATAAAATTATTAAATTATACCATAGCAACTAAGAGATGACCATTCCCAACTGACAGCACCCGTTCACTAACATGACGCATGGTATACCATTCAGTTCAACCATTTTGAAGGGAACTAAATGATCCGACATACGCGCCACCATCAGCGAAACATTTGAGTGAGCATGACATTCTCTCAACCGCCAGGGTACATTCAAGTCAACAAAAGACGTAAGAATCTGGTAAATGATTATATATATTATTACTTCAACAGCTTGTGTTGATCCATAGCACTCACTAAACACAACACCCATCAAGCCGAAAGTACCTCACTTTTAAATATCCTCCATAAGTTAGTTAAAAATTAGATAACTTACATCAAGTGACACCGCCTCGAGCAACTCTCCAAGTTTGGCAAAGCTGGGCGCCTGTTGGTTCAACAGTGACAGCGCGTGGTTGGGCGACAGCAGCGGGAACAACAGCGCCCAGCCGTCCAGGGCCGCGGCGTGCCACGCGCCTTCTTCTACGGCTGCTCCTGACACCTTTACACTGCCGTCACCCTGGGGAAGAAAAAGTTCATTTTATTGTGAAACTATACATGTTATATTTTTAGTTCAAAAGGATTAGGTAGCGTTTCCTCATAAATAACTCTGTCTATTAGTGAAAACCGTATTAAAATCCGTTCGGTAATTTTTCCGTTTATCCAGAACGACGCGGCGAAGAATTTGTTTTATAATATTTAGTCTTTCTTTAACCCTTTTCCCAGAAGTAGAAAACATTTGTGTCGATGTCCATTACACCCTGTAGGCTTCAATGCTACAGTAATGGCAATATTTAAAATCGTTAGATTTCATATTGACAGTTAAGGAAAATCTTTCAAATAAAAACTATCTATGATAGTTTCACCTATAGAAACAAGTTCTAAGGTCGACATAAGGAAACCGATACTCTGTATGAATAATTTCGCGAATGCGGTACACCCTTGGGAGTATTCATAGAATTGTATTGATCCATGTCACTTATGTAGATGTAGGAGGTACCATTCTCGTCTTTTATGGATTGAAATTACTACTTATCGTGGAATTTTCCCGTTTTTTTTTCTTACCTTGAGATAGCTGCCGCTGAAGATGGTCTCATACATGCGCATGACATCTAAGATCTCAGTGATGTCATCCTCCATCAAATAACACAACACGGCCAGGGAGGAGCAGCACTGAAACATACAGAACACGTTATTTCATAAGTTCTAGAAGTTAAGGATTATTTTCATTGATGAAAAGTGGACCTAAAATGTTTACCTCAGTGCGTGTGTCGAGTGAGGCAGACTTGTCAGTGCAAGTGGCTGTGAGCGCGGGTCGCACCTCGCGCACGAAGTCTTCTGTGCCATCTTCGCCAATCTATAGGGAAAATTAAAACGTGTGGATCAAATTTTCAAATCTAGTAGTAGACTCATCCGCATAGAAGGTTAATGCGTGTAACACGTCACTGAATTAGCCATTACTTAAGATTATATTCGTTCATAATCCCCTCAGTGTTAAGTGGAGACGTTTACAGTTTCTAGAACGTTTTTTGAGGCGCGCGTGGAACACAACGCGCCGTCGACCCGGGCATGGTCCATGGTCGGACAGCGAGTCGCCCATTACTCGCATGCCCGCGCCTACGGTGGCCGGAGATCGTCTTGCGACGGTCCGTCGCCGTTGGCGTCTACCACACGTGTGGCGCACATAGATTACCTTCTAAGCGGAATTAAGATCATCTTTACATCTCGTTTACTGGTGGGAATTTTCGAATAATCACCTGTAAAGCCAACAATGGTGCAATAGCAGCAGCTGCCTTCCTCTCTCCGTCCTTCCCTCGTCGTAGTGCACGTGACACATGATCGGCCAGCGTGGCGCGGTACGCAGCCAGTAGCGTGTCTACCGGCCGCCTCTGTAACGCCGCCCGTAGTGACACGAATGCGCCCGCGCGTGCTGCGTTCGCACGTGCGTTCAGCGACTCGATCAGCTCTAGGACCTTCTCTTCAAATTTCTCTTGGATCTCGTTTTCTGAAGAAAGCAAAGATTAGTTTTTAAGTATGATGATAATTTTAAGAGTTTCTTGTCCGTTCTTCTCTATAGAGATAATATACGCTTAGGAATAGGGAATGGCTTGTCTTGTGACTGAGACTGTGGCGCCGCCATTTTTTGTTTGTCTATTAAAAAGTACTTGTAACTGGCCTACTTGAAATGTTTCTTTTGATAAATTTTTAGGTAAGACAAAATTACAGCACGCATTATAGATATTTAATTATGATTTGCAACTTAATTTGAGTGTTAGTATTACAGCACATTACAGTATTTTTTCATTTCAATTTCAGATGTTATCACATATTTGCATGTTATTTTTCCAGTAGAAATAAGAACTAAACATTTTATTGACAAAGTGCAATTTAATAATACATTGTTATAGTAATAATCAGTTACTTGTATATTTGCAACATCACACTGCAATCATAAAGAGTCATCGAGTCATTATATTAGAATATCTAGTATTTACTTCGAATATGAGGGAACCTATTATACCAGCAGCTCTACAGATATAATATGTTACATATAGTCTCTTATGTATTGAAAAATGTCAGCTATTTATATAATTCATATGTTATCTATTATGTAGTAGCGGTCGCACCTGTTGCTAGCGAGATAAAAGAGTAGGTAGTAGTAGTACATAAATAATGTACTGAGATAATTTCAAAATGACGATAAGGGTCCCCCCACATTTATCGACGCGGAATCGGCTTAAGCCGGTCAAGAAAACCTTTATGTCAACGTAATAAGGTCCGAGCCGAGACGATGCGAATGGCATTAGTAACACCCTTATTACGTTGACATGCTAAAAAAAAGCTATGCTATTCTCTATAATAAATCTCATTGCTGGGCTCTACCATGTGCTGTTCGACGAGACGGCTTTGAGATCTTTTACCTGACTACGCACGGTAGCAAAACTTACCGTAGTCGGGTACGAATGTATGTAGGTATGTGCATCTGTTCCCTCTTAACTTCTAAAGGTACTGATCATAATTTGATATTTTTGGTATTGTTGGAAGCGTCTTTGTTATAGGTTGTCCCAACATAAAAGATTGAGACGAGAATATTTTCTTGTTTCGTACTGTTTCGGGTTTTAGTTATTGATATTTTTTTTCTTCTACCCATATTAGTTAAAATTTTGTACGCGTATTGGTTGGTTTCAGGTTGATATGACAGTTTTCTGTAGTAAAATATATAGGTAGTTAAATTGACTGAAATTCAATTTGTTCACTATTATATTATGCATGTTTATCGCTTTGTATGCCACTGTTTTTATTTATGAATCGTTATCAGCGCTATTAAAAATACAACACGTTTCTTTTCTTAAACTACCGTTGATAACGTGACCTCAATAGTGATAAGAACTAGTACTTAACAGAACATTCACATTTCAGAAAAACGTTTAAGAATGATGCAGACTCATTTTGAATTTCGATTTGAGATAGAATATTGATTTCGTCCGTGCGTCTGTCAACGAAAATACAGGCCCGTCCAAAAGAAGCTTGCAACTTAGAAATGAATTATAAATTTATAATTGATCCTTTTCGTATTCATGTTGTTATGAAACACATCGAAGGCAGGGAAGGAGTTGCGGGACATACGTATACCGCGACTCCGGTACACAAAAGGGCTACCGAAGGACACCGTGGATTTTAGTCAGTACATGTCTGACAGTCCCTCCCGCCCTGCCCGGGGCTGGGAGGACTCATTTGATGATTTTACCACGAAAAAAAAAAAGACAGGGAAGGACAACTGACGGTACAGTGGTGCAGCGGCTGAGCGATCGACTTCTGCTCTGCGTGTCGTGGGTTCGATCACCGCACGGAACAAATATACAAATTAGTTGTTCCGGGTCTGGGTGTTTGTGTATGGGAGTTTCAATCGGTCAATGTTTGTAAACGCACCGGCGATACAGGCGAAAATCCAAATGCAGGGCAAGGTTTTAAAAAAAAACCGTCCCATTTTTCATTAATTCTCAGGTCGGGCCCCCTTAATAACCGATACGGATACTTAGTAGGAAACCCCCGAAACTACGAGTCGCGTGCTTAGAGTAAGCAGATTTCCTGCAATGGAAACTTTGCAACAAGACCACGCTACCGTAAGAGTCATAATGACGAACAACATAATTATGACAGACATGATAAAACAGTACTAAAAATATTCCACAGTACATTTTACATCATTATTCAAAATAGGTAACCACCTGTTTCCAAGGTTGGTCGTAACCGCTGCCTGCGGGCTGTAACCAAACTTATCATTAGTTGATAACCTTGAAAACAACCAATCTCGAAACTAGAAAAATGTAAACCTACGTTTTTATGGGCGATTTTTTAACCTGTATATAAATTTTGTGCTTGACGGGGTCGTGGTACTGTCTAAGCAAGATAATGTGGCCCTGGAACGCATAGAGCAACAGAGTACACTTTTAGTTAGTAAGAGTTTAAAAGTCCCTTACGCACCACGGCCATTTTTGATGATTTTACCACAAAAAAAGTTGGTACACTGGATTTTCATCTGTACGTTCAACGTTTATAGTTGAAAATCCAGTGCCAGAAAAAAAAACGCCTGGGATAAAATCCTGTCACGTTAAAAACGCAGTGTTTTATTTTCAGCTCTGGGTTTATCGGACTGAAGGTTGAATTTCCATTGGGGCTAAAAAGGCGGCGTTCAAGTGTAGCCGCTAAAGATCACACTTCGCACGTGAGAGTATAATTAACATGTTATATCTAGAATACTGAGTTTTAAAATACCTAGCACGTGGTATATTGATGTTGGGTCTTGTCACGTGCGCGTGCTTGTTGCGAATGGAAATAAAATATATTCACAGCTGTATTTTGAGGTGAATTTTAGCCAATAGTTTATTTTTTTATTTACACGAGCTTGTCTTATTTTCTTGCTTGAATGCGTTGTTGGTTGTTTTACCGCCATAGATTTCCAAAAATGATGTTGTCTCGAACCATAAACGATGTTTGTTTTTTTAATATAAATACGTCAAAATACACTTTAAAGCTAGCTAGGATCTCGGAAGGTGTCGTGTATTTCTAGTGCCTAAGCAAGTAGACTTTAGAAGTCAACTTTATTAATTGTGATTAAGCTTATTAAATTCTCCAGATGAGTCAGCCAAGTTCCACCTGACTTTTCATTTAACCCCTTAACTGGCGGCAATTTAGGTGAAAGACTTGATATAAAAGAAAATTTTATGAAGTTGGATTCAGATTCCTACTTTCGCAGCATAATTCTGTAGGTAATATTCTGTTGTGCTCGTAAATAAAATCAGCCGGATTTGAGTATTTTTCGCATCTGATAGCAATATTCTTGAGAAAGGTTATTAGGATGTGCCAAGGCAGTCTTTCAAAGGCACCGCGGCTCTAGATTGCAAAGGACCACTGAAGAAACAGGGTGGAGCCTTTTCCCAACTACATTGGGGTCGGCTCCCAGAACCAGATGCAGCTGAATTTCAGTATTTGACAAGGAGCGACTGCCTATCGGACCTCCACAACCCAGTAACTTAGTAATACGATAAGCCATGGTAAGACTGCGAGGAACAGGTAGTAAGTGGTATAATCTTTTTCACGTCCAATGTTGCAAGGCAAGTGTTGAAAGGCGTAAAATATTATAAATTATACACGTGCAACAAATTCATGGAATGCAGTGTGACCATTTCACACATTAAAATATGGACACGTGTAATTTAGTATAGATAACGTATAGTTTAATTATAATGTATGTGCACCACTATCTTCTTAAACATGCTTTTTTATTGTGCATTATGATTAAACTTAATTAGTATTTCTGGTGTTAATTCTTGATTAATTAATAATAACCATTACGTGCATAGCAACACTTCCTGTACTGTTTAAAATACATTTTGTGGTTAAAACAGATTTTTCCTTCTTTAGCACTAAGTTTTGTTTAACGATGTATTGTTTATGTCGATACAAAAGTGCTAATATTTATAATTAAATACTAACAACATCTGCGTAGCAGTAAGGTTGATTTTCGTGGTGAAAATGTTAGCACAAAAGTGCGGTTGACTGGTGCTATTAAAGGATTTTCTTAGTACAATAAATATTAATCAATAACTGAATGATCCTGCTCCTCCGCTATTCTTTTCTGATTAATTTCGTTGCAGGATCCAAGACAGTTAAATTCATTCTCCAGGACTTCGTCGAGTTTCATTGTCTCGGCGCTTCTGTGGTGGTAGCTACTGTTTTTCTGGCTTACAGAGGCTCTAAACGGCCACATTAAGTAATATTCCTAATGATTCATTTCGTAACTCCATTGTCTTCTGTTATTCATTCACGAAGTGAATCATTTGGAATATTGTTAAGTGACTATTTTAGACCCACAGGACTTGCAGTAGTTTGGTAATAGTGCTGTGGGAATGACCCAAAAAACCTAATGATCCATTTAATGGTATATGATGGATGATGAATGCCCATTGATCAAAGATAATCTCTTTTATCTGTGTCATTGATGGATGTCCTAATCGCCATGACATTATTTATTGGTGATAGATAATACAAAGTTAAAAAAAAAAACTGATTAAAATATCTTTCAAACAAATCAACTAAACGCATACAGATAAAAAGTCCTATCAGACTCCGTCATTGCATTGGAGACTACCAAAAATCCGGAGGCGTGAAAATAATCGTTACTATTGCGTATTGCACGTGACGTATTTTTCTCGCGTGTTATAACGTCATAAAGTCCCACGCAATGTAAGTGACGTCACAAGCAAATAAAACGACTTGTGATGTTACATAATTTCTCTACATAAAAGATATTGCACGTCGCAATTTTAGTGACGTAGACTTACACGTAATGGGTTCGCGATAACGCGGACTTGTGAGATTAGATTGAGAATTTGGTACTGAAAATTCATGAAAGATTTGCTGGTGGCTTTCTTATACAATTTGGTTTAGTCATCATTACATACTGAATGGCCGATGGAGCCGTAAGTTACTGGAATGGAGACCACGCAAACGCAAGCGCAGCGTAGGGCCACCACAAGGTAGACAGACGATCTTGAAGACCACAGAATCACACTGGATGCAATCCGCTTCTAACGGATCCTATTGGAAATCTAAAGGGGGGCCTATGTCCAGCAGTGGACGTCCTTACGGCTGAAATGATGATGATGATTACATACTGAAACTGTTCTAAGAAATCTCCGATGCAAGTGAGACGACTAAGAAACTGTGTGCCAATATTTATTTTTGTTATTATTTGTTTCTGTTTACACCAGTGTTATTCAAACTATCGCCAAATTCTTCCCGTAAGCTTGCCAAGTTTAGACGTAACACTTGTGATAGTAATTGGAAACTCGGAATGAAGTTATCGATTAGGGAAAACTATCTCTTAAAAAGAAACAGTGTATTTTGGTACCATAACAACGGACCTTAACTGTGAGATACGCAAAATATGTTGGTAACTTCAACAGTAAGGATCAACAGTGTTTTGCACCACATTCAAACAGCCAAGTTGACACAATTTATAAATAATTAATAGATTTAAAAAATCTAAAAACCCACGTTTTTAAATGTCCTAAAAAGAAGAAAATAACCCTACGGGGCTGAGAGAGGGGCCACTCATAACATGGGGGCGTATATTATATAAGGGATTATTTATTTATGGGATATATTTACATGACGTGAGATCGTAGTAGGTGTAACTTGCAAAGATACGCCCCCACGTTTTGAGTGGCCCCTCTCTCAGCCCCGTAGGGTTATTTTCTTCTTTTTAGGACATTTAAAAACGTGGGTTTTTAGATTTTTTAAATCTATTAATTATTTTATTATTTTTATCATTGTTCATCGGGCTTGAAGCTACCCTGAAAATTTCAGCCTGCTAGCTTATCGGGAAGTGCCTCAAAGCCTGTCCGCCATCTTGGACGTCCGCCATATTGGATTAATAGCCTAGCCTAGCTTAAGCCACATGACAATTTTTTTCGTATTCCTGACAGCAAACCCTTTCATTTGATACCCATATCACGGGGGTGGATTTCAAACAGCCAGTCTACCATCTTGGACGTCCGCCATATTGGATTTAAGTCACGTGACTATTTTTTTCGTACTCCTGATAGCAAACCCTTTCATTTGATATCCATATCACAGGGGTGCATTTCAAATAGCCTGTCTGCCATCTTGGACGTCCGCCATATTGGATTTAAGTCCCGTGACTATTTTTTTCGTATTCCTTACAGCAAACCCTTTCATTTGATACCCATATCATGGGGGTGGGTTTCAAACAGCCAGTCCGCCATCTTGGGGAGGCCGCAATATTGGATTTGTTATGACGTTTCTTAGCTAGTCATGTATTGTCATCAGAACTCAAAGCGTGTACAAAATTTCAGCCTGCTAGCTTATCGGGAAGTGCCTCAAAATTGAGTTGCAAAAGTCCAACCGGAACGACAAACAAACAAACAAGAACAGTGAGTGTATAAAAACGTGGTAATATAATTACATCTTCTGTTTCATAAATAATTAATAATAATATAATAATAATAATGTTCTAGTAGAGGTTTGGCTATAAAAAAACGTGGGAAAAAAAAATACCCTAAAATACTGTGAAATAAAATAAAATGCTACTACTGGGACGACACAGGCCTCTTCTTTGAGGATGTTTCCTTCCTCTGTCCTTCTAGCATCTCTAATTTCAATGGCATAAAAGATACTATAATAACAACAACTCTAACTAATGACTGAACAGGGCTTAAATAATATTTACTTTTATCCGACTTCAAATCCTCTTGGATCTGCTCGTCAACACAGAATTGAAATTCATCTTCTATTTTTGTTGCCTTCGCGACTTCTTCTTTTATAATATCTAGACGAGGTTCATCCCATTTAAAATCTCGTTTCCCTGCTGAATTGTAAATGAAGAATAAAGTTTTACTAGTAGCATAATAAAGTGACGATTTATGCCTACAAAGGCATAAGATTTAAATCAAGTAGGGATAGTCAATGGTTAAAACATGATCGGATAAGATTCAAGAGCAAATCTTGGGCTACGACAGGGTGACTTACACCAAATTAGTACTGTGCAAATAAATGTTTAATGAATACATAATATTTTCCTAGCCTGGGCTGTTATTGCCCTGGGATCTGGAGTCGACCGCCCTCCAGCGCGTCTATGAGTGGCGCGTGGAGGCGCGGCGCCGGGGAGAATTCCCGCTGCCCCGACAAGTCGAGGCGCGGCGGGAAGAGGTCCGGCGCGATCTCAGGGCAGTATGGAGGGAACGACTGTCGTCGCAACCGAGGTTCGGGCACGCCGCAATCGCGGCGGTAAGACCCCTCTTTGAGGAGTGGCTGGAAAGGCGTCACGGCGTCCTGACCTATCGGATGACGCAGGTCCTCACCGGACACGGATGTTTCGGGAGGTACCTGTGTCGGATGGGGAAGGAAGAAACGCCGGGGTGTCACCATTGCGAAGATCGCCCGGAGGACACAGTAGAGCATACGGTGCAAGACTGCCCCGCTTGGGCAGAGCACCGCCGTGTCCTCACGGCAGCGATAGGCGGAGACCTCTCGCGCCCGGCATTGGTCGAGGCCATGCTGCGGGGCGAGACGGAGTGGGAAGCGGTCGCCTCCTTCTGCGAAGCAGTAATGCTCGTTAAGGAGGAGGCGGGCCGTGAGAGAGAGAGGACAGCGTCCTCCCTCCGCCCCACCCGCAATGGTAGACGCCCACGGCGTCGGACGTCGCAAGACGATCTCCGGCCACCGTAGGCGCGGGCATGCGGGCGGCGAGTAAAGGGCAACTCGCCGCCCGGACATGGACCATGCCCGGGTCGACGGCGCGTTGTGTTCCACGCGCGCCTCAAAGAGCGTCAGCACGATGACGGGGCCCCGCCCAAGAGGGCCAAAGCCTGCCGGGGTCGCGGGACTTATCTCATTACCGTGACCCCGGAACATAAAAGGCTATTGAAGGACACCGTGGATTTTAGTCAGTACAAGTCTGACAGTCCCTCCCGCCCTGCCCGGGGTGGGAGGACTCATTTGATGATTTTACCACGCTAAAAAAAAAAAAAAAACAAAGCCTGGGCTGTTGTGTCCTAGACAAAGCAAATGCCACTTTTCTTCAGAGCAGGACACGATTCATTTCCATTCAAAGTCAATCAAGATGTTGAGTGATACGAATATGAGTTATATTATTATAGCTGACAGGCATGACTGTATTAAATTATTCTGGAATATGAGAATTGTTACTTTGGACTTGACGCAGGTTGAGCAAATAGCTGCCGCCCTACTACAAAAAGATAAACATTTGTTGAACGCTTGCCTAAAAAAACTGTAACTGCAAAACGAGCGACCCATATATCAACGTGAAATTTCGTTTTGACGTTGACAGTTTTTTTTATTAGACAAGAGTTCAACAGATGTTTATATTTCTTGTAGTAAGACGGCTTATGTTTTACAAGAATAATACATATGACTAATTCTTTATTGTTATTGGACACTTCCTTCAGTGAATTACTAATAATGATTTTATCATGGCGACTTTCTATTAGTTCTTTAACCGATACAGTTTTTATTGTGATACAAATCCACATACCTAACACTCTGTTTACTATACCTGTGTTGACATTACGACGATATTAGCGGGTAGAAATGGTTTTTTACTTCTGCGAGCCAAAATTTTAGAGCGCGTAAATGCAAAATGCAAGCGATCAATATTATTTCGACCCCAATGTCTTAACCTTGATGTGGTACAATCAACCTCATAATATCTGTGTTAACAATTTGAAGACATTTTAAAGAAGTAGCGAGGATAATTTTCACAGTGCTACTACAGTGCAACCACTGGTGCATATCTGGTGCAGAGTCTACAGCATATTAAAGTACATACCTGCGTCATCATGGTTGCTCCTGAGATCTGACTGGCCCGAAGTCTCCGAGAAGTTGTCTCCGATGGTCATATCGATGCCGGCATCCTCGTCCGAGGAATACGCCTGCTCAGTTCTTCTGTGCTCTGGAAGGAACAATAGTATCGTTAATATTGGATGCTACTAGACGGTGGGTGGTCTTTATGACAAGGATAGCTGTTGGCAGCGACTTGGTCCGCGTGTAACTCGAATTTTTTTTTCTGTAGCAACTTATCATTATAAAGTTGTCTACACTCCCTATACCTAATATAGTGGAAAGACGTCGACTCGCATTTTTAAAAGAACGTAAAACATAACTGCCAAAAAAGGGCGTGTTTCAGGTATGTAGGCAATTAAAGTAAAAAAGCTGCCTCTATGAAATAAGGTCAGTCATCAGGGTAGCGTGGGTGTCTCCCGCCTCCACCCCCGGGGTAGTGCTGTGACGTCACGTTTTACAACCCACTCAAGGTTACCGCCGTTATAGTGACGTCATATGTCACAGCGTAGGCGTTCTCGGGAACTAGAGTTGGCAGATTCCAGGAAACATGATTGGCACGTGGTTGTTAATGAATGGTGTCCCAGTGTCCCCAGCGTAAAGTTTGTTATGTACTGCATAATTGTGTGACCTCGTTTTGCCAAGGATTAGACAAGTATATACCTACGACATTCTAAATGTTTCTGGGAATTATGATTTACTCTTGACTGTCTTGACATAAAGCAAAGCAGACTCCACTTAAATATAAAAGCCACATTATAATAAAAGTAGACATATCAGCGAGACGGAAAGTCACCCTGGACTATGCTCAGGGGCGGATTTATAAAAGGCTTTGGGCTGCAGTCCAGCCAGGGCCCTCAACCAACCCCCATTGTGGACATTGGACTATGTTGTATTTTTCGTATTGTCCATTAATTTGGTTATTATTTTTTCCCAAAGACCGTCAAATTCACAGTCCGCCCTTAACCTGCATTATTTTCATTCAATGTACCTAATACTCACCAGAGAAGATTTGTGTGATCTAAAGGACTCATTAAAAACTCTGACAAGTATTCATGACAATGCGAGTGTTCGATCGAACTGAAGTATACCGCATCACAAGGTCCCCACTCGCGTTCCTTCGCCGTTACAAGGTTGTAGCAGTATGTTGCTGCATTGAAACTGATTTCACAAGGACTTGATGTGACCTTGTTAGGGGGGCTGCAGTATTAATTGAGTTAATACTGCAGCCTAATAGAGCCTCTTTTCGGCAATTAAAATCATTGCATAGTTGTGCATTTTTTTTCTTCTACTGTAAGGCTAGGTGGACCGACGACATCGTGAGGGTCGCGGGCAACCGATGGATGCAAGTGGCGAATTGTCGTTCGGCGTGGCGGTCTAAGGGGGAGGCCTATGTTCAGCAGTGGACGTTTTCCGGCTGATGATGATGACTGTAATGGCTATAAATTATAGGCCATCTTAATATTTTGGAAAATAAGCTGTAGAAAAAAAAATGCATGAATGAAAAGGAAAACAGAGAATAATTAAACTACAGATTGTGACAAAGAAATATACATGCATTTATCACTTTAAAAATATAACCATAGGTCTTGGCTCTTATGTATGGTATGTTTGTAAGGTATTTTTTTTATTAATCAAGGATTGTTCCTCCCACCTTAGACATCTTAAAAGCAAAGAGGTAAGTAGGTACTTAAAGCATTTAATTACTTAATTAATTTTGCTGTTATAAATTTAATAAATGTTCTAAGTTTTTAGTATCATTTAGTGTCAGTTCTATAAATAAGTTATTTTAAAGTAAAGAACAATTGACCAAAGAACTACGTTAGTAATAAAAATCGCCACATAATAAGCTGCAATAGAGAACCGTGTCAGTGGGGCACCATTCACATTTCACCATCTATCGTTACTAGCATTACATAACTTGTGACCTTACTATTAAATAGAATGTGTGAACAAAATGTCTAGGAAACTTCTTGGTTCAATGGGAAAGTATGGATGGATGAATGGATATTTGTTTGATGGTTGGATTAGATAAAACACATTTTATTTTCTTAATTTGGAATGCGGAAATTACTTTTTTGACTAACTTAATGAGCTACCAAACGATCTAATTAAAATGCTTTTGAGTTATTATTTGTAATTATTATAAATTGTTAATGGTCATGGTTTGCTGATTAAATAATTAAGTAATTATTACAACTTATTACTAAATTAGTATTTACAGTCAAAACCGTTTAAACATTTTTGCTTAGAACTAAATTTCAGTTTTAATGATTAAACCCATAGCTCCTGGCTGTAACCAATGTCTTCCCCTTATAAAAGAAACTGCTTTATAATATATGAATATGACTTATAAAAGGAATGTTTATCTAATATATAAAATTCTCGTGTCACAGTTTTCGATGCCATACGCAGTACCGATTTTGATCGAGATCGAGAATCGGCCAACATCTATTTTTCATCCCCCTAAATGTTAGGGGTAGTCCACCCCTAAATTTATTTTTTATTTTTTAGACAAAATTTTTAATTTCTATTTTTTATGGCAAAACAATGTTTGCCGGGACAGCTAGTTGTTTAAAAAAACATTGAATTAAAAGACCATACATTTTATAATGACCACATATTTTTAACATCTTCAGTGACACAGCCACATTTGGCATTGTAAACACCGTTTTATGGTCAAAAGAAACAAAGTATCGGGCTTAGGGTCTATTGTAGTCCTCAAAAATAAAATATCTGTGCAGTAAAACTAAGCTTTCTCTTACAGTTCATACAGTTTGTTATTTATCATTTATCTGTACATTTCCTTGTTTTAGGGTACTTGTAATACTTTTAATAAATTGCATAGGAAATGAAAATGATTAATATTCTTACAGCAGACTCTGATGTAATTATATTGTTTAATTATTTGTTTGTATGAGCAATTCATCTAAAACATAATTGTTCAGTTTTTAAACAGAAATTCCTTTTTGTATGTGAACGAGTTAAACATAAAAGATGTGACATAATATTGAATTTGACATTGAAAAGTATCATAGGAGGCCAAACTATGTTTACATAATATTACCTGATAAAAATGATAAATTGCTGCCAGTTAGTTTACTGATGAGATATTTTACCTAATTATAGTCCTTGATCTTATTATACTTTTTTTTTCAGTTGTTTGTCAGTGCAACATATTTTCTTCTTCCATTCTCCCCTGTCAGATGTCAAAGTATCATTTACATTCATATCATTCCTCACGCAATCCATCCATCTTTTCATTGGTCTTCCTCTTCCTCTCCATCCATCAACATTCATACTCATTGCTCTCTTACTTTTTTGCAGACATTTTATAAAAAAATTTTTAGATAGAACAGGTTTCACAAGAGAACTATTTTTTTAAATAGAATTATCATAAGTCCTTGAAAAATAGCTTGGTTAGTGATGTAAATGACATTTTAACGAGGTTGCTGTGCGATTAAATATATTTCAAAAGTATAACATTCAGAGATTAGTATTTTTTTTTAAAATGATGAGTATCAAGAATCAGAAATAGTAATTGGGTAGTCTCTGGTATAAGTGACAGTTGCTAGTTGGTTATATGATTTGATTTATCAATTACTACTATAATACTTTGAAAATGTTATTATTTTCATAAAACTCTACATGTTAGGGTCTGTCTGGAGTAATATATTGTCTGCGCAGATGGTATTGAAACAAAATCCATTGTTACTTTTATATAAAACTGTCTATTGTGAGTGCAAAATTGTAGCACTTCCTATTCACTACAATTTAATGCCAGACCTATACAAACATACTTCACATACTAGGAACTATTCAATTATATAATTTATAGTACTAGATTAGTGATGTTTGCAAGGCCAACCAGTACCTATCTGAGTGATAAACAGTCCAAACGTCAGGCAAATAAGTATAGGATCATTTGTGGACAAAGCATGACCATGTTAAAATCTCACATGTGGGAACGGCGACGTGAAAGTAAAGGTATCGAGACGGGAAATGAAATGCTGCAATGACTAGTCAAATACTAGGATTTGTCAAACATATGGTACTTAGCAGCCCCCAGGTTATTGGCATCTAGTGTAACGACCGTGAGCAAATATAAGTTAACGTCACACGTCCCGCGGAAAGTCCGACGCCACAAGGTCGCCGCGTGATCTCATTCTTGGCGGAACCCGAGCCCCACGCACCACATAACCAAACTTTATAGACTTTTTATGTCTTATCTAGTGGAAACTTACCGTATTTTCCTTTCTTCTTTCCTTTAGGCATTGTGGATGATGTCTTTTCCAACGAATGTAACTTGCGATATCCGTTAATTTATTATTCACTATTTATTTGAACTAAGTATCTCACTTAATCAAGACGGAGAAAAGTTCAATATATCAGTTCTTGTGGAACGATTTGGGCACTGAATGTAACATAAAACTAAAATTTCAGAAAAACTTTTTAACATGTTTAACCGTGTAACATGCACACTCTAGAGTACTCCGTGGGTTTGCGCAGTGCGCTGTCACTTTTTGTGAGGTGGGGGAAAACTACGCCATCTTTGATTTTGGTGTTGCCATTACGTTAAACGCACATTACCCATTTACTATGTGTTTTAACAAAAATATTTGATTAAAATATTGTGGTAATTTAAAACACATTAAAACAAGTTTTAAAAGATAGTTTAAATCATACAATGTACGAGATTTAGCTTACATGTTATTTTGTAGTTATTGAAATATTCCCATAATTATAAATATTTATCAATAGTGGTAACTTAAAAACGCGCGCGCGTCACGGCGCGTCATTTCAAAACACTTTTCGAAGAAAAAAATGAATGCGTCAGCAGCGTCAATAAAATGTGTGTGGCAATGTTGTGAAACTTATTGTTACATGGATGTATTTCGTTGTGTGAATAAAATTGTAATCAACATAAATGTTGCAAAAAAAAAAATGATATCAATTTTCAAATGCAATTACATAGGTAGAGCGTGATATATTTACGAAAATCGTAAAGTTGAAATTTATTATGTATAATTACTAAACCGACGACTGAAAGTGATAAATTAATTATTCACTTTGACTAGTTATTGTTCATAATAGATAGTCGATGTTAGTTAAAGTAATATACGGTTCGACTAACTGACGCTACTTGGGTAAATTCTGCATAATCACTCAAATATATTTGAATTCGTGGTTTATCCAACCGTGAAACCGTGAAGGAGCTTGTAGCACCCCGAAACGGATAGTTTAGTTTTAAGGATATTGCGGTTTTAACTGATGGTTTTTGTATATTTTTGTGCTTTTGAACCAGAGGAAGATGATTGACGACAGGAACACCCCGAGGTTCGGTTTGGTTAGGTTCCTTGAACCCTGCAAACAGAAATAAAAGCTCCGGACTTCGTCTTCGTTCGTTTATTTCCAACTGAAGAATTAATAAAAAAATACAATTTTCTTATAGTTACTAAAGTTTAAATAACAATAAATGCTACACCATCCACCACATCATTGCTTACCATCAAGCTACTCGTAGATTGTGGTTATGACCACCATCCCCACATACGGGAGCCTATCTAACGCAAGCGATCATCACAATAGTCACATATGTGTAACATACTTAGCCTTTGCCTTTACAGGCGTTGCTTATCGTCGCACACCCATCCAAAGACAGACCTCGGTAAGAGTTACTTAACGTGGGTGACCCATCCAAATACGGACCTCGGCAAGAGTTGCTTCACTTTGGTGACCCGTCCAAAGATAGACCTCAAAAAGTTTTGCTTAACCTGGCCTACCCATTTAAAGAAAGGCCTCGGCAAGATTTGCTTAACTTTGGTGACCCATCCAAAGATAGACCTCGACGAGCGTTGCTTAACCTTGCCTACCCATCCAAAGACAGTCCTTGGCAAAAGTACCTTAACTTTGATGAACTATTCAAAGGTAGGTCTCGACAAGTCTTTCATCTGACGGCTAATTCTCATTGAATAGGTATATTCACGACCCGCCAGATGTTTCCGTTGCATTTCACCAAATCACTCCCAAAAGCGATAGTAAGGATGTTACACATCATCATCATTTTCCTGACCTTATCCCATTTTACTTGAGGTACAAAGACGTTACACATAAAAAAAAACCGGCCAAGTGCGAGTTGGACTCGCGTGAAGAGGGTTCCGTACGATGTTACCTATCACGTTTTTTTTTAAATCTGACCCAAATTGGTACGCACAATATTGAGTGATTTACCATGTTATTTTAATATCATGGTCTTCTTATAGGTTTTCCTATAATCTATAAGTAGAAAACTAATTCCTGTATTTTTTTCAAAATTTTAGGTTCAGTAGTTTCGGAGATAATGGGGGGGGGGGGGAATGGTCAAACTTCGTCTATTTTTTTTGAATAACTTGGAAACTATTTATTTTAAAATTACAAAAAAATACATTTAAGATTGTCTCTACTAGACCTTTCATTTGATATGTTACACGATGCAGTTTTCAATTATTTTAAAATTTTCCCCTTCCCCCCCAAAAAATTACCTCCCATATACAGATATGGACTTCTTATAGGTTATCCTATAATCTATAAGTAGAAAACTGATTTCTGTATTTTTTTCAAAATTTTAGGTTCAGTAGTTTCGGAGATAAGGGGGGGGGGAATGGTCTAATTTCGTCTATGTTCTTGAATAACTTGAAAACTATTTATTTTAAAATTACAAAAAATATATATTTAAGATTGTCTCAACAAGACCTTTCATTTGGTATGTCACACGATGCAGTTTTCAAATATATTTTTTTAATTTTCCCCTTACCCCCAAAAATTACCTCCCATATACAGATATGGACTTCTTATAGGTTTTCCTATAATCTGTAAGTAGAAAACTAATTACTGTATTTTTTTCTAAATTTTAGGTTCAGTAGTTTCGGAGATAAGGGGGAAGAGGGAATGGTCAAATTTCGTCTATTTTCTTGAATAACTTGGAAACTATTTATTTTAAAATTACAAAAAAAATACATTTGAGATTGTCTCAACAAGACATTTCATTTGATATGTCACACGGTGCAGTTTTCAAAACTTTTTTTTTCATTTTCCCCTTCCCCCCCAAAAATTACCTCCCACATACAGATTTCATCTATTCACGTCACACCTCTGTGCTTGGGTCACAGGAATTGATATGTGTACCAAATTTCAACCCAATTGGTCTAGTAGATTCGGAGATAATTGACTGTAAGCAACAGACAGACCATGACACATGTCTTCGAATTTTTGGTTCCTAGAACCAAAAATTCGAAGACATGTGACATCTACCAATCCGCACTGGGCCCGCGTGGTAGATTACGGCCCACTCCCTCTCACAGAGAGGAGGCCTGTGTCCCAGCAGTGGGAACATTTATAGGCTGATGATGATGATGATGAACAGACAGACGGACACACGAGTGATCCTATAAGGGTTCCGTTTTTGTATTTGGACGTACGGAACCCTAATAACATATTATTGCTACACATGGTTTTAATCTTCACTACTTGTTTTAATATTACTTTAACCTAGATATTATACTTATCAAATAACTAGTTATTGTGATGAATTCTGTATCATTCATCACTTTCACTAAATTGAGTAGTTATTATGCATAATAACTAGATTTTATTTGACTGTAACTTAAGTATATGTATAGCTGAAAAGAAAGTCTATGAGCGACTGAGCGTACCTACCTAGCTACTACAAAACCATTTTTGAAAATATTGTAATTTATTTTACATATCTCTTGCTCTGTAAGTACACCCTTACACCCCTGAATGCCGGGGTGTATGACTATCATTACAGCATAGGTTTTGGAATTTGAAAAAAGAACTGTCATACTCATACTGCACGAAGAATATTTTTAAAAAGTTAATTTTTTTTTTCTTGGTATCGATTAATTACTCGAATCGGAATCTAGACAATTTATTTTATAAAGATTTTATTTTAAATATGGAACTATTTGTTTCCACATCGTATGTTAGATTGAATCGATTTAAAAATCAAACTGGCCAGCAAGATTTGACGCGCTTGCGTGCGTGAAAAAAAAAGGCAGTCTACTAGTAGGCGCGAAAGCATCGCGAAAATAATTAATTTTCTTGTTTGAGTTCTTTTTCAAAAGTTTTAAACATGTCTAGTGACGAAGACATAGATCTAACGCCCGATTTTATTAAAGAAAGGGCAAAAACAGTTGTCGAAAATATATTACCGCCGAACTCGAAAGAAAGATATGTAAAGGCATACGACGAATTTATGAAATGGCGGTCAGAAAAAAAAGTGAAATCTCTTTCTGAAAGTGTTTGAAACCTGCTGTCTTGTTGTTTACTTACCTCACAATCGATATGTAAAGCAGAGTATTTATCTCGGGCGTAAGCATCAATTGCATACTCGGGTTAATTAGCGCCTTCGCTTCGCTCAGGCGCCAAAAACCTCGTATGCAATTGATGTCATACAGCCCTTGGTTAATAATCTACTATTACTTGTATCTGTTTTTGGAGTTTCAATGACGTTGCCGTTTTTGGTAAAACAATGTTTCAAATCAATTTATCACTCAGGAAAACAGAAGAAGGCTCGGCTATGTAAAATCTGATTTTGATCACACGCCAATACATCCATGGTTTTCTGACTGTAAAAGACGACGGGCGTGGAATATTTATTTTTAGATACATACCTAGTTTTACGGAAAACAAAAACTATCTGATAACAGGGGCTTACTTACAGTCTGGCAACCAATAATGATGCCCTGCCAAAATGTATGGTCAACAAATCAACTTCATTGCAGTGATGTGTTCAAGTAAAATCATCAAATGAGTCCTCCCACCCGCAGGGCAGGACGGGAGGGACTTGTCAGACTTGCACTGACTAAAATCCACGGTGTCCTCCAATAGCCCTTTACGTTCCGGGGTCACGGTAGCTCGTTAGTCCCGCGACTGCGATTATTGTTCTTGACCGCAAACACTGTGATCTTTTCAAACTCATAGAATATGTTTTAAGGTGCGTCCACACAGAGCGCGCAACCTCGCGAGGCATTTGCTGCGCGAGGAAACTGACAAGCGAGGCTGGTCACTCTGTGTGGACGCGTCTATTGTTTTTCGACCAAGGCACGAAACAATATACGCGAGCAAAACAAAAGCCGACACTGGATGGCTCGGGCGCTCGGTCACTTGACCGCGGCAGCGCTGTCACTTGCCTCGCCCGAGACACGTCCACACCAACCGAGCTGCTTCGCGCGGAAAATGCCTCGCGAGGCTGCGCGCTCTGTGGGGACGCACCTATTGTTTACACACTTTCAACGTCTAAAACAGGAATACCCATTAGTAATAAAGGAATCGACGAATTTGAAAAACATTATTTAATTTTTATTATCTACTTACATCTGAATTGCACGTTTTTAACTTGGCAAGAACACATGCATTAATATAAATAAAAGATAATATTTGAACTGGAATTAACTATAAACATAGCAGGAACTTAATTGAAAACATTAAATATAAAATACTTTATGGAACAAACATAAAAATATACTTGGGAAAATTAATCGACATGTAATGGCTCTCGATCCATTTACCACTTCATTTTCTTTTTTCTTTCGCAGTTGGCCCATATCGTTCCACTTCGCTTTATGTTGTTGCGAACCGTATATCCTCCCGTATCGGAACTCTGCGCACTGCACTACCATCGCGAGTGGTACACCCATGAAAAGAAACCGACTGCTTTTCTTCTTCAAAGTAGTTGAACCTCTAAATTCTTCCAATTCCGCGCCATTGATGTACCAGCGAAGTTCTGACTCAGGAGCTCCTCTGCAATACGCTTGTATCATGTCTCCGGCTTTATATTCATCAGCTAATCCTTCGAGTAAAGGCTTCCGATGTTCGTGGCCGTGGACCTCCATGTGCGCTGTCATGGTTGCAAACTTGTAGGGCGGCACATCCCTCTCGATGTCGCACCTGTACAGTCCGGTGGCTTCCTCGGTCAGGGCTCCAAGTCTCAGCTGGCAGGCGACAGGTCCGCAAGTCAACATCTCCACTGATCCAACTCCGAGGATGGGGTAGGAGCGAGTGCTGGGTGCTGCACCCGGTCGATATCTGAAGAACTCATTGGCGCCTTTGAACCAGCTAAGCAGCGTGAAATTAGCGTCATATCGGCACTCGATCTCGACCTCCTGCTGGCCTGGTGGTACTATTGATGGCACGTCCAGATACGTGATGTTGAAGGTCCGGGCGCGGACGCCGCCGGCGCACGCGACTACGAGCAGTGCTAACACCAGCATGATGCCGGGACGCGCGCGCAACTCGCACTGCGCCCGCGCCCTAACCTTACCCAGCGCCGCTAACGCGCTCTTAATTAAACAGTTTATTAAACTCCGACACTTAACCGTTGGACAGATAAACGGATCCCTCATTGACAAAAGTATTTTTTTCACCAAGCTTAATTGATAGACAAATTGGTTTCGCTGGGGGTGGCTCAATTAACGCCATAGGCAATTATTTTAAGCGAACCCTCCTACTTCCTATTAATTTAGATGGGGTAGTTTTAATGGTAACAGTAATTTCATTTTCTTTTATTAATTTATTTTTGCAGAATTTAATTTATCTTTGACGTGTTCAATTTTGTAAAACATTGTGACTACGCAATGAATATGATGCAAGTTCTACATTATAGGTAATGCTAATATCTTCTTACTCATCATGCTACGAAACAAAAATACGTATACCTATTTATTGTCATTGGGAAGCAAAACAGACGTTATCGACGATTAAGATAATTTTGCTGTAAGGAGGTAAACAAAGCAAATGATTGAAAACATTGCAATAGAAAAGCCGTTGTTTTGCTCGCACTTATTACCTAGGTATATAGTGTGGGGTGCTAAGACAGGTAACCTCCACGTGCGTCCGTGGACTGGAGTTCCCTCACGGATACGTCCGGGGGGAAGACCAGTTTTTCGGGCCGGTGCGCCCTGGGATGCGGGCAAAAACTCTTCCTTAGGCACTGTGTGCCTAAGGGGGTTTCTTTGCCCGTATGCGAATAGCCTGTCGGGTGGAAGCTCCAATGCGTGTCCCTCTGATTAGCAGAGGGCACAGCAGCGGAGCGGGCTTGCGGACGGTGAGTAATGGGTAAGCTCGCCGTCCGACCAAGGACCAAGCCCGCGTCGGTGGCGTGTCGTGTTTCACGCGTCACCGACGGGGCCCCTTATGGGGCCAAATGCCTGCCGGGGTCGCGGATTTTTTCTTAATCCAGGATACCGTGGCCCCGGAACGTAAAGGGCATCCGAAGGAACACGGGTGGATTTTAGTCAGTAAGAGTCTGACAGTCCCTTCTGCCCCACCCAGGGCGGGAGGCCTCATTTGATGATTTTGCCACCCTAAAAAAAAAAAAAAAAAAAAGTATATAGTGTAGTGTATTTTATATGAATCATCGTGCCAATATAACATTGCGAAACAAAATAGTAACATGGTGTCGATTGCACCACTGTAAGAAAAAAGTTTCAAGTGTAGCATTGACGGGTTAGAGGCACCTCCCAGCTCTTGGCGAATTACGCATGGAGTGTGTGTCATCCAATTTTACCAAACGAGACTTATGAACAAATAAAATGGGTGATATCCGTCGCACTGAGATTTTCTTGGAATAGTACTGGCTGGATTGTTTTTTTATTAACTTTGATGGCGCCTTTAATTGAATCTCAAGGGATATTTTAGTTGTAACATATTCTGCAAACATAATAAAAATACTTATTGTCTAGAAACTGTATCTATCATATTGTTTCTTAGCTTCGTTTCTGGCAAAAACAATGAGTCATTGTCTCAAATCCTTGTCTATTAGTAACAGACAGTGCTTCCACCAGAACAGAATCAATTGTTTATACCTATCGGATTTCTACCAAAATGTTTTGTTTTTTGCAATTTCTTTATTTGGGTCTTCTATTAACTTCTCAACGTACGGGCCTCGTTGGTGGTCTGGACATAAATACTTCGATCGACAGTAAAAATTTCGGCCCCTGGCTGGAGGCCTTAGATTCATTTATGGCATCAACCTCCTCTAGGTTGACCCGCGACATGCCAGTAAAAAAAATAATTAAAAACTTCGCATTACAGACGCACAGGTACACACGAATCTTCTCGGACACTATACACATTACTAAAGATTTATTGTTCCTTCAGTTCATAAGCTAAATAAGAGTCAAAAAACTTTCCCCTGTGCGCTGTGGGGTCACACCGCGGCGCGTCCGTATACCCACGCGCGCATCTCGGAAACAAGACATTACAATTTTATTACCAGTAATCATCTTAAGTGTTATCAGCCTAATTGAATAATGCATCGACATAGTGACCGCTGCCGGTGCGGTTTTGCTAAACAACGCATCTAGATTGTTTTGGTTGGAATTTTACTGGGGTCAAGCGTTGGCGGTTTTGACCAGTCATCGTTTAAAGAACAGGGTAGAAAAAGAGTGTAGGTACGTACAAAGGTTTTTTTTTTTCTTAAAAAAACGTTGCCCTTAACACTAGGAATTTAACCTGTGTCGTGGGTGTGTTTACAAACATATAAACTCATTAAACTCACAAACACAAACGCCCAGACCCGGAACAATTACCTACATAGGTACTTTTAGATCATAGAAATATTTGCTCCGTGCGGGAATCGAACCCGCGACGCGTAGCGCAAACATCCAATCGCTTAGCCATTGCGCTCCGTGCCCTCAGACACAAAGCACTTTTTTTTCGAAGTCGGTGAAAGAGCAGCACAATCTTCAACAAGCAATTAAGACCAATGACTAAGATTAATTAAGCCAAGCCTTAGATTTGAGTGCTTGAACAAATTTTGGACACAATCATTATGACAGTAGGTATAGACTGCGTACCTAAATAACGATTGAGTATTTTGCCCAAGTTCTGGTGGGATCTTTGATGCCTGTCGTCCGCAGTGAAAAGTACAGCCTTTTATAAGCTTTTTTATTTTCAGATGTTTTGTAAAATGTCCACGTCCCGATTTTTTTTTAAAACCACCCAGAAGTAGGAGCACCGCGAGGCGGTGCTCCGTCGACGTTTTCTGACAGGCTGCATTACTAGATTTAGTTTAGTGAAACGACATATCACTGACGATACATTGGGGCTATGTAATAAACAAAAATATTCCACATCTACCGGAATTTCGTGATATCCGAAATTTCGTGAAATCTCTGATATCCTCATTTCGCTGCGACACAGACAAACACACCAGTTTCACATGTTCAGACGCCAGTAAATCAACCTGCCACAATCTGCCACTTGAATAGATTTTCAACGTAATCACAAGGGGACTTTAATATTCGCTTAGTAAAAATTTGATAGATTCGGGTAGGTTGACCTGCTGTCTGTACATCATCTTAATCAAATTGCCGGATGTAATAACTAAGACAATGCAGGCCGAGAGCCCCTCCAAGCAAATTGTTTTAACAATACATTTTGATTCAGGTAGCCCCTTCGGATCGGTTTGATATTGTGTTACAAAAGGGGTTCGATACTGACTTCTCTATTGTTTTGTGGCACTTTGTCTGTACCTACCCTAATATTAAGGATTTTTTCAACACAATAAAATATCGCTTTTGCTAAAGACGGTAAAGTCATAGTTAATACTCCAATTTTATTGTTCTGTTACACATATTTTTATGAGCAGGTTAGAAGTATCAGGTAGTCAATGCTGCATTGAACGATTTCAGAGGCCATGAGTTTTCACTTATTGTGACGTAAAGTAAACTGGAACTTTGACTTAATTTCAAGGAAAAAAATACTTCCTTCTTCGTACGCCAGAGGCGCTGTTCCATTTTCCGTAAGAGAAACGCCTGAAATACTGGAAAGACGCTGTAAAGTAAAATAGTGAATACTCGTGATAAGGGCTCAGTATCAGAAAAATTACTGTAATCATCAAGAGTCCTACCACCCTGGGTGGAGCGGAGGAGACTGTCAGGGGTACGTTTAAGTCATATATTCAGTTTAAAATTTATACTGACTAAACGTCCTGCTGTCAGATTGACATTGAGTTTTGTTGTTAATGCTCGATTCGCGCCGTAAAAACGAATTATTATTATTATTATTAGCCTGAACTGTCCTACTGCTGGGCAAAGGCCTCCCTCCATTCTTTCCAACTTTCACGACTTTGCGCCACCTCTTTCCAATTCTCAAGGAAGACATCCAGATTTATTTTATTTTAGAGAGTACTTAATTCATCGTCTCGGTGAATATTATATTTTGTGGATCATGGATTTAATTAATATTACATCGGCAAATTGATTTTTCATGTTCCGGTCCATTTTTACTGTGTAATAATTTCGAGATCAGAATCCCAACTTTACGGAGAGCAGTGGTGGCCCAGTGATATCAGGTGGTATCGGCCTCGACTTACGAGTTGTAGGTCGTGGGTTCGAACCCCGTCAGGCGCATTACTTTGTGTAATTTATTTCAAAACCACTGCTCTCAAAACGGCGAAGGAAAACATCGTGAGGAAACCGGCATGTCCTAGAACCAAAAATTCGAAGACATGTGACATCTACCAACCCGCACCTGGCCCGCGTGTTAGATTACGGCCTGCTCCCTCTCACAGAGAGGAGGCCTGTGTCCCAGCAGTGGGAACATTTAAAGGCTGATAATGATTGATAGAAACCTATGACTCCGTTCAGCGAACCCTCGCTAGTTTAATTTCAATCCGGCGAAAATTTCGCCGGATTACTTTGTGGCGACTTAACGCACCACATATGTCCCTACCAACCAATGTAGCAACGTGTAATTAGATTGTAAATATGTATAGTTAGATCGTAAGTAGGTACCGTGTAATTAGACTGTAAATTTGTATAATTAGATTGTAAGTAGGTACCAATGTAAATAATTTTTGTATATAGCTTCAGTTTAATTGTTTAGTTTTAAGATGCACGTAGCCAGTAAGTTTCTCACGCTTTGGCACGACGAAATCTTTTATTTTTTAGGTATTATCCATCGGCTAAGAAGCTTTGAAGTAATAGATACAATGGACTATTCTTCAGGTCATTCCATCGCCTAAACACAGCTGCAAGGTTATAAATGTTTTATTGTGCAGCGAATTGTTTTTGTAAACTTCATTGTAAACTAGCAATTAAGAAAATGTGTTTGTCGGAAGTGTAACGTTTATGGCCTAGTGCCATAAACGAAAGGCCGACTGTAATGTGTTATTGTTTTATAACGTTGGGCTTCCCAGAGCGCATCCTGTATTGTGTTTGGTAACAATGCTTACTATAGTTTGAGTTGTAAGAAGTTTGCCGCAAGCGACTGGGCAAGACAAAAAATGTATTTTTGGTGGACAGTCGACTCACAACCTTCACACGGGACAGTCCACGCGCAACCAGCACACGGGTCAGTTGCTGGACAGTCGACACGCAACCTTCGTACGGGACAGTCCACGCGCAACCAGCACACGGGTCAGTTGCAAGACAGTCCACGCGCATCCTTCACTCGAGTCAGTTCACTCACTCTGTTATTCCGTGATTATACATCTCTGCTGCAAGAAATAACTTTTTCATTTTTATCTACCGGCCGACCCTTGCAATACTTACATCCCGTACTACACGTTTTCTTAATTGCTAGTTTACAATGAAGTTTACAAAAACAATTACGTTTTTAATTCGCGACAGTAACGCGAAAACTTAAACGCACCCCTGGGTCTTACTAGCAGTGCACTTCGGGTACCCTTAGCTTTCCTTTTAAGGTAGAATTCTATGCGATATAATTCTATGCGAAATGCCTAGTAATCAATCAAATCACACTACATCTTATCTTTTATTTCAGCCAACTAAAGGCCCATCAAACGCAATACACATAAAAATAAAACAATAACTATAAACTAATACATGTTTTAAACAATATTTTGTAATACTAAACTAGAAATCACTTTACAAGGGCATTCGAGTAAAATTGGACTGGAGTAGCGTGACAAATCAGATCAAATTAAATTAAAACTGAATGATAATTACAATTACAATAATTAAAGCATCCCGCATATAATATACGACTCAAAACTAATAATGAAGTCATTAAATAAAGCCATTTGTAATCTGTCCCCTGGTGGATGATGTTAGGGTCGGGTCGTTGGTCCAAAAAACCGAATCCGAGAAAAGCACATAGGAGAAAATACCGATCGGCTTCGCTTCAATAGGTGCGTCCCCACAGAGCGCGCAGCCTCGCGAGGCATTTTCCGCGCGAAGCTGCTCGGTTGGTGTAGACGTGTCTCGGGCGAGGCAAGTGACAGCGCTGCCGCGGTCGAGCGACTGGGCGCCCGAGCCGTCCAGTATCGGCTTTTCGTTTTGCTCGTGTAGGTATATTGTTTCGTGCCTCGGTCGATAAACAATAGACGCGTTCACACAGAGTGAGCAGCCTCGCTTGTCAGTTTCCTCGCGCAGCAAATGCCTCGCGAGGTAGCGCGCTCTGTGTGGACGCACCTAATTGTGCAGATCTACAAATCATACAACGGTTGCAGATACCATACCGGACGAAGTTTGTCATAAATTCAGACGTCATATTTCCTAATTTATTTAATTAAGTAGATTGGTAAAAAAAATGATCCAAAGAAATTACTAGGTAGGTTTATATTTGACTGAATCGACTGTTGCCGATCGACATTCTGATGAGCTTCTTGAGTCTAACTATAAAATACTTATCTCAAAAATGCTTGCATTTCGTCCATTCATGGATCATTCGAGGTCCATTCTGATCTGATTAGAGGACTTCATAAAGGTGCTACGCGATGTGTAGCACTTCTATAATTGGTATAGTTAAAGACAGGATGGGTCTATCAAGGTAAAGATCAGACTTGTTTATCTACAACTCGACTCTAGATGCATGTGTCACATGATTTTAATCAAATAATAACAGTAACGTATCTACCACAAAATACACCACCCTGGGGCAAACCTAGGGTTTGAAGAAGTGCCTTTTCATAAATTATCTAAGTATGTGTAGTGTATATTTTATGGGCCAATTGATTAATGCGGGCAGTATTCATAATGCCCGGGCATTATGAATAATGCCCAGCCATATCGGGCCGAGTGATTAATGTGAATAATAAACTAGTTCTTCGAAAGGTCGACGGAGCCCCGCTATGCGGGGCTCCTTCTTCTGGGTGGTTTAAAAAAAAATAACCACGAAAATACATCTTCTTACCTAAATTGAAAAAAAAAAAAACTCTTCTTACCTAAATTGTCCGAGTCGGGGTGCCATTAATCACTTGGCCCGATATGGCTGGGCATTATGAATATTGCCCGCATTAATCACTTGGTACGGGCCCTACCATCACCTCCCTAGATACGGTACTGAATAGTTTTGAACTTTATTGTGATGGACAGGTAGTAACTATTCTAAAGCAGTAAATTGGTTTAAAATACATACAATATCTGCGTCATAGCTAGCTTGCAATTTATAAAGGACTAGTTTCTGTCCCCGGCTTCGCATGCGTGGAAGTCAGAGAATTTGGCATACGAGTACCATAACTGATAACTATTACGTATTTTTACTAGCTAATTAATTAAATACAAGCTGCTAATGAGTCAAATTTATGTGGGAGGCCTATGTACAGCAGTGGAAGTCCTACGGCTGATATGATGGTGATCTCCTCAAAACTCTTTCATAAACCAGCACTTTACCCGCGACTTCGTGTCCGTGATTTTAGTCAATTTACATTAAACCTATACCTTTCTCAAGAATTGTCTTTTAGGCGCCCATTACACGGTAGGTTTTGCCATGGCAAAACCATCAATCATGAATGATGATTGAATGGTGGAATTTTTATCGCCTACAATTTTCGTCATTCAAACGTCGATCAACGTAATAGACGATAGGTTTTCCGTCAGTCAAAATCTCTGCCATGGTTTTGCCATGGCAAAATCTACCGTGTAATGGGCGCCTTAGTAAAAACCGTAAAAGAACACTTCAGTAGTTTTTTCCCACGTTTTTATACACTCACTTTTCTTGTTTGTATGTTTGTTTGTTTGTCGTTCCGGTTGGACTTTTGCAACTCAATTTTGAGGCACTTCCCGATAAGCTAGCAGGCTGAAATTTTGCACACGCTCTGAGTTCTGATGACAATGCATGACTAGCTAAGAAACGTCATAACAAATCCAATATGGCGGCCTCCCCAAGATGGCGGACTGGCTGTTTGAAATCCACCCCTATGATATGGGTATCAAATGAAAGGGTTTGCTGTCAGGAGTACGAAAAAAATAGTCACGTGACTTAAATCCAATATGGCGGACGTCCAAGATGGCAGACAGGCTATTAGAAATGCACCCCTAAGATATGGATATCAAATGAAAGGGTTTGCTGTCAGGAGTACGAAAAAAATAGTCGCGTGACTTAAATCCAATATGGCGGACGTCCAAGATGGCAGACAGGCTATTTGAAATGCACCCCTAAGATATGGATATCAAATGAAAGGGTTTGCTGTCAGGAATACGAAAAATATAGTCATGTGACTTAAACCCAATATGGCGGACGTCCAAGATGGCGGACAGGCTTTGAGGCACTTCCTGATAAGCTAGCAGGCGGAAATTTTCAGGGTAGCTTCAAACCCGGTGAACAAAGATAAAAATAATAAAATAATTAGTAGATTTAAAAAAATCTAAAAACCCACGTTTTTAAATGTCCTAAAAATAAGAAAATAACCCTACGGGGCTGAGAGAGGGGCCACTCAAAACGTGGGGGCGTATCTTTGCAAGTTACACCCACGATCTATTACACGTCATGTAAATATATCCCATAAATAATCCCCTAAATAATATACGCCCCCACGTTTTGAGTGGCCCCTCTCTCAGCCCCGTAGGGTTATTTTCTTATTTTTAGGACATTTAAAAACGTGGGTTTTTAGATTTTTTTAAATCTACTAATTTTTATAAAATCAATTACAATTATATACAGACACAAACACATTTTGGGGACTTTGTTTTATATTATGTATACCTAGATAGTTAAGATGTAGGTAGACAATATCTACAGGACACGACACCACTTGTTTCTGTCCTACTACCGACTTCTTTTGTTTTATCAACGATTTATGCAACTGCTCATTCATACGGTACCAACAGTTAAGCCTGACGATTCTTAAAAAATCTTCTGAATTCTTTAACACGAAATCGGGATTAGTAAGTACTAGAGATGTAGCGAATATTCGAATTCGCAAATATTCGCATGTTTTTTGATATTCGCATTCGCATTCGCATGAATCGATGCGAATATTTGGGAATATTTTTGATAAACATTTTTTTAATTTAGAAATAAATATTGAATGTGGAAACAACATGTAATGGAATAGTCATGAAGTAGGCAACTAAATTGAAATGGTTTGGTAGTCCAATTAAAATATTGACAGAATCGCAACAAAGAATAAATGTGAAAATACCTTTTTTATCGTGATAAAATCATCAAATGTAATGTAAAATCATTTAAAAATATACCAAATAATTAATGCATATTTGAGGAAAAAGAGCTTGAAATGTCTATTCCAAAAATTGAAAATTGTATCATTTCAAATTTATTTTTTCATTACCTAATAGACAAACTTTTAATATAAAAAAAGAAGTAATGTTTGGTTTATTTTAATTCCTTTTTTCTATTTTTTTTTTGAGAATTATTTAGGTTTAATAATACAAAGTCAAAGATGCCTTGTTGGTCCATCTGTCCAGGTCGAGCAGTCTTATTGGGTTTCCTTCAGGATTTTTTTAGTAACGGTAACGGCGCGCTGAATATTTGCTCAATCCATAGCAATAGACTCGCCCATTATCAATTATCAAACATTACTGGCGGAATGTGGGTGTACAATTAGGTACACTCTGCCTAACCCTTCAGGGATAACAGGTGCAACGTTACATCAGTTTCTTTTTTCAGAAAACAAAAAAAAAATCTTCATCTTTGTCCATGCCTGTTCCAGTAAAATGTATAAAGGATCTGTCTACAGTCTAAACTTGTTGAATAAATTTTATGTGACTAACTTAATTAATTCACCTACATGTATATCGACTTGGCAATGTTCGGTTTAAATATGTCTGACATGAAATGATAAATCTATCATTTTAAGCACGTTTTATTTGAATTAAGTCAATATTCGCATTCGCATTCGCGAATATTGAAATTGAATATTCGCGTCGGCAATTCCGCATTCGCATTCGCGAATGTGTAAAATCAGACATTCGCAACATCACTATAGTTTGATTATTAATTCGAGTCAGTAAAATGACAAGTGCAACTGTCACTGATACAAACAAAATGAAACAACCAACACTGGAAATGTCATTTTACTGACTGGAATTAATAATCGTATTTTAGTAAGTACTTACATACGTATGGTACGACATAATATACTGAAATGCGATCTTGTTTTAAATAATTTCAATAGATGGCGTTGTACGTTTACGTCACGTTTCTGAATCACGGTGTTAAGATTCTCCGCCGTCGAACGACCCTCGCGCGGTACTGTAGAGAATTCATACTTACCTGGCATAGGGGATACCGTGATCAAGAAGGCGGTTCCCCCAGGGCGAGGCCTACCATTGCACTGCGGTTAGGGACACGATATCGCAACCATAAGTAGCGATATCGATATAGTATCGGTATCGAAACAAAAGTATCAAATTAGTAATAGCATCGAAACGAAAGTATCGATATGAGTAAGTATCGAATGAATTTGGAGTTTCCCTACTACTTTTTTTTTATCTTTGTAAGTCATCAAATGAGTCCTCCCATGGAGTCGTCCCCGGCAGGACGGGAGGGACTGTCAGACTTGTACTGACTAAAATCCACGGTGTCCTTCAATAGCCCTTTACGTTCCAGGGTCATGGTAATTTGATAAGTCCCGAGACCTCGGCAGGCTTTGGCCCTCTAAAGGGGTCATCATGCTGACGCTCTTTGAGGCGCGCGTGGAACACAACGCGCCGTCGACCCGGGCATGGTCCATGGTCGGACAGCGCGCCCATTACTCGCCGTACGCATGCCCGCGCCATAGTTTCTCTACTACTTTAAATTAATTCACAGCCACATGATCCACAACAGAGATGCGCAAATCATGAATGTGACTTGTTGTGATTTATTACAACAAACAATTTAGATAGGTACAAAAAAAGGTTTGATAGGTACAAAAATAAAAGCTATGTACAGTTCTGACAGTACACTGAACACGAGAGTGACTGAAACAAAAACACCGCACAGTTCTTATTATTTTCGAATGAGTCACGAGTTAAAATGTCAAGTGGTTCTACTTGGTTGTAATAATGCTACTAAATTAAAAGTACGTACTGCGCGATGATCTTTATCGTAAAGTCAGACCAATTGAAAATGGTATACGTCTTAGCCGACCATACGCGGTACCAGTATACTTGTGCAAATCTAGACTTGCACAAACACAGGACAGTGACTATGTTAGAAATTTGTACAAATCGTACCCTTATTGCAAAAACCGATTATCTGCATTTTTTACCAATTTTTAGTTAAATATAGCTATCGAATCCTCAAGTCACGACGAAGCTACAGGTAAAACCCATTATCACCCGAATTTTTATGCAGATAATCGGTTTTTGCAATAAGGGTACGAAATATACTGTAACGTGTGTGGCCGGCATTAGTGTGGACGGTTTAGTGAATTTGTGTGTGTGTTGAACATCACTTTTACAACACACGCATATAGAAAACTATTGGCAACGTTATGAATCACGAATGTTGAGATGTATAATAAATTATGCATCCCTTTCTTACGCCTTCACAATGCACAGAGACAAAAACAGTCTGTTGCTATTTTAGTTAAGGTTTCTATTGTTTTAGTTATTATTCTGAGGTTCAGAATAGGCTATTTATGTACGTTAAGCCGATGCGTTAAATTGGTATTTATGAGTTAGTTGTTTTTTTATTATTGCTTTTATGGAATCGATACTTGATGCTAAGTACTGATATTAGTACTAGCATCGAAAGAAAGTATCGAATATCTGAATACTAGTATCGAATCAATAAGTAGCGATATGAGTAAAGTATCGGATTCGATATCGTGTCCCTAACTGCGGTTAGGTTGACCCCTGCGATTATCCCTAATGTGGATAACTCGGATGCGTAATTTTTGGTAGTGGGGACTGCGTACGCGCCGTCCCCTCAGAATCTGAGAAAAAAACCTAATCCTGTAATGAGGAGTGAGGACGTTTGTCGTTTGATTCTGAATTTCTGATTCCTCTAGCAGGAAAACGAAATAATTGTAGTAGTTCGTACAAGAAAACATGCAATATCAAGGGTCAAGGCAGTAGGCACTATGTGAATTTCAATGGGCAGTAGGGGCACTAATTAAATTATATTATTTTAAAATAATTATTATAATTTAGTAAAAACTTGTGTCATTTTACAGACATATTCCGGAATGTTAACGTAAAAAAATAAGTTGCGTTATTTACAACAAAAATAAAGTCAGACGGTATCACTATTTCACCCGACCGCTTGACATAAAAGGGTAAAATTTATTTTAGTTTATTTTGTAACCCTGAAATAGGTTTTCGTGAACCTAGACCAGGCAGGTCCCTGCATTACAGTTAGAATTTAATTATTGTTATTTCAATTTTATATTATACTTAAATTTACACATAGGTTATAAACAAGTTTTTTTTTGTTACAGTAAATAATAGTAACTCCAGCCGTCTACAAAAAATACCATTTTTAACTCAGTTTTAAAACATGTTTTGTTTAATGCTACTACTAACGCCACCTATTGGCAAGCTTTTGAACTAAACTTGGCCTTCATACACAGTCAAAATGGCGGGAGTACTATGATGCACAACCGTATGTATTTTTTTAGGGTGGAAAATACTAGTCTCCGACGGAAACAGGATTTTCAGGCGAAACTGACCCTTAATGTCGAAAATGAACCTTTTATAGGCATTCAATCAAACCTAGCAAACGCTACGCTTTGCTACGAAGGTCTACGCGTGGCTACGAAAGCCTGCAAACCAAAAAGAACTGCTATAATGTATATTTACCTTATTAAAAAAAATTAAAACATTTACCAGGTTAACTCATTTGGAATTTGTTGTAGATTAATATTGTTTTATGATGGTAAAGTCATAAAATGAGTCCCTGTTGACCAGCCCTGGGTAGGAGGCTACCCAGGGCCGGTCAACAGCGACTGTTAGACTTGTACTACCTAAAATCTACGGTGATCCTTCAATAGCTCTTCACTTTCCAGGGTCATGGTTTCCTGATAAGAGGAATTTGTCTACATAATTTATGTAGGTACAGATAATATTTATCTTCCGTACTTCCAAATATATTCTAAGAAATTAGAATAAGTAGTAATGAAAACAAAAATGTTACCTTAGTTGTGCAATATATTGTATTACAATAAAATTACACAACATTATTTTTTTAATCTCTTCAATTCGCGCGTAAACTCATGAATCAGCGGTGGGGGGGAAGCGCGACAGAGGAGCGGCAGAGGTGGTAGGGGGGAGGAGGGGAAGGAGGAGTGTCGGAGAGGGGGGGAGTTGTTTATGTATGTCTAGCTGCTAGTTTGTTTGTTCCTCACTCAGTCTCGCTCCGAAGTTCACTAAGTACAGTCATTATGTCACGCCGTCGTCAAACGGAACCAGAAGACGGTAACCACGGTTACTCGAAGGAGGAACGCGAATTTTACATCGCGCAATATTTTTATAAGCTCCACCACCATTGTTCTCTGAAGCGTGAATGGGAAAAGTTCCCTGGGGAAGGAGGTAAACTGAAGCGGTGTCCGCCCGTATATTACATAAAGAAATGGATTCAGAGGCAAGAAGAGATGGAAAAGTTGAGAGGAGTTGAAGAGAAGCATGAGAAAGAGCCAAGTAAGTACAAGGTTTTTGTGACCAGTGGTGCCTAGTGCTATCCTTATAGACTCAGTGCCGCGGCAGCGCCGAAACCAGAGTTTGTTTTTAGTGGATTTTCACAAACGAGCTCGTCGTTGTCTTTTAGAGAATAACAAAGCCTGGTTGATGACAGCAATTGAATGCCGTTTAGTCATGCGAATATTAGTCCGTGTTTACTACCGCTAAGCTTCTGATTCGGTACAGCGCTATCTTAATGTGTTACTATCATTGCGCAATCAAATGTGTTTTGATGAAATAGTTTTTTAAGCAAGTTGCCTGCAAATAAGTCCTTTAGATTATCAAAAAAATGAGCCATGTTGTTTTCTTCCGTTTTTGTGAAAAATAAAAAACTTTAAGTATAAAAAAAATAATTGTAAAAGTTTTTTATTTTATCCTTTTAGTTTCAATATTCAACCCAAATGATTGTCAGATACATAATTTTCTTACATGTACACTAAAATATTGTAATCCGTAGCACCGGTAATAAAATCGCCCATGTATGTACTCTTACACAATGAGCTAAAAATGAAAACTACTGCACCAAACTAAATAAAAAACTCCATTTGCAAGTCGGTTAAAAATTGACAAGATTTGACGATTTTAAAATTAACAATACGTCACATCTTGATTATGATTTTGTTTGTGTGTTCTGACGTCATGAGTGTACTCTCGAGATCTTTGTCAATATTTTGTGTTTGTCCATTATTTTTTCAATGCGCTATCTTATCTAACTAAAACACCAGTCCAATTGTCCATTATTATTAATGCTTTATCTGACTGACTAAAAACATTTTCTGCGTATTGATATGAGAAACATACCCATTTTATTCATAAAAGAGCTTTTCTGAATTCGATACTATTTTTGATTGAAAACAATCAGTCAACTAATGTACCTTAGCTGTAACTAAAACATTTTCTGCGTATTGATATGAGAAACATACCCATTTTATTCATAAAAGAGCTTTTCTGAATTCGATACTATTTTTGATTGAAAACAATCAGTCAACTAATGTACCTTAGCTGTAACTTTTATGGTGTACTTGGAATGGATATCTCAAGTATTTGTGTTGTACTGGGGCCCTAGGTCGTTCATTTCATTGATTAGAATTAGTTTCTCATTAATAGGTACACCTAAGGCGCTTTTCTGTTTTACCATACAAAATTTACGTCGTAAATACTTAACGTACGAAGAAAAACGGCCAACTATGTAGAATACGGGTTAGGGCCTCTGTCGTCATAGTTAACAAATTACAACAACAACTTTCAAAAGCACCTAAGGATCCCGGTAACCACACCTGGACTCAACTGACAACATTGATATTTTTTTTATTTTGCAGACAAGCTATGCGGAACACAATGGGGCAGGAAGACAGGAGAGAACCGAATCATCAGGACAGAGTCTATAGATCTTGGAGAACAACATCGAGAGATCAAATGTAATGAATCATACAAACACGTTAGGTATTAGTTCAGTGATGAAATAAATATCGACATGGTTATAACAATATCTTATATTCTACAGGGAGACAACGAGAAATTAAATGGAGTGGACCAAAGCCATTTAATGAAAAAGAGAAGATTGTGGAGCCTGTTGTAGAAAACCCCTATAATTATTACAATTATAATTACTATGAAGAACCAAAGAAGGAAGAGAAGCCTGATAAAAGTTAGTATTTTTATAATTTTATACTTAATTGACTTAGTTAGGGAAGTTTTTTACCGTAAAAATCATTACGAAAGATAAAATAATTGAAGCTGGCGATATCTTCGCTACTACTACTACTTTGGGACACTAACAATAACTATTTTTACAGAACTAGTGCTCAAAGAGAAATTCGAAGGGAAGGTGCTAGAACTAGTGGAGTCGCTGAACGCTCGCGGACACGCAGCGCGCACGAGCTCGTTTGTGTCGCTCCGCGCGGAGTTACAGCGACACGCAGTGCACGACTTGCTGGCCGCGCACCGCGCCACGCTGGCCGACCATGTGTCGCGCGCACTGCGACGAGGCAAGGATGAGGAGAGGAAGGCAGCTGCTGCTGTTGCACCGCTGCTTGCTGTACAGGTGATCATCATGATCTAATCTGATTATTAAATGTCATTCTGCTTGTAGTGGGATGCTCTTACTGCTCGAATGGATGGACCTATTGTTCGGTTTATAATATCTAATCTCATCTATGTGTCCCACAGGTCGGCGAGGAATTCACGGAACAGTTCGTCCGCGAAGTGCGGCCCGCGCTCGCCGCCACCGCCACTGACAAGGCTACTTCACTCGACACACGCACTGAGGTAAACATTGCAATTGGTCCAATCATCAATGAACATCGTCTTTGTCTTCGTCAAGAACCTATGAAATAAAGTGTTCTGTATGTTTCAGTGCTGCTCATCTCTGGCCGTGTTGTGTTACTTGATGGAGGATGACATCACTGAGATCTTAGAGGTCATGCGCATGTATGAGACCATCTTCAGCGGCAGCTATCTCAAGGTGAATTATGAGAACACATGCAATCTTCTCAGCACTCGAACATAATGTGAATAGATGATTGGAGGATGATTATGAGAAATTATTTACAAAAACGTCTCTTGTTTCTAGGATGATGGTAGCGGGCATGTATCAGCCGCGTGTGTGGAGGAGGGCGCGTGGCACGCCGCGGCATTAGATGGATGGGCACTACTGTTGCCGCTGTTGTCACGCAACCACACGCTGTCGCTGCTCAACAACCACGATCCCAGTTTTGACAAACTTGCAGAGTTGCTTGAGGCACAGTCAGTTGAGGTAACTACCAAAATTTTTACTCAATGCAAGACAACGATGATGTGTTTGAATTGTTTCAATAAAAATATTTTCCTTCATCCGCAGGTCCGCATGGCAGCAGGCAACGCGCTCGCTATCGCGTACGAGACAGTGACAGGCGACGACAACTCAGACAACGCGCTCACAGCACACGTGGACGCACTACTACCACGAATCACCGAGTTAGCGAGAGACTCCGACAGGTTTCGATCCAAGAAAGATCTTAAGATTCAACGAGCCACCTTTAGGGACATCCTCAAGTACTTTGAGGTACGTTAAATATGATAACTATACACCAGCTATTTACGTAGACGGTGACTGACACTGACCGCACAAAAAATCGCTAGCTTTATTAATCTTGATTTGTTCAAGTATCTATTTGAAAGCCACCTTAACATTTTTCCAGGAGGGTGAAGCACCGTGTTCATCAGCGCACATCGGAGGAAGTCGCGTGGTGTGGTCGTCCTGGTCGGGCGGCGCGGCGTACGCGGCGCTGGCGGGGGCACTCGGCGGAGCGCTGCAAGTGTTGGCGCCGCGCTGTGTGCGACTGCGAGCTGCGCTGGCGCTGGCCGACGACCTACCTGAGGAGACCGACAGCTCGGCTGGGGAGACCGACCAACAGGACACGTCCAGGAAGAATAAGAAGCTGCAACGGGTAAGACGTCACTTAAACGATCGTGGAATTTTGAAAAAGTGAAAAGTGAATGAAACAGAAATTCAATTGAAAATGAGCGAAACAGAAATTTAATGTTTTTTTTTTCTGTTGTTTATTCCAGCATCTACAGAACAGAGCAGCAAACAAGGCCCGCAACTTCACTCGCAACATGAACAGAGACAAGCGTACCGCGGTCCTCGTCAGCTGAACACACGGTTACACTCAAATAGTTCTAAGAGAAGACTTGGTTAAGGTTAAGTCTACTTAAATGTTCAAATTAAACAACTGTCTTATTTTTAAGGCATTTCGCCGATTGTCGACGACTGATTATTTTTCTTGCAACATATTTATTTTAGATCTCTTCGCCTATTGTCGACGTCTGATTATTTGTTGTGCAATATATTATTTACTGACTCCTGTCTTATTTATTTTGAATGGATAATTATGATTGTGTTCGAACTCTTTCTTGGTTCAGCTCTGATCTCATGTTGTGTTCGTAACTTAGATATTGATATTTCTAGTGAAATATTTACTGTTAAATATCTGATGTGATATTGTTGACTCTTATGAATAGTGAAATAAATATTTATTATGACAAAGTTTTTGTTTATTTTTATTTTTTTAAATATCACCTAAATCTCTGTGATCGAGCAACCACATACATACAGTAAGCAAGAACTGGGCTTCTGTTCTAAATATGTAGTTAGTATTTTATTATTCTTCGGCTAAAGAAATTCAATGAGAACATAGCTGATAAATCGTCAGAATAAAAAAAAACGTTTATGAAGACATAGTGCTTTCTAAACTTAAAAACATAGCGCCTTTCTGTTTTCTATCTTATGAGGGATCACCAGCAACATGTTCGTAAAAGTTGCTTTGCTTTGTGTATATGTTATAGGCAATGTGTACAATGCAGGCATTCTATACAATACCTAGGAAATGTATAGAATGCCGGGGTCGTTCAGGCAATGTATGAAATGATGTTCAATGTTTAAACTATTTTACACTTTACCTAGGAAATGTGTAAAATACCTAGGCATTGTATAGAATGCCAGTTGAAGTACAGGCAATGTATGTAATCGATTTTTCTTCTCTATGATTTAGTTAGATAGGTACTGATCTTTTGAGAGCTAATCCTAATTTCAACTTCCATTAGCAGACAGCGATAAGACATGTGTTCTATTTGTATGCCTAAGTAAGTACATACGTTTTTGCGTAGAGAGCATTTCTCACATAGCAGTTGCCTTAGGATAAACATTTACATTTTATCTCTTCTCATCTGAGAAGCGGTGGCTCCGTCGAGCCACCTTGATAAGTAGTAATCAGTTTTTCGACCTAGAATGAAAGAGCGAGCGAAGCGAGTTTGGGACTTTGGGGCACCCCGACACGGACAGGTTAGGTTAGAAGGGGATCCCCTTCGTGGTTATTTTTTTTAAACCATCCAGAAGTAGGAGCCCCGCGAAGCGGGGCTCCGTCGATCCACCTTGGTAGGTAGTAATCAGTGACTTAGTTGACCTAGGATGCAAGAGCGAGCTCGGGACTTGGAGCACTCCGAAACGGACAGGTTACATTCGAAGAGAAACATTCACATTTCATTTGATTACGTATTGCCCACTCGACTATATCATGCGCAAGTTCGGACTTGCGACTATACTCAAGGCGGTCACAAAGTTTGGCGCGGGCTGTACGGGCTAGTCCCGCATACCGCACACACGTGTCTCCTTCTCGTGGTCGTTCATTATACACATTGCCTGATGCGCCTGGGCATTTTATACAATACCTAGGCAATGTATGAAATGAATCGTATTATATACATTGCCTGAACGTTTTAGGCAATATATATAAAGCCTAGGCATTCTATACAATGCCGGATTATACACATTGCCTATAACATATACAAAAGATGGCGTTCGTCAGAACTCCATTTTGGGGCTTTGTTTTTCGACACCTAGTGATGAATATTACGAGGTTCTAAAACAATTAAGGCGATTGTTTGGCGTAGAATATAATGCTGATTTAGCATCTTTGTAAATCTTATACAGGGTGGAGAACACAATACGACAATAAATTAAAACACACATAATACTAGTTCATAGGAATAACTCTACACTGTCAAAAAAATCCCAAAAGCGAAATTAAAAAAAAAAAAATTTCAAACAAACTAAATGGTATAATAAAACTGAATACGAATTAGAACACCATTTATAGTATTGGTTCACTAACCTATGTAAGAGCGGCAACCACGCAGTCCTGTAGCGACTTGATCTTTTGGCTAATGTTCAGTAAAACAATTCCACTAAAATTTTTCACCAAACAATCAGGCAACTCTCATCCGCTGGTTAATTTTTAAATTAAATTTATTAATCACTATCTGGATCACTGTTCAATCACTTAGCTAAGTACGCCCGATGTATGAATGTCGACCTGCCTAACGCAAACTAGACGTTGGGTTGCGTTCAAAATAATTTAAAATTCGTTCCTCAAGGGTCACTCTTACACGTGGAGGAGCACTAGGTATCCACATGCGGGATTAAGGATCGATTTTCACGCAACCTCTGGACAGCTTAACGCACAATTCACTTAACGCTGATACCTATTAAAATGTTACGTGTCCTGTCACTAAAATAATAAAGCGTCTTATTTCGCACTTATGATAAAGAACTAACAAATCACAAACCAAGGGCGGATCCAGCTTTTGTTTCAGGGGGGGGTCACCATGTCGCAGTCAGCTAGTCTCCGTAGTCTAGTTCGGATAGATATAACTATACTTTTTTTTATCGTGGTCATCAAATGAGTCCTCCCGCCCAGCCCTGGGTGGGAGGACTCATTGGATGACTCATTCTCTGGGACTGTCAGACTCGTACTGACTAAAATCCATGGTGTCCTTCAATAGCCCTTTACGTTCCGGGGTCACGGTAATTCATAAGTCCCGCGACCCCGGCAGGCTATGGCCCTCTAAAGAGGGGCCCCGTCATTATGCTCACACTTTTTGAGGTGCGCGTTTAACACAACGCGCCTTCGACCCGGGCATGGTCCATAGTCGGACAACGAGTCGCCCATTACTCGCCGCCCGCCCGCATGCCCGCGCCTACGGTGGCCGGAAATCGTCTGCCGTTGTCCGTCGCCGTGGGTGTCTACCACTGCGGCTGGGGTGGAGAGAGGACGCTGTCCTCTCCCTCAAGCGGCCCGCCTCCTCCTTCGCGAGCATGACAGTTTCGCAGAAGGAGGCGACCGCTTCCCACTTCCCACCGTCTCGCCCCGCAGCATGACCTCGCCCAATGCTGGGTGCGAGAGGTCTCCGCCATCGTGAGGACACGGCGGTGCTCTGCCTAAGCGGGACAGTCCTGCACCGTATGCTTCACCATGTTCTCCGGGCGATCTTCGCAGTGGTGACACCCCGGTGTTTCTTCCCTCCTTATCCGACACAGGTACCTCGCAAAACTTCCGTGTCCGGAGAGGACCTGCGTTATGCGGTAGGTCAGGACTCCGTGACGCCACTCTTCAAAGAGGGGTCCTACCGCCGCGATTGCGGCGTGCCCGGAGCTCGGTTGCGACAGTCGTTCCCTCCAAACTGCCCTGAGATCACACCGGAGCTCTTCCCGCCGCACAGCAGGGATTCGCCCCGGGCGGCGCTGTGCCTCCACGCGCCACTCATATTAGACGCGCTGGAGGGCAGTCGCCTCCAGATGCCAGGGCAGCGTTCCGGCAAGGAGGTTGACCGATTCGCCGGCGATCAGATATGTTGTTTGTCAATTTTTCACGTTGAAACCGCTAAACGGATAAGATTTCATGGGGTCGATTGCATTGGACCTCCATTGCAGCGAAATTACCTGGTTGCGGTCAGAGTCACCGGAAACATCTAGTAAATAATGCTATTTGTAAACAATAGTTAGGTGCTGTATTTACCTATTATGCAAGGCTGCAATGTGTTTTTTTTGGCGCTTGTATTTGAATTGAATCCTGAGCGTAACGAAGTTTTCAAAGGTACGAGACGCAGAATAACTTTGCTGCTGGACGCAACACACAACTTTTCACCTCACTACAGCAAGGAAATGCAGTGGGGCCGGCTCGCCTGTCAGTGTAGAAAATAATTAAAAAGAAGACGTGTTCGAATTTTGAAAACACTTTTGCGCTAGCGCGGAGAATGAAGTTTTGCGCTCAGATTTCGAATGACAAATCTTTCCGAGCCTGTGAGGTGAAATAGTTATTTGGGCAAGTCTGCAAAGTTATTTTTTGGATCGAGGGAAGAACATTATAAACTTTGCTTCGTGCCGCTCCGCGCTCGCTGCTGCGCCCGCCATGCGGCGCGATAGGACAATAAGCACAGCGGCCACGCTGCGCGGCAAACTTGAGTGATTTTATTCGATGTTTTGCACTCTATAATATAACCAATAACAACACAGAATTTTATTATTATGATTATGTGCATCTTCCCCTATAGGATACATAAATAAATTATAATTTATTTATGTTTATAAACAAAATTAGATAAAATTGCAGTGGTCGCCTATGACCCAGCCTGTCGCCCAGGGGGGGGTCATGACCCCCATGACCCCCCCCCCTGGATCCGCCGTTGTCACAAACACAAACTCGGGCGCCGGTTACTTCAAAGGAGGCGCGGCAAGGTGGCCAAAGAAAGTACATCCTGCGGTACTCGTGCGCTTGCGAAGCGATGACGCGTGGATCGTCACAGGATTATAGCGACACACTGACCTAAATTCGTATTTCGTACCTAGTTTCAAGTTTCGACAAAAAATGAAGTACAAACAAATCAAATTAAGTACCTACATTTATCTCTTTCGCACTTACTAAATTTTCTATTAATTAACTTCCGCATGCGTTATCTTCTTGTCTAACTCTAAGGATACTCTTTATGACTCTTAATGGCCTGGATTAAGGTATAATTTGCTGAAAACTAATTTGGCGCAAGTTTTTAAATAGCGAGTTGGCAACGTGTCTTTAATGTCTTGATGTTTTACCGATGCGGGGGTCGTTAACCCGTTAGTGCTTCCTTAAAAAAAATGTAACCGACTTCTAAAAAAACAACCACGAAAAAGAGTAAAATAACCCACCAAAAAACTTTTCTTTCGGAAGTCGGTGGCTTTGCTTTTTTATTTCGTTGACTTTTTTGCCACCGACTTCCGAAAGAAAAGTTTTTTGGTGGGTTATTTTACTCTTTTTCGTGGTTGTTTTCGGTTTCATTTTTTTTAAAAACTTTTTTTTATTTTACCCTTTTTAGTTTAAATATTCAACCCAAATTCTTGTCAAACACATAATTTTCTTACATAAGCACTAGAATTTTATTATCCGTAGCACCGGTTATAGCATCGCTCATGTACCCAATAAGCAATAACATGATTTTTTTCCAAAATAAATGAATTTTTTATGGGACCAAATGGCGGGTTTTCTGCATCGAACGATAACCCATATGGGTGCAACGTTCTCATCAGTATAAATGAATTAAGTTCAAATACAAGATAGCTGCTACAACCCGTTGAGGAGTTCCCTGAACTGTTCTTCGTCTTCATCATCAGACCCCTAATAACAGTTACAACTCATCTAGGTGTAAAGTTCTTATCAATACAAATTAATCAAGCTCAAACACAAGATAGCTGCTGTGAATCGTTGAGGAGTTCCCTCGACTGTCTCTCGGCTCCATCATCAGATATACTCCAGACCTTTATTAACTGTAGTGCTTTGAAATACTTAATGAAAAAAAATATTTACTAAATCAGTCGATGCCTACTCCTTACTGTTAAGGAGTTGTACCTTCCATCATCAGCTCAGGTACATGACGTGATGATTACCATACGCAAGTACTTAAATTACTTCATAATATTTGTGAAAAACGATGTGTGGGCCTATAAAATATAAGGGTTGCCCTCGATTTCTCCAGGATCAAATCATCAGATATTGAAATGGTGACAATGGGACCACACGGGAAGCACCAGCTTTCAAATAAAGAAAGAATCATGAAAATCGGTTCACCCAGTCGCAAGTTATGAGGTAACAAACATAAAAAAAAAAAAAATATACAGTCGAATTGATAACCTCCTCCTTTTTGAAGTCGGTTAAAAATCAAATACATCATGTAGCAAATGTTGAAGATGAAAAATAATTTCCTGTGACTAAACTACTTCATATTTTCAAATGATTTTTTGTATGTGTATTGGGAACGTCTTGAGGTATACGAAGTTTAATTTATTGTCGTATTGTCATCACCACCCTGTATACAGATTGTAAATTCAATATCTATTAATACAGGCAGTGTTATGTCTTTTGGTCGTAAATATACCTTAAAAAAACAAGTACGACATAAATACTTTGAATACTAGGTACGCGTAGGACTTCGCTCAATGAATTAAAGATAGTTAATAAAATGGTGAAAATTATTTATTCCATACCCACCTTGTAATAATACGAAAGCCAACGAATTCTTTCGGAAGTCTACGCGTGGCTACGGAAGCGTAGCACAGCTACGAGACTACGAGAGTCTATGCGCGCCTACAAGAGATTAAGCGTTGCTACGAGAATCTACGAGCAACAATGAGAGTGCGGCAATCGTTCTAGTTCCTCACGAACGATGCCGCAATATGATGAGGGAATTTGGGACCGATAAAAATAAAATTGTCACGACAGATTAGTTCTTCCATTTTTTATTTTGACCCCAAGGATGGACCCTAGAAATAACAAGAATAGAGCAATTTTATATTTTGTAAAGGTCATGTGGACCTGTAAGAGGTAACTATAGTAATCTAAATAAGTTTGACAACAAACCTTTAAAAGGGGAGGAATCTAATTTTAACTATATAACAGCAATATTTTATAACTTTACAGTGAGTTGAAAGAAGCACGTTGTAACACATAACTTTAGTTTGAAAGTTCTGAAGCTGCTTTTAAAAATAATAGGTTTCACACAACAGATACAGCTGCTTGCTTTGTCTAGGTTTTACTGGTGTTTGGGACTGTCATAGTCGTGAAGAACGCTTCTCCGTCTTCTTCAACCTAGTGATTCAATGCTCAGTGTCTGCGTAGAACTTCGTAGTATTAAGTACATGCTACGTTATACCACAGATTACTTAATAGTACTACGTACAGTAGTGTCACTTCACTACACCGTGGAGTGAGCCAGGCCTGCAGTGGGCTGCCACCCGCCGCCCGTTCACACGCACTCCGTATATATTTTTGGTTAAAATGCACTTTATTCTCTCAAGCTTAGATTTTACATTAGTTTGTTTTTGTGAAGTGACACTTCTGTACATAGTACTATTAAGTATTCTGTGTTTATACTACAAGTTGCTACGCATGGCATCGATAAACCTAAGTGCAATATTTGTTGTGACAGTCATGTCTTCGTGTACGCCGCGCCTCTCCAGACACTCCTTAAAGAGTCGAGTCTCTTTGAGGAGTGACTGGAGAGACGCCATGGCATCCTCACCTTCCGCCTGACACTAGTCCTCACCGGCGGACATGCTTATTTCAGAAGGTTCCTGTGTCAGATTTGGCGGGAAGAAACCCGGGATGTCACCACTTTGCATATCTCTCGGAGGACACTGTGGAACATACGGTGGAGATGAAAAAAAGTAGTCTTTCCTACGTCTTTCCTAAGTTTACCAAAAAAGTAAGTATGCAAAAGTACAGATAACAATTGAGTATTTTCCTGTCATGTAGAACTCGATTGGGTAATTCCTTAATTGATAAATAGATAAAGACAATGACTAATTTATTCACCTGCTGAAAAGTTGGAATTTACTGTTGTGAATACGTAATTGTGCAATACAATGTGTTACTACAATTTCACAACAATAATCTTATCTTCCAAGTTTCCCCGCGAAATTAAGAGTCAGGGTGTACGGGCTAAAGTGAATAAAAGAGGAGGGGAGGGCTTACTGGGTTTATTTAGCTTCTAGTTTGTTGTTCACTCAGTCTAATTCCGCAGTTTACTAAGCACAATCACCATGGTTCGTGTAAAATGGTCGAAAGAAGAAAAGGAGTACTGTGTAGAGCAATATTATTTAAACAATAAGGAGATCTCACCTGTAAAACGAGCGTATTGGGAGAATTTCTATGAGCAAAACGTGCTCAATCGTGATAAGTGTCCAACTTCTGATCAAATTAGGGAATGGGTGAAAATACATGAAGAGAGGCAAAAATTACGTATTTTACTACAACAGAAACGTGAAGAGAAGGAAAGACGTCTTTTAATGCTACAACAACAACAACTGGAAGAGCAGAAGCATACTGAGACAAGAAACAGTAAGTTACACGTTTATTATTTCCGTTTCGATTTTAATTATTCAAATATTCGGCTGAATATCATCTTCTGATAAAAATCTCGTGTCACATTGTTTGTGGATGTCTCCGTAACATCTCGACCGATTTAAATGTTTGTTTCGTATTTGAGAAAAGGTCTTAAAATACTTACACCTTACATCAAAAGACACACATTTCCAGTATCGTCGCGTCACGTCGCGTTTCGGTGTGAACTGACCCGAAGCCTACGCTCAATATTTAATTTTCTTTTGAGCAATTTCCTGTTATGATAATAAAATGGAAATTGATTACTTAGTTTATTAATATAAAGAAAAAATCCAATATTTAAGTCAGTTGCTCAGAAATTATTATGAATATTATGGTCTTATGAACTTATAAATTTTCACAAGTGTTGTTTACCATTTACTGGGGTTGTTTCAATTCATACTTGTTATGTAAAAAGACACTAATAAACGATTTATTTATTTATTTATAAATGAATCGCAATTTATTGTGCAATACAATTTTTACTAGCATTTCACAACGATAATCTAATCTAATCGTCAAAACTCCGCGAAATTATGAGTCAGGCCTTCAGTGGGAGGTGCGGATGGAAGAGGAGGGGGGGGGGGGCTTGCCGGATACAATGTATGTATGTCTAGCCAGTCGAGCTACTCGCTAACCAGTCACACTCCGTAGTTCACTCAGCACAGTAATCATGGGTCGAAAATCAAACGTTAGTCAAGGATTTTGGTCGAAAGCAGAACGGGAGTTTTGTGTAGAGCAATATTATTTAAAACGTGGGATAATCTTCCCAATAAAACGTGCGTACTGGGAAAAGTTCCATGAGCAAAACGGGCTCAATAGTGATAAGTGTCCGACTTCAGAACAAATTATGGAATGGGTGAAAATACATGAAGAGACGCAAAAATCACTTAGTGCAGTGCAAAAGCAACTTGAAGAGCCAAAAAAGTTTGAGTCAAGTAAGCAGAACGTTTAGCAAGTTTTATTTAAAAAAAAAAACAAAAGATAATTAGATCGATTCTTTTGTCACTTTGTATTTATTTTTACTTACTCAATTCAAAGTCACGTTATTCATAAAACGGTAACTGTTATGTAAGGCTAACACAGTTCGGCTATACTTACAACATTGATATTGTTCGCAGACAAGTTGAGCCGGACACAATGGGGCAGGAAGACGGGACAGAACAGGATCATCAGGAAAGAATCCATAGATCTTGGAGAACAGAAACAAAAGATCAAATGTAATGTATCACACTTACACATGAGGTACTACTTTAGTGACGAAATACCGGGATATAACAATATCTTATATTCTACAGGGAAACAACGAGACATAAAATGGAGTGGACCAAAGCCATTTAATGAAAAGCAGGAGGTTGAGCCTGTTATGGAAGACCCCTTTCATTGCTATAATTACTATTATTATGAAGAACCAAAGGAGGAAGCAAAGCCTGATAAAAGTACGTATATTTATATTTTAAACCAATTAATAAAATTTGTTAGTACTACCGTTTTCTAAACTATCCATTAAAAATCGTAATGTTACATCTGTAATAATTAAAGCTATGGCCTTTTGTTAGTAAACAAATGATGATGATTCATCACCGCAATACGATGAGAATTGATCGCACAAAAACACAGCTTGTGTTAAAAATAATAATGATGTATTACAAATAACATTACTCTAAGACGGATTCTAGGTGGACGACAAAGATTTGCTTTAGCAAGAATTAGTACTGAATAATTATCATCACATTTGGCAGCCATGATATTGCACAATATTGAAAATCGGATCACGTACGCAATTTGTTTTGTTAAACATGCGTAAAACATAATATTATGTCCTATTAGCAGAACATGAAATCACTGCGCTACGCACCGTCGCCAGCGCAACGATCATTCAATGACCCTTTATAGGTATTTTCATGCTTTGTGGTTATCGGGACAGTAATCATAACTGTTTTTGACAGAACTAGTGCTCAAAGAGAAATTCGAAGGGAAGGTGTTAGAACTAGTGGAGTCGCTGAACGCTCACGGACACGCAGCGCGCACGAGCGCATTTGTGTCGCTCCGCGCGGAGTTACAGCGACACGCAGTGCACGACTTGCTGGCCGCGCACCGCGCCACGCTGGCCGACCATGTGTCGCGCGCACTGCGACGAGGCAAGGATGAGGAGAGGAAGGCAGCTGCTGCTGTTGCACCGCTGCTTGCTGTACAGGTGATTATCATGATCTAATCTGATTATTAAAGGTCATTCTGCTTGTAGTGGGATGCTCTTACTGCTCAAATGGATGGAACTACTGCTCGGTTTATAATTTCTTATCTCATCTATGTACCCCACAGGTCGGCGAGGAAGGCACGGAGCAGTTCATCCGCGAGGTGCGGCCCGCGCTCACCGCCACCGCCACTGACAAGTCTGCCTCACTCGACACACGCACTGAGGTAAACATTTTAGGTCCACTTTTCATCAATGAAAGTAATCCTTACCTTTCTCCAAGTACCTACCTATGAAATAAATAATTCCGTATGTTGCAGTGCTGCTCCTCCCTGGCCGTGTTGTGTTACTTGATGGAGGATGACATCACTGAGATCTTAGAGGTCATGCGCATGTACGAGACCATCTTCAGCGGCAGCTATCTCAAGGTGAACTATAACTCCACATGCAATCGTTTTAGCATTTGAACATAATGCGAAAATATGATTAGAGGAATCATCCAGATGAGGGATGTCTTAAATAAAAACATTTTTTTATTTCTTCAGCATAAAGGCAGTGTTAATGTATCAGCCGCGTGTCTGGAGGAGGGCGTGTGTCACGCCGCCGCACTGGACGGCTGGGCACTACTGTTGCCACTGTTGTCACGCAACCACGCGCTGTCGCTGCTCAACAACCACGAACCTAGCTTTGCCAGGCTTGCAGAGTTGCTTGAGGCACCGTCACTTGAGGTAACTTACCTAAGTTTTATAACAATACAAAATACGGTAATGTATATGAATTGTTTCAATAAACATTTTTCTCACTCTTCAGGTTCGCATATCAGCCGGTCACGCGCTCGCCATCGCGTACGAGACAATGTCTGACGATGACAAGTCGGACAGAGCGCACAGACTCAGACGTCACGTGGACACACTACTACCGCGACTCACTGAGTTAGCGAGAGACTCAGACAGGTTCCGAGCAAAGAAAGATCTCAAGATACAACGAGCCACTTTTAGGGACATTCTTAAGTATTTTGAGGTTCGTTACACCTTACATAACAATCATGATGAATTGATGTCTGTGCCTACAAAAGCTCTATTTTAGACAGCCACATGATAGATTTGCGTCTGTTGCAATTGCAATCTCATTTAACGCGAACATAATTACCATTTCAGGAGGGTGAAGCACCGTGTACATCAGCGCACATCGGCAGTAGTCGCGTGGTGTGGTCGTCCTGGTCGGGCGGCGCGGCGTACGCGGCGCTGGCGGGGGCACTCGGCGGAGCGCTGCAAGTGTTGGCGGCGCGCTGTGTGCGACTGCGAGCTGCGCTGGCGCTGGCCGACGACCTATCTAAGGAGACCGACAGCTCTGCTGAGGAGACCGACCAAAAGGACACGTCCAGGAAGAATAAGAAACTGCAACGGGTATGCACAAACGTCACTTAAACGACCGACGAATTGTGAAAAAGAAAAAAAAATGAGCGAAACAGAAATACAAGGTTTTTTTCTTTTGTTAATTCCAGCATCTACAGAACAGAGCAGCAAGCAAGGCCCGCAACTTCACACGCAACATGAACAGAGACAAGCGCTCGGTAATCCTCGACAGCTGAATACACGGTTACACTCAAGTATCTTCAATTAGGCGTTTACTACAACACTAAAAACTATTTATGTATAATCGACAAAGTGGAATTATGACCCACCATAAGCTTATTTTCCTAGACAGGCATTCAAATACAAATTCGCTTAAACATACGAGTACATATCCATGGTAACGACTTTGATCTTTGTGAATTTGACGGATTCAAACGATTTATTGTCAAAATGGGTCATGATTCCACTTTGTAGATTGTACAACAACAGGCGGGTAATTAGGTTACAAATGTCCACTGATCTCTCTTAATAAAATATGGTCTCCTTTATTACGGTCGAAATCTTTGTTGGTGATTTGAGCTCAAGTTCTTGTCAATGATTGCTATTTTTTACGATTTCAATGAAAAAAAAAGTCTGATGCGATATTATTATTAAAATAAATATTGAATAGAAACTACACAATATATGTTTTATAATGCTAAGCGTATGATTAGGAATTCATTTCATTGGTGAAATTATTTTTTTCCAAACCTAGCTCGTAACAAATTTACATACCTCGGGAGCGTCGTGTCAGAGACTGGTGGTAGTGAGGAGGACATCGTCTCACGGATAGCCAAAGCCAGAGCTACTTTCGCGCAGCTGAGACCTGTTTGGCAATCACGGAAACTGACCCGAAGGATCAAACTTAAAATATTCGGGTCCAATGTGAAGTCCGTGCTGCTTTACGGGTGCGAAACGTGGAAGGTTACAAAGGACATCTCACGCCAAATACAAGTCTTCGTCAACCGTTGTCTTCGTCGAATTCTCGGAATTTACTGGCCCGAGACCACCTCCAACGTAGAGCTGCTGGGGAAATGCCACGAGAGCCCGATCGACAGCCAGATCAAGCGTCGCAAGTGGAGATGGATTGGCCACACGCTCCGAAGGGACCCTGACCACATACCCAAACAAGCTTTGGATTGGAATCCCCAAGGAAAAAGAAAGCGTGGCCGTCCCCGTCAAACCTGGCGACGCACCGTGCTAGCGGAAGCGGCGAGCATTGGATTGACGTGGAGCGAGGTGAAACGTGAAGCTCAAGACAGATCGCGATGGAAGACATCTGTGGACGCCCTCTGCCCCATCTAGGGGTCATAGGACTTTAAGTCAAGTAAGTCACGAGTAAAACATGTATTTCGAATTTTCGTTGAAATACTACCATGTAAGTAATAGCCCTAATCTGGTCAGACACTAACTAGTAATAGTAATGGTACTGTGGTACCATTTTAGGAAGGTGAAGGTGACGCATGAAAGTTTTTTTCTGTAATTTGCTAACCAAGTGTCATACATTTTATTTTGAGTTGTCTTTGAAAGACAGGGGAAGTTTGAAGAGAACTTCAATAACTAAGTTTGAAGAGAACTGTAAGACACTTAATTTCCCAATATATGATTCGTTCTGCAACAAATTCAAAGTGGTAACCGTCGTTAATTTCTAATAATAAGCTCTTAATGAGGGAGACGTGAATTGATTTTGAAAGATCCCCCACTCACAATTTTCACCCGCCGGAAACATGTTTTTGTAACCTAACCTCAAAACTCGTTATAGTCACATAATAGGCGTATTCCAAAAACTTGGTATCGTTTAGCATAAGAATAGAGGTGCCCCTTGTGTCCTGGCACCGCTCTCATGTAAAGGCAACGCCCAGACCCCGCTATCGCTCTTGCATCCTAGGTCAAAAACTGATAACTACCTACCAAGGTGGCTCGACGCTTCGCGGGGCTCCTACTTCTGCATTCAAGGTACTGACACGAAGGGGATGGCGGGGTCTGAAAGACCCCGCCATCCCCTTCGAACCTAACCTGTTCAATTGTCCATGCCAGGGTGCCCCAAAGTCCCGAGCTTGCTTCGCTAGCTCTTGCGTCCTAGGTCAAATAACTGACTACTACTTATCAAGGTGGCTCGATGCTTTTCTTCATTAATGTCTTGAAAAATATTTTCCCGGCGCCGTAAAAAATAATAATATCGATAAGGAAGAACACGTACATTCATTTAAACTCGAAAGAAATGACGATGACGCACAAATTTGACATTAGCTGTCAATATCATCCATCAAAGATGGCGGCGATGGCGGGTTGCGTTTCGTTTCACGTTTTTCACATAAAACCTAAAAATTGCATTTGAGAAACTGTACTAAAGCATAAAAATTACGTTCCGTTTTCTATAATTCCAATAGTTTTTGAAAATTGCTTAAAAATATTTAGACGCAACTACGGCAGCCAAAATTACTTTGGTGGGATTAAGACTAACTCTCTTAAGCCCCCTAAACCACTAATACCCTCAAATTCAGGCGACTCATTTTCTGGTTAAAGACATTTAATTCTCATAAAGAAACTTACATTTCACTTACATGAGAATACATTTAATCTTAACGGTTAATATTATTGTCCTTCGACACTCGGACTTACAGTAAGTTCAAAGTAAAAACTAAATAGGTTACATGATTATAATTAATTAAATACCGATATTAATTTTTATTGTAGGTACTTCCAAAAAATTAAGCTATGTGACACTATGCGTGACTACCCTGCATTGAGATATAGAGTGCGGTCCGGTTAAGCGGTTGTCACAATGCAGATAAGTCCGTCAGTAGTACAAATTTGTTTTCGTTAAAATATATATACATAAATGTTACTATTTGTTTTTTTTTATGTTATGTTCGTAGCACTAATCTTTTTAAGTTAATTAATGTTGATATTTTGAAGCAAATATTTTTTTAGTTTTTTCTTAAAAATGTTGATCGAATTCGCACCCTTTATCTCGTCTGGTAATTTGTTATAAAGTTGCACTCCTTCATAAACAACTGATCTTCTACCTTGAGTGGTTCGCACTCGGGGAAGGACGATGTGGTCTTTTCTACGACTGCTACGGCTATGTAACTGATGTGTTTTGGTGAATGAAATTTGTGTATGTATGGTTTTATGAAGTATTTTTTGAATAAGAATGCATGTGCAGTATGCGTGAAGTTGTTTGATGTTTAAAAGTTTGGTGTCTTTGTATATTTTAACTGTAGGTGTTAGGTAATCGTAATGAAAAAGCATTTTAATAATTTTGTTTTGTGCAATTTGCAGGTCCTTCAAGTTCGTTTTGGGTGCGTTGCCCCAAATTTCGATTAGGTACATTAAGTGTGGCTTTACTAGAGAGTTATATATTGTCTGGCGTACGTTATATGGCAAGCAGTGTACAATGTTCCGCAGTGAGCCCAATAAGGATGTCATTTTGGATCTGATGTATTCAATTTGAACCTTCCAATTTAGGGAACAGTCTAGTCTTAACCCAAGATATTTCTCGTGTTCTTTGAGTTCGATTATTTGGTTTTCAATTGTAAGAGGTGGATGAGGAGGTATTTTCTTATTTTTGGCTTTAAATATGACGTAGCTGGTCTTAGATGCATTGATTGTCAGAAGATTTTGTTGAAACCAGGCGGACAGTGAGTTAAGGTCTTGTTGGGCTTGATGTATCATGTCAACTATAGAACTACCAAAATAAAAAAGGCAGGTGTCGTCCGCATATAGCGAAATATGCCCATGTATTGGAACCTTGTGGATGGAATTTATGTATATTAAGAAGAATAGCGGACCTAGCAGCGATCCTTGGGGAACACCAAACGTGATGTTATGCGGTTTACTTTGGTATTCTCCGATTTTAACCACCTGAAGCCTGTTATTCAAGTATGATTCAAACATTTTATACGCTACACCTGACACGCCTACGTCCCTTAGTTTTTGCAGTAATATGGGGTGGCTAACTGTATCAAAAGCCTTTTTAAGGTCGATGAATAAACCCAGCGATATATTTTTTTGATCAATGTTCATTTGTATTTTTGTAATTAGATCTGTGGTTGCTGATACGGTGTTGGAATGTGCACGAAATCCATATTGTCTTTCAAAGAGGAAATTGATAGAGGTGAGGTGTTCATCTAAGCGTGTATAAAGGACCCTTTCAAATATTTTGGAAATAATCGGAAGGACTGAGATGGGCCTATAGTTATTGGGATCCGTTTTGGCACCAGATTTGTAAATTGGGGTGACTTTGGCTACTTTTAGTTGGTCTGGAAATATTCCGCTGGCAAGGTGTGTGTTTATACACTCGGTCAGTTTGTCCACGATTAGATCACTTACGCATTTGATGGCTTTGGTAGTTATACCGTCTATACCGGCACTGCAGTTTGTATCAAGATTATTGATTATTTTGGATACTTCGCTTGCTCGGCATGGTGTGAAGCTTGTGAGTTCTCTGTTATATGGTTGGGTTTCTGGCACTGTTAGTGTTTTATGTTGTTGTAGGTGTGTGGGAATGTGGTTGGCCAAAGTGGAACCAATCGTAGAGAAGAAGCTATTGAATGTCTCACAAATTTCGTTACCATCTGTTAAAGGTCCAGATTCAGCTAGTAGTTTTGGAGGAGTGCACTGTGACTTGATTTTATTATTGGATAATGTATTTATTAGGTTCCACATCTTTTTAGGGTCTGCAGTATGTTTCATAAATGCCTCATAGTAGTACTTTTTCTTATTGTTCCTAATTGTTTCAGCTGTTATCTTTCTTTCAGTTTTAAAGCTTTCCATTAGCTCTTCATTATTTGGGTCTTGTTTCAGTCGATGCCAGATTTCATTTCTTCTCGTGATTTTGTCTGTTATTTCTCTACATATCCAGTCTTGGCGGGGTGGGTTTAAAATTTTTGTTTTGACTGTTGTACTACCATGGATACCACACTTTAGATACTTCTCAAACTTATCATAAGTGTTGTCTATTGTCGAGTGTTCTGCGAGTGCGATGATTTCGTGTAGTTTTTCATAGTCGATCGCTTCGTATTTTACACGTGCTTTTGGTGGTCTCTTGTATTTTTTTACACTTAGATAAATTTGCTTGTGGTCAGACATAGGTGAGTCAATAATGACCATATCGAAGTTTTTGTCCTTAAGGTTGGTACATACGTGATCAAGGATTGTTTTTGTGGAAGTAGTTTCACGCGTGCTGTAGTTTTCATGGATATTATTAAGAAAATTGTATCCAGACTCTCTCACAGTATCTCGGTAGTATTTAGTCTTGGAATTTTTTGTTAAGAGGTCGATGTTAAAATCGCCGAAAACGATAGATCGGGGTTTCTTAACTAGTTGCGATGAATATACTTCGACAAACTCTCTCGTGTTATTGTTTCCTGGATTGTAGACAGCTCCTATGTTTAAAGCGTGTCTCTCAAGGCGTATCCATAAGTAGTTGTTCCCTCCTGCGTATACTTCATCCAGTTTGCTGTGATTAAGACTGTTATGTACATAAATGGACACACCACCACCTCTGGAATCCGTTCTGACATTGTAATAGTGGGTATAATCAGGCAGTTGGAAATGTTCGGCGTCGTCACTGGATTTGAACCATGTCTCAGTTAATATAATAACATTAGTAGTATATTTGATAGATTTTATTATGCATTGAAGTTCGTCGAATTTACCATGTCTTTTTATGCTTCTTACATTTGCGTAGAAGAAAGTTAGGGTCGATTTAAAAGATGGCAGGTCTTGGTAAGTATGGCAGAGGTGGTAGTTAATTGTTTCGTCTGAGTTTGTTTGGATGTTAGGTGAATATTTTAGTTTTTTGGATCTGGATCATTAGTCTGAACGATCTTTGGGGTGCCTTTGATATATTTGATAGTTAAATTCAATTCACCGTTCTCTTTACGACGGATTAGTTCTTGACTAAGCTCTTTCATCATTGCCTTTTGGGTGGGTGTCTGGTCTGAGTATACCTTTATGTTATCTGGAAGTTTGTTTTTGTTTCGCAGTATTGTTTTCGCCTCTTCAGATGATCCGAAGCAAATTTTCAGTAAGCGGTTTTTCTCTGAAGTAAATTTTCCAAGCCGAATTGTTTTTATTATTTTGATTTGTTCGGACGATGCATTTTGAAGGATGTTCTGAGCCGAACTCGTATCCTCAACCTGACGTGCGGTTTTATCAGGTATTGTTGGTTCGGGTAAGCCAACGATTATTATGTTTTTGCTTCTAATTGTCCGTTCCTGTAGTTCACTAATAACTTTTTCACTGGAGAAATCACAGTTTTGTATTGTTTCTGATTTTGATGATGTGGATTTGAGATTACTAATTTCAGTTTCGAGCTTAGCTATCTTCAGCTCAGCATTGAGGTTATTTTTCTTCAGTTCAGAAATTTCAGTTTTCATGTTGTTATGTTCGGCTAACATCTTTTCACTTGTATTCTTTATATCGTTGACCTGGTCTTTCATTGAAGAGATATCATCTCGCACTGGTTTCAAGTTTGTCTCCAGTGATGCGATCATTTCATCTCGAAGTTTGTTTATTGCAGTTAATATGTCACAGCAATCTCTTTTTCTTTTTCGATACGTGACGCGCTTATCCGTTTCATCACCACTAGTTTTTGAAAAATCGGATTGTGAACCACTTTGACCTACTGTCATGTCCTTGGATTGTGGCGAACGTCGGACACTCATAATGAGTTGGCTGGTTTTGAGTTTGCTTAGGAAGAGGATAAAAAATGCAACTATCTCTTTTACCCGAGGTGGAGCGGGGGGCGCACGCGCAGCTCTGACGCGCTGCCACTTATTGATGTGCGATGATAGATGGTCGTAACTTAATCACTTTTTGACACCACTTTCGCTCTTGTAATGTACACTTTATGACTTATTATCGGATACAAGGTTAATTAATATTTTCGTAAATTAAACAGAAACACGTCCGTGCCATCCGAGAGTCGAGAGACAGGCGAGAGACATTTTAAAATCCAACCCGTTGCCCAGTTTGCTAATTTAAAGTTGCTCAGCGAGCTATGGAACGAGCTATACTCGGAGTAACTGATAAATAAAATTCGGAATTAACTGATCCGTTAAAGTAACAAAGTTACTGACATAGCTCAAAGAATTAGTAAGACGAAATGTGCAGTGGGCTGGCCACAGGACCTCTCGTAGGACAGCCAACCATGGAATGGTGACCGTACGTAACTAGGCAAACGTAGTGTAGGTAGGTGGTATACCTATATCTTGAAAAAGTCCTATGTCCAGCAATGAACGAATACAGGCTGATGATGATGACGAAGATACAGCATATTTGTGGAACGATACAGTTTTATTATTATCAGTATTCGCGTGACGTCACTATCAATACAAATGTACATAATCTGAGTCACTAAACTCCAAATGAATGATAGTGAATGAAGTTTAAGGTCACGCATTACCTACAACTGATACCTAATATTTTATGCTGCTTATAGTATCTACTATTGATTTTGTGTGTATAACATTGTGCAATATGATAACCAACAAAAAGATGTTCAGTACCTACTACTAACTCATAACGCACATAACATTGAGTATCACAATCATATTGTTTACTAACTGTTGTGTAATAGCTACTTTGTTAGTAAACAATGTAGGTAGCTAAAAATACTTCGCGATGTGACAAAACGTGCGACGTGACGTAAACACAGCGTTTGTCCATAATGGTGCAATAGTTATAAGTACAATAAGGGTGAAGCCAAACCAGCGTAATTTTTGAGTCGTGAGTCGCAGAATTTCAGTCGCTTTCATAAAAATTGTTAAAATTTAAACCAACAAATCGAAGAAAAAGAGCTTGTCGAAAATGAATCTACTTTATATTATAAAAAAGTTGAAAAGTGGTAGCATCTGTACATAATTATCTGGGAAATTATTCTCCAAATTATTCTCGTCAACTTGGTACTTAACAGCTGTACTATTGCTTTGCTACAGAATTCCTTTGCTGAAAAAAAAATATGTACGTTACGAATACATGAACCATAATATTGTGCAATACACTATTTTACAAACATTTCACAACTTTGGAGGGAGAGGGGTAAGAGGGGCTTGCCGGGTATGTCTAGCCGCTAGCTGGTTGTTCCTCATCCACTTCACTCAGTCGCGCTCCGCAGTTCACTAAGCACAGTCGTCATGGGTCGCAAATCAAACGATACCCAGCAATCTTTTCCGAGAGTAGAACGGGACTATTGTATAGAACAATATTATTCAAACCGCGAGAGAATCTTTCTTGTAAAACTTGCGTACTGGGAAAAGTACCACGAGTTAAATGGGCGCAAAAGTGATAAGTGTCCGACTTCAGATCAAATAAGGGAATGGGTGAAAATACATGAAGCGCAGCAAAAATCATTTAGTTTATTCCAACAGCAACTTGAAGAGCAGAAGCAGAAGAAATTGGAGACAAGTAACAGTAAGTAATATTTTTAGTTCATTTCCGTTTCGTTAATAATTATGTAGATGTTCCGCTGAATATATTTATGAAACATTGTGCAATTTGTCACTATTTTTTTTCAAATCTAATTCCCAATGAAAACAATTGGAACTTGTTTTGTCTAAAAATGTGTGTCGCTACAGTTGAACCCCAAGCTGGGGTCTCCAATTTCACATCCAAAAGGTGAATTTCGACCCTTTTGCAACTCTTAGTTTAAAATTATCAAAATGCTTTCAAAAGTAAATTCTTATTGTTAAACGGTGGGTCGGTACTTAAAACTGAGCAATGTAGGATCCACAGATCGAGTTAAATGACAATTTTCTTATCATTCTGCAGAAAAGCAATTAATTGGCACACAATGGGGCAAGAAGACGGGAGAAAACCGGATTATCAGGACAGAATCCATAGATCTTGGAGAACAGCACCAAGAGATCAAATGTAATGTATCATACTTAAACATTATAAGAAATGTTAAAAAAATGATAAAATTATAAATGATTTAATTCAACAGGGAAGCAAAGAGACGTTAAATGGAGTGGACCAAAACCATTTAATGAAAAGGAAAAGATTTCACAGCCTGTTGTACTAAAAAAGCCGTACAATTATAACAGAAACTATTTTTATAAAGAACCGGTGTAGGAGGAAGTGAAACCTGACAGAAGTAAGTATATTCTAATGTAACAGTTCCCCAGCGTAATCCATCGTTTACAGTCATTGTGTAATAGCTAAAACGAATGGTTGATCGTTTGTTAGTAAACAAAATGTGATGTGATGATTCATCGATTAAAAGGTATCTAGCTAAAAACACCTCGATTAATGACATCCAAAATGGATGCGTCTTCCGCATCCATTTTGGGTGTCATAGAGGTGTTTCATCCACGGTGTTGAACAAAATCTGTAACACTCAGCGTGTGTAAATAATGATGCTAAACAATAATATGGATTCTAGAACCATAGTATTGTGCAATATCACGTGATCTTACATTTTATCGTAACTTCAAACATCATTCACTCTCAATAATTTGGAATATGTGTACTTTTGCTAATAGAACAAGTGCTCAAAGAGAAATTCGAAGGGAAGGTGCTAGAACTAGTGGAGTCACTGAACGCTCGCGGACACGCAGCGCGCACGAGCGCATTTGTGTCGCTCCGCGCGGAGTTACAGCGACACGCAGTGCACGACTTGCTGGCCGCGCACCGCGCCACGCTGGCCGACCATGTGTCTCGCGCACTGCGACGAGGCAAGGATGAGGAGAGGAAGGCAGCTGCTGCTGTTGCACCGCTGCTTGCAGTACAGGTGATTATCAATATCTTAATAGGAGAAGTAAAGGTCATTATACCAACACTGGAGTTGACTTCACGTCTAGTGCTCATCATTTCCAAGCTCCAGTTTATATGGAACTTCAACCTTAATGGTAATGTTCCCTTGGTCTGACGTGTCTATAACTATCAACACAAATAACCATAAGCTTGTTATATGTAATCCACAGGTCGGCGAGGAATTCACGGAACAGTTCGTGCACGAGGTGCGACCCGCGCTCACTGCCACCGCCACTGACAAGTCTGCCTCACTTGACACCCGCACTGAGGTAAACATGGCTATAGGTTCACTCTTCATCAATGAACATCGTCTTTGTCTTATTCAAGAACCTATGAAATTATGTGTTCTGTATGTTTCAGTGCTGCTCATCGCTGGCCGTGTTGTTTTACTTGATGGAGGATGACATCACTGAGATCTTAGAGGTCATGCGCATGTATGAGACTATCTTTAGCGGCAGCTATCTCAAGGTGAATTATTGACTCCACATGTAATCTTCTCAGCACTCGAACATAATGCGAAAAGATGATCGGAGGATAATGTTGAGGAATATCTTAAATAAAAACGTTTCTTATGCCTACAGCATAAAGGCAGTGATAATGTATCAACCGCGTCTGTGGAGGAGGGCGCGTGTCACGCCGCCGCACTGGACGGCTGGGCACTACTGTTGCCGCTGTTGTCACGCAACCACGCGCTGTCGCTGCTCAACAACCACGAACCCAGCTTTGCCAGGCTTGCAGAGTTGCTTGGGGCACAGTCAGTTGAGGTAACTTACCTGAGTTTTATATTCAATACAAGATACTGATAACGTATATGAATTGTTTCAATAAACATATTTCTCACCCTTCAGGTTCGCATATCAGCCGGTCACGCGCTCGCCATCGCGTACGAGACATTGTCTGACAATGACAAGTCGGACAGAGTGCATAGACTCAGACGTCACGTGGACACACTAATACCGCGACTCACTGAGTTAGCGAGAGACTCATACAGGTTCCGAGCAAAGAAAGATCTCAAGATACAACGAGCCACTTTTAGGGACATTCTTAAGTATTTTGAGGTTCGTTATATCTTACTTTATAATTATGATGAATTGATGACCGTTTCTACAAAAGCTATAATTTAGACAGCCACATGATAGATTTGCGTCTGTTGCAATCTCATTTAACACGAACATAATTGAAATTCCAGGAGGGTGAAGTACCGTGCAAATCAGCCCACATCGGCAGTAGTCGCGTGGTGTGGTCGTCCTGGTCGGGCGGCGCGGCGTACGCGGCGCTGGCGGGGGCACTCGGCGGAGCGCTGCAAGTGTTGGCGCCGCGCTGTGTGCGACTGCGAGCTGCGTTGGCGCTGGCCGACGACCTACCTGAGGAGACTGACAACTCTGCTAAGGAGACCGACCAAAAGGACACGTCCAGGAAGAATAAGAAGCTGCAACGGGTATGTACACAGACATCACTTAAACGACTGCAGAATTATGAATATCAAAAAAATTGGGAAATACAATGTATTTTTTAACCGACTTCAAAAAAAGGAGGAGGTTATCAATTCGACTGTATTTTTTTTTGTGTTTGTTACCTCATAACTTGCGACTGGGAGAACCGATTTTCATGATTCTTTTTTTATTTGAAAGCTGGTGCTTCCCGTGTGGGCCATTGTCACTATTTCAATATCTGATGATGGGATCCTGGAGAAATCGAGGGCAACCCTCAAATTTTATAGGCCCACACATCGTTTTTCGCATATGTGCGAAAAACGATGTATGAAGTTATTTAAGTACTTGCGTATGGTAATCATCATTTCATGTAGCTGAGCTGATGATGGAAGGTACAACTCCTTAACAGTAAGGAGTAGGCATCAACTGATTTAGTAAATTATTTTATTTCATTAAGTATTTCAAAGCACTACAATTTAATAAAGGTCTGGAGTATATCTGATGGAGCCGAGAGACAGTCGAGGGAACACCTCAACGATTCACAGCAGCTATCTTGTGTTTGAGCTTGATTAATTTGTATTGATAAGAACTTTACACCTAGATGACTTGTAACTGTTATTAGGGGTCTGATGACGAAGACGAAGGACAGTTCAGGGAATTCCTCAACGGACTTAATTCATTTATATTGATGACAACTTTACACCTGGATGGATTGTAACTGTCATTAGGGTTCTAATGATGAAGACGAAGAACAGTTCAGGGAACTCCTCAACGGTTTATAGCAGCTATCTTGTATTTGGACTTAATTCATTTATACTGATGAGAACTTTGCACCCATATGGGTTATTGTTCGATGCAGTATACCTGCCATTTAGTCCCATAAAAATAATTTATTTTGGTGTTCTTGCTTATTTGGTACAAGGGCGATGTTATAAGCTGCTAATAAAAGTCTAATGTTTATGAGAAAATTATGTATTTGACAAGAATTTGGGTTGAATATTTAAACTAAAAAGGGTAAAATAAAAAAGTAAAAAAAAAATCTAACCGACTTCCGATTTGGTAGGTTATTCTACCCATTTTCGTGGTTGTTTTTATAGAAATCGGTAAGATTTTTTTTTTTAACTTTTTTTTCGTTTGTTAATTCCAGCATCTACAGAACAGAGCAGCAAGCAAGGCCCGCAACTTCACCCGCAACATGAACAGAGACAAGCGTACCGCGGTCCTCGCCAGCTGAAGTATCGTCATCAATCGGTTCCACTCAAGTATCGTCAATTCAACTTTTATCGTTACTCATACGTTACGAGAGCACAACACTAAAAACTATTTATAACAAAAAGTTAATTAGGTTGTAAAAGTCAATTAAATTCAAACTCAAAAAAGCGTAATCTCGCAGATTGCTGACATCTAATTAGGTATGTCATGCAACATTTTTCAGATCTCTCTTAATATGGTCTCCTTTAATACGATTGAAATCTTTCTTGTTGATTTGGATGTAGTTATTTTTTATTGTTATTGAAATAAATATTTATTATGAGAAATAATGTTTTTTTTTTAATACTTAGCGTGTGATTCTGAGTTCACTTACTTCTTGAAACTAATTTATCCTACGAGTATACCTAGCTTGTAACAATACAAAAGCCTACGAATATCTTTGGAAGTCTACGCGTGGCTACGGAAGCGTAGCACAGCTACGAGACTACGAGAGTCAATGCGCGCCTACAAGAGATTAAGCGTTGCTACGAGACCCTTCTACGAGTGACATGCGACTGTGACTGTAGTACCACAAAAGTTAAACATCTGCTGAATGCATCTGGAAATGCTGCCAGCGTTCTGTACCCTGAGCACGAGTTTTCACTCTTTTACTTTACAGCGTCTTTTCAGTATTTACAGCGTTTCTTGTATGAAAAAATGGAACAGCGCCACTGGTGTGCGAAGAAGGAATTAATTTTTCCTTGAAAATTGTCAAAGTTCCAGTTTACTTTACGTCTCAAATACTGAAAACTCGTGCTCAGGGTACTGGGCACTGTTCCCATTGACAGCGATGTGGACGTATTCTTTGACGCCCTTTGAATGTTTTTTCTTTTATTTATTATTTTGTTTTTTTTTTTTTGTACATATTACTAGTTAGTTTTTATTTATAGTTTGTTCATAATGTTAGTATTATTAACGTGTCTAAATGAGTTTATATACTGAGCAATGATTTAGAAATAAATTAAACATGTATCTGCTGAACGCTTGTCTAAAAGAGTGCAACTGCAAAACGAGCCTTATATCAATGTGAAATGTCGTTTTGACGTTGACAGATTTTTAAGACAAGTGTTCAACAGATGTTTAACTTTTTTGTGAAAGATGGTAAGAGTATATGCGTGAGGGGTTTAGCTTTTACTCATGTTTGGGACTGTTACGTCGACAGCTAAGGTTAAACTTCGGGAGGTTACGAGCATTGCCAAAGGCTCTCTAAGTCTCTACCCAGAGCAAAACTTTTGTAAGTCTACAGGGCTACGATAAACCTGTGACAACGAGAGGCTACGCGAGTTTTCTAGGGCTTAAATATAACTATAAAAACTTTGCCAGTTTATGGTTAGCCTTGAAAGTCTACAAAAGGTTACGCTTATCTTCAATGGCATACGCTTACGCGACTCTATATTTGACGTTAAATGGAGTGGACCGAAACCATTTAATGAAAAATAGACGATTGTAAAGCCTATTGTAGAAAATCCGAATTATTACTATTGCTTTTATTATAAAGCACCGGCTCATCATCATCATCAGCCTATAAATGTTCCCACTGCTGGGACACAGGTCTTCTCTCTGTGAGAGGGAGTGGGCCGTAATCTACCACGCGGGCCCAGTGCGGATTGGTAGATGTCACATTTCTTCCAATTTTTGGTTCTAGGATATACATATAATTTAATTAGTAAGACGAAATGGCACGGGGCCCCCTCTCTAGAGGGCCAAAGCCTGCCGGGGTCGCGGGACTTATCTCATTACCGTGACCCCGGAACATAAAGGGCTACTGAAGGACACCGTGGATTTTAGTCAGTACAAGTCTGACAGTCCCTCCCGCCCTGCCCGGGGTGGGAGGACTCATTTGATGATTTTACCACGATAAAAAAAAAGACGAAATGGTAGTAGGCTGGATATGGCCATAGGATCTCTCGCAGGACGCAGACGCTACGCAGCCAAAACTCGCTAGCGTCTCCGTAAATTATTTATATGGATAAAATAAAGTAACATAAGGGGAAGTTTGAAAGTGGCGCCTGTTACAGAAAAAATTAAAGGGAACCATCTGTCTTGGTATGGACATGTGATGAGGAGGGATGACACTCATGTGACTAAGAGAGTGATGAGTATGAATATTGATGGATGGAGAGAAAGAGGAAGGCCAAAGAAAATATGGATGGATTACATATCAAAAGAATGATATGAAAGAAAAAGGAGTAAATGAAAATGTGACGTCTGATAGAGGAGAATGGAAGAAAAAAAGTGTTGCGCCGACCCCATTTTAAATGGGATAAGACAAGCAAGATAATATTGTACAACTCATGGTAGAGGTAACGTACATTGTATGAGTCACTAAACTCCAAATGAATGATAGTGAATGAAGTTTAAGGTCACGCATTACATCAATAGTTCGTTGAAACTGATAATATTTTATGCTGCTTACAATACATAGATTTTATATGTTAGACATTGTGCAATACGATAACCGATAACCAACAAAAAGATGTTCAGTACTACTAAGTCTACTAACTCTCATAACGAACATAACATTGAGTATCACATATTGTTTACTAACCATTGTGTAATAGCTACTTTGTTAGTAAACAGTAATAATATGATTGTGATGATTCAACGCCAAAAAGTGGATCTAGCTAAAATACTTCCCGATGAGACAAAACGTGCGAGCGACGCGAGGGTAACACAGCGTGTGTTAATAATAATGGTGCAATAGGTACAATAAGATGAATTCTAGACCAATGCTGTGACTAATGGCAATATTATTGAGTAAAATCACCTGATACTCAATGTTTTTGTTCGTTATGGAGTTAGTACGAGTAGTACTGAACATCGCTTTGTTGATTATCATATTGCACAATGTTAAATGAAAAATCTCTTGAGTGATCAGGCTTCTTCTGGATCAATTATTCCCTGACCAAGTCTAAAGAAGTCAGAAGTTTGTCCAAAAGATATAAGAAAAAACAAACATACAGGATCGGTAGTCCACATTGACGTTTTGTCGAAAGATCTGGAAGTTCTTTGCACTGCTGTGGCTAATAATAGCAGCAGTTAAAATTTAAACCAATCAATCGAAGAAAAAGAGCTTGTCCAATATTAATTTTCTTAATTTTGTAAAAAGTTGAAAATCATTAAGAAAATTTGGGGAAGGTTGATAGCGTCTGTCTGTACATAACTATCTGAAGCATCACAGGACCAATTTATTCTCGTCCACTTGGTACTTAACAGCTGTACCATTGCTTCGCTACAGAATTCTTTTGCTAAAAACCGGCCAAGTGCGAGTTGGACTCGCCCATGAAGGGTTCCGTAGCAGCAAGCATAGATTAGAGATATAATTATATTGAGATTAGTAAGTAATATACACAAACAATAAAAATAACTTTGTTTTTCATAGTATTTGTATGAATGGCATAGTTATATTTGCGGTTTTTGAAAATGTACTATATCTCAAAAACTGCTAACTGTATCTCATCCAAACCAATTTTCGTTGGTAGTTTTGGTTGAGGTCTACATTATATATTTTTTTTAGTTTTATCATTCTCTTATTTTAGAAGTTACGGGGGGGGGGACACACTTTTTACCACTTTGGAAGTGTCTCTCGCGCAAACTGTTCAGTTTAGAAAAAAATGATGTTAGTAACCTCAATATCATTTTTAAAGACCTATTCATAGATACCCCACACGTATGGGTTAGGTGAAAAATTTTTTTTTGAGTTTCAATTCTAAGTATGGGGGGCACCCCCAAAATTTGTTTTGTTTTGATTTTTGTGTGAAAATCCTAATGCGGTTCACATAATACATCTTTCTACCAAGTTTCAACAGGATAGCTCTTATACTTTCGACAAAAAGTGGCTGTGACATACACGGACAGACAGACAGACAGACAGACAGACAGACAGACAGACAGACAGACAGACATGACGAATCTATAAGGGTTCCGTTTTTGCCATTTGGCTACGGAACCCTAAAAAATCGATAAATGTACTTCATGAATAAAAAAACCGTAATATTGTGCAATACACTATTTTACTATCATTTTACAACTTTATCTTATCTTCCGAGTACCCCACTAGGGAGGGAGAAGGGTAAGAGGAGGGGGCTTGCCGCGTATGTCTAGCCGCTAGTTTGTTGTTCCTCATTCACTTCACTCAGTCGCGCTCCGTAATTCACTAAGCACAGTCGTCATGGGTCACAAATCAAACGATAACCAACAATCTTTTTCGAAAGTAGAACGGGACTATTGTATAGAACAATATTATTTAAACAGCGAGATAATCTGTCGAGTAAAAGATGCGTACTGGGAAAAGTACCACGAGTTTAATAAGCGCAATAGTGATAAGTGTCCAACTTCAAAACAAATAAGGGAATGGGTGAAAATACATGAAGAGCAGCAAAAATCATTTAGTTTGTACCAACAGCAACTTGAAGAGCAGAAGCAGAAGAAATCGGAGACGAGTAACAGTAAGTAATATGTTTAGTTCATTTTCGTTTCGGTAATAATTATGTAGAAGTTCGGCTGAATATATTTATGAAATATTGTGCAATTTGTTCTATTTTTTTTTTCTTATCTAATTCCCAATGAAAACAATTTCAATTGTTTTTTCACAAAATGTGGAGTCGCTACAATTTAAACCCCTTGTTGGAGCCTCCAATTTACATCCCAAAGTTGTATTTTTACCCTTATTGCACCCTTTAGTTAAAAATTATCAAAGTGCTTTCAAATAGAATTATTATTCGTTTTGTTATAACTGCGTTGGGTCGGTACGTAGAACTGAGCAATGTAGGATCCACTGTTCGGTTTAACTGACAACTTTTTTGTAATTCTGCAGAAAAGGAATTAATTGGCACACAATGGGGCAGGAAGACGGGAGAAAACAGGATCATCAGGAAAGAATCTATAGATCTTGGAGAACAGCATCGAGAGATCAAATGTAATGTATCATACTTAAACATTACTAGGAATGTTAAAAAAATGATAAAACTATTAATAAACGATTCAATTCTACAGGGAAGCAACGAGACGTTAAATGGAGTGGACCAAAACCATTTAATGAAAAGGAGAAGATAGTACCGCCTGTTGTAATAAAAGAGCCGTACAATTATAACAGAAACTATTTTTATCAAGAACCGGTGAAGGAAGAAGTGAAACCTGACAAAAGTAAGTATATTCTAATGTAACAGACCTCCAGCCCCCAGGGTAATAAAAATATCCATAATATGGAAGTCATCGTTTACATTATTGTGTAATAGCTACAACGAATGGTTGATCGTTTGTTAGTAAACAAAATGAGATGTGATGATTCATCGATTGAGAGGTGCCTAGCTAAAAACACCTCATGATATCATCCAAAATGGATGCGACGCGACGAATCGATATTAAATCCACATTTGGGAACAAAATTTTGTAAAACAGCGCAGCGTGTGTAAATAATCGTGCAAAACAATAACATGGATTCTAGATCTGACATTGTGCAATATCACGTGATCTTAGTATCATCGTAACTTCAAACATCATTCACTATCAATAATTTGGAGTTTGTTGCTATGTTATATGAGTGTCAAACAAATAATTATTTTTTCTTGGAACAAGTTGGCAAGGTGCTACAGCTAGCTGTAGAGCCGCTAAACGCTCGCGGCTTCGGCGTTGGTCGAGGTCATGTCGTTGACCTAGGAAGGCTACTTTTAGAAAAAGTGACTCATTTATGTTAAGGGGTTTTATAAAGTTTTGGCGTTCATTCATAAATACACTTTTAGTGTGGATAACCAGTGACGGCCTATCGGGGAAGAACTTTCAAGAAAAGCAGGAAGACATAAATACTGTGTCACAATTCTTTAGCTAGACATTTTGTATTTAAATATATTTACATGAGGTAAATCGCGGAAAGTTTCCAATAAAGTTATTATAATATGCTTATTTTTGCTAACAGAACTAGTGCTCAAAGAGAAATTTGAAGGGAAGGTGCTAGAGCTAGTGGAGTCGCTGAACGCTCGCGGACACGCAGCGCGCACGAGCGCATTTGTGTCGCTCCGCGCGGAGTTACAGCGACACGCAGTGCACGACTTGCTGGCCGCGCACCGCGCCACGCTGGCCGACCATGTGTCGCGCGCACTGCGACGAGGCAAGGATGAGGAGAGGAAGGCAGCTGCTGCTGTTACACCGCTGCTTGCTGTACAGGTGATTAACAATATCTTACTAGGAGAAATAAGTAAAGGTTATTTTACCAACACGGGAGTTGATTTTACGTCTAGTGCTAATGATTTCCAAGCTCCAGTCTATATCGAACTTCAACCTTAATGGTAATTTTCCCTTGGTCTGACGTGTCCATAACTACCAACACAAATATCCATAGGCTTGTTATATGTAATCCACAGGTCGGCGAGGAATTCACGGAACAGTTCGTGCACGAGGTGCGACCCGCGCTCACTGCTGCCGCCACTAACAATTCTGCCTCACTTGACACCCGCACTGAGGTAAACATGGCTATAGGTTCACTCTTCATCAATGAACATCGTCTTTGCCTTCTTTAAGAACCTATGAAATTATGTGTTCTGTATGTTTCAGTGCTGCTCCTCCCTAGCCGTGTTGTGTTATTTGATGGAGGATGATATCACTGAGATCTTAGAGGTCATGCGCATGTACGAGACCATCTTCAGCGGCAGCTATCTGAAGGTGAATTATGAGAACACATGCAATCTTCTCAGTACTCGAACATAATGCGAAAAGTTGATCGGACGATAATGATGAGGAATGTCTTAAATAAAAACGTTTCTTATGCCTACAGCATAAAGGCAGTATTAATGTATCAACCGCGTGTGTGGAGGAGGGCGCGTGTCACGCCGCCGCACTGGACGGCTGGGCACTACTGTTGCCGCTGTTGTCACACAACCACGCGCTGTCGCTGCTCAACAACCATGAACCTAGCTTTGCCAGGCTTGCAGAGTTGCTTGAGGCACCGTCACTTGAGGTAACTAACCTAAGTTTTATTTCAATACAAAATACTGACAATGTATATGAATTGTTTCAATAAACATTTTTCTCACTCTTCAGGTTCGCATATCAGCCGGTTACGCACTCGCCATAGCGTACGAGACAATGTCTGACGATGACAAGTCGGACAGAGCGCACAGACTCAGACGTCACGTGGACACACTACTACCGCGACTCACTGAGTTAGCGAGAGACTCAGACAGGTTCCGAGCAAAGAAAGATCTCAAGATACAACGAGCCACTTTTAGGGACATTCTTAAGTATTTTGAGGTTCGTTATATCTTACTTTATAATTATGATGAATTGATGACCGTGCCTACAAAAGCTATAATTTAGACAGCTACATGATAGATTTGCGTCTGTTGCAATCTCGTTTAACGCGAACATAATTATCATTCCAGGAGGATGAAGCACCGTGTACATCAGCGCACATCGGAGGAAGTCGCGTGGTGTGGTCGTCCTGGTCTGGCGGCGCGGCGTACGCGGCGCTGGCGGGGGCACTCGGCGGAGCGCTGCAAGTGTTGGCGCCGCGCTGTGTGCGACTGCGAGCTGCGCTGGCGCTGGCCGACGACCTACCTGAGGAGACTGACAACTCTGCTGAGGAGACCGACCAAAAGGACACGTCCAGGAAGATAAAGAAACTGCAACGGGTATGTACACAAAACTTGTTCTGTCGCCAAGAAAGTATATTAATTGTGAGTAATCCTTACCCCGCGCGGTCACGTTACGATGGTGAAAAATTTCTTTTTTTTTTCAGCATCTACGTAACAAAGTAGCGAGTAAGGCCCGCGATTTCACCCGCAACCATAACAGAGACAAGCGTTCCATCGCCGTCTCCTTCTGAACTGCACTTCGGCATCGCAAAACATCGCAGTCTTCCATTTCAATTCTGTTTATTTGTACAGTTTTGTTTAAAGGTCGTAACAACGTCAATTTAACACCTTTCTTCTGTGTCACTTCTCAAATGGACTATGTTAATAATAACTAGTTACAGCCAGTGATAAATTGGGTGAGGTTAAGCCTCCTGCAGACACACGCGATTAATCGCGCTGCGACAACGAGCCAAGCTAATTTCCCCTCTAAAAATACTGCGAATGGACCGCGACATGTCGCCCCGCGCGATTAATCGCGTGTGTCTGCAGGAGGCTTTAGTGATAAGTTACAATATTAAACTAAGTTGTAAAATTAAAATAAAGAAAACTGTGATATTATGGATAAAATTAAAAGGTCTGTTTGGATCAAAATCACTCGAAATGATAAATAATGTTGAGAGGCATTTTGCTCGAGCTCAATCATTCCTTTCGTGCTATTCTTATTTTATTTATTTTGTGTAATAGAACATTTTATTTTTACTCTATTTCATGATGATGTAGGCTGATTTAAAGTATAATCAGTATAACCAGCATTTATCACTGAATTTTGTTATTTTAGTGTAGTTTTCTATTGTAATTTATAATTATTTCGCATTACTGTTGTACATATTCCTTTATTAAAATAATATTTATAACGAGAACCAATGTTTTCTCTTTTTCTTTATTTGTCTTCCGTGTTTCTGGTGAATTATTTATGGGAGCTATTTTTAGCGGTTACTATTTAATAGCATAATTATTGTCCACTAAAAAACTACGTCGGGTACAACATTACTAATTCAGCCACAAATAAAATAAATACTAGGCCAAGCGAAGGAGTAGTCGACGGAACCCTGCTGTGCGGGGCTCCAATTTCTTAGCTGCAGCGTTTATAAGAACCCGAACTTCGGGGTGTATTCAAAACTAAAAATGTTGCTGAGTTGTAATTTTTGTAGCTAAGCTAGTAATTTGGTGGCTCGGTTTATTATTTCCTATTATTTATAGGTATGATGGAGAAGCCACATCAAGCTAAAGCAAGCATTAGCTTCTCTAACTTGTCCATTGTTGTAAAATAGTAGTTTTTTTCGTCTTATTCCTTCCTAAGTAAGCCTTTGAATCTCCATTGACACTCAATTACCGTAACCGTATTCAATAAAAGTTTGAAATGGCAAATTATTAAAACTTTCGCGTTGCTTACGCGAATTAAAACGTTTTAGAAACGTGTAGTACGGGATGTAAGTATTGCAAGGGTCGGCCGGTAGGTAAAAGAATGAAACAGTCCTTTCTTGCAGTAGAGATGTATAACAACTAACGTAACATAGGAATGATTACAATATTTTCTAAATAATCACGGGATAACAGAGTGAGTGAACTGACTCGTGTGGAGGTCGGGCGTCGACTGTTTCGAGTGGAGGTTGCGAGTCGACTGTCCCGAGTGAAGGTTGCGTGTCGACTGTTTCCTGTGGCGGTTGTGCGTCCACTAAAAATACATTTTTGTCTTCCCCACTCGCTGGCGGCAAACTTCTTACAACTAAAACTATAGTAAGCATTGTTACCAAATCACAATACAAAGATGCGCTCTGGGAAGCCCAACGTTATAAAAAAATAAAACATTACAGTCGGCATTTTGTTTATGGCACTAGGCCATAAATGTTACACTTCCGACAAACACATTTTCCTAATTGCTAGCTCACAATGCAATTTACAAAAACAACACACTGCAGCTGCGTGTAATAAAACATTAATAACCTTGCAGCTGTGTAATGTGCATCAATACATCGTTTCATATTCTACGATGGGACTTTTGATCTTGTCAATATTCGTCGCGGGAGGAGCCTACGTGTACTGCAAACGCTGCGGCAAGCTCGTCGTCAGCGCCGCCGACGCGTCAACCAGATTACCGCCACAGAAGCCACCAAGAGCTACAGCATCCACCTACGCGACACCTCATTCTTTTAACATTTAACTTTATTTACATTTTAATTATTTTATTTACATTTTTTATATTATGAATTAAGTTACATTGATAGAATATTCTTTGATAAGTTATCTTAATTTTTTCTTTTTTGCCCCGCCAAGATGTACGGTTAAGCAACCGCACATTGTACTTTAATTTGGCCTAGTTAGAATACTGCAAATTTTGTTAATTTATAAAATGTAGTATAGTCACGTACTCAAGTACTACGTCAGTCTTCGGTAGAATATAGAGCTCGCGCAACATTTAACATTTTAAACATTTTTATAACATTTTTAATTATTTTCTTATTATATTATTTTAGTGCATTTTCGTATTAAAATACTTTTTTGAACATTAACATTTATTTTATTAACATTCAACATTAACTGTAAGGGTAAGCCCTTACAATCGGAATGCCTGAATAATAGTCTATTTTATCTATTTACTTCAAAGCTTCTTAGCCGATGGATAATACCTTAAAAAATAAAAGATTTCGTCGTGCCAAAGCGTGAGAAACTTACTGGCTACGTGCATCTTAAAACTAAACAATTAAACTGAAGCTATATATATACAAAAATTATTTACATTAGTACCTACTTATAATCTAATTATACATATTTACAGTCTAATTACGTGGTACCTACTTACGATCTAACTATACATATTTACAATCTAATTACACGTTGCTACATTGGTTGGTAGGGACATATGTGGTGCGTTAAGCCGCCACAAAACTATAAATGACGTGTGTCGAGTATTAATATATACATATTAGTATTAATATTCTGCGTTCTAACCTTATCTCCAGATTATTTTGGCCTATTCGCTATTACCTGCACTGAGCTAAATTTAAGACTCATGTAAAAACATTTCAATACAAATCAAGAATGCGGTTTGAAGGCTTTAGCTTTATCGCTCGTCCGCCATTTAGGTCTTTTTTTTTCAGATTAGCAGTGCACAACGACAGTTCTATATTTAGATAGCAAGCAAAGTATTTGTCAAAAGTATTACTTCGGGAAGTACTACTTCGGCTTAGCTAAGCCGTAGTAGTACGTAAGCATCATTCGGGGTAAATCATAGTTCAAGCGAAAGTAATACTTTACTATCATGCTTCAGAAACGTCTTAGTATCGTTGGCTTTCATCGAAATTATGTATTACGTACAGTTTGTAGTATTTATACGAAATGGATGCTTAGAACGTCGCTAAGCACTGACTTTGGCTTAGCTACGACTACTTATCTCGGCCTTAGACAAACAAAAAATAAATAGGGACATATAATGTCCTAACTAAAGCGTCAGGCGTTATTCGCCGAAATGCAAATCAAAACTGAACCTTGGAAAACAGCATTTTATTATTTTTTCTTTCTGCAGGTATGTATCCATTTTGAATAATGACAAAATAATTACATCATGTATGCTAATACGTGACAGTTTTTTAGCTACCAACATAATTATCACCAAAATTCAACACATTTAAAACACTCACTTCAAGACCTAATTTTTGAAATAATTTCTAAAGCTTAAGACCGCAGCACCCTCTGTGTGCTTCTTCAAGTTTCAGGAACCTACGAAATAACCACTACAGCACAATCTTCCCAGAATAGGACGAAGTGGACACAAAAAAACTTTTATTTATAAAAATAGATATTTTATCAGTGCCAGTAAAAATACAAAGAAAAAAAATGTCAAACCATACGATGTCATTCAGAACACAGTCAAATATAACAAAAATGGTGAGTTGAGTTACAATTACTATTAGTAGGCAAAAAAAAAATTACAGCCGGTACTAGCAGAGTATGTTTTTCATTACAAAATGTCACGTAAAAATCGATCACAGCTACATTATCTCATCGACACCGCAACTGACATAACGAGTCAGAAATCGTCGCGAGAAATAATCAGACGTCGACAATCAGCTACATGCCTCAAGCAAAGGGTTCCAATGCTTCGGATATTATAAAGTTCGTTCAGATGGTGAAGACTGTGTGGCGCTCGTCTCTTTCATTTCTGCGGGCTATGGTGCGGGCCTTGCAAGATGCTCTATGTTTTAGGTGCTGAAATTTAAAAAAATGTGTTAACACTTTTTGTGGTATCTTAAAACCGAAATCGCTATGAACCTATTGTTTGCTTTCGGAAAGAATTATGATTTTCAAGTACATATTACCCTTCTTCTTCTTTCTTCAGTCAAGATTCTACAATTTGACGTCTCAATATCCAGATTAAAAATAACAACATAAATCATACCCTCTGCAGTTTGTTAGGTTTCTCCTGTTCCTCCCACTTCTCAGGCGGGTTGTCAGGCAGTGCCAGCGCAGCTCGCAGTCGCACACAGCGCGGCGCCAACACTTGCAGCGCTCCGCCGAGTGCCCCCGCCAGCGCCGCGTACGCCGCGCCGCCCGACCAGGACGACCACACCGCGCTCTCCGAGCCCACGCGGACTGACATGCACGACACCTCGCCTTCCTGTAACATAAACAAAGCTATAGGTAGATTTCGATCATTGGTAATATCAGGATGAATATAACTGTCTTGTACGCAATGACTACTGTAGTGATAATTATGTGATGTACAGTACCTCGAAATACTTCAAAATATCCCTGAAGGTGGCTCGTTGTATTCGGCGGTCTCTCTTGGCACGGAACTTGGATGATTCTCTTACTAACTCGGTGAGTCGTGGTAGTAGTGCATCTACATCAGCTGTAAACGGGTTGTTGAAGTTGTTATCATCTGTTACTGTCTCGAACGCGATAGCGAGCGCGTTGCCTGCTGCCATGCGGACCTGTGAAGTCAAAATCATAATTATATTAATTGAAACAATTCACTTCCGTCATAATTGTTTTGTGTTGGGTACAAAACTTAGGTAAGTTACCTCAAGTGACGGTGCCTCAAGCAACTCTGCAAGCCTGGCAAAGCTGGGTTCATGGTTGTTGAGCAGCGATAGCGCGTGGTTGTGTGACAACAGCGGCAACAGTAATGCCCAGCCGTCCAGTGCGGCGGCGTGACACACGCCCTCCTCCAAACACGCTACATTTGCTCTGTGGTCCTCCTTTAAAGGGAACCAGAAATGTTTTAATTAAGTTCTTTGTTTTATCATCATCATCCTAAGATCAGGGTTTCGCATTATATTATATGAGTGCTGAGAGGATTGCAACTGTAGTAATTGTTTACCTTGAGATAGCTGCCGCTGAAGATGGTCTCGTACATGCGCATGACCTCTAAGATCTCAGTGATGTCATCCTCCATCAAGTAACACAACACGGCCAGTGATGAGCAGCACTGAAACATACAGAACACGTTATTTCATAAGTTCTAGAAGTTAAGGATTATTTTCATTGATGAAAAGTGGACCTAAAATGTTTACCTCAGTGCGTGTGTCGAGTGAAGCAGACTTGTCAGTGGCGGTGGCGGTGAGCGCGGGCCGCACCTCGCGTACGAACTGTTCCGTGCCTTCGTCGCCGACCTTTGGGACACATAGATGAGATTAGTTCTAGTTATGATAAACTGAACAGTGGGTCCATATATTCGAACAGTAACAGCATCCTATTACTAGCAGAATGACCTTTTATAATCTGCTAAGACCATTATAATTACCTGTAGAGCAAGCAGCGGTGTAACAGCAGCAGCTGCCTTCCTCTCCTCATCCTTGCCTCGTCGCAGTGCGCGCGACACATGGTCTGCCAGCGAGGCGCGGTGCGCGGCCAGCACGTCTTGCATTGCACGTTTTTGTAACTCCGCGCGGAGCGACACAAATGCGCTCACGCGCGCTGGATGTCCGTGAGCGTTCAGTGACTCCACTAGTTCTAACACCTTCCCTTCATTTTTTTCTTGAAGAAGTTGTTCTGAGGAATGGAGAAATATTTTTAGAGCTCTAATAATAATCAGTTCTATAATAATATATTGTGAGTCACCTTTTTTACAAGTATTTAGATTAACGCCAATGATGACCCCTTTATTTGTGTGACGTCATCATTCACACGACGGTTAATAAATAAAGCGTATTCTTTCTATGATAAACAGATAACGCGCATATTATCGATTTGTAAGTTTGTGATAATAACAAAGTCAAAGACACCTCTACAGTCATTGCAGCTGATTTCATAGCGACAATGCTGATAGATTAGATTATTTTAGTTGTTTGTACTGTTTCTAAAATAAATGAAATTGCAGGTTGCTTCTGTTCCTCCTCCTCAATATTGCGCAATGTTACTAGCTCTGAAGCCTATATACTAAAGAATAACATTGTGTGACTCGTAATATTGCGGAATGTTATTGACCGTCCGAAATTCCGACGATACGAGTATGTTTATTTATTTTATCTGTAACAATCAATTGAAATCATGTCTCAATGATTATGACAAAATGTGAAAGGATGGCCTGGAAAGCTGATGATGACTATTAGTGCCATCTTTAATGATTAGTTTTGAACTTGACATACTTCTAGCGCCAAACGATTCTTCGTATTCATCGAATAACCAAAATCGTGTTTGTCCTACAAGTATTTTGAATTCCAAAGAGTTTGTTATCTTACTTTTATCAGGTTTCACTTCTTCTTGGACAGGCTTTTGATAATAATAATAATTAGGTTTTGGTTCCTCTACAACAGGCTCCAATACCTTCTCTTTTTCAACTGGTCGTGGCCCACTCCATTTAGTGCCTCCTTGCTTCCCTGCAGGATATAATGGTTTGTTATTGTCTTAACAATATTTTGTTACGTTACTAGAAATAGGTATGTATGATGTCATTACATTTGATCGCCTGATGCTCTTCTCCAAGATCTATAGAGGCTGTCCTGATGACCCGGTTTTCTCCAGTCTTTCTGCCCCATTTTGTGCCACTAAGCTTGTCTGTAAAAGAATATCAATGTTGTCAGATAAGTCACGTTGAGTCGAGGTACGGCTGCCTATACCTAATGCCTATAAACAACTTTAACATTTGTCCTTATTCGAGCACTACATTACAAACAAAACAAACGCAAATAAACGCTTTGACTTTGAACTTAGTAATGTTAATTGCAAAATAATGAGGCCATTGAGGGTCAAGAGCCAAGACGAACGGTTGGACTAAGTTTTTTCTGGATTTTTGATTGATGCTACTGAAATTTACAAAATATAATAAATAAATAGTAAAATTGTGCAATGTAGCAGAAACAACGAAACAAAAGATAAAATTAGTCTAGTCTAAGTTCTACTTACTAGGCTCTTTTATCGGTTCCTTTTCAGCATTCCGCAAGCTTTCTAACTCTTCATGTCTCCTCACCCATTCCATGATTAATTTTAATTCCGGTTTTCTTTTTTGATTCTCTTCTTCCGAGTTCGTCCGTCTTTTCTTGTCTGGAAATATTTCCCAGTAGCTAGACTTAATGGGGAAGTAATGTGACTGTTTTAAATAATATTGCTGAATATAAAAATCACGTTCCGTCTTCGACCAGACGCGTTTAACGACCGAGTCCGATTTTGCGCGAACCATGATGACTGTTCTCAATGAATTTTGGAGCGCAACTGACTGAATGACAAATGAGCTTGTACTAAACATACACATACACAGCTTAGTCCACGCCCACTGTTCCCCCGCCGCGCGCCCCTTTCGATGCTGACGCATACTTTAACGCGGAAACTTGGAAAATATTGTTATTGTTTGCTTATTGTTACGAAATTGTGTGAATAGGTACTACCATTGATAATATGGATACTACAGAAATTTTAAATGATTACTTTCATAGTAAATTTTTCTGGCCAGCCGTTGTCTCTCATAGTCGTGCTTAAAAGCGTCGGGGAGTGTTCCAGGGCGATAGTTTGAGTCCACTTTGGTTCTGCTTAGCCCTGAGCACATTGTTGGAGGATTCTGGTCTAGTGAGAGGTGGTCAAGTCTTATGTTACTCTTAGGTACAGACGCCAGCACATCAAGCTACCACAATCTGACAAATTTTTTCAATAGATTTTCAACCTTATCACAATAATGGAAGGTTAATGTTCGATTGGTAAAATCTGACAGTTTCGGGTAGGTTGACCTGCTGGCGTCTGTACATATTACATATACATATAGGGTGTTAAACAATTAACTGCAGAAATTTCGTGTGCGTACTCGGTAACAATAACCGAAAACATTAAAAAAAAAATTTTTTTCTTTCAAAATTAATAAACTTTTTTTCAAACATTTTTCTTTTGGCCTATTAATATGGCTAATAAAATAAGTTATTTGTAAGTATTTCGATGAATTGCCAGTCCAAAGTCTGCAAAATGTGAACGCTACACACGGGTGAACGAACTGAAACAGCTATCAAATTCATTAATATATTTAAAAAAATGAGTGAAAAAAAATTTTTTTTGGAATATACTTGGTTTTTGATACCGAGTACGTACACGAAATTCCTGCAGTTAATTTTTTAACACCTTATAAAATGTGCAGTCACACATGCGAAAGCAAGATTTTGGAATCTAAAGGAATTCAACTTCTACACTGCATAGTAGTTAAATCATAATTATGTTTTTTAAAAGTGTTGACTACGTTGAGAAAATTATATAATTATATTTTTCTTTTTTTTATGTCTCTCGTATCACTCCGATTTGTTATCATTGAGTTATTTATCAGTGGGTTGGTGGACACTGTTTTTTGGTGTTCTCGGTATGCAACCTGTGTCCGACTTCACTGATGCAATTTAAGTGTCTTGGGGCATCTTCCTTTTCAATCAAGCGATTTGTTGTGTTGTCTGCCACCAAGGCATTGGTAGGGCTTTTTGGATGGTCTTTAATTCATTCGATGTACTCATTTTTATGGGAGAGTTTCCTGTTTGACTGTCTTTGGTCTCGTGCAGGTCGTGGTGAATTTGTTAATTAGTGACGAACCAGGGGCTTCGGTTATAGTCCTTAAGATTATGTTTTGATATCTTTGCATGATTTCGATGTTGGAATGAGAGGTTGTCTCCCAAAGTTGTATTCCATAAAGACCATATCGGCTTGAAGATAGTTTTGTAAGGTAGAAGCTAGCTACTTAGCGACAGTTGTGACCGGTGACCGGTGGGTTCTTTTTGTGATAATTTGTTATTGCCAGGCAAGTTTCTTATCAAGATGTAATCCTAAACGTGGTCTGATTCAGGGACTCCTGAGTTATTGTGTTTAACGGGTGGACTTGGATAAGGGAAGACATCTTCTTAGTGAAAAGGTAAAAAAAACATTTACAGATTTCGTTTCGTTAGCATTGATTCTCCATTTTTTTTACCAGATGGATATATCATTAAGCTCACACTGTAAGTCTCGCCACATGTATTGGATCTGCATGCTCCAACACTGGACCAGTTAGTGCTAGGAAAGGTTTGAGAGTCGGGGAAGTGCTAAGGGTTTAGTTGCGGCTTCCCAAGGAGAAGAAATAGGAGATAAACAAAAAAATAAATACGGACATAATATCCTAAAGCGTCAGGTGTTATTCGCCGAAATGTAAGTCAAAACTGAACCTTGGAAAAACAAAATTTTATTCTTTTTTCTTTCTGCAGGTAAACATATTGAAATAAGACAACATAATTACATCATGTATGGTATAATGTGACAGTCCACGAGTTTTTTTAGCTACCAACATAATTATCACTAAAATTCAACACATTTGAGACACACACTTCAAGACCTAATATTTGAAATAATTTCTAAAGCTTAAGACCGCAGCACCCTCTGTGTGCTTCTTCAAGTTTCAAGAACCTACGAAATAACCACTACAGCACAATCTTCCCAGAAGAAGACGAAAAGGACATTACAAAAAAATCTTTTATTTATAAATTAGATATTATTTCAGTGCCAGTAAAAATACAAAGAAAAAAATGTCAAACCATAAGATGTCACTCAGATCACAGTCAAAGGTAACAAAAACGGTGAGTTGAGTTACAATTATTATTAGTAGGCAGAAAAAAAAATACAGCCGGTACTTGCAGAGTACGTTTTTCATTACAAAATGTCACGAAAACATCGATCATAGCTACATTATCTCATCGACACCGCAACTAACGAGTCACAAATCGTCGCGAGAATTAATCAGACGTCGACAATCAGCGACATTTGAGGCATGTCGCTGAGCAAAGGGTTCCAATGCTTCTAATATTATATTTGTTCAGATGGTGAAGGCTGCGTGGCGTTCATCTCTGTCAATTTTGCGGGCTATGGTGCGGGCCTTGCAGGATGCTCTGTGTTTTAGGTGCTGAAATGTAAAAAAAATAAGTTAAAATAACTAAAACCCGACTACGAAAAAATCGCGCACTAAAAAGTATAAAACAAGAACAATCCGTGTTACAGAATTTTTTAATTAATAGCCGTGGTCGTATGCCACCTAGCCAATAAAGATTGTGTGAAACAACCGCAGGTGGCATACGACCGATATTTTTTTTTTTTCGGTTACGACTTTTCATCCCCTAGAGGGCGCCATATTGGATTTGGTGATACGTCACCTACCCTATAACCAGCGGACAACTGAGACGCTTCTAACGACACATCATTTGTCAAGTAGTGATAAGTAGTTCAGAAGTTATGAGGGAACAGATGAACTTGAACATACATACATACATACATACATACCGGTCAAAATCATAACCCTCCTTTTTGCTTCGCCGTAGTCGGGTAAAAAGTGTATGAATTTTTGTGGTACCTCAAAACCAAAGTTGTCATGAAGCTATTGTTTGCTTTCGAAAAGAATAATGATTTTCAGTACTGAGACTTAATAATCTCCTCATTCTTCTTTCAGTCAAAATTCTACAAGTTAATTCGACGTGTCACTGTCACTAGACCAAAGAATAACATATAATATCATACCCTCTGCAGCTTGTTAGGCTTCTCCTGATCCTCCCACTTCTCGGGGGGGTTGTCAAGCAGTGCCAGTGCAGCTCGCAGTCGCACACAGCGCGGCGCCAACACTTGCAGCGCTCCGCCGAGTGCCCCCGCCAGCGCCGCGTACGCCGCGCCGCCCGACCAGGACGACCACACCGCGCGATTACTGCCGATGTGGGCTGATGTACTCGGCACCTCACCCTCCTGCAACACAAACAAAGCTACTGTTAGATCATTGTTGAGTATATTGCATTGGAGGTCGCGATGGATAACTGTCTCGGAAACTAGTGTCATCATCATCATCAGCCTGTATTCGTCCACTGCTGGACATAGGCCTCTCCCAATGTGCGCCACTGAGCCCTGTCTTGAGCTTTCCTCATCCAGTCTCTGTCGGCCGCCTTTCGTAGGTCGTCAATCCACCTGGACGGCGGGCGTCCCACACTACGCTTGCCGAGTCGCGGTCTCCACTCAAGGACACGTATACCCCAGCGGTTATCTGTCCTGCGAGAGATGTGGCCAGCCCACTGCCGCTTCAGCTTACTTATTCTTTCTGCTATGTCAGCAACTTTGGTACTCTGACGGATTACTTCGTTCCGGATTTTATCCATCAAAGTTACTCCGAGCATAGGTCGTTCCATAGCTCGCTGAGCGACTTTAAATTGGTGGACTAGTCTCACTGTGAGTGTCCATGATTCGGCACCGTAGATCATTACTGGTAGGACGCACGCATTGAAGACTTTAGTCTTTAGGCACTGTGGTATGGACGACGAGAAGACCTGACGGAGCTTACCGAATGCTGCCCAACCAAACCGAATCCTTCTGTTGGCTTCTCTCTCAAAGTTGTTTCTTACCCAACCGAACCGTCTGTCCAAGGTAGACTTATTCATGAACAACTTCAAGAGTTACACCATTTACTACGACTGGTCCCGGGGTAGTGATGTCGTTATACATGATTTTTGTTTTTTCCATGTTCATCCCGAGACCTATTCGTTGAGAAGCATCAGTTAGGTCGTTCAGCATCTGTTCCAGCTTCTGCAGCGATTCCGCCATAAGGACTATGTCATCGGCGAATCGTAAATGCGAAATGTACTCACCGTTTATATTTATGCCCTTTCCTTTCCAGTTCAGCGTCTTAAACACATCCTCCAAGGCATTAGTGAACAGTTTCGGGGATATAACATCCCCCTGTTTCACCCCCCTGCGTAGTGCGAAATGTTTAGACTACTGGTTCTGTACTTGGACACTCATAGTCGCGGCGTCATACAGACATTTCAGCACTTCGATGTACCGCCAGTCCACTTGACATCGCTGCAGTGATTGTAGAATAGCCCAGGTTTCAACGGAGTCAAAGGCCTTTTCATAATCCACAAATGCTAAGCACAGGGGTTGGTTATACTCTTCGGACTTCTGTATAACCTGCCTCACTGTGTGGATGTGGTCTATGGTGCTAAATCCTCCGCGAAACCTAGCCTGCTCCGGAGGCTGAAACTCGTCAAGTCTTCTTGCGAGACGATTTGTGATGACCCTCGAAAACAGTTTATAGACGTGGCTCAGGAGTGATATGGGACGATAGTTTTTCAATAGGGTTTTGTTGCCCTTCTTGAAAAAGAGGATCACAACACTCATGTTCCACGCCTTTGGAGTTCTCCCGGTGTCTAAAACAGAGTTGAATAACTTTTGGAGCTCCCGAAGTACGGGCTTTCCACCTGCTTTCAGGAGCCCCGAAGTGACTCCGTCTTCACCTGGGAAAACTAGTGTAGTTTGTAGTTATGTGTAAAGTACCTTGAAATACTTCAAAATATCCGTGAAAGTAGCTCGTTTTATTCTGCGGTCTCTGTTGGCACGGAACTTGTGTAATTGTTTTAGCAACTTGGTGAGTCGTGGTAGCAGTGCGTCCACATCAGCTGTGAATGGGTTGTTTGAGTTGTCGTCATCTGTCACTGTCTCGTGCGCGATAGCGAGCGCGTTGCCAGCTGCCATGCTGACCTGTGGAGTCAAATCATAATTATTTTTATTGAAACAAATCACTTCTGTCATCATTGTCCGTTTTGGGTATAAAACTTAGTTAAGTTACCTCAAGTGACGGTGCCTCAAGCATCTCTGCAAGCCTGGCAAAGCTGGGTTCATGGTTGTTGAGCAGCGACAGCGCGTGGTTGTGTGACAACAGCGGCAACAGTAGTGCCCAGCCGTCCAGTGCGGCGGCGTGACACACGCCCTCCTCCACACACGCGGCGTTTGCTCTGCCGTCTTCCTTTAAAAGAGAACAAGAAATGTTTAACTCTGATTTATCATCGTCATCCTAATATCAGCTTTTCACATTATTTTCGAGTGTTGAGAGGATAATATTATGTGTAGTAATTGTTAACATTGAGATAGCTGCCGCTGAAGATGGTCTCATACATGCGCATGACCTCTAAGATCTCAGTGATGTCATCCTCTATCAAGTAACACAACACGGCCAGGGAGGAGCAGCACTGAAACACAGTCATGATATTTGAAATTTTAATTCATTGGATCCTGGAAAAAGACGAATAATTCTGTATTGTAATGTTTACCTCAGTGCGTGTGTCGAGTGAGGCAGACTTGTCAGTAGCGGTGGTGGTGAGCGCGGGTCGCACCTCACGTACGAACTGTTCCGTGCCTTCCTCGCCGACCTGTGGGACACATAGATGAGATAAGAAATTATAAACCGAGCAGTAGTTCCATCCATTTGAGCAGTAAGAGCATCCCATTACTAGCAGAATGACCTTTAATAATCAGATTAGATCATGATGATCACCTGTACAGCAAGCAGCGGTGCAACAGCAGCAGCTGCCTTCCTCTCCTCATCCTTGCCTCGTCGCAGTGCGCGCGACACATGGTCGGCCAGCGTGGCGCGGTGCGCGGCCAGCAAGTCGTGCACTGCGTGTCGCTGTAACTCCACGCGGAGCGACACAAATGCGCTCGTGCGCGCTGCGTGTCCGCGAGCGTTCAGCGACTCCACTAGCTCTAGCACCTTCTCTTCGAATTCCTCTTGAAGAACTTGTTCTGAGGAAAGGAAGAATATTTTTAGACTTAAAACATGAAAAGATGATGTTTCTTTCATGCTCTCATTATTATCAGTTCTATGATGTGAGTCATCTTTTTTAAAAGTTATTTAGATTAACGCCATTACACAAGAATGGATAAAGTAAGGAATGAGTTTATAAGGGGAAGTTTGAAAGTGGCGCCTGTTACAGAAAAAATGAAAGGGAATCGTCTATCTTGGTATGGACATGTGATGAGGAGGGATGACACCCATGTGGCTAAGAAAGTGATGAGTATGAATGTTGATGGATGGAGGGGACGAGGAAGGCCAAAGAAAAGATGGATGGATTGTCTAAGGAATGATATGAAAGAAAAAGGAGTAAATGATACTATGACGTCTGATAGGGGAGAATGGAAGAAGAAAACGTGTTGCGCCGACCCCAAATAGAATGGGATAAGGGCAGGAAGAAGAAGAAGAAGAAGATTTAGATTAACGCCATTGTCCACTTTATTGGTGTCGACGTCATCTGAATTCACACGACGATTAATACATAAAGCTTGTACTCTTTTTGATAAACAGATAATGCGCATATTATCGATTTAGGTTTGTGATTATAACAAAACCAAAGACACCTTTACATTCACTGCTGCTAGCTTCGCAGTGACAATGATTAGATTAATTAGATTATTTTGTTGTTTGTACTGTTTCTAAAATGAATCTGCAGGTTGCTTTTCTACTCAAGATTGCGCAATGTTAATGACCGTTCGATATTCCGACGATATGTTTAAGTTTTTGTTTTGGCATCAATTATTATGGTAGTGGGGTGCCATAACACGATTTTTTTTCTACATTGTAACCATCATGGGAAATCATGTCGTTTTTGATAAAATGCGGATGGATGACCTTGAAAGTTCTGTATAAAATAGATGTGTTCTACAAACGTTTTTTATGGGATACATAGAGGCTTACACTGCCTAATACCAATCTTACAAGTGACATTTTAATTATTGCTCTGAACTTTACACACATACTTCTAGCGCCAAACGATAAAACCTTCATCAAACTGTTATTATGACCAAAGTACTTATCGTTCTAGAAGTGTTTTGAATTCCAAAAAGTTTGCCATCTTACTTTTGTCAGGTTTCACTTTTTCTTGGATAGGTTCTTGACAATAATAGTAATGTTGAGGTTCTTCAACAACAGGCTCCAATAACTTTTCTTTTTCAACTGGTCGTGGTCCACTCCATTTAGTGCCTCCTTGCTTCCCTGCAGAATATATGTAATTGTGTGTTTGTTATTATCTTAACAATATTCTGTTACTTTACTAGAAATGTGTATGATGTCATTACATTTGATCGCCTGATGATCCTCTCCAAGATCTATAGAGGCTGTCCTGATGACCCGGTTTTCTCCAGTCTTTCTGCCCCATTTAGTGCCACTAAGGTTGTCTGCAAAATAATGTCAATGTTGTTAGTTCAGTCGAGGTGCGGCTGTCTAACATGAGCCCTTATCATGAGTTTTCACTTATTGTGACGTAAAGTAAACTGGTACTTTGACATTCAATTTCAAGGAAAAAATTAGTTCCTTCTTCGTACACCAGAGGCGCTGTTCCATTTTTCCATACATAGTAAAATAGTGAAAACTCGCTCGTGATAAGGGCTCTGAGGCCTATAAAAACTTTAAAATTTCGACGGTCCCTACGTACAAACGGACATGTCAAAAACCGAGGTTTACAGGAAAGCGTTTTTAATGTTCAAATCGCTCTAGAAATCATTCTATGTGTACAAAGAATTGAAATAAACCTCTCCAGAAATATTATTCTGGTCCGTCGATTTGTCCTTATTGAACACTACCTAAATAATAAACGAAATAGATCGAGTAAAGCTATTGCAAAATAACGAGGCTGATTGACGGTCAAGAGCCAAGGCGGTTAAACTAAGGTTCAATGGATTTTTGATTAATGCTACTGAAAATCTATTTACAAAATAAAGTAATTAGTTGTGCAATGTAGCAGAAACAACAATACAAACGGTAAATAAGTCTAGTCTAAGTACTACTTACTTGGCTCTTTTATCGGTTCCTTTACAGCATTTCTCAAGCTTTGTAACTCCTCATGTCTCTTCACCCATTCCGTGATTAATTCTAAACTCGGTTCTTTTTTTTTATTCTCTTCATCCGAGTTTCTGCGTCTATTCTGTTTGGCCAATTCTTCCCAGAAGTTAGGCTTAATGGGATTTGCCTTTTTAAAATAATATTGCTGAATATAAAAATTACGTTCTGTCTTCGACCACACGCGTTTAACGACCGAGTCCGATTTTGCGCGAACCATGATGACTGTTCTCAATGAATTTTGGAGCGCAACTGAGTGAGTGAAAAAAACCGGCTCGTGATTAAACATAACATACAAACACAGTTTAGTCCACGCCCACTGTTCCCCCGCCGCGCGCCCCTCTCGATGATAACGCATACTTTATTTTACGCGGGAGTTTGGAAAATTACATAACAATAATTTTGTTATGAAATTCTAGTACAAAATTGTGTTGGATGATTAGGATTAAACTGTCACCTGTACACTTGACGACCTTATGACTGCATCAGTGAGCGGGGTTCGCGTAGCTGAATTTTGGGCTAAACAAAATATATAAAATAATTTGCCATCGACACGCTAAGAAGAAGAAGGATTAAACTACTATAAAACCTTAAATTATTACTGTTTTATTTTTAGGTTAGGTTAGTTTTGGTAGCCGTTTTCTTTCATAGTCGTGCTTAGAAGCTTGAATAAATAAAAATAGATGTGGGAACTAAGGGGGCCTATTGAGACTAAGGAGTAACTCTTCATAGAAATGGCCACAATCCAACAGGTTTGTGGATCCCTCAAAAATTTGTAGAAATGTTGGATAAAAAAAAAGCTTACGATTCGGTGCCACATTCAACACACACAAATTGTACATATATGTATAATTGTACAAAGCTCATGAAGGTGCTAGAGTTGTACAAGATATTACGCAACTCTACACGCCTTTCTTGAATCGTGTATGGGAGTATTTCAGGGCGATAGTTTGAGTCCACTTTGGTTCTGCTTAACCCTAAGCACATTGCTGGAGGATTCAGGTTTAGTGAGAGGTGGTCAAGTCATATCTTATTCTTAGGTTACATAATATACATTAAGGATAATTTGAAATTCTGTGCCTTGAATTTGGTGTGTTAAATGTACAGTCATAGATGTAAAGCGAGGTTATGGAATCTGAATGAATTAAACTTCCAGATTCCATAGTAGTTAGGTCATATTTTATCTCAAAGTGTTGACTACTTTCTAGTGCGCACGTAAGAAAATTATATATTTTTTCTTTTTTTATCACCATGTTAAATCACTGCGATTTGTTGCCGTAGGGACATTTACCTACTTATTTAGTTAGCGACGGATGTGACCGGTGACCTATTAACCAATTCAGCTTACGAACTTCGAATTCCAATTGTTTCCTTTTTGTGAAAATATGTTTTTGGCGGGTGAGTCTCTTATCAAGGTGTAATCCTAAATACCTTTTTTTATTTTTTTTATTAATTCATTCAACAACAGTTATACAAGTTGCAAACTACATAACTTCTGCCAAACTGCAGGACAGTTCTTCGGCAGAAACTGACGTGGTGTGATTGTGGGACTCCTGAGTTATTGAGATTGACGGGTGGACCTGGACAAGTGCCTCTTCTTAGTGTAAAGTTAAAAATAATTACAGATTTTGTTTAGTTAGCCTTGATTCTCCATTTTTTGACCAAATCGAAATATCATTAAATCCACGCTTGAGGCGTGAGTTTAATGGTATTTCGATAACTTAGCCTCGCCGCTTTGATATGGTCAGTGTAAGCCGCTAAGATGGCGGTATCGACAGCAAAAGTACTGGTGGTGATAATCTCTGAAATTGGTAGGTTAGATAAGGTACAACGTTGGGCCCAACAAGCTGCCTTGTGGAACGCCTGCCTTAACTGGGTAGAGACCTGCCTGAGAACGCTTCGCCGTTTTGAACTAGGAAGTGTCTGTCTTACAAAAAAACGTTTTTTAAAAAAAATATAACCGACTTCTAAAAAAAAACAAGCACGAAAAAGGGTTAAATAACCTACCAAAAAACTTTTCTTTCGGAAGTCGTTGGCTTTGCTTTTATATTTCATTGACTTTTTTTGCCACCGACTTCCGAAAGAAAAATTTTTTGGTAGGTTATTTAACCCTTTTTCGTGCTTGTTTTTTTTTAGAAGTCGGTTATATTTTTTTTAAAAAACGTTTTTATTTTACCCTTTTTAGTTTAAATATTCAACCCAAATTCTTGTCAAATACATTATTTTCTTACATATTATGCACTAGAATTTTACTATCCGTAGCACCGGTTATAACATCGCCCATGTACCTATTTACCTAATAAGCAAGAACACCAAAATAAATGATTTTTTTATGGGACCAAATGGCAGGTATACTGCATTTAACAATAACCCATATGGGTGCAAAGTTCTCATCAGTATAAATGAATTAAGTCCAAATACAAGATAGCTGCTATAAACCGTTGAGGAGTTCCATGAACTGTTCTTCGTCTTCATCATCAGAACCCTAATGACAGTTACAACCCATCTAGGTGTAAAGTTCTCATCAATATAAATGAATTGAGTCCAAACACAAGGTAGCTACTGTTAACCATTAAGGAATTCCCTGAACTGTCCTTCGTCTTCGTAATCAGACCACTAATAACAGTTACAACTCATCTAGGTGTAACGTTCTTATCAATACAAATTAATCAAGCTCAAACACAAGATAGCTGCTGTGAATCGTTGAGGAGTTCCCTCGACTGTCTCTCGGCTCCATCATCAGATATACTCCAGACCTTTATTAAATTGTAGTGCTTTGAAATACTTAATGAAAAAAAAATACTAAATCAATTGATGCCTACTCCTTACTGTTAAGGAGTTGTACCTTCCATCATCAGCTCAGCTACATGAGATGACGATTACCATACGCAAGTCCTTAAATTACTTCATAAAATTTGCGAAAAACGGTGTGTTGGCCTATAAAATTCGAGGGTTGCCCTCGATTTCTCCAGGATCCAATCATCAGATATTGAAATGGTGACTATGGGACCACCTCAGAAGTACCTCCTTTCGAACAAAAAAATAATTTTTAAAATCGGTCCACAATTGGCGGAGTAATCGCGTAACAAATATACAAAAAAAAAAAAAAAAAAAAAAAAAAAAAAACATACCGTCGAATTGATAACCTCCTCCTTTTTGAAGTCGGTTAATAAAATTGTATTTTGTAGATGTAGGTCTAGGTAGGTACAGACTTTGGAGCAAAGAATTTAAGAATTTGAATTTAGTTTTTGCTTCTGTTATGTCCGGCGACGGCGACATTGATTTATTGACAACATCGTACTACATATTTAATTTTGAAACTGACAAAATGCTGAATGAATGTTAGCATGCTCCAACATTGGACCAGTTTGTGCTAGGAAAGTTTCAACCGCCAGGGAAGTGCTAAGCGTTTAGTTGTGTCTTCCTAAAGAGAAGAAATAGGTGGTGTTATAAAAAATAAACAGAGAGTTGGTTTTGGTAATAAATATTATTAAAAACAGTTTGATTATAACTAAGCATTAGTTATTTACAATCAATATTTTATAACCTTTAAGTAAGAGAGATCTGGAACGGGAGAAATACTTAGATGTCGGCCATCAACAAGATTCCTCAATAACTTCATTCTAAACTAGATACCTGCAACTTTCGTTATATTTATGCAACCTGACAAAAAATGGGTTTCTATAATTATGTGAAGGGGACAAAAATATACGCTTAAATAAATCTGAATTTGACTGTCGTAGGTTCAAAAGGCGATGACTGCAGAGCGCTTGTCCCTGTGCTGGTTGCGAGTGAAATCACGGGCCTTGCTCGCTGCTTTGTTACGTAGATGCTGAAAAGAACAAAACATTTTAGTTCTTCAAGCAAGGTTAAAGCTTTCGTGACTTGCGTCCTTGGAGACAGAATAATATCAAATTACAATTGATTTGTGTATGTGTACATACCCGTTGCAGTTTCTTGTTCTTCCTGGACGTGTCCTGTTGGTCGGTCTCCTCAGCAGAGTTGTCGGTCTCCTCAGGTGGGTCGTCGGCCAGCGCCAGCGCAGCTCGCAGTCGCACACAGCGCGGCGCCAACACTTGCAGCGCTCCGCCGAGTGCCCCCGCCAGCGCCGCGTACGCCGCGCCGCCCGACCAGGACGACCACACCACGCGACTACTGCCGGTATGCGCTGATGTACACGGTGCTTCACCCTCCTGAACAAAAATGTTAAGGTGGCGTTAAAATAGATAATTAAGCAAATCAAGATTATTAAAGCCAGCGATTCTTTGTGCGGTCAGCGTCAGTCACCGTTTATGTTATTGCTGGAGCACAGTTATATTTAACGTACCTCAAAGTACTTGAGGATGTCCCTAAAGGTTGCTCGTTGAATCTTAAGATCCTTCTTGGAGTTATATCTGTCAGAGTCTCTCGCTAATTTAGTGATTCGTGGTAGTAGTGCGTCCACGTGTGCTGTGAGCGGGTTGTCTGAGTTGTCGTCGTCTGTCGCTGTCTCGTACGCGATAGCGAGCGCGTTGCCTGCTGCCATGCGGACCTGCGGAATAAGGAAAACATTTTTATAAAAACAATCCATACACATCATCGTTGTCTTGAATAAAAAAATCAGGTAGTTACCTCAACTGACGGTGCGTCAAGCAACTCTGCAAGCCTGGCAAAGCTGGGTGGATGGTTGTTGAGCAGCGACAGCGCGTGGTTGTGTGACAACAGCGGCAACAGTAGTGCCCAGCCATCCAGTGCGGCGGCGTGCCACGCACCCTCCTCCACATACGCGGCTGATACATTCACGCTACCGTCATCCTGTAAGAGGAACAAGAAACATTTTCACTTCAGCAACTTGTCATAGTCATCCTCCGATCAGATTTTAGCATTAGGTATGTTCGAGTGCTGAGAAGATTGCACGTGTTGTCATAGTTTACCTTGAGATAGCTGCCGCTGAAGATGGTCTCATACATGCGCATGACCTCTAAGATCTCAGTGATGTCATCCTCCATTAAGAAACACAACACGGCCAGTGATGAGCAGCACTGAAACATACAGAACAGGTTATTTTATAGGTTCTTGGAGAAAGACAAGGCCTAATTTTCATTAGTGAAAAAGTGAACTTAAAAATCATGTTTACCTCAGTGCGTGTGTCAAGTGAGGCAGACTTATCAGTGGCCGTGGCGGTTAAGGCAGGCAGCACATCGCGCACGAACTGTTCCGTGCTTTCGTCGCCGACCTGTGGGTCACAAACAAGCTTATGGTTAATTAAGTTTTTGAGGTCGAAAGACATGTAGCAAGATGTTCATAATCAATCCGGTCAGCTCATGATAATCACCTGTACTGCAAGCAGCGGTGTAACAGCAGCAGCTGCCTTCCTCTCCTCATCCTTGCCTCGTCGCAGTGCGCGCGACACATGGTCGGCCAGCGTGGCGCGGTGCGCGGCCAGTAAGTCGTGCACTGCGTGTCGCTGTAACTCCGCGCGGAGCGATACAAATGCGCTCGCGCGCACTGCGTGTCCGCGAGTGTTCAGCGACTCCACTAGCTCTAGCACCTTCGATTCGAATTTCTCTTTGAGCACTTGTTCTGGGAAGAAGAAAATAATTCTTAGCAACAGCCGTTACTGATGTAAGTCATCAAACCGCGTGCATATTTTATTCGATTAGATTTCAAAACATACGCCAAAAGAGCTAAGCATAATATTACAATTTTATAACTATTTTCAATGCGAACACCTAACATAAAAATTAGAACAATAAGTGTGATTTTGCGCAATACGGTTGACCTTTATATTGCGAAATATTGTTGACCTTGATTTTTTGCAATTTTTTGTGGATTGACGATAGAAGTTTTAGTTATATATAGGTATTAATTTTGATTGTTAGTTTATTTGTTATTCTGTTGGATGATTTATTTATCATAACCTGTTTGGCAACTGGCTTTATTTTTAGCAATAGATAAATACCTAGGTTAAAGTGTTATGTGCTTCTAAACTGCAAAACTATCTATGTCTAATGTGAGAATAATCATGTGTTCAAGATTCTCCATACTCCAAACTTGTGCATTAAAAAAACCTTAAATCTATATAAGGTTTTTTTAATGCACAAGTTTCGTAAGTTGGCAAATAAATATGAATACATTTACTTTTATCAGGCTTCACTTCCTCCTCTGGCTCTGGTTCTTGATAATAATAGTAATATTGAGGTTCTTCTACTACAGGCTCCACTATCTTCTTTTTTTCATTAACTGGTCGTGGACCACTCCATTTAGTGTCTCTTTGCTTCCCTGTAAATATAATTGTTTATTATCGTCATATCAATATTTCGTCTATTAGCTAATAATAGATAAATAATATGCATTATAATTACATTTGATCGCCTGATTCTGTAGTCCAGCATCTACAGACTCTGTCCTGATGATCCGATTTTCTCCTGTCTTCCTGCCCCATTGGGTGCCACTTAGCTTGTCTGTAAAAAATATCATGTGGTCAGTTTTCTTCTGGTTATCTTAAATCTCATAAAACAAAATAATGTGTAAAATAAGAGGAGACTGGCTCCTGGAACACAATTTAAAATATTGCTAGTATTGAAGAATTCCAAACACTGCACAGTGTTATAAGATATTACAATGTTTTTTTAGAAATTTACAGTCGTTCATTATTTTGTATTCGTACACCACACCTGTTATCCCCAAAGTGTTTCGGCAGAGGTATACGCTAATAGTAAAGCCCACAAAGTTATATTTAAGTCAGAGATGGCAGTATAGACCACCAATCAGGTACAAATCTAGGCTCCGTGGCTGCTACTGAGAAATTTGAAAACTCGACAATCGTCCTGCAAATAGAACCTCAGGCTGACTAGACCAACAAAGTAATTGAATCCGTTCATCAAAAAACAAATTGTTAGACTTAGATTCTAATCAGAGTAATGCTTGATTAGAAGAGCCTCAGTCATGGTCATAAACACACAATCGACGTACAGCGTAGAGTTCTCGTTTTTTTTCAAGTAAATAAATATATTATTAACGACATAGAAAGAGAGCAAATAGTTTTAGGAAATGATCTTTGATTGACTTTCCACGAATGTAGTTGGAAATCTAATTTCAATGAATGACTTTATATTGTGCAATGAAATGTAAACATAACATTCAAAACTGATCTGCTCATCAATAAATTGTGAACCTATTGAACTTGATTTTTTTATTCTTACTTGATTCTCTCCTCTGAATCCTGTCTTCTTCAGCTTCTTTCGCTTTTCTTGCTTTTTCATTCTTTTCATGTATTCTCAGCCATTCTCTTAATATATCATAAGTCGGCATCCTGTCCGAATTGTGACCATTTCGCTCATGGAACTTTAACCAGTAGGCACGCTTCACAGGAGCTAGCTTCTCACCACAATCAAAGTATGTTTTTATACAAAACTCCCGTTCTTCTTTCGTCCACCCGCGGTTGGTTACTGGTATATCTGGTTTCACTTCCGCCATGATGCACGTCTGAGCGTAATGAATTTTGGAGCGAGACTAAACAACACACTATTATACCGGCTAAACATACGCAACGAGTCCCCCCTCTTGCCCCGCTGACCCCCTCAAGTATTCTTTCCGACACACTGACTCATGATTTTTGCGAATTTATGTGATAAGAAAATGTTTGTTGTGTTTGTAGTACAGCTATAATAATATTGTATTGCACAATTTAGAATTAAAGCAATGAAATAAAGTTTTCGGTCGGGTAAATTAGTCATTTTATTTTATTGACTTTATTCTATTTAAATGTTGATGATGTGACTGACAACACAACGTCACATCAGTCATCCTCGAAGGGCAAGGGCAAGGCAGACGTGTACCTAATAGAAAATCTAATAGTATGCCCTTCCACCAGTTTTTAGTCTTAAATCATAGGGGGCGGACATAGTTATAGATTGCTTAGATATTAAAATTTTGTCTAGAACTAAGTCCTGTGTAAGACTGATGAAAATCTCAATAACACAGCCAGCCAAACCATTTTTTGTGGAAATCAACTCAGGACTTTATATGTCAGCCCTGTCAAAAGCCTTGCCGAGATTGCAACTTATCCAAACCCGTTGGTCAAATTGAGGTGATATAAAAATTGATTTGCAAAAAAAAAAAAAACCTGCAACCTTCTCTTTCAGGTGGACCCTACATAACTATGTTAACTGTGAAATAACATGAATTGCGTAATGTTATTGATCGTACCTAGTTATGAATGCTGTGTCGACCCCGAATATTATAATGTGTTAGTTGTTACGCGCCGGGATGTTATGGCTAGCACGCGACACTTATCCATAGAGATAAGCACCTAGAATAAGAACGTATTGTTAGATTTAATTTCAATGCCGATACCGCCGCCGGGATGTTTAGGCTAACACCCGACACGCGTCCGTAGAGATAAGAACTAGAATAAGAACGCATTGTATTAGATTTAGTTAAAAATGCCAGTGAGCCGGCCAGTCTACAATAAAACGTCGTCGTGACTAGACTCCTGTAGTTTTTATTTTTAAAAACCTTCGGCAGTGCCTCCGGGAGTTAACTGGCGCAGCCGGTAGTATATCCGCTGTATAAACGCTGTGTTCGAGTACACAAAAATCGGTCTCGCGCGCGGCTACGGATATCCACGAACCAAATAAATAAGTTGACCACTCTGGCACCGAAGGTTCCTGTCCACGGCACGAGCAGCTCTACGGGAAGGCATGGGATCGAGCAGACTGTAAGTAGACCTTTTTACTATCCTGTCTCATCCTAGTTATTTCCTGTGTTGCTCCTGTAGGACTATTCCGTAACTTTTGAACTAAAATCGTTGAAAGTTATTTGACTTCTTTCTGCACAAAATTGGCAGGCCTATTTTTAAGTATAATTTTATAATATTAATTTAATTGTTTAAGTAAAATAATTTGATTAAATTGATTAAAATGCCAGATCAAGTTGGAGTAGCTGTCCAAATGATCCCTAAAGATATTTTAAGTTTAATTCCTAAGTTTGATGGTGACAAAAATATATTAAATTTGTTTATAAAGAAAAGCGAATATATTTTAAGAAATTTTAACGGCCCCAATAATGATGTTCAGACAATTTATAATTTCCATGCTATCACTAGTAGGTTGTGTGGTAGAGCAGCGGCTCTATTAAGTGAAAGAGAGGATATTAGCACATGGGACCAACTAAAATCTGTTTTCATTCAACATTTTGGTGACCCCAGATCAGAGGACTGCGTGGCTATTGAGCTAGAAAATTTAAAAATTAAATCTAACGAATCTTATCTGGAATTTTGTAACAGAATCCAGCAAATACGCAGCACTCTAATCTCCAAGGTCAATTTACTCGCTAGTGAGGAAATGAAAGCAGCAAAAATGGTGATTTACAATAACTTGTCTCTTAACGTGTTTTTATATAATCTGCCAGAGGATTTAATTAGAATTGTAAGACTTAAAAATTGTACAAGCTTAGAAAATGCGCTCAGTGTCGTCATGGAAGAGGTCAATTTTCAATTTCAGTATAACGCAAAAAATAAAAGCAATACAAAAACAGCCCAGCCTCCATTAAAACCTAATGTACCAGCCGCAAATAATTTCGGTTATCCGGTTAACCAAAACTTTAAGTTTGGAGTTCCGCATCCGCCCCAAAATAATTTTAGGTCTGGTTTCAACAACAACTATAGATTTGGTGTACCAAACCAAACGTATTCCAAACCGGGTATGCAACAGCCTCAAGGCTATACATCAGTGTACATTGCAGGCAGACCGCAGAATCAGAACAATTTTAAATTTGGTATCGGACCTCAACAAGAATTTAGACCTCAACTTAATAACGCACAGAATAGACCCAATTTTAATCCACCAAACCAGCAATTCAAATTCGGTATACCGCCGCAATATCAACAACAACGTAATTTATCTCATTCACAAGACACTGATGTGTCTATGCGCACTGTCCGTTCCCTTAAAAATAATATGATCACGAATAACTCTGATAATGAGAATACGTTTTACTCGTATAATAATAATAATAATGAAACGCATGTAGTCCAAGACTTGGATTTTCAACCTGATTACGTAAACTGTGAAAATAATGTACACCTCACTGATAGTTACGAGCACACCGCCTATGAGAATAATTTCTACTACGAAAATGTGGAGCCTGTTTCCAATGAGACCACAAACCGTAAATTTTCCTATGATAGCTTCGGGAAACGATCACCCGAAGTAATCAATGTAAATTGCAATAGTATAAATCGATTACCACACATCTATATTCCGGAAATTAATGCCCGCCTAATAATTGATACCGGAAGTACAAGAAGCTTTATTAGCCCAGGAAAAATCGATCAATACTTTTCTGCCTACAAATATTATGAACCATTTGAAGTTATTAGCACACATGCACGTAGCTCACACGACCAAGTTATATACATACCCTTACTGAAAACCTTCAAAAGTTTCCTCAAACACAAGTTCTATGTTTACGATGTCGATAGCCGATACGACGGATTAATAGGTTCGGATCTATTAAAAATGTTAGATGCAACAATAGACATGAAGACGCAAATTTTAAAAACACGAGATACAGAAATACCTATAGTATACAGCCTCACATGTGAAATCACTTTAGACGCTCGAACTGCAACAATGGTGAATGTACCAACCGTTATTCAAAATGCTTCACAAAATAGCAACGCAGACGACCTGTCTCGTATAAAATTAAATGTACTTACCAATCAAGATAATAACACATCCTTACAGGGTAACGTAGGTGATACTGAAAGACCTGATAGTCCAATATCAATATCGGACTCTTCAGAGACATTGACTGCTCCGTCACCTTCAGACATTATGTCATCTTATCCAGTGCGAACATCTTCCTCAAGCACCCTCACAGCAGATTCATTACCTGAAACAATACACTCAGCACAAGATATAGATACAAACGGCATCCCCATCCTAGATGAGGCTGTAGACACGAAGCCCCATCAAGTGCTTGTTTTTACCTGGAACAGAAATCAATTATCAGTAAAAGATTTATCACGTAATAAACAAAAAATTCTTGAGTTACACTTACCTGTAGATAATCCACACTTAGTAAAACAATTCCTTCTAGAATACATAGAACCTAAAATAAAATACTTCTTTTATTTTGAGGATCAAATACACCGTAACCAGTTTACAGACGCTGTTATTAAACTGTTTAAAAAGGATACTGTTAAAATTTACGAATGCACAAAAAGAATTATATATGTAGAGGACGAAGACGAACAACGTTCAGTCGTACTTACCTACCATCAGGGTAAAACCAGCCATCGCGGCATCAAGGAAACTGTCATGATAATAAAGCGAAACTACTTCTGGAAAAATATGGACGTAACTGTCGCCTCTGTAATAAATGCATGTGAAACCTGTAAAAAATTAAAATACGATCGTAAACCCTTGAAACCAGTATTACAATTAACACAAACAAAACCTTTTGCTGAAATATTCATAGACCTTTTCTCAATAGAAGGGAAATACTTTTTGACGATAATAGACGCTTTTAGTAAATTAGGACAGGCTTTCATACTCTCAAACCGATCAACTCCTGAAGTAGTCCGTGCATTAATTAAATTTTTCTCGTTCTATGGTGTACCAAACCGGATAAGTGCCGATCCTGGAACCGAATTCAACAATACCTTGCTTGGAGAAACACTAGAATTTTATAAAATTGATCTGCACATAGGTACAGCACATAACCCTAATTCTATGGGTTTAATAGAGCGTTTCCACTCAACCATCTTAGAAATATATCGTATTGCAAAATATGAACGCCTAATTACTGATGCTGCCGACGTAATGACGTACGCAATTATGTCCTACAATCAAACTATACATTCGACAACAGGTCTTACGCCCTTTGAAGTTGTTTTTGGACACACCGATTCGAATAGCACCTTCGCAGTTAACTTTAATAAACAATATACGCAACAATTAGTTAACGATCACATGAAGCGAACTAAGTATCTCTACCAATACTTAACGGATAAAATAATAGCAAACAAGAAAAAGGTCAAAGAAAAACGTGGTGGTGAAACATCGTTCGATATACAAGAAGGAGACACTGTATTCATAAAGGGAGTGAACATTAGACGAAGTAAAGACAAACCTCGTTTTCAAAAAGCACAAGTATCAGGTGAAATCGTTAGGAACATTTGCCCTGTTAGAATAAATAATCGTGACACAAAAGTGACACTTAAGGACATTAAACGACCTCCACGGGGTCCTCCTCGGGCTCTTGGTCCTGACCTCCAGGATACACACCCTTCAACTTCAAAGGATAGATAAGAACCCTGGCATATTGATTCTGAAACAAGGTTAAGCCAGCACAAGTTACAATAAATGAACTATAATTAAGGTCTTAGATTTAAGTTTGATTCATGAGGATTAAACGTAGAATTCTCAATCCTCTAGGATCTATTATTAAGATTATTACCGGTAACCTAGACAATGGCGACGCTACCAGATATGATAATATGATTGATAATATAAAACACGTCAGGATACATTAGCAAACAAGGTAACGCTAATAACTGAAAACTCTAAACCTTTAGTTAAAATAACGAACTCTACTAAAAATAATTTTATTCAAATTGAAGAAGAAATTTAGGAAATGACAAAATTAATTAATCAGACTAGCATCAACATTGTCATACATAACTTTTTAAATATCTAATCTATCTTAAAACCATTTCCAACTATTACACCAGGCTTTAATAAAGTCTAATGAATTGTTCAAATCATTAAAATTCATAGAAAAATCTAATAAACTTGTGTACCAAGTAAGCTATGATAACTTAGTTAAGTAAGAACAGTGTAATGAAATAAAAGCTTATTCGAAGGGAAGTCAAATAACGTTCATTCTAGAAATACCTGTAATTAAAGTTGAAATATATACTTACTACAGAGCAATCCCCATACCTATTACCAATCATATTAACCAGACCACAATCATTATTTCCAAATACCCCTACCTCTTAGTAAAAGGGTCCAAATAGTCTCGCTCTCCCAGCCTTGCAACGAACTCTACGCGGCGAAGTTCCTGTGCTACGAGGACAAGTCCCAGCTGCCAATGGAAGAAATCTACACAACCGCATTAATGAGATTCTCCTATAACACAAGCTCCTGTAATCCTGTACCAGTTAAAATTCACACTCTCAAAATGTAATCTGTGGGAAAAGACGTTGGATTATCTATATTAGAGTCGAAAGTATCCTATCGGAGATCTGCAATTTCGAGATAACGGAAGAAAAAAAAATAAAAGGTACCTACTTACTCTCTTACCTTGGATGGATACTGCGATGTCACGATTGGTAGAGTTACCCTAAAATCTAATCATACTACTACAAGCAATATCGACTTTTCGAAATTACCAATTGTCAATCTTCCTGATTTAACACCCATCGAGCCACATCTGCAATGCAAGCCTATCAATTTGGACACTTTGAAATTATAGGAAGTTAGTAAAAGTGAAGTGAAAATAGACAGTGAAAATTCAATTAACGTGAAAAGTGTTAGCGTCGGCACTCTAGTGTTATAATTACATATTTTTTATAGTTTTAAGCATGTATGTATTCATAGCTCGTAAGTACGAAATTAACATAAAAAATGTTTGTGCCGAAATGATCGGAGTGACAATAATCATCCCAATGATAATCATCCCTCCGATAATTTCGAACTTATGGGGGGAGGAGTTATGAATGCTGTGTCGACTCCGAATATTATAATGTGTTAGTTGTTACGCGCCGGGATGTTATGGCTAGCACGCGACACTTATCCATAGAGATAAGCACCTAGAATAAGAACGTATTGTTAGATTTAATTTCAATGCCGATACCGCCGCCGGGATGTTTAGGCTAACACCCGACACGCGTCCGTAGAGATAAGAACTAGAATAAGAACGCATTGTATTAGATTTAGTTAAAAATGCCAGTGAGCCGGCCAGTCTACAATAAAACGTCGTCGTGACTAGACTCCTGTAGTTTTTATTTTTAAAAACCTTCGGCAGTGCCTCCGGGAGTTAACTACCTATGTTGCTACTGAAGATTGTTTTGGTCAATATTGTGATAGTCTAAACTATTTCACAATATTATTGCATGTCTAGCGTCCGACTACTAAAATACTTTACGAAATCACGAATAGGGATCAATGCCACAGGAATAGTAAATAAGGTGACACCTTGAATAAAATATTTCTTTGTAATAGCGCCTATTGCTTTTCCCTGTCTTTTTGAAAAATTGGGTTTCCTCGTCAGAATCTCAGGACTAAGCATATTGAAGTCAATTTCTGGATGACCTTGATTTCTTTACTGAACTCGAGGGTCCGTGAAGTATGGCACCTTATTCCAGGTTGAATAATCTACTATTTTGGTAATTGCACAATAATTATACAATAATTTTAATACGAACTCTAATCAGCCGAATCCCCGCGGCGGCTCATGCGTCACCGTTGGCGGGTGTGTCACGGAAAAGGGGGGAGGAGGCTCGTGCCAAGGTTTATGTATTACCGCTAGCTTGACTCACACTCAGTACCGATTCAAAGTTCACCAGTACCAAACACAATGGAGCGATCGAAGCACCTTCGTCGCGGCTGGTCGAGCGAACAGCGCGAGTTTTGTGTGGAGCAATACTATTTAAATCAAGGCCTACCTGTAACTGTAAGGCGCTTGTTCTGTGAAAAGTACGGTGTGATAAATCGTGATATGAAGGAAAAGTGTCCTAGTGTAGCTAAAATTAGGCAGTGGGTGAAGATTCACGAGGATAACAAAGAAGCACGCAGTTTCCATGAAGCTGATGATGAGCAGAGGAGAGAAGCAAGTAAGCACAGCGCACTTATAGTTTTAGTTCGGCCAAATTTGTCAATACGCAGACAATCAGATGAATGTTGAATTTTAAATTGCACAATTTAAAATGACCAGCTCAAAATTTATAGGAATGGAAAGTAAAATGAAGTCTTTTGCGGGAACAAGTCATTTTGTTGGTGAACTTTCAAGACCCTTGATGCTTTTACTCAAGCATTCATCAGTTTAGAGACATGTTATTTAAATATGTTGTTGTTTGAAAAACTTGGCTTAACTGACAACGTTAATTTTTGTTCTACAGACAAGCTAAGAGGCACACAATGGGGTAGAAAGACGGGAGAAAACCGGGTCATCAGGACAGAGTCAATAGATCTTGGAGAACAGCATCAGGCGGTCAAATGTAATGTATTATACTTATCTAAGCATTAGGTACTACTAAAGTAAAAAAAAAAGATACAACAATTACTAAACCGTTTAATTCTACAGGGAAGCAACGAGACATTAAATGGAGTGGACCGAAACCATTTAATGAAAAAGAGAAGATTGTGGAGCCTATTTTAGAAGATCCGTATAATTATTATAATTGCTATTATTATCAAGAACCGGTGGAAGAGGAAGTAAAATCTGATAAAAGTAAGTATTTTATACGTACATTATTAAGTTCGGAAATACTATATAAAAAACTAAGTCTAAAATCTATTTAGAGGGGGCACCATGTTCTATAGTGCTGTGTTTAAAATCCTTTTGCAAACCCATTATTTGTTAATTATTTAGATAAACGAAAGTAAAATTAAAAAAGTGACTGAATTAAAAAATCATCCGGTTTTCCTAAAAAAAACATTATTTTAATAAAAATCTTTGCTAGGTACATTAAAATTCTAAATGTTAGTAAACAAATTGTGTGTCGCTATGTCTCATGACGTCACAGTAGTCAAGGAAATTAAGTGACATCATGTGTGACAAATATGGCGTAATGTTAAGGTCAATAATATTGCGCAATATCACGTATTGATACTCAATGGTTAATATTGAAGGTCATTTATATGATCTACTAATCAATAACTAGGGTTTTTTTTCTGAGACTATAATTAGTTAACCATGACTCGTTCAAAGTAATTGTTGTGTTAGCTAAATAGTAATATTTTTAATTTCTGTTTTTCATCAAACTTGTTTACGAGCGACACTTTAGCCTTGGCGTTGGTCATGTCGTTGACCGAGGAAGGTTACTTTTATTATTAGCACATGTGACTCATTTATGTTTGGTGATTTATCGAAATCTTATCGAATGATTTCACATATTTAACGTGGATCGTCGTAATACCAGGGAAGAACATGCAAAATGTAAAAGATATAGGTAAACGGATCACAATTATTTCTACATAGATGTTTTTTTTTTATTTCTGCAGTGTTGTGGGTGCGTTTACAAACATTTTATCTACTTGCACAGCACAGCACAGCACGACATACAGAATTCTAGACCGCAACAACTACCTGTGGATCATACAAATATTTGTCCAGAAATGAAATCGCATCCGCGCTACACAGTGCAGCAGTAAAACGCTTAGCGACTGCGCCAACTGTGCCCGTCAGACCAAAAAATTAAACAAAGAAAAATCGTTGTTGTTTTACAATATAACTATTAAAATATTAACATCTTTTTATAGAACAAGTGCTTCGAGAGAAATTCGAAGGGAAGGTGCTAGAACTAGTGGAGTCTCTGAACGCTCGCGGACACGCAGCGCGCGCGAGCGCATTTGTGTCGCTCCGCGCGGAGTTACAGCGACACGCAGTGCACGACTTGCTGGCCGCGCACCGCGCCACGCTGGCCGACCATGTGTTGCGCGCACTGCGACGAGGCAAGGATGAGGAGAGGAAGGCAGCTGCTGCTGTTGCACCGCTACTTGCTGTACAGGTGATTATTATGATCTGAAGGGATTGATAATAAACATCCTGCTAGTAAATCGATAACGATATTGCTCGATTGACACAAATGTGTTTTGTCAAAGTCAAAATCTTAATTAACCACAAGTTTGTAATGTGACAGGTCGGCGAGGAATTCATGGAACAGTTCGCACGCGAGGTGCGGCCCGCGCTCACCGCCACCGCCACTGACAAGTCTGCGTCACTCGACACACGCGCTGAGGTAAACTTTGCAAAATGAAAATACACTACTTATATTACATCTGAGGTTCACTTTTCATCACTGAAAAAATCCTTGTCATTCTCTAAATAACGTGTTCTGTATGTTTCAGTGCTGCTCATCGCTGGCCGTGTTGTGTTACTTGATGGAGGATGACATCACTGAGATCTTAGAGGTCATGCGCATGTATGAGACCATCTTCAGCGGCAGCTATCTCAAGGTAAACTATAATTGGCAATGTTATCTGCATGAAGCTTGTGATAAGAATAGCTACTGTTTTTGTTAGTATAATTAGCTAGGTACTCTGCTAGACTGTCCCAAGAGGCATTACGCTAGTAGAATGACGGTGATACGAGTATGTTCTCAATATTATAATTTTTCATTTGTCTTCTCTCAGAATGGCGGCAGTGTTAATGTATCAGCAGGAGATGAAGAGGGCGCGTTGCACGCCGCCGCACTGGACGGCTGGGCACTTCTGTTACCGGTTTTGTCACGCAACCACGCGCTGTCACTGCTCAACAACCACGCACCCAGCTTTGCCAGGCTTGCAGAATTGCTTGAGGCACCGTCACTTGAGGTAACTATCGAAGATTAGCTATCGAAGATAGATCAACGATGATACATATGAATTGTCTCAATAAACATGTATTTCTTAATGCGAAGGTCCGTATGGCAGCAGGCAACGCGCTCGCTATTGCGTATGAGACAGCAAAAGACGACGACAACTCAGATAACGCGGTCACAGCTGACGTAGACGTACTACTAACACGACTGACGGAGTTAGCACGAGACTCGCACAAGTTTCGCGCAAAGAGAGACCGGAGGATACAGCGAGCTACCTTCAGGGACATTCTCAAGTACTTCGAGGTAACCTTCTCAGCACAATTATACAATGCATCACATACAAGGCATTGCTAAATAATAAAAAATATATTGAAAGATAATTGTATAATTATAACCGACCGGAGAACTTAGAAAATTCAGTCTACATGCAATGTGTAGCAGTGTAGTCGTTATTTTCTTTCAAAATGGAGTTATGGCCCTCGATAAAATATCATGCTCCTTTCGTTATTAATCATGTCGATGATTATACGAGTTTCAACCTCCAGAGCGGGCTGGGCATCTTAGGCATGCACACATAATACAGTGCAACAGATTACAGAAATCCTTAGACTTTGAAAAGGTCCCCGTGTTTTGTAATTGTGGACTATCAAAAGGCCTTTGACTCTATCATCAGGTGGCCCCTGGCCCGTTTAGAGTCTCCAAAAACAAAGTCATGTCACCAGGTAACGCATTCAATTGCTGTGATGTCTGTAAATTCAAAATCAACAATGATTGGTCAAACTCAGCACGATCAAACTGAACATATCTCACAGAATTGAGGGGTGACACAAGGGGATATATTGTGCCCAAAATTGTTTGCTAACTCATTGGAGTTTTACTGGAGAAGATGTGGCAAATTGAGATTTGCCGATGATTATTATCATTATACTTAATGGCTAGATGGAGCTTTGCGTAGCAACGGGATTTGTGTATAAAAGCGTGCAATGAGAGAGCCCTATATCAATAGGAGACTGTTGTAAACTAATGATGAGGAGATAGTGACCGATTAAATTATTTATCACTTAGGCTAGATAAATCTGGTCTTGTACAAGTACTTATAGCATATTTAAGATAATTTATCATTCATCATAGTAATTGATGTAACATCTTTATTCATCTTGCAGGAGGGTGAAGTGCCGAGTATATCAGCCCACATCGGCAGTATTCGCGTGGTGTGGTCGTCCTGGTCGGGCGGCGCGGCGTACGCGGCGCTGGCGGGGGCACTCGGCGGAGCGCTGCAAGTGTTGGCGCCGCGCTGTGTGCGACTGCGAGCTGCGCTGGCGCTGGCCGACGAATTATCCGAGGAGACTCGACCTCAGAAGCCTACGAAGCTACAACGGGTATGTACTTTTAAAAGTAATCTTGAAGTTAAAAAGGGAAACGTACCAAGCGATTTAGGCGAGTCTTCGCTTGACTAATCAGGTGAAAATGGACGGCATGATCGTGTGATCACCCCTTCTCTTCTCTTTGGATTGGAGCGGGCTCTAACAAGAAGTGTTTTCGAAAAAAGACAGCGAAATTATTTTAAAACTTTATTTTTGAATTTTGTAATTTCGTTATATGTTCGACTGTTCTCAATCATGGGGATGGATCAATGGGGCATTAGGTTTTTTATTATTATAGCTAGCTAATTCATTAATTAATAGGTGTTAATATTTGTTTTTACCAGCATCTACAGAACAGAGCGACCTGCAAGGCTCGTGAGTTCAATCGCAATCAGAACAGAGACAAGCGCTCTTCAGTCCTTGCCTATTGATCCCGCATCACTACCGGGCACCATGATAGAATAATGGAAAAGAGAGAAAGAATTCAAGAAAAAATCCCAGAAGAAGATAATGAGAGAAGAGAAAATACAAAGGCGATGGAAAGTACATCGCGCACAACACTAGTATTATTAAAATTTATTAATTTATTATTTAATACAAGCAATAAAATATTATTTAATAAGATGCAATTTTTTTGTTTTGTTTATTCCCATTCAAAAAATAATTAGGTCAAAAAGTTTTGTAAGAAGAAGGGAAAAGTAAAATCAGTTCATGACCATTGCTTTCTTACTCTGAAAAGAGTTTTGATGATTTATTTAGTAAAGATTAGTCATTTAATTTCCAATTACACATTTAAATTATTTTCGCTCAGAACAAACTTAACCCTTCCAATGCAGCACTATCTTATACTTTCAAAGATTCTTATAACATGATTTAGTGTCGCCCTAGAATGCAAAATTATTATAAATTATCTGAACTCGATAAATAAACAGCTACCACGACCAAAGTGTTTGACGAATTATGGTTGGTGTTGCTCACAACAGTATACAGCTATGGGAGAATGGAGAGGTCACGTGAATGAGGTGTTACCTTGCCACTAGATGGCGTTGAACTTTTACGTCACGTTTCTGAATCGCGGTGTTAAGATTCTCCGTCGCTGAACGACCCTCGCGCGGTACTGTAGAGAATTCATACTTACCTGGCATAGGGGATACCGTGATCAGGAAGGCGGTTCCCCCAGGGCGAGGCCTACCATTGCACTGCGGTTAGGTTGACCCCTGCGATTATCCCTAATGTGGATAACTCGGATGCGTAATTTTTGGTAGTGGGGACTGCGTACGCGCCGTCCCCTCAGAATTCTAGATGGATAAGCAGATAAGTACATGGTGTACAAAAGCTGTACACTAGTATAAGTAGATACTATTCGCTCTGCCTGAATATAGTATGACGGAATAGACAAAATGACATTGTGTTTCTATCGGCATGGCGATATTTAATATAAAAAAATATATTTCAACTCTTTAGTGGTATACGAGTGGTCCCCTGGTCGGGCAAAGTAAAATATTTTTTACCCAGTTAGGAATATGTATTGGCGGTTGTCGAGTTGCACAGAAATTACTTTAATATTTTTGGTAGACTACTCGCGTGGCATGATCAATTCTACAATTAGAAATTGTCTTTTGTGCTAGTCGCAGCCCGCTTCAATAAATATTGTAAATATCGGCTATTGTAGGTTTTTGTGAGGTTTGTGCATTTTAGCACCTTGGAGTGGAGTTAACTTCTTTATTTTTCACTTTTCTGATTCTTTTTTTGTTAATTTGACATAAGTAAAATAATTAATTATTCCAGTTCATTATCTGTTTGGAAATGGCATTATTTTCAGTAAATATAATCAATGGCATTATAAGCAATGGCAAATTTAAACACTGTTTTAGACTATCACGGTTTGTTTCACAATTTAAAATGTCACTTACGTTATATCAATTATCGGGAATGGCAATTATGTCCTTTAAATATAAATAATAATATGAATTACCCTATAGTAAAATCAAATCCCTATTTTGTATACGAATATCATAAAAAGATTTTTGTTCTGAACATATTAATAACATTTTAGGGTCTAAATGCAGATGGAGAGTTCTGTGTTCTTTATAGGCCCGACTCCCTAATACTCACCCAAAGAGGGGGTAATCTCCCAAACTAAACATAATTATAATTCTTTAAAAAACAGGATTATTTATTTCATGTTGTAAATTCATATTTATATCATACATATTAGCCTAGCTATCACATTTTTTGTCTAGCAAGTCGGAAAAAGTAACAGCGCGGGCGGGCACAAAACTTTATGCAATCGAAATTTACGGGCAGAAGCTAGTATAAAATAAATATAATGCAACTACCACTGCAATCTGGCGGCAAGTTTCGGAACTAAACAAAAACCGTTTGAAGTCACAAAGAAAAGTAACGGTCAATTCAGACCGAGACGCGACGCGAAGCGACGTGACGCAACGATACTTCAAATGTGTATCTTTTCTTGTCGTTAATAAGGTTAGATTTTGAGTCGCTATTAAAATGCATCGCGGCGCCGCGCTGCGCCGCGCCGGGCTGTGACAGGTGTATCTTTTCGTGTAGGAAATAGAGTTCGATTTTGAATAGCTCTATTGAAATGTGCGCGCAGCGTCACGTTTCGGTCTGAGCCGACCCTTAAGCAGTTTAGGGTTAACACTGACGTTGCCCGTCAATTCATAAAAGTTCGACTGACGCCGGCTAGATGGCGCTTTTGCAAGGATAGTTCAGGGATGACAAAAATAAAATTGATGTCTTTTCCGATAAGTAACCAGTTGAGTTGGTTTTTACCGACTTAAAAAAAGGAGGTTATCAATTCGACCCGTATGTATGTAGTATTATCAGAACTGCCCAGTTTTCATATATGTTAGTCTATATCAGCGTCTGAACAAATGTGCCAAATTTCACAAGTGTGTGTATGTATGTTTTTATGTTTGTGCACGCATATCTCCGGAACTTCAAGTTCGATTTAATTAATTCTTTTTTCATAGTTTTAGAGATATGGATTTTTTTATGTTGTGACGGATTACAGGATTAGTGCATTTGTAAGAAAATTTTTTATTGTACAAGAATTTGGGTTGACTATTTAATAAATAAACTAAAAAGTGTAAAATAAAAACTTTTTCAAAAAAGTAACCGACTTCAAAAACAACAACAAAACAAAAAAGGGTGAAATAACCTAATTAATAACTTCTTTCGGAAGTCGGTGGCTAAAAATCAATGAAATAAAAAATAAAGCCACCGACATCCGAAAGAAGTTATTAATTAGGCTCCGGTGTGTATACCTCTTTTAGACATGGGCGCCGCCATAAAAATTCTCGGCGGCGGCGCGCTGACCAATTTGAATCGGCGGCGGCGTGGCGCCGGCGGCGTAGGTTTTTACTACCTTTCAACTAAAACTCAAAATCTACTCCCTATCTTCTTTAAGCCGGGACGACAGGAAAATGTCAGTCCTATACATACAGTACAGTAAATACTTTATCCAGATCATCAGGTACAAAAAAAAAACGATTTTTCCCAAGGGACACTGTCTTTAATAACATCGTAAAAATTTTTTCAACATAGACACAGATAATCTAAATATAGATTTCAAGTTACACAATCAGAGAAGCGAGAACTCAATAAGAAAATAAGCAAGTTGGTACGACGTGACCTCGAAACTACCAATACAAGCCGAATTGAAAAGGCAATAGAAGAAAATCGGGGTGCTAAAGTGTTCGCCCAACAGCTGAAACGCTCGTATCTGACGAAGCTTTGATCACCTATTGGCCAAACCATAACCTCAAAGCTGGAGCTGAGATAGAAGACTTTTATGGCCGGTTGTTCGACAGTCGTGGTCCACAAGCCACCTCTTCAGAGGATAGCCGAACCACTCTGACCCGCCACAACACCGATGAACTGCCGGAAATAAGCCTAGATGAGGTTGAGTTGGCCGTCAGGCAGCTTAAACATGGAAAAGCCCCGGGTGAAGACGGAGTCACTTCGGAGCTTCTGAAATCAGGTGGAAAACCCGTACTTCGGGAGCTCCAAAAGCTATTCAACTCTGTTTTAGACACCGGGAGAACTCCAAAGGCATGGAACAGGACTGTTGTGATCCTTTTTTTCAAGAAGAGCGACAAATCCCTATTGAAAAACTATCATACTTATCGTATTGCAACTCTTTTCCTGCTGTACATCAAAGACCTACTTCAATCTGGTATTGTGACGTGTTGGGTACGCAGATGACAGTACAGTTTCAGAGAGATACGTGTCCAGCGAAAACACCATCGGGGATGAAGTTTGTTCCTTGTTAGGCCATGGTTGAGCGGACAAATTATGCCTTAACGTTGTCTATCAGTGGGGTGATGACAATTTGGTCTCTTTTAACAAAACCAAAACACAGGTTTGTCTTTTTACCGCAAAATGGAGTCGTTTGGATCAAATTCCTACTTTTCAGGGTGCATCTGTACCTCTGAATGACCGACTCGAGCTCCTAGGCATGGAGTTGACTTCTAATCTCAACTTTGGCCACCATTGTGTTCAAAGCCCGACTTGCGGCCAAAAAGCTGGACATCCTAAATAGAGTGAAGCGGTAATTCACGTCGCGGGACTTATCAAATTACCGTGACCCTGGAACGTAAAGGGCTATTGAAGGACACCGTAGATTTTAGTCAGTACAAGTCTGACAGTCCCTCCCGCTCTGTCCTGGGTGGAAGGACTCATTTGATGACTTTACCACGCTAAAAAAAAGCGGTACTTCACGCCTGGACAGCTTTTAACTTTTTACGAAGCACAAGTCCGATCCTGCATGGAGTATTATAGCCACCTTTGGGATGGCTCAGCTAAATACCAACTTGCCGCTCTTGACTCAGTGGAATGCAGAGCTAAGAGGCTCATTGGCGACGTAAAATTGGTGAGAACCAAGCTCCATAGCTTGACTCATCGCCGCAAGGTTGCCTGCCTGTCGGTCTTCTACAGATTATACTTCGGAGAGTCGGAGAGTGTACCCAAGAACTCCACGATCTCATCCCAACAGGCCCCTTCTATCATTGCACATCTAGACGCACGGCAAATTACCATTCCTACCTTATTGCTATACCACCAATTCGCACTAAGCGTTTCCAAGCGTCTTTTATAAAGCGGACAGCGAAGGAGTGGAACTCTCTGCCTGCGTCTGTGTTTCCGAACACATACATTAACCCTAATCTCTTCAAAGATGGAGTGAACAGGCTTCTTTTGGGTAAGCACTCCATTGTAGACCTTGTCTTAGTCACTCCTGACCTAGACTGAGGTCAAGAGCAAACCCATTGCACATAAAAAAAATCGTCCCGTATCACTCCTGAGCCACGTCTATAAACTGTTTTCAAGGGTCATCACAAATCGTCTCGCAAGAAGACTTGACGAGTTTCAGCCTCCGGAGCAGTCTGGGTTTCGCGGAGGATTTAGCACCACACAATGAGGCAGGTTATACAGAAGTCCGAAGAGCATAACCAGCCCCTGTACTTGGCATTTGTGAATTATGAAATGGCCTTTGACTCAGTTGAAACCTGGGCTGTTCTGCAATCACTGCAGCGATGTCAAGTAGACTGGCGGTACATCGAACTGCTGAAATGTCTCTATGACGCCGCGACTATGAGTGTCCAAGTACAGAACCAGCAGTCTAAACATACCCTGTTGCGCAGGGGGGTGAGACAGGGGGATGTTATATCCCCGAAACTATTCACCAATGATTGTTGGAATATTAAGTCAGTCATTTTGGATGAGTCAATCACGAAAGCAAATACACGTCTTTACGCCACTCACGCCGCGCGGTGAATGCCGGCGGCGGCGGCGGCGTGCTGAGTGCACACGGCGGCGCCGCGCCGGCGCGGCGCCCATATCTAACCTCTTTACATGACATTTTCCTGCTTGGTGAATAAGAATGAAGTATAGCAGATAGGTGATATCCTCATAACAGAGGAAAGTTCTTTTTTCAGATTCTGAGGGGACAGCGCGTACGCAGTCCCCACTACCAAAAATTACGCATCCGAGTTATCCACATTAGGGATAATCGCAGGGGTCAACCTAACCGCAGTGCAATGGTAGGCCTCGCCCTGGGGGAACCGCCTTCTTGATCACGGTATCCCCTATGCCAGGTAAGTATGAGTTCTCTACAGTACCGCGCGAGGGTCATTCAGCGACGGAGAATCTTAACACCGCGATTCAGGAACGTGACGTAAGCGTACAACGCCATCTATTTAAAACTAAATCATTCTTCATCTCATAACTCCCTAAAGAAAAAACATTTTTTATTACAATAATGTTTCCTAACCCTGTATTTATTTAAGTTCTCAAGTCCTTTTACTTATTTATTATGCATTGAATAAATAATTGATTTTACAAGGATGGTCTTGATAACAATGATGCATTGAAGGGTTAAATCTTAAATGATTACTTAAAACTGTGGGTAGCATCGGGCCAATAAATACTTTAACTATACTCGTCAAAACAAAATAAGGGCCACTTTTTAAATTGCACTTTAAACAAGTATTGCTCTTATTCTGGGTACATAATAAATACTAAATATCTTGTTATGGTTTCTTTCAAGTATTAATATTGTTTCTACTGCATAATTGGAAATTCATAACTTTTTTAATTAGATATTTGAGATTACTTAGAATTTACGGTACGGTGTTTTTTAATTTTCAAACTTCAAACGGAGTTTTCTTCGACTTATACAGCAAGCAGGCTATAATGATCTTTCAATCTCATAATGTCATGTATTCGGAGACATATTGAAGCAAAAACAGCCACGTGGGGTGTCACCTTAATCCAGGGGGCCCGTAGCCAGAACAGGTAGGTTTAATGGTGGAATATTCCCAACGAGTGGTTCGAAAAGCTTGAAACTGGTTTTAAAAGACGGGTAATATCACCAGACGCCGTGATCAAGGAAGAAAGTAAGTAAGTAAAACTCAAGAAGACTATTAAGTTTGTTTAACCGCGCAAATAGAGCGAAAATCTACTGCGCGGACCGTACAAAATCCATTGCGTCGAGCTACAGGCACCCCTATAATTGACTACACTATTCCGAATCGACTCCATAAAGACTAACAATACTCAAGAAGATGCTTGGTTCGCCTCCAGTTAACTGCAGCGTATGGTGCAAATCGTGAAACATTTGCGAAGCAGAAAATTTTTTGAACTGTTGACTGGGCTTCATTGCTTTTTATTGATGACTGGTGGGTTATTTTTTTCAATAAAAACTGATTCATAAGAGTGTAGAGAAGATCTAAACAACAGGTTTCAGATCCTTGCACTCTTAAAACAGACTGTTCTGGCGAGTTCTGAGTTATGCTCTGGGGCGGTTATCTCTATCACGCAAAACTGAGCTCGCACTTCTTAACGAGGGTGTTGTAACTCCTCAAAATTGCGTAGAGAATGTGGTGCAACTCCACATTATCCCATTCGCACAGCAAGGAATACCTGAGTTCTTCTTGAACCAGGATAATGCTCGAGCGAACACGACGTGACTAACAGTGCACATCATTCCCTTACGCTCGAATTACAATGTTACAGTGGACACTCAGGATTTTTACCTGAGTTCATTTAAGAGATGAGTTAAAAAAGAGTGAAAAAGAAAGTAAAATCCCATCCATACGCAGCTGGATCTCATAAATTGTCTGAAAACTTGCTGGTAGAGTATCCCAAAAGAAAATGTTCGGTATTTAATCCAGACCATTCCACCTCCCATAAAATGAGCACAACAGAGAGAACAAAGTTAAAAGAGAAGCTTAAAAGAACACTTTGGAACATTAAAGACGTTATTTTTTCGATTTTTTTATGTAACTTGATACATTCCTGCAATTCCTCACTTTTCATTCAATTTGGTTTATTTTAACGATTTATTGGAATACATATTTAATTTTTGTGTATTTCCATCTAAAACCATTAATATTAATCAGATTCAGTCATTGTAACTAGTAATATTTAAACATTATTTAATAAATCGATAAAAACCAGGTGGCCCTTATTTTGTTTTGAGTAGTATATATTATAATTGGACCTGCCGGGGCCGCGGAACTGACTAATCATGTGACCGTGAACTGGAATCTAAAGGGCTATTGAAAGAACATCGTGGATTTTATTCAGCACGAGTCTGACAGTTCCTCCCGTCCCGCCCTGGGTGAGAGGACTTATGTGATGACTTTACAACGATAAAAAAACTATTTAAAAAAAAGGGCGGTTCCCTTTTTTTCAGAAAGTTTTTTTACTAACTTCAAAACCAAACACAAAAAAGTGTGTGTGTGATGAATGATTCAGAAACGTGACGTAAACGTACAACGCCATCTATTTAAACATAACCATCCGTCATCTCATCACCTTCGAAAAAATCAAACATTTTTTCTTCCAAATATTTTTAATTATTGAACTTTGACTTTTTTTTGAACTTGAATGCTTAAATCAAACCCCTTATTAATTTAAGTTCTCAATTTCTTAAACACTTTTTTAAACTATCACGGTTTGATTCTAAACTTAAAATGTCACTTACGGAAGATATCCCGTAAGTGACATTTTAAGTTTAGAATCAAACCGTGATTAAGTATATTATGTTTGAGTTCCCGATATTTCGACGCTGTTGCAAGCGCCATGATCGCGGGTTGACTCAATTTCTTTTACTTATTTTTAATTTATTTATGCAGTGATAAATTTTATTTTAGTAGTAGGTCTTGATAACAATGATGCATTGAAGGGTTAAATCTAACAACTCTTAACTATAAAATAATTATTGATTATATTTTTTAGTTAAAATAGTAATAATACGCTTCTTTGCGATACATCTGCGAAAACGGAATTAGTATATTTATGAAATGGGATCAAATAATTATATGTATTTGAATCACTCAAATGAGACACTGTGTTATTTTTTTCAAACGTGGGAATTATAGCAACTTGAACTCATTGAAATTGTAAGGAGACGGCGCGCGCGCAGTCCCCTTTACCAAAAAAAAATCGAGTTGTCGACACTAGGGATAGACGCAAGTGGCTTTCAACCACTGCGACTTGTCGTCATTAGCAAAGGCTCGTAGGGGGAGGAAGGGGTAAGCGGGACACGGGAGAGGTGGGGGCGGGGGATGTAAGACACTGCTAGACTGATGTGACAGCTAGTTGGTGTCCTCGAAAGTCGCGAAGATGTAAGTCGTCCAGGTCTTGGAATCGCGATACTCCTGTAACTTGATCTTGAACTTCTCGCCGAGACGATTAAGCTCGGCCTTCATGGTCGGACATCCAGTCTTCTGATACTGTTTGCGCAAGCGCCTTTTCTTGGCCAGCATTTCTTTTAGATGAGGTGGCAGTGGAATTATCACTGGCTTCTCATGTGGCAGCTTCATTGGTATCTTGTCCATGATTGTGTACGTTGCTGATATCGATTTTATCCATTGAATTCCATGTAGTATGCGGGGAGGGTCATTCGATCGCGGAGTATCTTGACACCGCAATTCAGAAACGAGAGGTGAATGATCAACGCCATCTAGTGAAACAAATTAGAGCCAAACTGAGCACTTTAAAAAATACATAATTGTACACAACCAGAGGTCTTAGCACAAGATTTTCGTATTTTATCTGAAGTTTACAAGTTACTTCAAGTATTTATGGCGTTTATTGTATGGAAAATGAATAAGCGCCTCTAGTGTACGAAGGACGAAATATTTTTCCTATCAAATTGTCAAAGAACGGTGGGAACTTACTTCTACCATGACCGTTTACGTTTTTTGTTAGAGTCGCTTTTTCAATTGTCCACCCAAATAAACGCAGTAATTACTTACTACATACTTCAAGTAATACAGAAATCTTGTAATGCAAGGGTGAACAAAATTTTTGATGCCAGTCGTTTATTTTTTATTTTTAGATAACTCACATTAATAAGATAAGGCCAAACTCACATGAGTAACAAAGTGAAATCACAAACTAACTGCTTTTATTAAGCCGTCAACAAAAATGAATAACACTATAAAGCTTTCGCAAACAACTCACGCCACGATAACCCTTATTATATTACAAAACAGAATTATTAAGGCATTGTGCATCACTGTATTACTTTCGATTCTTCCTTGTTCCCCAACTTTAACACACAGAATTTACCGTGTCACCTGTCTGCCTTGAGAACTGGATAAAACCATGCACTGTGTTACTAGTTGGAAAACGTAACTCGTAAGATAGGACACGCTATGTGCCGTGCGACACGCAAAGAAGTTCGGTATAAAGACAGTGTTCGCATTTCCATTGGTCTTGATAAAAGGAGTGCTTGCAAAGAACGATGGCGTTTCGCACCACCCATTGATACCGCGTTAAAACTGTATAAATTAGTTGTTGAAAGCAATTTGTAAGCCTTTAATGATTGTGAGTAATTCATCAAGATATTTTTTCCGTTGTTGGAGTGTTTTTGGTATAAAAAGTTAACTCTTTTTGACCGACTTCGAATAAAAGAGAAAAGTAACTCGCTTATGTCTTCTAATAGTTTAAAATAAGTGTCTAAACACACTGGTATTTGGCTGATATGACACACCATAAGTGCTAAACTTACGCGGCAGAAATTCGGCGCGGGTGGCGAGGGCGGCTCCCTGCTGCTCCCCGCCCCCGGATCTTAATCAGTAATCGAACCGAACTTCGGTCGCGTATAATGTGTGGTCACAGAATAAGTTGCCACTGAACTTACGCCCGACCGAAGTTACGCTGTACGCTATGACGCGACGTAATTTCGGCATAGTGTGTCGTCACTAATTCAAATAGCATTGCAGGCGTAATTGTACCGAACTTCGGTCGCGTAACTTCGGCATAGTGTGTTTAGACACTAAGTAAGTGTTATTAGCTCAGTAGCTGAGAGATTGATTGTTGTGCTTCATGTAGCGGGTTTCTGCACTGTTAAAAATATGTTTTTATTATTCCATGACCGCATGGAATCATGGTTCGATTACCGAATCGAACCCAAGATACGCAGTGCAACAGTCAATGGTGTATCTTTGTTGTTTTTGCGATTTTGATGAGCAAAATTTACGAGAGCATAAATGTAGGGGTAGGTTATTTTCTTTTGCTACTTCAAAATTCTGTATACAGTAAATATTGTTTATTTTGATGAGTAAAATTTGAGGCTCTAGTTAAGAGGCTTGTGGTAAAGTAAACCTGAGATAGTATACAGGGTTACTTGTAAAACATTCACAACCTTTCATGGGTTGAAAGTTCTTTTGGTTATAAAAGACATTTACTATATAAAAAAATAGATTATTCATATATTCAACGGAAACAAAAGGTAAGTTCCATTTTGTATGTGAGACCAGTTTTTTTTTTTTTGATATTTCAGGTTTTGTTTCATAGTAAAAGTTGTTTATAACCTGTATTTCACTAGTAGAACAATGACAAGTTACCTAGACAGCTTAAACACCACAAAATGTCTCAAGCGATCTTCAATCCGTCGCTAAATACACTGAAGCAAGTCATTATGTAAATCCTACAGTTCTGTGCTTATAATCTGTGTATTGCAAGTTTCCCCATAAGTTAGCTAGTCGCACAAGTTCCCCTATATAAATGGTAATGAAGACGGGCCGGATAGGAATCCAGTTTTTTATGTGGTGACTTTCAATTTTGCCCATACTTTTTATACGGCATTATAAAAAGTTTTCCCGTTTAACTACGATCTAACAGTTTTGTTTTTGCTCTGTGACTGTCTATTTTATACACGACGATATTCATCTTAATTATCTCAATACAAATCTTAATCCATTTATTTACGGGTGGTTCTGATTGGACATCTTTAAGTAACAGATGTGTTTTGATCGATGATTGCGGCCGCCTGGGATTTGGTTGTAAACCGGAGGGCCTAGACAGCTGGGTCGCGGTCATGAGCTATATATAGAGTCTAGATTAATGCACGGTTGAAGGCAACATCATGTCCCTAATAAAATGGAATTTAAAAATCCCCACTGCTCTCAAAACGGTGAAGGACCAATGTGAGGAAACCGGCATGCCCTATAACCTAAAGTTCTAAGATGTCTACAAACCCGAACCAAGCCCCCTGTGGCGGATTATATCCCACTCCCAGCAGTGAGAACAGCTGATTGTACTACACATTACTACTGTGTTATAATGTATGAAACGTGTTTCTAAGATTGCGCATAAACCGTATGATCGTATCTTGCAAACTTAAAGATAACGTCGATAACTTTAACTGCTTTTAATTCGTTTAATAGTCATCATTAGAAGTTATTACCGCTAAGTTATTGCTTGCAGAAATGTTTATTACTTGAAAGCATTTTAATTGATACTTCAAACAGGTCCTGTATAACTCTTCCAAAAACTTTAGACTGCTATTCCTACAGATCACAAAACCATCAACCATCTAAAGGGTTACCGAGGCACTGGAAAGCTAAGGGCAATTAAAAGAATAGTGTGGGTTTTAATTGGTAAGACTCCCCTCAGCTCCACGATAAAGTCAATTAATGATGATTTCGATTTACAGGGTTCATTTGGACAGCCACGTCGACAAAGCATTGGTTCTTTACTGTTGCTGTACTAAACTTATCTGTGATAAAACAAGTATTACATAACTATAACATAATGTGTCTATACAAAAAAAGTAGCGAAACAAAATACATTTTTTTTTCGACAAAGTCTTGCACCTTGTTGAAATGCACACACGTGTACATTGTTTGGCGCACAAACTTAACAAGAACGTGCACAATTATTATGAATACAACTATCATGAACAGTTTATGAATAAAATTCACATACACCCGCCATTATTTGCTCATCTTCCGGTTCGTTCTACGACAAACTTTAGTTTTGCACGCGAAGAGCTACAAATGCTATGTACAAAGATATAGTTTACGCTGGAAACGAAAAATTAATGATCATAAAGAGATCCTTTTTATCGTGGTAAAATCATCAAAAGAGTCCTTCCGCCCCAGTATGGGACGGGAGGGACTGTCAGACTTGTACTGACTAAAATCCACGGTGTCCTTTAATAACCCTTTACGTTCCAGGGTCTTGGTAATGAGATAAGTCCTGCGACCCCGGCAGGCTTTGGCTCTCTAGAGGGGTGCGCCGTCATCATGCTGACGGTTCTTTGAGGCGCGGGTTACCCGGGCATGGTCCATGATGGGACGGCGAGTTACCCATTACTCGCCGTCCGCATGCCCATAAAGAGGTCCTAGCATGACTTCTACGTATTTGGTTGTACAGTTTACTTGAAGTATTATGACGCCTGCCACAGTCGTGGGACTGTTTAAATAGGTAACCGTGACCCTGGAACGTAAAGGGCTATTGAAGGATCACCGTGGATTTTAGGCAGTACGAGTCTGATAGTCGAGGAATGAGAGGACTGACTCATTTGATAATTTTACCACGCTAAATAAAAGTATTATGAAGAAAATCGCATGAAAAAAAGCGTCTAGTGGACAAACGAGGAACTAATTTAATCCGACAAATTAACGTCAAAGTCCCCGTTTACGTCACAAAACCGTGAAAACACATGATAAGGTTTCTGTTCTTTTTAAGCTATTGCATAGCTTTTATCGCGGGCTCCGAGCACGGCGCGGCGCCGCGACCGAATCAAAAAATTTCCAATAACCTAACGAATATACCTGACACCACGCTTCGTCTAACATCGTTTCAGTTCGGGAGACTTCGGCAATCATAAAAATATCCGTCATAGAAACAATTTACTTATTCTTACTGATTCTAAACGGCCAGCTACAAAAGGAGTTTTCACAATGAAACCTACTTATAAAATTCTCCTACAACAAAGAAGTTCTTTATTACAGTAGTGCACCACAAACATTTTAAATAAATTATATTCTCGTTAAATATACGTGGTAGGCGATTTAATTCTTTAAAAAAAAATGTTATGCAATAGCTTCACCGCGGCAGTCTTCGAGTGCCATATGATTTTATTTTTTTGATATCGATATGATGAGGTGGATACGAGTCTAAAACCCAAACCGTTCCTTCTATTGCCTCTTGCGTTCCCATGCCAGGGTAACTCATCAATCCCGTAAGCATGCACCGCGCTACGCTCACCACATCTAGTCACGGTATATCCTCGCTTGCGCTCTGGGATGAGTTTTCTAAAACTTGCCCGACTGTTTGTAATTTTAAAGTAGAGAGTTACACGTACAACGGCTTTTATGAGTTTTGTTGTAGCTGAGTCTGAATGTCGAATGATTACGAGTGGTGCGGTCGTTCCATGCGATTAATGGCACTTCCAGACATCCGCTGATCGGTGTATAATTGATGGTTATGGCATTGTTTTCATCTTTGGTGCTCGAGACTTTATGGTTCTGGTTTCCGACATTCGATTTTTAAGGAATCTATTTTAAAGTGATGAAGTTTGGTAATGACTTTGTTTATCTATTTGTTTGATTTTGTTGATTTTTAACCGACTTCCAAAACGAGGAGGTTCTCAATTCGGATGTTTATATATATTTTTTTTATGTTTGTTCGGGTATAACTCCGTCGTTTACCATCCGATTCGAAAAATTCTTTTTTTGTTGGGAAGGGTATACTTTCCGAATGGCCCCTTTAAAATTTTATCGAAATCGGACTAGCACTTTTTGAAAAATCAACATAAACCTAAAAAAGTTTTCAACATTGTCTACACCGATTACTCCGAGGTTTCTGGTCCGATTTCGATGATTTTTACCGACTTCAAAAAAAAGGAGGTTATCAATTCGACCCGTATGTATGTAATATTATCAGAACTGCCCAGTTTTCATATATGTTAGTCTATATCAGCGTCTGAATAAATGTGCCAAATTTCATAAGTGTATGTATGTATGTATGTATGTATGTATGTATGTATGTATGTATGTTTTTATGTTTGTGCACGCATATCTCCGGAACTATAAGTTCGATTTAAATAATTCTTTTTTTGTTGTACTAGGTATTATTCAACTTAGGGTACACTGCAAGTTTCATCAAAATCGGTTCAGTAGTTTTAGAGATATGGATTTTTTTATGTTGTGACGGATTACAAGATTAGTGCATATGTAAGAAAATTTTGTATTTTACAAGAATTTGGGTTGAATATGTAATAAATAAACTATAAAAAGGGTAAAATAAAAACTTTTTAAAAAAAAGTACCGACTTCAAAACAAATACAAAAAAGTTTAAAATAACTTTTCTTTCGGAAGTCGGTGGCTTTGTTTTGTTGTGTCATTGCTATTGCCACCGACTTCCGAAAGAAAAGTTATTTTAAACTTTTTTGTATTTGTTTTGAAGTCGGTACTTTTTTTTAAAAAGTTTTTTTTGTTCGATACTGTATATCTGCCATTTGGTCCCATACAATTTTTATTTAGTTTGGTGCAGTAGTTTTCATTTTTAGCTCATTGTGTAAGAGTACAGTCGCGTTCATTAACATGTTGGCACGTCTAGACTTCAAAAATATATGAACATCAAAATAATTCAGAATATTGTGACAACTACAAGCATCATTAAATTGTGATCAAGATTATAATTCATTAATATGTAACTACTTTTTTTCAGTAACATGTATACAGCCAAAGGGACATTATTATATGAACAACTTTAAGATCATAATTATGTGAACAGTGTAAGATTCACAATTATGTAAGCACACATGAATACAATAATATCTAAACAAGTAAATGTAATTCTTTTTCAACCTTATTACTACGTCCATAAAGATATTTTACTAGCAATCTTAAAACTGGGGTGCTAAGACAGGAAACCTCCACGTGCGCCCGTGGACTGGAGTTCCCTCTCGGATACGTCCGGGGGGAAGACCAGTTTTTCGGGCCGGTGCACCCTGGGATGCGGGCAAAAACTCTCCTTAGGCACTGTGTGCCTAAGGGGTTTCTTTGCCCGTATGCAAATAGCCTGTCGGGTGGACGCTCCAACGCGTGTCCCTCTGAACAGCAGAGGGCACAGCGGCGGAGCGGGCTTGCGGACGGTGAGTAATGGGTATGCTCGCCGTCCGACCAAGGACCAATCCCGGGTCGGTGGCGCGTCGTGTTTCACGCGTCACCGACGGGGGGGCCCCGTTTGGGGCCAAATGCCTGCCGGGGTCGCGGATTTTTCTTAATCCAGGATACCGTGGCCCCGGAACGTAAAGGGCATCCGACGGAACACGGGTGGATTTTAGTCAGTAAGAGTCTGACAGTCCCTGCCGCCCCACCCAGGGCGGGAGGACTCATTTGATGATTTCGCCATCCTAAAAAAAAAAAAAAAGCAATCTTAAAACTGCATGGTCAAGGAGTTTGCAAGATTATTTAGGTATCACTGGCTAGTTTTACTTCAAAAGACGTTTTTTTTTTTAAAAAAGAATAAACTGACGCACATGTCATTCATACAAAATTATACGAAAACATGTGGCATTGAAATAAACTCATTTCAAAAGACCTAAAGAGCATTCGCGCCGAAAACAATTGAAATACTGTCATTTCTATAACAATGTAAACAGGATCTTATTTATTCGAGCAAATAATATACTTTCCTATGATTGTGGAGATAATTATGAAGCTTACCCTGCTCAGATATTATTAAAGCTATTGTAGTATAGATATATTTTTTCAAAAGGTGATCACGTATTATTGCCTAATGCAAATGTATATTATTGAACCGTTCACATGAGAATATATTTTTGATCTACAGATTCTGTAGAATTTATTGAGCTTACCAACGCTTACAATATTTTGAATCATTGACACTGCCAACATATTATTGAACTCGACTGTACATACATGGGCGATGTTATTGCCGGTGCTACGGATTACAATATTTTAGTGTACATGTAAAAAAATTATGTATTTGTCAATAATTTGGGTTGAATATTGAAACTAAAAAGGATAAAATAAAAACTTTTCAAAAAAAAAAATTTACCGACTTCCCACAAAAAAAGTTCAAAATATCATACTTACAAAAAAACATATAAAAAAAGTTCAAAATAACCTGCAAAAAAACTTTTCTTTCAAAAGTCGGTGACTTTTTTTTTATTTCATTGACTTTTTGTCACCGACTTTCGAAAGAAAAGTTTTTTTGTAGGTTATTTTGAACTTTTTTTGTGGGAAGTCGGTTACATTTTTTTTTGAAAACGTTTTTTTTTAAAGTAAAAGTTGTGGTGTTTCGTACCTGACTACTCTGGGAAGAAATAGCCGAAACCAACTCTGAGATAAAGTCTCTTTTAAAGTCTAGAAATTATATTGGTCAAGTCATACGAGGACCATGCAATTTTGTGTCTGAGATGGACTTTTGAACCTGTCCAGTCAGTGCAAGCATTTATCTGTTATCGTGTAGTTCGACTACACATTAGGAGAATGTAAATATTGTGTTAATAAAATAAGTAATACCTTTTATTAAGAAACCAATAAAAAACAAAAACTAACAGTCTAGGCAACAAGATGCAAAGAAAAATAATATCATAGACAAAGTTTGTAAACTGTCGCCTTGATTTACGGTGTAGCCAATTAGCTACGCGGTGCTACGACGCGCTACGAGGCGCTACGAACACGCTACAGAGCTACGCAGCCTCAGAATACGTAGTATAGTTTGTAGGGGCATGCGGGCGGCGACTAATGGGCAACTCGCCGCCCGATCATGATGCCCGGGTCGACGGCGCGTTGTGTTCCACGCGCGCCTCAAAGAGCTGTCAGCAATCTGACGGGGCACCCCTCTAGAGGGCCAAAGCCTGTCGGGGTCGCGGGACACATTCCATTACCGTGACCCTGGAACGTAAAGGGCTAATGAAGGACACCGTGGATTTTAGTCAGTACAAGTCTGACAGTCCCTCCCGCACTGCCCTGGGCGGGAGGACTCATTTGATGATTTTACCACGCTAAAAAAACAAACCGGCCAAGTGCGAGTTGGACTCGCCCATGAAGGGTTCCGTATTAGCAAGCATAGATTAGGGATATAATTATATTGATTAGTAAGTAATATACACAAACAATAAAAATAACTTTGTTTTTATAGTATTTATATGAATGGCAAAGTTATATTTGCGGTTTTTGAAAATGTACTATATCTCAAAAACTGCTAACTGTATCTCATCCAAACCAATTTTCGTTGGAAGCTTTTGTTAAGTTCTCATCATCAGTCTTTAAATGTTCCCACTGCTGGGACACAGGCCTCCTCTCTGTGAGAGGGAGTGGGCCGTAATCTACCACGCGGGCCCAGTGCGGATTGGTAGATGTCACATGTCTTCGAATTTTTGGTTCTAGGACATGCCGGTTTCCTCACGATGTTTTCCTTCACCGTTTTGAGAGCAGTGGCGATGAAATAAATTACACAAAGCAATGCGCCTGACGGGGTTCGAACCTACGACCTACAACTCGTAAGTCGAGGCCGATACCACTGGGCCACCACGTTTCTTACCTCGTTTCGTTGTTAAGTTCTACATTATATATTTTTTTTAGTTTTATCACTCTCTTATTTTAGAAGTTACAGGGGGGGACACACATATTTTACCACTTTTTTAAACTGTTCAGTTTAGAAAAAAATGATATTAGTAACCTCAATATAATTTTTAAAGACCCATCAAAGATATCCCACACGTATGGGTTTGGTGAAAAAAAAAATTTGAGTTTCAATTAGCTAAGTATGGGGGGCACCCCCAAAATTTGTTTTGTTTTTATTTTTGTGAGAAAATCCTAATGCGGTTCACATAATACATCTACCTACCAAGTTTCAATACGATAGCTCTTATACTTTCGACAAAAAGTGGCTGTGACATACGGACGGACAGACAGACAGACATGACGAATCTATAAGGGTTCCGTTTTTGCCATTTGGCTACGGAACCCTAAAAAAGCATAGTTTGTAGATGTGTTGGTTGATACGTACTCGTATTATGGAACTACAGTGCGCTCTTTGAATAGCTAAGTGTTAGGTACTTTGATAAGTTGGAGATGTTTTTATTGGAATAAAATGATTTAATAGTATGTAAATACTTTTCAGCATTTTTTATTTAAAAAAAACTCATTTAAATTATTCAACGGGAACACAATACCGGCTTAAAAGGTCTCCTTTGTTTAATTTCAGACTATAACCTATCACTGAGTCAATCATTAAAACTTTCGCATTTACAATATTATAAAGGTAAGTCAGGATTAAAATGTCAACGAGAGTTACAAAATTACCAAAAAATCTACACAAAGACGTAACATGGCCCAAAATCTCCTCATTATCAACTTCAAATGATAATCCCTCGTCTAACCAAATATCTCTGCTATTCAGACGCACACAATCTTGGAGCGGCGGCAAACAGCCCGCCGCGTCAGCCGGACATCCGGTCTGCGTCCTCCCCCCCTTACTTCCGTCCCCCCCGCCACCCCCTTCCGCCACTGACGTCACAATTAATCTTGGGCCCATCTTCCGGTGCGGGCTGTTTTTCTGTTTTATGCGTGCCTGGTCCCCGTTGTGGAGAGATTGAAGGTTTATGTGGATGAGCCTTTGGTTTAGTTGGTTGTAATGTTACGGTGTAAGTGTGTGTTCAGGTTTTGATTCTTCTGGGATTTTCTTTATTTTTTTGGTTGTAATTTCGTTATTCAATTTATTCATTTATTTTCTTCTTATCTTCTTATATATAAAAATCAATTGCTGTTCGTTAGTCTCGCTAAAACTCGAGAACGGCTGGACCGATTTGGCTGATTTTGGTCTTGAATTACTTCTGGAAGTCCAGGGAAGGTTTAAAAGGTGAGGCGGTACGAAGTTTGCCCGGTCAGCAAGTCTATTATATAAAAATCAATTGCTGTTCGTTAGTCTCGCTAAAACTCGAGAACGGCTGGACCAATTTGGCTAATTTTGGTTTTGAAATATTTCTGGAAGTCCAGGGAAGGTTTAAAAGGTGAGCGGTACGAAGTTTGCCCGGTCAGCTAGTCTATTATATAAAAATCAATTGCTGTTCGTTAGTCTCGCTAAAACTCGAGAACGGCTGGACCGATTTGGCTAATTTTGGTTTTGAATTACTCTTGGAAGTCTAGGGAAGGTTTAAAAGGTGAGGCGGTACGAAGTTTGCCCGGTCAGCTAGTCTTATATCTTATATATAAAAATCAATTGCTGTTCGTTAGTCTCGCTAAAACTCGAGAACGGCTGGACCGATTTGGCTGATTTTGGTCTTGAATTACTTCTGGAAGTCCAGGGAAGGTTTAAAAGGTGAGGCGGTACGAAGTTTGCCCGGTCAGCAAGTCTATTATATAAAAATCAATTGCTGTTCGTTAGTCTCGCTAAAACTCGAGAACGGCTGGACCAATTTGGCTAATTTTGGTTTTGAAATATTTCTGGAAGTCCAGGGAAGGTTTAAAAGGTGAGCGGTACGAAGTTTGCCCGGTCAGCTAGTCTATTATATAAAAATCAATTGCTGTTCGTTAGTCTCGCTAAAACTCGAGAACGGCTGGACCGATTTGGCTAATTTTGGTTTTGAATTACTCTTGGAAGTCTAGGGAAGGTTTAAAAGGTGAGGCGGTACGAAGTTTGCCCGGTCAGCTAGTCTTATATATAAAAATCAATTGCTGTTCGTTAGTCTCGCTAAAACTCGAGAATGGCTGGACCGATTTGGCTGATTTTGGTTTTAAATTATTTGTGGAAGTCCAGGGAAGGTTTAAAAGGTGAGTTTTTTTTTAAATAGGCGGTACGAAGTTTGCCGGGTGAATTACTTATGGAAGTCCAGGGCAGGTTTAAAAGGCAAGGCGGTACGAAGTTTGCCCGGTCAGCTAGTCTTATATATAAAAATCAATTGCTGTTCGTTAGTCTCGCTAAAACTCGAGAACGGCTGAACCGATTTGGATAATTTTGGTCTTGAATTACTTCTAGAAGTCCAGGGAAGGTTTAAAAGGTGAGGCGGTACGAAGTTTGCCCGGTCAGCTAGTTTATTTATATAAATAGATAGGACAATAGGGTAGTTTCCACGATCAAAATAATTACATTCTATTTAGTCCGTATTTTAGATTATAAAAAAATATTGGACACGTATTTTTTCTTTTTTCGATTAAACAAAAAAAGTTTTTAAAAAAAATCTAACCGACTTCTAAAAAAAATAACCACGAAAAAGGGTAAAATAACCTACAAAAAACTTTTCTTTCGGAAGTCGGTGGCTTTGCTTTTATATTTCATTGACTTTTTTGCCACCGACTTCCGAAAGAAAAGTTTTTTGTAGGTTATTTTACCCTTTTTCGTGGTTGTTTTTTTTAGAAGTCGGTTAGATTTTTTTTAAAAACTTTTTTTATTTTACCCTTTTCAGTTTAAACATTTAACCCAAATTCTTGTCAAATACATAATTTTCTTACATATGCACTAGAATTTTACTATCCGTAGCACCTCTTTTCGACGTTCGTTGAGTTCAGCTGACTCACCCTACCGAACGTTCGAGACCTGCGCTCACTGCACCAAGCGGCACACACACCAGACCTGCCGGCGCAACCACCATCTCGTCCCTGCGGTCACTCTCACCTCAGGGTCAACTCCACGGCGTCGCGTCGCTCCACTACGCGATAGCCAGGGCAGTACATACTAGTGCGCCTACTTCACGGAACAAATAAATTATCAAGTGACGGCTGTGAACCACGACCTAAATAAATTTCTTGTTAACGTTGGTGAGTTTTTTTTATTTTCAACTCACCCTATACGTTACAGTGGCTGACAATTTTACTATCCGTAGTCTCATCAGTATAAATGAATTAAGTCCAAATACAAGATACCTGCTATAAACCGTTGAGGAGTTCCCTGAACTGTTCTTCGTCTTCATCATCAGAACCCTAATGACAGTTATAAACCATCTAGGTGTAAAGTTCTCATCAATATAAATGAATTAAGTCCAAACACAAGGTAGCTACTGTAAACCGTTGAGGAATTCCCTGAACTGTCCTTCGTCTTCGTCATCAGACCCCTAATAACAGTTACAACTCATCTAGGTGTAAAGTTCTTATCAATACAAATTAATCAAGCTCAAACACAAGGTAGCTGCTGTGAATCGTTGAGGAGTTCCCTCGACTGTCTCTCGGCTCCATCATCAGATTTGAAATACTTAATGATAAAAATAATTTACTAAGTCAGTCGATGCCTACTCCTTACTGTTAAGGAGTTGTACCTTCCATCATCAGCTCAGCTACATGAGATGATGGTTACCATACTTAAATTACTTCATAATATTTGCAAAAACGGTGCGTCGGCCTATAAAATTTGAGGGTTTCCCTCGATTTCTCCAGGATCCAATCATCAGATATTGAAATGGTGACAATGGGACCACACGGGAAGTACCAGCTTTCAAACAAAAAAAGAATCATGAAAATCGGTTCACCCAGTCGCAAGTTATGAGGTAACAAACATAAAAAAAAAAATACTGTCGAATTGATAACCTCCTCCTTTTTTGAAGTCGGTTAAAAATAACAAAGATATAGCCCATTAAAGTTATATTTTTATACGCAATCACGCCTGCGTCGCGTCTTCGCAAAGATATTTTTAAAGAAACGAAAAATTCAGTTGCGAGCAGGGTTCGAACCTGCGTCTTCTGGATAGGTACTCCAGACGCCTTAACCACTAGGCCATCGCAACCACTACTCACAAAGCTGAATTTCTCGTTTCCTTGTTTTTTGAACGCTGTTTACACGTTGCGCCATCTATTAGTAGTGTTTCAAACTACTTACCAACCAACATGTCTGATATTGCAATCAAATTTCTCGCAACTGAATTTTTCGTTTCTTTAAAAATATCTTAGCCCATTAAAGTTACGTGTGACGTCACCCCGCGCGAAAAAATGACGTCACACGTAACTTTAATAAGCTATATCTTTGTCATTTTTAGTCTAATTTACAAATAAAAAAATACGTGTCCCTTATTTTTGAATAATCTAAAAGACGGAGTAATTACATTTTTTAGGGCAACTAGCCTATTACACTATTTAATCATATAAAAACCAATTACACTATTTATTACAATTACACTTTAAAATTAATTTACAACAATCATGCTTTCATCGCACAACATGTCGGACATTCTGACAGTTTCATAACCCGCACATCATCATCATCTCAGCCATAGGACGTCCACTGCTGAACATAGGCCTCCCCTTTAGATCTCCACATATACCGGTTGGAAGCGACCTGCATCCAGCGTCTTCCGGCGACTTTTATAAGGTCGTCTGTCCATCTCGTTGGTGGACGTCCTACGCTGCGCTTGCTAGTCCGCGGTCTCCACTCTAGCACTTCTCGACCCCATCGGCCATCTGTTCTGCGAGCAATATGGCTTGCCCATTGCCACTTCAGCTTGCTAACCCGGTGGGCTATATCGGTGACTTTAGTTCGTCTATGGATCTCCTCATTTCGGATACGATCACGTAGAGAAACACCGAGAATAGCCCTCTTCATAGCTCGTTAACCCGTACAGTTCTGATAATATTATGAGTCAGATATTTTTGTATTTTGGTACAAAGATATATGTGAATAGAATAGAAAAACATTTATTTGATATTGGACACACACAACAATAATAAAAAAAACAATTAAAAATACTCTAGCGCCGATATAAATAGATAGTCGTTTGTAAAAAGTCGAAAGTACTTTGGCTTAGCTTAGCCAAGTATCTGATTCGGGATAAACTGACTGACTTTGGCTTAGCCGTTGCTTAGCTACGAAAATTTATCTCGGTCTAAGAATTTTGCTGAGCATGCCCACACCAAAAGGGTAACCAACTCAGCATTTGCTAGACGAAACACACCAGTGCTTATTTTAATGTGGGACTTCAAACATAGTTTTTAGTTCATTCTTTTTGCATAAAACTTGAAAGAAATGTAAGGGAAGACCGAAGCTGCGGGTAAAAGCTAGTGAAATGTTACTTTGACACCATTTTAGTAAGAAGCCAAGTTGAAAAGTTTCGCAACATTCTGCAGCCAGTAGGTACGTTAGGAATTTTGGCACTGAGCCCGTAACATCAAAATGTTAGCTACGTTTAAACGTTTTTCCTTGTTAGCGTTTTATTCCGTTTATTTATTCTTAACCCGATTGTGCTTAGTGGAGCTGAACCAGTCTACCTTAGGGTTAAAAGTCAGTGAAAGGTAGTGTTTTTTTTTCAAGTGGAATGTAGGTACTTATACTCCACTTAAAAAAATTGTAATAGGTAGGAGACAAAATTAAGCGCATCTCTGTCTTTCGGGGAGTACAGGCGTTATTTTGTGTTTTAAATACTTAAATGAAAGAAAATAAATTCTGTACTTTTTGTAACCTAGTTATTTCAGAGCTGACCTGGTTTGGCTCACGTTGAAATTTTAAAATCGGTATATTTGTTGTTGTTGTAAAATGTAATATGATGTTTTTTTTTTAAACTTATGTATCCTGCTTTTGCTTATGAAGTTTTATTATAGAATCAGTAATTTCGAACAATATGGACATGAAACTCTGTATGAAATTAATTGGCATGCCTCGTTAATATTGAGAGATCAAACTTAATCCAACAATTCTATTTTTAGATTCCCATTTCACGAGCCCGTATTTCTTCTCTCCGATTGGGGAGACAAAGCAAAATCGGCCCGCTCTCATTAAACAAAAAGTTACATTAAACCTACTAACTTCAAAAGCGCGTCCCCTTTTCCTGTGTCTTATCCGCTGAATTTAGTATCAATATTACCCGTACCTCCCCAACGGAGACTGATCACTTTCCCTTATCTCCCCCGATTTCCCATCATTAATTTTTTGCCCGGTCTCCTCTCAAACGTTTCCTCTTGGCGATTGATTGTGGCCATCGCCCTGGATGACACTCATTTATTTCGCGATGCTAGCAATTTATTGTTAATATCGGGATAATTTTTTGTGGGAGATAAGATGTTTCATGGTACCTTTGTGAGAATTATCGATTTAAAGATGATGTAAAGATTTGAGTAAAACTTCAAAGAAACTAATTAACGGCACGGTTGATGCAGTGGCCTCCCCCTTTTTTTTTTGCGTGGTAAAATCATCAAATGAGGCCTCCCGCCCAGGGTGGGGCGGGAGGGACTGTCAGACTTGTACTGACTAAAATCCACGGTGTTCCTTCAATAGCCCTTTACGTACCAGGGTCACGGTTACCAGGTGAGATAGTCCCGCGACCCCAGACAGTCTCGCGACCCCAGACAGTCCCGCGACCCCGAGACAGTCCCGCGACCCCAGACAGTCCCGCGACCCCGAGACAGTCCCGCGACCCCAGACAGTCCCGCGACCCCGTGGCCTCCCCCTTAGGTCTAAGGGGGAGGCCTATGTTCAGCAGTGGACATCTTCCGGCTGATGATGATGATGATGCAGTGGCTGAGCGATCAACTGCTGCTCAGCGTGTCGCGGGTTCAGTCGCCGCACGGGGACAAATACATATTTAACAAATTATCGGGAACAAATATTTGTATGATCTACAAATTATTGTGTTCTATGTTTGGGTGTTTGTGTATGTGAGTAAATCCACGATACAGCAGAAAATTCTTGTGCGGAAAAAAGAAAAAAAAAGAACTCTATCAATAAATAACTCTATTTATTGGTGAATGAAGGAATAAACTAATCGAGTGAGAAATGTTATATCGAGTATGGAAGTTATCTTATATCTGAGGTAGTATGGAATCTACGTTTTTGGCCGTACAGTGTACTTAAGCTATTGTCAAATCAGACAGGCGAAGCGAATGCGATCCGAATCCTGTCCTATATGTAGAAAAGCGAAAGCGATCCGATACTCTATGTGACAGGCTTCAAACAATTCCATATATTACAAACAAAAACGCTTCGCTTCGCCTGTCTGTTTGACAATAGCTTTAAAGTATTATGGCGTATCTACATTGTATGGAAAATTAAAAAGCACCTTTTATCGCCAAACAATAATAAAAATGTCATCATCATCATCAGCCGGAAGACGTCCACTGCTGAACATAGACCTACTTTGTTATATAAACTTACCTTTTCTCAAAAGTACAGTTGTATCTCTCCATGTTTTTTGGTAAAGAGGCACTGTCTACCAGTCTGTAGACACTGGGCAGACAATCGAGACATTATTAAGTATCAACAGACGAACTCGCGAGTGCTCGCGTAACTTTGTGCATAATGAGCGTCTGTAGCTGCCTGTGTTTAAACGAGATCTGTTGTAGTAAGTGTGTATGGTAGGGCTTTAGAGATGTTCTGTTGTGCAGGAATAGAAGGAAATAGACAATTTAGTTATTAGGGATTGGAATAGTTGAGTGTTTATCGATGTTTTTTTTTTTGGCTCAGGTGCTAAATATCCCTTTCTCAAAATGTAGGTACCAAAATGTCCCTTTCGCAAAATGTACCTGTCGCAGAATGTCCAATAAGATTTAAAAAAAAATGTTGGCAGAATCTTGGCAGAGTGGTCGTGGTCGTCATTTCAGCTGTTAGTGGCTCGCCTAACAATATGACGCCGCCATTCCTGTCTGATGGCTGCATTTCTGTTGCAGACGTGCAGGGAACTGTCCACAGCTGCTTTTATCTGGTCCGTCCATCTCATAGGCGATCTACCTCGTGCTCGGGTGTCTTCAACTTTGCCCTACACCACTAGGCGCTCGATGGACTCGTCGCCACGCCGGGATACGTGTCCAAAGAATGTCAGGATTCGAGTTTAAATGGAAGACAGGCGCTGCTTGATGTCAAGCTTGGCGGGACACTAAAATTTTTGGTGCATTCTCTTGACTTTTCTCTGCAATTCGTTCCTAAAACAATAATAATAAACCATTTATTATCAGGTAACAAAGACCCCCTTATAATAAGTCCCTTCACACAAGGCGACGCATGTCTCCGATACGTTACGACTCTGGTATCCATTGACGCGTGCCTGTGTACGAACCTCTATGGATTTGTATTGTAATAGTCGCCTGGATGCCAAAGTCGTAACGTATCGGAGACAGGCGTCGCCTTCTGTACGAAAGAGCTAAGATTACCGAAGGAACTTCCATTTTCTTTCTTTTTGCTGTTTTTATGTGGCCACCCTCTGTAGTAAAGGATAATTACGCTGCCAAACCATGTCAGAGGTCTGTGGGAGTCCTAGATGGACTCCCACAGACCTCTGACATGGTTTAAGACTTTGTATTGAACAATATAGAGAGTCTAATCGTAATGAAAGTATAATTATGTACTTTTCAACGTCTATCTTCGGAAAACATCGTGAGGAAACATAAATTATCTGACATAACTGTATATTTATTTAACTGCTTACATGAGCCAGACAAACCAAGTTCCGTTTGATAACAGTAATTCCTATTTCAGACACGGTAAAACTTTAACATTAATTTCTATAAAATTATAGCTGTACTTATCCATTATTAATGATGTTTACATGAAAACACATAAAACATTATTAGAGCCTTAACAAAAGTTTACGACCACATCAATAAGCTAAAATTTCCCACGACAACCAAGTACCTTTAAAACGCTTGACCATTCTCCCAGGAAATCGCAGCGTTATAATAAAAATAAAACCCGTATACGACATTAACTGCCCGTTGACAGTTTGCCAATCTTATACAGCTTTTATACCACTAGCTTAGACCCATACGTCGTCCAGCAATGCAGACATATAAATATCCAGCGTTTGAGAGAGCCAGCATTTGTTAAGAATTAATAAATTCTCCCGAACTGAATGGTTGGCGTGGCAACTTCTAAAGCGATGGTCGTTAGAGCGTTCGCATAAAGTACTCGAATAAAACCATCGAGATCTCGGAATGTTTCGACTTCGGGAATACCGAGAAACTATCGTTTCTACAGACGATTGTAGAAAAGTTAGTTATTTCAAGTAATTTTTAATGGCGCTGGATTTTATAGCTTTCTTTGTGATAGTTTTCGTTTGCACAGAAAATATCACATCATTATGTCTCTTTAAGACGTTACTGACGAGCACTACGCTCGTGACTTCGTCAGAGAGGATTTTCAATTACCCCTATAGGTTGAAACTTTCAAAAATCATATTATAATCTTATTCGTAGAGTAGGGCAACGTTTTTTTTTTTAAAAAGGCAGGTAGTAAAACTTAACATAGTTGGTATTATTATAGTACCTCAAGAGAATCGTCAATAGACAAGTGTTTAAGAACTATTGTAAATGTATTAGTGGTTGCGTAAGGAGTGTATCACCATCATCAGCCTATAAATGATCCCACTGCTGGGACACAGGCCTCCTCTCTGGGAGAGGGAGTGGGCCGTAATCTACCACGCGGGCCCAGTGCGGATTGGTAGATGTCACATGTCTTCGAATTTTTGGTTCTAGGATAATGCCGGTTTCCTCACGATGTTTTCCTTCACCGTTTTGAGAGCAGTGGTGTTGAAATAAATTACACAAAGTAATGCGCCTGACGGGGTTCGAACCCACGACCTACACAACTCGTAAGTCGAGGCCGATACCACTGGGCCACCATTGCTCTGGAGGAGTGTATGGTTGTGATAAAATTTAAAAATTAACCGTTAGAATATGAGGTTTATTGCAAAATTAATAATAAGACAGCCTTAGAACAGAGAAGTTCTCATTTTTTTTAACTACACAATAAGCAGTTATTTACAAACACAATAATAAAAATTATATTTAAAAGTAACGTTTTTATACTTGGAGCTTTTGAGGTGGGTGGGATCCACCTAATCGCCTACCCCTAGTGGACTATCCTGGGCAATGGTGAGAAATCCCCACTTTAAGATAAATTCAGCCTAGTGAGGATATCTGGTAAATAATTCCCATTAGGGATAACAACCCACCAGAGGGATTTGTGGAATAAACCAGATTAATGGTAGCAACAGTAAACTCCATAGTTTTGACAAATGACGGTTGACCGGCGGAGGTATCTGATTTGAAGCCAGACGCGAACTAATCACGCCCGCGGCCGCCAGGTGGCGCGTGTGTGCTTTAGGAGGTGTGCATACAAGGACAACAAACATACGTGATGCGTGTTGGACGGTGCGCTGTAATTGCTTTGAATATTGCGCGTTTGTGTTGCAACGCATATGTATATACAGGGTAAAGCTTACTTGCTTCACAAACTATTGTTTATGATTTTAGATCTTCAAGGTTTCAAATATTTCGTAGACCGTAAGGTTGGGGTGCTAAGACAGGAAACCTCCACGTGCGCCCGTGGACTGGAGTTCCCTCTCGGATACGTCCGGGGGGAAGACCAGTTTTTCGGGCCGGTGCACCCTGGTATGCGGGCAAAAACTCTTCCTTAGGCACTGTGTGCCTAAGGAATCTTTGCCCGTATGCGAATAGCCTGTCGTGGAACGCAGTCTTGTGGAGGAACGGGTTGTTTTTTAGTCAGTAAGTCTGACCGTCCCTTCCGTTTCACTAAGGGCAGAAGCACTTGATGATATTTCACTTTAAAAAGGCGGTCTCACTCATGTATTCATGTACCAAACTTCATTATAATCAGTCCAGCAGTTTAGGTGTGATAACCTTACAAGCAAACATACTCACTTACCCATTTATAGTATAAAGTTAAGTTAGCGATTGAAACTCGCACGCTTTCAATCACGCGAATTCATATTCGGAGATATAATTTAATTTTTACCGACTTCAAAAAAAAAGGAGGTTATCAATTCGACCCGTATGTATGTAATATTATCAGAACTGCCCAGTTTTCATATATGTTAGTCTATATCAGCGTCTGAACAAATGTGCCAAATTTCATAAGTGTATGTATGTATGTAGGTATGTTTTTATGTTTGTGCACGCATATCTCCGGAAGTATAAGTTCGATTTAAGTAATTCTTTTTTTAGTGTACTAGGTATTGTTCAGCTTAGGGTACACTGCAAATTCATCAAATTCAATTCATCAAAATCGGTTCAGTAGTTTTAGAGATATGGATTTTTTTATGTTGTGACGGATTACAAGATTAGTGCATATGTAAGAAAATTTTGTATTTTACAAGAATTTGGGTTGAATATGTAATAAATAAACTAAAAAGGGTAAAATAAAAACTTTTTTTTAAAAAAGTACCGACTTCAAAACAAATACAAAAAAGTTTAAAATAACTTTTCTTTCGGAAGTCGGTGGCTTTGTTTTGTTGTATCATTGACTATTGCCACCGACTTCCGAAAGAAAAGTTATTTTAAACTTTTTTGTATTTGTTTTGAAGTCGGTACTTTTAAAAAAAAAAGTTTTTATTATCAATCTACTAGTGGCCCGTCCCAGCTTCGCACGGGATATTAAGAACCGCTCGTCCGATTTTGTGCAAACTTCACATAAAGCATCTATTAAATATTCCGAACAAAGCCTAAACATTTGGTTTGGGTAGGTGAGCCCGTTCTTGAGTTATTTTAACATTACAACGAAAAGTGGCATTGATTTTTATATATTAGATGGGAGAGGCCATACCATAATGACAACATGCATATATTATGGGCACTTTATTATGTTGAGCAGTGTACTTACGTCCTACGGATGATATGATGATGATGAATTTTATCAGCTCATCTAACTCCGAAACGCAATTCAACCCACTAAACAAGATAACAGAACCAGATGACACATTCCTGTCTCAAATCGCTTTGAAAATTGAAAAAGAATTGTGAACCATTAAAGCCCCTTCAGAAACCCATTTGCAATCGTTTGGGACAATGTTGTTAGATGCAGATGTGTCGTAATTGCATTTCCCTAGTGTGTTATCTCCCTAAGCGTTGCCGGTGGAGTGAAAAACACGCTTGTCAAACTGTCTGCTGGACCGATGTCGGAAACGCGCCGGTCTGTGCCGGACACACGGACCGTGGGGTTTGACAACCGGGGAAGATATTGTTTTGAATGTGTGCTATGTTTTGTCAAGTGTTGTGTAACGAATTTTGGTATGAGATAGCGTGTTTATTGTTTATAAATATTCAAGATCTTTACTAAGGTTCCGGAGAGCCGTGGTGGCCCAGTGGTATCGGCCCCGACTTAAGAGTTGTAGGTCGTGGGTTCGAATCCAGGCAGGCGCATTACTTTGTGTAATTTATTTCATCACCACTGCTCTCAAAAACGGTGAAGGAAAACAACGTGAGGAAATCGGCATGTCCTAGAACCAAAAATTCGAAGACATGTCCCATCCACCAACCCGCACTGGGCCCGCGTGGTGGATTATGGCCCACTCCCTCTCTCAGAGAGGAGGCCTGTGTCCCAGCAGTGGGAACATTTATAGGCTGATGATGATGATGATGATGACTAAGGTTCACGGAACCACCTATAAAGGTAACCGTGAGCCAGGAACGCTAAGTACAACTTTAGGAAAGTGGATTTTAGCCAGTATGAGTCTGGTAGTGCCTTGCATTCCACACAGGGCTGTAGGACTCATTTGATGATATTATCACCCAAATAAATCCTTTAAATGATAGAAAAAAATATGTTGTTTTAATTCCGTAAGGCAAAAATTCAGGTTTGGATGCAAGATGCAGTCCCACTTCCCGCCCTCATGCAAATACTCCATGCTCCCTCATCCTGCATCCAATAGGCTATTTGACAGTATTAATATATCACAAATGTAATTAGTCCGGCATTTAGAGTTTTGAGAAATAACGGACACGTGTTTTTTCTTTTGTAAATTCAATGAACATTTACCAAGATATAACGCAACGAAACTCGAGAGTGGGAGCTGGTGACGTCAGAATTCAGTAGAAATTGTACTAAGTTGTAACGTATTGCCAATTTTGAAAGCGTTGTGTCTCCGTCAATTTTGGCAGTCGTACAAAAAGAAAAAAGACGAGGCGAATATTTTTTGTTAATCTTACTGACGGACTATAGTTTTTTTTGTCAAATAGCCTATTTTATTTACCTTAAACATAGAATTTTTTTCCTAATATTTTAATGTTATGAACGTAATTTTAAGTAACGACTGACGCCTGATTCCATAATTTTAAAGATCCTTCCTAAGTAGTGCTAATTACCCAAGTGCTCGCCAGTCTTTCCAGCAGTGTGTCCCTCTAGCTGGCGGCTGCAGCAGCACGTAGCATGCACGTGACAGCTCAGCTTGACGCGAGCCGATATTTTTCTCAAACTACCCGCCGCCTCTACACCTGCCAAACTGACGTCCGATTCAGATACACTTCCATTAAGGGCGAGCTGGTTTAAAAGGATTTTTTGGGTTTTAGACTCCACTGGCTAGTTTAAACAGTCGACAACAGAATTTGGGAAGTAATTTTTATTCGGTATTTTCAGGATGTCGGGATTGGTTTTTGGTTGTACTGATAGTCGGTTTTTGACATGATTTACTTATACCATCACTATATTTTTCTTTGGAAGAATGCGCACACAATTATTAAATTAAATAAATAAATAATTTATTTCGCATTGATCTTGCGATCACATCTATGTTTTCAATTGAGAGCTCAAAAAGCTATAGCTCAAAAAGTAGTGTTAGTAATATAATTAAATTAATTTACAGGAAAACAATACCAATTTAATTTAATAATATTAAATAATAAAAACAATATTATTATTGAATTAAACAGTCGAGCCGATGTCGGTGGCATGGTCATATTTTTTTTTCAAATATTTACTGCTTTCTCTCTTTTGAAGCCTGTTTTTAACAAACATCCCAACTTTAACTGGGTATTTCGTTGCGGCCACTTCAGCGATTGGATACGAAACTTATGTAAGTTTTATACAATGCTTAATACAAAACTTACAAAATATTTTATACATCACTCATACTTCACACCATAAACAAATACACGATTTCACAACAAGCCAGTCCACAGCAGGGTTGCAACGTTAAAAATAAATAATAGTCACTACAAAAATATTGCGTTGCCAAAATTGTACGGTACCTAGCAAAAAATTACGTTGCAAAATTGAAGTGTCACAGAATTAATTGAGTCCGGTTTAAAAAGTGATTTCTTTTTGCTGTGGAAATATATTTATGGCGTATGGTGAAAGGGTGATGTTTTAAGCTTTTCAAAGTAAGTTTCTAGCAATCTGTGCATTCATCATTAGAATATAACTGATAATTTGCGACCAATGCCGGCTGGAGAGCAGTGGTGGTCCAGTGGGAGAGCTGTAATGCCCAGGGGTAATGGCCCCGACTTTCGAGTTGTATGTCGTGGGTTCGAACTCTGCCAGGCGCATTGCTCTGTGTAATTTATTTCGTAACCACTGTTTTCTCAAAAGATGAAGAAAAAAAATATTACGAAACACTCATGTCTTAAAATCTAGAATTCGAAGTCATGTGACATCTACAATGAACCTTATTCTCATTAAATTAATGTTCTTATTTGCACGATACGTTTGATCACAGTCGCGTCTAGGAATATGCACTGTAACTTTATACTTGTAAGGTGTATTTTTTGGTCCAAGTTAATTCAAAATATTTCACTTGATCTCTATCGGTTTGAACCGAACCTTTTTTTCGGCAAAGCGTATTAATTTGTTAAATAGAAAACAAACGAGGGTTCAGAAATAAATTAAGTACCATTTACACTCGACTGGAAAGTTCTTTCGAAGAGCGTGCAATATTCTTCAATGTCAAAACGTTAAAGTAGAATTGCTTCTACTGTTAAAGTACGGTTCTGAAACAAAGGAAATAAAAGCCACATCTAAATCGTAAGCGTTTTCGCATTTATGTCTGACTTTTTTTATCCTGTTAAAATCATCAAATGAGTCCTCCCACCCATTTTGTCAGAATTGTACTGACCAAAATCCACAGTGATCTTTCAATAGCCCTTTACATTCCAGGGCCACAGTTAGCTGATGAGAAATCTCCGTGACCCCGGCAGGCTTTTGAGGGGGGCCGTCACATTGCCGACAGCTCTTTCTGCCTAGAACACGGCGCGCTATCGACCATAAAATTTTCAGACTTCCGATGTGCCTTTACTATCGTACGACAATGTCAGTAACGACTGTGATAGACCATAAAAATTTGGCTTAATTTTTCTTGTCTCAGTAAGGTTGTTCGAAGTATCATAAAACTAGGGTAACATACTGTGACATGATAACTTCACCAAAAAAACGTTAATCTGAAGAAGATGGTGACTTGTCAGTTAGTTGCCTAGACTGCTTTTTAGGGTTCCGTAGCCAAATGGCAAAAACGGAACCCTTATAGATTCGTCATGTCTGTCTGTCCGACCGTATGTCACAGCCACTTTTTGTCGAAAGTATAAGAGCTATCCTGTTGAAACTTTGTACGTAGATGTATTATGTGAACCGCATTAGGATTTTCACACAAAAATAAAAACAAAACAAATTTTGGGGGTGCCCCCCATACTTAGAATTGAAACTCAAAAATGTTTTTTTTCGCCAAACACATACGTGTGGGGTATCTATGGATAGGTCTTTAAAAACTATATTGAGGTTACTAATTTCATTTTTTTCTAAACTGAACAGTTTGCACGAGAGACACTTCCAAAGTGGTAAAATGTGTCCCCCCCCCTGTAACTTCTAAAATAAGAGAATGATAAAACTAAAAAAAAATATATAATGCAGACCTCAACAAAAACTTCCAATGAAAATTGGTTTGGATGAGATAAAGTAAGCATTTTTTGAGATATTATAGTACATTTTCAAAAACCGCAAATATAACTTTGCCATTCATACAAACACTATGAAAAACAAAGTTATTTTTATTGTTTGTGTATGTTACTTACTAATCTCAATATAATTATATCCCTAATCTATGCTTGCTACTGCGGAACCCTTCATGGGCGAGTCCAACTCGCACTTGGCCGGTTTTGTCTTTATCTAAGAGACATAGCGAAAAGAAAGAGTACGCATACTTGGGTTTTGTTCCTTCGGTCTTGGAACTCAAAGGGCAATTGAACGAACAGGATGAGTTTTAGTCACCATCTCATCAAGTCTGACATCCAAACCGCACTGGGCCCGCGTGGTGGATTATGGCCCACTCCCTCTCACAGAGAGGAGGCCTGTGTCCCAGCAGTGGGAACATTTATAGGCTGATGATGAAGTCTGACATGCCCTGAAATTCCAACCATAGCTGAAGAAGTCATTTGATGATGTACCCCAAAAATCGGTCTACGACTAGTCTCGGCTACCAATGGTCAAAAAGACTTTTCATTACTCATACTCTGAAAGTAGGTCATTACATGCCTGATAAGCCGTTTGAAAGTTACCCATTGCAGCCCTAGGGAGACTTGCTTTCAGCTGACAGCTGCCAAATTTTTGAAAAAAAAACTAGTTCTATTTTGACATTTCTATTAAACCATGTTCAAACTTTTATACAGCCACTAAATTACAATACGACGATTTATTAAAATAACATAAAGTTAAGTATTAAGAATATAAACAATGACTTTAAAATAATTTAGTTTTAACTATTTCTAATATCACAGATTTCGACAAAATGTTTGCCGTTTTTTTAAAATAGTGAACATGATAAATCCCGACCACAGCACAAATATAAAAAAAAATAAGCGTTAAAGTGACAATCCGATCTACACTCATTTTTTCTTTAGCTAATATTTAATTTTACTTTCCTCGTATTCGTAATGAAAAGCACAGTGTTTACCTCGGGTAAATTACTTATTTAGTCCCTCGAACTATTAGCGCCTTCACTGCGTTACGGGCGCCAAACCCCGTCTCGGGACGTAAATAAATAACTTTCACGCCTTGGATAAAAATGTACTATTTTGTTGTCGTATCAGCAGAACCACACTTTAACCCAACTGTACGACAGAAACAAGTGAGGACCACGTAGTGTCCGTCGCACGTTATGCGGTCACGTCCGAACATATCGCAGGGAATTTATTGCCACTACTAGCCCGCTGCCGATCTAGACAGAATTGTTGGAACTGTTCTATAAATTATACATTGGAGGCTAGAATGTATGACCTAATTTATTTTGTGTTGCTATTTTGAAGTCTTTATTTGTTTAAGGGTAAGGTTTAGTTTGGAAGGTCTGTGTTTAGCTCACTATTGACATTCTTTTATACAACCTTGAAAAAGTAATGGCAGTTTAGGTTTTGCTGATTTCCATTGGTGCCTAGGAGTTCCGGTCTTTCCTTCTGGGTGAGCTCCATTTCATCTATGTTTATGGTCTAGATTGAGGCTAAGAGCTAATACAAATTTTAAATAAAAAATAAAAAAGGTTGGCTCACAATTTGTTTTGCTGGGAGGAAACCGTGTGAGGAAACATGTCCTAGAGCCAAACATTCAATTTACTCATTTTGGAACGAAGTTCCTTATCGCGCGTTGCGAAAGGGGGCTAGACGGAAAAAAATAAAGGAAAAAGATCGACTAAAATCGACCGACCGAAAAATTAAGGGAAATTTTCGACCTTATTGACATTTATGCAAACACTGTTGGTTTATTTGATTTAATAATGTACAAAAATCAATCTTTAGTCGATTCTGTAATAATTGACACATCGTAGGTACTTACTCTAAAACACAGCTTTCCTCGCTACCCAACATTATTCATGTCTCACTTCTAGTCTGTACTTTGAACCGAACGGACGTATAACCTTCCTAGTGCCTTTTTAATTTGGCTAATATAATTTATATTTTATTAAAGCCAATACCTCGTTTTATTAAAGTGTTAGAACCTGAATTCCCTATAGGTTATGGGCCCAGGTTACGTTTTTTAATGTAATATAAGTGTTTAAAACTAATTCCGTTACGAACTTTTTAAAGTGTTGATTATTTAAAATACCAAACATAATATCAAGGAATTCGATCGAGAAGAATACTGTGCCTGGAAGCTTATAGTGTGAGTACAGTGTAAGAAAGTGAATCCAGTTTTTCGATGCAGTAGAATTTCAAAGATACCGATATGGTAACTTATTTGTTACTCGTCCTACCCGCAACTTATAATTACGCAATAACACAGTTATTGCGTAATTAAATCGAAACAATAATGGAGGATAATTAAAGGCTAAAAATCGTTAAACCAAGGCCTTAGGGTCATGAAATCAAGTTGAAAAATGAGTCCAGTGATACTAGTGTTAACGTTTTGCAAGTTGAGCGGAAAAATGAACAAAAGAATTTCGACAAAGACAATTTGATAATTCTCATAATAATAAAGGGAATAATAGCTACAACTGGATGGATATAAGCGTATGAAGAAGTCTCGGTTGGTGAAGTGTCATCATTGTGGCAGCAAATAAAGCGACTTCTTCTACTTCGAAATAACTCATCAGCAGCAGTAGAAAAGCACAGAGAGTACAAGGACGGTCAAGGCATTTGAGTTCAGCGAACCATACAGTTCGAGCATTTGCTTTTATGATGGGAGACTATCAAGAGGATGATGATAAAAGCAAATTAACCTTCCTGTGTGATTCTGGAGCAGCGGACCATATTTTAGAAAAGGGAAGATCTTTTCATTAGTTACCTAAGTTTTAAAATTTTCTGTTGCTTAAAAATGGTGAAATAAATTTCAGGTACCCAAAAGCTGAGCACGGGCGTTCAAGGAGTTTCAGAGGACGTGCTCTTCGGTGCCCAGATACAACCTGCTGTCCATAGCGAAGATGTAAACTGCTGGGTTAGCAATCCTTTTGCAACCAGGCAGGAGCCAAAATATTCAAGGGTAATAAAACAACCATCATGCAAGGTATGTTAAAAACGTATTTTATTTGCTGTAGACTTAATGGCATCTGTAAATTAGTGTGAATCTGTTTCGCGCAGTCACTGAGCGATTGAACTGATACGCAGTGTGTCGCGGGTTCAATTCCCAAATTTTAAAGCCTGATGATAAGTTGTCTGAAGGCCTGTACAAATGGAGAACAGAGCCGACTTAATCCAGGTCAGAAGTTTTGCTAAATGGTCATTAATTGTTGTGCATATGTTTGCAGACCTAATACACCCACAACTAACGACAACAAAGACAACTTTGTACTTTTAGTTGATGAGTATTCGCATTACTGTCTTACGTATTTATAAACCTATAAATCAGACGTGTACGCTACTTTTAAAGATTTTGCGAGGAAAGGTTTAAATTAAAAATTAGTAAATTTATACTGAAATAACGGTGGCGAATATATATCGACTGAAATAAATGTCTGTGTAGCGAGAGGTATATCTTATCATTTAACAGTTCCTAGAACAACACAGTTGAATGGCGTTTTTGAAAATATGGTCACGACCATTCATGGAAAAGCTGGTTCATGCTGACTGGTGCGAAATTAGACAAATTGTTTTTTGGTTCATGCAGTTTTTGACTGCTGTTCATTAGATTAATTTCTTCACAATTTTCACTGGTATAGTGGTCAGTGCGAATCTAAAACAAACAACTGCACGTACCTACCTACATACTACATAATATTAAATTATGTTTTGGTGCCTAAAGACACTGCACAATTTCTAAATGTGAGATTTGACTTTTTTTGTTACTAGTAGTATTTATTTCATTAATTTGACCCCAAATTAAAGCTTTAAAAGTATCAAAGACGCCATTCTAAATGTGGCGTGATAAAAACCTTTAATCAAAGATTTGAAGGTATTTGGTTTAACTGTTCATAATAAATCAATCAAGTAAAATCAGTAAGTCCAAGATTGATTAAAAATCATGAAAAGAGATACCTACTCGTGGGTTATGAACCAACCGTTATAATAAAGTTTGGTAACCATTATGCAAAATCCTACTCGTGGGTTATGAACCAACCGTTATAAAATAGTAAGGTTTGGTAACCATAATGCAAAATAAATAAATATAATGCGGTCCAAATGGGAGGGTCACCTTCTATTGACGTCACACCTGTCAAATCGAAACAGTTGTCCAGTTGTCTTATATTCTCCGTACTTTAGGAGTGTCAGTTGACCATAGACACTGACCATCTTAGTTGGAACGCATTATACGTTGTAGTCAGGGACCAACAATAATGTTGGTGAGAAAAGCGCGCAAGGCAAAGCTGATAATGTAATAATCAGTGCCAAATGAACTCAAAACCCTGGCAGTTCTAAATCAGATAATGATGTCCAAGTCTAATGCTAAAATCAGAAAGGTCTGATAGTAAAATTAGACAGGTCCAAATCTGAGATGACGTGTAAATCTGATTGTAAAACCTGAAACGTATAAGTCTGATACTAAAAAATCAGAAATGTTTTATGGTATAATCAGAAACATCTAACTAAATCTCATAGTAAAATCAGGTATGACTAAATTAAGTCAGGAGTGTACAAGTAATCCAGTCTTGATAATTCAATTAAAATCAGAGCAAACACCTGTAAAAAAAAAAAAAAATCAAACATAGATAAAATCCAGAAGTTAGAAGTAGTATAATGAAGAGAGATACAATCGGAGAGATATTAAATACTCAAAAGCTAAATAATACTTGGATTCAAATGATAAAAAGAAATAAATTGACCATTGCAAAAATAGATATTTACTAGATGAATTTGGAAAACCTTCATATAAAAAGCGAAACTTGTTTCAAGGGAGTTTTGAGTCCCAGAATGGACCATTATGAAAATTTCACACCAGTAACAAGAATAGCTTCTTTTAAATTTATACTTATTTTGGTGAACCAATTTAATTTACTAGTTCATCATGGATGTCAAAAGCGCCTCCTTAAATGGCAAATTAAAAGAAGACATTTGTATGAAAATTCCTGTATTTCTAGTTCAGATAATATTATTATATAATTAGTATTATTTAAATAAAGCGGTTTATGGGCTGAAGGCAACTACATTTTAATTTGAAGTTTTCAAACGTTCTGAAGTTTTTTTTTAAAGTTCATCAACCGATTGGTGTACTCGTACCTATAATATTTGTTAGACAACAGTAATATTATGTGCCTAAAATGTTTTTGTGTGATTGCAATAATTATGTAGTATGCACTAATATTGAAATAGTAAATAATTTAAAAGGTATTTAAACAGTAAATAAAAAAAATACCTACTGATTTAAAAGGTAAATTAAGTTTTTAAAAGATAATTTAATACAAACAAAAATAAAAGGAACTCTGATATTATGTTTGATGAAATATGTTTAGAGAGTGCCTAGGTAAATGAAAGGTACTGATTTTAAAAAAAATAATAAAAGATGTGCGTACAATAATATTCTACGCGGTGACATAGATTCAGATTGGAGTGGCAGTAATCCAAAGACCTGAAAAGTACAACTATGAGTTTATGTAACCTCTTTGGGGCTGAAGTGCTAAAAGTTGTTGTCTCTTAAACTGAAGCAAAATAGCATTGCATAAAGCTGTTAGGAAGCCATTATGGCATAAATCACTAGCAGTTAATTTTAAGATGGATATTGTTAAACTTATGATTATATTGATATTGGCAACAATGGTTGTATGTGTATAAGCATTGCAAATAATCCAACCAATCACAGATATACAAAACACATTTATTTAAAACTATATTTTTCAAGGAAATATGTGATAAAATTAAATTATATTCCTGCAGGTCAGTGGTTCTGACCAAACCTGCTATATTGCCTGCTACTTCTCAGGAGATGAGATGCAAAATAGGCTTAAAATAAGATACTATTTGGTTTGTGGTTTTGTATTTGAATTGTGATTAGTTCAATTATTATTTAGAATTTAATTAATAAGATAAGTGCATAATTTTTAAATGACATGGTCTGATTAAGGTTTTCTGGGTTTTCCTTAATCCTTAGCAACAAATGTTGGGCCATGAGATGTATTTCCCAGCAAACACTAGGAAGTGAATATGTTCCGGTCAATTAGGTATTTACATGAATTTATTTTGTTTGTATAAATCTGTAGATTAATTTTTGAGGGGGCGTGTTGGTTTATTTGATTTAATAATGTACAAAAATCAATCTTTAGTCGATTCTGTAATAATTGACACATCGTAGGTACTTACTCTAAAACACAGCTTTCCTCGCTACCCAACATTATTCATGTCTCACTTCTAGTCTGTACTTTGAACCGAACGGACGTATAACCTTCCTAGTGCCTTTTTAATTTGGCTAATATAATTTATATTTTATTAAAGCCAATACCTCGTTTTCTTAAAGTGTTAGAACCTGAATTTCCTATAAACACCGGATTTTAATGAAGAAGCAATGTTAGCGAACGAGAATGTGAGAAAAAAAACTTTTTTAAAAAAAAGTACCGACTTCAAAACAAATACAAAAAAGTTTAAAATAACTTTTCTTTCGGAAGTCGGTGGCAATAGTCAATGACACAACAAAACAAAGCCACCGACTTCCGAAAGAAAAGTTATTTTAAACTTTTTTGTTTTTTTTTTTTTGTAGTCGGTACTTTTTTTAAAAAAAGTTTTTATTTTACCCTTTTTAGTTTATTTATTACATATTCAACCCAAAAACTTGTAAAATACAAAATTTTCTTACATATGCACTAATCTTGTAATCCGTCACAACATAAAAAAATCCATATCTCTAAAACTACTGATCCGATTTTGATGAAACTTGCAGTGTACCCTAAGTTGAACAATACCTAGTACAACAAAAAAAGAATTACTTAAATCGAACTTATAGTTCCGGAGATATGCGTGCACAAACATAAAAACATACAAACATACATACATACTTACATACATACATACACTTATGAAATTTGGCACATTTGTTCAGACGCTGATATAGACTAACATATATGAAAACTGGGCAGTTCTGATAATATTACATACATACGGGTCGAATTGATAACCTCCTTTTTTTTGAAGTCGGTAAAAACTAAAACAAAATTTAAAATGTCAATAAAGTCAAAAATCGCTTGAAACTGTTTTTTTTTTTAATTGCTATCGCATAGCAAATGTTTTCCGACCTTCACTTGTTTGTCCAACTGATTCCCACCAGTAGGATAAATCGGTAAAAAAACAAGACAACCATTTTAATTCAGTCGCATTGAACAGTGTGGTGTCGCGACGCGCGATTATTACCGACTTCAAAAAAAAGGAGGTTATCAATTCGACCCGTATGTATGTAATATTATCAGAACTGCCCAGTTTTCATATATGTTAGTCTATATCAGCGTCTGAACAAATGTGCCAAATTTCATAAGTGTATGTATGTATGTATGTTTTTATGTTTGTGCACGCATATCTCCGGAACTATAAGTTCGATTTAAGTAATTCTTTTTTTGTTGTACTAGGTATTGTTCAACTTAGGGTACACTGCAAGTTTCATCAAAATCGGTTTAGTAGTTTTAGAGATATGGATTTTTTATGTTGTGACGGATTACAAGATTAGTGCATATGTAAGAAAATTTTGTATTTTACAAGAACTTGGGTTGAATATGTAATAAATAAACTAAAAAGGGTAAAATAAAAACTTTTTTTTAAAAAAGTACCGACTTCAAAACAAATACAAAAAAGTTTAAAATAACTTTTCTTTCGGAAGTCGGTGGCTTTGTTTTGTTGTGTCATTGAATATTGCCACCGACTTCCGAAAGAAAAGTTATTTTAAACTTTTTTGTATTTGTTTTGAAGTCGGTACTTTTTTTTTAAAAAGTTTTTTTTTTGTTGAGTGTATACACTAACTTCGTTCCATCCGGGTGTCCCTTGACACCTCTCAAGTTTTTTTTTTTAATGTAATATGGGCTTTCTCATGACATTAGTCTAGGTTAGGGCTGAAAGAAACAAGGTCGACGATGGAGCGAGCTTACCCAGAAGAAGCCTGTTCACTCTAACTTTGAAGAGATTAGGGTTGTATGTATTCAGAAACACAGACGCAGGCAGAGAGTTCCACTCCTTCGCTGTTCGCGTTATAAGAGACGTTTGGAAACGCTTAGTGCGAATTGGGGGAATAGTAAAAAGATGATAAAATTAGCCGTGCGTCTAGATGTGCAAAATTCAAAGGAGATTATTTTTTTGTTTTTATTTTTTGACACCAAGCAGGGGTCGCGAAACTTTCTATACTGGTAACCGTGACTCACGAACATAAATTAGGGCCAGGACGGGCGGCAGGACTCATTTGGTGATTTTATTATCTAAAAAAACCGGCCAAGTGCGAGTTGGACTCGCCCATGAAGGGTTCCGTAGTAGCAAGCATAGATTAGGGATATAATTATAAGTATTGAGATTAGTAAGTAATATACACAAACAATAAAAATAACTTTGTTTTTCATAGAGTTTGTATGAATGGCAAAATTATATTTGCGGTTTTTGAAAATGTACTATACCTCAAAAACTGCTAGCTGTATCTCATCCAAACCAATTTTCGTTGGAAGTTTTTGTTGAGGTCTACATTATATATATTTTTTTTAGTTTTATCATTCTCTTGTTTTAGAAGTTATAGGGGGGGGACACACATTTTACCACTTTGGAAGTGTGTCTCGTGCAAACTGTTCAGTTTAGAAAAAAATGATATTAGTAACCTCAATATAATTTTTAAAGACCTATCCATAAATACCCCACAATTATGCGTTTGAAGAAAAAAAAAATTTGGAGTTTCAATTCTAAGTATGGGGGGCACCCCCAAAATTTGTTTCGTTTTAATTTTTGTGTGAAAATCCTAATGCGGTTCACATAATACACCTAGGTAGGTGTATTATGTGACTGAACTATCCTGTTGACACTTGGTAGGTACCAAGTTTCAACAGGATAGTTCTTATACTTTCGACAAGAAGTGGCTGTGACATACGGACGGACAGACAGACAGACAGACAGACATGACGAAACTATAAGGGTTCCGTTTTTGCCATTTGGCTACGGAACCCTAAAAAGCAACCAGTGCAGGCTGATGTGATTACAGTTAACATTAAAAGCTGAAATTCATGATATAGTTTGCTACAGATTAACTGCTTTTCTAAAAGAACTGTTGATCATCATAAAAACTAATAAAGAACAACACAGTTATCAAGTAAACAGGCTTTAAACACAGGTTTGAAATACCGAGCCGACGCTGAACGGCCCATGGTATGTAAGCGTCAAGTAAATACGTCAAATTGTCGCCCGCGGCTCGCGTGTTCACGGCTGCTACCTACCTGCTGACAGCTGGTATACGAGTTGTGTGTGTATTTCACTAGAAAAAGAGATAGATAGAGATAGTACTTACGTACACATATATGCCTTTGCTTTTCTGAGCGTCAGGGACATAACGGTCACGGAAAATCAAGTCATAAAAAAGTTTCGAGAAGTGTGATAGGAAAGGAAGAAACGCCTGGGGATTACCACTGCGAGTACCAACCGGAGGATACGGTGGAGCATACAGTGCAGGTCTGCTCCGCATGAGCTGGAGGGATAGGACAGCGTCCAACTCACGATCCGGCCACAGTAGGCGCGCCCATACGGACGGCGAGTAATGGGCAACGCTTTGTCCGATCATGGACTATGCCCGGGTCGACGACGGCGCGTCGTGTTCCACGCGCGCCTCAAAGAGCTGTCAGCAAAATGATTTTTGACTGGCCCCCTTTAGAGGGCCAAAGCCTGCCGGGGTCGCGGGACTAACAAGTTACCGTGGCCCCGGAAGTAAAGGGCTATTGAAGGACACCGTGAGTTATAGTCAGTTCTACAAGTCTGACAGTAATGGGAGGGAGGACTTAAACGATGATTTTACTATGTAAAAAAAAGGACCTGCACAGCTGCACTAGACCAACAAGGTATTATATCTCTTGAAAAATATGAGCCAATAAAAATACAATACTTCAGGCAAAAGTCATTATTTACATAACTGTTGCAATACTGTTATGTCTATATCTTACAATTCTAGGAAATAAGTCTATGAGAGCGCCTAGGGCTCGCGTGACGATATAGTTGGCAGCTAGTTAGCTACATAAGTAGCTAACTAGCTGCCAACTATGTCGTAACGCAATAATGCGTGGACGCAACACAATAGGAAAGATGCGTAGGATTCTGTCGGGGCAGCAATAATGGAGAGCTGAGATTGGTGGGACTTGGTTGACTTACACTTAAAGCATTGGCTCTTCTCGGTGGCGTAGCTCAGAAACGGCTTTAACAATTTGGATGAAACTTTGTATTTAGATAAGGTTTTCCTTTTTTATGTCCACTATGTAATTTATTCGTACATTTAAATTGTAAGATTTTTTTAACTTGCTCCGTCTCGATTTTTTCTTCCAATACAATGATATTATCCTATCGTGTAACACAGTATAAAGTGATTAAGAAAATGCCTATTTGACTCATTTTGGTGTACAACACACTCGACCAAAAAATAAATATGCCAAAAATTGTTTACATCAATAAAGAGCTAAATATATCTTTTGAGCAATAATGAGATTACCTACTTCCTATTGGCTTCCATTCTTTTAAGTATAAAAGAATGAATGTATTTCTATTAAAAATGATGATTTACACATTTGGCGTTTATAAACGGCAAATTTTAAATAAAACACACTATACTACTACTGTATTGTAAGTGTTTTATTTAGAATTTGTATAATAAGTGTTTTATTTAGAATTTCTTTTTAACCAAATAAAATACTCGTTTATGAGATTCTCTAAAATTCTAAGGTTCATGAAATAATAATTACAGCTACCAACTTTGCACACATGCACCCAACTGCCCATGGTAAGAAACTGTCAACTAAATACGTCATTCAGAAGCCTGGGGTGTTAGTGACGTCACCAGCTAGTTAGCTACCTCGTTGCAACTAGCCCTCACAATATTTATAGAGACTGGGTAATACGCGCGGCATAGATAACCTTCTCTAAACTCCGCATCAAGGCAATCTCAAGTCCCACACAACAATGCATTTTTGCCCTTACATAAATTCTGCTACATAGATATCAGATAGTCTTCTATTAAATAAGTTTTTATTCTCAAGTCAAGTTCAAGTCTAAAGTAGATTTTAAGAAACTGTTAACGTTACCACGGCTTTAGTGTCTGGTTGACACTTAGAACTACTAAGATTGAACGATCATCAACTAACGAACATAATCTTAAGTTATGGCAAATGCACTAACGTATGGCGTTGTCTTGTATGCAGTATCTAGAGTAGGTTATATGTGCGCCGGGGGGCTATGTTCAGGCAATGTCCAGGCTTTTGTCACAATTGGAGAAATATTACCGGGAAAGTGTGGTTAACATGCAAGTGCTGATTGCGGGGATTAGGTGGGTAGGCGACAGTTAGGTGATTAGTTCTTGTGACAGGGCTACTGGTTTAGCTTGGTAGTCTGTAATTCTTATGATGACGTGTCTAGGTTGAGTTGAGAAAAGGTAGATTTTTCTGATTTTTAGGGTTCCGTAGCCAAATGGCAAAAACGGAACCCTTATAGATTCGTCATGTCTGTCTGTCTGTCCGTCCGTATGTCACAGCCACTTTTTGTCGAAAGTATAAGAGCTATCCTGTTGAAACTTGGTAGATAGATGTATTATGTGAACCGCATTAGGATTTTCATACAAAAATAAAAACAAAACAAATTTTGGGGGTGCCCCCCATACTTAGAATTGAAACTCAAAAAAAATTATTTCACCTAACCCATACGTGTGGGGTATCTTTGGATAGGTCTTTAAAAATGATATTGAGGTCACTAATATCATTTTTTTCTAAACTGAACAGTTTGCACGAGAGACACTTCCAAAGTGGTAAAAAGTGTGTCCCCCCCCTGTAACTTCTAAAATAAGAGAATGATAAATCTAAAAAAATATATAATGTAGACCTCAACAAAAACTTCCAACGAAAATTGGTTTGGATGAGATACAGTTAGCAGTTTTTGAGATATAGTACATTTTTAAAAACCGCAAATATAACTTTGCCATTCATACAAACACTATGAAAAACAAAGTTATTTTTATTGTTTGTGTATATTACTTACTAATCTCAATATAATTATATCCCTAATCTATGCTTGCTACTACGGAACCCTTTATGGGCGAGTCCAACTCGCACTTGGCCGGTTTTTTGATAGAGATATTAATGTTTTTATGTTCCTTTTTTAGATTTCGCACGTTCGAAATAAAAGTAAACCATTTCATTCTCTATGATATTTTTGATACGGAAATCATTGACAGTAGAAACTGAAGAATGGCCTATACCAAAAGCTATATACTAATCCTGTGCCTGCGGATTCACATGATGATTAGAAATTGACTCATGGGAACGTTATACCTATTAAAAGAGCTCCTCATTTAAATAAGTAACAGATTTAAGTTGGTATCAAGTTTAAAATGTTAACACGGATCGTGTTAAAAATCGCACCATCTCATTAAAAAAATCTAGTAAAATCTAAAAACCAAGTACCAAACATATCACAACTCCTTATAGATCAACAAAAGAAACCGATCCCCGATTCCCGAAAAAAACTCAAACGAAACTCGAAAACTTGGATAATACGGGCGAAATATAAATAAGCCGTAAAAAGCCCAGTTCCTGAGGTAAATAAACACCCTATAGAAAAGGCTGAGCCTTCGTGAGGTGCACCTGTATACAAACACCCCCGAACTTGTCAACGGGGTTGAAGTTGGGGTGTAAACGGATCGGAAGTGATCGGGGATCTTCGGGAGTAGGGGAAACGATTTTAGGGTTATGTAGGTTAAGTTTGGGAAAATTGTTGCTATTTATTTTCAACCAGACATTAAGGTTTCGCCAAACAACGAGTACGACGCGGTGCGACGCTAGTGTAGCGAGTTATTGGCGTGCCTACTTACTACGAAAAAAATGTATAAATCGTCACACAAAACACGCCACGCTAGCGCCGTCGTCGCGTCGCCGTCCCGCTAAACGTGAGCCCGCTGTTTGGCAAAGCCCTGATTTTATTTCTTTACTTGTAATCAGCAATCTGAGAGCCCAATGAACTATAGTCACTTTTCTGTCCTGCCGAGAAGAAGTCAGAAGAAAGAGAGGAACGTGGCCACATAGAGGAAGATGCAATAGGAGGACACTCACTGGGTGGATACGAGCTTAGAAAAGAAGAGAAAAGGGTGGTACCAAGTACAAATTCATACTGAATGCTTGTCCTGGGGAACAAACGCGGGATGATGATTAGTGTTTCTTTTAGCAATAAGACATACGAGTAAGTTTGCAATGTACAAATTATAAAGTAACAGTGTACTCATAAGCTTCTAAATACATAATAAACCAATCAATTAACTTTATGAAGACCTGACAGCAATCTTTCTTTTCACAAACATGCAAAATCTACGCAGTAAACCAAAAACATATCATTTGAAGTTCAATCCACTTTCCAAATACGAGCGTGTGATGAAACACAACAACCTATAATTTATTTCCACATTTTATAAGAAAATGCCAAAATCCGTTTACGTAAACAGGCTCGGTACTGAAAACTTAGGGGACTCAAACACGCGTCGAATATGCGAAGAAGTTGGAAGTTTTCACTGAGGAGCGAACTCTTTGAGTTGTTTCAGTTATATTGCCTGCGTACGCTCGTGAACTTCGCCTATGCTGCGATTATCCGAGAGACGTGTTAAGTGTATACAGGGTGCTTATGTTTTGTTAGTTCTATTTTGTTTTTTTGAAAATTATTTGGATAAAGTGCAGACTCGGTCAGGACTGATTTTTTTTGTTCTGTTTTCACTGTTTCAAGTAGTCAAGTCAGTTATTGATCAAGAAAATTGTTTAAACTAGCTTTCGGGCATGTGGACGGCGAGTAATGGGCGACTCGCTGTCCGGTCATGGACCATGGCCGGGGCAACGGCGCGTCGTGTTCCACACGCGCCTAAAAGAGCTGTCAGCACAATCATGGGGCCCCCTTAGAGGCCCAAGGCTGCCGGGGTCGCGGGACTAAGGAGCTACCGTGATTCCGGAACATAAAGGGCTATTGAAGGAAACCGTGGATTTTAGTCAGTACAAGTCTCGATAGTATCTCCTGCTCTGCCCTTGGTTCCCACCAAGGGTAGGGCAGGACTCATTGGATAATTTTACCACGATTAAAAAAAAAGTCACGACGAAAGTTATTACGGTGTCCAGTAATTCAGTTCGTTTGAATATTTAACCCATTTGCCATTACCTATTCAATGCAGCCAATACTGAATGATTAATTTGTATGTCGTAGACAAATAAGTATTACACTAATTAATAATTAATTCAATACTTTAGTTCAGATGTTTCTACATAATCATATTGTATAATTAATTATATTAATGCATATTAGTAGTGACCTGTGGGAGGTTTCCGGCGACTGGGACCGCAATAAACTGACACCGAGGTCCTAGTTGCCGGATGCATTTAATTTTATTATTTGTATTCCGTCGACTGGGACCGATTCATAGATGAATAAACAAATCTATTGTTCATGCCAGAACGGTACAGTCGGACGAAAAAGTAAATGGAAATTGTCTTGTTCAATATAAACCAGGAAAAGTAATAGGCTAGCATAGGTTCAAAGTGGCACGTATCAAAATAATTCTCGGCAAAAATAGTTTACCTGAAATTGTCTTGTATCGACCCAGAAATACACTCGAGAGCAATGAATCCGGGTCACTTAAAGAATGTTAAAAATCTCGGAAACTAAAAATGATAGGTTAATGCAATAATATTTAATAGACAATGTAATACTCCTTAAATGAAAGTACTAAGCTAGCATGAGTTCAGGATAGGTCTGTTTTTAAATAATTCTAAGTACGAGATTACCTGAATTTGCCTTTTTCATTGACTAACCAGCAAAAGTACTAGGCTAGCACAAGTTCAAAGTGGTATTTATTTTAATATTTCTTAGTCGATACAAGACAATTTCAGGTAACCTATTCCTGCCGAGAATTATTTTAATACCACTTTCAACCTATGCTAGCCTATAACTTTTCCTGGTTTGTATTGAACAAGACAATTTCCATAAACTTTTTTCGTCTGACTGTACCATTCTGGTTCAATTTATGGATCGGTCCCAGTCGACGGAATACAAATAATAAAATTAAATGCATCCGGCAACTGGGACCTCGGTGTCAATTTATTGCGGTCCCAGTCGCCGGAAGCCTCACCTGTGGTAATCAGATGAAAATAAGTAAAAATTTCATCTCTGTTAGAGTTGTTAGTTTGTTTAATAATATTCTGATATTAAGGTCATTGATAGGGGATGAATAATTTTCCTCTGTACTTCGGAAAGCTGCTTTCTGTTGCTATCTGTTTTTTGTAGATCTTTGACAGTCATAATTATTACTCAGAAGTTCGAAAGTTTGACAAAGGTTGGCTTGGCTTTGCCAAGACGTATCGTATCATCCATTTACTGCGTTGTGGAGGTGAGATAGGCAGACGCTTCATGTAATATACTGATATTCAGCTGCATCTTTTTAGACTGGAAGTCGATCCCAATATAAGGCTAAGCCGATGTGATTTAGATAATTTTTTTAGAAAAATATTTCATTTATTGTTCTATTATTTGTTGAAAGGAGCAGGTTTACACCTTTGAAGAGACAAGAAGGTTACAATTGGACATGAAACGTGACGACCTAAAAGCTAGACCACCTGCAAATATAACTTACAATGTCATCAATGGTGTTCTTTCATGTCCACTTTGTGCTCGGAGTTTTACGGCAAAAGTTGGATATGCGAGTCACTGGAGAGCGCATGAAAGGGCATATCACTGCTTTCAACCACTCTAAAAGTCATCGAGTGCAGTCGCTGTGGCCGAAATCGGCTAGATGGCATCATTATTTGCTGAATTAGATTCACAAACAAAATCCAATCCATTTATAAAAGCCACATCTCCAATACACCGCTACACACAGCAGTATCATCTAACAATTAATCCACGGATATTTTTGCGGATATATCCGTAAGTGATTGATAACAGGCACTCTTCTACCCACTATCATGATTAATAGCTTCTCTTGGAAATTGATACTCTTTCGACGGATATGATACAAGAATAGACTTATTTCTTGTATTTGTGTGTATAGAGTATAATTGTTACGACATGAAAAGGTAACCTTGTTGAAAGGGACGTGAGGACTAAGGTATTCTTACTATCATGAACTTTTTAATTATGTAAGAATAATCGTTTTGGTGGACCCCCACTAGGTGGACCGACGACATCGTGAGTGTCGCGGGCAACCGATGGATGCAAGTGGTGAATTGTCGTTCGGCGTGGCGGTCTAAGGGGGAGGCCTATGTTCAGCAGTGGATGTCTTCCGGCTGATGATGATGATGAATTGTTTTGATGGGTTTTTTGACTTTGAGATGATCCGAATTTGGAAGAGAGAGAGTTGTGTATGGTTGCAGAGTGGGGAAAAAAGTCTGTAAAATTAATCCTTGGCTTCGACATCTGGAAAAAGTGTAATAATTATTGTGTATGCGATAACAAAGAGTCAGTCGAAAATCTTATTTCGTTTTCATAGCTTCTATTAATTGATTAGTTTACATAAATTCATGTTGAAAGGCGTTTTATATAGAGTCCAATCCGGTGTAATGTTGAGGCGACCAATTGGTCGGATTTCAATTGTCAAAACAATTGTTAAAAAATGGCCACAGTTTGAGATTTAAGACTTTAAGGATTAAAGTCGGTATGTTTTGCTTAATGTCACTTATTAACTTAAGCTACAGGGTGTACTTAAAGCCTCCTGCAGACACACGCGATTAATCGCGCTGCGACAACGAGCCAAGCTAATTTCCACTCTAAATGTACTGCGAATGGACCGCGACATGTCGCCCCGCGCGATTAATCGCGTGTGTCTGCAGGAGGCTTTAAGTACACCCTGTAGCTCAAGTTAATAAGTGACATTAAGCAAAACATACCGACTTTAATCCGATCCCTCAGTTAAATAACTGTTTAATGTTTATGATCTTTAAATGCACAAGTTTAGTATTTGTTAATTTTATGTCTCTTTCCAACACGAGTTTAATTCGTTTTATGGTTCTTATTCGAAGAAAGATATTTTTATTGGCTGTATGTAAAGTATCTATGTCAATAAAATGAATTATTTGTTGATTTTTGTAACTTCTAAATAGGACGCGACTTTGCAAAAATTGCTGTTATGTAGGTGAGGAAAATACATGAATTTCTTCATTAAATTCACGATCGAAGACACGGAATATGTTCTTATATTATACTTATTTGTCTAATATTATGTAGATCTAACAAGTGAAAAACTATCTGTATCAAGAATGATTGATTTATCTTCAGCTTTCAAAGCATTGTGGTGAATATTTCAACACGATTAGCACAAATTCGGGTGGTAGTTTGTTTCTATAGCTTTCACTAGGAATTTCTCTTATATTGTGGGTGCATTTACGAACATTGAAACTCACATATACACCATACATTTTTTTTCCGTACGTGAATCGAACCCGCGACACATTGCGTAGTAGTGGATCACTCAATCACTGTGCCAAGCGTGACTAATGCATCGGAACGCAGACTTGTATGCATTACAAGCGCATCGCCATGGCTAACTCTTTTCTTTATTAAATTAACTTACTTTCCTAATAATGTTTATGCCTAATGTACACACGGCTAAGCATCAAGCTATTAAAACCAGTTTATCGTGGTCTCGCTTTGTATGGTCTTTCCGCATATTCAACGGCCGGCTTATACTGGTATTGTATAGCTTGATGGGTGGCCGTGTGTACAATCGACAAAGTGTAATTATGACCCATTATAAGCTTATTTTCCTCCAGACATTCAAATACAATTAGGTCCACATTCGCGTAAACATGGTACATATCCATGGTGGACTTTGATCTTTGTCAATTTAACGGATTCAAACGATTTATTGTCAAAATGGGTCATGATTCCACTTTGTCGATTGTACCTAAAACACACGGTCTCATGTTCTACCAGTAGACAGACACATTTTAATCTCCGTTGTCCCGTTTGTAAACACCCAACATCACATAAAGGGAGGTTCGCACAAAAAGCCCCCTGTTTACTCTGCTAATTGAATTCATTGTAACACAAATGATGTTTAAAGTGCCGCCACGTTTGTGCTCGTTCCGAAGAATTATCTTTTTAAGCTCAAGATTAGACAAAAGGATTGTTTTATTGGATTAGAATGTTGTTGGGGTTTATTAGATGAGTCTATGGTAAGGGAGACTTGTTTTTAAATCTTACTAGAAAATCGCCCCTGGTTTATGCGGTACCTATAATATTACACCGGATTTTTTTTTAAAGTTTTTTTTTAATGTACAACTGATGTGTCTTCTTACCCTGGGTGGAACGGAACTCGGAAACGACTGTCAGACTTTTACTGACTAAAAGCAACATGTTCTTTCACATGCACTTTGTGTTCTAGGACCGTGGTATCGTCCTTAGATAGCCCAGTAACCTACTTACCATGTCTCATCATCTCATGATATAAGCCTATTTTTGGAACATTATTCAAACAAATATAAAGGATCTGGATTTCTATTAAGTGTATCTACCTATTAGTTTCAAGTTATTTAAATTGAATATTTCATGAGTTGAATGACAAATGCCTTGAATATTAATGATTAAAGTGCATTGACTCGATACAGGAGAAATTCCTAGCGTGGCGCAAAGATAAAAAAAAATAGACAGTGATAATGACGTCATCAACAAACATATCAAGAATTTTCTTCATTCAGGTGGCACCCTCTATGTATGTACATTCCTTATTGATTCTATTGTGGCACAAATTATAATCAATGAAACGTTGTGTGCTTTTTGCAAAGAATTGCTTTACAAGAAAAGACGTCAATAATAGATTAGCGAACATTTCTGTGTTTTGTTTGAATATTTTTTTCAAATCTTCGAGTGAAAGCTGTGCACTTGTGCAGAAAATGATCATTTTGCTTAAGATACATTTCAATGTTAGGATCAGCTTTTTTTTTAGTTTAGCATTTTAATATCATCAAATGAGTCCGTCTGACAGAGTCGTACTGACTAAAATCCACGGTGCTCTGATTTTCAATGGCCCTTTACCTTTCTAGATCGTGGTTACCTGTTTCGATAGACCCGCGAGCCAAGCTGACATATCAATATTTTAAATGGAGTGACTGCATATCGGAACTCCACAATCCAACTAGGTAGTAACGATACCCCTTGGCAAGACTGGCTGTCAGAATTTCGAACTTCTGACTAATTGTAACAAAAGTAAAGACTGGCTGTTTGATGGCGTATTCCTTCAACGAACCCTCACTAAAATTTAACCAATAACATAAATACTCCAATTCCAAGCACAAACAAGACATAAAACTCCACTGTCCAATACTAAATGTAAACAAAGCCACTCACTTTACTATGTTTGCTAAGAAACACAATAACGCTGAACTTTGGACGATCGCCTTCGCCCGTATTGACCCACCTTTTCGCTTTACAGCGCTGTAGCGGCTTAAACAATAAGATGCTTTTTTATGTTCAGTCCTGTAATAAATATATAAAATTTCATTTATGAAGGATTCTTTAGTTATATTTGGTGCGTGTTAGAGACTTCCCATGTTGTTACTGTAGACTCCTATTGTCCAAGAAAGAACTTTGCCTAAATGGCTTTGGCTTCAAAAAGAGAATGAAACTTACTGAACACTATGGATTTTTAGGGTTCCGTAGCCAAATAGCAAAAACGGAACCCTTATAGATTCGTCAAGTCTGTCTGTCTGTCTGTCTGTCCGTCCGTATGTCACAGCCACTTTTTGTCGAAAGTATAAGAGCTATCCTGTTGAAACTTGGTAGGTAGATGTATTATGTGAACCGCATTAGGATTTTCACACAAAAATAAAAACAAAACAAATTTTGGGGGTCTTCTTCTTAGCGTGTCGATGGCAAATTATTTTATATATTTTGTTTAGCCCAAAATTCACCCATAACGATCACCCGAAATACCTCGGTATAACTTTAGACCGATCCCTCACTTATAAAAACAACTGCCAAGCAATCAAAATTTTGGGGGTGCCCCCCATACTTAGAATTGAAACTCAAATTTTTTTTTTCACCAAACCCATACATGTGGGGTATCTATGGATAGGTCTTTAAAAATGATGTTGAGGTTACTAATATCATTTTTTTGTAAACTGAACAGTTTCCACGAGAGACACTTCCAAAGTGGTAAAATGTGTGTCCCCCCCTGTAACTTCTAAAATAAGAGAATGATAAAACTAAAAAAAATATATAATGTAGACCTCAACAAAAACTTCCAACGAAAATTGGTTTGGATGAGATACAGTTAGCAGTTTTTGAGATATAGTACATTTTCAAAAACCGCAAATATAACTTTGCCATTCATACAAACACTATGAAAAACAAAGTTATTTTTATTGTTTGTGTATATAACTTACTAATCTCAATATAATTATATCCCTAATCTATGCTTGCTACTACGGAACCCTTCATGGGCGAGTCCAACTCGCACTTGTCCGGTTTTTTTAAGAACTATCATCTCTATCATCCTAGCTGGCAGGCTAGATAATTATTTCATGAATATGAGTAAAAAAGGAAATAATTACTACCAACCTCGTTGGCTCTGTCGCAGAATCCCAGAATCTATGGCCGAAATTTAGTTCTAAGCTCGACACTCAAGTTGGCCAAAGTGGTTTTGGGTTTTCCTCTCACCGGACATCAAGGATACGATCAGGTGTATTTTTCAAATCTCTATTTTTTCTTAGTTTATACTATTCCACGGATAGGTTTCTTCCCCCAATTAAATTATGGTACTTAAAAAAATACTTTTGAAAAAAATAGAAAGTGGGTGCACTAGGTAAAGATACCTATTCCTCTGACTAACATCATACAGGGGTCTTGTAAAAGGAAAAAAAGACGTACGTAATCACTTCTTCCAAGAAACCTCCAAGTCTAAGAAACCATGATGTAACTCGACCCTCAGTCATACATATTCAAGGACAAGACGGACATCGGAACGTGAGTTAGTGGACCCTCCTTAATGCCCCGAAATGTATATTTGATGATGTTCTCAACAACTTTCAGAATAGGGCTGGCGAACATTTTTAAACTGCTTGTTTTCCAAATCAATTCCAAACTATTTGGTATTCGATTTCAAAGACCTACTCGTATATCCGAATTTTATAAAAAAAGTTAGCTAGGTCCCAATTATTTTTTATTGTTTTATGTGCTATGGAATACAGATTGTTGACATATTATTTAAGCAAAACTAATTGAAGTATTTTCGGTTGGTAATCAACAGCTGAATGAACGAAAAAAAAACAATTTATCTTTTTAGACAGTAAACGAGTTTTTTTGGTGTCAAATAATCAAAATGTGTCAAAGTGATATATTTGGGTCTAGACAACTAGCAGTTTACTCAGATGCTGTAAAGAATCAAATCCATAAAAAAACTGTATTTCTCTCTTTTTTTCCCAGTTGAGATGTTCATTTCTGTTAGACAATTTATGTTAGGTGTGTGAGTGTTTCTCCAGTACGAACACATAGGTACCTACTACAAATACATTAATTAATTACGGGAGCTTTTTTTTACTTTTTCATAAAGACTGAAAAATATGTTAATATTTTTTTATACCTGACTGTTATCAAATAAACCTTAGAATGCAATATAAGACTAGTGCGAACACATACTACATAATACATTAATGTCGAAAAAGTATATAAGTATTTTTTCTATCATCATCATCAGCTTATAAATGTTCCCACTGTTGGGACACAGACCTCTTCTCTGTGAGCCCTCTCACAGAGAAGAGGTCCACGCGGGCCCAGTGCGGGTTGGTACTCGTAGATGTCACAAGTCTTCGAATTTTTGGTTCTAGGACATGCCGGTTTCCTCACGATGTTTTCCTTCACCGTTTTTTCTATAGTTGACTGTAATCAAATGCACCTAAAAATTCAATATGAGACTTGGATTCGTCTTTTTGGAGATTTATATCGAGAATTCTAAAAACCAAGGGTGTAGTCAACCCTGTTCCAAAGAATCCGCAGTCATTTCCCTCAGTTTATATTCACGACAGTCTTATATCGGAGGGTGCAATGTGTTTTAAATTCGGGTGACCATATACTTATGTAGATTTTGTTTAGTTAAACATGTCTTTCTAGACTATTGGGCGGTTTATGATAGGTCGTTACGGTTTGGGTGGATGCTGGTCCCTAGTTTTATTTAGGGGACGAAGTGTTATTAAACGTTAACATATTTAGGCCTCTTTAATCATCTAATGTAACTTCTAACTAATGTGTGTTTAAGTGTAATGTAGGTGGAAACATAATTTTCCTACTCCTCCACTATTATTTTCTGATTAATTTCGTTACAGGATCCAAGACAGGTAAATTCATTCTCCGGAACACGTCGAGCTTCATTGTCTCGACGCTTTTCTGGTGATTGCCACTGTTGATTCTGGCTTTCAGGAGTTGCAGTGGTTTGGGAATAGTGTGGTGGGTTTGTCCCAAAAAAAAAACTTCTAACTAATATAAATGTGAAAGTTTGGATTTAGATTTAGAGACAAATCCTACACTAGCAGTTCCCCGTGGTTTCACCCCCGCTGCTCGGCTCCCATTGGTACCAGCGTGATATTATATAGCTTAAAACCTTCCTCGATAAATGGACTATCCAACACAGAAATAATTTTTCAATTCGAACTAGTAGTTCCTGAAATTAGCGCGTTCAAACAAACTCTGCAGCTTTATAAATTAGTATAGAGTATAGATTTATGTCATCCCGGACAGGACTTTCTTCTCATTGAATCCCAGTACTATTGTAGCCTATTATGTTCCCCTTATTCACTGACCTATTAGTACCAATATCCTGGGAAAATGTAAAGTCACCACTTATAAAACTTCACCTCTCAACAAATATGTAACTCCTTTCACCCGAGCATAAATTCCTCAATCCCGAAGTCAAGTCCGGAAGCATTCGGAAGCAGCGTCCATCAAGTTTGTCTCATTGTTCCCTCGTCACCACTAAGTGGGGCTGACGCCTGACGCCTGACGCGTGACGCCTACCGCCGTCAGGCCAGACCGGTGACGCGAGAATGCCTGTGTTAAAGGAATGTGTATATGCTCGCTTTGTTGCTGAACTGCTCGGCGGACGGTGATGTGAGCCAATTATGAGGAGGAATTTTTGTTTATATTTAACTGGCTTACTTACGGCTTCACCCGCTTTTTTGGTTCAGAACCGTTTTTAATACAATTTATTGCATTTTTTTTCTTTTTAAACTCTACCCTACACTAAGAATATCTCCTGGGAGGATTAAACCCACGACACGCACAGCAGTCGGTCGCTTAGCCACTGGGCCAAACACATTAGTGAACAATTAACAAGAAGTGTCTCCTTGGCCTGTCCGTAGACGTATGACTATTTAATACAATATGTGTATTGATTTTTCTTCGAGTTCGGAAAGTACGTTAACTAGGTGCTCGCGGCTGTCATTTCAGTTTGATCAGTCTTACCAAGGGATACCGTATCACCCATCACAAACTGGGTCGCTCCATGTAAAGTACTGCAATTCAACTGTATTCGGTAAGTGTGGAAGACAACCTAACATAGGAAAAGTTTAGAAAGAATAAGGTTATAAAGAAAACAGTACAGTACAGTCATTCAGACCTTAGGAAATCACTTCTAAGACTATTATTTTTGTCTAAAAGGTTCAGGACCCAGACAGATTAAAATAGAAGTGTGCCTGAAGTGGTCCATTCTATTACGAAGTGCCGTGGGCCATTGTGTAGACGTGAAAGACGTTTTAGGCGGCCCAAAGTGTGGGTATTCACACGTCTCTTGTCGGCCGGCGAGACGAGGAAACAATGAGAATATTTGATACATTTCAAGCTCCTTCACTTAAGTTCCTACGCTTTAGAACGTATCTTTTTGTTGATTATATTATTTTACTGTTTTATAGTCATATTGCAGTATTGGTTAGCATACGTTTCTAGATTCTATTTCCATTGTAGGTGGGTGTTTTTTGGCTATTCAGTCAGGGTTGGTGAAATATGTATAAAATTTTCTTTTTGGGCAAAACAGGAGAAAATAATGGTTTTCAGAGGTAATCCTTTGTATTCTAGAGGATATTGCGAATGTAGTTTGCGTTTGGAATCCGTTCATAAACGGGTACTAGCGGACCACCCTTTTCGATGGCACCACATGCACCTGCTAGCTGTAACCTGCGGTGACGGCTGAGTAATCAAAAGGCGGTGACAGGCCTCACTGTGACAGCAACCAGCAATTTGTGACAGCAAGCAATCCGGCGCCAATTAGTCTTTACTGTAAATATTCTGTCGGTGTGCAGGAGTTCCAGTGCCGAGGATGAGCTCTCTCCATCTTAGGTCTCATCTTTGCTTCTCGACTTGAGGGCAAGGACAAACCCATTGTAAATTAAAAAAAACGATTATAATTTACGATGTGGGCATTGATATGGAAAAACCGCTTCCATTTTCTTACAGTTACAGTGAACAGGCGTTCGTCTGAGTAAACTCGCTCCATGATAGAACAGTTCATTTCGGTTTAAAGACATTTATTTCTCAAAAAAAGAACATTACAGTTCACTTACACATTGAGAAAAGTAAATCATTTATACAATTAAGTTAGATCGATTCTCTGTGATCACATACAATTAAAAAATAATTCAGGTGACATTTCGTTTTAATATTTTGTTCGGACGTGTTCTTCAAGAGCTTTTTTAAATGTATATAAATTTTTAATGTTGGTTACACTATCGGGTATTTCATTGTAAAGTTTTGCTCCCTCATATAATATGTTTTTCTTACCATAGTTAGTTCTAGGTGCTCTTAGTTCTAGTTTGTCTCGACGTCTTGCATTGTATGAATATGTTTTTTTTTTAAAGTTTAATTGTGAATGTGTGCTTTGTGTTATAATTCTATGTATTAGAGTGCATGTTTTAAGTATGTATAGTTGGTTAATATTAAGTATTTTTGTGTCATTGTAGATTTTAGTGGTTGGTGTTAGGTAGTCATAGTTGTAGAGTGTTTTGATAACTTTGTTTTGTAGAACTTGTACTTCTTGGATATTTGATTTTGCCGCTGTTCCCCAAATCTCAATAAGGTATTCTATATGTGGTCTAACGAGAGCGTTGTAAATCATTACGCGGACTCCTTTTGGAATACAAACAGCACATCGCCGAATTGCTCCTATTAGTGGTGATATTTTGGACTTAATATGTTCAATGTGGGATCTCCAAGTTAATTTTGTGTCCAATATTAGGCCTAAGTATCTTTCGCTGCTTGATTTAGTTATTTTGTCTTGGTTAATTGTTAACTGGATTTGATTGTCGATTTTCTTATTTTTGGCGGCAAAAATCATGTATGAGGTTTTTTTGGTGTTAATGGTTAGTACGTTAGATAGAAACCATTTATTTAAGATATTCAAATCGTTTTGAGCTTCTTTCATGATATCAGTTAAGTTGTGGCCGAAATAGAATAAACAAGTATCGTCTGCATATAGAGTGATGCTGCCCGATGTTTTAACGCTTTTTATGTTGTTGATATATATCAAAAATAATAGCGGTCCCAAAATTGAACCTTGTGGGATTCCGTAGGTTAATTTTGCTGGTAAACTGTCGTAATTTTCTATTTTTACTATTTGTGTCCGGTTTTCTAAGTACGATTTTAAAATTTTGTGTGCATTTCCTGATATCCCTATGTCACTTAACTTATCCAAAAGCAGATCATGGCTAATCGTATCAAATGCTTTTTTTAGATCTATAAAAATTCCCAGGGCAAATTGTCTTTTGTCTATAGCATTTTTTATTTTAGTAGTAAGATCTATGGTTGCTGATAGGGTATTTGATTTTGGACGAAACCCATATTGTTGCTCAAAAAAGAAGTTTATATCTGTTAAGTAACTATAAAGTCGGATGTAAATTATTCTTTCAAAAATTTTGGAGAACACCGGCAGTACGGATATCGGACGATAATTACCCGGATCGCTTTTGCTTCCAGATTTGAAAATCGGTGTTACCTTAGCAACTTTCAAACTTTTTGGAAATAACCCCTGTTCTAGGCATGTATTTATACAGTTAGTTAAGTTTTCTAATATTAGATTTTTAATGCATTTTATTTCTTTAACAGTAATTCCATCAATTCCGCTACTCGTATTAGAATCTAAACTATCGATAATTTTACTAATTTCATTCTTTGTACATGGTTCTATTTTTTGTAGTGTACGGTTTTGTGTTTGTGTTTGGTTCGGTGTGATATTTTGTTGTGATTGGGTTATTTTACTGGCTAGAATAGAACCAACTGTGGAAAAGAAATCATTAAAATGTTGGCAAATCTGCTGTCCACTAGTTAATACATCAGTGTCAGTTTTTAGCTTTGAAGGAGCACAACTTTTTTTACTTTTGTTATTTGCTAGTGTATTTATTAATTCCCACATTTTCTTTGGTTTCTTCCGACATTTCTTAAAATTTTCAAGGTAATATTTTCTTTTTGTGCTTCTTATTGCTTTACTGGCTTGATCTCTAATATGTTTGAAATTCAATTCATTCTCACCGTTGTCAATGTCTTTCTTATGGGTGCTCCAGGCATTGTTGCGTTTATGTATTTTTTAACGTAATAAACAAACTTTATCTTCCAAGGTTTCTTTACTTTGACCTAACAAACGACAATTTCCATACAGCAAATATAATTAATTTACATATTATACTAATTAATTAACTCCTTGATGTTGGTCGACAAATAGCAGTAAATTAACTGATGGTAATCAGCTGATGGATTGTTCTCACCGATAATTAATGGAGTATTGTTATTGATACTGATTGGCTTCCGATTATGTACGACTGTTGATCTGGGATTTGGAAGGGTGTTTGTGCTTTTGATAAAGGTATTACTTCAAAGTGGATTGTTGAAGATGGATTTACGTGTAATGACTGTTGAACAAGAGCTCCTCGGTTCAATTCCCTGGTTAGGCAGAGTGGTGTTGCGTGCGGGAGAGGATAACCGTAGGCGCGTTCAAGCGGATGGCGAGTAATGGGTAACTGGGTAATCATGGACCATGTCCGGGTTGACGGCGCGTCACCTTGTATAAGTCAGTACAAGTCCCTCCCGTCCTGCCGTGGGTGGGAGGTCTCATTGGATGATTTTCCCACGTGAAAAAAAAAAGGCTGAGTGCGGTTGGGTTTTTCATCAAGAACTCCTTAGTAGCAGTACGGCGGCTGAATTTGTGTTTGATGGCATTAGGGTTGTGCTCTATTAAGGTGGACGCACATTTATCCACGCCAAACGCGCCGAGGTTGTCAAATTTTAGAATTCTGTAAAGAATTCGGCGCGGTCGATTCCGGGGGGCGGGGCCGCTTCGATTCCTTGGGCGCATTCGGCGCGTTCGGCTCTGATAAGTGTGCGTCCACTATTATATTGACTGCTGTACTATTCTGACGTGATTTAGTAACAAATACCCATTCCAAGATCCAAAATTTCGCGTTCATATTCGAATTTAAAAGTTTATACGATTATAATTTTTAAGGAACATCAATCTATTTTAATTACAATTTGCAATTAACTAAAACGAATTTACTGGATTCTGATAGTAATAAATATTTTTTAAATCTTATAATTATTTTAATTGAAAAGTTAATAAAATCAAGTTTTCGACGGATAATGGATGATATAATGATAATGCTCTACATTTTTAAAATGATTTTTATCTTTTTTATTTCGTAAGAAATATTTAAAAAAAAAAAAAAATTAATATGTAGAAAAATGAATAAAGAAAATTTTCTAAGAATATTCATCGCTTCTTTAATAAAATCCCCAGTCCGCATTATCTATAGTATTCACAGAAATACAGTATTTCTACAAAGGTTTTCACCACTAGATGCCAGAGTCTGGCAATACCGAACTTTCGGTATTACCACCTTTATCTCGAATTGAAATCATCTCGATTGCATCAAATTTATAACACCGCTGATCTTCGAGAAGTAGTTTAAGTTAAAACAGCTTTTATCTTCAGATTGGGATCTGTTCCCAAAGCTGGGGATAAAAGAAAAGGTAAGATGCATTTTTCTTTGGTAACCCTCTGAAATAAAGGTGCCTAGAACTCTGGGCTCAAATATTAGAATAAGTATAATGCTTAATGTTTTTTTATTCATAATTTATGTACAATTCCAATTTAGAACTGACGTAGTAGAAAATTAGAGCGTATTGAAATGTTTGTTTATAATATGTATGTATTATAATGTCCTGTGAATTATATACTTTATGTAAGTACCTGTATTAAATAAAGTTTGATTACATTTGCCGTAGGATGTACACTGCTGAACATATACCTCCCATATATAAAAAAAAGTTTATTCATATAAACACGATGGTTTAAATGTTTATTAATTTTAAAGCTGTTTGTATTTTGTACTGTACCTGTGATTCACAATAAATACTCTATTGATTGATGAAACCAAAACAAGCGATAGCCAAAAACATTGACAACAAAAAAAAAAGTATTTATTTTCGAACACTAAGTAATAGCCACGAATAATTTAAAAAACAACCTCTATTCCAGAATAAAAGGGACGTGTTCCATTTATAAAAAAAACACTGTCTCCAAAGGTCCCCAGTGAAAAATTATAACGCGCAGCTTACATTTTGTTGCCAGAGAAAAAAATATGTTTTTCCTTTGTGTTTGAAGCGTAATATTTCAGGAGAATACGCCTGCCCGTCACAACAGGCGACTGCGAAATATTCGTCGGTTTAACCTAAAATACATTATTATTAAAATGTTAGAAATTGCATCGTATAATTTGACAGTGACGGCCCGGCCGTTCTATGAATTCTGTTGGGAGCGGGCGTAATAATGGAGCGAATATTCTAGAACGAATTTTGAACGTTGCGAATTTAAAGAGTTTTTATTTTCTGGCATCGTGCATCAGAGAATATTGTGAATAAATAGGGTGTAGAAAGACGCAGCTGTGAAAATTCTGAACGAGTGTTCAAAAAGAAGAAATACACTGTTATTATTCAGAAGTTTGGTAAAAGCTCATTTAAAAAACCAAGGGTTACAGATGATGAAAAAAGTCGTTAAAATTACTTAAAAATAAAATTATACTAACAACGTATCGTAAAAACACCTCGGGAGCGTCATACTGTATTGGGATAAAAATATCCCACCAAAAACATTTCATGCAAAATGTTGCCAAGACGACCACATAATGTTTGGCCTATGAAAAAGATATCAGATCTCATGGTAAGCCAAACTTCTGAATCTACACGGCCTAACTCTACCGACCCTAATTTCACAAATTCTACATATCAGTAAAAATGTATGGCTTCACCGTTTCGCTACCCTCGTGAAGGTGATGCGAATAATGAGTTTCTGAAGCAACGAAACAGCCAAGCCATACATTTTTGCTGATATGTAGAATTTGTGAAGTTAGGGTCGGTAGAGTTAGGTCGTGTAGATTCAAAAGTTTGGCTTACCATGAGATCTGATATCTTTTTCATAGGCCACATTATGTGGTCGTCTTGGCAACATTTTGCATGAAATGTTTTTGGTGGGATTCCAGTTCTTTTTGTAAGATGACTTTTATTTTTTATCTTTTTTTTTAAATTATGTTTTTGGGAAGAAAACTTCCCAGTGGTGTTTACGAAAGTTTGACAGTACTTATTAAAAAAAAATTTAGTATTGTTAACATCCATACAACCATCCATTCTCCTAAACTTTCGATTTTAAAATAGTAGTAAAATTTAACGCTGTTATACCGTCTAAAATTACCTTATCAAATCTAAATGTCCAACAAAATTACGTCTAGGTGAGCCAAAATCTTCAAACATTACCCGGAATGACCGCGGTAAATCTTAAAAAAATCACCGTAATTTTTCCACGCCGTTGACTTTGAAACAAATTGAATTCGTAACAAATCAAATAAGGCGTCGTGAGGCTCTTACAATGGAATCATTAATGAAATTAACCGACCTAATTATTCTTTTGACAGTAATAAAAGGAAAAATTGTGAGTCGTGACATTCGGCCGGCTTTATTCCTCAAATAGCTGATGTCTTTGCTTTGTTGGGAATAGGAGGAAATGGAAGAAGTCTATTATTTTTTTTTATCGTGGTAAAATCATCAAATGAGTCCTCCCACCCAGGGCAAGGCGGGAGGGACTGTCAGACTTGTACTGACTAAAATCCATGGTGTCCTTCAGTAGCCCTTTGTATACCGGGGTCGTGGTATACGTGTGTCCCGCAACCCTGGAAGAAGTCTATTATTAGAGTAAGTTTGACGATTAGAAGTCTATCTGATGGTGTATTTTGAAAGAATATGAAGGGTTATCCTTGAATACAGAGCCAGAAAATAAAATACAGCTAATGAAGCTTAGAGACATACGCCTTTTCGTTTCTTTTGACGGTCAGTAAAACTGCCGACTAGTTTTTTTCAATAGATCCTCACAACATTTATTTCAGGTAATTTAAATTCTGTTCGTCGTACCACAAAAAGTTAAACACCTGTTGAACACTTTTCTAAAAAGAGTGTAACTGCAAAACGACTTTTATATCGATGTCAAATGTCGTTTTGAAGATGACAATTTTTTTAGACAAGTGTTCAACAATAGTTGAACTTTTTTCTAGTAAGACTGTTTAGTAATTTCCCAAGATGACGTAGCCCAAATAAAAGAAAATTTAATAAACGATGTCCGTTTCAGATTTATGTCTGTTTAAAGATAAATGCAAAAAAAAACTCGCTTTGTTTTTTTTGGTCACATTTCCCATCCATAACTTATTTTCTATTACAAATGAGCTCCCATAACTCATCACTCAATAAACAACGAAAATGACACCGTGGCTACGTGGATGTCCGCTCCGTTCAGTCCAGCGTATAATGGTTTTGATATATCGAGGAGAGGCGTCCACGTCTGTGCTTCACAAAGGGTCTCAATTCATTGTCCCGGGCGCCTGGCTGTGACAAACCCACGGAGTGTGGCCACCGACGTGTGGACCTACAAGGGTGTATATGTATAAGTAGCACTATCAAGTGTCCATGCTTTGGAGTTTCGGAGACTCTGAAATTGAAAATGTTGATTGGAAATGACGATTCAGCTAGTATGCGCTAGCTAGGGCTTTCAATGCCGATATTTCGGGATATGTGTGATCACGGATGTATATCGGTTGTTTGTCAATCATGGTATTGATGAGCCAATACTATGATTATACAGTATTACAAACATTAATATTGAAACCTTCAGAAAACCTACGACTGATGAAATATCAGATATTTTAGGTAACCTACACTTTTACGAATGTTTAAAAAAATATAGCTATAATGAGACAGGACACACTCGAAGAGACAGCGAATCTTCTACTTCAGAGTCTTAATTGCATTACTCCAGCCCATTGTCGTCCACATTTGAAAGAAAGCACCCCCCAAAAATTGCCAGATGTATTTTGACAAATCCCTCAATTGTCTTAAACGTAGTTACCCTACCACAAACAGTGTCTATAGATAGTAAGCGGTCTAATCTGGCAGTTTACTCGCATCGACATAGTTCGTGAATTACCGCGCTCCCGTCCCGTTCCCGGGATTATCCACACGTGAATCCCGGGATGTTAATTATTAATTTATACACTATGTCCCTTTTGTTACTGTCATCATTTATGTATATGGAAACTCCTTAGGTTATGAGGTAGGATGACCTCATTGAAATCTTAGGTAGACTGATAGTTTGGTAATGGTAAGGGTTGAATTTAAATGAGGAATATGTAGAATTATTAATATGACCTGAAACTCAGTGAATGGGGTCACAATCTGTAGTATAAAAGCGGACAATAAAGGTTGTAACTACTATTTCAAAACGTTTAAAAAAAACTCTATCTGTATATGTGTGTAATCTGTACTGTATTGATAATATTTTGGAAACGATTTTAATCAAATACGTCTGATTTAAAATAATCATGCTGGTAAAATGGTAATGATTTCAATTTGAATAGGAAACAAATTACAGTTAGTATCATTATTCTGTAATTATTTCCATTACAAACAAAATACCGGAAACTATTAAAAACAACCGAAAAATAAATCAATTAAATAACAATACAATTAACAAAATAAAACACCCATGACGTTAATGTAAAACAGAGACAATCCACAAAAGAGTGCTGGGACACGCCCGCGCAATCCCGGAATGTGCCCCATGACAATACCAGTCGTATAACGTGTCATATTATTTCAACCCGGGACGTTTTATTCGTAAATGATTTGCGAGTAATGTCCCGGTCTCCCGGGATAGAACAGGATGGGACGGCACTAATAAAATTTAATTTTAATCGGTGCTGTCATTTATGTATTAATGATTTTGGATTACTTTATTATTTTATTTGATTTTGCGAAGCAATGCTCTCAAATACAATATGCCACTACCTCTCTAGGCCTGTGTCTCAGTACCTAGTGTGTGCATTATAGGTTGATGTTGACTGTGAGATAAATATATAAAGTTTTAAAACTCGCATACACATGACATAAAAGTGTGTATTTAAAAACTGATCGCAAAATAATATTCGTACAAAACAAAATGCATTTTCTATATGTATGACAGTCACTTCAATTTCAAACTGCAAAACTATTTCGTTAGTTACTGTTTTCTAGAAAAAGAGTTGATAATACACATTTCGTACCACTTGCTCAAAAAAGTGACATTCTATACCACAAAAAGCGAACATAACAATAGTCATTTTTAATCTGTTAAAAACAGGGAAAGAAAATTGTACTTTGGCATAAAGGCCTCGAAGCCATGCCAAAAAACTTAAAAAAAAAAAAAGAAAATTGTACTGATTTCATTCATCCTCTAGGGGGAGAATGTGATTTAAATTTGGAATACACCGAAATTAATACTGAACTACATCTGTGTTTACACCATTGAGTTTGTATGTAAAGCATAATACATCTTTTTGAAAAAGGAATACGCATTTATTATGCAATTATGATTATTAAATAAAATTACGAAAACCGACGAGGCCGTATGAGCTTGATGCCTTTGCTTTTCCTACAAAAAAATATTAGTCTAGAAATTTGCCGCGTTTTTGTTTTCTTCAAATACATAAACGTTAAGTTTATTTTAATTATCATTATTTTTAATAAATGCTTATCTCATACTATTATTGTGTTAATTTTTTCGCAAATGTTACGAAAAGTAGAGTATTTTCCTCGGTGATAAAGCTGTCTCAGTCTTGGGTGAACTTAAATCCCTCGCTACACTCAGGACTCGTCTTAAATCACTCGCTTCGCTCGTGATTTAAGTTCTTAACACCCTCGCTACGCTCGGGAGTAAACCTCGAGTCCTTCGTTACGCTCGCGATTTAAATCGTCACCCGCGACAGAAGACACTGCTTTATCCCCTTGGTTAATAATCTACTATTTATGCGTGACGCACAATTTCGCAAAAACTTTTCTCAACGTTATACTTTTATCTCTTTCCAACTTGCCAGTATCACCAATAAAATAATAATAAACAAACGGATATTTTCCTCGGCGCCAGTAATCGTTGCATTTTATTGTGTCTACCGCGAAATGATCCAAATCGTTCTTTGTTTAGCAAGTTGGCCCATCAAATGCCGCTAATCCAAATAGTTGCCAGCTCCTGGACTATTTGTTACTGGTATGCTGCTATGTTATATTTTGACAAGGATGGCAAACATTTTTTTTTATGGATGTAGGAAGCGAAGATATAGTCGATCATCACGCTTGCCTAGAGCTAGAAGTAAGGTTACTTCTAACGTCCCACCTGTCCGCCATGTGAGTAAATACGAAATTGACTAAAATCGGTGGTCAGGAAACAAAAACTCTGACAGAAAATTCGTTAGCTGTATGCACAATGAATATATTCGCAAAAAACGTATGAGAGGGATACAACACTCCCACACCCGGTTCTTTGCCTTCCGCATCCAGTCATACCCAGTCGCCTTTTCATAGCATCCCTCGGTTCTGTACCCCTGTTCTATGACAAAGTTTTGATTAAGTTTCACACAAATGAACATAGTTTTTCCGCCTGTTTATCGCCGTATGGATGGGGAAGAGAAAAATTGCTGTTGCGAGTTCGGCACTCCATTTAGATATAATCAGTTGTTCTGCAAAGTTGGGAATGTGGACCATTTGTCTTTTTAAGTCACTGACTTTGAGTTTTTGGAAGTTATTCACTCAATGACTGCGTGAATGCTTATTGATAATAGCTCTTATTGTGAAGAAATAGAGACGTTCATATTGGGACTTTCGTGATCTTCTTAATCAGTCTATAATGTTCTGTTGGGACCCAGGCCTCTCCTCTGTGAGAGAGAATGGGGTGTTGTGCTCTGCAGCCACGCCACCTTACCTGCTGTTCCAAACCTGTCTGGCTGTTTACCACTCCGAGCCAGTGCAGGTGTGTAGACGGCTTCCTCACGATGTTTTTCTTCCCCGATGGTGATGAAATAAATTGCATAAATGTGATTACACTCACGTGACCTTGGAAGTCGAGGGCGTTACCACTGGGCCACCAATCCTCTTGATTTGATTGGGACTATCATCATCATCAGTCTTAAAATGTTCCCACTGCTGGGACACAGGCCTCCTCTCTGTGAGAGGGAGCAGGCCGTAATCTACCACGCGGGCCCAGTGCGGATTGGTAGATGTCACATGTCTTCGAATTTTTGGTTCTAGGACATGCCGGTTTCCTCACAATGTTTTCCTTCACCGTTTTGAGAGTAGTGGTGTTGAAATAAATTACTCAAAGTAATGCGCCTGACTGGGTTCGAACCCACGACCTACAATACCACTGGGCCACCACTGCTCTCATTGGGATTGGGACTATACTTTGTGCACATTATTTTATCACCACTGCTTTCAAAACGGCGAAGGTAAATGTAAACATACTAGGTCCTTACCTCCCATAGTAGTAGATAATATGTGAAATTAACGGTACGCCGTAAGGTCGTAACCTATACTTACTGCCCATGATGCTAGCTAGAGCATTAGGGGATCGCCATTAAACACTTGTGGACCCCATAAGAATGCACCCTACTAAGTGAATGATGTTTGTCAAAGCTTTTTAAAAGTTTATTCACGGTTTTGCAACCCTCGAATCTTTTTTAAATCTTCTTCTCTTATGTCGATGACACGTAGTTATGTGAAAGAATGGCAGGTCTATTCAAGTATGTCGCCATAGGATCACTGCTTTTGGTAGAAGTCATCAATGTAAACGTTTAAACTTTGGTTTCAGAGCATTCAAGACTAGTTCAGAACGAAATATCGAATCCACTTCATCCGTAAAAATGTCGTTTATTCTGCAGCTGAGCTTGAAGTCGCTTTACAATATTTGTCTAAAAAAGAAATTCCCCACCTTTCAAAATATTTGAAACAAGCGCTATTCGAAGTGTTCGTTAAGTAAAATAAAATATTTTTTGCAACGGCGACAGTCGTCGTATATGTCCATACAAAATCCCTCATGGTCCTATGCCTTCTTCTTTCCTGTTCATTCAAAATAAGTTTGCATTGTGAAACTTTTCTAAAATATAAATTTGAACCACGAATATCCAAAATCTTGTCGACACGATCAGTTCATGTTTTACGTTCAGAATCCGTGTGAAGCGTTCGGTAGCGAGCCTCGGGCTAGAGGCAGGGCCGTAGCTGGGGTTGAATTTAAGGGCAGGGATGGTTAAAGAAAGGGTATTGAAAAGTTAACATTTGAAATAGAGTCATCTAAGGATATGAATGATATTGAAAAGTTAACATTTGAAATGGAGTGAATGATTGTAGTAAAATGATGTATGAAATAATTTTCACATATTATCGCCGCTACTGTATTGTTTTTCGACATATTATGTAGGTACTAGCTTTTGATTGCGGCTTTGCTCGCGTTAAATTGAGACAGTCAACTTGGAACGTACACATGTATACGTCCATCTATAATCATTTGAACGTTACTGTTGTTTTTCATGGAAAAAGTGTTTTTTTTCGTGATGAAAGGTACCCTATGTCCGTCTCTGTACACGTGACAACGCATATGTAATGCAATTTCATGATGATTGATTCAGTGGTCTGGGCGTGAAATGGTATTTAGAATTTAAATATTACTTAGAAAGTTGGTTTAATAAATGTGTTTTAGTTTTAATTTTAATTTAATATCCTTTGTAAATATTTAGATTTAGTTGTGTATAATTATGTAATTTAAAATGAAAATTGAATTAAATACCCCTTAAAATTAAAAAAAAAAAACTTAGAAAGTTAGGTTTTAGGATGGGGATAACAAACGCTTTTTTTTTGGGTGGCCAAAATCATCATAATTATGAGTCCTCCCGCCCTGGGTGGGGCGGAAGGGACAAACGCTTGGCATAATATTTCTAATTTTACGTAAGGGCATGGACCCACGATGCCCCACCTAGTTTCGGCCCTGGCTAGAGGTACCTCATCATAATTGTACCCACGTAGGGTTGTCCGATGTACCATTCATGTTGCCTTTGTTATAAGAATATTGTACAAGAGATTTGGTCGTCAATTTGTAAGAGTTTTAGGGCCGAAGTGGATGGTTGCCCCAGGCCGTTGGTTGTTATCAATTTGTGAGGTTATGTTGAGGGATGGATGAGGTGCCTTCTGCTGTAGTTGTACATTTTACTGCATTATAAAGGTTGGTCACGATTTAAAAAAGTATTGATCATAAGTACTAGCTACTACTTCAAGTTAATCTTTCGTAAGTCACCACAATGACTACGTGTCGTTGACTCAAGATTTTTAAGTAGATTTACTTAGAATTTTTCCACTATTATGGTGTTGTTGTGTTGATAACATAGAAGTTATTTTGGGTATACGCTATGTGCAAAGTTGGTGGTGAGGACGATAATATCGATAGTAGTTTGCGATGTGTATGACAGAGATTTTAACTAAGTAGACCCCCAGAGTGACGTATGTCAAGTTTCATCTTTTATGTAATTTTATATTTTATTTATTTTTTAATGAAAAACAAGCCGAAAATATTTCAGATCGCGGTTGGACCAATTCGCAGTTGGTCCAATATATCGCGCAAGGATATCATAAACCCGATAAAATCCATTTTACCGATCGCGCCTAAAGGATTGAATAAGCGCTTTTTTAAATTAAAATAATTATTCCCACATAGCTTCTCAAATTCGGAATTACAACCAAACGTTTCGAATTTCGAATAGCAAAGAGCAACAGTTAACCCTACCACAGCTACGTATAGTCAAAACTGTTAGAAACTTAAGCAATTACAGTGAAACAGATGTTTTGCTATCAATCCTCGATTCGATATTAAACTTGCTGCGGCCACAATGTTGTTTTTACATGGAACTCCAGTTATTATTGTTGCTTAACTTTGATTGATTTTACAATAATTTTGCGGAGAGTTTGGTTCGTATTGAATTTGTGTCTGATTGTTAATGTTTTGATTGTGATTTGTTATGTTTCTTAATAGTACTACGCTGGTAAAATTTAATTTTACATAGCCAACACCAGTCAATGATTTGTCCCGCGACCTTCTTAAAATTACAATGCCCGCGACCTTCTTAAAATTATAATGTGGTCCTGGAACGCAAAGAGCAATCGAAGGAATAAGGTGGGTTTTTAGTCAGTAAACGTGTGACAGTCTCTAGGTACTGTCAGACTTTCTAAAAGTCTGACAGTACCTAGAGACTCATTTCATGACTTCACCACACAAAAAAAATCACACAATACGGCAATCGAACTCGCGCAATCGCTTAGCCCCTGCAGAGATAACATAATACTAGCTCCACTGCTGACCTTACTGACTGTTGGTATTATTTTTTTTTTTAAAAGAGATTTTTTTGGTTACTCGTACCTACTGATGTTCCTTATTTAAAGCTTCTCAAAACCCTCAGTGAGCTATTTCAAGCTCACAGAGCCATAAAACACAACACTACTCCCACACAGACCACCATGCCAGCTCGCGTGATGATCATCATAGCCGATAAACAAGCAGCCATCTCCTTTAATTGGACGCCAGCCATTGTCACTCTTTTGTTTCGAAAGATTTCTATCTATACTTAATTTATTGCTCAGTAGTTGACGCTTGTTAGTGGAAGGGTTAAGTTTTTTTTTTTAAGTTTACGGTGGATTAAGATGCTGATACAGAAGGTGTGGGGTATCTTTTTGGATTGTCTGTTTTGTGATAATGTAAGGTTGTGAGAATGTTTTTGTCAAAAGTTATTAAAATAAAATATATGACCATTTCTGCCTCTATTCTATAAAGAATAGACAAAGATAATTCATTGTTATTTCAATGTTATTCACCTGTCTTTTTTTCACGAGAAGGGTACGATTCGTACCCCACTGAAGAATAGAAACATTTCTTTTCTATATTTTAAACATTGCTATGCTTAAAAATCTTTCAACTTTCTGTTATTAAGTTTTTTTCTTCGTCGATAGAACCCATTTCTACGGTGCCTTGCTATGCGTGCAGTATAAAATATTACACATCAATCCAATTTACATTAAACTGTTTCAGGTGAGGCTGAGAAACCTCTGAACATCTGGTCTCTTTCGTGTCAAATCATCAAGATGCTTATTCTACAACTGACCCTATGGCAAACTTGACGCAGCAGGAGACGCCTAGGCGAATAGGCGATCGACTCGCCGTCTGATCATGAACCATGCTTGGTTAAGAGCTGTCAGCAATCTGACGAGGCCCCCCTTAGGGTCGCGGGACTGTCTTATCTTATAGGTAACTGTGGTCCCGGAACATAAAGGACTACTGAAGGACACCATTTTTTCAGTACTAGTCTAACGATCTGTCCCTGCCTTGGGTGGGATGGGATGGGATGGGACTCAATGGATGATATTAGCACGTAAAAAACCGGCCAAGTGCAAAGTGGACTCGCCCATGAACGGTTCCGTAGTAGCAAGCATAGATTAGGGATATAATTATATTGAGATTAGTAAGTAATATACACAAACAATAAAAATAACTTTGTTTTTCATAGTGTTTGTATGAATGGCAAAGTTATATTTGCGGGTTTTGAAAATGTACTATATCTCAAAAACTACTAATTGTATCTCATCCAAACCAATTTTCGTTGGAAGTTTTCGTTGAGGTCTACATTATATATATTTTTTTAGTTTTATCATTCTCTTATTTTAGAAGTTACAGGAGGGGGGACACACATTTTACCTCTTTGGAAGTGTCTCTCGTGCAAACTGTTCAGTTTAGAAAAAAAAATGATATTAATAACCTCATTATAATTTTTAAAGACCTATCCATGGATACCCCACACGTATGGGTTTGGTGAAAAAAAATTTTGAGTTTCAATTCTAATTATGGGGGGCACCCCCAAAATTTGTTTTGTTTTTATTTTTCTGTGAAAATCCTAATGCGGTTCACATAATACATCTACCTACCAAGTTTCAACAGGATAGTTCTTATACTTTCGACAAGAAGTGGCTGTGACATGCGGACGGACAGACAGACAGACGTGACGAATCTATAAGGGTTCCGTTTTTGCCATACCCTAAAAAGGCAAACTTGACATGCTGTAAAAAGCAATAACAAACAATAAATTGATGAAAATCATATCCCAGTAGTTCGTTTGAAAAGTAATTACCCATCTCTTATGGTATGGTTTACATCCCACGTAGGATTGTGTGTCTGCAGCGGGGAGCGGTATCCCGGTGAGTAATGACGTCACAACAACGCGTGTGACGTGCACACAAACATCAGCACGATTATGACGTATGAAACGAGGGAAAATGAGCGATATTGTGGGTTTATTTTGCTCCCAATAATGTGGTTTTTGTTTCATTTACATTTCACTACTTACTAGGACATTTTCTTGTTTACATAATGGGTGCATTTACAAACATTTAAACTCCATTTATAATTTAAAAATAAAACTCACACACACAAAGATTTTAAAAGATGCGTTGCCCCACTCTAGGAATTTCTCCTGTATCGTGGGTGCGTTTACAAACATAGGAACTCACATACACAAACATTAATTAAAAGACCAGAAAAACAACTCGTCTTACCACAAAAAAAAAAACACGCGTTGAACACTTGTCAAAAAAAATTGACAACGTCAAAACGACATTTCTCCTTGATATAAGGGTCGTTTTGCAGTTACACTTTTTTTAGACAAGCGTTCAACGGGAGTTTATCTTTTTGTGGTAAGGCGAAACATGTTTAAATAGCTGTTCCGAGTCCGGGACTTCCAGTACACCAGCCAATTGCTTAGCCATTGCGCCAACCTTTCTTGCTTTTTTTTTTGTAAGGGCTCTGTCTCTAGTTGGTCCTTATGACAGCTGTCAAACTGACAGTGACATTCACAACTTCTATTATTAGCAACAACTACATTAAAAGTATGTAAGGTTAAAACCATTAGGTACGTAAAGTAAACCTACTTTCGTATGCAGTGCAACAGTGAAGTCAGGAGCTTGCAACGTTTGGTGCATTTTAAGTATTACAGTGTGAAGTGAGACGTTGCTGAAAACGACTTACTTAGAAGTTAAAGTTGATAAACAAATAACTCAATGTAGTCAAACTTGTATGCAAGTTCTTGCACGTGTAAATGGGCTAAGCTTACAAACTACTTGCATGGGACGAACTGCGAATGGGACGAGCTGCGAATGGGATCAACTGCGAATGGGACGAAGTACGTAATTGATGTAATACGACCGCGGGACGAAAAAAAATTTGCTGGGAAACGGCTATTTTTTGGCCTGAAATTAAATTGTTTTCGGTATGGCTCTACATTATAACGTAGTCAAAGCATACTTTAAATAGTTCAGAAGTCGTAGTACTAAATTTAATTTTGCATTAAAAATGTATTACCTTCAATAACTCTTTATCTAAAAGCTGTTTAGTGTGCCTACCCACTGAACCCCACACTCAAGAGAACCATGGATTCGAAAAGGTGGTCCTGTATTTTCAGCCAGTCAATTATGACGCTATGCAGTAACAACTAGCACTATACTGCACCGTTTGACGATGTATTATGCATAATGACGTCATCTGTCACGTCGCCGACGTTTGTAATTACCGCCAGGTGTGTTTAGTGCAGTTAGTCAATGGGGTTGGCGGTGTATTGTATTTAGGATGAGAAACGTAACTTTAGCCCTGTTTTCACTCTGACGGCGCCCGCCTTAGAGGGCCAAAGCCTGCCGGGGTTACGGGACTGTCTTGACAGGTAACCGTGGCTTCGAAACGTAAAGGGCTATTGAAAGACACCGTGGATTTTAGTCAGTACAAGTCTGACAGTCCCTCCCCTCCTGCTGTGGGTTCCAGGACTCATTTGATGATTTTACCACGTGAAAAATGGTCTGTTTTCACTCAATGACCCACATTTAGTCCAGAACTAACTTATAACGAAATAACGAGAGAGAAAACAAGGACCTCCTCCTTTTTGAAGTCGGTTAAAAATGGTTTCGTCTCAATATTTGGTGGTGTTTTCCGAGAGGATCCTTAATATTATGCCTTTATATTTGACGGTTAGGTAGTAGTGTATCCTGAACAGAAGCACCATTAAACAGAGGCGAGTCAGTTGAACGTAATAGAATATCAAACTGGGTTACAATATCCGAGTCTAAAATAATGCCAAAACAGTTTTTACTTTTTCGTGATTCACTACTGAACCTTTCTTTAACAGCTCGGCTCACAATTACAGAAAACGACCATATTTTGAGAAAATAAACTGTTTTGGGGTTTCCCCATTAGTTTACTCGTAAACCCTTCACAGATAACCAGAGCAAGAACTAACCAAGAAGAATATACTACAAATAAATAACAATAAACCTGAATAAACTGCTCTACTGCTAATGAGAACCCACCAAACTACACGTAGCATGCAAAAACTCATTCCGAGCCATATGTTGCTAATACCATCAATTTTCATGACTGCACACCTCCATGCGAATCTCAACCCTGGTTTGAATACTCCAGGGTTGAATTTACTTTGGGAGTTGTTAAAGAAAGAGGTATTGATAGGAAAATATGGGTGTTTTGCGTGTAGACGGGCAGGTGGCAACTGAGATAGGCGCGGGAAATGAGCGGAGCTGTGACGAAGGTACGGAAGTACCGGAGGTACGTACCTCCGTTTAAATACAGAGGGAAGGTATGTTGAAGTCCTTGTGAAGGCTCTGTGACTTGTTACATGTTTGATATGTTGAACGTATGGAACGTATGTATGGTATGACATACATGTAAATTTTTTTTTTTAAACGTTTTACTGCTACTTGCAAAGATTGAAAGCGTTAGATGTGCTGACACTGTATTTAGGGTCTTAACTCTTGCACATAAATATTTAAATTGGATCTTTTCGATTTTTAGTATGACTGTGTGAGAGAATACTATTTAAATAGCAAGCAACGATGTCGAACCGTGATGATAATGTTGACGCCTGATTCTTGCGATTTAAATCTTCGGTCATACTTTTCGTTCCGTATTTGGGGAAAAGGAAAAAAATGTATTTAGTTATATGGGAAACGGAATGTTTGAGTGAGCGAAAGAGATTTACTATTTCGCTCACTGTAACATGATTTCTGTAATTACGAAGACGTGATAAGCTATCTTTTGTCTTAAACATAATAAGGAGCTGATAAAACAAGTTGTTTTACTCTGAGTCGACATTCCCTTAATAATGTTACGTCGATCGGATTGCGAGACCAATATACAGGCTTCTCGAAGGTTCCACAAGGTTCTCGACAATTCTACTGAAGATTGGTCTGAAAGTTTCTAGAAAATTCTACCCTGTTCTAGATGTTTCGAGATGGTTCTGGAATGTTCTAGAAGGAATGGGACTATGTCGAAGTCTATGGATGTTTCCAGAACATTCGACCATCTTCTTAAAACATCTAGTGCGTCCGGCCGGGGTATAAAAAGGGCGCGGATCGGCGACCTGAGTCAAAAAGTCCGGTTAAGCAGCACACAACCTCTTCTAGGTTGACCTGCGAGATGTCATACAAAAAAAAAAGACCTGAGTCAGTCTGGTTTTGACTACGATCGAGGCAACTCGAAGTGAACTGGAAGCGATCTCTAAGTGACTTTTGCGTGTGATTAAGTGTGTGTATAAGTGTTGAGTAGTGTTAAGTGTTTGTTTTAATTAGTGATTCGTGTGTCAATAAAGTTTATTTGGTTTTAATTGGTGTTAGTTAAATTATTTCAATACCTAGCTCGTAACAGTAATATTATACACACATAAATTGATTTTTTTTAAATCCGAAACATCTATCCCCAAATCCTACCTTTACGTCCCCTTTATTACCAAGACTTGGTAGACGCTGACGAGACAATAGGCGCCCAACGGATCCGCTTAAGCGATCAAATCAGCTTTAAATATCGCTGAGTAATCAGGGCGCGGCTTACCGGATACATTCCGGATTTCTACGTCGGCCGGACGCCGGATCGCCGGATTGCCGGAATAAAACTCTCTCCACCCTAATATGAATTACTTTTGCCTTTTTACATACGAATTTTTATGACTAGGCGGTTTTTCTACAGGTGTGGTGAATAATAAAAGAGAAGAGTTTTTTTTTTCAGGTTCGTTATTGTGATGAAAGAGTTTATTAGGTGCTGTATACATTTTATGGTGATACATGTCATCTGAAACCTATAAAGTTAAGGAGTTACTCATTGTTGTACCTTACTAGGTTATAGAATTAGGTTGACGGGATGAAACGGGGTCTGATGCTTTTTAAGGCAGGATAAATTGTTTTGCATTGAATATAAAACTTATCAAATTTTTGAACTTAGGTGTGTAGTTGTGCAACTAACGGATTTATTAAGGCTAAATGCCTACTGGGGTCGCGGGTCTGTCTAAACAGGTTACCGCGACCTTGGTATGAAAAGGGCAACTGAAGGATTAGTGTCGTTGTAATACGGAGCCTGCCTATCCCTTCCACTTCTTCCAGGGAGGGAAAGGCCCATCTGATGATTTTAAAACTATAAAAGAAAGATGTGTAGTTGTTTGATAAATGGAAAGACTAGTACCCACTTGTATGTAATGTTATTCGATATTAAGTTCTTTGATCCAGTAACTAGGTTAGCGAAAAGGGGGGCGCTAACGATTCAATAACTCCAGGAAAATAGGTAAAGGATGAATGAAAAATTTGATACTTTCAGAGTTAAAACAGAGTTGCAATTGTTCCGGCAGATGAAACATTCCTAGCATTTTACACAGAAGCTGAGCTGAAACTGAAACTTTCATCTACATTTTACACTTTTTCTTTTTATATCAAAAATTTTAGGCGTTGAAAAGGCAGCATAAGGTACAGCCAAAAACTTTTATCAAGTCTTCTAAATCTCCAGAATAAACACCTTATACACCCCCAGATGGAAATCTCTTCAAGTTTCAAAGTAAAACAATATTTTTTCTTCCCAAACGGGGGAGTCATCACGGCGCGTCATGTCCCGTTTAGCTTAGTAAGCGCCTATTTATGCTAATAACTCGCGAAGGCCCGGCCGCAGGGAACAATTGTGTCAATTTATGACCTCCTGAATTTGGCGGGGTTGTCCTGATTTAACTGAGACGTAACGAGTTTGTTCCCGGCGGAGGTGAAATATGTGCAGGTGCTTTATATGCGCGCTGTGTCTTAAGTGTTTTGTAGTACTTGCTCTGATTTTTAGGGTCAGGTGAGGGTTGAAAGGGGTGAAAAAGGGGGAACAGGTATAATGAAAATTATTGTGATTTATTTATTTTGTTGCAATTAAGTTCTTTTTTGTGCTAGGAGGTAAAAGTCAAACGTTTATCCTTTATTTTATTTCTGTTATTGAAAAGACACAAGAAAGAAAAAGGAAACCAACCATTTTGGCAATTTAACTTAAAATTATTATCGACTAGCTGTCCCGGCAAACTTCGTAACGCCTCAGAATATTTTCTTTTTAATCACATTTTCTTACTTTTTACTCTTCCCTGGACTTCCAAAAATAATTAAAAACCAAAATTAGCCAAATCGATCCAGCCGTTCTAGAGTTTTAACGAGACTAACGAACAGCAATTGATTTTTATAAGTATAGATGTATAGATCTCAAGTAATATGGAAGTTTATTGCCTTCAACGGAGTTCAATCTAGATATCCAAGCTCTTGGGACTACCTGATCCTGGAACGCAAAGGGTATGTTAAGAGACAGGGTGGTGTTAATCACAATGAGTTTGATTTGATGAATTTTACACCGCAAAAAGCCATCGAAGACTTCTTTTCTGAGAAATTCACTCAAAAGCCTTAAAAATTCATGCCAATTTTACACCCCCTACTATTTTTGCCCTACACAGTTTAGTCCAAAACACACCCACCTAACTTTTTGTTCGAAAGCGAGATGGAAATGGAAATTGGTTGAAATTGTTTCCCGTTTCGTCGTGCTGTGGGGTGCTGCTCGGAACACTCCATCGTTTATTGGCCATCAATTCTTCCCCTAATTGGTTCGCGTGAAAAGTAACTTGGAGCACTAGTGCCGATCTAGAGAGAATAGAATCGGCAAGGTTACTTACTGTGCGCTCAGGTTCTTTTTTTATTTATAACAACCAACTTGAATTTAACAGTTTAAAACCACACACACAAGTTATAGGTCCGTACATAAACATAAACCATTAATTAAAAAGAACAAATTAAACATATTGACATGTGAGCTTATAAATATAAATATAAACAAAACATTAGAAATAATAATTTTGTCATTATGTAACAAACAGAAATTATTATGCATGTAACATTAAATAAAAAATCAATGAACAATTATGAAAAAATGCTTCATAAAAATTAACAATAATTAATTAAAAGAAATTGGACTAGGGGCAACAATAGACTGGTAACGAGTAGCAGTGCTAAGGAATGTAAGCTCAGTAGTTGCAAAGATATCTAATGTATCATCAAATGATAAAATATTGTTTAAGTGTCAGTGCTACATATAATGGACTGGTCTTGAGGGATTTGGATGTTTGAGGGACAAAAATTTCTCTTATCTTTAGGTGGTAATATCATCAAATGAGTCCTTCAGCCTTGGGTAGAGTTTCTACTGTTAGACTCGTAGTGACTAATATCTACGGTGTTCCTTCAATTGCCATTTACGTCTCAGGATCACGGTAACCTGCTCAGACAGATCCGCGACCCTGTCAGGCGTTTGGCCTTATCGGGGCCCAGTCAGTTTGGTGACAGCGCTTTGATGCACGCGTAGACCCGGGCTTGGTCCTAGATCTGGTCTCGAGCTACCCATTACTCGTCGGGTGAAAATCACCTTGGATGTCTGACGCTCTAGGCGTCTTCTGCATGAGAAGCTGGATGAAGGTTGCCAAATATCACGAGTTGGGACGACCATGTCTGCTGAAGGCTGATGATGAACATTGTTTATACCCCGGCTTTTTTACCGACTTCTAAAAAAGGAGGTTATCAATTCGACCCGTATGTATGTAATATTATAAGAACTGCCCAGTTTTCATATATGTTAAAAATCAGTGAAATAAAAAATAAGGCCACCGACATCCGAAAGAAGTTATTAATTAGGTGACTTACTTGTGATGTGATGTTTGGATGGGTTTTTTTTTCGTGGTAGAAACATCAAATGGCGGGGCAGTCTTCTACCCAGAGCGGGGCGGGAGGGACTGTCAGACTTGTACTGACTAAAATCCACGGTAATCCTTCAATAGCCCTTTACGTTCCAGGGTCACGTTACCTGATGAGACAGTCCCGCGACCCTGGCAGGCAAGAAATAACGCACAGGATCGTATATTCCGGAATGATATTCCCGTGGTATAATTTTTGAGTTACAAGGGGGCGGAACCGCTGGAAAAAGGTAGTTAGATAATATAGCTAAGGACTTTGCGACACACCAACGACACTTATTAGAAATCATTGCCTCTAAATTCCATTCCAATGACCATAAAAATGTCGCTTCCAGTAACTCGATACCCATCTAACTCAAAGCCAAATCCCTGATTTTGAACTTTATCCCAACAAGCACAGAGTGTAATTCCTTTTGAACTGCCACTGGTTTTGTATCGGTTACAGCTTAATTGGAAAATTGACGCTGCACCTTCTTAATTTGAGGATGCACTTCAAGTAGATTAGGAAAGGTTTTTAAATTATGAACTTTTTAGAGTATCCTTAGGTACGAGTATGACTATGCAGTTATGCACTTACTAAGTAATGGCTTTTCTTTGGTTTAGAAAAGTCATCAAATGACTTTTTGATCGAAATGTGATTGTTTTGATTTTTACTGACTATAAATCCACCCTGTTTGCACTTCTTCGGGCGGTAAAGAGGATAGTATACCGGCTGCCATTTAAAAAAATAGATATTTAGAAAAACTCGTGCTGTCGCTACCACACCTCCCTGACACCCGATCGTGCGATAGAGAGCGTTGCAGCTCGCGACTGACTGTAAGTATTTTTATATGAAATTTGTCTCTCGGGAGAAAACGTTTTTCACATATTAAATCACGACCAATCTCTTAGATTGCTTCTTTTTTAAAACTTCTTTATTTTTAAATTACAAAGGTTTCTTCAATGAAGATTTTGTCATAAAAATAGTAACTCTTAGGCGCCTGTAACTTTCAAACTATTATAAATTTTGAAAAAATGAAAACCTATAAACCTAGTTTTTTACTGTGTCAGAAGCATTCTAAAAAATCATTGAGATAGGATAACATCTAGGGTCAGGAAAACGTTTTCTCTTTTAGTATGGACGAGCGCTCGGTAGACTATCGTCTTAAGTGCTCGAGCAGTCCTTACATGGGTAGCGATAAGCACAGAAGTAAATAAATAAAAACGCTATTGATTTGCTATTACCGTTAAAGATTTTTTTTAAACGTTGTGTTTGTGATGTTTTTCCTGAATCGTGGAATCAGTATTTTTAGAAACTCAAATCCCTCATGCACAGAGCAATTTAATCTTCTTTATTTGCCATCTTACGCATCCTTGTAAAAACGTGCCAACAACACAATTCAACCGACTTCCTTTCATCAAGTCTTCCCTTCGTTATCATTAAAAGCTTTCAGGACAACAATAGGGTCTTTAGCGACGAACGAGAACAACACCTGTCCGAGAAAAACCTCCCAAAATAAATTACGTAAACACCCTACAAAGGCCACTTCAATGCATTTAACAGATTGCGAACATGAAAAATCTTAGCACTTACAAAACATTATGCTTCAACCAGTATAAACCGCCATATGATAGCGAAGATTATGTTCCTAGATCAGAGGTCTGGTTACACTGGACATGGCACGTCCTTGAGGTTCATTATTGTAATTGCTTTTTCGTTCAGAACTCGAAATCTCTTCAGTTTCGAGTAGCTCTCGTGTTGCGAGTGAAAACGTGGTAATTAAATTATTTTTCCCTCGTTAGGGATGATGGGATTAGTAAGGGATAATGGGTACTTTTGTTTGTTTTGTTTGATATAATTTGTGGGATATGATGATTAATGTTTTACATGTCGTAAGGCACGTAAGGTGTTTGATGTAGTCGAAATAAATAATTCAAAGTCGATTTGGATAAAATTAACTAAATATTTTATTTACCCATGTTTTTTCGAAACCACATCGCCATTGACTAGAGGTCGGCCACATCTCATACATGTGGTTGTGATGGAACCACATCGTAACAACTAACCACAACGCAACTGCAAGAAGCGCTACAGCGACACTATTCACACGTAACCACCACCAGCAGCGGCATCGATGTGGTTGCGGTGATATTAAATAAACGTAGTGATATTTCTTCTTCGTAAAAGAAAATTATGGCCTCTCTGGTGTGGAATGCATATAAATTTATATCTCTAGGAACCCAACAGACCTGTAACATAGACTAATATATTGATTATATAAACCCAGGTTTCTTCACGACAGTGACACTACAAGCTAAACTTACGTATTGAAAAGTCACATTACTTGTCCTGTTTTTAACTAACAACCTCGTTCACAAAAGGCGAAATGTTAACCGCTAGACCACCACGAACGTGTTGATGAATTCGTAAATAATCTGTGTGGTAAAATTAGTTTGTATAGCAGTCTCATGGGTGTCGTTACAGGCAGCGGAGGTAAAGTTTTTCTTTCCAACAATTTAATTGACGAATGTGTGGTCCCTTGGGCCTATCAATTTACTCGTACAGTTGTAATCGTAAATAACCGAATAATTAAAGAAGTTTTTGAAACTTCAGGAACAGGATTGGGGATTTTTTGTAAACTTAAAACCAAGTTACTCAAGTATACAAGTTGCAAATTGTATGCAACTTGAACAAACCTGCAAACAAAGTTACAAGTAGATAGTTTGTACTTGTAGATTTTGTTTTTTTTTTCCTATTAAAGCAACTAATATAAAAATGTGACGTCATACTTGTTTATGATATTTTTAAAGAAACGAAAAATTCAGTTGCGAGCAGGGCTCGAACCTGCGTTTTCTGGATAGGTACTCTAGACGCCTTAACCAGCTAGGCCATCGCAACCACTACTCACAAAGCTGAATTTCTCTGTCCCTTGTTTTTTTTTTTAAAAAAAAATGTCATACTTGTATGTACCGCGGTAGACGCCGACGGCAACGGACATCGAGGGGCGATTTCCGGCTATGGATGGCGAGTAATGGGTGACTCGCCGTCCGATCAAGGATACATGCCCGGGTTGAAGGCGCGTCGTGTTCCAACTCTGATGCGGCCTCCCTTAGAGGGCCAAAGCTTGCCGGGGTCGCAGGACTGTCACATTAGGTCACCGTGCGTGACCCTGGAACGTAACAGGCTCAATAGCCTGTTACGGTGTACTGACTAAAATCCACTGTGATCCTTCAATAAGGATCACAGTGGATTTTAGTCAGTACAAGTCTTACAGTAGGTTAGGAGGTCTCAACTGATGATTTTAGCACAATAAAAAAAACTTTTCATTTTAGTATTATTGTAAAACAGGAGAGCTCAACAGCAAAACGTGTTACCCTGACAGTCACGTAACCACTTCAACATGAAAAACAAACAGTAAATCGCAAACGTAACGTTAAACGTTACGTTATTATTTATAGCGTACGCATAATCGTTACATAAACGGCTCGTCATAAATAAGGCAGAGCACACACGTTACAGCAATCCGCTAATGCTGAACATAACTGTAGAATTATGGCCTTCGTACTGAGGACGATTTAGTGGTCTGTGTGGGCGTATCCTTATGGTGTTTACTTGTGAAATGATTTTTAGTAGAGGGAATACAAGTTTTAAATCAAATCAAATAATTGAGTACACCTCTCATTTAACTGACGGTTGGCGCAGTGGCTGAGCCATCGACTGCTGCGCAACGTGTCGCGGGTTCGATCCCCGCACGGAACAAATATTTGTATGATCTGTAAGTAATAGTTCCGGGTCTGGGTGTTTGTGTATGTTATATGTTTAAATCAGTCTTTGCTACGTGTGGTAATCAAACCCGTGACACGCAGTGCGTCAACATTTTTTAAGTGGTAAAATCATCCAACGAGTCGTCCCACCTAGGGCAGGATGGGACTGTCAGACGTGTACTGACTAAAATCCACGGTGTCCTTCAATAGCCCTTTATGTTCTGGCGCCACGGCTATCTGATAAGACTTCCCGCGACCCCGGCAGGCTTTGGCCCTCTAAGGGGGCTCTTTCAGATTGCTGACAGCTCTTTGAGACGCGCGTGGAACACAACGCGCCGGTCGACCCGAGCATGGTCCATGATTGGACAGCGAATCGCCAATTACTTGCCGAGTGCGTCAACCTTGTCGTCAGAATTTATTCTAATAGAATAATTGGAGTTATTCCAATAAATATTTCACGGCTAAGTTAACTAAAGATTAACCTACTAGCATAAACCCACCATGGCACTATAAACTAGAGATTCACATAATGACGTCACCACTCACCATGTTCTATAAGTATAACGTTCGTTTGTGTTGCTATTAAATTATTTGCGTCGCCCCACGCGGGGAACAATTTAAAGTCGAACTAGTACCGATACATCAGCACGGTACGGTCTTGTACTGTGTTTGACTTAAGTCGCGTGCACATGAGAGTTCAAAGAGAAAATGTGATTTTTTTTAAAGTGTCAAAATATCATAAGGTCATCAGAAAAGACGATAAAAAATGTAAAAAATCTTAAAAGAGTTAAAATTTCTTAAAAAATGGTATTTTATGATCTTAACAATTCACAATCAATCATCATCATCGTCATCAGCCTATAAATGCTCCTAATGCTGGGACACAGGCCTCCTATGTATGAGACGGATTGAGACGGAGTGGCCCCTATTCCACCACGCGGGCCTAGTGCGAGTTGGAAGATGACACATGACTTCGAATTTTTAGTTTTAAGACATGCCCAAATTAATACTTCAATTAAATCCATTAGTTGCATTAAGGTGTTTCATAGGGATAATAAAAACGGGTAAAAGACCGATTCACAAGTTGAGATCTCGAGTTCAGCTAGTAATACATACCTACTAGAACCGCGGTACAGTGTAGCGTTTGAGAGTTAGTGCTAACTAGTTTGTACTGTGTAATAATCAAATTATTATTCGAGAAACACTGACCTTGCGTCAGTGTTTCTCTCTTCAAATTATGTCAACATTACGGAGTTTCAAGTTGTATATGGCTTGAATGTGTTATCGTAACGTAACAATTAATTTTGTTACTTTATATTTTACTAACTTATATCCGCAGTGTTCCCCACGTGATCAATACAGGGATAAAAAAGTAAGAGGCACTCGGGGACTGCCGTGGTAAAGCTATTGCATAACATTTTTTTATCAACTTATGCAATTATAATTATTTATTTATTATATTTATTACTGTACTAATTAGGCTATGGTCAGCCGCGTCAATCAAATGAAACGTCAAGAAACGTTCTCCTCCTTCTCCCTCTCCCGCTCCCTCTTCCTCTCCCTCTCCCGCTCCCTCTTCCTCTCCCTCTCCTTTTTGGTTTTCAGTTATTGTGACGTAAACTGGAACTTTGGACATTTTCAATTGACAAATTTCGAGAAAAAAAAATAGTTCCTTCTTCGTACACCAGAGGCGCTGTTCCATTTTTTCATACAAGAAACGCTGTAAATACTGGGAAGACGCTGTAAAGTAAAATAGTGAAAACTCGTGATAAGGGCGATAACTCAGGTTCGTAGTTTTATGCTTCCAAGAATATGGTCTTCAAACTATTGCTTCAAAGCTTTAGCAGAAACTTTTTCCAAAAATCTATTTGGGAGCAGTATTTTACACTCCATTTATTGAAATCTCTTTCAAACTTTATTTTATGGAGCAATCTCCACAATGTGTCCGTACCTTAAGTTACAACTTGATGATTTGTTATGATCGCCTCGACTGCGCTCAGCGGGCGGCCAAAAACTGCATTACCGTCAAACTAAACCCCTTCAAACTACATTCAACTTTAATCACCAAACTTTAAGTCACAATTCCTCTAACACACACTGAAACACGAAATCGCAAAACAAACGAAACTAAATGCTGTTGCTGTTACAATTAAGGAGACGATAATGAATTGTTTTGAATATGAAGTTTTAAACTTTGTAGGTTGCATTATAAAGTTGAAGTTCCTTTGTGATATAATATTCTGTATTAAATGCAGCCGAGAACATCTCTGTTCCGTATAATAATTTTTCGATGTTAAGACAAGGGTTAATAATTTATTCTATTTTAATCTGTGGTTGTTTGTGTTTTGTTCAGCGGTTGACGGGAGAAGACTTGGAGATGGTGACTTTAGGAGAGCTTGATTTATTGAGTTTGGCTTTGTCTGTACGTTTTGGTATCCTATCATTCATTATGGTACTTTGTTTTGTCCATTTTTTTGTGGGTGTTTGAAAGATTTGTCAAATGAATCAGACATTATATGGGACCAGAGTGATAGTCACAAAAATTCTGCGAAATAAATACTGTTTCCCTAGAATGACAGAAGCCTTTATTCCTGTTGTCCTTACTATGTAAGTAGTAGAAATGGTTTAGTGTAATGTTCTTACATGACTCGATAGTTTCATGTTGAAAATATTGTTTCAACCAAACCAAGAACTGTAAAAAATACTGGAAATATATGGGTCTTTTATGACAGAGCATAGGCTTTGGCTCTGAGTTTCTTAAAACCTTGAAGTGCTTTTCTCTATATAGATTATTAAAAGCACTTTAAGGTTTTTCTATTATTATGACTGCTTGTGGTAGACGCCCACAGCGTCAGACGTCGCAAAACGATCTCCGGCCACCGTAGGCGCGGGCATGCGGTCGGCGAGTAATGGGCAACTCGCTGCCGGACCATGGACCATGCCCGGGTCGACGGCGCGTTGTTTTCCACGCGCGCCTCAAAGAGCGTCAGCAAGATGACGGGGCCCCCCTCTAGAGGGCCAAAGCCTGTCGGGGTCGCGGGACTTATACCATTACGTAAAGGGCTAATGAAGGACACCGTGGATTTTAGTCAGTAGGTATAAGTCTGACAGTTCCTCCCGCCCTGCCCTGGGTGGGAGGACTCATTTGATGATTTTACCATGCTAAAAAAAATACTATGACTGCTTGGATATTTTTTTGTAGTACATCGCAACAGAGTTCCCAACGAGGTTCTAGACATCCTAGTCCGGTGTCTGGAAATTCGTCCGCAATTTATCCATACCAGTTTGCCTGAATTATTATGAATTGTATAAATCGGATAATGTGATTTTGTATGTAGAGGTGAACTAGAGCAGTTACTTGAAGTTGGTTGAAAATAGACGTTATTTGCGCAGAAGTTACCTTAAAACGTCATCATGTCTGCAACAAAATCCACTTAAACCTGTCCAAAACGACTTCTTAAGTAATCTTGTAGCAAATATTATGCAAACTCGACATTGACATCATAAATTGAAAAGATTTATAGTCTCCGAGCTCCAAACTACGTCTGTACTCGTTCAAGTTGCCCGCAAAGTGTCACTATTCTTGCCCAACTATTTTTATATGATTTAGAAGTTGCCCGGGCAAGCTAAGAGCGTCCGAGCGAGTGGTATGTTAAAGTTTGACTGCGATGTTTGATTTTTGGTCCAACTTTGTGTTGGTTTCTTTTGAGTTTTGTTGTGAATTTGTCCTGCTGTTGGTCCCTTTTGGTTCTTATTTAAATTTTAGGCGGGGCCTTTCATATCTATGCTGATTTATTTCCATTACAGAAAGTGTATTCAATATAACATATTGGGGGAAAATGCTGGATGATAACAGTGAATGACTTAGTTGTTGAGTGCTGTTTGTTAGAAAAAAAATGTGTTGGTCGATGAAGGCGATTTATGCTTTATTTAAAATCACATTACAGAGCAGCGCGGCGGGGGGGAAATCACGAAGAACAGCCAGTTCTCTTTTAAATTCTCTTATCTCTTCTCGTTTAATTGTGGACGAGGCTCCATAATATACTGTCGCGGAGTTTGATATATTACGTACTTAAGTGCCTATTTGTCATTTTATGTCCGCAATCAACAGTCAACTCGATTCCTGTGACTGTAGTGCATATTTTAAAGATAAGTAATTCCTATCTTAAACTATGACGCACTGTAAAGTGCTTAAGAGTTCATAACATCTTTTATTTTCACATTTCACCAAACTACCATTTCTTAGTACTTTGCAAGTACTAAACTAAATATAATTCGTAGCGGAATTCGCTTTAAAACGCTACATGTGTAGAAGATTAATGTTGCCAGGATTGTCTAATATTTTGCAGTGAGGCTGGATTTATTGCCAGCCGGTATTCCGTCCAGGTTGCCACATTTCAAATCCTATTTGTGGCTAATTGCTTTACTGCTTTGTCTGTTAATATGATTGTGAGGAGTTAGGGAGAGTTATGGTAGGGAAATCCTGGAGAAATGAGCTGGAAGTAGGTTAGGAGAGTTCATAGTAAGGTATGAGTGTTCAAAGTGTTTGAGATGTGTTGCTATACAACATTATTTTTAGTTTATGCGAAACCCGATACACCTGTCTAGTATTTTAAAGAATCTATACCTATACAAAATTTTAAAACCGTATCATAAAAAATCACAAAGTTATAAGGGCCTTACTTATAAACATTGATTAGACGTTACTTATCTTAAATAGCTCTTAAGTCACTTGCCATCTCTATTCATTGAAATAGAAATGACAAGGACAGGTGATATTTAATCGGTAGCTAAGCAACACAAGTTTTTATAAGTAAGGGGGTAAGCTTTTATATTACTCGGTTGTCTGTTCAAAAACATCTCATTTCGCGGTACACCCGCGTAAACCGCGTCTCCTGTCTCCTGTTATACACTCGTGATAATAGTTTGGCAATAGGTACCTAACCGTACGGTGATTGTATTGTAATTAACTGGTAATAAAATTTAATTAAAACATTTTTGAAAAAAAAATATAACATGGTGTAAAAAATATTGGAATCGAATCAGTTACTGATTCTGAATAAACTATATTCAGGTTTCGCATATCCTAAAAATAATGTTGTGGAAGTGGTTGTGACATGAAAGTTGGAGAGTAGTGAGTGAAAATATGTTAAAGATTCAGGGAATTATCACGACTTATTTCATTTGGAGAAAGACATGTGATGTTGACGACAGGGTTAGCGCAGTGGCTGAGCGATTGTACTGCTGCGCAACGAGTCGCGGGTTCGATTCCCGCACGGAACAAATATTTGTATGACCTACAAGTAGTTCTTTCGGGACTGGGTGTATGTATGAGTTTCTATGTTTGTAAACGCATCCACGACACAGGAGAAGTTCCTAGTGTGGGGCAACGTTTTTTAAAATAAAATTAAAAATCTACCAACCCGCACAGGGCCTGCTTGGTAGATTATGACCTACTTCATTTCACAGAGAGAGGAGGCCCGGGTCATGGTGATGATGATGATTCCATTTCACTCGTAAGTCGGGGCCATTAGCAGTGGTGGCCTGTGTCGTGGGTTAAAACCCAGGCAGGCGCATTACTTTGTGTAATTTAATTCATCACTACTCCTCTCAAAACAGTGAAGGAAAACATCGTGAGGAATCGGAATAGGTATCCCTAAAATTCGAAGGCATGTGATATCTGCTAACCCTGCTGTTAATGTGTTGAAAATTTAAACCATTACAAATATGCGGAGTATGCGCGAGTAATTGGGAGAGTTTTACATAGCTCAGATAAATGAGACGTTATGAGACGTTAACCGACAAATATCTAATTAGCGAAGCAACAATGTCGTAGACTAATAATGCCTATTGGGCGAGCTGCCAAAGACGTCATAACTCAGGACAAGAAGTTCATCACTGACAATGATTGATATTGTTCAGCTATTTAATTGGAAGGTACCTATATTAAAATAACCTCTAAATCCTGGCTTGTCAGTCTGCTTTGTCTTTCTGTCTATTGCGAGAAGATCTCTTCTAGATGAACCGATTATTTTTCTGAAGGAAGAAACTCGTGGGATAAAATAAGACATTTTAGAAAAATAGAACTGAAAACCAAAAAAAAATTTTTTGAGGCGGCGCCAAACAAACAAACACGTAAATTAATTACTTGAAGCGAAGATTTTTTTGCTTTTTGATCCGCATAACACAAAGCAAATACCATCTGGCCTCCTCTAATACCAAACCTTCAATATTTAACCGAGTACAATCTTTGTTTAATCCAATAAAGTCCCAGTTAGCACCGAGATGATAGATGGTATATTTATGCAAGTTCCCTGCATGATGCATGCGAAAAATTGAGAGTCATAGCATGAATGAGATATGGGGCGTGAGTATGCAAGCGGAATATAATTATGAACGAATGGTTTTATTCACGGCTTTGCCTGCGTTATAGTCGAGACTAATCAGACGGGAATATAATACACAACTGTATTTTATATGTTTAAACACCTTGGTGGTGTTTAAACATATAAAATTTATGTTGTCATTAGTGCCAACCACCACCCCGGAGGCAAGCTCAAAGGGGGCGGGCATATGGGAATAAACGGTTAATCCGGCCTATATTTCTTAGATAAATTTTATCAAGATCCAATTAGACGTTGTGACGTGATTGAGTAACAAACGTCCACACTTTCGCATTTTTATTATAATATTAGTTGAATTTTTTGTAAGGGTCAAACGAACAGGGCAGACCTTATTGGTCCCTAATAAAATTATGCAATAGGCTAGTTGCCCTAAAAAATGTAATTAGTCCGTCTTTAAGATTATTCAAAAATAAGGGACACGTATTTTTTAATTTGTAAATTAGACTAAAAATGACAAAGATATAGCCTATTAAAGTTACGTGTGACGTCACGCCGCGTGGCAGTTTTTCGCGCGGGGTGACGTCACACGTAACTTTAATGGGCTATATCTTTGTTATTTTTTGTTTAATCGAAAAAAGAAAAAATACGTGTCCAATATTTTTTATAGTCTAAAATACGGACTAAATAGAATGTAATTATTTTGACCCTGCAAACTACTCTATTTCCTCGATTAAACAAGAAAATTGAATAGAATAGTCAAGTTTTCGTCTAAAGTTTTCAACTTTCTCGTCAGAAAATCGCCACAAGGTCAATTTTTCGTATTTTAATGTGGTACAAACATGAAATCATCATCATCAGCCTATAATTTTCCCACTGCTGAAACACAGGCCTCCTCTCTGTGAGAGGGAGTGAGCCGTAATCCACCACGCGGGCCCAGTGCGGTTTGATAGATGTCACGATGTCACATATCTTCGAATTTTTGGTTCTAGTACATGCCGGTTTCCTCACGATGGTAAAGATATGAAATGGGTCAATTCAATTCAGTTTATTACCTGTACCTTCTGTTGCCCTTTACGTTTCCGGACCACGGTATCCTGCTTAGAAAGGCCTGCGATCGAGCTCCACAACCTGTATTGCGAAATGCACTGTTCTAGTCTGTTGTAACGGACTTTCAATTGCTAATTGTTTAATGTTGTGCCATTAAATTCGATCATGCCCGGGTCGACGGCGTGTTGTGTTCCACGCGCGCCTCAAAGAGCGTGCAGCAAGATGACGGGGCCCCCCCTTAGAGGGCCAAAGCCTGCCGGGGCCGCGGGACTTATACCATTACCGTGACCCTGGAACGTAAAGGGCTAATGAAGGACACCGTGGATTTTAGTCAGTACAAGTCTGACAGTCCCTCCCGCCCTGCCCTGGATGGGAGGACTCATTTGATGATTTTACCAAGCTAAAAAAAAATGTTTAATGTCGTGGGTGTATTTACAAACATAGAAACTCATATTCACAAACACCCAGACCCAGAACAACTACTTGTAAGACATACAAATATTAATTGTTCTGTGCGGGAATCGAACCTGCGACACGCTGCGCACCAATCCAGTCGCTTAGCCACTGCGCTAAACGTGCTCTTTAGTTCGTAGATTTTTTCATTGCGAACATCGTGCCTACTAGATTGAGATTGCAAAAACAACTTACTATCTTATACCTTCCACTCTATAACACTCAATCTTCTTTAATACCAAACAAGACTCAATAAAGATTAACTTTTTAATTCCCCCAGTAAGTTGGAGGCCCCGATCGATGGCCACCTGTCCCCGAAGCCCCGACAGGCTGACCTTTCAGCGCTGTCGTGATAAATTGATTCCTTTGTTGATGGGGACCACTCATCGAGCTGAGCGGTGATGCCGACGTAGATTGGTCGTTGGACGATTGTTGAATGGTAGAATTGAAATGACTTTACGATTTTTATCTCAGACTAGCTTTTGCGTACATCTTCACTCACGAAGAAGTTAAAAAGGAGAAACCCATTTCTGGGCCTAGCCGTTACACGAATGAAATATGTACCAAAAAAATCTACTATTTTGCTTAATTAACCCATTTAAATCTTAGCCTCAATTACAATGGCCAAGTCTAAAAAAAGTACATTTCTATTTTTTTTTGTTTTAAACAACCTTTGTAAACCGTTACAGCACTTATTTAATTTTATGTCACTTACTTTGCAAACACTGGCATTAAACAATAGAGCGTACCCGTAGAATGTAATCGATTTAGCGGTTATCAATAATTACAAATTATAGTTGAATAGTACTCCATTATTTTAGTATAATTGCTTTTTAGATATTGAAATCATTGTCAAATAAAAAATTCTGGAATCTAATTATTTTTTAACGTAAGCACGATTGAAAAATCATTAAAGGAAACAAATAATCGATAAAATCGATTGCAACGCGAATTGCACACGGATTGCACTAGTAAACAGCAAATGTAAATGTCAACGCCTGTCGTCAATTGTCATCATATTTATTGTTATTCGTTTTTCGTATCTTTGCTCAAGTCAGTGTACATTATACTTTATTGAAAGATCAAGTGAATGTGTTTTTCGAATTCTCGAGATTTATTACAATATTAAACCTCTGCTCGAATACTGGACTCCGAAACTGATTGCCTTCTGACTAACCCTCGCTTGCATATAGCCTGCCATTCCTGCTGACCTTTGCTAGAAGACCGGATCTGGATAATGCTCTTCTGACGATTGGATGATACGGTATCATGAGCTTGTGCATTAATTGTGGAATAGCAACGGATCGCTGAAACACAATAGGAAGGCGAAGATTGGAAGATGACGTGATTCTTTCAATTGTACAGGAATGGGTCGCGCCTCAATTGGTTAGTATGCGATATTTCTATAACGTAACATTTTTGTAAGCATGTAATAACACCAATCTGCACAGAACCTGTCTAAATATGCCACTCAGATGCTTATTGCTAAATGCTAGTGCTAGAACTAATAGTCAAATGATGAATGTTTGCTTCAGGTAAATGAAAATGACTGTATCTGTCAAGTTTGCTGGAATCATGCCAATGCTTGATGGAAATAGACCAGAAGAGAGTGAACAGACGCCTATAGGACACTAGCAAGTGTGTATTCACTGTGGACATTCTCTTCTGAGAAGAGTTCGCTCCCATCAACTTAGGAGTGGTACAGTTCAAGAATGCAGAATACACAAAGTTATAAGAGAATGGATCTTACCACGCACGGTTAGTATATTAGTGTTATTCACGGTTTATTTATGTTATTTTTTAGTTTCATTTTGATAAAAAGAGCAATAAAAATTGAATTTTTGATGCTAAAACATTTAAGTGAAATAGAGAGACAGTGTGATAACGGTTAAGCTCATTTGCAGGATTTCTTTAGATCAGTCTTTTTCAAAGTGGGCAATAAAGAATTCCACATCTCCGGTGAAAAGGCATCCTTAAATGTAAATAAATTATTTTCAGATGGGTGCTTCAAGTGTTGTCTGTCACTCTTGTTAGGTGCCCGGCATTTTCAATCAGGCCCCTCAACATCTGGTGCAACTTCATCAACTGTCAATGAGCCAAATACTGAGGACATTCCTTCCATACATAAAAGTATGTAGAGAAGTGACCGGTGACCTACAGCAAGAGCTGTCAACATCAGACTCAACCTGGATGTTAAGAGGAAGAATAAAATCCAGACGTATTAGTAATAAGATGTATTATGTTTATATATTAGTTGACAGTTCTTTAAGTGGAAGGGATGCTATAATCCAATATTACTGCACCTGTATCGTTGGCAAAAGAACGGTTGGGTACTGTACCCACACCATGAGCATAATATGATATCTTGGTTGGGCACAGCACCAGGGTAGTCAATTACTTCCTGCACAATTTCTAGATACTATATTATTATATTATGATAATCCTAACGAAGAAGGTGATTAATAAAACCTTATCTCAATAATACGGCTTTTAATTTAAATAAACCTATTGTTGCAATCGCAGTTTACTGTAATTTGAGATAGCATCAAAACCCCTAGTAGTAAATTATACAATGATTAAAAATGCAAGCCATTAGTGATGTAAGTGGGCCTTATCTAGCAAACATAGTTTTCAGCTGAGGTTTTCAGGAATATTAATCTGGATTCACCGCTTTTTATGTAAGTAGGTACCTAAACCTCATCATGACAGGTTGCAAGTGCTACAGCTCGGCGCATGTGCATTCCATATTTACGCAGAAAACAGCCTCAACAAAACATTTTTAATTTAAATATCGTGGTGGCTGAGCGATTGGTATGCAGCATGTAGCGGGTTCGATTCCCGCACGGAACAAATATTTGTATTTTTTACATGTAGGTGTTCCGGGTCTGGGTGTTTGTATACCTATGTGAGTTTAAATGTTTGTAAACACACCCACGACGCAGGAGAAATGCCTAGTGTAGGGCAGTTAAGAAATAAAAAAATAACCTAACATACGTAAAGATTGTCTGATTTTACCAATTTGGCCATTGCTGAGAGACGTGAAAATTGGGCTCGTGAAATCTTCCTAAGTGCTCTAATTTATGGCAAAATTCCAGCTCTGTAACGCCAGGCCCAAGTTTCTATGGAGTTTGGGTTTCTCCTTTTCACAAGCGGACCTTTTAGCAGCATGAAAAGTATTCCTATGTGTTAGTTCAGGATTTAAACTATATTATGTGTGCTTTTAATCTGACCTTTTTGTGTAAATGATCAACAAAACATCCATCCATACATCCACACTAACTTTCGTGTTTATAAATCGAAATAAGTCTTTATGATAAAATGTCCTTTTAGCAATATAATAATATGATTTTACGAACTGGAATTTTTAACAAAATATTTCTTCTACTCGTGACATAGTAATACATAATTTCCCATAAAAGTGACTTGAATAAGCAAAAATCAAAGTCCCATAAATGCACTAAGCATCTATTGGGCTTTGAATTGTTATACAATAAATTTTTTTTTACTCGTTTAGATCATACACAGTGCAACACGCGTAACATGGCACCGTAAAAACGAGTTTTGAAGATGGAAGAAAAGACAAAATGACAGAACGTAGAAATATTTTTACTATTTTAAGCATGCCAATGTTTGAAATTGTAAAAAATAAATGATTCTGTTCTACAATGGTATACCTATCACACTGGTACAAAAAAACAGTCGAATTCTATAGTAATAAATAAATAAATAACTTTTTTCTATTCCTGATAGATTACACTCAAAAAACGTAAGGGTTAAAAATAAATAAAATACTGTTAATAATAACCCAGCATGTTTGTCAACATAGCACCTGCAAAGTTTGTTGCTAAAAACAAATACGTCAACTTTGCTGACATTACTTGTTAAATATTAACCGTTAAAATTGGTTAAAAATACTTGGTAAGAAATAACACAGTATCTTAAGTTAGTAACGACCGAGTCAAGTTGGCTGAATTTAGCCAATTTTACTTGGTTAGAAATAACACAGTATCTTACGTTAGTAACGACCGAGTTAAGTTGGCTGCATTTAGCCAGTTTTACTAACTTAACTACAGCCGGCTCACTCGGTACATAACATCAGTGTTACTCGGTATTCTTAACCAATTTATCCAGTATCTACAGCCAGCCTACTCGGTAGTTAGAGCAGTGTTACTCAGTATACTTAACCAATTTATCTAGTAACAGCAGCCAGCCTACTCGGTAGTTAGAGCAGAGTTACTCAGTATACTTAACCAATTTATCTAGTAACAGCAACCAGCCTACTCGGTAGTTAGAGCAGAGTTACTCGGTTTTCTTAACCAATTTAAGCTGTAGCCACAGCCAGCCTACTCGGTAGTTAGAGCAGTGTTACTCGGTTTTCTTAACCAATTTAAGCTGTAGCCACAGCCAGCCTACTCGGTAGTTAGAGCAGTGTTACTCTGTATTCATAATCAATTTAATTCGGTGCATAAAGACAGTTAAAGGAGATTGCCCAACTGCGGTCCAAAAGCTGCCCAAGAATGGGAGTGCGGGCGCTGGGTTCCTGGCACTTATGTGTGTCTATGTACGAAATATTTTAAAAATCTATCCCGGGGTTCCTGATTTATTTACATTTTTATGTTGATGACTTCGTTTGTCTCCATGTTTTTTTATTAATCACACTTGAAAGCTGCCCAAATGCTGCCCAGGGATAGGGGTACGGGCGCTGAGTTCCTGGCACTTATGTGTGTCTATGTACGTAATATTTTAAAAATCTATCCCGGGGTTCCTGATTTATTTACATTTTTATGTCGATGATTTTATGTTTGTCTCCATGTTTTTGAATACTTTACAGCTGTCCAAATGCTACCCAGGAATGAGAGTACGAGCGCTGAGTTCCTGGTACTTATGTGTGTCTATATACGCAATATTTTAAGAATCTATCCCGGGGTTCGATTTATTTACATTTTTATGTTGGTGACTTTATGTTTTACTCCATGTTTTTTTTTAATCATACTTTACAGCTGCCCAAATGCTGCCCAGGAATGAGAGTACAGGCGCTGGTTTCCAGGCACTTATGTATATCTATATATGAAATATTTTAAGAATATATCCCGGGGTTCCCGATTTATTTACATTTTTATGTTGATGACTTTATGTTTGTCTCCATGTTTTTTTCTAATCATACCTAACAGCTGCCCATATGCTACCCAAGAATGGCAGTATGTGCGCTGAGTTCTTGGTATTTACGTATGTCTATATAGGATATATTTTAAGAATCTATCCTGGGGTTCCTGATATTTTTACATTTTTATGTTTTTTTCTAATCATACCTAACAGCTGCCCAAATGCTACCCAAGAATGGCAGTATGTGCGCTGAGTTCTTGGTATTTACGTATGTCTATATAGGATATATTTTAAGAATCTATCCTGGGGTTCCTGATTTATTAACATTTTTATGTTGATGACTTTATTTGTCTTTTTATCGTTCTTTACATCTTGTATGACCACAGTTAACCATTCGGATGTCACTGGTAACAGCTTCTAAAAAAAGCCCTATCATCCATTTCAACTCGCATTCAATATAAGATAAAATAGCGTCACTGCTTGCAGGTACGCCACCATGACAGGACCGCACCACATATCTGTGAGGATGGCATAGAAAATACGTATCAATTAATTAAGATATTTTATCACGGCGCGGGTAGTTAGATAATCTATTATTTTCTTAGGTCAACAAGTACGGTTAAACAAAACGTAAAACATTTTTTCCGTCCAGGTTTTTAATGACCGAAGAACTATCCCCATGATACAGCTTGAATGATATTTTACGGCTTCGTTCGACTAGTATAGTTTTAAATGTGAAGCGTAGAATTTCTGTAACATTGATGTCGATCAGTTGCATCGCTGATGTAAGCGTCGCATTATGGTGCTATATAGAACAATGTAAATTGGTACACACGACTGACGCACGCGATCGACATTACCGAAACGATAATTCAAGCCTAGTTAAGAAAACTATTACAAAAATCCAACACTAAAACAAAACAGGTGAAAAGTGTGATAAAAAAACACGGAGACAAAAATTAAGTCGTCAACATAAAAATGTAAATAAATCAGGAATCCCTAGATAGATTCTTAAAATATTTCTTATAACGATGTATATAAGTGCCAGGAACCCAGCGCACGTACTCCCATTCATGGGCAGCATTTGGACAGGTGTAAAGTATGATAAAAATAAAACATGGAGACAAACATAAAGTCATCAACATAAAAATGTGAATAAATCAGAACCAACTGGATAATCTTAACCGACGGCCGGGCACGCCGCAATCGCGGCGGTAAGACCCCTCTTTAAGGAGTGGCTGGATAGGAGTCACGGCGTCCTGACCTACCGCGTGACGCAGGTCCTCACCGGACACTGAAGTTTCGGGAGGTACCTGTGTCTGAGGAGAAAGGAGGAAACGCCTGGGTGTCACCACTGCGAAGATCGCCCGGAGGACACAGTAGAGCATACGGTGCAAGACTGCCCCGCTTGGGCAGAGCACCAACGTGTCCTCACGGCGGCGATAGGCGGAGACCTCTCGCGCCCAGCATTGGTCGCGGCCATGCTGCGGGGCGAGACGAAGTGGGAAGCGGTCGCCTCCTTCTGCGAAGCAGTCATGCTCGCGAAGGAGGAGGAGGGCCGCGTGAGGGAGAGGACGATGTCCTCCCTCCGCCCCACCCACGGTGGTGGACACCCACGGCGACGGACGTCGCAAGACGATCTCCGGCCACCGTAGGCGCGGGCATGCGGGCGGCGAGTAAAGGGCAACTCGCTGCCCGACCATGGACCATGCCCGGGTCGACGGTGCGTTGTGTTCCACGCGCGCCTCAAAGAGCGTCAGCAAGATGACGGGGCCCCCCTCTAGAGGGCCAAAGCCTGCCGGGGTCGCGGGACTTATCTCATTACCGTGACCCCGGAATATAAAGGGCTATTTAAGGACACCGTGGATTTTAGTCAGTACAAGTCTGACAGTCCCTCCCGCCCTGCCCGGGGTGGGAGGACTCATTTGATGATTTTACCACGATAAAAAAAAAACTGGATAATCTTAAAATATTTCGTATAAAGACAGACATAAGTATCAGAAACGTAGCGCACGTACTCCCATTTCTGGGCAGCAATTTGACAGGTGTAAAGTATGATAAAAAGAAAACATGGAGACAAAGAAAGTCATCAACATAAAAGAAAATAAATCAGGAACCCCTGGATAGATTGTTAAAATATTTCTTATATAGACATACATGAGTTCCAGGAACCCAGCGCCCTTACCCCCATTCCTGGGCAGCATTTGGGCAGCTGTAAAGTATGATTTAAAAAAATGGAGACAAACAAAGTCATCAACATAAAAATGTAAATAAATCAGGAACCCCGGGATAGATTCTTAAAATATTTCGTATATAGATATACATAAATGCCTGGAAACCAGCGCACGTACCGTCATTCCTGGGCAGCATTTGGACCAACTTCCATACAAAAATGGGCAATGTCCTTTGTATTAAATAAAAATACTTAGGTCAATACTTCCAAAGTTTTTATATTCGAAAGTAGATACACTTTAAAATATAAAAACTTTGGAAGTACTGACCTAAGTATTTTTATTGATAATACAAATTTAATTCATTAATCGTCCATAATATTGTCCAAACAACGTGTCACTTGTCCAAACTTATCACACACACCCAATATTCACAGCGGAGCCACGAACGAGGAGCGCATGCACGCGTGCTTACTTCAAGAGAATCGACGAGCAAATGAACGAGCGAACTAGCGACCGAGACTAAACGAATGATGGGATTGATTGATGCTAGCCAAACGATTCGATTATTTTTAACAGAGTTAGCTACTCGGTTAAAATTAAACGACACGAACCGATTGCCGTTAACAGAGGTAGTTTGCAAGAAGCAACCGAGTAAAGAAAAATGGCAGCCGCCCATACCTACATTTTATTTAGCTGAGATTAATTTCCTACGTCTTTAAATGAAAAATATTTTATGACTCATCAGTTGAGTCATCCTTCAGGGAGGCCGATGACTCAAATGGTGATCCACCGACCAATGAATGGGGCCTGGCTGAAATGTTCACGAAAATGAAGGTGGCAATGAATCGGTTAATCTTATGTATTGATAAATATGTTGGTTTGTAAAAATCAACCGAATAATTACTCGATTACAATCAGAAGAGTTCTACTTATCTATTATTAGCTATAGATGTTTGTAAAAAACAACCGAATAATTACTCGATTACAATCAACAGAGTTGTACTTATCTATTATTAACTATAGATGTTTGGAAAAAACAACCGAGTGAAATACTCGTTTAGTAACAACAACATGCTTATTGGTTATTAGCCAAGAATATTTAACAATATTCACAAGTCTACTCTTTGTCAAGTTTACTTGTAGATTTTTAGGCAAGTCTTAGTTAAAATTTACCAATATGATTGTAACCGAGCCAAAAAGGTACTTTGCTAAAGTAAAATTTTTTCAGTGTAGGTATTGGTTTGTCTGCAGCCAATCCTCTTCAGCCGGACTATAATAAATCGATTGGCACAATTCTTTAGCTTAGTGGAATGATTATTTCTATAGAGCAACTACAATGGTCGCTCCACACAAAAGTCAATCCTAAGAGCTAGTTCAGATAGGAGCGATTCGAAAAACGTTTGATTTCTATCTTTTTAGAAGAAAATGTAGCGTTTTTTGGTGAATGTTGTAGAATCAATTTGAAGAAATAAAAAAATACATGTGGCACTCGGAGACTGCCGCGGTGAAGCTATTGCATAACATTTTATTTTATTTTAAAAGAATAAAATCGCCTACCGCGTATATTTAACGAGAATATAATTTATTTAAAATGTTTGTGGTGCACTACTGTAATAAAGAACTTCTTTGTTGTAGGAGAATTTTATAAGTAGGTTTCATTGTGAAAACTCCTTTTGTAGCTGGCCGTTTAGAATCAGTAAGAAAAAGTAAATTGTTTTTATGACGGATATGTTTATGATTGCCGAAGTCTCCCGAACTGAAACGATGTTAGACGATGCGTGGTGTCAGGTATACTCCTAAGGTTTTTGGAAATTTTTTGATTCGGTCAGAGCCCGCGATAAAAGCTATGTAATAGCTTAATAAAAATGTGTTTTTAGTATCCCTAAACTCCAGACGGTTTCGTAGTAATATTTTAGCGGTCATTGAATATTAACGGTTTTTGGGGAAGAAAATAAGAAAGAACCTCAAGGTTTAAACTATATGTCGCAGAATCAACACAGAAGCACAACAATTTAGAATAACGCCATCTATTATCGTGCTGCGGAATCAAAACAGAAACACAATTTGGAATCTCTATTGATTATTGTTAATTTAGTATAACGCCATCTATTATCGTTAGTGTGGAATCAAAACAGAAACGCAATTTAGAATCTTTATTGATTTATGTTAATTTAAAATAACGCCATCTATCTCTCATTTAGGCGGAGACCTCTCGCGTAGGCGGAGACCTCTCGCGCCCAGCATTGGTTGCGGCCATGCTGCGGGGCGAGACGGAGTGGGAAGCGGTCGCCTCCTTCTGCGAAGCAGTAATGCTCGCGAAGGAGGAGGCGCGCCACGAGAGAGAGAGGACAGAGTCCTCCCTCCGCCCCACCCGCGGTGGTTGGCGCCCACGGCGTCGGACGTCGCAAGACGATCTCCGGCCACCGTAGGCGCGGGCATGCGGGCGGCGAGTAAAGGGCAACTCGCCGCCCGACCATGGACCATGCCCGGGTCGACGGCGCGTTGTGTTCCACGCGCGCCTCAAAGAGCGTCAGCACGATGACGGGGCCCCGCCCAAGAGGGCCAAAGCCTGCCGGGGTCGCGGGACTTATCTCATTACCGTGACCCCGGAACACAAAGGGCTATTGAAGGACACCGTGGATTTTAGTCAGTACAAGTCTGACAGTCCCTCCCGCCCTGCCCGGGGTGGGAGGACTCATTTGATGATTTTACCACGAAAAAAAAAAAAAAAAATCTATCTCTCATTGGAGGAACTATGAAGTTAGATTTGACAGATAACTCTTAGAAACGCCAAGTTATTACACTTGGGGATGGTTAGCGTGGAGTAATTGCAACACCGAGCGAGCTAGTCGAGTTGAATATCGATTCAGAAGTTTAATCAGATATTCGACGTTGACAGGTATTGACGTTGACAGATATGTTGGCAAACCTGTGTTGGGTAGGCCACTTGGACGGACAGTGAAGTGAAGTAAACACTTTGAATCGGTCCGTCAAGCTGTGTAGACATCTTGGTCCCACGTCGTCCACGATAAACTTCCCGCGTTCCTAAGTTTTTAATGGAGCCATATCTCGGACATCCTTGATTATTTTGTATTCAGTGTGTGTTAGCAAGTAATTAAAAGTGTTAACGAAGGTTTTGTGAGTGTTATTTCCGATATCGCGACCCCTTCTGATAACGATTCTTCGACATATAGAATATGGACTCAGATTTTATTCATAACTGAATCATTTCATCACACATTAATAGTAATTCCATCCACACTTTAGCTCAATTATTTGGAAGCCCACTACTGTTTATTAGAGTTTTACAATATAACGGACCTCTATAAAAATCCCGCGACCGAACCTCAATAGCCATAGCAATAAACTAAATATGTGTCTAATAACCAATTATATCATAAACATTGCCATTAGAAACCAACAGTGCTGAGATTATTTTATTACTGGCTGTCTGTGGCGTGGAGTATGTAGAAATGGAGTGATAATGTCAAGTTTCTATAATGCTAGCCATACACCATACTGCCTATCGTCCAATCGGCATGACGCTGCCGATTGGATCAAATAGGCAGTTTGTCCATATACACCATACACCATACTGCCTATCGTCCAATCGGCATGACGAAGGTTTGATCAAACTTTCAAATCGGCAGCAACGTTCAGATGTTTAGCTGTTTTAGGCATTTTACTCGTTGTTAAAGAAACAAAAGTACGAGAAGAGTAGTGCAAACAGTGATAGGCTTGATCATACCGATTTGATCAAGCCTATCAAATTTAACTGTCATGCCAATTTGATAGATTCCACGCCCACACACGGTCAATTTTTACTGATCCAATCGGCAGTGTCATGCCGATTGGATGATAGGCAGTATGGTGTATGGCTAGCTTTAGGACCAATTCGTTTCGTTTGACTCCCCATTGTGGCGGTCTTCTAGTTCTAGAAAGGCGATAATCTTGTGGACTCTATGAAAAATTATACAGTGCTAAATATCTTAGGCATCTTGTGTTATCAAAGTTTTTAAACCAGACAATGCAGTACAAAATTATTATTTGTAACACTACATCAAACTGCGATGTGATTATGTAACACGTTAATTGTCGTACCTAATGATATTAATAGGCATTTTCGTTGTCAAACTAGATTAACTTTTTGAACATAATGATAAGCTAACGATCCGATAATCGTAACATTTTACAAAGTCCTAGTATTCGTGATTCAAAGCATCAAATCGTCAACAGAGTAGGTACTGAACTTTAAACTCTTTCGTCAATTTTATTTCTGTGCCAATTTTTCATTTCTGTTTAGTTTTGTTCAACCCAATGATATATGTATAAACTATAGATACGTTGTCCGCACTCTAAAATGGCAACAAAAAATGAAGCCAATTGGCCACATTGCTCTTAGTTGCGTCTCCCTCCCGCCGTACGGTGTCATATTTTCTTTCTTCACGCGTATAAGTAGTTCTAGTATTGTCGCCGTTTTTAAGCGCCGCGATGTTCGTTCATGACGATGCGTCATTGGTTCAACCACTCCATTTCTTCATTATTCTGTGGACAAAACGGAACCTTTTAGCGACTGAATAGATTTTATAGCATGTATTGAGTGGAGTCGAATAAATTATGAGCCAAGTGTATGTTTTATGACGAGATATAAGCCTTTTGTGATTGAAAGCTTGGCCAGTGCCTAATTGGTACTAACTGTGCCGTCCCAACTCAAAGGCATACGAGTTGGGAATTAAATGTCCAATTATTTTTTTATATCTTGAGCTGTCTTATGCTCGATTGGCTTCGTTATGCTCTTTTTTGTGCTAAGATTTAATTAAAATGATGTAAAGTTAAATACCCACAAAATGAAATTCGAGTTAAGTTGACGTTAAGCAAACGCGATCTTTTAAATTATTCTATTTCAAAAGAGGTATCAATGGCCAAATATTCAGCAAGAAATCACACTCGAAAACATTTTGTTTCATAAACAGCATCAGTCTTAACAAAGATTTCTTTGCAATTAAAAAAAAAAACTCTTCGCAATTAAAGCTTCGTTAGAAACTTTTCAGTTGTAATTGTTCCGACATATGCGGGCAAAATGGAAGAAAAACAAACTGACAATTTGGACCAAACTTTGTGTACATTGTCTCTCTCTACTCTGTAACGCAATTCTTAATTGTTCCATTTTTGAAATGCTTCCATGTTCTATTTTGTTTACATTTTTTAGTAACGAACAGTACCCTTAGCACGAGTTTTCACTCTTTTACTTTACAGCGTCTTTCCAGTATTTACAGCGTTTCTTGTATGGAAAAATGGAACAGCGCCGCTGGTGTACGAAGAAGGAACTAATAAAACCCATTTTTCTCTACCCGGCCGAAATAATTGAAACGATTTAATATAAGGATTTCTGAATCTGAACAAAAGGACCAAAAAGAATCTCCCAGACCTTGACCTTCACGCATGACAAACAAAGACTTACAAAAAAGACTTTCACGACTTCAAATATGAAAGCCGCACACGTACGCACAACAATAAGGTTTTATACCGCCCTTTGTAAACGTTCAGAACGGTAGCGTTTTATACGATGAACCGTAAAACCGGGACACTTAGGGTCCCTGTTATCTACCCATCTAGCATATTGTGCGTTTTGGGGGCTTGTTACGATCTTTAAAGCAGACGTGGAATGTACGGTCCGATATTTTGGGCGGGGACGCTAGTAAGATGGATTGAAACATAGCAGTGTGTTGTCCTTCTCCTACAGGTCCTAGTACCTTGTGAAGATCACGCCAGATCACTGGATGCGAGATGTATAGAACCGGTGGAAGTGGCAATACTTAAGGAATTCTGTCCAACAGTAGACAGCCTCATTTTTTTGGTGGTAAATTACTAAATTTAATGAGTTCTTTCTCTCTGGGAGGAGTGGAAGGGACTATCAGACTTGAATGGCTAAAAACCACCCTGTTCTTTAGATTAAACTTTGCGTTATAGGGTACCTACATACCAGAAGTAGACCGTGGTCAGCAGTATCGAAAGGGAAGGGCCAGACCCCAGCGTGTCACCAGTATACTTACCAGACACTTTTTTTTAGCGTGGTAAAATCATCAAATAAGTCCTCCCACCCAGGGCAGGGCGGGAGTGACTGTCAGACTTGTACGGACTAAAATCCACGGTGTCCTTCAATAGCCCTTTAGGTTCCTGGGTCACGGTGGTCATCTTTTCATCAATCAACCATGACTTATATGATCAAGAGAGAAAAACGAAAAGCCATAACAACAGCAATGCCAGCAATGCCATTCAAATGGTGAGGCAAAACAAAGTGTGCAAAGAAACAGCAGACAAGCAACGTGACACGAAAATCATTGCAACCGCAACAGGGAAGTCTGCAACATCTTCCCGTACATTCCACCTGATGCTTTTCCTGCAATAAAATTTGCATAACTACGCTCCTTGGCACGGGAGTGGCGTCTTATTAAATTTCCAACCCCTCCAAAGTCATTAATGGTTTGTATTTAACCACCTACCAGTGTTATCTAGCCGTAAATCATAAGGTATCAAGTGTAATGGTCGTGCGTGGCTGGCGATGACTTTTATTGCTCCTTCAAGATGCCCGTAATCCCTGGATCCCGGCTTTCTCGACGCGGCAGGATTACCCCTAATCTTTTGTTTATACGTATTCTTTTTGGAGGAAATATTATGATATTAACGTGGCTAATTCGTCGCGGTTTTTGTATTCGCGGAAGGCAATATATTACTGTTTGCTGGTAAGGTTATTTAAATGAGATTCTTTTGCTCAGTGATGGATTGTTTTCGCTTCTGTTATGAGAATTCTTTTGAGCAAGCAATGTAATAAAACATCTGAAACCATACTTGTTAGCATTTTTGATGGTATTCAATGTTGTTTTATTATCCTCTTCAATTTTTTCAGATCTATAGAATTAATTTCTATTTCATTTTTCTTTATTTACATTTTGGACAATTCTAACACTTTCATTATTTCAGCTACGTTATTCTTTACCTACATGTAATTTTATCATATTCTCCAAATTACTGATTTTCGTAGATTTATAAAAATGCGAACATGCAACAGTCACCTAATCATTCCAATTATTAACCTCACAATACATTTAACTGATTATCATAATTCAAAGTGTAAATCTACATTAATTACGTTGATTTGAAATTGCATGTGCAATAGGTACATGTTCATTGTATCACAAAAACAGAGTTGATAAAATGACCAGACATCGTTTGGTGTTACATTACACTTCGACCGAAACATCTAGGCATTCATTAACATACGTCGGTCCCAACATATTATGTCTGTTTTTATATTGTGTTTAGATTAAAGATTTATTTTTTTAAAGGGCTTTCATGACGTTGAAATTTGTCGCAGAAGTGTTATCCTTAAAGTACCTAAAAAGAAAAAAAAATACAATTTTGACAATGTAAACCTCGCACTACCACGGATTGTTTTACAACTAACAACTTTGGTGATTTGTGATTACACGTGATGAGTCACGTGTATCACACAAAGTAGAGATAATGAACAACCAGACATTTAGTGTCACATTACACTCTGGCTGAACCAAGAACTTTTTATTGGCATTCACTAACATACGTCGCGTCGGTCACAACATGTTATCTATATTTGTGGTCCTCCACTGCCTCGCTATATTCGGTACAACTTTGATATCAGCAGAAACTGTAAAGTGGCTTCCCAACGCAAGCTTCAAGTTACCAGAGAACTTTAAAGACAAAAAACTTCCGTGCTCAAAACAAACAGTCGTGTTTCCACAATCGATTGCCGGTGCAATCAAAATTGCACCTGGAACGGAAGTAAGCGAATTCATTTTGCCAGAAAATGGCGATTTGATTTTAGAGGGCTTGTTAACTTTCGGCGAAAATCCTGAAGATACCAACTGCACGGAGGGAAACGCTTATTACTTAGACAAGACAGCATCATCATGGAATCAAGCCGACGTCTGGAGTTCGCCGAAGTTCAACAAAGCTACTCCCGACTCAGACAGAGTGCCATGTTTCAACGATGTAGTGGAATTCCCGGCAGATACCAAGTTTACCGTGACCCTGCCAAATGTGGTACAATTTGTAAAAGCTCTCAAAATTGGAAACGAGAGCTTTACCACCAGAGAATTCAAGATGCGTGAGTTTTCACAATCTCCTGATGATACACAACAATTTGTTTTAAACGACTATTATACCACTGGCGTAAGGATCGGCGAGCCGATGCACTGCTCGCAGTTCGGGTGTGCGTGTCAATTGCTTCCACTGACAATTGATTGTGCTACCAAGTTTTGCCCGATGTCTCCGTGTGTGCATCCTATCCGACCTTATGGATTTTGCTGTGAAATCTGTGGCGGCTATATAGTTTTTGATGCGGACGAGGGATACGATATGGCAGCTTTCGGTGAACTCATAGAAAATACTATCAAGGACGTTAAAGACAGTGTTGAGTACCACGTCGGTTTCACTCCAGAGACTCCGTTCAGAAGAATACAACTAGTTGTGGTCGACAAAGGTGAATACGAAGGCTTAAGTCCGGAAATTGTCAATTCTATTAGCAATGCTATCCACGATCATTGGGTGAAAGGGCCTAAGGTTGCCCAGATAAGTGGGAGTCCTTTGTCGAAATCGGGAATGGGCGGAAAAATCTTTGTATCCATGTTTTTCGCAGTGGTTTTATCACTGGGGGCGTTGTACGTGTACTATTATGTAATTCCTGATTTGAGGTTCCCGGTAAGCTCTAGAAACATTCCTAGAAACATATTTTCAAGGTTCGAGAGAAGGTCGGAGAGTGTCGTCAGTTTGACGAGGAGAGATTCAGTGATAAGTTCTAGAAGTAATACCGGGTTTAGGAATCCTATGTATAACTCTAAAAGGGGGCGTGTAGAAGTTGCGGAATCTGTAGTGGAAGAATAAGACACGATCATCAATTGTTTAATATTTACATTAGGTGGTAAACATAGTGTCAAAAAACGAGATGAGTAGGAACTGGAATAGACGAAACTTATGTATGCGTAAAAAGAGACTTAAAAAAAAAATCATGAGATCGATTCACTCCGTTAATTTTTTTTTTTTTAATAGCCTGTTCTGGTTTATAATGGTTTTTTTTTTTGTTATGACTATTTTTTAAAGAATATTGCTGTGTTTCCCAGGTATGTGTTTTATTTCGATTTTTTTGTATTAATTTTAGAAAATTTTATATGAGTTATCTTCTAAAAGTAATACGTTTTGTTGTGAACTTCGATAAAATTCGTAAAATGATCGAAATGTCATCATTTTTAAGAATTCGATCGAGAAGTTAATTTTATTATACTAATTTAGTGAACAGAACTGACACAGTTTTAAATACTACCTAACTAAAATACAAAAGTGAGTTTGTTTATTATGTTTTCATGCCTAAATTACTTAATCGATTTTGATGAATTTTGGTACAGGAACAGGTAGGATCTAGGAGATGATAATAGGCCACTTCTTTTTTATTAAACTTGATGGGGTAGGAATGGCGGATTGGGGGCAAGTGATAAGCCGTGTGCAAAATGAACTGTACTATCAAATAGTACAGAAATTATATGGCCAGTCTATAAAACCTTAATAGCTACTCGTCGACAATATTTTATAGTCTCTATTGACTTAGCAATAACTCTCAGATAATAGTCTCTTAGCATATTTTTACGACTTCCGCGTAAACATTAAAATGCGCTGTTGCAGTTATATGAACTCATAATACTTTTATATTAAAGCACTTGCTATTACCAGTGGCTTCGTCTTTTTTTTTTTTTTTTTTGCGTGGTAAAATCATCAAAATTAAATGAGTCCTCCCACCCCGGGCAGGGCGGGAGGGACTGTCAGACTTGTACTGACTAAAATCCACGGTGTCCTTCGATAGCCCTTTATGTTCCAGGGTCACGGTAATGAGATAAGTCCCGCGACCCCGGCAGGCTTTGGCCCTCTAGAGAGGGGGCCCCGTCATCATGCTGACGCTCTTTGAGGCGCGCGTGGAACACAACGCGCCGTCGACCCAGGCATGGTCCATGGTCGGGCAGCGAGTTGCCCTTTACTCGCCGCCCGCCTTTGTGTTAAACGAAAATTATCCTCAAAAAGTATTCTATTATGTTACTCCACACGATAAATTAATCTGATGATTTTAGAGGGCCAAAGTCTACCGGGGTCGCGGGACTGTCTCATCAGGTAATCGTGACCTTCGAACGGAAAGGGCTATTGAAGGAACACCATGGATTTAAGTCAGTACGAGTCTGACAGTTCCTCACGTCCGCCCTGAGTGGGAGGACTCATATGATGATGAAATTAAATTTTCCTCGTTCATACACTAGCGGCGCTTTTTAATCTTCCGTACAATTTACGTCACAATAATACTTCAAGTACGCTGGAGATTTCATGCTAGGACCTCAGAACTGCGGTAACCGCTTAAGCTTACCGACATTCTAGTTTTTGTATCTACGAAGTATATCGTCGTCTACGCTACTGGCTACAATGAAATAAAGAGGTAACACAATAAAATAGTTCTAATTACACATAATAATACGACAGTGAATCACAGGGCACCGCCCGCGAGCTCGACGGGGCGTCACTCGCCATATACAAGGTGTTAAAAAATCAACTGCAGGAATTTCGTGTGCGTACTCGGTATCAAAAACCAAGTACATTCCAAAGAAAAAAAATTTTTTTCGAGCATTTTTAAAAAAAAAAACAATTTTTTTTCAAGCATTTTTTTTTGTCATGTTAATGAATTTGATTGCTCTTTGAGGTCGTTCACCCGTGTGTAGCGTTCACAGCTGATTCCAACTTTCCCATCACATTTTGCAGACTTTGGACTGGCAATTTATTGAAATACTTACAAAAAACTTATTTTATTGGCCATATTAATAGGCCAATAGAAATATGCTTGAAAAAAAAATTAATAATTTTGTAAAAAAAAAATTGAAAAAAAATTTTTTTTTAGGAAAAAAATGCTCCAAAACAAAAATTTCTTTTTGGAATGTACTTGGTTTTTGATACCGAGTACGCACACGAAATTCCTGCAGTTGATTTTTTAACACCCTATACATATATCGCGTCGCCACGCCGCCGGTATTATGTTGCGTGCATGATTTATGGTGCACAGCGATGTGATACACGTACTTGGATAGTTGGTACGGATTTGGATAGTAGTATGTAGTGATAGTAAGCTGCAGTACTATCGAAAACCAATTTTGCCCACGGTATCCCCAAAATTCCGTATCGGGTCCTGACCTGCTGACCATGGGATCACCGGGTAATCGGGAGTATACACAAAATATAATAGAATAGAATTATCTATAATCAAGTATCAAGACTCAATATATTAGTATGACTTAAAACTATATTAGTAACACTTAAATAATAATAGTGGATCACTGCGGTGGCAATAATTATGTGAGATGGCACAACAGTGACTCACGAAACACAGTCTAGGCGAATTGAAATCATACCCAGGATACTGTTGGAAGTTGGAGCTGCCCCACACCCTGCACACCATGGAAGCACACTTTTTGCGCATAGTTGTGTAGAAACAATCTACATGCGCATCCGCAAACATACCCGATGCGCTACAGAAGCGGGGCAGGCCCACCAGCATCCTAAACGCGTTATTATACTGAACGCGGAGAGCATTGTACGATCTTTGCGTATATCTAGCCCACAGGGTGCACGCAAAATGGAGGGTTGTCCTTGATTTCCATGAGATCCCATCATCTTATTTTGACTTGACAAAAGGACCACCTCAGAAATAAAGGCTGATACGATTTAAATTTTAAGTAGGTATGTAATTTACTGACGGGGCTTACGGCCAAAGAGCTGCCGCGTTTGCTGGACTGTCTAAACAGGATACCGAAGCTCTGCAATGCAAAGGTCAACCAAACGAATAGGGAGGACTTCAAGTCAGTAAAGAGTCTGACAGTCTCTTCCGCCCCTTTCAGGGCGACAAGACTTTTTTTTAGCATGGTATTTAATCATCAAATGACTCTGCCGACACAGGGCAGAGCGGGAGGGACTGTCAGACTCCTACTGACTAAAATCCACGGTGTCCTTCAATAGGCCTTCAATGTCCTTTATGTTCCGGGGTCACGGTAATTCGTAAGTCCCGCGACCCCGGCAGGCTTTGGTCTTCTAAAGAGGGCCCTGTCATTATGCTGACACTATTTGAGGCGCGCGTGGAACACAACGCGCCGTCGCGCGTCGACCCGGGCATGGTCCATGGTCGGACAGCGACGTCTAGCGTCGTCCGTCGCCGTGGGCGTCTACCACTGCGGCTGGAGAGTAGGGTGGACGCTGTTTTCTCCCTCACGCATCTCGCCTCCTCCTTCGCTAGCATGACTGCTTCGCAGAAGGAGGCGACCGCTTCCCATTCCATCTACGAACAACTTGCGACATACTAATTTCCATCTAGACAGATATTTTCCAACAAAAATAATGATAGCTCAGCTGTCAGTAACACAATACCGCCAAGACTTCGCAATACCGAACATTTAGGAAGCTCGCCATTACCAGTGACTCGTCAAAGGGTTGTGAAACTGAGCAGTACTTTGTTCGTCTTTTGTTCCCAATCAATAGTATCAAGTTGCATCAAACGGCTCAAAGACGCAACTGTCATGGCCGAACGTTAATCATTTCCTTTTGGTGTGCGATGAAACGGAGAAAGGGCAACTTGCTTTACGTTGTCAGTAAGTCTATTTAGTGAGAGCAGTGGTGGCCCAGTGGTATCGGCCTTGACTTACGAGTAGGTCGTGGGTTCGAACCCCGTCAGGCGCATTACTTTGTGTAATTTATTTCAACACCACTGCTCTCAAAACGGTGAAGGAAAACATCGTGAGGAAACCGGCATGTCCTAGAACCAAAAATTCAAAGACATGTGACATCTACCAATCCGCACTGGGCCCGCGTGGTGGATTACGGCCCACTCCCTCTCACAGAGAGGAGGCCTGTGTCCCAGCAGTGGGAACATTTATAGGCTGATGATGAAGTCTATTTAGTATTTGGCTGCCTACCGATTTAGGGTAGGTACTGGTTGTGTGTCCGTAAGATTTGGTCCATTGTGAAGGAAATTACGTTTATAGTGAACAAATTACGTATACTATGTACTTTTCTTTTACAACCAATTGCTACAACTCACGTTGTAGCAATTTTCGGGAGGTTGTTGGGTCTGTCAAATTTTACGAATCGAACATTAACCTTCCACTTGAAATTTCACAGATTAAGGTAGGTTGATGTGCTGGCCGTCTGTATATTTGGGACATAGATATTTTCAAGATAAGGTGGGGTGCATCTTTAATTAGGCCGTAAGATCCAGACTGCTCTTCAAGTGACGTCATTAAAAGAAAGAAAAAAGATCGTAATAAATCAATCAAAATTGATAATTAATTGATAAGTGAGCTACTTAAACTTGGAGTAATGGGCGACTCGCTGTCTGATCACGAACCATGCCTGGATCGACTGCGCGTGGTGTTCCACGCGAGCCTCAAAGAGTGTCCCCACTTAGAGGGCCAAAGCCTACCGGGGTCACGGAACTACTAACGAGCTATCGTGACCCCGGAACGTAAAGGGCTATTGAAGGACACCGTGGATTTGTTCAGTACAAGCCTGACAGTCCCTCCTGCCCTGCCCTGCCCTGGGTGGGAGGACTCATTTGACAATTTTACCACGCTAAAAAAAAAGAAAAGATTCACGTCCCAAAATCCAAGTACTATGATAAACTAGAGATGTGGTCATCTACCCGACATGAAATCTGGATTTGTGCTAGCCTAAAAGTAGCTTCCACCAAATCCCGTGAACACGAGTTCTCGATAACAAATCACCTGTTCACGACATCTCCCGTGCCATTGTGAAGCTACCATTGTTTTTACCGATCGTATAAGTTATAGGTCTGATACACTCTGTCTGGGCCACGACATACAAGCTTAAGCGACATGCGACTGCGACATAAACAAGTAACTACTCGTAAATTCAATTGGGTATTTGTGTCTTTTGTTGGAATAAATGGGAGTGTCAAGTTGCTGGTAACACAGCGGTTCGCCTGCGGCAGCGCGCGCACTTGCCTCGGCCGAGACACGTCCACACTAACCGAGCTGCTTCGCGCGACAAATGCCTCGCCAGGCTGGTCGCTCTGTGTGTACGCACCTATTTACTAGTTTGATATAATGGCAGATTTACATTGAGTCAGTAACTGACGTCAGTGCTGGCGCTGAAAACTGACTCATGCTATTTAGACGAGGTCTGTATTTCAAGAAATCAATTTACATTATGGCAGTGCCAGGTCAGCACTGACTCGTCAGTGGACCACAGACTACATATCAGTGGACTGACGCCAGTTACTGACTCAATGTAAATCTGCCATCAGTCACCACTCATGACCTGCGGAAAATTCGCGGACCTACATTTCTTTAATGGGGAACACCCAAATACTCCGAAATATTTTATTCCGAATTTCGGTATTCCGATTTTCAAAACTCCGAATATCATAATACCTAAAAATTACAATATCTATTATTAAGAATCACGAAATTTATTTAACCGAAAGTCGTATATCCGATTTCTTAGTTTTCTGAATTTCACATGTTCGAAAAATGTAATGCTCGATGAGTTCTCACTCCGAAAAACGAAATTCCGATTTTCAATATTCCGAATAAACTGTTTTTTTCGGAATATTGAAAATCGGAATTTCGTTTCTCATTCTACAAAGTCAGTGCCAGAAACGAATTGCTGCAAAATCGACTCCCCGTAGTTTTGTCTACCGTACTCTTAGAGAGTTATTTAAGCCTGTGTAGGCGCGGAGTGGTGAGGCGTATCCACTGGACTTTGACTGTTTGCCTTCAGGATTGTTATTGTTATTAGGAGAACTTAGGATCCATGAGCGAGCGAAGCGAGCTCGGGACTTGGGGCACCCCGACTCGGACAGGTTAGGTTCGAAGGGGATGGCGGGGTCTGAAAGACCCCGCCATCCCCTTCGTGTTAGGTTACTTTAAACCTTGCTCACAGAAATAGGAGCCCCGCAAAGCGGGGCTCCGTCGATCTACCTTGGTGGTAATCAACAAATTGATCAAGGATGTAAGAGCGAGCGAAGCGAGCTCGGGATTGGGGACACCCCGACTCGGACAGGTTAGGTTCGAGTTAGGTTAAGCTAACAGAAATAGGAGCCCCGCAAAGCGGGGCTCCGTTGAACCACCTTAGTGGTAATATAACTCAGGAATTCAAGATGCGATAGCGAGCAAATTGTGTCTTGGGGCACCCCGACTCTGACAGCTTTCGTTCTTCTCACAGGGATTTTTTGTAATATTATGAATGAAAATACGTAACTCGAAAATAAATTATTTTAATTACTCAAAAAAAAATTATAAAAGAAATTATTATCATTGAAAAGAAAATATTCTTAGTCAAAAGAAATTCTTTTATTGAAAAGTTAACAGGCATTTTGACAAGGCGTTTTAAAAGCATACTTTTCTCTGATAAGCGATTAAATTTTCGGAATTCTAATTATTCGGAATTTTAATCATCGGAATTTTAACCATCGCAATTCGTGTTTTTGATGTTTCGGAAAATTATTAATTCGGAATTTTTGATATTCGGTCTATTGAAACTCGGTATTTTGAAAATAGTAATTATAAATGTTAGGAATATTGAAATTTCGGAATTATGAAAATAGGAATAATGATCCATCGGAGTTGTTATATTAGGTATTTTGAACCATTCGGAATTATGAAAATCGGTATTTTGAAATTCGTATTTATGAATTTCGGAATAAAGTTTTTCGTATTATCGTAGTGTACCCTCTTTAATGTCGTAGACACTAGTGCCAAAAGGACTTAAATCGTGGTGCGGACTCTATTTCTGCTCCTTTTGGCTTAAATGAAATTGTCAGGATTAGCCATCGGTAATCATTTGCTATTTTTTTCGTGGAAAAAAAAACAAGATGGTGCAGCTACGTAATTATAGAACTAAATAGTCACGCATCACGCGCTAGTGTGAGCCATATTTGTGTTAAGTGCGTCCCCACAGAGCGTGCAGCCTCGCGAGGCATTTTCCGCGCGAAACAGCTCGGTTGGTGTGGACGTGTCTCGGACGAGGCAAGTGAAAGCGCTGCCGTGGGTAAACGACCGAGCGCCCGCACCCGAGCCATCCAGAGTCGGCTTTTGTTTTGCTCGCGTCGAAAAACTATAGACGCGTCTACACAGAGTGAGCAGCCTCGCTTGTTAGTTTCCTCGCGCAGCAAAAACGTCGCGAGGCTGCGCGCTCTGTGTGGACGCACCTATTAAGGGTCAGTTCAGACCGAGACGCGAAGCGACGCGACGTGACGCAACGATACTGCAAATGTGTATCTTATCGTGTAGTAAATAAAGTTAGATTTTGAGTCGCCAATAAAATGCAGCGCGGCGTCGCGCTGCGCCGCGTTGGTTTGTGACAGGTGTATCTTTTCGTGTAAGAAATAGAGTTATATTTTGAATAGCTCTATTGATATGTGCGCGCAGCGTCACGTCTCGGTCTGAGCTGACCGTAACGCAAGTCGCATCACCTGATATTGTGAAAGGGGCGTTACTATGTCATGTCAACAGCATGATTGTATGACAAACAAACACATGAGTTGAGTGTGTGTTTGACACAATGAATAGGGCCATTCTTATTTGTTATTCGATAACCTGTAATTGGGGCAGTGTGATTAATTATTATCAATTGAAAGGTATAAAACATTACGTAAACATGAAGGGGAGTAAATATTTTTCGTGGTGATGTATTTGAACTTGTTGTATAATTAATTGAGCAGTGGTAACCCAGTGGTATCGGCCTCGACTTACGAGTTGTAGGTCGTGGGTTCGAACCCCGTCAGGCGCATTACTTTGTGTAATTTATTTCAACACCACTGCTATCGAAACGGTGAAGGAAAACATCGTGAGGAAACCGGCGTGTCCTAGAACCAAAAATTCGAAAACATGTGACATCTACCAATCCGCACTGGGCCCGCGTGGTAGATTACGGCTCACTCCCTCTCACAGAGAGGAGGCCTGTGTCTCAGCAGTGGGAACATTTATAGGCTGATGATGATGATGATGATTGTATAATTAGCATTGAAAGCTTTTCATATTCAAATGCATACTTATATTCTGGGGCTCTATTACTTTCCCATTTCATAAGGCACCGCGGCCTTGGAACGCAAAGGGCATCCGAAGGAACAGGTTGGTTTTTAGTTTGTCAAGGCTGACAGAATTATTAATTATTTATCGATCCACACTGGGTGAGAGGACATTTTTACCATTATAACTTAAAACTTAACTTAAAACAAAAACCGTTATGACACCCGACAATGACATTATCTGCAACCAATGTTTTACTTTCTTACAATGTATTTTACGAACACCACATTTGTACTTAAATTCCTCTTCACACTTGAAGCTACATTATACTAAGCACAAAATTACACAGACTCTCATCTCTAGTATCAATCCTTCTTGTTCGTCAACCGTAAACGTCACTAAAAAGCTATAAAATAAATAAACGTTGTACTAAAACTATTTCTGAGTGGCAACCCTAAAAACACATATATCAAAAGTGTGCTAGCACAGGGTTGTGCCTGAGCTCAATAAATCAGGGCTGGCAATAACTCATGAGAATCAATTGGTATTTTCGTGTCGTCGCCGAAAAGTTTCGGTTAAGAATTGTTCGGGAGCTAGATTTAGTAATTTGATAAGCAATTGTTTATGGCCCATTGCTAAAGATAAAGCGTCAGCAAGTTTGTAATGTTTGGCTTTGCTAAGTATGGAAATAGGGCTTAAAAGAGGCTTAAAGTGCTTTAATAAAAATTAAATAAGATGAAGAATCTATTGGGCACTTTTCGGATGAACTTTTATGGACCACAGAAGCTTAGAATACGAGTATAGCTATGGATTATTCATCCATATTGTTTATGCCTATTTAAACTTTTTAACGTTTATGGAAGACAAAACAATGATAAACTAAGGTTGCCCGAGTAACTGCAGGCAATAAATAAACTTTGAACTTTTATGTAATTTAATTTAGGTACATTATATTTTCAAAATCAGTCGGTTTGACCGCACCTTTACTACACAGGTTCACGAGAAGTATCTTTGTTTTTATAAGTATAAAAAAAATGTCTGTCAAGTCTGTAGATGAACTTTTAGTAGAAACATGGCCTTGTAAATAATCCTGCAGTGTACAATATATTTGTTACCAGTTCATAAAAAACACGCTCAAAACCTCATTCGTATGCATTAAAAACGTAATGGCTACCAATGCCTTTAAAACAATAAAAATGTGAATTTTAAAATTTCCCCCATCTTTTCCAAGTACGTCGTATGTTCGCGACAGCCCTGTCATAAATCTCATGGCATGTTTGTCAAGTATGGCGCTGGAACGCGGCCGGTCGCACATTTACGACGCGCTATAAAGCACTGGAACGCGGTGCACTGACATTTCTGATTTTTTGGCGCGCTTTTGGCACAGAGGTAAGTGAGGGGAAAATGAGCTGTTTTCATTAAAATATGTAAAAGGTGGCAAAGGGTTTTGCATTTTCTGCGTTGTTTGGCGGCTTTTTATGGTTACATTAAGTTTTAAACAGCTGAAAGCAAGGCTGTTTCGTTGCCTTGGTTTAAAAGGTAGTCTATGGTTTATTAACAAACAAATTGTATGTTTAATGTGTTTTAGGTCCACCTTCCAGCGGTTCTTCCTGGTGGCCTACGATGACGTCTTAAAGCCAGATTAGTTACAGTGATTAAACGAGACAGAGCATACAAGTCGTCTAGCGCCACCTCGTTCACTCAGGTGGCCATAACGTCTTAAAGCCAGAGTTATTACACTCTGGCTTTAAGACGTTATGGCCACCTGTGCAATCACAGACTACCTGTAACCTGCAGTGACGGCTGAGCGATCCTACTGGCGGTGATAAGCTTCACCAGGGCCGCCTGGATCGCGAAGAGACTTTACGTTATTCTGTCGTCGGTGCGCAGGAGATCCAGATTTTTTGGTTTTTGTATTTAACATTATGGATTGCAATGAAGTAATTGAGTATTGAGTTCCTTCTGGGTAAGCTCGCTAGGCTTCGTCTTTGCTTTTGAGCTAGATTAAGCCTAGAGAAAACTCATAGCAAATAGAAAAAAATTAATAGATTTAAAAAATCTAAAAACCCACGTTTTTAAATGTCCTAAAAATAAGAAAATAACCCTACGGGGCTGAGAGAGGGGCCACTCAAAACGTGGGGGCGTATATTATTTAAGGGATTATTTATGGGATATAATTTACATGACGTGTATAGATCGTGGGTGTAACTTGCAAAGATACGCCCCCACGTTTTGAGTGGCCCCTCTCTCAGCCCCGTAGGGTTATTTTCTTATTTTTAGGACATTTAAAAACGTGGGTTTTTAGATTTTTTAAATCTATTAATTATTTTATTATTTTTATCTTTGTTCATCGGGTTTGAAGCTACCCTGAAAATTTCAGCCTGCTAGCTTATCGGGAAGTGCCTAAAAGCCTGTCCGCCATATTGGATTCAAGTCACGTGACTATTTTTTTCGTACTCCTGACAGCAAACCCTTTCATTTGATATCCATAGCATAGCTGTGCATTTCAAATAGCCTGTCTGCAATCTTGGACGTCCACCATATTGGATTTAAGTCACGTGACTATTTTTTCTTATTTCTGACAGCAAACCCTTTCATTTGATACCCATATCATGGGGGTGGGTTTCAAACAGCCAGTCCGCCATCTTGGGGAGGCCGCCATATTGGATTTGCTATGACGTTTCTTAGCTAGTCATGTATTGTCATCAGAACTCAGAGCGTGTACAAAATTTCAGCCTGCTAGCTTATCGGGAAGTGCCTCAAAATTGAGTTGCAAAAGTCCAACCGGAACGACAAACAAACAAACAAACAAACATACAAACAAACAAACAAACAAGAAAAGTGAGTGTATAAAAACGTGGTAATAAAAAAGTTGTCATTGCACCTTTTTTTTAGCGTGTTAAAATCATCAAATGAGTCCTCCCACCCAGAGCAGGGCAGGACGGACTATCAGACTTGTACTGACTAAAATCCACGGTGTCCTTCAATAGCCCTTTACGTTCCAGGGTCACGGTAATTCGGTAAGGCCCGCAACCCCGGCAGGCTTTGGCCCTCTAAAGGGGGGCCCCGTCATTGTGCTGACACTCTTTGAGGCGCGCGTGGAACACAACGCGCCGTCGACCCGGGCATGGTCCATGGTCGGACAGCGAGTCGCCTATTACTCGCCACCCGCATGCCCGCGCCTACGGTGGCCGGAGATAGTCTTGCGACGTCCGTCGCCGTGGGCGTCTACCACTGCGGATGGGATGTGAGGTGGACGCTGTCCTCTCCCTCACGCGTCCCGCGTCCTTTGCTAGCATGACTGCTTCGCAGGAGAAGGCGACTGCTTCCCACTCCGTGTCATTGAACTTTACATTCATCGTGAAGAAAACATAAAAATTTCAAATTCGATTCATATTAAATTTTTCAAATGGTATTCCAAGTCAAACATAATGAATCACATAATCATACATAAGAAAATCCAGACCCAACTACCCGACACAATAAATTCCAAAATCGCTTAACACCAGTAAACCAAGAAAATACATCATTTTTCAATGCAGCCTTTGTGTGGTGGCAGCACGTAACTATTTCATTCACTAAGGGGTCTGTAACTCGATTACTGTTCGTCTCATTTCTCCCGAGATGTCGTGATTCGCCATAATTCGGGAATGCAAGCAATTCAATGGGAATTTAAGTGAATTAAGATGTACCTATGGTGGAGGCGCCATGTTTATTTTGGTATGTGGTGGAGACGTTGGTGTTTCAATTTGGGGAGCTGTTGTGAAGATTAATTTGTGGTTGTTGCTGTTTGCGTAACGAGCGGTTCGGAGTTGCCGATCGTTATTGGTAATGTGTGTGTGTGTCTGCACTAATTTAGTGGATTAACTCAATAACTACTGAACCGATTTTAAAGCTACATTATCAGCGATTAATAGGGTTATTTTTTTTATTTGCGGTGGAGCGAGTACTACACTCTCACATTTTTTATAAAATAATAAAATTACGCGCATACATTACTTAGTGATGTTCTCCATAACGTTACTAAAGAAAATTTAATTATGCAGTAACTGGGTAGGTACCTATGGTACTTTTAAAGTTACCTATGTCTTGTGACGGGGACTGTAGCAGCATAATTTTGTAGGTTTTAATTACATTTTTTTGACAAATCGAAAGTGCCTGTAACTGGCCATTATGAAATAAATGCTTTTATTTGATTTTTTATGGGAGCTCTGATTGGCAGATCGTTTCATGTAGTATTGGAGCAGTGCTTGAAAAACGGAAAAAGGCAAGAGACTTTGTTACTAAATTGTTCAGAACATGCGCAGAGTATTTAGAAGAAAGATGTTTTTTATTTCTTAAATATAATGAGTTGGTCAACGTAACAGAAACTTTAGCTTATGGGCAATATGAACAAAAACGCAAAACCAACTATTTAAACTTGTAATTTCCATCAACCATCACAACCCTGACTATGCACAAGGAGAATGATAAAGATTCCTTTATCAAATATCAGGCATACTAGCCATAATAACTGGGATGCCTGGCGCCCGTGAATTGATGTCCCCAATTAATTCTCAGCCCGTTAGGTGGCGCTACTGAGCTGGTCTCAGAGCTCTCGCTAGATCCGCTAGACTTAGCGCGTCCGTACCTAGACTAGGTTTTGATTTATCATTTGGGTATTACAAAGGGGAAATTGTTCGTCTAAGTGGGATTTTACTGGAGTAAAATCGATTGTAAGATGGCTAGAGATAGTATTCGCTTTTCTTGTAATTTTTACTAAATGAAGCAATATCTTTTTATATTAAAAGGTGCCTAGCGAGGCTTAGAAACTCTGGCGTGAATTTGACGCGTTTATGGAGAAAATTACACATAGGAGAGAGTGAAAAGCTATGGGGACCTTTGTCCAGCAATAAAATTGATCTTAACTTAATAACTGTAATTAAAACTATTTCATGACATTATTTTTATCATTTTCTTGAAGCTATTGCATTTTGCCAGTTATGATTAAGGCGCGGTCTTATCTCATATTCCCAAAAATTGGTTTCTTAGAACGAGTATGACGTAATGTAATAAAAATAAGCAACGCGAAAAATACAGTGAACAGAGAAGGGTATAAAGAAGAATTTAAACCGAACAGAATAATAAATAAGAGTTTGATATTCCCAAAAAAAATTGGGAAGTTGTAGCACAAAAATAAACTTTGACGTCGAAGATCTCTGTATTTCCAGCGATAACAACAGTTTTTTTTTAAGAATTTAGTAGGTTTTCCATTTTTTTTAAACTTTTACCGAACCATTATTTAATTTTATGTCTATATTTTAAATAATCTAAAGAAAAGCAGTAAAATAAATGCCCATTCGCAGCTTACGTCACATTTCAACACAAATGTCATTTTTTCAATTTTCAATCTTATTGACGCTCCATAGTGGTGACAATAGTTTACGCGGTCATAAGCGATTAAAATCGTAGTCAGTCCGCGTCTTAAGTTCAATTAATAAAAGGGCGAGCTTATTCAAAGAGATAAATAAAGTAAAGAATAACACATTTTTACCGCCCTGAGAAACCAACTCGGGACCTTATGGTCAGCAGTAGTGACCATAGACTAGAGAACTGTGGCAATTTGACCGATATATTAAAAGAATAGCATGTGCGCGTTTTTAACGTGATTAATTAAAGTTTTTGCTGGCAAGTATGGGGTCAATCTCCTCAAGGGAAGCCAGTTCTCGCCAAGCTGGTCTAATTTGGAGATCATTCAGATGTACCCCTAAAGGGCGGTAAGATATGTACCACGAATCATGATATGCCACAGTACAAGAATGATGCATCTGGTTGTAAAAAAAAAGCTTGTTGGCTACGGCTATTAAAATTAACTTTCTGACACAAGCAGTAACGTCTCGCGTATCTAATTCTCCTGTCTTCAAATTAGGCCACAAGAACCTTTTGTGTATTTTTGTACATAGCCCGTACATTAGAGGACCATTGTGCCTCGTTTAATAAGGCGAGTGCGCTTTCCACTTGCCTTATACGGTGCCGTAGCACAAACGAGGTTAATTCACACGATCTCAGCAAGAATGGACGTTAGAAATAATGGACGTGGTATTTAGCTGGTTTAATGTTATGTAGATTGTTATCAACAAGATGGATTGTTGTTTGGTGGTAGCTATGTGTTTTCACGAGATATTTATGTCATATTGGCACGAAGTTATTTTAGAGAAAGGTCTATAGAAACTTCATTGAATGGAGACTCCATTGAGTGAAGCAGAATAGTGTCCTTAATTCCATTCAGGCTTCCCGTTTCATTTGTATTGTTTAGCTGTAGATTATCTTTAGAGTCAACATAAATAAAGCAACAAAGTGTACTTAAATTCTTCTGTCGATCAAATAGTTTCTATCTTTACCAACTTTTTGCTACAATGAAAAGCCGCCAATCATTCATCACCACCATCATCCAATTAACTGGAAGTGCAAAGACTAGAACAATCTATTCTTATTGTATCTCTCTAATACATAATATTAGAGAGATACAATAAGGGTATAACTCAGTCTGACCTTAACTTTTTACGCCCAATCTATTGAACTTATTTGAAAAATGAAAAAGTATTGCTGCTGTTCTTCAAACAGTCAATCCATAGCTTCTTCTACCTCTGCCGATATATCTCCAATCATACTCAAAATAAGAACCAGTATTATTATTACTGTTTTGGGGACAAAAACGATGCAGTACAATAAAATACAGTTATTTCTCACCTCTATAAATTCTAAATTTACCAACTCCATTGCTTCGTGGCACAACAATATTAAATTATCTCAACTCGACACGCCCGTACGTGTCACTTTTTTGTTTGACCAAATGACCGCGCCATGTTACTTCCGTTCACTCGCCCGATTAGTGGAGCCAGTACTACGCTGATTGTACTCGCCGAAAGCGGGCAGTGTAAACACAGCATGTACGATAATTTAAATGAATGAGTTGGTGATTATGGTATTTTAATGGATGCTGCTCGCTGTGGCTTTAGTTGTGACGTTCAGTAATATACAGTGGAATATAATGTATTAATATTTGTGGCTGCAGTTTACATTTTAAGGTGCAATTTTGTAACTGTAAACATGTTGTAACGAAGTTTTAATGAGACGTTTAATTATTTAATTAAATAATAATGATTGATATTACTATGTTTTAGGGATTTATCTCCCCTATTTAAGTGATGCCAATTAGTTATAAGTTTAATATTCAGTCAGTTAAGAAGTATTATATTATCTTTGGTTAAGACCACTTGTTGCGCGGTTGAATTTAGTTTTAATAGTCAGTCTAATTAGAAAACATAGATATTCACCATAGTTGCCAAATAATTTCAAAATATCTTAGATGATAACCAAATACCTACTAGCATTTCATTTTTATATCTTTGATGGCTATTTTTAACACTTCCCAATATTATTAAGGCTTTTGGGCCTAAATCAAGGGGATAACGTAACCGTAGACGCTTATAGCCATACGACAGAATATAAAATAAGTATTAATATTCCATAAAAAATCGCTTAAAGCACCTCCACACACTCAAAACGTAATACAAAAATCCTCTCCGTTTAAACCATGCCCCTCGCGACACCGTGCGACAGATGTTCGAGTGCCCTCGTCTGAAGAGCCCTTCACAACTGCGGTCGACTCTCTACAATGCGTGCGCTGATTACCGCTGCGTGTGTGTGAATGCGCCTTTACGAATCTAAAGAGGTTTTAACTTTTTTGCAACTGTATAAGTATCAATGGGGTGGTTGAATTTGTGGAAAATTGTACGTGGAATTTTGTGATTTAAAATACGAAGGAATGGCTCTATTTTCTAGTGAGCACATCTCTGCTCAACCCTTAGGCTGCCTGTCCATTGAAGCGGAGCGAGCTGGTGGAGCGGAGAAACGAGGAAATATTAACCAATAGGATGGCATAAAAACTCCGCTCCGCTCTAGTGGACATGGGTCTGCGAGCTACTTTTTAAAATTCATACATTTTAGGAAGCGGCGCTCGCACAGCCAGCTCGCACCACCATCCAGCTCGCACAGCCAGCTCGCACAGCCAGCTAGCACGCGCCGCTTCCAAAATTGTATGAATTTTAAAAACTAGCTCGCAGATCCATGTCCAATGGAGCGGAGCGGAGTTTTTATGCAATCCTATTGGTTAATATTTCCTCGTTTCTCCGCTCCGCCAGCTCGCTCCGCTTCAATGGACAGGCAGCCTGCGAGCTGGCTGTGCGAGTTGGCGGAGCGCGGCGACAGTGAAGCGGCGGGGATGGGTATAGGCTCCGCACAGTCCGCCCCTTAGGGGATTACAGATGTTATTTAACGTGGTGTCTTTGATTGTGTGGATGTTCTGTGAGTACCGCATCCTAAGTTTAATGTGTGATAGAGATAGAAAAAGGTCTAAAGCTGGTGTCCTAAATTCACTATACATTTGTATAAGTTAAGGGTGGTAATAGTTCAGACACTAAGGAGCCAGTTTGTTAAATTTTGTGAATTTGACCTATTTTTGTTTTACTGCAAAATAATTGAACCATCGAAACAAGCACAGCTGTTTATTTCTAGGAGGCAGTGCTAGATACAGGTATAGCAATAATGTTTAATAGATAATGGCAAAAAAGCCCTGATTCTCTCACAGGAACGTAATGTATCATTAATCTTTAAAGGTATGGTATACTCACAAACACCATTTCTAGGTTGTACGCTACAAATAACGTACTGGTCTTCGAGACCAAACTGTAGCTTCGACGCTGAGGTAATGCTATAGCTTTAGAGAAGAAAAGAAGCATTTGAAATAAAATATATATGTACACATTCAAGAAAACCAGCACTTGACACTGTCATAAAATGTTATCAAAAAATTACTTCACTTACCCGCAAATCTCTCACGAAAATCTGAAATAAAAAAACGTTGGCACTCGAAGACTGCCGCGGTAAATCTATTGCATAGCAATTTTTTATCAACTTGTGCAAATATAATTATTTATTTATTATATTTATTACCGTATTAATTAGGCTATGGTCAGCCACGTCAATCAAGTGAAACGTCAAGAAAAGTTCTCCTCCCTCTCCCTCTCCCTCAATAAAATTGCCCCTTGCTCAATAAAAGCATGCTTTCCTGCTAGTAATGAGCACGTCTGTCCATACCTTTGAGCACGTCTGTCCGTACCTTTATAATTGCCGAAGTCTCCCGAACCGAAACGACGTTAGACGCTGGTATCAGGGAATTTCCTTAGGTTTTTTTTTAGGTTTTTTCCTTAGGTTTTTAGAAATTTCTTGATTCGGTCGCCGCGCCGCGCCGCGCTCAGAACCCGCGATAAAAGCTATGCAATAGCTTAAAATACACACGTATTTAAGAAAAGGCGCTTACCCATATGCAACTCAATAGATTTACACTACAGACCCATACCATTTTCCCCTCCCCACCAAAACTATTTTCCTATTTCCCATTTTTCGGCAATTTCATTAGAGCAAGCACTTAGGAAGGCTAATTTATTTTTATTGTTCGTATTCTTGACTGCCCCTAAAACTTACCTTTTGCTGGATTTATGCGCGTGGCCACAACCTGGGAAATAAATAAAGGGGATGTATTGTACTGTTCCTATTGATTCTGTTTCTTACTGCTTTACAGTGTTAAGGGAGATAGATGGTATCAGGCTCCTCGGCTTTTCGTATTTTTGGCAAAATGCCCATGTGTGTAGCTTTGTATGTAACGTTTGCATGGGTTTTTATTTTATTTAAGAATTATTTTAATGCAAACGGGTGTCGTTTTCGGAAACAACGTTTTATCCTGTTTCTCATCTATTCTTTTCTGATTAATTTCCTTGCCAAAATCCATTCATTGTCTCTATTAATTCTGGCTTTCGGGAGCTACAGTGGTTTGGGAATAATGCGGTGTGGCGTCGATGCTTAGAGAGGCCTTGAAAAGGCGATGATGACTAAGACGTGTTTATGAGAGAGTGGGTGGACAAAACTGCACAGAGGGAGACCTTTGTCCAGCAGTGGGACATTATAGGCTATAAAAATGCTTAAAATGTCCCCATAAAGAGCCGTTCTGACATCATTGAGTAACAAACGTTCAGTCATCCAAACTTTCTCATAAAAATACTATTATTAGAGTTAGATTTAAGCCTCTTGCAGACACACGCGATTAATCGCGCGGGGCGACATGTCGCGGTCCATTCGCAGTATTTTTAGAGTGGAAATTAGCTTGGCTCGTTGTCGCAGCGCGATTAATCGCGTGTGTCTGCAGGAGGCTTTACGCGAAAACTGATCATAACTTCACGTTTCAACAACAAATTTCTCCACAAATCTTTCAGAAATTTTCCTTAGTACCACTAATTCATATTTTAGCAAAACAATGTGTAGACTATGAAGGTACAAATATGTTATATGACAATTTGTGTAAATCACACAGCGGCTGGTCGTTACTCAGTGTAATTGGCTTCTATAGTAAATTATGTAAATCTCTATTACTTTATGTTCAATTTACATAAGTATGATTTGTTGTACAAGCTCTAATGTGACCGGTGGGCTAGAGGTCAAACATTTATTAGTGGGAATTCGTAGGTGAAACTGTTTTTTGAATACCTTGTTTTTGATAGTCAAGATAGTAGTACTGAGATCGACTACTGCGTATCGTGCCGCGTGTTCGATTCCCGCACAGAGCAAATATTTGTATGAACTACAAGTAGTTGTTGTGGTGTTTAATTGTTTGTAAGCCGTCTCAAGGGCACAGGAAAATACATAGTGTGGGGCAAACTTTTAAAAAATAATGAGCTTTTTATTTAATGATGTCCTGTGCTTTCGAGAATTATGCCTTGATAATTGAATAGTGTCCCATTTGCCTTTTAGAGCTACCAAGCTTCTTTTATTTATTTCTTCTATTAGTAACAAAGACTTCTGAGCCCGTGTAAACATAAGTAATAAGTATGCCAATAAAAACAATTCGTGAATTTCATTTTCAAAATAAAGAAAGCTGTAGGAGCGGCCGAAGTCTTCCTAAATTTAATCAATATAGAATGATTACTTTGTACTTTTAATGCCAACGTAAACTTGGATAACCCATTTCCAATCTAAAACTTTCTGACAACCCGCCACGTAAAGCAATTTTTTCCATTCGCAAAAAGGCAAAATCTTATTAAGGCCCTCATAACACGAAAACACCAAGAAAATCTATTAACAACTCAAAAACCAATCTTCGAACATTATTATCGTGCGAGACTTTGCTAAGAATGTTCGAGTTCGTCGAGAACCGCTCGAGATCTAAATGCCTACAAAAGCGGTCCCACCTTATTACGTCAGAAGAATTTTAACGAGAAGCTAACTTGTATACAAATTGAATTTTCCGAAAGCAACAGCTTGCTCAGTTGCGTCCCGTATACATTAAGTTTATCCAAAAGTTCGATGATTTTGTACAAAATTTGTTGGAACGAAGTAATTTTATTAAGAGGGACGTTTTAAGTTGTTATCCAATTTGTGGGTATTTTGTTTTTGTTAATAGTCCCCGGTTCAATGCCTTGTGAGGGAATTCGTGGAATGTTAACTTTGTAACACTCAATTATATGGAAGTTTGCGATGGTGGAATTAATTGGTAGTTAAATGTATTGGAGAGGACTTGTTATTTAGTTTTCAGTTGTAAGATCTGTTATTGAAAACTTTAGAATATAATATTCTAAACATTTAACGCGTAACTAACGCTGTGGAGAAGAAGAAAAAAAGAAAACACGACAATTTTTGGAGTACTGCAAACCAGTGTTCAAAAATGTTAAAACTCGTGACTACTTAACTTAAATATTGAACATGATTGTATGTTGATATAAAAATAGTTTATTAAACTTAGGAACTCAAACAAAAGGTGCTATAATAATTATAAATGCTATCATGTACACTATCATTAGAAATTGACTTTACTTGAACTTAAACTTGATGAAGCCCATCATCATTATTATCATCAACCTTTAATGAGACCCAGGGCGGGTTAGTAGATGTCACATGTTGTCTTTGAATTTTATGTTCTAGGACACGCCGGTTTCCTTCACAATTTTGAGAGCAGTGGTGATGAAATAAATTACACAAATTAATGAAGCTAGGTTCGAATAACTCGTAAGTCGGAGCCGATACCACTGGGCCACCACCTATAAATGGTGAAGCCCATAGCTTAATCAATCACCCAGTGGCAGTCCAATGCAGGCCATCTTCTACTGGACATTTCATTACCGATGCATCACGCAATCACAAAATCTATCCCCATTTCCACCTTTCAAATACTTTCACATCACCACATACATTTCCATTCAAAACATCATACAAAAAACACCCAAATTAAGTCCATAATAGGCATCATAACATAGCATTACACGTGTAAAATCATTATAAAGAACAAAATTACAAATGAATCATCAGGTGGTTATAATTGTATCCTCATGTACTATTATGGAACAAATTGCTCCCGAGAAAGTGTGCCCGTAAAAGGAAGGGACTTTCACGGAGCTATGTTGCCGGTGATGTTTCGATTAGGGATTTTGTTATTGTTTCTTATTGTTATGTTATACTGCTGTGGTTTTGAGGGAGAGGACAGCGTCCTCCCTTCAACCCAGCCATGTCCGACGTCCTTCCATCGCTGTCCGACCATGGACCATGCCCGGATCGACGGCGCGTTGTGTTCCACGCGCGCCTCAAAGAGCGTCAGCATGATGACGGGGCCCCCCCTCTAGAAGGCCAAAGCCTGCCGGGGTCGCGGGACTTATCTCATTACCGTGACCCCGAAACATAAAGGGCTATTGAAGGACACTGCCCGGGGTGGGAGGACTCATTTGATGATTTTACCACGCTAAAAAAAATACTGCTGTGGTTTTCGTAGTCTATCGTCTTTATATTAGATTTTGTCTATGGCATTCGCAGTTTTGTTTATGGCTGATTATGTGTGATTTTGTATTTTATTTCGTTGAAGTGTCTGTCTTGCTTATTATTCTTTAAATCCAATAAGACTTGTAAGTACCTTATTATGTCCTCCATGTCAAAACATGTTTAGCGAAATGTCTGTGGTATTTTATAGTTCGCTAAGAAATAATAATTATTGAATATTTTATAAATAAATAATAATAAATGAGATTTCTAAATGAAATTTTTGCGAAATATTTGGTTTGTTATTTATTCAGCTCTGTGAGCCAATCATTAGTAGTTTTATTGTTTATAATCAGTCAGAAATTTTATCAGCTTTCTTGAAAATCGATCAAATGAATTAACAGTCACCGGGCACATAAAAGGAGTTTGAGCAGTTCCTACACTCAGTTTTTCTAGTCACATTTCCAAAAAACAGATTTTAAACTTCATCCATAGCATCCGAACATATCGAGTACCAAATCCTAATTTGGTATCCAATCTCCCCATTGATTCATGATCACTTACAGATACATCCGACACTAACGAATACTTATGATCAAACATTTGACATTGAACCAAATACCGCGTACTTTCTCTTTATAGGAAAAAAATATGGTCCGGAGAGAGCATGTTCCTTATTAAGATAGCATGTATTGATGAATAAATTGGAGATAGTGTGAGTTTTTTCACACATTTAATTCAATAAAGATGTATTTAGAAAGACATACAGCCAAGTAGTATTTGAATTTAATAATAAATCAACTTAAAACTAATTAGGTCTTTATCTTTTTAGCAGACTAACTGTTACTTAGTATTATATAGACCTAAAACTACAAAAGTAATTTTGACAGCCTACAATAAACAAAATAAATAGTATTCAATTGAAAGGGGTTTGAAGATTTGTGGCATACCTACCGCCGCCATTTTGATTTTTTTTCAAAATCGCGGCCAGCTATGAAACCTTTATAAATCGATAGCTGACATCAATAACAACAAAAAATATTATGACACCAACCCTCGTAAAGTGTCCGGTTTCTGAGATAATAACCGTGAAAGTTGATCACGTGACATTCACAATTCTAAGCTAGTAGTGTTCGAATGTATCAAGATGTTAAAAAATAATAAGTTTTTGAACGTATTATGTATGTTGCATTATATCTGGATGTTACTTAAACATTATACGTCTGACATAATGTACTTTTTGAACTTAATAACTTATTTTTAGACGCAGTCTACACTTGTTTGAATGTAATAACTTCATATGATTTAACTATCAATACGATAGTTATACGATAAATGTTAAACAATTTAAATGTAATACATGAGACAGGTTTAAACATTTAGTCTAAAATACAACTGACAGTACTCGTTACATTTATATTGTGTGATGGTTCTGTGGTTACTAAAATTTCTAATTTTAAGCATATAACGTAATAAACTGACGTCAACTCGCGAAAATTGTCTTCTATTGGTTGCATAAACCTGTCTCTATAATAAACTGGTACAAATAGAGATAGAAAAATTAAAAATTCATTTTAAGAACATTTGATTGCCTATCAAACAATTTTAGGCGTCATGTTTTTATTTGATAAATATAACCATGGCACCTTTCCTTTTTGCAATTTTGGTAGGGATGGTTAGATTTTGTCACATTTTTAAATATCGAATTTTCTTGTTTGTACCTGAAGCCATAACTTAGCCGTTACATTGTATCCCTATTATCAACAATTATGACCACTATACAGACTTGGATTGGCTTGTACCGGAAGTGTATTTACTTCGCGTGTAAAACAAGGAGATATTTTGATTTCTTTTAATGAGTCCGCGCTCGAATATTCTCGCAGTCAGAGGTAATACAAAAAGTAAAAAATGCCTAATTGTGCCGTATTGAGTTGTAGAAACAATACACAAGAAGTGGGACGACTATGACGAAGTTTGTATACTAAATTACAGTTGTATCATCAACATATCTTTGCAAAATATGACACGCTCGTCTCGATACAAATTGAAGAACATATTGCTTCTATCCAGATATATTGGTGTGATGGCCACAGTAAGCAGAAACATCATGAGGCATATCATCATCATAACAGCCGTAGAAAGTCCACTACTGGACTAAGACCTCACCCAAGGATTTTCCATTGGATGGTTATTGCCATACTCGCCACGCTTGGCAGGCGGGTTGGCGAGCGCATTTATTTCAGCTTATTAGTCTTCCAATGATGCTGCCCAATGAAAGAGTTTTAAGCTGAGGGGCTATGGATCTTACATTTTGCCCTATCCCTCGACCGACTTTTACGGTCTGCCCGGGAAGAGAAGCAGCTGGCACATTCTAAGTTTTTCTTCTTCTCCCAGACCAGGATTATCAATTACTAAAATATTTTATAAAAAAATATTAAGCCTTTGTTATTCCGAATTAATGTGGTCAACTTTAACACTTTATATCTCAGAAACCGGACACTTTACGAGGGATAATTACACTTTACTTTACTAAAAATAAGTTATTAAGTTCAAAAAGTAGATTATGTCAGACGTATACAGCCTTACTACAAAAACTTAAACATCTGTTGAACACTTGTCTAAAAAAAGTGTGACTGCAAAACGGACCTTATTTCAACGACATAATCTGACATTTTTTTAGACAAGTGTTCAACAGACGTTTAAAAGTTTTTGTGGTACGACAGATAATGTTTAAATATCATCCAGATATAATGCAACATACATATTACGTTCAAAAAGTTATTATTTTTAACATCTTGATACATTCGAACACCTAAACTAGCTTAGAATTGTGAATGTCACGTGATCAACTTTCACGGTTATTATCTCAGAAACCGGACACTTTACGAGGGTTGGTGTAATAATATTTTTTGTTGTTATTGATATCAGCTATCGATTTATAAAGGTTTCATGGCTGGCCGCGATTTTGAAAAAAAATCAAAATGGCGGCAGTAGGTATGCCACGCTCCATAGTAAAATCTTCAAACCCCTTTAAGTTTCAACCAACTATGTGGTTCATATTCTATCATTAAAAAATAAAAATAAGTATGCAAGTAACATCTTGTAACATTTATGTCTACATAAACAGCCAAAGTCCTAATTGCAAAACGTTTTTTTGCGATTTGCCAAAAAACTAGTTTTTTCAATTCGGTCACTTTAATAATAAGCGAGCTACATCTAGTTGTCTCTATAAATAAAATTCGCACCAACCCACAAGTGCCGTCTTAGATCTCAATAATTATGTTTTAAAGGATTACGAGTACAAATCAACAAATCTTCATAAATACTCGTAGTAATCATCTCTCAATCAGCTTGTTAGCCTGTCAGCTTTTAAACAAAAGAACTTTGGCCCGGTCATTCTGGAACTACGGTGATACAGACAGGTGAAAAACAGACCTTAAAATAAGTTATGTAACAGGGGTTCTAAAAGCAGGAAACCCGTGGTTTCGGCCTTAGTTACGGACTTTATCTACGTCATGTGACATCGAGCCTCTTTTGCTCTGCTTACTATGCTTACTGCTGTAATGACTAACTCTAAAACCATAATAGAACAATGTACACCCCCAATTAAAAGTAAACATCGCTCAAACCAACCTTAACTAGCTGTATAAAACCACTCACACTCACTCAGGACTCACTCAGCGACCGCCATAACAATTTGAAACAAATATGAGCGTCGCTCAGAGCTCTATTTAAAACAATGCGACGGTGTCACCCCCTAATTACTGTAATCACACAATTAACATGCGATTACGTGTTTCAGGACCGGTGTAAGTTGAACTGCGAAATGTCAAGCTAGGTCATACTCTGTAATTTTTTGGTTTTCGCGTGTTGCGGGTTTGATTCCTGCACGGAGTAAATATTTGTATGATCTACGAGTTGTTCCGGGTATTTGTATATGAAAGTTTATATGTTTGTAAACGGACCCACGATACAGGAGAAAACCTAGTGTGGGGCAACGTTTTTTAAAAAGAATAATAATTTACCGAAGTCACTTAAATGCACACAGGCCCTCACTGTTTACCATCTTACTTCTTATTCTACTAATTTTAACAGATCCAAAAGTGTTTGTATTTGTTTGTAGGTATGTATGTTCGGCTTTCTCGATTTTCATGAATTTTATTACAGAAATAGATGGGACTTAGTGACGATCATAGGCATACAGACGTTGCCGCGGACAACGATTCTACATAACTTTAACATATTTTTTTCGAGGGATCAAGATACATCGGTCACCATGTAACAGAAATGTAACAATTAAGGTCCGGTTGTCAAATAATAACCCTTTGTACAGTCGGTTAACATCCGTGAACCATACCAACCTATGTTACGTGATACGAATTATGAAGCTTTTAGCAATTATTTCACGTAGTTTTGAAAGTCAGGACGACTGTACTGAAAGTGGAGCTATTATGTGGTTTAAAGTGGTGTTAACGCACCCCCAGGCCAATAAAGGCGTAAGTGGAAATCACTAACTTTACAGGGGAGCAAAAAAACTGTTTAACCAGGTGTATCTTTTTAGTTTTTGACTCTATGATCTTTTGTTATATATCAAAAAATAGTAAAAAAATTAACCTTTTTTTTTGTTTATATTCGAAACACCTTAAATTATCGTGGTAGCCAATATTTAATGTTAAATGTTTTACAGACGTTTTCCTTATTTATTTAAGACCAATACTCAAACGTTATGACTTTTATTCCAATCTTTGCTTTCTAAATATTTTTTAATCTGTAACTACTCATGCTTACGTCTGTTACGAAGTTCTATACTATGATAAAATACAGGAGCTAAGTACTGTTTAAGCCCTTTTTGCCTTAATTTTATTTTACATATCGAATTGTATGACGCTTTTACAGCTTTTTTTGTTAAAACATAAAACTATGTGGTATTAAGTATAAATACGGGCTTTTTTCACAGTATGTTTAATTGAACTATAACTGTAAGTAATATTACGTTTCTAGGTAAAATATATTTCAGTGGTGTAATAAAAAGGTTTTTTATAAAATTGCACTTTATTATAATAATATTCATAACAGAACCTGATAAGAGATAATAAAATTAACAGTGAATTATAATCTTTCTGATAAGTTTAACCAAGAACGGTTTCTAAATACAAATTCTTAGAAAAACCTCAAAATCGGGCATCAACAAAAATCTTACATTATTTATTAAATATACCAATTACTAAACATCATCATCAGTCGGAAGACGTCCTTTGCTGAACATAGGCCTCCCCCTTAGACCGCCACGCCGAACGACAATTCGCCACTTGCATCCATCGGTTGCCCGCGACCCTCACGATGTCGTCGGTCCACCTAGTGGGAGGCCTGCCTACGCTGCGTCTTCCGGTTCGTGGTCGCCACTCGAGAACTTTTCTTCTCCATCGGTTGTCAGTTCTACGAGGACTACACTGGGATTGTCGATGAAATGGTATCACGTAGCTCCAAACGCTGCCCATCCGAGTTGGATTCTACGGGTGACCTCTTTGTCGAAGTTGGACCTACCTAACTGAACAATCTGTCCAAGGTAAGTGTAAATATCTACAACTTCGAGATTATCATTCCCAACAACAATAGGTACGGGTGCCACATGGACATTCGACATGATTTTCGTCTTGTCCATGTTCATTTTAAGGTCCACCTGTAGGGAAACGATACTTAGGTCGCTGAGCATAGCATTGAGGTGCTCCAACGATTCTGACATGATGAGTCTATCGTCGGCAAATCGAAATTGACTGATGTATTCACCATTGATATTGATGCCGAGTCCGTTCCGTTCCAAGAGCTTGAAAACGTCCTCCAACGCGTTCGGGAACAGTTTCGGAGAAATAACGTCTCCCTGATGTCTCACGCCTTTCTGCAATTGAATTGGTTTCGTGCTCTATTCCTGAAGTCGGATGGACATGGTGGCATTTCTATACAAGCACTTCAACACTTCGATAAACCTATAGTCTATATCACATCGTTGGAGGGACTGCCATACTGACCAGGTTTCGATTAATCGAAGGCTTTTTCATAGTCCACAAATGCTAGACATAATGGTCGATTGTACTCCTGTGTCTTCTAAATAATCTGGCAGAGCATGTGTATGTGGTCTATGGTACTAAAACCTTTTCGGAAACTGGCTTGTTCGGAAGGCTGGAAGTCATCAAACATACGTTTGAGACGGTTCGTAATGACTCTTGAGAACAGCTTGTATACATACATGGCTCAGAAGTGAGATTGGCCTGTAGTGCAAGATGTTATCACCCTTTTTGAAGAAAAGAACAAACACACTCCTGTACCATGCTTCTGGCGTAGTGCTGATGTCCGGGATATCCTCAGTGTAGTGTCGAGTCAGTTTAGCTCTTGCGTCTCGACCTGCACAGACATTGGGTTGTCATGTTGATGTGTATAACTGTCCGTATAACCTCTCAAGCTCTCTCAGTATTTATGGTTTCGTCGAAATGATGCTGCCGTCGTTAATCTTCAGCTTTGTTATTTGGCTTTGCCTAATAAACAAATTCTTTGCGAAGGCTTAAAAATCTTCGCAAAGAATTTGTTTTGAGCCCTGGTTCGGCTCGATTGCCTCTTTGATCCGTGCCGCACTATTGGCACGAAGGTCACGTCGCATTGATTTAGAAATATCAGCTGAAGATTGCAGTCTCATCTCGGTCTGGGTTAGATCAACTTGATGGCGCAGGGTCTTAAAGAACTTGGACCGCACAGCTTGGACAGTTTCCACCAACCCATTGTTAATCTCGTCCATAGTTTCGCATTCGGTTAGGCATTGGAAGCGATTGTGTAGTTCCAGTTGGAAGTCTTCGGGGTTCTAGATGTGGGCAGGACCAAATCGTAGCGTGGACTTCACCAGAAGAGACCTTTCAAGCTTCAAATTGAATATTTAATGTGCCTGTGACGATTTGGTGATCGCTACCGGTTTTTACCTTGGCGGTCACAGAGATATCACTGAATATTCGCTTCTTGGTCGTCATGATGAAGTCAATTTCATTTCTGGTAGTACCATCGAGGCTTATCCACGTCCACCTCTTTGATGGCCACTTCTGGAAATAGGAGTTCATTAAATGGATTTCTTCTTTTTCCATGAAGGCGACCAGCCGCTGCCTCCTAGGTTTCGCTGCCAATACTTACATGGCTCCACTCTCAACTCATCGCCATTCCGTGCGCCCACCTTCGCGTTGAAGTCCCACCCATAGACCCAAAACAATGGTGAAGTATATTTCGAGGTATGTATGGCCTCGGATATCTCCTCATACAATGCCTCTGCTTCATCATCAGAATGTGTCGAGGTCGGTGCTTAAACCTGTATGACCTTCAGCGAATACCGGATGGTAATTCTGAGTATAAGGTATGCTACCCTACTCGACACACTGTCGACTGTCTTAACGTTGTTGATGAGGGACCTGTGGACGAGATATCCAACACCACCCTGGGATTTACGCTCTCCTTCCCGCTAGAAGAGCATGTTGCCCGAATTTAGAACTATTGTATCCTGACCCTCTCTTCGGAGGTTAGATAATCCCAAGATATTCAAGTGTATTTTGCCCAATTCTTCCTCCAGCTCCATGCATTATAAAGGTAAGCACCCAGACCTTTCGAATTGTTTATGAGACGAGTGCGTGATTACTTCCGTCCAAGTAGATCAAATCGTGAATGGAAAAAAGGCGTAAAAATGATTATTTCGAAAATGTGTGCGAGTGCACCCGTAAATAAGAAAATACGGCTCTTTTTGTTTGATTATTTTTATTTGTGATGGGATGTAATCGGTTTTATTTTAAGAAAATCATTTTTTTATTAGGCATTAAAAAGCATAATATGAGATACAATTATGACATTGTTGCTTTATTTAATGAAACAAAAACTTAAGCAGGATTAGGTGTATTTTAGTGAAATTTTACGTTCTTATGTTGGTTTATCGACTTTATTAATTGACAAAATATTGAACTTAATCGACGCCAAAAAATTTTTTTTTGGGATAGAAGCCTCATTTTGACTCAAAATGTCACGGAAAAAATTGAGCACATGTATCTTCACTTATACTATCCAAAACTGCAAAAAAAAAAAATTGACGTAATCGCACTTACGTCTTTGTTGATCTGGGGGTGAATGTAATATAGTTGTAATGTTTTGGTAATTATGAAGACTCATGTATGGAGTAAATTGAGTAATGTGGAGAAAATGAGATTTGTTCACCATTAATCCCTCGAGAAAAGTTCTCGAGTGGCGACCACGGACCGGAAGACGCAGCGTAGGCAGGCCTCCTACTAGGTGGACCGACGACATCGTGAGGGTCGCGGGCAACCGATGGATGCAAGTGGCGAATTATCGTTCGGCGTGGCGGTCTAAGGGGGAGGCCTATGTTCAGCAGTGGACGTGTTCCGGGTGATGATGATGATGATGAATCCCTCAATATCCATATTTATAAAGTAAGAATAATTTATGTCAGTATTCAGTCACTACTACAACATTAAAAGAAAAACATTTTCATTCCCATTTCATTTCTCAACTCTCAAATTGCTAATGCACCAACAGACAATCTGACAGAAATCACATAGATTTGACTTCAAAAGCTTTTTATTCTCGAACCAACGCTAAAACGCCAATCCATCAAAAAGTTTTCTTCAATAAAAAGAAATAGGGGGTAAAAAATGGTCGAGAGGGGGTGAATTTGCATGCGTCATCTAGGGGTAAGTTTCAGGGGGTTATAATCAGAATCGTGGTGAGTAAGCTGATTGATAGACCACACCCCTAAGTTTTGGGGGTGTATTTTCAACCCTTGATTATTGAGGCAGTTCACTTGGCTTCAAGGAAATGGTTCATGAATCATTAGAGTTCTATGGATAGATAAATGGGTTTCTTTTAAAGATCAAAGTTTGGCTTGTCATGTTTCGTCTCAATAAGAGGCAAAGAATTTATAACTTCTTAGTTTTTTTATGACTTTTTAAGTTCTACTTTATATTATAAATGCAAAAGTGTTTTATGTATGTATGCATCTATGTACCTACCTACATATTATTATGATTCAACTATTGTTTGCATTTCAATGTTTGTAACTGAGCTCGGGAGCCAAATTTCTGTACTTGATTATGACAACCACTTGTACCACCACATTTAGTGTATGAATTACTAAGTATGTGTTTTTCTCTGTGTTCAATAATCTTATTAAACTAGTATTTTATATGGAACTTCTTTCATATAGAAAGGATTGCAATTTATTTTTCAAAAAAGTTTGTTAAACGTATTTAAAAGAGAAATCAAGACAATAAACTATTTTCGGGGCCGGTAGGATCCACTTCCTCGTGGTTTACCTTGGACAACACCACCATAAGCATTCTATAAACTGCAGTGACGTCTGAGCAATCTCACTGGCCGAGGTAGACCTCAGTTAGGGCTAGCTCGCGACCATAATCTTGTCGGAGCCCAGTACTACCTATACAGTTTTTACTGTGTTCCATCGGTACAGAAGAGTTCCAAGTGTAGGCCACTTGGAACTCTCCTGTACATCTCCATGACATCTGAAAGCGGTAATAATTCCACTGTGGGAACGAGGACGAGCTGGCGCTAGACGATTTGTATAGCTTTGTTTCTTTCGCACACTGGAAATATTTCTGCTTTAAGACGTCATAGTAATCCTGCAGTTCATCTAGGCGAGCTCTATCTTAGGTTTCAACTTTTGCCTCTAGGCTACATTGAAGCCAATAAGTTGCAGGTGTGAAGACCAAGAGCGCTGGTTTGAAGGTAATAAGTTATAAAAGTGAAGAGTTTTGATACCGGTTTATAATGATCTCACAACACCAGCCAGCGCAGTGGTGAAAAATGCTACAAATATTACAAAACAGCTAAAACAAAACGTCTAAAGCCTCATGTTCATTACGACCCGTAATTGCATCTTTATCTGACAGATACGCCCCATTAACCCTGCTGCCGCGACGACGATAAATCAAAACGTCATCAATCCACGTTGAAAAGTGCAGCGGTGATTAAGACGGCACTTGAGGGTTATCATCAGGATAATTTATCGTTTGGTACCCGAGGACTAGTGTTGGGTTTTGTGATGTAAGAACTGTATTAATGGTTGTGCAAAGAGTCGGTTTTCTTTTGTTTCTTTGAGAGTAATTAGCCCCGTTTTCAGAAGACATTAAAAGCGCGTTTTCAGTATACAAGCTACTGTATACAAATTGAAAGTAGGTAGGTAGTTTGAACTTGTACATTTTGTTTCAACTGTCAACCTACTCAATCAATTGGGAACTTTGCAAGTAAAACGACTCTCGAAAACATGTTTCCAATTCAAGCTACTTGTATGCAAATGTGACGTCATACTTGTATGCAAAGACTTCATCATCATAATCATCATCAGCCGGAAAACGTCCACTGCTGAACATAGGCCTCCCCTTAGACCGCCACGCCGAACGACAATTCGCCACTTGCATCCAACCCTCACGATGTCGTGCAAAGACTTGCCTAATGGAAATTAAACCTACCAGATGATATGTATTTAGAAGTGATTATTTTACTTACGCCATTTATTTCCTGGTATTAGTACTTCTAACTATTGCGATATTTGTCCCAGCCATGGGAAAATAATGTTTCCACTGCTGAGACAAAGTCCTTATGGGCTGTATGTAATACTGCAATAGTTAGAAGTACTAAGCTTAAATCATTCTTATGTAATGTGTTAGGCAGAATGAATAATATAAAAGCTCCATTCTAACATAACTTATGTCTTGTATGAAAACATTTGGGGAAAACCTACTTATTTATTATCATAAGTAAAAGGATAGAAGAAAAACAGAATAATATTTTGACAAAATGTAGGCACATAACGTAGAGAATATCAACTGATGTGGAACGAGATAATTCACAGAATTCTCATCGCAAAAAAAAGCGAAGAATGTACTAGCTGATGACCATGGTTTTGCCAGTGTTGGGCTCGGTGAGTGTCCCATTGTCCCATCATCATCATCAGCCTATAAATGTTCCCACTGCTGGGACACAGGCCTCCTCTCTGTGAGAGGGAGTGGGCCGTAATCTACCACACGGGCCCAGTGCGGATTGGTAGATGTCACATATCTTCCAACTTTTGGTTCTAGGACATGCCGGTTTCCTCACGATGTTTTCCTTCACCGTTTTGAGAGCAGTGGTGTTGAAATAAATTACACAAAGTAATGCGCCGGACGAAGTTCGAACCCACGACCTACAACTCGTAAGTCGAGGCCGATACCACTGGGTCACCACTGCTCGATTGTCCCATAGAATAGTATTACTGTGACTAAAATATGTACTTGTTATTTTCACGTTATAAGTTATACATATAGGTGCGTTTTGTTTTCCACATCGGTTCTGTAGCCTAATAGTAACGTCTTAAGAGTTGAATGTCGTGGGTTTGAACTCAACCAGTCGCATTCATCATCATCAACATTTAATTTTTAACACGACTGAATTTAGATTTTTGTGAATGACATATCTAAGGTGTGATACAATTTTGTATGTTAGTTTCTATTACTAAGCAATTGGTTCGACTCAAATTGCGTTGCGGAACAGCATAAATCAACAACCTGTACAGACGACATCGAAGCTGACCATGTACTCTTCTTCTTCTTCCTGCCCTTATCCCATTCTATTTGTGGTCGGCGCAACACGTTTTCTTCTTCCATTCTCCCCTATCAGACGTCACAGTATCATTTACTCCTTTTTCTTTCATATCATTCCTTAGACAATCCATCCATCTTTTCTTTGGCCTTCCTCGTCCTCTCCATCCATCAACATTCATAATCATCACTTTCTTAGTCACATGGGTGTCCTCCCTCCTCATCACATGTCCATACCAAGATAGACGATTCCCTTTCATTTTTTCTGTAACAGGCGCCACTTTCAAACTTCCCCTTATAAACTCATTCCCAACTGACCATGTACTCAAACTATCAAAAAATTGCGTATGTTTTCAAATATTCCAGTTTCGGATTTGTTTTAGATTGGTCCCATCCCTTCTTTTTCTATTTGCGGACACATCGAGGTGTATTACTGGTATTTTTTAAACTACTGGCTGGTATGTCATGGTATTTCGAAAGCGTTCGCAAAAGTCCTTGATAACTTTTTTATTTAGGTACTTCTTCCGTGTAGCAATAGATAGACGATTGCTGTTGTTGAGTTTGTTTTTTTTTTGCAAGCGGTTTTCCGAAACATGTCTTCGGAGCAAACGATATTTGGAAATCTATCAAGAGATTTTGTACCTGATTTGTAATTAACAAAAGGGATTTTTTTACTTGTTTCGTAAGATTTCACTAGCTGTAGAAAGGGAATAGAAAGTGATGAAACGGTAATGTAGCCGTTCTAAACACCTGGAATTCGTTCAAGTGATAAAATTCCTCCAATAATCTTCTCTTGTTATGCCCTACTCATTCTTATGATTTTACTCATTCTTCCTTTCATATTCAGTCCATTCTTCTGTGGAATGCGCTTCCTCTAGAAATCAGGACGGCTACCAGTCAATTTGCATTCAAGCGGAAGCTGCGGCATTATTATCTGCACCATTAGGGGAGTTATCTCAATCATCTTTCTATTAAGTACATTGTATAATATGTATATGTATAATGTATATATAATATATTATGTATATTTATGTATATGTGTATTTATTATAGTGCTTATTTTTGTATTAAATTTTTGCATTTTTGTTTTGTGTTTTTTACTGTCTGTCATTTGATATACTGTTCAATTTTATATTATTTTTGTGCACCTGCCATGTTATCTCTACACTACCCTTGGTTGACTGGTAGAGAATGCCTCAGGCATTAAGTCCGCCAATGTACCTCTACCTTTTTGTGTTGCATAAAGTGTTAAATAAATAAATAAATGATGATGATTCTAGTTACAACTCGCACAATGAACACAAACGCTCTGGGAGCAAAAAGGATTATCGAAAATTGTCTTCATCAGGAGATATCTGTATCAAAAGTTCTTTATTATTTTTGCCGATTAAGAAAATCTCATCGGACACAAGGAATACCAAAACATCTCGTCTCCACAACACTGCCAAAACAGATAATTGCAAAACAAACGTTCAGAGACAACCCAAGCCGTCATTAACCGACCAAGCTAACAAAATTAAAAACCATAATTTATCTTTATTGCAGCAGTGCAGGGAAAAGAAAAAAAAAGAAAAGCGAAAAAGAAAAATAAAACACGGGAGCTTCCCTGATCTTGTTTTAATTGCCGAAAAGGGAAGCGGTCTGCACGAAAGTACCGAATGGTATGGAAATAGTACTTACATTTAATTTTGTGAATCGCTTGTAGGAGTGCAACCCTCTCCGTTGAAATTTTGACGAAATGGAATGGACGGAGAATGAAGTGTATTTTAATGGTTGGAAAATGTGGTTAAGATGCGCCGTGTGGTTTGAAATTATAGTTGTTTATACTTATTTAATAGCCTGGTTTAATCTACCATAGCTTGTTATTATGTCGTCTTGTTCTGAGCCATTCTAGTCACAGCTGCGAATTCCATTTGAATTTTGAGAACAAAACTTGTTTGTAAAGGTTCTTTATTTGCTGTGTATTACTTATTGTCTATTCATCTTTTATTCTTCTACGAGTTTACACATAAGATTTTGTATATCATTGCTCCGATTGTGATGAAACTTTGGTGGACTATTCTGGGAGTAAGAAAGATAAAATTATGGACTTGAATATCTCCGTAACTTCCAGAAAAGGTGTTATATTTCCGATGCCGGGAAAAACACATGCTTTTTGACTTTTTTAATGTCCTTTTTACCAAACTTCCAAAGAAGGATAATATTTTTACATTGCTTATGTAAATTATCAAGGTATTTGTGACTCTCTCTGTCTCTTACTCCTTACGATATCTATCTGTTTGAAGTAATTCTTCATCAATACAATTCTGTGAAACTCATCATCTGTCTAGACTTTGCCCAATTATATTGGAGTCGGCTTCCAGTCGAACCAGATGCAGCTGAATATCAGTATTTTACATGGACCGACTGTCTATCTGACCTCCACAACCCAGTAACTGAGTAATACACGATATCATTTTAACAGTCTCCTTTATAACAGTAACGACTGTCAACGATCTACAAATGACAGCCGGGACCAACATTCCAGTAAAACTGGCTTTATCAATTAAACCTAAACCGGAATAGCAGTCCAAAACAGTAATTATCCTAAGCTGACGTTAATTTCGTCGTGAGAGCTTAAGTGACCTTTCATTAGAGGTGTCCCACGTGTCCTTGCTTAGAGCTGTGCTTAGAGCTAACTTGATTCAAGTCTTAGCGGCTTACGAGTTGGGGACATCTAAGTTGTCTGATATGAGCTGTACTGTAATGTTAACAGTGTATTAGGTTTAAAGTAGGAACTGAACTGATGGGGACGGCACGCTGCTATCGCGGCGGTAAGACCCCTCTTTGAAGAACGGCTGGATTGGCGTCAAGGCGTCCTGACGTACCGCCTAAAGCAGGTTCTCACCGGACACGGAAATTTCGGGAGGCTTAAGGTAGGAATCTAGTGAAATGATTAGGTACCTATTTTTAAACTATCTGAAATGTAAGTTCTTTTTGTAATTTCTCATGAGCCAGTACGTATGTAGAAAGCGTTTTGCCAATACTTTTATTGGGCGCACAGCTAAGAAGTGGAATTTCCTCCGGGGACTGTATTTCCTGATAGCTATAACCTGATGGTCTTAAAGTCAAGAGTTAATAGGTTGCTTCTAGGCAAGCTGGTCATCATCAGGCAAGACGGTTGCAAAACGGGAACCTCTCGCAAAATTTATAAGAGGCTTTTTTTTCAGACTTCTGTTTAATCAGTTAAAGAGATCAATTTCCAAAAAATCTGAAGAAAAATTTCCAGTTTCATGTAGGTACACAGTTTGAAAATTCTCGCTAAATATTCTTCTCATTTTGATGTGGCAGGTGTAGGTCTGACGTCACGTCCGGTTTTTATTCCCAATGAGGTCGGTGTGCGCTGCATCTAAATATGAACTGAAATACTTCTGAAATTCTTCAGAAATATGAACTGCAGAATACGAATGTTGGTTCTAAATTGAGAAGTTGATTGGAGTTTTCTGAAAACATATTTTTCTTGGGATGAATTTTCATGAGTTTAAAATAAAATTTCGATATTGCATAATTATATCAGAGGTACATAGTTCATACATCAAAAACAGTTTGTGATCACTAGCATTAGCTTATAAATTTATTTAAATTGAACTTTATCGAAAAAATCTATGTTGTGTGTTTTCTTTGGATAGAAATACCCTGTAATACTAATCTAAAAACACAACCCAGTAACTGGCCAATACGATACCCCATGGAGACTGGTTGTCAGACATATGAGCGTCTGAGTAACAGTAACGACTGTCAAAGATCTACAAATGACAGCCGGGACCAACGGCTTTACGTGTTTTTCGAGTCACAGAGGAAACTTGCTATGACAGATGGTCACCCATCCACAGACCAACCTCGGTAAGCGCGGCTTAACCCGGAAAATCGGCATGTGTGGCTGTAATTATTTAGCCACGAGCTGCTAGTTAACAAATATTCGTAATAGTCATTACTGCCGCGGTCTATAATGACTACTTTGCTGGTCGCGCCGGCCTGTTAGAGCGACCAGCAAAACTTTGCCGGCCGCTCCTTGAAACAGAACGGCAAGGTCAACTTTGCTCAAACAAGGTTGTCAAAATAATGACTATATAACATGCATTTTTGAGGAAACACCAATAAACACTCATTTAATATACTGTTACTAAATACTGGTATTTAATGTAAAATACCTGTAGTACTATAATGTTGGCTGTATGTGGCAGTGTATCCATTCCCATCCATTGTCGGTGTCGAGCGACAAGTGCTTTTACCTTTAGAAAGGAAGACTCGTTCATACGTTGTGACTTGGTCATGTGTGGACTATTAGAATGACATGTGACGCGGAAAGGTTATAGAAACCATATTACAATTTTTTCACTGCGTCTTTTCATATTAATAATCATTAATACGACCCACGCCAGAATAGGACATTGAATTCCAGCTAAAATTTTTCGATACTGACACTAATCTGAAAATATTCATGATTTTCGAGATTTTTGGCCCTTCTTATCGCCGCTTTTGAAATACAAATGATTCTTTTGCAAAATGTAGGTACTGTTTTTAGACTCGGGAGTGCAGTTGTACCTTGTTTGTGAATAGTGAGCTTATACAAAAATAAATGACAATTACTTTCTAATAATATTTTTTATAAAAATGTTAGCGTAGTGGCCTAGCGATTGGCTGTAGCGATGCGTGTCCCGGGTTTGATTGTCGTACGGAACAATTATTTTTATGTTTTACATTATGATATAGGCAGTTGTTCTGGATCAGGCTGTTTGTGAATATGAGTTTAAATCCTCCTGCAGACACACGCTATTAATCGCGCTGCGACAACTAGCCAAGCTAATTTCCACTCTAAAAATACTGTGAATGGACCGCGACATGTCGCCCCGCGCGATTAATCGCGTGTGTCTGCAGGAGGCTTAAAACTTTGAAAACGCATTCAGAAGAGAAATTCTTACAATGCCCTGTGTATTAGGTATTTACTTGAAACAAAATCCGTTTAAAAGGATACTGTATAGACTGCCCAAATATTCCTCTACACAAATCCGACAATTCATTTTAGTTACCTCACTATTTTACCTTCAAGAAAACGAAAACAACTTTCGCCCCAACATTTTACCCGTAACCTTGAAGACACACACACCGTACGCTCACATTAAGGGAAACGTCTAGGGTTGTCACACGGCAAAATGGCCTGTCATCTGCGACAGCCATTGTGCGCGTTCTGTAATATCACTCACGTCTGTGTTTAAAAATATATATATCTGTATGTGAAGAGCTCTTGTTCTGTGTTCACGGCATGGGGTTTATGTTTTAGGAAATGGTATTGGAGACGTAGAGTTTTTTAGTCTTAAAAATTCCATAAATGAAACATTTTACTTGTCTTTCTCCATATATAGGTATCTACCTACTTAAAGAATATTCAAGTGTAGTCAGTTTTATGTATGTTGTGGTCAATTAGGTACATACCAAGGTATAATTTGTATTAATTTAGAAACCTGAATGGTTGCTACAGTTTTGAGCCGTTTGGGGTCGAAACGCTCGAGTCATGCGGTTCGAGTGCACGTCTCCTTTTTAAGGAAATATCTCGCCGATTGACGACCAATCGGCGAGATATTTCTCGTGACCAGAGGGCTGGTTCTTTCTTTGGTCAAAGAATAAGCATTGCCATCAAACGTGGCAATGCTGCCAGTCTTCTGGGCACGTTCCCGGAAGACAGCGATGCGGAGGAGTTCTTTGACGCCTAAGTGTCTCTATCCTTTTTGTTTTTTTTTTTATTTTAGTAATATTTTAGTTTTAATTTTGTATCTTTTGTAAATATTTAGATTTAGTTGTGTATACGTAATTTAGGAACATTTCCCGATTTAAAAATTAAAAAAAAAACAAGCGAAAAAAAAATTTTGAAAGTCTTGTTTAACAAACTACTTTTTTTGTAATCTGGGAATCGAACACAGGAGTTCGCACTCGGCAGTAACACTTGAAGCTTACATACACTGACTTTCACTAAGATTACGAATTTAAATAAGCAAAATCAGCGTAGATGTTCCCAGTGTTGGGACACAGGCCTACTCTGTGTGTGTTTAATTATTTCTAATATAATAAAGGTAAAACAATTAATATTTTTCCTGTCAGAATAATACTTTAATGAGACGACTAAGCGTCTAGTAAAAATGAAGTTTATACTGTCGATGTTGAGTTGAGCTTAGTTAATCTATTATCACGCTATCATTTAGGCATTCTGTGTTCCTAACTAACGGTAGTAGCTGGGAGCCCTGAATTTGCCAATAGCGAAGTATGTGAGTTAGATTCCTGGGAAAAGGCAGTTTGAGAAATAAATCATCTGCCAAGTAAATAGAATCAAACAAAGCAATGTCAAATACTCAAATATTTTCAAAACCTTACTTCATTTCATACACAAATATAAACCAAAACCGATACGCCACATAAAAATAAAACAATAACCATTAAAATCGCAATAATATGTAATTTATATATCTATTATTTGAACATTTCTATTCCATAAAAAAATAATTACCGGATTATATAACGTAGTTAAAATTCTTACCGTATCTCTTAGTCATAGAGTTCTTTTTTGAATGGTTGGGTAGAGGTAAGCTTAGCTACACGATTAGCGGGCTATATCTGTATTTGCGCTATCCTTCGCGGAGGATGAGCATCGCGGGTTGTCGGGGGTTGTAGGGGTTGTTGGGGGATGTAGCACACCCCTTATGTTTCATTAACGACTCTGACACATAGAGTGGGTAAGGTTTTAATGTTTTAGAAGAGACGTGTGCGATGGAATATGTTTTATTAAAATAATAATAGTAATGCTTAGTTCGAGATGTACCTATATTGTATAGTTATGAGCTTTATATAATATACCATTTATTGATTAACTTTTTACGCTTTCATGAACCTATTACGAAATAGGTCTTATTTCAAAGTAGAAACCAGTATTTCACGAGAAAATAGCGTTTGAATTTTGTTTTAGGTGTATGCATTTTATTGCTCCTGACTGGACTTACTAAGACTGATGCAGACGAAAAAATCCAAATCTGCTTAATTTTTTATAAAAATAGATTAACAAATCAATCAATGAATCATTTTGGCACAGCCAGAAGAACCAGCTCAAGGCCGAGCCTCTGGGATGTGCCCGAGCTACTCTCATAAAAAAATTGAATAAAATTTGTTTGATTGTGAATATTTTCAGGTTGGTTGCATTTCCCACGGAGAGTTTAATTCAATTTAATTTGTCTTTGTCTTTTTTCAATTTACTTGATATGTAATTAGAATCACTTCTGTGTATTTATTAACTGTTCTATTTATTATACTATAGGTACATGTCCGAGTATATTAAAAGTAAAGCAAAATAATGTCTTCTCTTCAGTCTACACTTTCGGCCACAGAAATTAACCACCCTTGTCTATCTATCTTTTTCTAAGCGATGCGTATCGTATCCGTCGACACAATGACCCCGCGTAAATCTCCTAGTCTACCCGGACACCGGAATTCATAAATTATGATTCACTTGCTCACTGAAAACCTTTTTTATGGTAACGCTTATTCGGTAAAAAAGGGCGTTTTTATTTTACTCGTTTGTCGCTTTACGTTTCTATTGAAAGGGATTGTGCGTATTTGAATGTATGGAGTGTGTCCATACTGGTTTGGGTATTATTTGTTGAATAAATTGTGTTTAAGGCTTTTTTCTGAACCTGAAAATTGGGTTTATCGGTTATTTTCTAATTTTCGTTTTCGAAAGGAAGAAAGATAATATTGCCAAAATTATCAAACAGATTTTTTTTATTTTTATTTATTATAATGACCAACTTGAATTTAACAATTTAAAACCACACACACAATAGGTCTGTATATAGTAAACATAAACTATTAACCTTTTAAGCGCCGGGCTAAATATCAATTGCTGTGCCTCTAGCGCCAGGGTACGAATTGGTGAAACACAAGTTCCTCTCTTTCTGCTCCTCTTAAGCTCCGATTTGTAAAATATTATAATGTACACTAAAAATATACTATCTGTCTATCTACATTAACAGAGAGTTATAGAATAGATGCAATAAAATTCTCTGTCGGATATATCCGACTCTGGCGTAATGGGCCCGAAAATATTTGTCGGATATATCCGACGTTGGCGGTTAGAAGGTTAAAAATAACATTTAATAAATAACACCAACAGTAGATTGATGACTACTAATAACAAATTGCCTGTGAAAGTATCAGTCATGATCGGTCATTCTAGAGGAATTCTCGGGATAGTAATTTGTCAAAAGAAGACTAAAAAAAGCCGTAGACATAGTCTAGTTTTTCATAATTATACACACATCAAAAGTGTCTAGGGATCAAGCATTTTTATGCGGATTTCTTGAGATTGAGATGTGGCTTTGTAATAAATTTATGATTTTATAAATTTATATGGATCCTTTTTGGTGCATTTCATAATTTGAATCAGGAACTGTGAATCAAATTCGAGTAAAAGATGAAAATCAGCTGTCAATATTTTCCCTATAAAAACATACAACGCATTGAAGACATTATTAGTGCTACTGTTTCCCTACTACTGATTAAAACCAACGTTATTATGGAGCGGCGACGTCATTTAAGCAGGGAAGAAATGCTCAGAGCCGTGGGAATGATAGAAGCTGGTTCCCGGCAACGTACTGTGGCTTTAGCTCTGAATACAAGTCAGAGTGTTATCAGTCGACTTTGGACACGTTACCGAAGCACTGGTACCGTGGCTGAGCGCCATGGAGGACGGTATCGCTGCACCACACGGAGACAAGACCGATACATTCAAATCTTAACTCGAAGAGCTCCAACAATAACCGCCATGATGTTAGCCGTGAGGCTTCATCACTCTTCAGGGAACTTAATTAGCGACCAAACAGTCAGAAACCGCTTGCATGAAGTGAACCTTCATTCCCGAAGACCGCTACGGGTACCACCTATAGCAATGCACAATCGTAGGATTCGATATCAATGGGCTCTTGAACACAGAAATTGGGCAGAAGAACAATGGCGTTTCGTGTGCTTTTCTGATGAGTCTCGTTTCGGTATGAGACCGGATACAAGACGTATACGACACTGGAGAACCCCTGGACGCCAACAGTGATTAAAATCCTGCCAGGAAGTCCATCCTTATAGTGGTGGAACCATCATGGTATGGGCGGGTATTTGGATCGGCGGAAGAACTGAGTTGATTTGGATCAGAGGCAACCTCAACGCTCAAATTTATGCTGAGACGATTGTATCAGACGTCATCGTTCCTCTACAAGTGCAAATCGGTCCCTTATTTCAGTTAATGCATGATAATGCACGACCGGACACCGCAAGAGTTGTAAGACAGACTCTCGCCGCAGCTAACATCAATGTCCTGCCCTGGCCTGCTCAGTCGCCAGACTTGAATCCGATTGAGCATGCATGGGATATGCTACAGAGAAGAGCTCTGCCGAATATGGAGGGTATCCAGTCGCAAGAAGACCTTTTTTTGTTGTTGCAACGAACATGGGCGGCCATTCCACAGCGTGATTTGGATGAACTCATTTTGAGTATGCCAAACCGATGTTCTTGTGTTGTTAGTGTTCGCGGTAGAAACACGGATTATTAATTGTTTAAGTTACCGAATAAAATTTTAAAGAAAACTGTTATTTCAGTCTTTTTTTCGAACTTTTGTGTTAGTGGTTCAAATGTCAAAAATCCCTTTATTAGGAAAATGGCAAATTTCTTTATTAATGCAAAGGTGACTTGGTTTATCGTTACTGTGACAAACGAAAACACTTTATTTGATGAATCCTTAAAGAAAATTTTAATTAATATCAATCAGGAGAAAAGTTATTGCAAAAATATATGTTGATCCCTAGACACTTTTGATGTGTGTATTTATGAAGCCCGCACTATAAAAGACAAAAAATAAGAGAATACAAAAAACAAGCCTTATAGGAATAAATTTTATAATTCCTGTTCTTAACGTTGTTGTTTTAATATTCCTTGCTGAAGTTATTAACCGCGGTTGTTTTAATTTACGCCGTGGAAAGGATAATTACTGGGTACCTTTTGTCCAACTGACGTGTAATATCGCGGCCATGATGAATTGAGTTTGTATAAGGTATAAAGTTTAAGATCGCGATGCCAATCACGTTTTAATTATGTGATGAAAACTTGTATTACAAGGTATAAATAAAACTTGTGTTTAATTTTGTAAGATTAAAGAAGATTTTTAGCGTAACAATTTCCGGCCCATCGTGCTGCTCGATGAGGTGGGCAAGCTCTTTGAGAGAGTCATTGCAGACCGCCTCGTCGGGCACCTGAATCGGGTGGGCCCGAACCTTGCGGAGAGCCAGTTTGGCTTCCGCAGGGGGCGCTCGATGGTGGACGCCATCATGCGCGTGAGAGCCCTCACGACGGGGGATGCAGTAGCCCGGGGCAGGGTCGTCTTGGCGGTGTCTTTGGACATCACCAATGCCTTTAACACCCTGCCCTGGAGTTGCATCAGGGAGGCACTCCGGTATCACCGGGTGCCGACCTACCTCCGTCGTACAGTCGAGGACTACTTGACGGACAGAGCCGTCATCTACCCCGGTCACCGGGGAGAATGGAACCGGCGAGAGATGACGTGCGGTGTTCCACAGGGATCGGTCTTGGGACCGCACCTGTGGAACATCGGTTACGACTATGTGCTGCGCGGCGACCTCCCTGACGGCGTCAGCGTAATATGTTACGCCGAAGACACGCTCGTCCTGGCGGAGGGAGAGTCGCACCAGGCGGCGGCCGACCTGGCGACGCAAGCGGTCGCGACAGTCGTTGGAAGGATCTGGCAGTTGGGACTCGACGTGGCGCTCCACAAAACAGAGGCCATGTGTTTTCATGGCCGTCTGAACGCGCCACGGTCAGAGTCCCACATAACGGTGGGAGGGGTTCGCATCGGCGTCGGGAGGACGATGAAGTACCTGGGACTCGTCGAGAAGTCGAGGCAGCGCGGCGGGAAGAGGTCCGGCGCGATCTCAGGGCAGTATGGAGGGAACGACTGTCGCAACCGAGGTTCGGGCACGCCACAATCGCGGCGGTAAGACCCTTCTTTGAGGAGTGGCTGGAAAGGCGTCACGGCGTCCTGACCTATCGCATGACGCAGGTCCTCACCGGACACGGAAGTTTCGGGAGGTACCTGTGTCGGATGAGGAGGGAAGAAACGCCGGGGTGTCACCATTGCGAAGATCGCCCGGAGGACACAGTAGAGCATACGGTGCATGCACGACTGCCCCGCTTGGGCAGAGCACCGCCGTGTCCTTACGGCAGCGATAGGCGGAGACCTCTCGCGTCGGGGCCCCCCCTCTAGAGGGCCAAAGCCTGCCGGGGTCGCGGGACTTATCTCATTACCGTGACCCCGGAACATAAAAGGCTATTGAAGGACACCGTGGATTTTAGTCAGTACAAGTCTGACAGTCCCTCCCGCCCTGCCCAGGATGGGAGGACTCATTTGATGATTTTACCACGCTAAAAAAAAGCGTAACAATTTATCTAACGAGTATTTTTTTTTAGAACCATGTTTTCATAACTTGGTTTTCTGACCAAGAGTAATTGTTTTTTTAATTAACTATGTTTTGCAGATCAGAGGCCCTAGCTCGAGTTTTCACGTTTCTGTGACGTAAAGTAAATGCGAAATTTACCGTTAATTCATTGCATAAAATATTTTCCTCGTTTGTACACTAGAGGAGCTTTTAACATTTTCGCACGAAGCACTGTTAAATAATAATATATGTAGATTTCATGCAAGAGTTGCAGATAGAAAAACTGTCCACGTAACAATATTATATTCAGGTCTACCCAGTGCAAATGGACACGACCATCACCTTTCAGCTTTTTCCAACTTTAGAGTCAAAAATTAAACGTACCTAATACCGAGATCAACAGTATACGGTGTATTATTTCAGACTATAATCTATCTCTGAGCCATATTTAATCAAGATCCGTCCAGCCATTCTGACATAATTGAGTAACGAACATCAATCTATCAAAATTTTCGTATTTATAATATTAGTTAGACTTTGGCACCCGCAAAATAGGCTTATTCGCTTTTTTATAAAGTTCTTCTTAATTACCACCATGTATTTAAAAGAAACTTCGGTAGAGTAGCTAAGACACATAATACTGAATACAATCATAAAATCATTACACAATCCTGTCATCTGATAACACCTTACTCCAATAAAACCTCAAAAAACACAAGATCCTTAATAAATTCTAACAGCAAGACAAGACAGGCGCATAAACCCCACAAAAATATTTTACGACCCCCAAGAAATAATGAAAATGTATTAGACGGTACACTACTTCGTCACCATTTTATTACTATGCAGACGTTAGCACCCGTTTGTAACCCCTTACTCATATCTCACGGTGTAAACGTCAACAGACGTAATAAAACACATGACTGACTCCGAACGGATAACGTCTTTGACAAGGATTTTAGATCTACTTTCTGGATATGGAAAAATCCGTATCTTTATTCTTTAAATAGATAAGAATATGCTTTTCGATAAGGGTGAAGCTGTGATGGCGATAAATTGTGACGTCATAGATGCTCTTCTGACACTTGCACGCTGTAAACTAAACAATGAACATGTGAAAATAAATTATTAACAATATTAAAATTAATTTGCTTAACGATTTTTTTTTCCTAAATGTAATTCTCAAGTTTCAGTTGACAGATGGAGGTAAAGGTTAAACTTTCGATAAAAACAGATATTTACAATTATCTTTTTATAAAAAAGACATTTCTAAAATGTTTTCTAATAACTTTTTAGACCTTATCCTGATATATTCTGCAGTTGTTTCGAAAATAAGGACTGAAAGAGGAGAAATGTATTGATTGTCATGAAGTTTTCTATATTTCAGATTTCAAGAAGTGACTTCACTTCATCAGATAAGCATAATTATCCCACCCGAGCGTAGCAATAATAGTAATAGAGCGTAGCATAAAAGGTGTATAATGCAAAAATAAATATAAATAACGGTTGTATACTTTCAATACTCATAATATATGTTCATTATATGAAATGAGAGCGTATTTGTACGAATGTCATAAAATTTACGAACTGTAAGGTAATTCGCAAGGACTTTTTATGTCACATTGTTTTATAGCTTTTATGTTTAGGTAGGCCCAAGTTGCGAACTGTACTTGCTTTTATGTTTAGCACTTATTTCGTTCAAACTTTTGTGAGCAATACTGTTTTGAAAATAAGCTTTTACCTATATTCGCTTTTGGGAAATGAAAGCAGATGTAATGTAGAGTATAGGTACTTTAATAGCTTTACAAGACGTGTGAGATCATCACAAACATTGGTTAATAATATTGGTTGTTGTGTTGGCAATCATGGTTAAAAAGTGTGTCACAGTTTTTTCCCTTTCGTTAAATTTTGTCTTTTCAATCTCAGTTTGATAGCGAATAGAGTAGGTACAATTTCGAACTGTCATAAAATTACACAATCCCTTTTTCTCATTGTTTGTACAGACGCCAGCACATCAACCTACGGTTTTCCACGCATTACAAATGCTTTTAGATAGGATTATTTCGTTTAACGCAATTTCAGCATTTAAAATGCGTGGAAAACCTAATATTCAATTAGTTTTATTGCGGAAGTATCCTTTTTGATCAGTAAACAACAAACTATTACAAAAATAAGAAAAAATGTGTCACTATTTGCTGCACATGTTTGAAAGCTCATAACTCGGAAACGTGACGCTTTACGAGATTTTGCAGCTAACATTTTATGTTTGTATTGTTGTGATCTATCGATTTATGAAAGTTTCATTCGTGACCGCCGTTTTGAAAAAAAATCTAAATGGCGGATGGCACCTGGTACACGGCCCACACAAAAATATTCAAACCCCTTTGACAGATTGGGGTAGGTTGACCTGCTGGCATCTGTATCACGTCCTCTGTCCCTAGAAACCAGTGGTAAATAACGAATTAAGATTTCATAAAGACAAGTGCGATACTGACACGAGTCTTAGAAGTAACTGAAGCAAGTCCTGGAAAGTGAGGCGGAGGGTGTCCTATCTCTTAAGTGTTTCGCCATAGTCTAAGCTTAATCTAAATTACTAATTCAAAAGTTTTAGAGCTTATAATTTTATGTTCAAAAAGGTTTTGTAGGTTTTGTTCTAGATTTAATTTTTTCTAGCCGGACTATTCGAAACAAAATTAGTTATTAATAAACATAACACAGAAGTTTTAAGGTCATAAACTAAAGTGTACATGAAATAATTATGGGAGTGGCCCTAACGCATAAATAAATTGTGAGAGCCATAAAAACATAAATATTTTGCCATTGACACGTGTCAGATAAAAAGTAACGATGAGTAAAATTGTCGTAAACACTTTTATGTTAATCTATAACCTTGTAATGTCATAAGTTTGGCCATGTTTGGAAAAGTTATGCACGTTTTTGTAACGCAATACAATATTCAAAGGAAAATATGGTAACAAAGTAAATAAATACTATCGGATAATAATTTACTTTTTTTTTATCGTTGTAAAATCATCAAATGAGTCCTCCCACCCCGGGCAGGGCAGGAGGGACTGTCAGACTTGTACTGACTAAAATCCACGGTGTCCTTCAATAGCCCTTTATGTTCCGGGGTTACGGTAATGAGATAAGTCCCGCGACCCCGGCAGGCTTTGGCCCTCTAGAGAGGGGGCCCCGTCATTATGCTGACGCTCTTTGAGGCGCGCGTGGAACACAACGCGCCGCTGACCCGGGCATGGTCCATGGTCGGGCAGCGAGTTGCCCTTTACTCGCCGCCCGCATGCCCACTCGCCGCCCGCATGCCCAGATAATAATTTACTTAGGGCTGATTTTTCAATAGTCAGATAACTTTTATCTGAGGAATAAAAATAGCGGTTTGACATGTTTTCTATATTAGATAAGCTGTCAAACCGCCATTTTTATTCCTCAGATAAAAGTTATCTGACTATTGAAAAATCAGCCCTTATGCCTTTGTCAAACGGACAGACGAATCGAATCCGTGGCGTAGCGTTTTTGTTTGTAATGTATGGAATAGTTTGAAGCCTGTCACATAGACTATCGGATCGCTTTCACTTTTTTATATGACAGGATTCGGTTCGGTTCGCTATCGCCTGTCTGTTTGACAAAGGCCTTAAAGTATTTTTTTGCTTTGCTAAACGTTTTTCTAAGTGACAGTTGACATAATTATGCAGGTCGTTGACGTGTTTGATTGCATTAGTATTTCTAAAACTCTTTCTCTGTAATTTCTAATCCTGACCCGTATTGGCAAAGATCTCAACTGGCAATGTTATCACAATTTTGAGGATCTAAAACGGCCATTTAGCAAAATCCCAAATGATTCACCTTCGTGAATGAATAGCCGTTGCGGATTCGTGCATTTCCCGTTGATTCCATTTTCCGACCTAGTTATATATTTCTTCAGTCATCATAGATTGTCTTGATATGAATGCCATTTTCAACGCACACAGAAAGATACGAGTATTTTATGTTTTGCCTGATGACACACTTCCCGTTCCAACCCCTGCTAAAATTTCAATTTCGCTAAAACAAATCCTCTAATGGCTCTTCCACACAATCCGTTCGTAATCAGCTTTTCAAAATGACTGTTTAGCCCCCACCCCTTCCTTTTCCGCGTAATGATATATATCTCTGTATTTTTATCGCACATGTGTTTAAAATGTAACTGTGAATCATGTGAAAGTCCTTTTAATTACGCTATGAACATTTGCCAGGGATACGGGTTTGAGTTATATGAATTTGAATGTATTTTATGAAAAAAAAAGATTAGCTTTTAATTTTGATTGAAAATCTTCGGTGAAACCTTTATTTTAGGTCGCAACAATTTTTTTGACGTAGGCACTGTTTTATTGTTAGGTTGTAATTTAACAAACTGTTTCTGTTGCCTCTGACAACTAGAATCAAGAGCACACTGATCTCATTGTATATAAAATTACATTTATGACATACACATAACATCACGCCTTAAAGGGCTACGCAGCTGGTCTGTTTACTGTTTAAAACCAAAAACACTTTGCCCCCACCTGGGATTCGAACCTGGGACTTCAACAGTCACTCTTGCGACCACTAGACAAACTACCCACTCTGAAATGTGTTAAACAATTTGCGAAAGAAGCAAAAAGTTTCAAAATAATCGTACGGGACAAAGGAAGCATATTGTTTGGAACGACTCGGTATACCCGTGACTTTTTAGTCGTCTTACAAAAGCAGCCCAGTTCATGTATCCAATGACTAGAACACGTTTATAATAAAAAAAAATATGTATTTAAGAGATTTGAAAAATGTAATAATAAAACTTTAATTGGTTATTATGACACAAGGCGTAGTTAGAAACGCCCTTGTCTCATAGAAAATGGAAATGGAATGATCTACCCGACTATTGCGCTGGGTAGGTATACTCTACAGATTGATACGTCAACACTTTAACAGGGTATTTCATATTTCTAATGTACCTATTTATTAAAAATAAAAATTATTATTAACGATTAAAAATTAAACTCGCCTAGAGGTATTTTAGGTCGGATACATTATGTGGACGACTTTTGTAAGACGACTAAAAAGTCACGGTGTATTTGGAATCTGGGACAAAACTTCTGGACAAACCAAGAATAAAAATTTTGTTTAAGTCAAGGTAGTAAAAGCAACGTCACATCCATAAAACGAAAAATAAAAATAGCAATAAACTAGAGCTACTGTAAAATTGCTAGCTAAGTTAACTCCAGTACCTAGGTCCAGCTTACGATGAGCGCAGATCGCTCCAGGCCAGATGAGCGAATGTAATTTGAGCGCACCTTCTATTTTTTTTAGCTGCAACATCGTATCGAGTAGCCATCTAATTAGGCGGTACTTTGCAAAGGGGATGAAGAATTTTCCGCGAGTATTTTCTTGATTTTAAGTTAAAATAAATAGATGCAGCCAAGTTGAGACTATATTGGTATAGCTTACTTGAAGGTAAGTAAACTAGTACTACTGTATGGAGATTCTTTGTGACAGGTCAACAGGCAGGGTCGTGGTAATAATGAGATACCGTGACCCTGGAATGTAAAGGGCTATTGAAGGACACCGTCGATTTTAGTCAGTATAAGGGCTCCCACACATAAACACGATACGACGTCGCGTCGTAGAACGATGTGGCGTGGTTTCACGATACGACGTCGCGTCGTAGAAATCTACGATGAGCATCGTTACAGTGGGGTGGTGTTTTAGTTCATTCCGAAAAATGGACCGCTCTAGACGCATTCTGTTCCATAGTACGGGACGCTGCTCGACTAGCGTAATTAAATGATCGACTTCAATACCATCCGTCATCTTTGAATTTTGAAAAACAACTGCGCAGGATTGTATCGTGACTCACAACGTCGTATCGTGAATTTCCACGACGCGACGTCGTATCGTAGATTTCCACGACGCGACGTCGTATCGTGTTTATGTGTGGGAGCCCTAAGTCTGACAGTCCCTCCTGGACTCATTTGATGATTTTACCACGCTAAAAAAAAAGGTCAACATACAGACGGAATTTGGCAGATGTAACTCACACTCATTTTAATATGGTATTTGTACTGTATCGTGTGTGCGTTTACAAACATTTAAACTCACATAAACAAATACACAGTGCCGAAACAAACTACTTTTAGATCATACAAACATTTGTACCGTGCGGGAATTGAACCCGTCACACGCACTGCGGTCACTATGCCAACCGTGCCTTTATTTCGGTACGAAGTAGTCGCAACGCCTACTTGACTGTGATGTGTGATAATGGCTGAAGCTTTGTATCTTAGAAATAATTTAAAATATATTTAGGAGCTCGTGGCTAAATAATTACAGCCGCACAGCCGTCGTTAAGCCGCCCTTGCCGAGTTTGCTCTGTGGATGGAAAAGTATCTGTCATAGCGAGTTTTTCCGTGCCTCGGAAAGCACGTAATTGTCATTTGTAGCAGCTTATAAAGGTGCATTTACACACATCAGTTACGTCACCTGACCGAATGAAACTTGTATGGAAACGTGCCTGACCGATGCGGTGACGTGACTGATAAATCACGTGCCGGTGATTGGCCGGTGACTGTCGTGTGGGAACGAATATCATATAGGAGTGTAGAAACATTTAGTTTTTTAAACCGGGCCGGTGACGTGACACCTTAAGTCTGACAACCAGTTTAACCATAGTGCATCGTATTGACCAGTTATTGTGTTGTGGAGGTCCGATAGGCAGTCGCTCTATGTAAAATACCGATATTTAGCTGCATCTGGTTCGACTGGAAGCCAACCCCTATACAGTTGGGAAAAGGCTACGCAGATGATGAGGTATTCATATAAATCACACAGTAATAAATCATAGAATAAACTGAGCAATGTTTGTATTCGTAAGTGATGAATTATCTCTCTTGCCTAACAAGATAAATATGATGTTTACTCACCCAGCTTCATTTGAAACCGTGAGGAGTTTTCTGAAGCATTCTAAGTGTATTTTCCTTACGGAAGACCGGTAACCTTCGTTAGTGGCAATAATAGTGTTCAAAGAAAAGTGCCAGAATGCCATTCTTGACCGAAAGTGCCGTGAATATTTGAAGATTTTGTGGTCGAAATATATGGGAGAATAATTGTAGCGGTACCGCTTTCTATGCTAACGCTAATGCTATTTTGCTTAAGTTTCTGAATACGCTTTTTCTATTATATCCACTGCAACAACATTGCTTGCCATGACCTCCAGTTTTTTTTATAACTGGTGAAAAACAAGCATGCGGCGCCTGATGGAAAGCGGTCACCTAGCGGACGCCTGCAAGACTAGAGGTATCTGTTGTGCGTTGGCGACTCTGCAGAAACTTTCTCCCACCTTTTTTTGAAGAGCTCCATGTTGTAAAACCTCGGAAGGGAAGTTCATTTCACAACAAAATAATTTTTGTTGATAGTTAAGGTAAATAAATGGGGGTAGCAGCTATGAAACTCCTTCAATCTCAAAAAATCCTTTGGCCAGATCCATGATAGATCACAGATCCTGATTTCGAAATGTGGATCTACTTAGGTTAGGTTAGCAGTCAATAATATGTTCTATACTCATGTATAAAACATATTGACTGCTTATTTAACCTTATTTTCGTCTACGTCTACTTTCACTTTCCTAGTAGTTTTTGTATAACCACCTTATTTTCTAATTCACAACTACATAAAATTAATCATTGCACAGCTGTATTCTTATCAACTGAAAGATAAGTCACGTTCTTGCACGATACTCTTTGATAACATTACAGAAGTATATCAGATCAACGTCCCCGCCCCATGTGCCGCTCCATATGTTTCCAAATGCCCACAACCGCGCCCCGGGCAGGAATCCGTTTGTCACAGGCCCTTTGACGAAACGTATTTAGGACAAAAAACCCTTTGCCAAGGAATGGACTCCTATCTTCATCTTGTTTTGTGTTTACCCTTGCGGGCTTGCAAATATACTCCCGGAATATATAGAATTCTTTTATACATAGTTGAATTTTACTTTATCGTCATATTATTATCTCTTCTGACGTGAAGAGAGCCTGATTTTATATCTAGGTTTTTTAGTATTCATTAGGCATATTTTTGGTTGATTTATGATATATTTTCTTCGAAAAATTCTTTGCGTGTGAGTGGTTGGTTTAGTTCAAAAAATATTCAAGAGTTGAAAGTTTACATTTAAATTTTACGTTTAGAAATAAAACAACTACATGTAAGTTTATTTTCAGACTCGGAATTTTTTTTTCTAGTAGGTAGTTCTAAAAGAAGCTAAAGGATAATGAATTGACAGACGAGATTACAACTTGTTGATAGGTGTTGAAAGAGGAGATGTGGATCGCTGATCCGATATAAGATTGATATGAGAAAAGAAGAATGATGCCATTATATAAATATCAGGCTTACAATAAAGAAAATATGATACAAATGTCAGATGATAAAAATATCAGGGATATATAAAGTCAGCATGATACAAATATCAGGACAAGAAAATAATACCGTGACACAACTATCAAAACTGGAAAATAATACCATCAAATGTCATGGAATGATTATACTGTTCTTATTTGGGTTCCAATTTATTTGGGATAGACGCTATGTGTCTCCTTCTTCATCTTGTCTCTATTAAGTACATGTTTTTTTTTAAGTCGCAAAGATACAAAGAGACTATTATTATCCAAATTTCTTCAAACTTTCGAAGAAGTCTATATTGATATTTTACTGTCTACTATATTTCCAATTCAATAGAAAATCCACTACATGCAAATCCAGTTACTTCTCACCACGTGTACCCATTGATTCCAGCTGCCTTTTATCTTAATTTGCTCTCACAGTTGGCATCCAGTACTAGCAACTTGTTCTGCAGATACAAGTTGTAACAAGTTTGTCCGACTTAGTGGCTAACGTGCCGAGTTTAGCAGGTAGCTTGCTAGTTAAGCTGAGTACATACGGGTTGAAGAGGATTTTCTGTTAAGGTTTAAAAGAACCTTAGGTGCTCTAAAATCGGTGCTCTATTTCATAACTGGATCTATGAAGACGTGGTCTGTAAGTGTGCACGAATGGGATCGCCGCCAGTAGTTTTCAAGTTCTAAACTTTTTTTGAATTCTCCCATTAATAATGTTTCATGTATTGTGGGTGCCATGCTTATACAAATATTTAATTAAAGTAATTTAATTAAGTTGATGAACTTAATTTAAATTAATGAACTGTAGTCAAGCAAATGATTGCAGTGTGTGGTAATTGAACTCGCGACAGCATAGCAACTCAGCGCTGCCACTGTTCCAACAGTACCATCAGACTGATAATAATAAATAATTGTTTCTGGTCTGACTGTGATGTATGTGAGTTTAAATGTCTGCAAACACAATCATTATACTGGAGCTATAAGAGGGACTAGACTTCCTCAAATTGTGGACTTTGAGACCTCAAAGACCAGTGGTTAAGCTATTAGTTAAAAAATATACACATGCTTACAGATGGTTTAAAATGATGGATTTTAACAAATACATAGTTCCAAGTCTCATATTCCATATTCTTTCTTCTGTACAATACAAGTTATTTAGTCGTACACCGGTGAGTCCTACAACTAATTGCAGTAACTTTGATTACAACTAAGTGTACAAGCGTGTTGCAGTAACTTACACTTAGTGGCCGAGTTTTACTAGTTAACATACAGTACCTCGAGGAATAGTAAGTATTTGCAGTATGGGGCAAAAGAAATTTATGTATAAGTAGCAAACGATATCAACATTGCTCAGTCTCTGAATTTTCTACACATGCGTGAAGAGAAAAGGTGGATAATAGAAAAGTAGAGATGCTTAAGAAAATCAACGAAATGTTATTTATGAAAAACAAAGTAAATTAAAAAAAATAACAAAGCCACTTAGATTTACTCCTTTTCTAAGATCTGACGTAATGGAAAAGTGCATTGCCGTTGCAGGAATAATTCGTGATTTCTCCTGTGTACCGGAAATAACTACAAACTAGATTATACAAATATCAGTTCCTTGCACGTTTTGCAAACGTGAAAAACTAATAAAAAATAATATCAAAGTTACCACGACATTCAAGCTCTGGGGTTTCACAAGCACCCCAAATTTATCAAATAACAAAGTTATCTTTATGATCCATTGCATAAGTTTCGGCAGTTATGACCACTTCTCATTAAGTGTGCGTCTGCATGCGTGACATAAAACTGTGCCAAGTACTTCAAATATTATGACGTCATAAAGTGCACGCGCACTGGAGGGATACTTCTGTTTACTACGTTAAACGGGATGACAAGACGCATCTGTAGATGTTAATGTCTGAAGGTGGTCGCACATATACGAGCACCGCACGCACCGCACGCGTCACACGCGCCTCGTTTTAATTTTTTTTGTATGGGGCTGGCTATTGCCAACCGTTTCACCTCGCTACTATTCAAAAATTTTCCCACAGAGTAATAAAATCGGATAACAAAAATATCCTATGTGTTAATCCACGTTATAGGTAAACTGTTTGTGTACCCACTATACCCATCTTAAATATGAAACCTCACACATTCATCCGCGAACCAGGCGCCGCATTTTGGAAAATGCTGTCAGAACCCGAATATTAAAGGAAGGATGCTGATGACGTGATAAAATGCGCCACGTGCGATGCGTGTATCGCGTGCGGTTCGTGAAACGCGTGCGGCTCGTACGGTGCGGATAAATGTGCGACCACCTTAAAGCGGTGCAAGTCTTCTGAGGGGTAGTAGGCAACAAAATTGACATAACCTTAAATTGTCAACAGCCCTTGGCTTATTGTTACCATTAAGTTTAACAACTTTTACTTCATTCGGCCAAATAAACTTAGGATTTTGATAAATGTTGGTTTACAGACTGATGTTTATTATTCTTATTGATTACTTGAAAGAAGAGAAATTAGTAGGAAGAGGACTGGGGTCAAATGCTAGTTTTCTGTTCTGAACACTACTTATTAAGAGTTTTAGAGTGGTTATATAAAAACGCTTTTGAACTGTATTTTTTTTTAGGAAAAATCTAATTTAACTCTTTTTAACAACGAAGAGATAGATCAACGAAGCAGTTCATGTGCACTAATTATTATTTGTTTCAATTAACTTTGGATCACGCATATCTTTAACCTTCACATTTAACCAAAATTACAAAATATTAAAAATTAATTAAATGAAATATTTGAATAATGTTTCTTTCTTTTTTTTCAAATATTTATTCAACATAAATTAAATAACTAATAATTTTCAATGCCCCAGCAAACAAATTCGAATCTTATAGCGGCCATACACCATACTGCCTATCGTACAATCGGCATGACGCTGCCGATTTGATCAGTTAGATTTGACCGTGTGTGGGCGTGGAATCCATCAAATTGGCATGATCATGCCGATTTGATCAAATCGATTTGATCAAATCGATTTGATCAAATCGATTTGATCAAATCGGAATGATCAAACTTCAAATCGGCAGCAGTGATACCAACTTAGCAACTTTATAGCTAGATCTAGCTAATATTCGGTAGCTACTTTTTAACCGACGTAAAAAAAAGGAGGAGGTTCTCAATTCGAAACATATATTTTTTTGGAACGAAGTTCCTTATGGCGCGTTGCGAAAGGGGGCTAGGCGGAAAAAATTGTCACGACACTTTTTACAGTGGAGTGGAGTGGAAAAAACTGGTTCAAGCGATTTTCGACCTTATTGACATTTAAAATTTAGTTTGTTTTTTCTCACATTCTCGTTAGCTAACATTGCTCCTTCATTAAAATCCGGTGTTTGCATAAATGTCAATAAGGTCGAAAATCGCTTGAAGGTCGGAAAACATTTGCTTAACGATAAGCAAATGTTTTCCGACCTTCACTTGTATTACCAACTGATTCCCACCAGTGGGATAGACCGGTAAAAAAACAAGTCGGTAAAACAGTAGCTAAAAAGTTAAGCCACAACTTTTATAAAATTGTAGCTGTCGGTCACCGAATAATAGCTAGATCTAGCTATAAAGTTGCTAAGCTGGCATCACTGCTGCCGATTTGAAGTTTGATCAAATCGATCGTCATGCCGATTGGACGATAGGCAGTATGGTGTATGGCCGCTATTATTTATGTTGAGATAAAATGTAGAACAATAAACACTAAAATCAATAGGCATTCATATTCAATTGTCACATAATATTGAACGATACGAATCGCCTGACAATTACTTACCGGCTTTCAAACAAAATTATTGTTATTGTACAGCCACTGTTACGATTATTTGTTCTTAAATTCAAATTCATAGACGACTAGCATATAAATATTAAGACCAGAAGCAAAACTAAACAGGTGTGGTTAGTTTGACAGATATAAAATGCAACTAGCGCTTGCCCGCGGCTGCATTTGGGTAGATGTCGGAAATAATCCCATAGCAATATGTATACAAAAATGTATATTAGCATACGCACATAACATAATTATAATAAATATATTTTTTATCATCGTGGTAAAATCATGAAATGAGTCCACCTACCCAAGGCGGGGCGGGAGGGACCGTCAGACTTGGACTGACTAAAATCCACGGTGATCCTTCAATAGCCCTTTACTTTCCAGGGTCACGGTTAACTGATGAAACAGTCACTGACCAGCAGTTGTCAATCTGAACTTGGTTGGCTTGACACCTGTTAAGAGGCTTAGTTGATTAGTGGAGTGCCTCAAGAGTCGAGCGTTAGAATAGTTGATTTTAGGAAACATTTACATTTATAAGTTTCATTGCAAATGCAAAAGTCAAAATAAAAATTACGTTTTGACTGCTATTTGATGGTCTCCCTGATGATGGTTTGATGGTCATGCTATTTGGTGGTTATGGGGATGAAAGTTTGTATCAATCTTCTAAGACTTTGGACGGATCGGGCTGAAATTTGGCATACAGGTAGATGTTATGACGTAGGCATCCGCTAAGAAAGGATTTTGATCAATTCTACCCCCAAGGGGATCAAATAGTAGGAGATGAAAGGTTGTGTGAAACTTTGTCAATTTTAAACCGATCGGGCTGAGACTTTGCATGCATAAAGCTACTATGACGTAAGCATCCCCTAAGAAAGGATTTTGGTAAATTCCACCCCTAAGGGGATAAAATAGAGGATGAAAGTTTGTATAAATCTTCTTAGATTTTGGACGGATCGGGCTGAAATTTGGCATACAGGTAGATGTTATGACGTAAGCATCCTCTAAGAAAGGATTTTGATCAATTTACCACCAAGGGTTTGAAAGTTTGTATGAAACTTTGTCAATTTTAAACTTATCGGGCTGAGACTTTGCATGCATAAAGCTACTATGGCGTAGGCATCCCCTAAGAAATGATTATGAAAAATTCTACCCCTAAGAGGATAAAATAGGGGATGAAAGTTTATAAAAATCTTCTTAGATTTTCGACTGATTACGCGAGCGAAGCCGCGGGCAAAAGCTAGTATATTATAATACCCTTCATTTTGCACGTTCAACAAAATTTATTTTGGTAGATACGTTGCTATTGACCAATTTTCTAAACGTAAGGACCACTGGATTACTTAAAAATAGTTTGAAAAATGTATAGGGTTTTGTTTTATTACTTTTAATTACATTAGCAAATTCGTAACTGATATTTTTGTACCAGCTGCAAGGAAACAAAGGAGGGGTGATAAAGTCATGTTAAACTCTAGCTGGGAGAAATGGAAAGCTTTTTGGTTAGCTTTTTTTGTTTAGGGTTTTGTTATAGTTTATTTTATAATGATCAAACAACCGACCATAAGTAATTTGCAATAGTTTTGACAAGATGAAATAGTGAAACAAACGGAAAAGTTACTATCGCTATCGCATTCAAAATATTAGTATAAATACAAGTGATTTTATACGCTATTGATTGTAAAATATGGCGTCTTGATCAACCAGGCCGACAGTTTGTGTTTTAGTTCTTTACTAGACAAGTTACTGCTCGCGATTTTGTCCGCAACTTTATATAAGTTTACATATTTTCTTTGAAGATCACGAATTTAGTTTTGAAAAATTGTTCTTATGTATTGTTGTTAAAATCTAGTGGAATTCTACATCACACGAAAGCAAAACTTTCGAACTGTATGCTCTTCCATATTAATAATGATTATAAATACGATAAGTACTTTTTCAGTATGTAAATATTTTAACATGTGAATGTTTTTTGATGAGATTTGTCACGCTGGTAGATCTAGAAACATAACTTACGTAAAGAGTTTTACATACAGTATTATTTTTATCCAGGCAAAACAATGGTATAATTTTAGCCATATTAACTGTCGAAGAAAAAGCTAGTATTCTTTAGACACGCAGCGTAGTTAGTTAGTCAAAAAGTCAGTTAATCTCCCCCTTTAAGTACAGCTTTCTTGAAACGTTCGTTGGCATTGTCGCCCTTTGTTGACTAAAGGGGTGATGAACTTTAAAATTCCTTTTTCTCAGTACTTCATTATCATAATTCTACAATTTTAGAAAGTAGACTGGTGAAAGGGGCTTTCTTGAGAGGGAATTTTCAGGAGAGTTGCTTTTTTATTCTTTACTAGCTTATGCCTGCAGCTTCACCCGCAAAAAATCAATATTTGTATTACCGAAATAAAAAAGTATTATAGTACTCACAACCGGCGGGGTTCTGTCACGTTCTTATATCTGGCTGATATGTTTATCTTTATCCACACATATTTGTGATTTTATTTATTCTTAGAAACTGCTACCTATATTACGCTTCACAGCCTTACACCCACCTAACTCAGACCCATCCATTTTAAATGCCATCTCAATACACAATGGCCCATAAATGTACCAATAAATAAAATACTGGCCACTAAAAATCATCGAACAACTCCAATACAATTGGAAAGAACTTCGCAGCGAACAATTTTAAACTAGAAGTCGATGTGCATCGAACGTCTTAACTTGTTTCGAATCGAACAAAGAGTTCTTGGAAAATGTTGGATTTTAAGCCACTTCGTAGATCCACAGGTACTTTAGAAGATTAGGTTTTAGTATTTCCTTGAATGGCCTTTCTTCTTTATCTTTTGGTTTTTCAATGTACGTGGCGGAATGGTGTGGGTTTTTTCTGTTGTTTCGTCCATTTTGTTGTTGTATTGTTTGTCTTTGTTAGCTTGGACTGTTTTTGAGTAGCTTTGTCTTTGGTTTTCTTCTCATTATTGTTGTTGTTTAACGTTTTATTTCGTTGAATATTTTCTTCAGCAACAGTGTATAGGTATTTTCTTTTGGCGCTGTCTTAAGAAACTAGTTTTATAGGTAACTCTATGAACTTTTCAATAGTTTCACAATTTTCTTGAACAGCTAATTAAATCTTTATTCATCAAAAAAGTGAGTCAACTTTTCCAACTATAATTTTGATATTTGAACTAGATGCATTTGTTAAAGATTGGTCTACAACAGTCAATATCCGAAAAAATCGGAAATGTGGGGAAAGAATGAGTTAGAAGAATAGTAAAACTGTAACTTGGTCACATCATCATCATGATAGCAGCCAATAAATTGTCATTTACTTACTGGAAAGCCACTCCCAAGAAGCCTAAATGTCTTGGACAGTCCGCATCCACAGACTGTCCATAAATAAATAGCTCAAACTCAAAAATTTTTCGCATTCATGTGATATTTTAAATTGTAGCTGAAACTGTGACCCTGTAACGTAAAGGGCTATTGATGGAACATCTTAGATTTTGGTCAGTACGAGTCTGACAGCCCAACTGGGGCGGGAAGACTGATTCGATGATTTTAGCGCGATACAAAAAAAAAACTGAATAAACTGTTTTGATAATACTAGCTAACATCAGATTATAATTTCATCATTTATCTTTCTTCTTATTTCCTTTCATTCTGTACCTTCATAAGCAGATTACAATACTAATCCAGCTCCCATTCTCACATTTTTCACCCGACCCACTTCCACAACCCGTGTACCTCACCGTCCCAATTTGACGTGAAATCCTTCATCAAGTACACACGAGTAATTAGAATCAAAGGTGCGTTAATTAATGTTAACGAACTCATTACGGAACTTCTCGTTCATTGTTTGTTTCTAACTCGCACGTTGGGTGTAATTGGCGCGGACAAATATTGGTGTTTAATTACTGTTACCGATATGTGGAACTGATGTTCTATTCGTGTTTTGATAGTTGAGAGAGCTGCTCGAAGATATGTTTGCCTGGTACTTGATATATTGGGATAGGATGGATATGAAGTGAATGAAGTTTATTTAGGCAAATATATAATTATAGAGTGTTTATTTTGTGTGCAATTCTGAAAAGTGGAGAAATTGCATCACTGAACTAATGAACAATACGCTCGATGTAATGTGTTACCGATATGAACTGATGTTCAAGTTCATGTCTCGATACTTGCTCAAAGATATGTTTGCCTGGTACTTGGTATATAAGGAGAGGATGGACATAAGGGAGTAAAGTTTATTTAGGTTACTGTTTATTTAAGAAGATAGAAGTAATTGATACAGTTTGTGTGAAATTCTAAAAACTGGAGAAATCTCATCACAGAACTAATCAGCAATACGCTTGATAATATTTGTGTTGCCTAAATGTGAAACTGATGTTCAGTTCGTGTTTTGATACTTTGAGAGAGCTGCTCGAAGATATGTTGGCCTGGTACTTGGTATATTGAGAAGAAATGGATATGGGCTGCTGTTTATTTAAATGGAAAGTTTGATTAAGTTATTTAAACATGGTCTGTAATGTTTCTTCAATCTGTAGATAAATCAAAACCTTTATTATTTATTGCTTACTCACATGTTTTTTAAGAAGTGTGCTGTTGTTGTGTTGAATACTTCACAACATACGAATTCTTCCGTATCATGGGTGCGTTTACAATCATTAAAACTTACATAATACAGTAACCAGACCCGAAACAATTACTTGTATATCATACACATATTTGTCCCGTGTTGGAATCAAATTCGCGAAATGCAGCCCATCAGTCGATCGGTTTACCACTGTGCCACCCGTACCGTATTTAACATCTACTTTTATTTACTACCTAGAAAAAAAAGACCAATCCTCCAATAAGCTACCAACGAAAACAATAGCAAAAGCAACACAAAATCGAAAACCAAAACTTGCATCTCCCTCCGCATAGCCAAGAAAGGTTGTGCGCATACCGTGATGTCGGGGGTTTTCATTCGCTCCACTGCGTTAATAGTCCGTGACGGTATAAATTGCAGCAGGATGGGTAGGGGATGACGAAGTAGGTATAAACAAGCGGCAGACTTGGGATGTAGATGTTATTCCTGTTTTTGGGGATGGTAATGATAGTTTCGATGTCTTGGTAGTTACTTTTGCTTGATTAGGAACTGATGTGGTAATGTGAAGATGCAATCGTTTGGAAGGCTTTTTTTAATGTAGGTGTCCTTATTCTGAGTTCGTAAACGAAAATATGGGCCCGTTCTAGAAATTGAGTGAACGCTACTTGAAGCTACGGGTTTTGTGCTTAGATAGTAGTTAAACTTTTTGGGTGCTAAAGGCTTGTCACTTTTTTTTTTAGCGTGGTAAAATCATCAAATGAGTCCTCTCACCCCGGGCAGAGCGGGAGGGACTGTCAGAATTGTACTGACTAAAATCCACGATGTCCTTCAATAGCCCTTTATGTTCCGGGGTCACGGTAATGAGATAAGTCCCGCGACCCCGGCAGGCGTCGGCCCTCTAGAGAAGGGGCCCCGTCATTATGCTGAGGCTCTTTGAGGCGCGCGTGGTTCACAACGCGCCGTCGACCCGGGCATGGTCCATGGTCGGGCAGCGAGTTGCCCTTTAACCGCCGCCCGCATGCCCGCGCCTACGGTGGCCGGAGATCGTCTTGCGACGTCCATCGCCGTGGGCGTCCACCAAAGGCTTGTCACTTGGTATAGTTTGTAGTATTTCAAATCTACTGGTTGTTTGGTGAAAGTAAACAACAAACATTGCTTTTGCACAATAGGAATTAGATATCCCGTTATCCGTGCAATTGACGGTAGATATCCATAAAATAATTTATATTAAGTTCTGAAAGAGCTCTTCTATGTGTGACTGTTTGTCTTGTCTTATGGCTATTTTCCCTTGCGGCAGATGCTTATTTTTGAACAAATACTACATTTTTTTGCAACTTTTTTAAATTAGCCTTTCTCGCAAGCGTTACTTGTGACAAACACACTTTATATCTTTCTTTAAAAGAAACATGAAAATCAAATCAAAACACCAGAAATCCTGGGCGGTCTACCAGTGACGTCACACAAAGCATCGCAATTTATGACGTCACGGCCTATTAGCATCGCCGAGGCACCCCACTGCGTTGTGACTAAGTTGGGAATAGTGCAGTTGCATCGTAATCACATTTGTTACTGTGATTCCCGCACTCAAGTGGAAAGTTGAGAAAATGGGGGACATGGCAGCTGAGATTTCCGATGTGATATATTGTGTGATAATATTCAATAGATATTTTAAGTATCTAGGGTAAAGACGGAATGCACAAGATTTTTGCAAGACAGCTTGTTGAGCCTTTGAGGATTTCTTCCTAGGGGAACCGTGTATAAGATGGGGATGCGAGGTATAATGAGGACATACACTCTTCAGGCATACTTAACACAACACTAACGTAGAGCAAGAGCCATCAGGACATCATTTTCAAATTTTAAAAGAATAAAATCGCCTACCGCGTATATTTAACGAGAATATAATTTATTTAAAATGTTTGTGGTGCACTAGTGTAATAAAGAACTTCTTTGTTGTAGGAGAATTTTATAAGTAGGTTTCATTGTGAAAACTCCTTTTGTAGCTGGCCGTTTAGAATCATTAAGAAAAAGTAAATTGTTTTTATGACGGATATTTTTATGATTGCCGAAGTCTCCCGAACTGATACGATGTTAGACGATGCTTGGTGTCAGGTATTTTTGCTTTAGTTATTATCTCAGGATAATAACTAAAGCAAAAATACTTATTATCGGTATTTCCGGTATTTTCCTTAGGTTTTTTCGTTAGGTTTTTGTTTTTTTTTTATTTGGTCACCGCGCCGCGCCTCGCTTAGAGCCTGCGATAAAAGCTATGCAATAGCTTAAAAAACATATTTTTTTTCTAGAATTTATGAAACAGGATTGTACCTATCAAAATATCAAAATACACAAGGATCTTGGATCTTCCTAATGCCATAAAGCTCAATGATGTTGGAAAGAATGCATAGGAGCCATCCGTACGCTGTATTTTGCTTGTGCATCAGTAGGTATTTTGTTTAAAATAAAAACAATATAATTATGTAGCAAAGTAACACTGTATCAATATAACCAATAATTACCTATCTTTACGAACAAGACACCGAACCCACGCCACCACGCGAGCTTGACAAGCAACAAGCTACATATTTGACAGGCAGTCAAAGAGCGCCCCGGTTGCGGAACCCCACTGCGGGCCCATTTCCCTTGCGAAAGAATGCAGCACTCAACGAGGATATTAAACTCAAATCATGCGGGAGGGGAGAGACGGGAGTAGTCGATGCATTGTAGGCAGAGAGATCGACAGTCGAGTTGTGGATTGTTATTTATTTTTAACTGTTTTTTAGCTTGCAGTTATTGCTAAACTGAAATGTTTCGTTAACTGACAAGAAAGTGTACGATTAGCGCAGTGGCTGAGCGATTGACTGCTACGTAGCCGGTCACGGGTTCGATTCCCTCGAAATAAATATTTGTATAGTTTATAGGTGTGTTTATGTAAGTTTAAATGTTTGTGTACCCACAATTATTAGGATAAATTCCCAGTGAGAGCAAAGTTATTATGATTATAATATGAGCGCTTTCATTTTTTTTTTTTCGTAAACACAATCGACAAAAAGCATGTGTGATATTTCTCTTTTTTTCCTAAATCTGTTCTTTTGCAGGCGATGTCAAAGACAAATAAGTAGTTAAAATAGTCATTATTCCGCACACCATAGAAAATCACACAAAATCATGTTAATTCATAGTTTATTTCAATAACCCTAAAATTTAAATTACCTGACAGATCGGAAAATCTACAAACAATTTATTGTAGGCCAAATAATACACGATAAAGACAAATAATACTGCACAGTGGTCTTGGTCAGTTTTATCTCCGAAGCAATTTATCATTTTGCAACCATCTCACTAGCCACTATCTCCTGGTCTACATCTTGCAACAAACTTACCATGTCCGGCTCCACTGAGTGCAGCTAATGACCGAGGGTCAGTCCCTTCTGTCATCGCCATTTAGGGGATGAGCGATATTGAAAACTGTAGCCTATTTCTATTCCATAGAATAAGTGGGAATAGAGAAGAAAACTTTCATCTGAAATTGTAACTGGCGATAATGTTGTGAATTTTAGTGAAGTTATGATTTTATGTGTTGCACTAACTGATCTTAAGTCTTGATTTGTGTAGGACAAACAGAAGTGTGGTATGAATGCTGTATAAATGTCGCAAGAAACCAAACAATAAAAGCTTGCTAGTCATCATACTACCGCTTTGCCTTGAGCCACACATTCAAGCAATTGGCAAATGACTATACAGCTGATGAAGAAAAACAGATGAAAGTCGTGTCACCGCGATACGACTTAATGTGAATTTATATAAGTAACACTTCAACGTGTTGTTTGAAGTGAGTTCTGTCACAAAACATATTGTCTGAGGTCCGATAGATGGGTCTATATACTCCTAGTAAAAGAAAAATACCTACATGTGGCACTCGGAGACTGCCGCGGTGAAGCTATTGCATAACATTTTTTATTTAATTTTAAAAGAATAAAATCGCCTACCGCGTATATTTAACGTTAATATAATTTATTTAAAATGTTTGTGGTGCTCTACTGTAATAAAGAACTTCATTGTTGTAAGATAATTTTGTAAGTAGGTTTCATTGTGAAAACTCCTTCTGTAGCTGGCCGTTTAGAATCAGCAAGAAAAAAAATTTTTTTTTAAAGACGGATATTTTTATGAATGCCGAAGTTTCCCGAACTGAAACGATGTTAGACGATGCGTGGTGTCAGGTATTTTCGTTAGGTTTTTTGGAATTTTTTTGATTCGCTCGCCGTGCCGCGCCGCGCTCAGAGCCCGCGATAAAAACTATGCAATAGCTTAAATATTACTTGATTTTCTTATGCTTGCTTCTCACGGCGCGTGATATCGCTAGACGCGTCGAGCCCCGCGTCTCCACGAGCGCAATCCGTTGTCCACGGGTCAAACACGCCGAATCGATAGGTGTAACATAGCATTACACCACCAGTTATCACACATATGAGAGTAGATAGGTTTCCTTTCTATTCAATTATTAACTCTATGCCCATTTCCATCCCTATTGCTAATGGCACGATTCTCTATTGTTTGAGCCCGTTTGAACCATTTGTATTTGACGGCCGGTGACTGAAGACTTTGGTCATTGTGCGGTGTTTTTGTACTGATTTTCAAGTAAATCGAGGGTATTTCAATTTAGTTTGGTAAATGATAAATGATATTTATTCAGTAAATTGGTTTTGGCAAACTCTTTTACACGTCAAAAAGACACTATTTTACACTAGATGAGGCCGGTGTTTCGTACCTGACTACTCTGAGAAGAAACATCCGAAACAAACTCAGAGGTCACAGTCTCTTTTAAAGTCCAGACAATTTTGTATTGATCAAATTATATGAGAACCATGCAGGTGTCTGAGGTGGTCTTTTGAAGAAAGAACCACACAGATTTGAGTGGACCTGTCCAGTCAGTGCAAGCATGTGTCAGTTACCGTGTATCTCAACTCATAACACAAGGAGCTCAACGAAACGACGAACAATACCAAAGAAAGGACATTTTGGGTAGGCCGCATAAATAACTCAAACTGTCAGACAGTAAAATTAACTGCAAGAAAATAATAAAAAAGTAGAATAAAATGTAACCCACATGTGTTCTCATATTCACACGCTAGTAAAAACACAAATAATAAAAAAAGACAAAATTAAAATTACGAAGTAATTCATGTCAACAAAATAAATAAAATAAAAACATAAAAAAAAACAAATGACATAGAAAATGTCAAAATGTGTAAAAATATAAATAAATTACAAAGTAATCATGTCAAACACAAAAAAAGAGAAAAAAAGAAAAAAAAAGGTACTTTTGTGTCGTTGAATGAGAGGTAATTGTTTTTTTGTTACTGTTAATTTGGAACTGTTTTGTAGTACAATGGAAATTGCAGTCAAGTATTTCGTGGGTACTTAGAAATACACTATATTGATTATAAAATACCAGCCTCTTACTGCCCAACTGCATGACCCTCTTAGCTTAAAGAAATGCCTCCAAGGAAAATGGGTAGGTTTTGTTTCATATTTTGATTAAAAATATAATTTTTCTCAACATGTTTATGCCAGTGGCGGGCCTAGGGTTTCAAAATAAGGCAAGCCCAATAAAATTTAAACCAATTTCAAAAAAAGAAAGTTCAGTTTTCGACTGAGTATGTAGGTATCTACGTATGTATCATCGCAATTTTCTCGTATACTACTGATTAGGTACAATAAATTAAAAGTGAATTCAAAGTTATGGTAAGTACCTAGTTGCTTGTTTTGTAACAGGACTAACAGGTTACAGACAAAAAAAAAACAAAACAGAAAGTTACAAAACGAAAGTTAAAAAATAGCTAGATAGAATGTAATAAGGAATTTAAATAAATTATTTATATTCTAATTGGAATCGTCTATCTTTCTTAAGAAATGATTTAGGTAATTACATCAGAGTAAAATGTTGGTGATCGTTTTAATTCTACCAACAACTGTTTTTCAATAGCTAAAATCGTATCCCCGTCCCAGTTCTGTGGGTTGTCGCACAGATCAGAAAACAACTCAATAAGTTTACTTTTTTGTTCAAAAACCGTGTTTACGACTCGCGACATGTATGTCCAACGAATTTTTTGCTGCTATGAGTATCGTAAAAAGCAGCTCGTTTTGTACTATTACTAAAAAAATTACACAAAGCCTGAAGGGCTGAAATAAATAAACTAACCTCTTGAATTCTATTGCATGATTTATACACTTATGAAATATTCTTTTATGCGATTTACTAGTCTGAGAAAAATACACAGATTAGGCGTCGGCGTCGGGAAGAAATAAACTATTTTTTTTTTCTGAGCAAAGTTTAAAGATTTTACCTTATCTTCGCCAATCAAAACTTGAACGCATTTTAAATCCTCACAAGGTACAATTACCTCCATTGTTGCAGGTAAGTCACCAAAACAATTGTATCACTGAGAAAATCTAACAAAACACACAAAAAACTTTAACAACAAAGCTCTCCCCACTCAAGCAAATGAAACTGAAGTGAGCTACTTAGACTTACGCAGAGTAACAGTGCAAAGGTCACGCATACGCGTGCAACTTCATACGCATGCACGGCTTAAATCTTCCATACTGATCGATTTGTAGACGCACAAGGTTCTAACTCGTTATACGGCACAACGCTTTAGGCGCGAAAGGGACAGAGATAGTATTTGAAAGCCCGGTAAAAGCCGGTACGTGTAAGCGAGATAGCTATATATAGATGTTGCAAATACGAAACTGCGCGCGAACAATTGCGATGTAAAGTGTGTGGCGTGGATAGTTTGTGTTATTTTGATAACAATTAAGCGCGCGAACTTTTAAATAGTTCGGGTTTGATTATGATTCTCTGTCGAGCATTTTTAATAAGGCATGCCGGGCTTTTGGGCTTGTATGAAGGAACCGCCACTGGTTTATGCCTGGTCTTAAAATTGTCTTCTACTCCATTTATTATTTATTACAATACAAAACTAAATCATAAAAAGGCAGGTAAGTAAAACAATTAAATTACGTACTTATTTATTATTATTATGTACGTATTCTTCCGCGGTGGTTGGCGCCCACGGCGACGGACGTCGCAAGACGATCTCCGGCCACCGTAGGCGCGGGCATGCGGGCGGCGAGTAAAGGGCAACTCGCCGCCCGACCATGGACCATGCCCGGGTCGACGGCGCGTTGTGTTCCACGCGCGCCTCAAAGAGCGTCAGCATAATGACGGGGCCCCCTCTCTAGAGGGCCAAAGCCTGCCGGGGTCGCGGGACTTATCTCATTACCGTGACCCCGGAACACAAAGGGCTATTGAAGGACACCGTGGATTTTAGTCAGTACAAGTCTGACAGTCCCTCCCGCCCTGCCCGGGGTGGGAGGACTCATTTGATGATTTTACCACGAAAAAAAAAAAAAAAAAAAAAAAAGTACGTATTCTTCCATTCCTTCTTTGTTTGTTTGGTGTACATGTATATATACGACGCAAAAAACAAACTCAATTTTCACGTCTCATTTTCCAGAACAATTTTCAATATCACTTTTCCTCCACATGAATTAAACATGACCCAAACACCTTTTAATCACAAAACGCACTTGAAACACGAAACAGTTTCATATTTCAGGAGTACCCACATAAATCTTATTGGAATTTAATATAAAGACTATGGGTGCGTCGTAAATCCAGCGGTAACTTATTTATAAGTCGAAACCCCCGTGGTTCAATGAAAGTTGTACATCATAGCTGAAAAGCCTTTGAAAGCGAAGGTATTGTGGCGAGGGGGGAAGGGGGGATTAGGGGAAATATGATAGGTTAGTTGTGCGGTGATTAGGTAAATAGATAATGTGTTTTAATGTGTGGTTTGTAGGGTGCATAATGAAACGCTGATTGAGTGTGTGAAATAATGCGCCAACAATGTAGCTGAACTGTTCTTTAAACCTTCACTTTACTTTATTTTATGCACTTGTATGTAGCAAATAGTAACACCAGCGTGATGTCGAGCATCAGAGTGTGTCGCACAAGCGAAAGGGTTCATGAACACCTGAACTTAAACCTTCGAACGGTGTAGGCTCAGTTCGCCCCTTGGATCTTGCCTCTGATTTCCGAAGTGCATCGACTCGCCCCTTGAACTTAAGATGTGCCATATTGCCCCCGATTGTTAATCAATATAGTTTTGTGTCGCACAAGTGTCAATAGAAACAAAATAATTCTCAAACTCACGTAGTTCACTTGCAAATAGTTTTTGAATATGTGGTTAAACGCTGCGTGTCAATCGTTTTAAATTAAATCAATCAAATCAAATCAAAAGCATTTATTTCAAGTAGACCAATTACAGGCACTTTTGAATTGTCAAAGACATAAAAATATAATTAAATACTACAAAGTTATGGTGCTACAGTCCCAGTCACAAGACATAAAAACTGTGAAAGTACCGTAGATGCCCATTCCAAGAAGTAGATCTCTAATAACCCACAGGAATAAATTTTTGTTGTATCACAGCCCTTATTTTTCTACAAAATACATATATGCAACAATTTGGAATCTATTCCTTTAGGTAGATAGATTTACACACAGAATTCTAAAGAAAATGAAGAAAATATTTTCAATACTCAGTCAGATACAAAAACACATAAAAAAATGTGATTCTCTACTATAATATCGGTATCCTTATAACATTTCTTCCTGCTTTTTAATCTCGGAAGCTTCTTGGCTCGCCGTCGGTTTATGCAGCTAAGAGCAGAGTGCTAAACAAAGTAAGTTATAACAAGATGTAGATTTCCGAGGCTGTGCGAAACCGTGACGGTGCATCAGAATGCGTTGCCCTCTGCCCGCTCGCATGAGACGAGGATCTCTGAATTACTAAAAGAGACGAGAAGCTGAGTTGAGTAAAATCTTTAAGGCGCTCCCTCACCGGGACCATTCGCGTGTAATGTAACATTATAGAATCGAATTTGGGGCATTACATTACTATACTACCTCCCTGACTGACGAGCATTCGCGTACATTTAGTATGGATTTGATACAAGGTGCGCATTGTAATATTCGGTTCTCCTCCTTCACTGATGTAAACCCGTTTTGTATCATTACAAGGTGCGCATTGTGATTCTCAATTCTCCTCCCTCACTGACGAAATGCTCGAATCTGTAACGTTACATTAAAGGAGAAGAATACTTTAGATGATTTGCTTGAACGCCATTGTTTTTATTGCTCATGTTAATTCTGCATTTGTTTTTAATAAACCAAAGTTGAAAGCATTGTAAAATGCGTAAATTATTCACTCCTGGAATAAATAAAAGTTACCTCGTGTCAATCACAGTACTGACACTTACTTCCCTTTGATAACCCGATCTTGATGGAAATGGCTAATTAGCTGTTGTAGGACGACTAATCAACAGCCGTATCACATTGGCCTTTGACATGACATTACCTCGACCGACTTAGGCTATGACTGGGACAGTGAAAATGGTCGCAAAACTTTTGATTAACTAGTTTTAAACTCGTTTTAGTTTTAACTTCTGTCTTGTGAGCAGTGGTGGCCCAGTGACCAGTTGTGGCCCAGTGGTATCGACCCCGACTCACGAGTTGTAGGTCGTGGGTTCGAATCCAGCCAGGTGCATTACTTTGTGTAATTTATTTCATCACCACTGCTCTCAAAACGGTGAAGGAAAACATCGTGAGGAAACCGGCATGTCCTAGAACCAAAAATTCGAAGACATGTGGCATCCACCAACCCGCACTGGGCCCGTGTGGTGGATTACGGCCCACTCCCTCTCACAGAGAGGAGGCCTGTGTCCCAGCAGTGGGAACATTATTTTATAGGCTGATGATGATGAAGATCATTTTTATCCTGGTGTGACTACCCGTGAATTGGGTTTAAAAATTGGGTAGTGGGCGTATAAATCAAAACAGAATTTACTAATTGAAATTTTGAGAAAGTATACTTATGGTACGCTGAAAACTTGTTCAATACTAACGATAATTGAAAAAGTATTGGGCAAATTTTCAGCGTGCTTCAAGCATTTTTTCAAAAATTCACGGTGCTCTCTACCTATGAAGCAGACACATCTAGTTTCCCTAAGTCCCTCCACACGGTACACTCACCTGTACCTGCAACCCTCCCGCGACCCAGATTTTTATTTCACTACAGAGAATGAAATTGCTCGTAGTGGGTACTCGGGATTTTTTTATTTGTCCATGGCAACACTTTGTTTTTCGTATTATGCTTGTTGGATAGGCATTGTGGGTAATAATGGAAGTACACAAAGCCTCTGTTCTAGTGTTAGTAAAATGTGGAGTCGGTCGTTGTAATTTTCTGTTTTGTTTTCTTCTTTTTAGTTTTTCATTTCGGAAAATTGGCTGTGGTTGCAATTTGGGGTTGAAATTAATGCGAGGTTGGTTTATTACAAGTTGTCCTGTTTGTTCTACTCCTGTTTGTTCTACTGATTAGTTTTTACACCATTTTGAAAGTTTTTGAGATACCAAAACGGAACCCTTACAGATTCGTCACGTCTGTCTGTCCGTCCGTCCGTATGTCACAGCCACTTTTTTTCGAAAGTATAAGAGCTATCCTGTTGAAACTTGGTAAGAAGATGTATTATGTGAACTGTATTAGGATTTTCACATAAAAATAAACAAATTTTGGGGGTTCCCCATACATAGAATTGAAACTTAAAAAAAATTCACCGAACCCATACGTGTGGGGTATCTATGGATAGGTCTTTTAAAATGATATTGAGGTTACTAATACATTTTTTTTCTAAACTGAACAGTTTGCGCGAGACACTTCCAAAGTGGTAAAAAGTGTGTCCCCCCCTGTAACATCTAAAATAAGAGAATGATAAAACTAAAAAAATATTACCATTCACAATTGTAAATATGTTTCAACGAGATAATATTTTTTTAATACGTCATAATTCGTAAACCGCAATTTACCTTTCAAAGTTACAAACAACTACAAGAACTTTTATATTACGTTACTTGCTGCTACGGAACCCTTTATGGGCGAGTCTGACTCGCACTTGGCCGGTTTTTATTTATTAATACAGTATAATGTTGCTATATCCTGGCAAGTAGTTAGGTTTATTTAAACGAATCAGATTTACAAATCATTTGACGCCTGATGACGTCTGGGTAATATATTATGACAAATCTTAATTTAATAAAAATCACTTATCAGCCAACCAATTTCAATGAAATATGGATATGAAATTATATGGCTGTTTAGACTTAACTGATACTGATTGGTAGTAGGCAGTTGTTGGTTAGACCTTAATTTTCCTTCCATGGAAGACAAATATAAAAATACACAGGTACTGTGCTTAAATTATACATTTTGCCTTCTAAACTTAGTTGAACCAGCTTCCCCTTTTCCAAACAATATTATTATAACTATACGTCTACGTGTCTATAATTTAAACGGTATTCACCATAAGATCCTAATATGCAATATGGATTAATTTGCAAACCATTGGCAACCGCTTACCGATCCCATTGAGCGAACGCCTTTCAAGATGTCCTCCGTAAACTAATAGCGGCCATACACCATACTGCCTATCGTACAATCGGCATGACGCTGCCGATTTGATCAGTTAGATTTGACCGTGTGTGGGCGTGGAATCCATCAAATTGGCATGATCATGCCGATTTGATCAAATCGATTTGATCAAATCGATTTGATCAAATCGATTTGATCAAATCGGAATGATCAAACTTCAAATCGGCAGCAGTGATACCAACTTAGCAACTTTATAACCAGATCTAGCTAATATTCGGTAGCTACTTTTTAACCGACGTAAAAAAAAGGAGGAGGTTCTCAATTCGAAACGTTTATTTTTTTGGAACGAAGTTCCTTATGGCGCGTTGCGAAAGGGGGCTAGGCGGAAAAAATTGTCACGACACTTTTTACAGTGGAGTGGAGTGGAAAAAACTGGTTCAAGCGATTTTCGACCTTATTGACATTTAAAATTTAGTTTGTTTTTTCTCACATTCTCGTTAGCTAACATTGCTCCTTCATTAAAATCCGGTGTTTGCATAAATGTCAATAAGGTCGAAAATCGCTTGAAGGTCGGAAAACATTTGCTTAACGATAAGCAAATGTTTTCCGACCTTCACTTGTATTACCAACTGATTCCCACCAGTGGGATAGACCGGTAAAAAAACAAGTCGGTAAAACAGTAGCTAAAAAGTTAAGCCACAACTTTTATAAAATTGTAGCTGTCGGTCACCGAATAATAGCTAGATCTAGCTATAAAGTTGCTAAGCTGGCATCACTGCTGCCGATTTGAAGTTTGATCAAATCGATCGTCATGCCGATTGGACGATAGGCAGTATGGTGTATGGTGTATATGGACGAACTGCCAATTTGATCAAATCGATCGTCATGCCGATTGTACGATAGGCAGTATGGTGTATGGCCGCTATTAGGGAGAGATTCAATACCCCATACATTAATACAGCTTGCATCATCAAAACTTAGTTGAATGAAGATTAAATTAACGGAAAGTACGAATGGCTGAATGGTTTGGTTGATAGCTCTTCAAAATATTATGCAAGGAACTGTTTTCGAATTGAGGGTCGACTAATATTGTAAGCAGCCTGCTTTATCGCGGTATTTTTGTAAGCATTGATATAATCATTACTTTCTTGTCAATATTTCATTCTACTATACTATTTTTATCGTGCAACTTTTTTTTTTTTTTTTTTTTTTTTTTTCGTGGTAAAATCATCAAATGAGTCCTCCCACCCCGGGCAGGGCGGGAGGGACTGTCAGACTTGTACTGACTAAAATCCACGGTGTCCTTCAATAGCCCGTTATGTCCCGGGGTCACGGTAATGAGATAAGTCCCGCAACCCCGGCAGGCTTTGGCCCTCTAGAGGGGGGCCCCGTCATCATGCTGACACTCCTTGAGGCGCGCGTGGAACACAACGCGCCGTCGACCCGGGCATGGTCCATGGTCGGGTGGCGAGTTGCCCTTTACTCGCCGCCCGCATGCCCGCGCCTACGGTGGCCGGAAATCGTCCCGCGACGTCCGACGCCGTGGGCGTCTACCACTGCGGCTGGGGCGGAGGGAGGACGCTGTCCTCTCTCTCTCGCGGCTCGCCTCCTCCTTCACGAGCATAACTGCTTCGCAGAAGGAGGCGACCGCTTCCCACTCCGTCTCGCCCCGCAGCATGGCCTCGACCAATGCCGGGCGCGAGAGGTCTCCGCCTATCGCCGCCGAGAGGACACGGCGGTGCTCTGCCCAAGCGGGGCAGTCCTGCACCGTATGCTCCACCGTGTCCTGCGGGCGATCTTCGCAGTGGTGACACCCGGGCGTCTCTTCCCTCCTTATCAGACACAGGAACCTCCCGAAACTTCCGTGTCCGGTGAGGACCTGCGTCATGCGGTAAGTCAGGACGCCGTGACGTCTTTCCAGCCACTCCTCAAAGAGGGGTCTTACCGCCGCGATTGCGGCGTGGCCGGACCTCGGTTGCGACAGTCGTCCCCTCCATACTGCCCTGAGATCGCACCGGAGCTCTTCCCGCCGCGCCTCGACTTCTCGGGGCAGCGGGGTTACACCCCGGCGCTGCGCCTCCACGCGCCACTCATAGACGCGCTGGAGGGCAGTCGCCTCCAGATCCCAGGGCAGTAATCCGGCAAGGAGGTTGGCTGATTCGCCGGCTATCGTGCGGTATCCCCGGATCATCCGGATAGCCATGACCCTCTGGCATGCGACCAACTTTAGTGGTCGCGTCCGGATGCTCAAGGCCCACACGGGGGCCCCGTAGAGGGCCATGGACCGCATTTATCGTGCAACTTAGTGATACTCTAAGGGCATTCTTTACTCCTTTTGTAAATATCAACATTTAATTTTATCCATCCTTTATTTGGCCTCCTCTCCCTGTTCATAATCAATACTTGTTCTAGTGACTTTACTTCTTCAGCATTAAGAATTTCTAAAGATGATTTTTGAGGAAAGAAAATATCAGTTGCAAGTGGGATTCGAACCCGCGTCTTCTGGATAAGTACTGTATCATTTGAAAGAAGAAATAAAACAATCCGAAGGCTGTACAAGCAACAAACAAGCCTGCATACACACGATTTTTCTCATAGTACAGTCAGCATCAAAAGTCGATGACCACATTCTGATTTTCAAAATCACTGTACATTATAATCACCCATAAATCGCTCAACAAGATAGGCGCCAGTATTGAATGAACATCATTAGAGTTCAAAATTAACTGAACACAACTCTTCAAAGGTCACTGAACACCATTTTGTTAAAAATTGCTGATCGTTATTTAATCCGAAAACATCATTACATTCAGTTTTACAAAAGTCACTGAACAATATAAAATACTTGTTTTAGTTATCTAGTGTAATCACGACCACGTCCAAAAATAACTCAACATCATAAATAACAAAAGTCAGTGAACAATATAAAATGCTTGTTTTAGTTTCCTACTGCAAAACGTCCAAAAATAACTGAACACCATAAATAACGAAAGTTACTATACTATCTTCAGAGTTATACTTATATCCAATCTTGTCATATCCAAACTAAATTATTTAAAAAAAATACGTGTGCCTCTCGGGGACTGCCGCGGTAAAGCTATTGCATAGCAATTTAAAAAAAAAAAACAAGAAAAGAAGATTTAAAATGTTTGTGGTGCACTACGGTAATAATAGAAAAATAAATTATAATGAAGATATAAGTGGGTCTTTTGTATACAGCATTCCCAGGTCTCACTTCCAAACAGGGTCAAAATTTTCAACAGGTTATGGGCCCAGCACGCTTCCACTGCGCCACTCTCCTTTGTTGTAGGAGAATTTTATAAGGAGGTTTCATTGTGGAAACCTTCTTTTGTAGCTGGCCGTTTAGAATCAGTAATCATATGCCTAGCCTTTTACAATTAAATTGGGGTCGGCTTCCAGTCAAACCAGATGCAGCTGGATATCAGTATTTTACAAAAAGTGACTGCCTGTCGGACCTCCACAACCCAGTAACTGGGTAATATCATACTCCATGGTAAGACTGGTTGTCAGACTTTAGAGCTTCTGACTAACAGTAACGACTGTCAAATATCTACAAATGACAGTCGGGACCAACGGCTTTACATGCTTTCCGAGGCACGGAGGAAACTCGCTATGACAGATGGTCACCCATCCACAGACCCATCTCGGCAAGCGTGGCTTTACTCGGAAAATCGGCCTGTGTGGCTGTAATTATTTAGCCACGAGCTCATCAACTAAAACTATCTGTGAAGAAAACATCAAATCTGTCTAATAGTTTTAGGCGTGAAGGAATAACAAACAATTTACCCCGTCGTTCCTACATAAACAAGTGAACATCTCCAAGGAAAACATATAAATGTGTGCGTGGCGCTCATTCACACATTTATAAAAAGTGGCTTCGCTTTAAAACGTTTCGTTTTGTTTCGAACACGGAATCTGGACATTTTTTAATCTAAGGTTACAATTGAATTAACCAAATATACGCGCATATGACGTGGAGTTGCAGATACCAGCCCGTTATACAATACACAATACAACCAAATCTCTATACATATAAGACTAATTTTCAAAATTACACAAATTCCGTTTTCTTTGGGAAACATGCATAGTTATGGGTGGGTATTTGAAAAACTGTTTACCCTTGAATGTAAAACGAATATTTATTTATAATAATTATTACTTTGTAACGGACGTAGACCATTGCGGTTGCAATTATATATCCGCGTGGGTCGCCAGTTGTTCCGGTGACCTGTCACCATTTCATCCATCCCGAGTTGATCCGGATGCCCCTCAAGTTAAAGGGGAAAATATACAAATGCGTGATTAGACCTGTCGTATTGCATGGATCGGATTGCTGGGCTTTGAAAAAGATGGATGAGGAAAGATTACATGTAGCGGAGATGAGAACGTTGAGATAGATGTGTGGAGTGACAAGAATGGATAAAGTAAGGAATGAGTTTATAAGGGGAAGTTTGAAAGTGACGCCTGTTACAATAAAAAAAAATGAAAGGGAATCGTCTGTCTTGGTTTGGACATGTGATGAGGAGGTATGAGACTCATGTGACTAAGAGAGTGATGAGTATGAATGTTGATGAATGGAGAGAAAAAGGAAGGGCCGATTTTCCGCATAAAGCCGCGCTTGCCGAGGTGGGTCTGTGGATGGGTGACCATCTGTCATAGCGAGTTTCCTCCGTGCCTCGGAAAGCATGTAAAGCCGTTGGTCCCGACTGTCATTTGTAGATATTTGACAGTCGTTACTGTTAGTCAGAAGCTCTAAAGTCTGACAACCAGTCTTACCATGGAGTATGATATTACCCAGTTACTGGGTTGTGGAGGTCCGACAGGCAGTCGCTTTATATAAAATACTGATATCCAGCTGTATCTGGTTTGACTGGAAGCCGACCCCAATTTAATTGTAAAAGGCTAGGCATATGATTACTGATTCTAAACAGCCAGCTACAAAAGAAGGTTTCCACAATGAAACCTACTTATAAAATTCTCCTACAACAAAGGAAAGTGGCGCAGTGGAAGCGTGCTGGGCCCATAACCTGTTAAAATTTTTGACCCAGTTTGGAAGTGAGACCTGGGAATCTTGTATACAAAAGTCCCACTTATATCTTCATTGTAATTTATTTTTCTATTTTACTGTAGTGCACCACAAACATTTTAAATAAATGATATTCTCGTTAAATATTCGCGGTAGGCGATAGTTTTTTCTTGTTTTTTTTTTTAAATTGCTATGCAATAGCTTTACCGCGGCAGTCCCCGAGTGGCACACGTATTTTTTTTTAATAATTTAGTTTGGATAGGACAAGATTAGATTGGACCTAGTATAGGTGTAAGGGACAGCCCTCCGCAAACTTTCAGGGCTTGCTCAGTAAACGAAACTGAACAATCTTCTACAGTTATTTTTTCGGAAATGAAAAAAAAAATCAGCCTCTCCATACAAACTGTCCAATCAAGTTTATAATTTTCTATGGTGAAGATGATTTTTTTTAATTTCCTGAAAAAAAAATGTGGCAGATTGTTCAGTTTCGTCTACTGAGCAAGCCCTGAAAGTTTGCGGAGGGCTGTCCCTTACACCCAGTATTACTCTGAAGATAGTATAGTAACTTTTGTTATTTATGATGTTCAGTTATTTTTGGACGTTTTGCAGTAGGTAACTAAAATAAGCATTTAATGTTGTTCAGTGACTTTTGTTATTTATGATGTTGAGTTATTTTTGGACGTGGTCGTGATTACACTAGATAACTAAAACAAGTATTTTATATTGTTCAGTGACTTTTGTAAAACTGAATGTAATGATGTTTTCGGATATTATAACGATCAGCAATTTTTGACAAAATGGTGTTCAGTGACCTTTAAAGAATTGTGTTCAGTTAATTTTGAACTTTAATGATGTTCATTCAATACTGGCGCCTATCTTGTTGAGCGATTTATGGGTGATTATAATGTACAGTGATTTTGAAAATCTGAATGTGGTCATCGACTTTTGATGCTGACTGTACCAGATTACATGGATGTAATTAAGAGACAAACAGATCAATGGCCGGTATAAGAGGTAAAGGATTGTCCGTCTCGTCCACGACCTCAAGCAATGCGATGCTTGCATCGTTCACAAGTCTCGTGGCGTCTGACTGGAGTGTGTAATCCCGACTTATGATTATGCAGCATATTAGGTATTCTAATTTAGAGGTCGTGCAAAACTTGCACTCTTCTATATATAAATGAGGAGAACTGAGCAATCCTGGTAAATAGATAAAAATGTTTTCTTTGCGGTCACGCGTTTCGCTTGTAGCATGGCCAAGCCAGAAGGGGATAAAGTATAGACTTTAATTGCGTAATAGATGGTCGGAGAAATAGTTCTCCGACTATCTATTACGCCCTGTTCCACGGACTATAGATGACACTTCGCACCCCCAGATCAACAAAGACGTAAGTGCGATTACGTCAATTTTTTTTTATTGCAGTTTTGGATAGTATAAGTAAAGATACATGCGCTCAATTTTTTCCGTGACATTTTGACTCAAAATGAGGCTTTTAGACCAAAAAAAATTTTTTTGGCGTCAATTAAGTTCAATATTTTGTCAATTAATAAAGTCGATAAACCAACATAAGAACGCAAAATTTCATTAAAATACACCTAATCTTGCTTAAGTTTTTGTTTCATTAAATAAAGCAAAAATGTCATGATTGTATCTCATATTATGCTTTTTAATGCCTAATAAAAAAATGATTTTCTTAAAATAATACCGATTACATCCCATCACAAATAAAAATAATCAAACAAAAAAAGCCGTATTTTCTTATTTACGGGTGCACTCGCACACATTTTCGAAATAATCATTTTTACGCCTTTTTTCCATTCACGATTTGATCTACTTGGACGGAAGTAATCACGCACTCGTCGCATAAACAATTCGAAAGGTCTGGATACTTACCCTTATAACGCATGGAGCTGGAGGAAGAATTGAGCAAAATACACTTGAATATCTTGGGATTATCTAACCACCGAAGAGAGGGTCAGGATACAATATTCTAGATTCGGGCAACATGCTCTTCTAGCGGGAAGGAGAGCGAAAATCCCAGGGTGGTGTTGGATTTCTCGTCCACAGGCCCCAAATCAACAACGTTATGACAGTCGACAGTATGTCGAGTAGGGTAGCATACCTTATACTCAGAATTACCATCCGGTATTCGCTGAAGGTCATACAGGTTTAAGCACCGACCTCGACACATTCTGATGATGAAGCAGAGGCATTGTATGAGGAGATATCCGAGGCCATATATACTTCGAAATATACTTCACCATTGTTATGGGGGACTTCAACGCGAAGGTGGGCGCACGGAATGGCGATGAGTTGAGAGTGGAGCCATGTAAGTATTGGCAGCGAAACCATAGGAGGCAGCGGCTGGTCGCCTTCATGGAAAAAGAAGAAATCCATTTAATGAACTCCTATTTCCAGAAGCGGCCATCAAAGAGGTGGACGTGGATAAGCCTCGATGGTACTACCAGAAATGAAATTGACTTCATCATGACGACCAAGAAGCGAATATTCAGTGATATCTCTGTGATCGCCAAGGTAAAAACCGGTAGCAATCACCAAATCATCACAGGCACATTAAATATTCAATTTGAAGCTTGAAAGGTCTCTTCTAGTGAAGTCCACGCTACGATCTGGTCCTGCCCACATCTAGAACCCCGAAGACTTCCAACTGGAACTACAAAATCGCTTCCAATGCCTAACCGAATGCAAAACTATGGACGAGATTAACAATGGGTTGGTGGAAACTGTCCAAGCTGTGCGGTCCAAGTTCTTTAAGACCCTGCGCCATCAAGTTGATCTAACCCAGACCGAGATGAGACTGAAATCTTCAGCTGATATTTCTAAATCAATGCGACGTGACCTTCGTGCCGATAGTGCGGCACGGATCAAAGAGGCAATCGGGCCGAACCAGGGCTCAAAACAAATTCTTTGCGAAGATTTTTAAGCCTTCGCAAAGAATTTGTTTATTAGGCAAAGCCAAATAACAAAGCTGAAGATTAACGACGGCAGCATCATTTCGACGAAACCGTAAATACTGAGAGAGCTTGAGAGGTTATACGGACAGTTATACACATCAACATGACAACCCAATGTCTGTACAGGTCGAGACGCAAGAGCTAAACTGACTCGACACTACACTGAGGATATCCCGGACATCAGCCTGTACGAGATTAGAATTACTCTTCAACAGTTCAAGAATAACAAGGCGCTGAATAGCAAGGTGAGGACTGAATCACAGCAGAACTTCTGAGAGCGGGTGGAAAACCGGTACTTCTAGTCCTCCAGAAGTTATTTAATTCCGTCATACTCGAAGGTACTACGCCAGAAGCATGGCACAGGAGTGTGTTTGTTTTTTTCTTCAAAAAGGGTGATAACATCTTGCTGAAGAAATACAGGCCAATCTCACTTCTGAGCCATGTATGTATACAAGCTGTTCTCAAGAGTCATTACGAACCGTCTCAAACGTATGTTTGATGACTTCCAGCCTCCCGAACAAGCCAGTTTCCGAAAAGGTTTTAGTACCATAGACCACATGTACACATGCTCTGCCAGATTATATAGAAAACAGAGGAGTACAATCGACCATTATGTCTAGCATTTGTGGACTATGAAAAAGCCTTCGATTAATCGAAACCTGGGCAGTATTGCAGTCCCTCCAACGATTTGATATCGACTATAGGTTTATCGAAGTGTTGAAGTGCTTGTATAGAAATGCCACCATGTCCATCCGATTTCAGGAATAGAGCACGAAACCAATTCAATTGCAGAAAGGCGTGAGACATCAGGGAGACGTTATTTCTCCGAAACTGTTCCCGAACGCGTTGGAGGACGTTTTCAAGCTCTTGGAATGGAACGGACTCGGCATCAATATCAATGGTGAATACATCAGTCAATTTCGATTTGCCGACGATAGACTCATCATGTCAGAATCGTTGGAGCACCTCAATACTATGCTCAGCGACCTAAGTATCGTTTCCCTACAGGTGGACCTTAAAATGAACATGGACAAGACGAAAATCATGTCGAATGTCCATGGGGCACCCGTTCCTATTGTTGTTGGGAATGATAATCTCGAAGTTGTAGATATTTATACTTACCTTGGACAGATTGTTCAGTTAGGTAGGTCTAACTTCGACAAAGAGGTCACCCGTAGAATCCAACTCGGATGGGCAGCGTTTGGGAAGCTACGTGATACCATTTCATCGACAATCCCAGTGTTTAACCAGTGTGTGTTGCCAGTGATGACATATGGTTCTAAAACGCGGTCTTTGACTGCTGGCCTTTTGGAGAGACTAAGTGTCACTCAACGAGCAATGGAAAGAGCTATGCTCGCTATTCTTTGCCGAATAAATCCGCAACTTGGATATTCAGCGATGAACCAGAGTCACTGACAAAGCTCGTAAAATTTGCAAGTTAAAGTGGCAATGGGCAGGCCACATCGCTCGTAGAAATGAAAACCGGTAGGGAAGAAAAGTTCTCGAGTGGCGACCATGGACCGGAAGACGCAGTATAGGTCTCCCACTAGGTGGACCGACGATATCGCGAGAGTCGCGAGCAACCGAGCGATGGATGCAAGTGGCGAATTGTCGTTCGGCGTGGCGGTCTAAGGGGGAGGTCTATGTTCAGCAAAGGACGTCTTCCGACTGATGATGATGTTTAGTAATTGGTATATTTAATAAATAATGTAAGATTTTTGTTGATGCCAGATTTTGAGGTTTTTCTAAGAATTTCTATTTATAAACCGTTCTTAGTTAAACTTATCATAAAGATTATAATTCACTGTTAATTTTATTATCTCTTATCATGTTTTGTTATGACTATTATTATAATAAAGTGCAATTTTATAAAAACCTTTTTTATTACACCACTGAAATATATTTTACCTAGAAACGTAATATTACTTACAGTTTATAGTTCAATTAAACATACTGAAAAAAAAGCCCGTATTCATACTTAATACCATATTTTAGTTTTATGTTTTAACAAACAAAGCTGTAAAAGCGTCATACAATTCGATATGTAAAATAAAATTAAGGCAAAAAGGGCTTAAACAGTACTTAGCTCCTGTATTTTATCATAGTATAGAACTTCGTAACAGACGTAAGCATGAGTAGTTACAGTTTAAAAAATATTTAGAAAGCAAAGATTGGAATAAAAGTCATTACGTTTGAGTATTGGTCTTAAATAAATAAGGAAAACATCTGTAAAACATTAAACATTAAATATTGACTACCACAATAATTTAAGGTGTTTCGAATATGAACAAAAAAAAAGGTTAATTTTTTTACTATTTTTTGATATATAACAAAAGATCATAGAGTCAAAAACTAAAAAGATACACCTGGTTAAACAGTTTTTTTGCTCCCCTGTAAAGTTAGTGAATTTCACTTACGCCTTTATTGGCCTGGGGGTGCGACTTGCATCAAGCGACTTACGCGATTGTCACTTGTTTTTTACATGTGAATATCGCGGTGAGTTATGGCATGCTCTGAGCGACTTTCTTCTTTAGTTAGTAGTCGTTGTCGCAACATGCATGGTTTATGCGTGTATATGATGGCCAAGCACAGTGAGGCCTCTTTGTCTGACCGTCATTGGACCGTATTTACGGTCTTGAGCTGTGTCGGTATTGAGCATAGCCTGTCTTCTGTGCCGTGAAGGGACTGGTTTGGGATATAAGCTGAGTCTGTCTATTTAGTAACGCAGTTTGTTTCGATTTATAGATGTTCCTCACAGTTTCACCCGCTCCTTGGTTTTTGTTAGTCGTAGCGTGTTGTTATATAGCCTATAGCCTTCCTCGATAAATGGACTATCTAACAGAAAAAATGTTTTTTCAATTCGAACCAATATTACCTGAGATTCGCGCGAAACCAACAAAGTTTTCAGCTTTATAATATTAGTAGAGCTTGTAATTAATATTTTGTAAGTCAAGGGGTAAAATATTATAGTATTATTTCAAAACAATTTCATTCCAAGAAAGATGCGACAAACATCGGAAAGTTTATGGCATCTCCCCTACTTTTCTATGAATTGTTAGAAACTCGGAAAACTGCTTATTGGTGAGTAACGTAACTTAAGAAAAACTGTTTCCATCTCATGTCGATTTTAGTTTTACTAAGATATTATATTTGATAATTGATGTATCAAAAGCTTAAATGGAAACACACATTACAAAATATATGAAATTGAGACTAATATAAAATGTAATGTATTAATGTTACATGGTCACTAACACTACCGATATTTCGGCACTGTTCCAAGTGCCATGATCGTCTGATACATTGCAACATTACCAAAATATCAGGCTCAAAACGAACAATAAGCTTGGTAGATATACGGTTTTAGGTCCTAATAGTATTATGTCAGTATTATGTTCAGGACAATTAAATATTAAATCTTTTAAAAAGGTACTAGGCTTCGGAGAAAACTCACCCCTTTTGGTAGTGATGTCACTAACAAAGGGGTGAGATTTCTCTGAAGCATACCACATATTCACAAAACATTCATCTACCCCGAAAAAGAAATAAAAATCTCTTATTAATCCAACCATAAAGTCTTTAACCCATCCGTAACTGGAACTCCAGACCAATTTCATACGATTCAGACAAGATAACTCATGTGTGCGTAGGATATCCGTAGGGAGGCTGTGCCAGCCACGATGCATCAAAATTGGTAGCGGATGAGTCGGTCCAGTGCACGATATTATGTGGGGTGGTCGGTAGCCGGGTGCCTTACCTATATGGCATAGTGTGTATGTGTGGGTGATACTCGGGTGGCTAAATTCGCAGGATTTGGACATTTGAGCAGTTGCCTATATTTTGAGGTTATAGATTTTGATTTGGTTTAGATTTTGTGTTAGTTATTATGTCTTGTGTCTAGGACTGAAGCAAAGCTTATTTTTTTAACAAGTTAAACGTATCTACCTGTAAAATGAAATGTCTTATTGAAATAAATATTTTGAGTTTAAGTTTGTGGTGTTCAAAAATAAGCTTGACGATATTAGTGTTTAGGGAATTCAAGTGACGCAGTAGCTGCACACAGGGTTCGATTCCCGCACGAAAAAAATATTTACAGGCGTTTTATCTTCATCTTTAGGTGCATTTAGCTGTAGAGTTTGTCGTCAAAAATCACTTTAAAATTGGATTTTTTATCAAATTTACAAAAACTGTAGTTTTTTGATGTTTAAGTAAGTGACGGGGTCCAATAGAGTCAAATATCTGCCAGGGAAACTTCAAAAGACTAACGTACCTCCGCCCTGGAATCTAGAGAGCAATTGAAGGAATAGTATTGGTCTTAGGCGCGGGCCACATAGAAAAGACGTAAGACGAGGACGCGTCGCGGACGTGCGAAAATGTATGAGAGTCGCGCCCGCGCCCCGTCTCTTCTGTGTGTTTGACGTCGCGACGCTTCTATACATTTTGTATGAAAGTGACGCCGCAGAGACATATAATGTCTCCGCCCCGTCAGCGTCTTACGACTTTACGTCTTTTCTTTTTTTCTATGTTTCCCCGCGCCTAAGACAGTTGTTTCCCAGATCAAGAAAAACTTGTGAACAAAGCATAAGTGATATGAATATTTAGGTACTAAGTTCGTTTCTCAGAAGTAAAGTAGGTATGTGAAATCCGATAACGTTAGTATACAGAAAGTCGCTTTGATTCCACTCCAAGTAAGTCAAAACAACAATAACTGGGTACAACATAGAGGTATTACTTACTTCACCATCTAACATCAAGCTATTCCCGCTAAAGTTACGCTACTACTTATATTTCACCTCTCGCGTATTTTCCCGGAATAAGTTGCGTCGCTGGCGATCCCGGCGGGATTCCCTGAATTCCGGGAGGGACAACCCTTTAAATATATCCAGTAGTGTAGGGAAGCTCTGAAAATGCAGTATTTACGTGAAGTATTTACTTGTGAAGTGAGAACTGTTTTGTGTGGAGTTCCTTGTTCATATTTGAATTGTGGGCCGCTGGGAAATTGTTAGCTCGTTTGCTGCGACTCTGACAATAAGACTTTTGTGGTTTCTGATAAAAGAGGTTTATATTTACGGGATTTAAATGGATAACTTTGTACCTATTTTGTTTTACATATCGATATTTTTAAACACAAAAGTTTACTAATAAATTGATTACTTGGGTAAGGTAATGTTTGCAAACGTTACGAAAGAAATCGATAGTGTAGGACAGCTAAAAATACTATTTTTTTTAAGAATTTTGTGCATCCTTAGCAGAATACAGAGAGAATTGGTCATGCCACGAGCTATTCTTTTAGTACATAATTTGCTCTTTTTTATTTTATGGTCGTAGGATTCACGTCGTACTCTAACAATCCGTAATATGAAAACTATTTCGTTCGAAGAGGAGGCAAGTTGCCAAGAACGATGAAAATCTCTGGTTATTTATTTTGTTTGTCGTCTTTCAGATCAATATTCTGATTACACATGTAAGTAGAGGACAGTATTTCGATAAAATTTATTATTTCTATCTTAACATCGATCGATATCATCGTTTCAATATAAGTTACATGATACTTATACAGGGTGATTTGTAATTCGATGCGGTCCTTGAAATGGGTGATACTAGACCTTATTTGCAACAATTTAAACCCCGACAATATGGGGCCTAAACTGACTGGTTTTAGAGATATCGAACTTTAAAGATTTTTCGAAAAAAATCCAGCTCTCCCTCATTAAGAGCTTATTGTTAGAAATTAACGATAGTCACCACTTAAAATTTATGCTTTTCTGATAGAATATGAACGACTGAATCTAGTGAATAAAAGTTTGTTATAAAAAAAAAAAATATCTTGGGAAATTAAGTGTCATAAAGTTTCTGTTTTGAAGATTTCTGAAAACTTTCCTTGTCTTTCAAAGCATATTTTTCAAAATAAATGTATGATACATGGTGTACAAATGACAGAAAAAACTTCCTTGTCTCATTACCTTTCTAAAATGGTGCCACAGTATCCCCTTTTAGTTAGTTTCTTACCAGAAAATTAGGGTTGTTACTGTCAAAGTAGTAAATCAACGAAAATCGGTTATAATGTTTTTTCGACCCAACATTTTTTTTCTGTGGTTTTTGTCCAAACTGCTATCTGATATTAGCTTTTTGAATCAATGCGCTTAATCCTGGCCGTCATCACATAATCATATCAGGCAAAGTCGGTTTTTATTTGGAGTATTTTACCTATGGACCAGATAGTCAAACCATCAATTCTCTTCCATTTAAAACAGCTACTTGAAACTTAAGTACAATGACGGATTGTTTGTAAACTCTGGTTTCATAAAAAAAACTAAACTGGCGTGCGTTAAAGTTAGGTCACCCTACTAGTAGGACAGGTAAAAATACTCCAGATAAAGCGCGATTTTGCCTGATGTCATCGACTAGGATTTAGCGCATTGACTCCAAAAGTTAATATCAGATAACAGTTTGGACAAAAACCACGGAAAAAAAATGTTGGGTCGAAAAAACTTTACAACCAATTTTTGTTGATTTACTACCTTGTCAGTAACAACCCTAATTTTCTGGTCAGACACTAACTAAAAGTGGGTACTGTGTCACCATTTTAGAAAGGTAATGAGACAAGAAAGTTTTTCCTGTAATTTTTAAACCAAGTGTCATACATTTATTTTTTTAAATATGCTCTGAAAGACAAGGGAAGTTTTCAGAAATCTTCAAAACAGAAACTTTATGACACTTAATTTCCCAAGATATGATTAGTTTTATAACAAACTTGTATTCACTAGATTCAGTCGTTCATATTCTATCAGAAAAGTATAAATTCTAAGTGGTGACCATCGTTACTTTCTAACAATAAGCACTTAATGATGGAGAGGTAGAAATTTTTCGAAAAACCTTTCAAGTTCGATATCTCCAAAACCAGTCAGTTTAGACCCCATGTTGTCAGGGTTAAAATTGTTGCAAATAAGGTCTAGTATCACCCATTTCAAGGACCGCATCGAATTACAAATCACCCTGTATAAATAGGATAAGCACTATTAGGGATTTGGGTGTCACATTTGACTCTAAGTTGCTTTTTGATGCACACATTGAAAACGTTGTCAATAAAGCTTAAGGTTATCAGCTGATTTTAAACAAATTAAAACATATAAAATTCTCTATTGTGCTTTTGTCCGCAGCCATTTGGAGTACGCCTCACAAGTGTGGAACCCTTGTTATAATATTTATATAGACAGAATTGAGGGAATTCAAAAGCGATTCCTACGTTTCTTGCAGTATAAAACAAAAAAATATACTCACAATTATGTAGCGCGATGTAAGCGATTTCATATTTTACCACTGTACGAGCGCAGACGTATTGCTGATTTGGCATATTTATTTAAGATCGCAAATGGAACAATATTCAATTGTTCCATTTGCGATCTTAAATAAATAGTCCTGAGCTGCTAGGTAATTTAGGATTAGTTACACACTGCAAGATGTTTCGCAATCCTAGTTTGTTACATGTATCTCACTCCAAATCCGCGTACAGGCAGAATTATTTCTTGATCCGCGCGTGCAAAAGTTTTAATGAACTTGTTGGCGGCTATGATTTGGACATTTTCAATACCAGTGTTTCTCGGCTTAGAAGCATTTTAGTGCAGAGCTTTTTTAGTGAGGGGTGATTGCTTTGCATTTTTTTTGTTTCAAGGCAGTTGCTATTTACTGGGAAGGCTTAGTTTTTGTATTTTATTCTTTGGTTTTTAAAATTTATAGTTTGTAGTTTTTTCTTGTTTTCTAGTTTTGTAAAACTTTTTTTTTTGTTTTTGTTGTTGTCTTTTCTGTTTCCTATGTTTCACGTATTTACCTGTGGAAACTTGTAAATGGCCTTCAAGTATTTATTAATTAAGAAAATTGTGTAAACTAGTTGTAAGTTTCCCGAAGAGCATTAAATAAAATAAAAGATAAAATAAAAAAGAAATATGTAGAAAGTGATATAAATGAGTACTGAGTAAAATAATTCCAATTTGTTTTGCGTTTACTCCACACGTTCGATGTAAGTAAACTATTTTGTGTAAAATATTTAAAATCTGAATTAGACTTCAGTGAATATTTATAAAAAAGGAAAAACAACGTGCCGAAATATTTTTATAAAAAAAAAAACAAAACGTTTATTTAGCTTTAAAAAAAAAACTGAAAAAGCAATCATAAACCCAATACAACTCAATCTCTAACCTACTTTACTAAGAGAGGGAATAAGTCAAAATTAAAAACGCGTTTCTCGTCAATTAATTAAACAAGGAAAGGGCCGGCTCTAAATAATATAAAGGTCGTTAGGGTGCAGCCGAAGCATCATTATCTACAGAATGGGGTGGGGCCCCTCTGGGAGAGAGGTAGTTGACAAAATTTCGCCGCGAAAGAACGGAGGAACTCAGAAGACAGAGAGTTCTATCTTGTAAACCACTTTTTGACATATAAACATAGAAAGTGTGTCCGATGGCATGGTTGGCGGTTGACTGCTGCTTTGCATGTCACGGGATACCTGAACGAAACAAATATTTGTATAACCTATTAATTGTTCCGGGTCTGGTGTTTATGTAGTTTTAAATGTTTGTAAAAACACCCAAGAAACAGATGAAATCCTAAAGTTAAAGGATTCAAGACATTCAAATCCATTATCCGGGAATTCATCAAGCTTCATTGTTTCGGCCATTTTTTGGTGTTGTCGCTGTTTTCAAAAGTTGCTGTAGTACAAAGAATTTGTAAGGCCTTAATCCTTAAAATATAGACATACCTTACTTCAATACCCTCTGTGAACATCTGGAAATCGCTCTAAGCATTACGCTTATCGCTAACTGCTATCACTAGAACCACACTGTTACATGAACGGCTATTCCTTTTATTTTTTAGACGAAGCAATTAAAACCGGGGACCTCTTCAAAGAGCGGGAAAGGGGTCCGAATAAAAATTTAAAGAGTGATTATTGATACAAGGAATTAATTATAAGAACTTCACGAGGACTTGATAATCCAGAATCGTAAGAAGAATTTAAAAGTAAGCGTCAATATTTTTATTAGTTGTTAATCAAAAATTCACCATAGAGATGATCCTAGATGATCGGCCCCCCAGAGTTTGACAGTAGCAATCGTTTTCAAGCATTTCGAATGTAAACAACAAAAAGTCGCTGTCAATAAAATAATGTCACGTTGTCTCCAATTTTATTTTTGACTGAATTGATGATGATTCATCATTAGGCGAGCAGTGGTGGCCCAGTGGTATCGGTCCCGACTTACGAGTTGAAGGTCGAGGGTTCGAGCCCCGCCAGGCGCATTACTTTGTGTAATTCATTTAATCACCACGGATCTCAAAACGGTGAAGGAAAACATCGAGAGGAAACCGGCTTGTACTAGAACCAAAAATTCGAAGACATGTGACATCTACCAACCCGCACTGGGCCCACGTGGTGGATTATGGCCCACTCCCTTTCACAGAGAGGAGGCTTGTCCCAGCAGTGGAAACATTATAGGCTGATGATGATGATGATCAGTAGGCAGAAGACGTCGACATAGGCCTCCCCCTTAGACCCACACGCTGAATCACAATACGCTACTTGTATTCGTCGGTTGTCTGCGACTCTCGCAATGTGTTCGTTCCACCTAGTGGGAGGCAAGCATACGCTTCATCCTCTAGATCGTGGTCGCCACTCGAGGGCTGTTCTTCTCCATCGGTTACCTGTTCTACGAGCGATGTGGCCCCTCCATTGCCACTTAAACTTGCAAATTTTAAGTGGTGTCGGTGACTCTAGTTCTTTGGCAAATTCTTCGCAGAATTTTCTTGTTCTGAATTTTATTCCGCAAAGAAACTCCAAGCATAGCTCTTTCTATTGCTCGTTTAGTGACTTTTAGTCTCTCTAAAGGCCAGCAGTCAAAAATCATTCTGTCTAAAAACCCTTGTAGTGTGCATCATGCTCTTAAATAAGTATCACGAGAATCGGTGGCAAACACAAGATTCAGTTTTAGACTTTTTGTGAACAAATCGAGCTGTATTTTTACGGCATGAAACATTCCCGATACTCTCCCTAAACCGCCATCAAATAACAGATTACCATAATAAAACTCGACATCACATCCTTAACAAATTATAATCCCTCAATCTAAGTAAAGGAGCTCATAAATACTCGGGTTTATTACAACGTATGACGTCACGTTCGAGCGGCACAGGCAATTTGTCAGGCGAGCGCGCAACTCGAGCACTCAATAAGCAGGCAACCAGGTGGGATATTAAACTGAACGCAACAAGTTACACTATGCCGCGGTATCCTGAGGGAAGCTGCTAAGGTTTTTAAATGCGTGAGATATTGGTAAGCATCAGTGATGCAGACGCTGTTGGTGTGTGAGGTATATCAAGGAAGAAGTTTCAAACTTTTTGTATTTTACGTGATCTCTGGTCGGCTTGGTGTATTAGATGCTGATAAAATTGAGCATTCACTTGTAATGAGCATTCTTGCTAATGTTACATTTCAGAAAAACAAACGAGAGCGTTTTAGCGATCATTCCAACGAGCGTTCTGACAAGCTCTTTGCCGAGCCGACTGTCAAGTCTTACATCTCCATGAAGAAAAAAATTCTGACGACGATTGACTAGAGCGTTCGCTAGAAAGGTCGCGACAATGTTCGGTTCTATGTTTGGCTCTGTTCGTTGTTCAGTTCGATAAAATTAATCATCGGCGGATGCTCGATGTTCTGTTCCAAGTGAATGCTCAAATTGCTCAAGTCTTTCAGCACCTTTATGGGACTTAATAAAGATAAGGCCGGTGGTGGTTTCAAAATGGTTGGGAGGATACACAAAAATATAAGGGTCATGTAATTTCAAAATTCTGACCACCGACAGTTTGGGCCCTGTTCTTTTTTATATTTTTGTAAAAATATTTGACAATATAAAATCAATTTAAAAAATGACTTACGAAATATTGTAGTTAAATGCTTGGGACATCATGACATGCTATTGAAACGTGTAACAGTTTAGTTCACCAACACGAGGCGACAATAAATTTGCATTCTATAAATACCCTTCCATGAACCTCCCTTTCCCACAATCAAAACACAAAATCTTCCTAAAATACTCAAACATTATACGAAAAGAAAATCATCTATAGACAGTTAAGTATAAAGTTCTCGTTCTTAGGGCAAAGTTTGAACGAAATCCGATGATTCGGAAACGCTTAGCAAACTCCCGAACATTTTAAGTACTGTGTTCGTAAACCTATTAACATATTGGAGGCTTCAATTGTTACGTGTAACTTCTTGGATGTGTTCAGGCTTTTCTTGGAGTTCTTAGAGCGAGGAAAAGCTGGAGACGGGTACTTATTTATAGAGTAACCTGTGTACCGAAACCGATTGGTATAGTGAAATTTCATTAGGGCAGAGGGCAGTGAAGGCAGGGGTGCTAAGACAGGAAACCTCCACGTGCGCCCGTGGACTGGAGTTCCCTCTCGGATACGTCCGGGGGGAAGACCAGTTTTTCGGGCCGGTGCACCCTGGGATGCGGGCAAAAACTCTTCCTTAGGCACTCTGTGCCTAAGGGGTCTCTTTGCCCGTATGCAAATAGCCTGTCGGGTGGACGCTCCAACGCGTGTCCCTCTGAATAGCAGAGGGCACAGCGGCGGAGCGGGCTTGCGGACGGTGAGTAATGGGTAAGCTCGCCGTCCGACCAAGGACCAAGCCCGGGTCAGTGGCGCGTCCCGTTTCACCACGCGTCACCAACGGGGCCCCTTATGCGGCCAAATGCCTGCTGTGGTCGCGGATTTTTCTTAATCCAGGATACCGTGGCCCCGGAACGTAAAGGGCATCCGAAGGGGCAGTGAAGGCATCCTATAAGATAGAATCATGACTTAGAGAAGGTCTATGTATTGACTCTTTTGGGTGACACTTTAAGTGTTTAGATTACACCGGAGTCCACCAGATAATTATAAAGCTATAGAGTTTTTTTCTTTGTTTGGCTGAACGAGCTAATCTCAGGAGTTACTGAAAGGATACGATTTAAAAAAATATTTTTGTGTTAGATATTCTTTTTATCAAGGAAGGCTATAGGCTAATGTAACATCATGCTATGTTCAATAGCGTAAATCCACGGGGAACTACTAATTTGCTATTACGGACCTTGTGGATACCAGTTGTTATTGATTACCTAATTGGAATCAAATATATCACAATTTACCTTATCTTCAATAAAACGACCTAGTCTGATTTGAAATATCTTCAGCTATTTATGTGTCATTTGCGATAAAAAAATCCCGTGTCAAACTATTTTCATTATTACGTTCCATTCTATTTACTAATCCTCAGAACTTCGCATCTCTAGGCTTCTGAGATCTCAATACAATCGATTATCCCGCTTTTTCTTTTCACATCCCATCTCCCGACACGGTAAAGCAAAATACACTTTATCTTATAGCCTCAGAGTTAAAATTACAATGTAGTGGAAGCTGTTAGTTTCTGTAGGTTTGGTCATGTCAGTGACGTGTGACGTCGGCCGCGATTCTCTTTTGTTCGTCGATAATGCGTTGTGACGTCACCTAGGGGAGCCCGCAGGAAATTTTTTTCTAAGGGTATATTTTTAATTTCCTGTAATGGAGGCCCTTAGTTTCTTCCGGGACTTTTGATGTAAGTGTATGCTACTTCCCTATTTAATGGGGAAGAATAACTTATATATAATAATGTGTTTTTAATATTTTTCGCAATGAAATCATTCGCCAGGGAACTAAATTCATCGAAACTGTGCGTAGAATTAGCATGCTGAAGTGGAAATGTGTCGCGCCGGTCAAGTCTGCAGGCGGTCAGATGACGTCATGTTTAAGAGTGGATAAGGTAAACGGCCCAGTAACCGTGAAGTTTTGAACTTCACTGACTTTGCAGGTACGCTATGGTAAAACTAGAAGACTTACAAAAAAAATAATTACATGACTAGAGAGATAATTTAAACAAGTTTTATTGTAATATTCTTTTTTTTTATTAGTATAAATTTTCTTTAACAATAAAAGAAAAATATAAAATAAAGGGCTAATTGTACCAGTACCCGGTAGATTTGTACTAGTAAACGTTAAATTGTCCCTGAATCCGGTAATATTCAATGCGAATTTGAACTCTATTGGTTTACGTTAAAGTTCACAGAAATACTATTTTTGCATATCTGTGTAAAATAAAGAAGGGCTTATCCAAAGAAAAGACATTTGTATAAATGAAAAATTTTCAAATGTATTTAAGAAAATTATTATAGGAAATAATAGTTAACATCACGAAGTTTAAACTAAGTATTCATAATGTTACTTAGTTTAAACTTAAGTTTAAACTAAGTATCATTATGAATACGCGTAATTTGTCATCCAACATCGACCGTGAGATACCGAACTGCCTGGCAGCAGCTGAAATTGAGGCTCCTTTTATGACTGCTTATTATTATCAGCCCATTGCCATCCACTGCTGAACGTAAGCCTCCCCCAAAGAGCTCCAACCCTCCCGGTCCTGGGCAGTCTGCATCCATCCGCTGCCAGCCACATTCCTCAATGACGACCCATCTTTTCGCAGGGCGTCCTACACTACGTTTGCCCATTCGCGGTCTCCACTCCAGCACTTGTCTACTCCATCTAGCATCAGTCCGTCTACAGACGTGACCGGTCCACTTCCACTTCAACGTGCTTATTCTACGCGCAATGTCGATTACTTTGGTTCTCTGGCGAATGACTTCGTTCCGAATTCTATCCGCCAGAGAGACTCGGAGCATTGCTCTCTCCATTGCACGCTGAGTTACCTTGAATTTGTGGACCAGGCCTATGGTAAGTGTCCACGTTTCGGCTCCGTAAGTCATTACAGGTAGGACAGACTGGTTGTAAACCCTGGTTTTGAGGGATTGTGGGATCGATGATTCGAAGATATGACGCAGCTTCCCGAATGCTGCCCAGCCCAAGCGTATCTTTCTGGTTGCTTCCTTCTTGAAGTTGTGCCGGCCCAGTTATACAACTGGGCCGGCGTACGTTTGACCTAGATATATGTTTTCTTGCACAACCTTGAGGGCAGCACCATTTACGATTATAGGTCTCGGATTGACATGACCATTGAACATGATTTTGGTTTTGTCTAAATTTATTCCGAGACCCACACGTCTTGAAGAATCGCTTAGGCTGTCCAGCATTACTTCCAGCTCCTGCAAAGATTCTGCCATGATGACAATCCGCAAATCGAGGGTCTGAGATGTACTGTATTTATACCACGTCCTTTCCAATCAAGCGTCTTGAAAACGTCCTCCATCGAGTTTGTAAACAGTTTCGGAGATATGACGTCTCCCTGTCTTACACCTCGACGTAGTTGGATTGGTTTTGTGCTGTGTTCTTGTACTTGGACGGTCATAGTTGCGGCCTTATACAGACATCTCATCACCTCAACGTAGCAGTAGTCGATGAGGCATCTCTGCATGGACTCCAGCACAGCCCAGGACTCGACAGTATCAAAGGCTTTCTCGTAGTCCACATACGCTAGGCACAGAGGCTTATTACATTCCTCGGTCTTTTGGATTATTTGCTTGAGGGTATGTATGTGGTCCATGGTGCTGTAGCCTTTTCGGAACCCGGCCTGCTCCGGCGGCTGGAAGTCATCGAAATTTTGGGCGAGACGATTCGAGATAACTCTCGAAAACAACTTGTAGACATGGCTCAGGAGAGAAATGGGGCTGTAGTTTTTAAGAAGCGTGTTATCTTCTTTTTTGAAAAATAATACCACCACCCTCCGGGTCCATGCGTCCGGTGATGTGCCAGCTTGACTGCTTCTATGGCCTTTAATATGGCCTTCTGCCTATCAGACATGGCTATCTGAAAAAAAATAACACTGTTCTTGAAAATTTCTGAATTCGTATCAATAGGAAAATATAAAAACCTATGTTTAAAATATTTTAACGACGGTACATTAAAACATAGTAGTAATTGTGGAATGGATATCTGTCCCCCAGGGCATGCATTATAATTAAAAATCATGCCTCAATTTTCTTAAACACCTTAAATTAACTCAAGCTGAAGCTTACATTATAGAAAAATGGATAGAGCAGCGTTATTAAAAAGAACAAGTTACACAAAATTAAAATTAAATTGTTCGAGTAATCCCAGATCGAGTCATGTAAGTTTTCCAGGTCCATGTCTTTGTCCAAAACCTATTCAATTTGACCAATCACTCACCACTCACCAATCAATCAGTCACTCCCAGAAGCGATAATAAAGATGTTACACATCAACAACTAAGGAGGCAATTGAATCCAGGTGATTACAACACAAACAAGGAACATAGAAACTGCATTCTGTTGATTCGAAGGAAAAGAGAACTTAACACAAGGCAATAAGGACGATGTCGGGTTTAAATGCAAATTTTAATGCAAGTCCCAATATCCGGCAATTTATTCCACAGTTTAAAAGGAAAATGAGACCTATTTCAAGGTAATAAGTACACAATAACGGGTTTCGGTACAACGTGTGTTACCGGGTTCATCATGTACCAATATCCGGTAAAAAAATTACGATTTTAACGGGTACTAGGTCAAGAAGGGTTTGTTAGTACCAATAGATGTAAACGGCAAAATAATTTATTTCTCAATTAGATTCACCTCAATTTATAGGTTTTATCGCAACATAATATACTCATATATTTTAGAAAATTATCACTCTTACCTTAACGTTATCCGTCGCAGTATGGCTAGCTCATCAATGCGACGTGGTGGATTCGTAGTTCACTGACAGAACTTTGAACTTACATAATATTTTCACACTGCAAACTTTTGTCATCGCATGGTTTTAACGCCATTAAACTTATTGGACAATGTGGCCATTACAATTGTACAAAATATTACAAAGAAGGTATTGCCATTTGCAAACTTAACCTTATAATTGGTAGAAAAATGCAATAATAAAAAAACTGACTTGTTAACGGGTACTGGTACACTAACGGGAATACGTACTTTTACCTTACCACGTAGCGTTGCACGTCAAAGACCGATGATTTAAAGAAGGTTCGTAACCTATGGATTCGGACTGCCCAAGACCTGGATTGTTGGTGTTCTTTGAGGCTTACGTTTAGCAATGAATGGGAATTGGCTGACATGATAATAAGATATGATTTTAACTACTATGTTTGATGTTATTGAGCAACATAAAAGCTAATACCAATACATTCACATAATTATCCAGAGTCCGCAATAGACGTTTTTCACTGGATTATGTTACTTTTGTCTTTAATGCAGGTCAGTGTGGGTAAAATCGACTTCTAAAACACCTTTCTTCTTTTAACGTCAACGTTCTTGTTTTTCTGGTTAAAAAAAAAATAAAACTTTTAATATTTCTTTAATAAGAAAGTCAAAAATATTTCGTTTATTACAAGTGGTTCGTGAAAAGTTTCCTTAAGAATGGAAGGCAGTTGATCATCCAGTTTTATATTCATCCATTAATAACTTAACGCCATGTACTGAGTGCTTTCTTATGTCTTAAACGCGAAGAGGAGCATTTTTCTTCCGCACTGAAAGATGGATGTGGTCCAAAGGAATAATAAAAAAGTGAAACCAATGAAAAAAGGTTGCCTAATTCTTGCTTCCTTTTAAACTTGTTTGAAGAAATAGAATACTTAACATTTTTGGTGACAATAAAACTTGGCCATTCATAAAAAGTGAGATTTATTAGCTCTGAGAATAAATGAATTCTACGTACTTGACTGTACGTCGTTGACGTTGTACTTGAAGATGCGCCTCTAGTGTACGAACGGGAAACAATTATATCAAAGTTCACAATATTTACTTTTAAAGTCACAAAAAAGTAAAAACATGTTGCCTTGGCTCTCTTTCAGCGCTTATTTATAAAGTTTTAGTGTTTAAATGACACACAAAATTTCAAAAGTGAAAATGTCAACAGTAATAAAATAGTATGTTATGTATTTAAGCCGTTTATGGGTTGACACAATATGCCACTTCGGACATTACCAGAGGGTTGAGTTTTTTGGCTAAAAGTCATTAACAATATTTGTGATGTAAATTCAGTCAAGGAAAATCCTAAATCGCTACCTCTTATCACGTCACCCACACCCAAAGTAAGGGGAGACGAATGACGGCGAATCAATTAGTTTTTGCGAAACTTTTTGTCCGTCGCTTCATTATCATCGCTGAATAAGAAAGATGAAAACGTCATGAATATATTATTTGGAATACGTTATTTTAATTTTCTTACTGCAGTCCGACATTGTCCTTCGTTAGTAAAATAAAATAAAGAAAAATGAGAAAGAGAAATAGAGCTCTTGAGACTGGGAAAAGAAAAAATTAAAGGTATGTTGCTTTAACAGCGGTGATATTCATGAAAAATTTATACGCATAATATCTGAAAGTTATATATGTTCTAACCTATTTTAGATAGAATTTAAGGTAAAAGTACGTATTCCCGTTAGTGTACCAGTACCCGTTAACAAGTCAGTTTTTTTATTATTGCATTTTTCTTAAGTTAAGTTTTCTTAAGTTAAGTTTGCAAATGGCAATACCTTCTTTGTAATATTTTGTACAATTGTAATGGCAACATTGTCCAATAAGTTTAATGGCGTTAAAACCATGCGATGACAAAAGTTTGCAGTGTGAAAATATTATGTAAGTTCAAAGTTCTGTCAGTGAACTACGAATCCACCACGTCGCATTGATGAGCTAGCCATACTGCGACGGATAATGTTAAGGTAAGAGTGATAATTTTCTAAAATATATGAGTATATTATGTTGCGATAAAACCTATAAATTGAGGTGAATCTAATTGGGAAATAAATTATTTTGCCGTTAACATCTATTGGTACTAACAAACCCTTCTTGACCTAGTACCCGTTAAAAACGTAATTTTTTTACCGGATATTGGTACATGATGAACCCGGTAACAAACGTTGTACCTAAACCCGTTATTGTGTACTTATTACCTTGAAATAGGTCTCATTTTCCTTTAAAACTGTGGAATACATTGCTGGATATTGGGACTTGCATTAAAAGTTGCATTTAAACCCGACATCGTCCTTATTGCCTTGTGTTAAGTTCTCTTTTCCTTCGAATCAAGAGAATGCAGTTTCTATGTTCCTTATTTGTGTTGTAATCACCTGGATTCGATAGTCTCCTTATTTGATGATGTGTAACATCTTTACTATCGCTTCTGGGAGTGACTGATTGATTGGTGAGTGGTGAGTGATTGGTCAAATTGAATAGGTTTGGACAAAGACACGGACCTGGAAAACTTACATGACTCGATCTGGGATTACTTGACTAAATTAATTTTAATTGTGTGTAACTTGTTCTTTTTAATAACGCTGCTCTATCCATTTTTCTATCATGTAAGCTTGAGCTTGTGCACACCTTTGTGAACACCTTAAATTATTAAGGTGTTTAAGAATTTGAGGCAAGATTTTTAATTATAATGCATGCCCTGGGGGACAGATATCCATTCCACACGCCACGTTTCTTTTTCACAATTAACCTGTAACCTTTAGGTTTTGGTTTGTTTGTAATTGAATTCATAATAATATGTTTTAATGTACCGTCGTTAAAATATTTTAAACGTAGGTATTTATATTTTCCTATTGATACGAATTCAGAAATTTTCAAGAACAGTATTTTTTTTTCAGATAACCATGTCTGATAGGCAGAAGGCCATATAAAAGGCCATGGAAGCAGTCAAGCTGGCACATCACCGGACGCATGGCACAGGAGCGTGGTGGTATTATTTTTCAAAAAAGGCGATAACACGCTTCTTAAAAACTACCGCCCCATTTCACTCCTGAGCCATGTCTACAAGTTGTTTTCGAGAGTTATCTCGAATCGTCTCGCCCAAAATTTCGATGACTTCCAGCCGCCGGAGCAGGCCGGGTTCCGAAAAGGCTACAGCACCATGGACCACATACATACCCTCAAGCAAATAATCCAAAAGACCGAGGAATATAATAAGCCTCTGTGCCTAGCGTATGTGGACTACGAGAAAGCTTTTGATACTGTCGAGACCTGGGCTGTGCTGGAGTCCATACAGAGATGCCTCATTGACTACCGCTAGGTTGAGGTGATGTGATGTCTGTATAAGGCCGCAACTATGACCGTCCAAGTACAAGAACACAGCACAAAACCAATCCAACTACGTCGAGTTGTAAGACAGGGAGACGTCATCTCTCCGAAACTGTTTACAAACGCGTTGGAGGACGTTTTCAAGAAGCTTGATTGGAAAGGACGTGGTATAAATATCAATGGTCAGTACATCTCAGACCTTCGATTTGCAGATTGTTATCATGGCAGAATCTTTGCAGGAGCTGGAAGTAATGCTGGACAGCCTAAGCGATTCTTCAAGACGTGTGGGTCTCGGAATGAATTTAGACAAAACCAAACTCATGTTCAATGGTCATGTCAATCCGAGACCTGTAATCGTAAATGGTGCTGCCCTCAAGGTTGTGCAAGAATACATATATCTAGGCCAAACTATACAACTGGGCCGGCACAACTTCGAGAAGGAAGCAACCAGAAGGATACGCTTGGGCTGGGCGGCATTCGGGAAGTTGCGTCATATCTTCGAATCATCGATCCCACAATCCCTCAAAACCAGGGTTTACAACCAGTGTGTCCTACCCGTAATGACTTACGGAGCCGAAACGTGGACACTTTCCATAGGCCTGGTCCACAAATTCAAGGTTACTCAGCGTGCAATGGAGAGAGCAATGCTCGGAGTCTCTCTGGCGGATAGAATTCGGAACGAAGTCATTCGCCAGAGAACCAAAGTAATTGACATTGCGCGTAGTATAAGCACGTTGAAGTGGAAGTGGGCCGGCCACGTCTGTAGACGTACCGATGCTAGATGGAGTAGACAAGTGCTGGAGTAGAGACCGCGAATGGGCAAACGTAGTCTAGGACGCCCTGCGAAAAGATGGGTCGTCATTGAGGAAAGTGGCTGGCAGTGGATGGATGCGGACTGCCCAGGACCGGGAGGGTTGGAGCTCTTTGGGGGAGGCTTACGTTCAGCAGTGGATGGCAATGGGCTGATAATAATAAGCAGTCATAAAAGGAGCCTCAATTTCAGCTGCTGCCAGGCAGTTCGGTATCTCACGTAAAAGTTTAGTTTAAACTTAAGTTTAAACTAAGTAACATTACGAATACTTAGTTTAAACTTCGTGATGTTAACTATTATTACCTATAATAATTTTCATAAATACATTTGAAAATTTTTCTTTAATACAAATGTCTTTTCTTTGGATAAGCCCTTCTTTATTTATTTTATACAGATATGCAAAAATAGTATTTCTGTGAACTTTAACGTAAACCAATAGAGTTCAAATTCGCATTGAATATTACCGGATTCAGGGACAATTTAACGTTTACTAGTACAAATCTACCGGGTACTGGTACAATTAGCCCTTTATTTTATATTTTTCTTGTATTGTTAAAGAAAATTTATACTAATTAAAAAAAAGAATATTACAATAAAACTTGTTTAAATTATCTCTCTAGTCATGTAATTATTTTTTTGGTAAGTCTTCTAGTTTTACCATAGCGTACCTACCAAAGTCAGTGAAGTTCAAAACTTCACGGTTACTGGGCCGTTTACCTTATTCAATCGAGAGTAGGCAGTTTGATACGAGCCTGTATTTTTTTCTACAGATGAAGGAGGTTAGGTTGAATGTGATTATGTCTATCTATTTTTGCAAATGTAAATGTTTCCTATCAAACAGGTAAGGGGCAAGTATTAAGACTGACTGGCCTACGGTGGCCGGAGATCGTCTGCCGACGTCCGTCGCCGTGGGTGTCTACCACTGCGGATAGGATGGAGGGAGGACGCTCTCCTCTCCCTCACGCGGCTCGCCTCTTCCTTCGCGAGTCTGACTGCTTCGCAGAAGGAGGGGACCGTTTCCAGTGGGAAACGGTCATGCTGTGGGGCAAGACGGAGTGCCGTCTTGCCCCACAGCATGGCCTTGACCAATGCCGGGCGCGAGACCCTGCTTTCATCCTGGTTAAAATATAATAAAGGCTCTTATTATCACAACAGACAAATATTATAGTTCGGGACTTTTCCGAGTATTTCCTACGATGATACTATGTAGCCTACGGCTGCATCTTATTACATTCCTGCTTTTCATTTAACTCAGTAAGCCGACTTATAAAGCCGAGAGTCGGACGTCCGCACTCCCGGACATAATCTTCGCATGGCGTATTTTTGTGGCAGAATTAAAACAAGGAGCCTTAAGTCCACATAATTTGAGGCCGCTAATCTAAAGCTCGTTAGACTCAACCCGAATTACAATGAAAAAAAAATGGAAGTAAATTGTACTGGATTTTTTGAGAAAATTAGTGTGGTCATGTTTTTCTGTAATTATTATATGACTGGTGGTTTATTTTTAGGCTAGAAACAAAGCTTTTGCTGGGAAACAAAGGTCGTTGAGTTAGTAAGAAGAACTGGGTCAGGGCCTTGTATGCAGTTAACCAATAGGGCCGCATAATCGATTAACTTATAGGTACGTCACATTATCAGCCTATAATGTTCCCACTGCTGGGACACAGGCCTCCTCTCTGTGAGAGGGAGTGGGCCATAATCCACCACGCGGGCCCAGTGCGGGTTGGTAGATGTCACATGTCTTCGAATTTTTGGTTCTAGGACATGCCGGTTTCCTCACGATGTTTTTCGTCACCGTTTTGAGAGCAGTGGTGATGAAATAAGTTACACAAAGTAATGCGCCTGGCGGGGTTCGAACCCACGACCTGTTGGCAACACCAACAGAGTTTTTCTTTAATTGCAACATTATTTTGAATTGTGTCACTGTCAAGTCTCCATGATATGTAAAAAATACGCGTGTTGTAAGTCCTGCTTATTAAACTTATATTTGAGAAGAAAAAAGGAGTTTTGCATCCCAGTCGCCACACACTTTACCTCCAACGCCAGAAAATCAACCGCCTACAAAAAGAAATACAGTCCACACAACAAGTCCCCAACATTTGGTCCTTCGAGCCGGATTAGGGTTGGCGTGGTTCAAACAGCGTGTGAGAGCAACGTGTGCGGATTCCAAAAAAGGACTACGAGCAACATACAATACTGCGAAAATTGCAAGCATTTTCATGTATAAAAAGAAAGTGCGAATGTAATTCATCATCGTGCCACGTGAGTTTTGAGTCATCAACATCATTAAGACAGGAAGTCATTCACATTTCCGTCCGCCATTAAAGCCCATTTTACCTGCATCAAGTACAAAGGAAGCAGAGTGAAACTAGCTGCAAGACGGAGGATTCCACTGTTGACAACCTAACCACGCAAGACCAGCAGCCAGCAGCCAACCAGAGCGCGGCCACGAGTGAAGAGTACAGAATCTTCGATCTCACTCACACTTGAACAAACCCTATAAAGAAGAATCGGAAGTTAGCAACACCATACGTCAGAGACATTTATAGTGCTCGTGATTGGTTCGTTTTTTTTGTAACACGTTTACAACTTCATAGTGAAGCGTTGATACTTGTTCCTGCGTACAAGCATTTCCGAATTCCGCCATATTTTGATGTACTTAGTTTTGACTAGATTAAGTCTAAATAGTATAATCTTGTATTACAATTGTACAGTTATTGACATTGTAAAAGTTTTAAGTGTTCATCATGACAGAGTTAAAAAATTTAATAGCGTCCAGAGGTTACGTAAAAGGAAACATAACTCGTCTTTCGCTGCAAAGGTTCCGGGACGATACGTACCAAGCTCTTTTGACCAAAAAGGAGCGCTTGGTTAAAGCATTTTCGGATTATGAAGCCTATAACATGTCAATTTTAGCACTAGACCCCCAAGATAAGGAGGATTATGGAGACGTAGAGGATAAATACTACAGTACTCTCGCTTCTATTAACGCGGAGATTGATAGGTCGGGTGCCACTCAGGCTCATGTTTCTGAAAAGGCTGAAGGTCAGCCCGCGAATTCAAAAATGCGTTTACCAGCCATACAAATACCACCGTTTACTGGTAAGTACAGTGAATATACACCCTTTATTAGTTTGTTCAAGTCTGTAATAAACAAGGACAGCAATCTTGACAACGTTGCTAAATTATATTATTTAAGAACATTTCTAAAGAACGAACCTTTGGACTTAATAAAAAATCTTCCACTTACTAGTGACAGCTACATAGAAGCACTAAGGCTATTGGATGAACGCTACAATAACAGATATAAAATAGTTAGTGAACATATTTATTCCTTGTTAGATATCAGTGTTCTGTCGAAATCAACCCCTCAGAATATTCGTGAATTTGTTTCTAAAATAAAACAAGGGCTAGCTGCATTAAAAAATTTAGGTACCAAAGTTGATGCATGGGATGACATTGTGTTATGTATTTTATTACGTAAACTAGATAACTACACTGCGCGCGCCTACCAGCTGGAGCGAAACGCCGAAACAGAACCTTCAGTCCAGCAGTTTTTGGAGTTCCTCGAGAAGCGAGCATTGGCTCTGGAAAGCTCTGAGCCTGCAACCCCGGCAAAAAAGGCAGTGGTTAACGTAACATCCACAACATCAGGTAATATATCATGTACTTATTGTAAAGCAAAGGACCACAAGCTTTTCAGTTGTAAAACTTTAAATGTTTGCCACCTAAGGAACGATATGAGTTTGTTCAGGAAAAGAAGTTATGTCAAATATGTTTGAATCAACATGAAAAGAAATGTCGATATCATTTCAAGTGCAATGAGTGCAAAAAGCAACATAACTCGCTCATTCACTATGAGTCATTACCATCACCGGTTACTTTGATGTCCGGTAACAATTTAAATGAAGTTTTACTTCCCACAGCAAGGGTTAAACTTATGGGAAAAGACAACCTTGAAATTCATGTGAAGGCTATTCTGGATTCAGCATCGCAGACCTCCATGATCACAACTAGGGTTGTCAAACAATTAAAATTAGCACCTGTGCAGAATAATTTGAGCATAATAGGGGTCACAAATTCTAAACATTTTACCAGTTTCTCTGTTCCTGTAGATGTACATTCATTGACCTCAAGTTTTAAAACCTCAATAAATTGTCAGGTTGTTGAACAAATAACATGCAAACTCCCTCATACTAGGGTAGATACATCTAAAATAAAAATACCACCAAACATTGTGTTGGCAGATGAGCAGTATCATTCGCCATCTGAAATAGATGTATTGATTGGAGCGGATGTATTCTTTCAGATCCTGCTGCCGCCTGAGGAGCCCAGCTGCTATCAACCACATATAATAAATACAAGGTTTGGACACGTCATAGCAGGGACATTGTCTTCGCAGCCTGCAGTAAAAAACAAGGTTACCTCTTTGCTTTGCTTAACATGTAATTCTAATATTAATGAAACATTAGCACGATTTTGGAAGGCTGAGCATGTCCCAGAGACATTTAATGAAAATTTAACTGAACATGAGCTTGCTGAAAGTATTTTCAGAAATTCAGTTAAACTTTTAAACAATACATTTTATGTTGATATACCATTAAAGTTGCCAATAGAGGAAGTAAATAACAGCCTTGGCAACTCCTTTGATTCAGCATATCATAGATTCCTTAATTTAGAAAAAAAGTTATCCAAAAATCCCAAGTTACAAGCTGAATATATTAGGTTTATCAATGAGTTTATAACACTCGATCATGCTGAATATGTAGAACTCAAGTCTTACAATTTAAATAAGGATCCTTTGTATTTTTTGCCACACCATGCTGTAATTAATGAAAACAGTAAAACCACAAAGGTTCGAGCAGTATTTGATGCATCTATGAAAACAAAAAATAAAATTTCACTTAATGACTTGATGTTAAATGGTCCTCCAGTTCAAAAAGAGCTTTTTGATGTCATTCTTTTATTTCGCTTTGGTGATTACACATTTTCAACTGATTTGCAGAAAATGTATAGATGTATAAGGGTTAATCCACCATTCACACTGCTTCAAAATATTCTTTTTCGCAACAATCCAAATGAAGAAATAAAATGCTTACGCTTAAAGACTGTCACATATGGTTTGAAAAGTTCAGCTTACCTAGCTACCCGTTGCCTGAATGAGCTTACTCAACAATTTGGCACCATGTTTCCTCTAGGAGCTTCCATATTAAATAATAACTGTTATGTTGATGATGTATTATATGCAGATTCTAACTTACAAAACATGTTAAGTGCGAGAAAGCAGCTACAACAATTGCTTAGCTTGGGAAACTTTGCAACTCATAAATGGGCGTCAAACTCCCCTTTAATATTAGAAGATATTCCAATGTCTCAAAGACAGTTTGATGAGCTTGAATTGCAAAAGCAAGAGTGTAACATGAAAGCTTTAGGGTTAACAATTAATATGGAAAAGGATTGCTTCACAATCAAATGCCCTAAATTCTCTGGTAATGATTGTCCAACTAAAAGGGATATTTTAAGTTATATAGCAAGTTTCTATGATCCCATGGGTTTTATTAGCCCTGTAATAATTAAGGCTAAGGCAATTATGCAACAGCTTTGGAAGGAAAAGGTAGGCTGGCATGATACTGCACCTGCAAGCATAAAGAATGATTGGCTTAATTTCCTTGAAGGTGTGTCTAAAATGCGTCCAATTGAATTGGGTAGAAACATTACAGTTCCTGAGTCTGCTGTTGCAGTACAATTGATTGGTTTCGCTGATGCTTCTAGCACCGTCGGCTATGGGTGTTGTATATACCTACGAGTAGTTGATGAAGCAGGTAAGGTTACAGTTTCTTTAATCTGCTCAAAGTCGCGAATCAATCCTATAAGTAAAAAAAACACTGTACCACGTCTAGAATTAAACGCTGCTCTTTTACTTTCCTTATTGATAGACAGAGTTTATAATACATTAAAAGTTAAAATAAAAATTGATAATGTTATATTATATTCAGATTCGAAAATAGTTTTAGCCTGGCTTAAAACCGAATTAACTAAATTATTATCATATGTTGCTAACAGAGTAAAGATAATCAAAGAAAAAACATTAAATTGGAGTTGGCAGTACGTCAGGTCACTAGAAAACCCTGCTGATTTAATAAGTAAAGGAGTAGATGCACATGAACTGTTTTCATGTTCTTTATGGTGGAACGGACCATCATTTTTACATTCTAGCAAACACACATTCGCCCCTGATGCGAATGTTGCATTGCCTGCTGACTTACCTGAGCTTAGAGTGAACTTAGTTTCCTCTGATGCAGCGGTGTCTTTGAGTATTCAAAGAAATCATGACTGTTTCCAAGCTCTAAGCAAATTTTCTAATCTTAACAAAATAAATAGGATAATGGCGTACGTGCTAAGATTCATACGCAATGTCAAACCAAGCAGCGATAAAGTTCAGGGTTCTTTTTTCTATAGTTTTGAGTTAAAACAAGCATTAATGTTAATTATTAAAAATGAGCAAGCAATTCATTTCAAAGATGCAATAAATGCATTACAATGTAGTACAAAGGTCAACGGCCCTTTAAAACCGTTACATCCCTTTTTAGATAATCAGGGTTTAGTTAGAGTAGGGGGTCGACTTCAAAATACAGATTTTTCTTATGCTCAAAAGCATCCCATTATCTTACCAAAAAGGTCTTACATAACGGAACTTATAATTAACCATGAACACTTAAGACTATTACATGCAGCACCTAAATTGATGTTGGCTCATTTAAATCAACAGTATTGGATTGTCAATGGTGTGAGAGAAATTAAAAAGATAACACATAAGTGTATTACGTGTTTCAGGTTGAAGGCCAGCACCGCAAAGCAGTTGATGGGTTCCTTGCCCCAACCACGAATAACTGCCGCCCGGCCCTTTGCAAAGGTTGGCATAGACTTCGCTGGCCCTGTAGACGTAAAAAACTCAAGATTAAGACGAACCATAGTTTCTAAAGGTTATGTTTGTGTTTTTGTTTGCTTCGTTACAAAAGCCATACATTTAGAACTTTCATCAGATTTGACAACTGACTCATTTTTAGCTTGCTTCAAAAGATTTATCTCTCGCCGCGGGTTGCCCAGCGAAGTCTATTGCGATAACGGCGGGTGTTTTAGAGGGGCAAGTAACCAGTTAGCTGAATTGTACAAGCTGAACACCTCTGCAGCTCATCAAACATTGGTGCAAAACTTTGTAACTCAACAAGGCATACAATTTCATTTTGTCCCAAGTTACTCACCTGTGTTTGCTGGGCTCGCAGAGGCAGCCGTAAAAAGTATGAAATTTCATTTAAAAAGAATTGTCTTAAAGGCATTATTAACATACGAACAATTAAACACTGTTTTAGCACAAATTGAAGCTGTGTTAAACTCTAGGCCTCTAATGCCTATGTCTTCTGATAGTGCAGATTTTAGTTACCTCACCCCAGGTCATTTTTTAATAGGAACTAGTCTAGTTGCTTATCCGGAATCTAATCTTACTGATACTTCTATTAAAGGACTTAAGTATTGGCAAATGTGCAATAATTTAACACAACAATTCTGGAAGGTATGGCACAAATATTATTTAAATTCCTTGCAATGCAGACCTAAGTGGCGGGATGATTTGCCTAATGTAACTGAAGGTATGTTAGTTATTTTAAGAGAGCCAAATGCTCCTCGCTTGTTTTGGCCAATGGCAAGAGTAGTACAGACCTTTCCTGGTAAAGACGGCAAAGTCAGAGTCATAAAAGTAAAAGTTCCCAATGGAAAGGTATATACTCGCTCTTTGTCAAGTATATGTGTTTTGCCGATTAAGGATAATAATGGTTAAGTTTTATACAGTTACCTCTATCCGACCATGTAATGTTTTAGTTTATTACTGTTTAATTAAACATAGAATAAGTTTTATTAAGGTTCTTTATTTTAGTTTCAATTTCTCATACAACCTTAAACATTGTTTATTATAACTAGTATAGGATATACTCATCTTAACAAAGGTGTTTAGTTCTTTTTCATGTATTTATACTCACTCTGTCAAAATAAGCATAATAATGTTTTTTACCATTAGACATGGAATTAGTTTTTATGGTTTTTTAATCTAGTTACGTGTCCTCAAAAAACTTTGTAAACCTTGGTTAACATAATTTTTTCAATGTTATTTTTGTTCTAAATAGCTACAAATTGTTTTCATGCGTGGTTGCGCAGCATGTTGGCAACACCAACAGAGTTTTTCTTTAATTGCAACATTATTTTGAATTGTGTCACTGTCAAGTCTCCATGATATGTAAAAAATACGCGTGTTGTAAGTCCTGCTTATTAAACTTATATTTGAGAAGAAAAAAGGAGTTTTGCATCCCAGTCGCCACACACTTTACCTCCAACGCCAGAAAATCAACCGCCTACAAAAAGAAATACAGTCCACACAACAAGTCCCCAACACGACCTACAACTCGTAAGTCGGGACCGATACCACTGGGCCACCACGGTGCGGTTGGTGCGTTTACAAACATTGAAACTCACATACACAAACGACCGATACGAGACGGCGCTAGACGACTTGATGTATAGTTCTGTCTCTTTCCCATATGATAGCAGAACTACTCTCGCATTAATACGTCATGGTCGGCCACCAGAGCCCTCATCACGAGTTTTCACTATTTCACTTTACAGCGTCTTTCCAGTATTTACAGCGTTTCTTGTATGGAAAAAAGGAACAGCGCCTCTGGTGTACGAAGAAGGAACTAATGTTTTCCTATGTCAAAGTTCCAGTTTACTTTACGTCACAATAAGTGAAAATTCACGATAAGGCCTCAGTAGTGCTACAGACGCTAGAGTGTCATCACGTTGAAATTTATTTTAAAAAGCTTGTCCCAAGAACATTCACAACTAACTGATGTACCTACAGCGGTGCCGACTACTGCAGTCATCTACAGTACCCCTAGCACGAATATTTGAAGGTTTCGTCTCGCCACCGTATCGTACCGTCGATACAATAACGGCATACAACGAAAGTCGGAAGCACGAAGCACTTTCGAATTAGTACCGAGGGCGCGATACGAAAACGTTGGTGACGTCATACTAACGTAAATAAGGATGAATGTTTCGTTCAGAAACTGGATTTTTGTTAGAAAATTAGTGATTTTAGGGCATTTAAAATTGTAATACTGTTCAATTTATGACGCAATACAAAGGAACTGCAGAAACAGTTAATATTCCGTTAGATAATAATTAAAATAATTACTAAAACGTTGTGTTTGATTTGACTGCGTTCCTAAACGAACGTCTGTCATACTGGCACAAATAAAAAGCCATGAAAAAAATTTGATTTAGAAAAAAAGCTTGTGTCATACCTAATGTCTATATTGTCAAATCTGTCCGCTGTCAAGAGGTTTCAAATCAATATTCAATGATTTTGTTGTTATAGTTCGTTATTTTTCTGTAAGCTATTCCAGTAAACTGAGATAACTAAACGGAAGTATTCTTACTGGAGTAAATAAGTAATTGACAGCCTGATCAAGAAGGTCTGTTAACCGGTTGAACAGAAGGTCCCCCACGATATTCAATGATGAGACGAGGCTCTCGTTTGGGAATTCGGCGAAGAGCTTGAATTGAAGACAGTTATACTTCACGATAAGGCTTGCATTATGAAGAAATTCCTATCTTTGAGGTCCTAACTAACTAATTCAACATAACTAATACATTGAACTGTGGTCCATAACAAAATGTTTATTGTTTTAAATCCTTATTAGTCAATGCGAATATGAGTTTGTTTGTTCTTTCACGTTATATTGCTAGACCGATATTGAATAACACAGAGTACCTAAGTGCGGCCAGGAGACGATAATAAGCTAAGGAGCATATTTTGTCATGGTATTTAATGAAAAATGTATTGTAAAAATAAAGAAAAACAATGTGAATGTTCTGTGTTTGATGATTTTATTTATTTTATTATAATAATGACAATGATATCAATCAATGAATCGAGCAATGATTGAGAAGCAACATGATAGGTACGGTTGCTAAAAGATCTATGTAATCCTGTCATGTCAAGTGCTTATTTTTTGTGAATTATGGCAGCATAAATAGAAAGATATCATATTATTATAATAAATATTGGAGCACACATTCATTTTTTAACAAAATATATCAACACAATCACTTAAATTATAATTTTATGCTCAATAATAAACTTGACGAAAGTTTTCTCACTGTCAAATTTGAAGTGAGTAAATATTCGAGAAACTCGTAAGCCAGCCTTCGACAATTACGAAACTATCCGTCATTTTATGCCTTCGTGCTACCTATTTTCATACAAAAGGCTCAAGTTACGTTTCGAATTAAATACGAAGACGATACGAAATTTACGTATTTTTGTTCGTGCTCCGAAAATTAGTTCAATTTACGCTCACCAGAGGCGCTGTTCAAGTTCCCATACAAAATGCTTTCCAAGACGATACGAATACTTTTTCGAAAGTGATTCGTGCTCGAGGTACAGTTGAGTGCGGAATCATGCCAGAGACAACGCTGCGAAATCTACGTCACGTCATTGTTAGTTGCTGCTGTTTTCACTTAAACATTAGCAACCTAAAAGTTGTGCAGTCACCTAGGACCATCTGTAAAAGTAACCGTAACCCTTTCTTTATTATGGAAAAATCATAAAAAGAGTCCTTCCACCCAGGGCGGGACGGGAGGGACTGTCAGATTTGTACTGACTAAAATCCACGGTGATCCTTCAATAGCCCTTTACGTTCCAGGGTCACTTTTACCTGATGAAACAGCCATCTGTATGAGTAACCGGTCCAGGGTTATGGTTATTTTTACGGGATTTCTAAAAGTAACCGTAATCCTGGAGTACAAACGCCAAATGAAGGTACAGTACCCTTAGCCCGAGTTTTCAGTATTTGAGACGTAAAGTAAACTGGAACTTTGACAATTTCAAATTGACAATTTTCAAGGAAAAAATTAGTTCCTTCTTCGCACACCAGAGGCGCTGTTCCATTTTTCCATACAAGAAACGCTGTAAATACTGAAAAGACGCTGTAAAGTAAAAGACTAAAAACTCGTGCTAAGGGTAAGGGTGGGTTTTTTGTCAGTAAGGGTTTAACAGTCACTTTGGCTCCACCTAGGGCTAGATGAAAGACCCATTTCATGATTTTAACACCCAAAAAAAGGGTGAACCCCAAAATGCGGTCAGCACAGCTTGTCCTAGCAGTTGCTGATTTCAAATGAGTAATTGAATATATCTTATAATTTTTGAGAACGTTTTTATAAACAGCTATAGGCGGTTGATACTATACTAAATTTTCTTCAGCTTACTTCATGAAACAGTAAATGACAAACTCAAAGTACCGTTTAACTCAATTTCTGCACCACCATTAAATATTTTTAACATAATAAAAAATATGTAGTTAACACTGAAAATGAAGCACGGGCTCTAGAGACTCGTAAAAATAAGAATTAATTCTTTTATTTTCTTCCATAAGTACCAACGCACCCTTCGCGGTATGCGTTAAATGTTCTATGAAAGCGTTGTAAAATTAAATTTGGAATTTAATTTTGTAATTCGAATGCTCCGAGGTTTTTTGACGTCTATCTGTTTTATTAGATTTACGAATTTTATTGTAAGAAATATTATTTTCGGTTGTAATAAAATATAGGGAAAATGGTTTTGCTTTTCGTGAAGCTTTCATTTTTCTTTTCTTTAATAAAAAAGCTCCTTCAGTGTTTTTAATAAATTGTAAGATTTGAAATGAATGAAACATATTAATTATGATTATTTTAAAAATGGTTTTTCATAGAGGTTTTCCTGTTTAACTTTTCTTTATTGCCTTTTATTTAACAGAAGTCATTCAAAAATATATCAGCATTAATGTGTATATTTTTTTGGGAAAATATAACATGTACATGTTTGTACTATGCCTGTCAGTACAAACATGCCATTATAAGAGTACATCGTAGTCTTTTTTCAACAGCCGAATTGAACATACCCAAACGCCCACAGAACCTTAATTGAACTTTAAAACCAGAAAATCGAACACCCAAAAAATTCCAAAGTACCAATTTTAATCCCGTTTCGGTATTCGAACTCGAAATCACTGGCCGCAGACAACGGCCGCTTAACAGTTGAAAAATGAAAAACAATTCCAATTTGGAACGTCAACCGTTTGAATTTGGGAGCGAGGCGACGAGGCGTGCGTCTGCATTGCGCGACGGAACGCACCCGGCATGCGAGGGTTAGCGAGATGTGGGAAAACGTTTGGACTCGCTTTTGCACGTCATTTTAACCACTATTAAGTGTTAGTGTTTTGAAGTTTTGTGCAATTCACAGGGAACGAAATTGCAGGGTTTTAGTTTAAGCACTCTGTTTCGGGTTTACGTTTCTCTTAATTGGAGTTTTGTGTGTGACTATTGTAGGACACTGGGCGACTTTTAAAATACGAATTGGCATGTGTTTGTAGGTCATACAGTTCGGAAATGCCGGTTTCCTCACAATGTTTTCCTCCACAGTTTTTTAGAAAAACTGATGAAATAATTTACACAAAGTAATAATAATATTCCACAACTATCACACAACGCCATCTAGTCCCAAGCTAAGCAGAGCTTGTGTTATGGGTACTAGACAACTGATAAACGTACTTATATATATTTCTAAATACATACATATTATTATAGACTAGCTTTTCCCAGCGGCTTAGCTCTCCCCCATTATTGTTGCCTATGTCACTCAGGACCAAAGTAGCTTTCAACTGGTGAAAGAATTTTTGAAATCGGTCCAGTAGTTTTTGAGTTTATCCATTACAAATAAACGAACAAACAAACAAAAAAATTTCAGCTTGCTAGCTTATCGGGAAGTGCCTCAAAATTGAGTTGCAAAAGTCCAACCGGAACGACAAACAAACAAACAAACAAACATACAAACAAACAAACAAGAATTGTGAGTGTATAAAAACGTGGGAAAATACAAAGTTTTCCTCTTTATAATATTAGTGTAGATAAATTATACCCAGACACAGAACAAATGATCGTGCTCATCACACAAACATTTGTCCTGGGTGGCAATCGAACCCACGACCTCCGGCATAGCAGTCAGGGTCACGAACCACTAGACCAACAGGCCTGTCATTAATGGGCTATTACATCTGGGGCCGCCACTGAATAACTTAACAATATTGTGTTAGATTTAAAATACCGTATTGCCATTAAATTCCCAACTTAACGTCACTTTCAGACGAGAACCGCTCGACTGCTTGCGTCTATGTTATTATACGAGTTTCAAGACGTACGGCTGTTCCAGGTGTTCTGTTATAACCTTTATAGCTGTAATGTCTAAGTGGAACGTTCTGGAAAGTAGTGGTAAAGAGCTTTTCCAGACAGTTGAGTTCCTAGCAATGGTTCTAGGAACTGGCAATGTATGTCCTTTAGTTTCGGTCGTGAAATAAATTTAATAGGATGTTAAAATTATGATATTCAAAAGTGTGAAGTGTTTGTGTTGACGACGGTGGTTCAAAAGCCCCAGATTTGTATAGTTTTTCATATTTTCACTAATTTATTTTCTTTTTTAGGGTTCCGTACGTCCGAATACAAAAACGGAACCCTTATAGGATCACTCGTGTGTCCGTCTGTCTGTCGCTTACAGTCAATTATCTCCGAATCTACTAGACCGATTGAGTTGAAATTTGGTACACATATCAATTCCTGTGACCCAAGCACAGAGGTGTGACGTGAATATATGAAATCTGTGTGTGGGAGGTAATTTTTGGGGGGGAAGGGGAAAATGAAAAAAAAAGTTTTGAAAACTGCATCGTGTGACATATCAAATGAAAGGCCTTGTTGAGACAATCTTAAATATTTTTTTTTTGTAATTTTAAAATAAATAGTTTCCAAGTTATTCAAGAAAATAGACGAAATTTGATCATTCCCCCTCCCCCCTTATCTCCGAAACTACTAAACCTAAAATTTTGAAAAAAATACAGTAATTAGTTTTCTACTTATAGATTATAGAAAAACCTATAAGAAGTCCATGTCTCTATATGGGAGGTAATTTTTGGGGGGGAAGGGGAATTTTTTTTAAAAAAAGTTTGAAAACTGCTACGTGTGACATATCAAATGAAAGGTATTGTTGAGGCAACTTAAGAGTATTTTTTTTGTAATTTTAAAATAAATGGTTTCCAAGTTATTCAAAAAAATAGACGAAGCTTGACCATTCCCCCCCCCCTTATCTCCGAAACTACTGAACCTAAAATTTTGAAAAAAATACAGGAATTATTTTTCTACTTATAGATTATAGGATAACCTATAAGAAGTCCATATCTTTATATGGGAGGTAATTTTTGGGGGGGGGGAAGGGGAATTTTTTTAAAAAAAAGTTTGAAAACTGCATCGTGTGACATATCAAATGAAAGGTATTGTTGAGACAAACTTAAAAGTATTTTTTTTGTAATTTTAAAATAAATGGTTTCCAAGTTATTCAAAAAAAACAGACGAAGCTTGACCATTCCCCCCCCCCTTATCTCCGAAACTACTGAACCTAAAATTTTGAAAAAAATACAGGAATTAGTTTTCTACTTATAGATTATAGGATAACCTATACGAAGTCCATATCTGTATATGGGAGGTAATTTTTGGGGGGGAAGGGGAAAATTTAAAAAAAATTGAAAACTGCATCGTGTGACATATCAAATGAAAGGTCTTGTTGAGGCAATCTTAAATATATATTTTTTGTAATTTTAAAATAATTAGTTTCCAAGTTATTCAAGAAAATAGATGAAATTTGACCATCCCCCCCCCCCCCCCCCCCCTTATCTCCGAAACTACTGAACCTATTTTTTAAAAAAAAATACAGAAATTAGTTTTCTACTTATATATTATAGGAAAACCTATAAGAAGTCCATGATATTAAAATAACATGGTAAATCACTCAATATTGTGCGTACCAATTTGGGTCAGTTTAAAAAAAAAACGTGATAAGTAACATCGTACGGAACCCTCTTCACGCGAGTCCAACTCGCACTTGGCCGGTTTTTTTTTAGGGTTATCAATACTTGCCCGAGCAAAACGCGATCGACTGGCTGTTCCATAAATTAAGTGTTGTTGTCGTATTAAGGCAACAGGAGTGTTCATTAACGCATTTTTTGCATATGAAAGATTAACTAAAGATATTTCTCGATTATCAATGCAGAAAAACTAAAATCAACGTTATTTTATTTCACATAAACTTCAAAGTAGCAAACCATTGACCTTAATTAGGTCCAATGTTAACTTCTTCATTAGCACTCATTCAATTTCCAAAAAATCGCCAGCACGATCCGATCACTATCATATTGCACTCCAATATAACCTCTGTCTACAAGTTTTTAAAGTCAATAATAGCGTGAGGAAAGTATATCATCGGCGGTGATCTGTGTTGGCCGAAAATATTTGCTATTCAATACAATCTAAAATCAACTCTACTACTGTAACATAAAATCCAAAATAGCGAAACACCATGCTTAAATAAGTCCAAACCCAAAATATTGTTAACAACTTCATTATCACTCATTAAACTTCCAAAAAATCGCAAGCACGATCCGATCAGTATCTCACGGCACTCCAATATAACCTCTATCTATAAGACATTAGGTGTTAAAACAGCGTGTGGGAAGTTTATCATCAGTGGCGATCTATGTCGGCGGGTGTACGGACACATGTCGGCTGTTCCCAGCAATCCGGCTCATTTAGTTTTATTGGCACTACGACATCGCCTGGATTGACGGTGCTTCGTGCGTTTGCGTTGTGTTGCGAGTTGATATTTAGGATCAAAGTTATCCTAATATTTTCCTTATTTATATAACGGGTGGGTGGCAGCCTGGCGGGTATAGCAAACCATTTCGATCTTATAGTCAGAGTCATCTAGTTATCAGGGCATGCACTAAAATACTATCGTAAGAGGTATTTTGTAAATATTTAAATTATTTTTACTGTACCTACTTGACTAGAATCATGTAGAATGGTTGATAATTTACTTGTATACAATCCTAAACAACCTATAAAACATTTTAAAATGAATTTCTTTGTACCACCGGTTTGCAACACCTGAAGTCACCGCTACAAAAACAAACGCTTGATCGGCAGTGTGGACACAGATCGCGCCCGCCACCACGCCCGCCGCCGCCGTCGCGCTAGGCTTGCAGTGTGGACACACACTTAGCCTTTACTGCCCCATTGCTGAGCAAAGGCTTCCCCCAATTCTTTCCAGAAACTCTTTCCCTGGGCCGCTTCGAACCAGCCCTCTCATGGTAAGCGTCTAGGTCGTCTCGATACCTTTTTCTGGGTCGTCTTGGAACCTAACTAATTTTATAATTAATGCTGATATTAGAGCTATTGGACAGACAGAAACCATACCGACATGAATGAAGATTTTTTTTTTTTTTTTTTTTTTAGGGTGGCAAAATCATCAAATGTGTCCTCCCGCCCTGGGTGGGGCGAGAGGGACTGTCAGACTCTTACTGACTAAAATCCACCCGTGTTCCGTCGGATGCCCTTTACGTTCCGGGGCCACGGTATCCTGGATTAAGAAAAATCCGCGACCCCGGCAGGCATTTGGCCCCATAAGGGGCCCCGTCGGTGACGCGTGAAACACGACGCGCCACCGACCCGGGCTTGGTCCTTGGTCGGACGGCGAGCATACCCATTACTCACCGTCCGCAAGCCCGCTCCGCCGCTGTGCCCTCTGCTGTTCAGAGGGACACGCGTTGGAGCGTCCACCCGACAGGCTATTTGCATACGGGCAAAGAAACCCCTTAGGCACACAGTGCCTAAGGAGAGTTTTTGCCCGCATCCCAGGGCGCACCGGCCCGAAAAACTGGTCTTCCCCCCGGACGCATCCGAGAGGGAACTCCAGTCCACGGGCGCACGTGGAGGTTTCCTGTCTTAGCACCCCACATGAATGAAGATGGAGAATTTCTTAAAGAGCTACGTGAGTTGAAGTGATGCTGTTTAGAAATTCCAATTTACAAGCATCGTGGGTGATGAACGTGCTCGAAGATAGGAGTTCCTATATGCAAAGGCAGAATTCTATAGTTCCTGTCTACCCAGACAGGGAAAAAAGGTGTATGTTTATGTTACACGAGTTCGTACGAGGTGTTTTTGGGAAAAGTTGACATTTAACTGGATTTTTATTTTTAAGCTATTGTATAGCTTTTGTCGCAGGCTTCGAGCGACACGACCGATTCAAGAAATTCAGTAACGAAAATAAACCTAACACCCCCTCCTCCTACGACCGGCACAGCCAGCGGTGCGGCGTTGAAATCCGTGTCGTCTAACGTCGTTTTAGTTCGACAGACTTCGGCACGATGTTTGTGTGTGTGCAACTAGACGTATGCGTGTAGACTAGCTGCTGACTGCTCATAACTGTGTCTATCTCTTTAAGCCACTACTGCGTCATATCAAATGTCGTTATTAACATCTGTCATCTCAACGTGAATGAATAAAATAAGAATGAATGAATTTTTCTTGACGTTTCACTTGATTGACGTGGCTGACCATAGCCCAATTAGTAGAGTAACTTCTCATAGAGCATGGATGAGGGGATGATATTTTCGTTAAATATTTGCGGTAGGCGATATTTTTTTCTTTTTTAAATGTTATGCAATAGCTTTACCGCGGCAGTCCCCGAGTGCCACACGTATTTTTTTTATTCATGCATTTTCTGGCACATTGTCACTATCAACTTTTTGGCTTTGGCACATACCAGTGGGTCAGACGTTTAATCCATCCCGTTTGAAAAAATGAGTCTTTTATTTTTGTCAGTAAGAGTCGGCGGTCCCTTCCACTCCACCCAGGGGGTTTTTGTTTTAATCATTAATTTGCTTGAGATAAAAGGCATTGAAGTACTTTTTATTGCATTATGAGGCTACAAGCCGTTGCGGTATCATTTACTTCATTTCCTTTCACGAAAACCATTATCGTACCACTATTAGAAGCGACTGCTCTCAAAACATCGTGAGGAAACCGACATGTCCTAGAACTATCGAAGACTTGTGACATCTACCAATCCGCACTGGGCCCGCGTGGTAGATTACGGCCCACTCCCTCTCACAGAGAGGAGGCCTGTGTCCCAGCAGTGGGAACATTTATAGGCTGATGATGATGATGATTAGACTCCTATGTCGTACCGTACAACCCGTGCACACAGTACATTAGCACTCACTATCGAATTACGTGGTGCATGTTACGGTCAACGCATAACTTTTTATTGCTCCAGTGATAGCCGAATCAAATTCCACATGTCCTTGTTGCTCCTTTATACGGCTTATTTACAACCTATGTTCTTTATTGCTTCATACGCCCCTTTATGAGGGAATTAGGAAATTGATGGTATCGGGCGCGCATTGGACGCGATGGACTAATACTTTTTAATTGTGGTAACGGGTTTGAGGTGGGATGTTGTGTGCACGAGGGATGAATTCGAATGGCTGCGTAAAAATATAGTGTTTTCTTAGGTGCTGTTAAATCGATGTGTGTGTTTTATTTAACTGTCTGGTGGAAGCCATGGGAAGAGACCTTGTCCAGCATTCAAAAGACGCAGGCAGGCATTTTTATTGCCTTTACCTTATACAGGGTATAATTAGACACATCACATAGCCGTTAACTACGCATACTGTACATCTAACTAAGTAGCTTTACGCTAAAATTATCGCTGGGAACCGACTTTTATTGCTAGGTATCAAAAAAAATTAATAATTTTATTGCGCGCAATGTAAAGCAAACAGGTTTCGTGTCGTTGTGTGCGTAGGCGGGCGGCTTGACGCTCACAACGCGCTTATGCTGGAACGCGCTGTGATAAGAACGTATCGACGTGCGTGCGTAATTTTTTTAGAATAATAACTTTTTAACAAAAAAATCAAACCGACGAAAGATTGAACTGAAAAGCTAAAAATAAATTTTGAGGCGGCGCCAAACAAACATACAAACATGTACCTAAATTAATTATTTGAAGCGAAGCATAATTTTATTGTAGCTAGGTTGCTTTTCGTTGATTGTTTCTTTGGCGCCGCCTCAAAATTTATTTTTAGCTTTTCAGTTCAATCTTTCGTCGGTTTGATTTTTTTGTTAAAAAGTTATTATTTTTAGCTTTTTAGTTGTATACCATGATTAGAGTGTTTAACACATGGAAAAACCCGTCTTCCCTTTTGTCATTGTCAACGTAACCGTCACAGTAATTAGTATTAACTGTTGAGGACCTGTAACTTGCAACTAAAAACTCCACTCTCAGACTGTCAACGACTGTCAAATCCCAACTATGTTTAAAGTTCTTATCATGATGAATGAAATGAGCCCAAATACGATATAGTTGCTGTTAACTGTTAAGGATTTCTTGCTACTGCCTTCTGTCCTCATCATCAGACCCTCGATGACAATTATACTCCAGCTAGGTCTAAAATTTTCATCAAGACTAATGAAATGAGCCCAAACACGATATAGGTGCTGTTAACTGTTGAGGACCTCTTGCCCCTGCTTTCCGTCACCATCCTCAGACCCTCGATGACAATGATACCTCAGCTGGGTCTAAAGTTCTCATCAAGCTGAGTGAAATGAGTCCAAACACGATATAGCTGTTGTTAACTGTTGAGGAACTCTTGGGACTGACTTCACAACATAACAGGGATCTGGAGTTGATCTGATGATGGTGACACCATCATGTTATCTTCTCCACATCTCTGCTATATAGTAATGTCCTCAGAACTACATATGTTGACTTTATTTCAAACGAATCGGTTCACAACTGAAAATTCTGTAGGAAAGTTGACAATCAATTCCTTTTTTTCTACCCTTAGAGGCCGATTTTAGTTTTGAAATTAAAATGGGACCAACTTTGAGATATACTCTTTCCAACAAAAAAAGAATTTTTGAAATCGGACCACGCTGGGAAAAGTTATGCGTGGTCATACATAAAAAAAAAAATAAAAAAAAAAAAATATACATGTCGAATTGAGAACCTCCTCCTTTTTTTTTCGTCGGTTAAAAATTGAAAATTCAGGTAATGTTTGTTTGGAAAAAAGTTTTGTAATAATTTTTAAAAATAAAAAAAGTTTAAAAAAAATGCAACTTTGACCTTCAATATCTCGACAACCCTTGGAGTCCCAGGTACGGTCTAAAGGAAAAAAAATGATCCAAATAATGGGTAGAATACGAGGCTTTCGGCTTCGTTAAGTGTCTTCTTACACCCTGTATATAGACGTTTTTTGATTGAAGTAGGTATCGGTTCTTGGTTGTAGAACTCTAATTTTGTAATTTAAAAATTCAATTTTAACGATTTTCGGATGACTTCCTAAAACTGTTTTATACCATAAAGGTGACAAACTAACATAGGACTCACCTGATAAAAGCGCATATCGCTTACGCGTTGCCGACCTTGCAACTTTTTCATGGTCTTTTTGAGGGTGTGGTGAAAGTAGGAAGGAACTATTTACATATTTTCCTGATATTTGTGGAAGGCATTCAGAAAAGTCCTGTCTCTCAAAGCCGATGTAATTTCACCCTGTTACATTGTTATTAGAATAATGAAGCCTATTTAGTCAACCATTTGAACAGATATTTTACAAGAAAGTGCCTATCCTACATAATTATTTCAAAACTATAGTTAAATTTAGAACCAAGTGTGAGGATTTCAGCTAGCTACAATTTACAAGGACGATAAAATGCGAGTCGACGCGGTTAGCACTAATTCTGCCAGCCTGGTCGCTGCCAGCGGGACGCCCGACACGAAGTGTGTCATGTCTAATTAATTCCTAAATTAAATCGTGGCCATCCGCGCTGCAGAGAAATATGCTTACAAAGATTCTAGGGTTTTGAGTGAATTTTGCGATAGTAGCAGTTGCAATATGAATATAATCGCCATTGCTCTCAAAATGGTGATGGAAATCATCATGAGGAAACTTTGTCCGTGAATGGTGATTATGGCCCACTCTCTCTCACAGAGAGGAGTCACGTTTCCCAGCAGTGGGAAGATATTTTATAGCATGAGACTATCGTTTCACAAGTTACTGTTAAGTTTCTTCAAGTAGCTAACCACTTACGATACCCACAAACATTAGGCCCTTATATTGCACATAAACATAACATTCCGCCTGCCATTTTGTTACTTTGTAACAGATTTTCCGTATAACGAGTAATAAAAATAAAGGATGTTTATTCTTCCCTGTTATTTCCTGGTGATTACATACATTGTTTCAATCTGTTATGTACTTGCTTGAGGCGGTATACTCTGTGTTTACTTTGTGTAAGAATATTGGATGGTGACGTGAATAGGGATTGAATTTTCTTACTATTTTGAGTGGCAGTATAAATTAAGTTGTAGCTGGAATTGCTTGGTTTGAGTGTAACTGGATAATTTATCGATATTCTAAGATTAGTTTTGCTTTTCTGCCTTAAACAAAACCCATAAATGGTATACTAGAGCTTTGATATTTCTGTGAGGCTTAGAATGTGAGAAGAATCTAGCAACTAGTACCACATTGCAAACGATATTTTCTATTATACAAATGAAAATATTCTACTATACCTATTCCATACTCTTCAATATTGTTTTCAATAATTGTCTACCTTGCTTTTAGCGAAGCTCCACTTGTATTTTAAGGGCCTCGTTCCAAGCGTTAGTCGAAGGTCCGATGACTTTTAAAGCAGAGACCGCGTATCGGCAAGCGTAGTGTGGGATGCTAAGCTAGATGGACCGACGACCTTAAAACGGTGGCTGGGTCTGACTGGATGCGGAAGCGGAGGTTAGGGTGATGTGGCGCAACCTCGGAGAAGCTTATATCCTATATTAGTTACGTTCGTATATCCGACATCCGTATTACATATTCACGGACTTAGAAAGTAGATCCCCTCATACGCAGCGCAACAGTCAATTGTTTAGCCACTGTACCAACCGTGCAGTAAATAACATAACTAACAGGTCTATGCCCTCAACATTGTTCAGTCGATGTAATAATAACACTATAGAAACCCATACAATCACCACGGGACTCAAAGTACGACCCTTACGTACCCCTATATACCTCCAACTTTCCCATAACATCCTGACATACAAAATCACCCGCAATCACGTCGAAAATGACGTAAATAAGTAAGAACATTAATAAAGCGCCGGTAGGATATAGGAACGCGTTAATAATGCAGCTCTAACTGAGGCAGCCGCTGGCGGTAAATAATTGAAGAGGGAAGCTATGGAATATGTGGACGTTATTGATCAGTTAGTGTTACTGGACTACTTTGTGTCGGACGCTTGAGTAAGAGCGCTTATTAGGTTAGGTTAGGTCTTGAGTCTCGGTCTTCAATTTAAGCAGAGACGCAACGATGCAGCAATTTAGCAAATGATGCAGGATATACAGGACACAATTTTGTGTCCGTAAATACAGGTGCATTCTTTCTTTCCTTCACTATTTTGTTATCCGTCAAGTACAGAGGAAAATCTATTGCAGAGCTAACTGTTTAAATAATAGGACTGCCTTAGAAGACTTTCACCGCAGCCCTGGAACGCAAAGGAACACTAAAGGAATAGGTTGGTTTTAGTCAGTCAAGTCTGATAGTCCTTTCCGTTTCACCCAGAGACACATGTGATGATGATCAACTCCAAATAAAAAAATGACCCACGGCTTGTAACAAACATTTAGAAGCATGGCCCAAAAGTAAAGAAACCAATGCAGTATTGGGCGGCACACATGTAATTATATGTAATGGTGAAGTTATTAGCTAAACCATTTGCCATTGAGTAGAGCCGTTATCGTAATAAGGGGTTAACTCTTATTGCGATAACGGCTATGTAGCGCGCAGAATTGATGGCCGATGGGGCCGAAAGGTTCTCGAATGGAGACCACGCACCGGCAAGCGCAGCGTAAGACGTCCACCTACAAGGTGGGCAGACGATCTTATGAAGACCACAGGATCACGCTGGATGCAAACCAACTAGCTGCCCCAACCGGTTCTATTGGAAGTGTATAGGATAGGCCTATGTTCAGCAGTGGCGCCTTACGGCTGATATGACGATGATGATGATGATTATGCTCTACATGATGAAGACCGTCATTTAAATCTTTAAATGTACATCGAAGCTTCATCGTCCATACTTTTTGTTAGGTGACTGTTGGATAAGTGATTATTCACAGAGTATAACGAGTATTGAGGGGTCATATTATAGTTGTCCGGTTACAGGAAGTTTTTATTAAATGATAAGTGGACCAATCGATTTGTTAGTACGATGACAATGTAATAATACCTATTTCTGGTTATTCTTACTTATTAAAGCTACATAGTTCGTGTGTATTGTTGAACCATATTGTAGGTATTGAAGCCTTATGAAAGGTTGATAAAATTAACTGTTTAACATGGCCAATTGGCCATGTCATTTAGCATTACTTTTAATATTGTGCATATCAAAAAATTTTAAAGCCCAGGCAGATTTAAATCCACAAAGCATAGGTACGCTTGTATTGATTTGAATATCATTTATCAAGTGTGAGTTGATTGATAAGTCAATGAAAATCAGATTCCCATCATTATTAAACTTGGAATATAATAACGTAAAACTGAGAGATTCATTGAAAATAATAATGGTCAAATAGCAAAATATTATCATCGTAGATGTGATCAGACTGAGGATTTGAAAACGGTATGATTATGATGATGTCAGTAAAATCAATCAAAAACCTTCAATCACAAAATCTTGAATTTCCAAATCCGAATCATTCTTACAAAATGATTCCGTATTCCCAAAAAAAGTAAGAAACGAAAATAAGGTTCTAAATACATCAGACAGCGATCACTTATTCACTGGTACAAGCCGTTTTCCGAGCCTTCGCGTTATTATAAATGTATAGAAAGCCGAGTCTTGTTAAATATTTACGGGGGCCATAAAGGTGTTATCCTTGGTCCTTCGTGGTCCTTCCGGATTACGTCGCGAGCAACTATTAAAAGGTGTGAGAAGGGTCTATGAGTACCTATTGCTATTAAGATGGCGACTTATTTTATTTTAACTTATTCAAGGATGTTAGGTCGGTTGTAGAGAAGTGCCATCTTTAATAGCCTCGTGAAAAGTGTGCCAAGGGCTAGCGGAACCAGTGAACCTGTTTTAATGGCTAGATTGTCAATTGTTTTTTTATCAAATCAGTGTTGGACAAAATTGTGCAGTTTGGGAGGTGGTATAGAATTGCTTTTTAAATACAATATTGATGTCAATGTGAGAAGCACACGACTGAGCGATGAAGTGATATCAGTTAATGCCTAAGTCTGGCAGTGAATATTTTACGATTCATTATGTGCCCTAATATGGGAATTTTACAATTTACGTTGACATAAAATGAAGGTAACTTTTTATTTAAAATATTCAGGATTATCCCTCGCCTTAGAATCAGCATAAAACGAAAATAACACCGTTTATAAATCTCTTCTTAAAACCCAAAACCCGCTTTTTCCTACACAGCCTTTAAAATATATCTCTCATAACTAACACTCGCTCTTTCATTACAAGAAATCGCAGCGATACCTATGCGCATATTCAAGCATCTTCCCATTCATTTGCAAGTACGGAGCCTCAACAATGGACTGCGAAAGTAACAGTGTCTTTGCACAATAGGAGCAAGACGTAGGATCTCCCTGGAAAGCGAGAGGAAATCCGCGAAGATCGTCGTGGCCATAATTCACACAGCCATATGAATTATTGATGGACGCAGACGGGATGGGATTAGATTATAAATAAACAGGGTTCCGAGCTTTTAAAAGTATATATTGGGAATGATGTTGCGGAAATAAAGGGCAGTTAGGGTTATGAGTTTTTTCTGTGGATAGCTTTGAGATGAAATCGAATTATAGACGGTTTTCATTCTGTATTGCTATTAAGGATACAGCGAAGAAAACGCAGCTTGTCTTTAGTGGATATAAAGATAGGCTCCAGGTCTTGAGTTGCTTTCCTTGGTCCGGCAAAATGTAAATGTGTTCTTATATTTGAAACTGCTCAGCGGAAGAAGCTTCGCCAGTTATGTGTAACTCTCACAAATATTAGGTGAAACTTACTGCCATCAATGGGGCGAGAATCAGATATCATCATCATCATCTTCCTGCCCTTATCGTATTCTACTTGGGGTCGGCGCAACACGTTTTTTTCTTCCATTCTCCCCTATTAGACGTCACAGTATCATTTACTCTTTTTTCATTCATATCATTCCTTAGACAATTCATCCATCTTTTCTTTGTCCTTCCTCTTCCTGTCCATCCATCACTCTCTTAGTCACGTGAGTCTCATCCCTCCTCATCACATTCTGTCATGTCCATACCAAGACAGACGATTCCCTTTCATTTTTTCTGTAACAGGCGTCACTTTCAAACTTTCCCTCATAAACTCATTCCTTACTTTATCCATTCTTGTCACTCCACACATCCATCTCAACATCCTCATCTCCGCTACATGCAATCGTTTCTCATCCAGATATGTTTCAATAAAATTACTAGAAACCCATTCAAATTTTGTTCGATTCTGATATCAAACAGCTTGTAACTACTACCACCACGAGGCATTGCTTTGCCAAAGCTCTGTACTAAATCTATTTGACTCTTAATCAAAATACGAAGTAACACGCTAGGATACTGGACCTGCTCGCAAAAGGACCACTACAAACATTTTCCAGCTCGTAACCTCACGATATCACTTCGAAAATATCTCCTAACGAACGAGACCCGAGCCGTATTTGTAGGCACACGTCCCATTGCTGGCGAATTGCTAGAAGCGAGGGGAAGTAGCGATCAAAAACCAGAGGGCCCAGTAGACAAGTGGTTTACTATAAACGAAAACGCTCTGTATTCTTCAATAGTTTTTCATCCATTACTGCCACTGTTGTTCGGAATTAGCGCGGCAGCAGCACTGCTGCGTAGCAACATAGTGGCAGCAATACTGCAGCAGCACTGCTATGTGCTGCTGAGATCGAAATCATAACGTTTTTGTATTATCGTGGTAAAATCATCAAATGAGACTTCCCACCTCATACTGTCAGACTTGTTCTGATTAAAATCCATGGTGATTCTTCAATAGCCCTTTACGATCCAGGGTCTCGGTTACCGGACGAGACAGTCCCGCGACCCCGGTAGGCTTTGGCCATCTAAGGGGGGCCCGTCAGATTGCTTGCGATAGCTCTTAGAGACGTGCGCCGTCGACCCGGCATGGTCCATGATCGGAGAGCGAGTCACGCATTACTCGAAATCAAACGGTAAATCCTAAATCGAACCGGGAGGTTGTTATTATTTATTCTCACATTTAAGAAACTTACAACTTTTTTGTAATTTTTTTGAGCGAGAAAAAAGTAGTTTGTCGCTCCAAATCATCTGTGGGACGCAGGCCACAGTCGAACCCATTTGCTAATTATCCGTCCGTCTGTCAGTTCACATTGTCATATACGCGATTGAGTCCATTCAATAATTCATAGTGTGTCGGATTCTGCATGTAAATCGTGCGGCTGCACAGCTCTGCTGGTTGCAACGGTTTTTGGTATTGTTTATTGAATATTCTAGGTTCGATTGATCGTGTTTTGTTTTTTAAAGAGATAGAGGTATTGAAGTTTGTGATAGTGTAACAAATATGTTAAGATCAGAAAGACTATCAGCAGCAATTGCCACAGCACATTGACAAATCATCTTTTACAGAATTGCAAAGACTGAGATGTAGTAATTGACACTCTCACTTGACAATCGGATTTGCATTTCCCAATTTTCCCAGCACCAATTTTCCCATCAAACGATACTAAGAACACTCTCGATTAAGTCATCAATATTTCCTTTCAGTGCGCTATCATTTGAAACCCCACTCGAGTTTATTTACAAACCTTCGGTTACCCTTCCCCACTTTCACCCCCATAACTTTTAAACGGCTCAACAGATTTTCATCAAACATGTCTAAGAACACTCGCACGTAAATCACCTTTAATACAAAAAAAAAACTAAATTGAAATCCCGTCGGGGGTTAAAAAAAGACAAGTTACGCATATCACAAGTAGAATGGGATAAGTGTAGAGAAAAGATGAGCAGCTGTTGAGTAAAACTTGACCATGCTTTCGAAATAGTAAATATTATTTCCTTGCATCTGTGCATATTCGTCATAAAAAATGACCTACTTCAGGCAGGCATGTGTCGTGAGTATTTCTCAAGATTTACATGACAAAGCTTTGCCGCATTGCCGTTAGTATTGGCACATACTTATGACATTAAGTCCTAAGCGTTGACAGCAGCTGTCTCCCAAAAACAAAAGCAGAGGCAATTCGAAAGTTATAATCTTACATTTTGTTATTTTAAAACGTTAGTCTGCCACTACTAAAGGTCGACGCACAGATGACACACTGCGTGTGTTCAGAATTGCATTATAAAATAAATAATTATTTTTTTTAAGTTATCTTATTTAGATTGCTCCAATTCGAGCCGTTAGGGAAATATTATCTAAAATTTCACAGGTCTTCTTCAGGGCTAATTAATGTAGCTTTGCCCAGCTTTTTCCATCTAGATTAGGGTCGGCTTCCAGTCTAATCGGATGCAATTGGGTAACGATATTATATATGATAATAACTTTTTAACAAAAAAATCAAACCGACGAAAGATTGAACTGAAAAGCTAAAAATAAATTTTGAGTCGGCGCCAAACAAACATACAAACATGTAGGTACCTAAATTAATTATTTGAAGCTAAGCATAATTTTATTGTAGCTAGGTTGCTTTTCGTTGATTGTTTCTTTGGCGCCGCCTCAAAATTTATTTTTAGCTTTTCAGTTCAATCTTTCGTCGGTTTGATTTTTTTGTTAAAAAGTTATTATTTTTAGCTTTTTAGTTGTATACCATGATTAGTGTGTTTAACACATGGAAAAACCCGTCTTCCCTTTTGTCATTGTCAACGTAACCGTCACAGTAATTAGTATTAACTGTTGAGGACCTGTAACTTGCAACTAAAAACTCCACTCTCAGACTGTCAACGACTGTCAAATCCCAACTATGTTTAAAGTTCTTATCATGATGAATGAAATGAGCCCAAATACGATATAGTTGCTGTTAACTGTTGAGGATCTCTTGCTACTGCCTTCTGTCCTCATCATCAGACCCTCGATGACAATTATACTCCAGCTAGGTCTAAAATTTTCATCAAGACTAATGAAATGAGCCCAAACACGATATAGGTGCTGTTAACTGTTGAGGACCTCTTGCCCCTGCTTTCCGTCACCATCCTCAGACCCTCGATAACAATGATACCTCAGCTGGGTCTAAAGTTCTCATCAAGCTGAGTGAAATGAGTCCAAACACGATATAGCTGTTGTTAACTGTTGAGGAACTCTTGGGACTGACTTCACAACATAACAGGGATCTGGAGTTGATCTGATGATGGTGACACCATCATGTTATCTTCTCCACATCTCTGCTATATAGTAATGTCCTCAGAACTACATAATGTTAACTTTATTTCAAACGAATCGGTTCACAACTGAAAATTCTGTAGGAAAGTTGACAATCAATTCCTTTTTTTCTACCCTTAGAGGCCGATTTTAGTTTTGAAATTAAAATGGGACCAACTTTGAGATATACTCTTTCCAACAAAAAAAGAATTTTTGAAATCGGACCACGCTGGGAAAAGTTATGCGTGGTCATACATAAAAAAAAAAAAAAATATACATGTCGAATTGAGAACCTCCTCCTTTTTTTTTCGTCGGTTAAAAAGACTATTTAAACGGACGATACTCGCAACTCACGGAGGTAATGGTGTAACTCATAGTTACCCGTCAACAGACATGGGTCGCGGGATTGACTAATCAGGGGCCTTACCACATGCTCTTAACGCGATCCAGTTTAGGCTGTGGGAAGGAGACAGAGCTATACAAGTCGTCTAGCGCCATCTTGTTCCCTGAGCGTAAACTGGATCGCATTAAGAGCTCGTGGTAGGCCACCAGGTAACCGTGACCGTTGAACGTAAAGGGCTATTGAAGGACACCGCGGATTTTAGTCAGTACCAGTCTCACAGTCCCTCCCGTTCCGCCCTGGGTTGGAGGAGTCAATGGATGATATGACCACGATAAAAAAATACCGTCTACAGACTTGATAAGGGGAACTTGATCGTGGAAATATGAAAATTAGAAGCAATGCAATTAGATAAGAATCATCATCCGAATACGAACCCGGCTAATCATGAACACGGGCATGGTCCATGATTAGACGGCTAGTCACCCATTACTCGTGGTCTACATGCCTCCAATTCGGAGTACAAGTCTTCACAAGTGTGCCACTATCTTTATAGAGTAACGTAACAGTTATATAATCCCTGCCAGTCATGCTTACTGCCGAAGACTATCTAAGTGGATTATAGAGCATTAGCGTCGGATCAATAAGGTCCCCAGTTCGATTCCCGCTACCGGTTCTTTCCGGATTTCTTTTTCGGGATTTACTTATCTAGGCGTTCCTCTTTGGCCAGCAATGAAATTGACATATTTATTTTTGTACTAAGTCCGGAATTGTTTGTGCCACGGATTTTCTTGTCCTAAAATTGAAATAAATGAGAGCTTAACGTTTGGGTTTATTTCAGTGTTACAAGTATGTAATAAGGTAATATTTTGTATAATTTTCTGTTGGTGGTTAAGCTGTGCTTATTATGATAGGAGTTTATTAAATGTCGAGTTTATTAGCTAAATCGGATCATTGGATATTTGACTTAAATGCTTATCTAATTTCTTTACTATTTGTCATGTTGAACAACCACGCATCATGGTTCAAAACTAATATTACAACACACTAGCCTAGCTTAGCCCGTGACTTTGTTCGCGTGAAGTTTTAGCATCCGACCCTCCTCGTCGCATTAGGATCAGTTCACACCCGCAATGTGAAGCGATACGAAATGATGTGGTTATTAAAGTGGTAAACAAAGTGGTAAATAAAGTTGGATTTTGCACGTAGCGTCCGACTTGAGCCTTACATCGTCCACTCGCGCCATTCCTTTTTCCGAATTGCTAGACAAAATTATGTTAACTGGGCTCAGCTATAGTGGCTTAGCACTAGGCTGATCCGTTGCATATTGCGGTTTTGATTCCCGCATGGAACACTTTCAAACATGGTAGTTATTCCCGGTAACTATTTGTGTTCGCACAATATGCTGTTCTCTTAAAGACTAATGACGAGCTCGTCGATGAGCTTGGAGTAGATTTTAACTTAATACTCTAAAACATAACATTGAAAATCCAATAACGACAAATTGTCTCAACGTCGAGGATCGAAACAGTTTCATCACGAAAGTCAAACCGAAGCTTCGTAAATGATTTGCTTTTACTTTGACTTCGTAGTCTTAAGAGAATAGCATTAAGTGAGAAATTCGTATTATGAGGAAAGGCTAAAAAATATGAATATAAATATGTCGTTATCTCTACATATTTCAATATTTTCTGGTTTAACAAATATGGTTACATATTAATTAAACAGCGACGAGCAAATATAACGAAGGGAATAAAAATAAGCAAGCAATGCTAAAGAGAAATGCGTTCGGATATCTGAGGCGGAGGAGCGGAATGGAAACGTGAGATATGTTCTGAGTGTTATGTGGTGGATGAGGTAGTATTGGTAATATTATGCAGAATTTAACTATGATGCTCCTAATTATTACGTCATTGGTACTTTTTGATTTTTAGTGGTCCTGACGTGTCGGACCAATTGAATAATAAAAAAAAAAGTTGAGAGGTGTCAAGGGACACCCGGATGGAACGAAGTTACACTCAACAGAAATAATCGTCGCGACACACACCACAATGCGACCGAATTAAAATGGTTGTCTTATTTTTTTACCGATTTATTCTACTGGTGGGAATCAGTTGGACAAATCGGTAAAACAAGTGAAGGTCGGAAAACATTTGATTAACGATAGCAAGTAAAAAAAAAGGGTCAAGCGATTTTCGACCCTCTACCCCACTCCACTCCACTCCACTCCACTCCACTCCCCTCCCCTCCCCTCCCCTCCCCTCCCCTCCACTCCACTCCATTCCACTCCATTCCATTCCATTCCATGGTAATAAACACATTACCCTCCTTTGCGTCGCACAGTCGGTAAAAAGTGTCGTGACAATTTTTTCCGTCTAGCTCCCTTTCGCAACGCGCGATAAGGAACTTCGTTCCAAAAACAGAAAAAAGAAAACATGCAGACGAATAGAGAACCTTCTCCTTATAGAAGTTGATCAAAACGGAATTCGCGTTCATTCAATTAAAGCAAATAGTTTCTACGAGGAGTAGAGTCCCACCATCATACGAATCAAAACAAATTCATTGTATTTTTCCCACGTTTTTATTTATACACTTACTTTTCTTGTTTGTTTGTTTTTTAACATCCGATTGGTTGTTTACAGCCGGAAGTTACGTGTCATAATCATGATGAAAATACCGATAAAAATCCAACAGAAATAAAGAACTTGAAGATACATGAACTTTAGTATTTCATAAGCTAAGTATTTACTTTTTGCATATTCGTGACCAACAATGAAGTAACATTTTACTTATAGTAACGTTAGCTACAAGGTCTCCATCCAAGACGAATGTTCCTGACACCTTCCCAATTTCCACATCCGAACCATTGAAAATACTTACGAAAAAGAAAATTTTTTTCCAAAAATATTTGACGTTCCGCGTTCAGGCGCCACAGGGGACTGAAATTGTAGACGTCGACCTATTTTAAAATATTTTTCCTTTTCCACAACTATACTTAACAGTGTTTATATTATGTTCCTCTCCGATTTCCAATGCAATGTTTACGTTACCGTGTTTCTTTACTTCAAAGTCGTTCTAGAATGATCGCTGAAGATGCTTCGTAGTGCTTCGGAATAAAATAAAAGTTTCTAGATTTATTTTATTTTATGTTAGAGTAATATGAAATATTATTCAGTATGGTGAAGCCTCTTTGTAGAGTAAATGGTTTTAAAGGCAACTGGTGTGGTGATTCTCCTTGTGAATTAATTTTTAATACTTTTTTATGTTTTTAAAGAAACGTGGCTTCATATTAGGAATTTGTCCTATAAACTGTTTACAGCCACACCCGGAACAACTACTTGAAGATCATACAAATATTTGTACCATACGGGGATAGAACACGCGACACGCAGCGTGGCAGTCAATCGCTCAGCCACTGAGCCAAAGTCATGCAACCGCTAATGTGAAAAAAGATATTTCAGTCTCTATTTTATTAAAACTACTTAAACTAACAATTTCAATTAGCTATTCAGTGTAGCATCTGTTTTGCTTATCTGGACTTTGTAACCCTTTTTTAAGCCCCTAACAATGGAAAAACAAAGAACATTTTCAAGAAAATAAAACTGAATCTCTTCAACAACCCAATTATCTTTTATCAACTAGATTACAATCTTAAAAAGCAAACGGCGCGAGACAAAAACGAATTCAGTCAGCAACCTCTATTTCCTGAATTTCAGTGTCGCAATGGCCTAATTTCTATTCAAAGTCTGGACTGGCTCGTCCGACGTGACACGAATCGCGCGCGCAATTGCCCTTTATTGTGTTACAGCTGGTTTGAACCGGTTTCAACTGGTTCAAGCCGGATCGAGGCGGCGCGAACTGGAACGGCCCGGTTACACGGCTCAAATGCGGTTTAGTGCGGATTTACTGTTTGTTAGTGCAGCAAAAATTGGTGCTAGTTTTTTAAAGGTGAGTGTTTTTTTGTGGGTTGTTGAAAGCTAGTGGCAGTGGGTGGATGAATTTAGAGTATTTTGTGAAAACTAAACGAATGTGAAATATGCGTCAGTGAATTCAGCTGGATATTAAAAAAGAACCTTTAGAATTTTTCGTTGCTATTTTATTTTTCATGCAAAACTAAAACCAGTCAATTAAAAATTCAGTTTTCACACTAGAGAGGCCGCTTTAATACTTTTACTATCGTACCACAAAAACTTTTAAACGTCTGTTGAACACTTGTCTAATAAAATGTCAGATTATGTCGTTGAAATAAGGTCCGTTTTGCAGTCACACTTTTTTTAGACAAGTGTTCAACAGATGTTTAAGGTTTTGTAGTAAGGCTGTTAATGTTCGAATTCAAATTCTCAAGACAGTAATAGTTATTACTAGTTAGTAATAGTTTGTTTTTCTCTTATTTTGCATCATGGTCAAGGTCATAGTAATCTACATAATAATTATAACCTCTTTAAAATAAAGTTAGTGCTGGATTGCTACAGACAAGGCTATCAAAATAACAATGACTTCTTAATTCTTCGGCTGGTGTGTGGCCTTATCAGTTTGCTGACAGCTTTTTGAGGCGCGCCTGGATGCCGAGGCCCCATAGACTCAAGCCTGGACCTTGATCAGACAGCGAGCTATCCCTTACTCGCCGTCAATATTCTTCACTATAAGGTTGCTATTGCATGCTACTGTCTTCGATTTCCATCACCCGACTCCTTCACAAAATACCAGTAACAAGTGTTACAATGCAGCGCATAATAAATTCAAGTTTCCTCTCAGAAACCTGAACAAGTGAACACCTCGGAAACATCTTATAAAGCAGTCTTTATATCTCAAAGGAGCGTCTGCTACCCGGTAATTAATCTTTCAACTCTCACGTCTTTAGTTTTAGACTGGTGGTTTGTTGGTGGAAGCGGAAAGCGTTTCCATGTCGAGAATATTCTAGGGGGTCTACTCTCTTAGCCCGTCAAAGAAAATACGAGCCGGTAAGAAAGTAATTCAACACTTTTGAGTGAACCATTATCCCTATTCGTTTTGAATTCATACGTTCAGAACCATGCGAGTCAGGACACTGTCCAATTGTGATGTCAAATATTTTTAGTTCGCAACACTAAGTAATCTTTACGTTGATAAGTGACAAAGGTTAGGAAACGCCTGAAACTTTGGCCAATATTGATATTGACAATTCCATGGTCTAACATATTACCATGTTGTAAACTTGCCTTGGTCCTCGTATGACTTGACAAATAATGTTTGAACTTCAAAAGAGACTGTGATCTCTGAGTTTGTTTTAGGTGTTTCTTCTCAGAGTAGTCAGGTACGAAACTCCGGCCTTATCTAGTTTATAAAAATAGGGTTTTGACGTGTGTTTGCTAAAACCCAATTACATAATGAAACCTTTAATCAAATGTGACTGCTCTTATAATTTAAAATGAGAAAGAGAGTAATATTTTACTATTTCCAGCTTCGATCGAAAGATTGCCAGGTGAATTAGAAAAACATATTCTTCTTTTCCCGCTTTGTACAACGAGGTAGTATACTTACAAAACGCTTTTCCTACCAACAAAGACACACCTTTCTTCTGTAACTATACATTACAGTTAGACTCAAAGTTCGCGATACGAATATAATGAGTTTCATATCTCGAATGAGGAGTTCAGCAGTCCAGAATACTTATATTGTAGCAGCTGTACTAGGTTCACATTCAATTTGTTACCTTTAAGACTTTGTAATTGAATCTGTTTTTCGTAATTTTATAATGAACGGGGACGTAACTTTTGGGTGGAACTTGGCAGGGAAGTGTATATCTTTGTATTTGTCAATATTGGGTAGGAATTAGGTATTGTGAAAATAATACCTAGACGCATACCTTGAGGGCTTGTTCGAGGAACAGGACAAGAGCTCTTGGGAATCTTGCGGAGGCCCTGGCCCAGCAGTGGGATAGCATGGATTAGAATAAAAAAATAGAAAAATTCATGTGGCACTCGGAGACTGCCGCGGTGAAGCTATTGCATAATACTTTTTTATTTTAAAGGAAAAAATCGCTTTCCGCGTATATTTAACGAGAATATAATTTATTAAAAATGTTTGTGGTGCACTACTGTAATAAAGAACTGCTTTGTTGTAGGAGAATTTAAAAGTAGGTTTCATTGTGAAAACTCCTTTTGTAGCTGGCCGTTTAGAATCAGTAAGAAAAAGTAAATTGTTTTTATGACGGATATTTTTATGACTGCCGAAGTCTCCCGAACTGAAACGACGTTAGACGGTGCGTGGTGTCAGGTATTTTTCGTTAAGTTTTGAGAATTTCTTGATTCGGTTGCCGCGCCGCGCCGCGCTCAGAGCCCGCGATAAAAGTTATGCAATAGCTTAAAAAAAGATAGCCGGATTTTACCCAGGTACTTGTGATATGCACCTTATTATAAATTGCTAGCTATTACCCGCAGCTTCACTTGTCGCCCTTCCATTTTCAGCCTTTTTGACGTGTAAACGAATCATACATACATACAGACTGATTCACTTTCGCATTTATAATACTAGTAGGATTATCTAATTAAGCTCTTAACAAAATTCAAACAAAACACAATCAAGATTCAGGCGCTCATTCTTAAAGCAGCTGAAAGCGCTTTGTCTCGCTTTTACACAACACATCTTTTTACAGCATTCCTTTTGTTTTTCTACGTTTAATTTAATCTCTTTGCTAGGACAGCTGGTCTCAGGAGACAAAGAGAAATGTCACTTCTGAGCTTCGTTAGTACACACGACTACACATCAATCTGTATAAAACCAGCTTGTTTTGGCCTCGCTTCGTATGATCTTTTCATACAATGAACGGTCAGCTACTACCTACAGCAAGTTTTTCTAAGCTTGATATGTAGCTATATGTACGTGGAGGAATCGCTTGAGACGGTGTTAAAAAGTTTGGTTAAGATGTACTTAAGGGTGTTGATTTTTATTATCCTTTTCGGAGATTATTATTTTTTTACTTCCTTCGATGATATTTTAAGGTTCCTCTTGGAAAAAGGTAGGAAAAGTGCGTGCAGATGAAGGAACTTTAAATCGGCACTTACAGATTTTTTTTTCTGAAAAATCTAGTTTATAGCTGTAAATTTTCTATTGGAATCATTGTATTAATAAGAAAAAATCTTTGAATTGCAATTACTTCAATTTTTTTATAATTTAAATTTATTATAATTATTATTGCAAATATGTAGGTACATACATTAAAAAACTAAATTAAAAAACCTAATAATAATTACTATAACTAGCAAAGAGCATAAAAAAATTCATCCACATCGCTGTCAACGGGATAAGTGCCCAGAACGCTGGCAGCATTGCCACGTTGAATGGCAATGCTAATTCTTTGACCAAGAAATAGACCAGCCAATAGGCCTTATCGTTAAATTGAAATAACTCCATTTTATTAAAATATTTTTTGAATTTTTTCAGTTGAAAATCTATTAAAGAAAAACAGATCGGGGTATGTTAATGTGCGTGCATCCGTGCACCCATTGCAAAAGTCACTTAGAAGATAGATTATTGCTTCTTATTTTGAGGGTAAACAAAATAAAACGCTTTGACTCAAGACTTTAAAGAAACGAAGAGTACTCAGACCTAAACTCTTCGTTATCTTTGAACTGTCGTGTTAGAATTAATTCCAAAATGCCTGAATCTAGATCACATCTGCAAAGCCGAAGTGTTGTTATAAATACCTGTAACCTGCAGGTCACACGAGTATCTGCCCCAGATTCAATCTGCCGATGTTCGCAGTTCGGGCGCCAGTCGAGTGCTATTTTCGACGGTAGTCGTAATTGAATGCAGGGATGTGTTTAATTTCAACAAATTGAACCAGGTAGATGTACCACATAATACTGAGTATTATAGTAGTAGTCTGTGACACAAAGCCGCAGTCAATGTAATAATTAACTTTTTGAAAAAAAAATAATAACCAACTTTTAAAACAAGACTAAAACGCGAAAGAAAACTTTTCCTTTGGATGTCTGTGACTTTGTTTTTATTTCATTAAGTTTTATATATGCCGTCGACTTCCGAAAGAAAAGATGACCTTTGACCCGATGTTATGGGACCACCTTGAAAGTTTACCCTTTTCAAACAAAAAAAAAGAATTTTCCAAATCGGAGCAGGTGTCTGTGAGAAATTGAGTGACAAACATACAGAAGAATTGAAAACCTCCTCCTTTTTTGAAGTCGTAAAAGACTTCCGACAGAAAAATTGTTACTAGAGAGATACCGGACTATAATTATGCAGTAGGTTATTTGACTAAAAAATTCTAATAAATACGTCAATTAGATTATCAAATAATATTTGACCCGTATTTTTTCTTTTTTTACGCAAACCAAAATTGACGGACATATGATGCTTTCAAAATTGACAATACGTCACAATTTAGTATATTTTTTTACTGAATTCTGACGTCACGAGCTCCCGGGAACACCCAAATACTCCGAAATATTTTATTCCGAATTTCGGTATTCCGATTTTCAAAACTCCGAATATCATAATACCTAAAAATTACAATATCTATTATTAAGAATCACGAAATTTTATTAACCGAAAGTCGTATATCCGATTTCTTAGTTTTCCGATTTTCACATATTCGAAAAATGTATTGCTCGATGAGTTCTCATTCCGAAAAACGAAATTCCGATTTTCAATATTCCGAATAAACTTATTTTTTCGGAATATTGAAAATCGGAATTTCGTTTCTCATTCTACAAAAACAGTGCCAGAAACGAATTGCTGCAAAACCGGCTCTACGTAGTTTTGTCTACCGTACTCTTAGAGAGTTATTTAAGCCTGTGTAGGCGCGGAGTGGTGAGGCGTATCCTCTGGATTTTGACTGTTTGCCTTCAGGATTGTTATTGTTAGGATCCATGAGCGAGCGAAGCGAGCTCGGGACTTGGGGCACCCCGACTCGGACAGGTTAGGTTCGAAGGGGATGGCGGGGTCTGAAAGACCCCGCCATCCTCTTCGTGTTAGGTTACTTTAAACCTTGCTCACAGAAATAGGAGCCCCGCGAAGCGGGGCTCCGTCGAACTACCTTTGTAGGTGGTAGTCAACAAATTGACCAAGGATGCAAGAGCGAGCGAAGCGAGCTCGGGACTGGGGGCACCCCGACTCGGACAGGTTAGGTTCGAAGGGGATGGCGGGGTCTTTCAGACCCCGCCATCCCCTTCGTGTTAGGTTACTTTAAACCTTGCTCACAGAAATAGGAGCCCCGCCAAGCGGGGCTCCGTCGATCTACCTTGGTAGGTGGTAGTCAACAAATTGACCAAGGATGCAAGAGCGAGCGAAGCGAGCTCGGGACTGGGGGCACCCCGACTCGGACAGGTTAGGTTCGAAGGGGATGGCGGGGTCTGAAAGACCCCGCCATCCCCTTCGTGTTAGGTTACTTTAAACCTTGCTCACAGAAATAGGAGCCCCGCGAAGCGGGGCTCCGTCGATCTACTTTGACCAACAACAATCAACAAATTGAATGATCAACAAATTGACCAAGGATGCAAGAGCGAGCGAAGCGAGCTCGGGACTGGGGCCACCCCGACTCGGACAGGTTAGGTTCGAAGGGGATGGCGGGGTCTTTCAGACCCCGCCATCCCCTTCGTGTTAGGTTACTTTAAACCTTGCTCACAGAAATAGGAGCCCCGCAAAGCGGGGCTCCGTCGATCTACCTTGGTAGGTGGTAGTCAACAAATTGACCAAGGATGCAAGAGCGAGCGAAGCGAGCTCGGGACTGGGGCCACCCCGACTCGGACAGGTTAGGTTCGAAGGGGATGGCGGGGTCTTTCAGACCCCGCCATCCCCTTCGTGTTAGGTTACTTTAAACCTTGCTCACAGAAATAGGAGCCCCGCGAAGCGGGGCTCCGTCGATCTACCTTGGTAGGTGGTAGTCAACAAATTGACCAAGGATGCAAGAGCGAGCGAAGCGAGCTCGGGACTGGGGCCACCCCGACTCGGACAGGTTAGGTTTGAAGGGGATGGCGGGGTCTGAAAGACCCCGCCATCCCCTTTGTGTTAGGTTACTTTAAACCTTGCTCACAGAAATAGGAGCCCCGCAAAGCGGGGCTCCGTCGATCTACCTTGGTGGTAATCAACAAATTGATCAAGGATGTAAGAGCGAGCGAAGCGAGCTCGGGATTGGGGACACCCCGACTCGGACAGGTTAGGTTCGAGTTAGGTTAAGCTAACAGAAATAGGAGCTCCGCAAAGCGGGGCTCCGTTGAACCACCTTAGTGGTAATATAACTCAGGAATTCAGGATGCGATAGCGAGCAAATTGTGTCTTGGGGCACCCCGACTCTGACAGCTTTCGTTCTTCTCACAGGGAATTTTTGTTATATTATGAATGAAAATACGTATCTCAAAAATAAATTATTTTAATTACTCAAAAAAAAAAGAAATTATTATCATTGAAAAGAAAATATTCTTATTCAAAAGAAATTCTTTTATTGAAAAGTTAAGAGGCATTTTGACAAGGCGTTTTAAAAGCATACTTTTCTCTGATAAGCGATTAAATTTTCGGAATTCTAATTATTCGGAATTTTAATAATCGGTATTTTAACCATCGGAATTCGTGTTTTTGATGTTTAGGAAAATTATTGATTCGGAATTTTTGATATTCGGTCTATTGAAACTCGGTATTTTGAAAATAGTAATTATAAATGTTAGGAATATTGAAATTTCGGAATTATGAAAATAGGAATAATGATCAATCGGAGTTGTTATATAAGGAATTTTGAACCATTCGGAATTATGAAAATCGGTATTTTGAAATTCGTATTTATGAATTTCGGAATAAAGTTTTTCGTATTATCGTAGTGTACCCCGAGCTCCCACTCTCGCGTCTTGATGTGTTATATCTTAGTAAATATTCATTGATTTTACATAAGAAAAAATATGTGTCCGTTATTTTTCAAAACTCTAAATAACGGACTTATTAGATTTATAATTTATTGATACTGTCAAATAGCCTATTGCATATGCAATTTTAAGATATAAGTCATTAAGATTATTGATGCTTAAACAACGTATTTTTTAAATTAAAAACAATACCTATGTAAAACATCACATTAAAATTAATATTCCTAGTCCTACTATGCAATTCAAATTACCATAATAATGTCTGGACCGCCCCTTATTGTGAATCATACCTGTAGGTACCCACTAGTGTTGTAGTCCCGGATTTGGGCAATCCCGCGTTTTCTCGGTCGCCATTTTGGGACCAGACACACATACTAAGTTCGTAATAAAGTTTTAAACTAGGTCATAGGACACGCTCACGTGGTTCTTCGGAAGTTTATTTTCTTTAGTAAGTAAACAGGGCACGTTTCAACTGGATTAGGAATCGATTCTTTTTACTTGGAGTGAGAGTTTCTATTTGATTATGTTGTTTGAGGATCTTGTTGTGATGGGTTTATTGGTTTCTTTAGCATTTTTTTAGGTTATAAGAGTAGGAGTTGATTAGTGACAAAACCGTACGCAAAGTTAACGTTACCTGTACTTTTTAAACTTTCAAGAAAGTTATAAATATCGAAATGGTTTAAAAGTAAAACTCAATGAACAAAATATTCGTAATTGTATCCTTAAAAAAATTTGAAATAACTAACCAAGTTTTACAGAATACAAGAATTAGTCAAATGAAAAAATATTGTATCACTATCACAATTTCTTTGACAATTGAAACTAGCACACAAATACTTTTTTTTTCATTTAGCCTGTCCTGAATGAATTCAAAAAACTTGCAGTAATACCCCACAGAAAAATCGTAAAAAAATATCGCAATTTTTTGCTGCCTCGCGAGATCCGTGTCCCGCGTTTTATCAATAAGCACCTAACATCACTATCTTATGAATCGCGACACTCACTTAATAGTCCGTGGGAGTTATTTACCAGTCTGGTCCTACCAGTTAAATGAAGTTGTAGCGCCAGATGTATGACAACTAACCATTGTGTGGATGAAAGATCTATCTTCTTTGAAAGCTGATGTATGGGCCTAATTGAAATGCTTAGGTTTAGTAGTTGTGTGAGTTTTACTACCTGAGGCCGTATCAAAACATTTCTGTATTTTATTTACTGAGCGTTTAATGTATGGAAACATGAAAAAGCGGCTCTAGTGTACAAAGGAGGAACTATTTTTTTCTTTCAAATTAACCACAATGTTCAAGTTTATACACAATTAAGGCCTATCCGCACACAACAGTGCCGGCACCGTGCCAACACGTACCGATCAGTACCGTATCGATCAGTGTCAGTGAAATATGATATTGTACCATACATTTTGTACGCCGCTATCCGTAGTGAGCAGGGACAGTGACATTCAGTGATCACAGCAAAAGTTAAATCGTCAAAATCATCGCCTTTTGACGATGATTTTGACGATTTAACTTTCGAACAACGGATAGCGTCGTAAAAAATGTATGGTACAATATCATTTTTCACTGGCACTGATCAATACGTTACTGATCGGCACGTGCCTGTACTGTTGTGTGCGGATAGGCCTTTAATCACAAATACTTGAGATTGACAATTTTGTAGACCTATTTATCCTCACGCCGCAATCGCGGCGGTAAGACCCCTCTTTGAGGAGTGGCTGGAAAGGCGTCACGGCGTCCTGACCTATCGGATGACGCAGGTCCTCACCGGACACGGATGTTTCGGGAGGTACCTGTGTCGGATGGGGAAGGAAGAAACGCCGGGGTGTCACCATTGCGAAGATCGCCCGGAGGACACAGTAGAGCATACGGTGCAAGACTGCCCCGCTTGGGCAGAGCACCGCCGTGTCCTCACGGCAGCGATAGGCGGAGACCTCTCGCGCCCGGCATTGGTCGAGGCCATGCTGCGGGGCGAGACGGAGTGGGAAGCGGTCGCCTCCTTCTGCGAGGCAGTAATGCTCGTTAAGGAGGAGGCGGGCCGTGAGAGAGAGAGGACAGCGTCCTCCCTCCGCCCCACCCGCAATGGTAGACGCCCACGGCGTCGGACGTCGCAAGACGATCTCCGGCCACCGTAGGCGCGGGCATGCGGGCGGCGAGTAAAGGGCAACTCGCCGCCCGGACATGGACCATGCCCGGGTCGACGGCGCGTTGTGTTCCACGCGCGCCTCAAAGAGCGTCAGCACGATGACGGGGCCCCGCCCAAGAGGGCCAAAGCCTGCCGGGGTCGCGGGACTTATCTCATTACCGTGACCCCGGAACATAAAAGGCTATTGAAGGACACCGTGGATTTTAGTCAGTACAAGTCTGAGCAGTGGTGGCCCAGTGGTACCGGCCTAGACTTACGAGTAGTAGGTCGTGGGTTCGAACCCCGTCAGGCGCATTACTTTGTGTAATTTATTTCAACACCACTGCTCTCAAAACGGTGAAGGAAAACATCGTGAGGAAACCGGCATGTCCTAGAACCAAAAATTCGAAGACATGTGACATCTACCAATCCGCACTGGGCCCGCGTGGTAGATTACGGCCCACTCCCTCTCACAGAGAGGAGGCCTGTGTCCCAGCAGTGGGAACATTTATAGGCTGATGATGAAGTCTGACAGTCCCTCCCGCCCTGCCCGGGGTGGGAGGACTCATTTGATGATTTTACCACGCTAAAAAAAAAAAAAAAAAGACCTATTTATCCTGCTCTTATGCGTATGAAGTTTCATTAAAATCAGTTCAGTCATTTCCAAAAATAAGGACTTGATAGCTTAAGTATGAAAATATGACGTTCTGCATTTAGATGTTGCACTAAAAAGTCTTTACTTCTGTAATTAATTTAAGACTAAAACTAATGAGAAATAGTTTATTTTTAATTTATACTGTCCCGCTGAGCAAAGGTCTCCTTCATAATTTTCCACTCCTTTCTCAGTGTAGTCTTGCGGTATGTTATGTTGTATAAAAATAAACTACAAAGTATTTGTCAACAAACAGGAAACACGATATCTACGAAATGAAAACGATACTGCAAACTCGAACAAAATAAAAAAAAAAATACCAGGACCCATCGAACTGACGATTCGATCGCCCCGACCGACATAGCACACTTTTTATTTTTTAGTTCCGATCACAACTTTAAATTACTATTGCAAACTAGTAACATCCTATGCAAGTTTAATAGCTTCGAACAACATCGAAACCTTTACCAGAAAACTAAACAAAAATCTAATACCGTATCCCAATCACTTCACTCGACATACATCGCCGTTTCCATTCGCAAAATTTACGAGACCATTAGTACAAAACCAGTAATAGATACGTCACAAGATAATGCTTCATGGTACACGTGGTGTCATAGTACACCGCTGTGTATATTTGTTTTACGCAGTTCATTCAATCAGTCGCCCCAGTGAATCATCATCATCATCATCAGCCTATAAATCTTCCCACTGCTGGGACACAGGCCTCCTCTCTGTGAGAGGGAGTGGGCCGTAATCTACCACGCGGGCCCAGTGCGGATTGGTAGATGTCACATGTCTTCGAATTTTTGGTTCTAGGACATGCCGGTTTCCTCACGATGTTTTCCTTCACCGTTTTGAGAGCAGTGGTGTTGAAATAAATTACACAAAGTAATGCGCCTGACGAGGTTCGAACCCACGACCTACAACTCGTAAGTCGAGGCCGATACCATTGGGCCACCACTGCTCAGTGAATGCTGATTGGTAAATAAGGTGCTGGTTTCCGATTTTTAGGGTTCCGTAACTCAATAGAAAAAGCAAAACCCTTATAGGATCACGATGCTGTCTGTCTGTCCGCCTGTCCTCTCCGCAAAGACCTTTTTTCTCAAGAACGTATGGAGGTATCAAGCTGAAATTAATACCAAATGCTCAGGTCTACAATCTCTTGATGCAGAGTAAAAAATCAAACTTCTAAGTCAACGCAATCAAAGATACGTCCGTTTAAGCAACGTTTTGTGGTATATTTTGGCGCTCGCAATATAAGCAAAACCTACATAATTATGTGGTAGCTTCCCGTTTGCCTAGAATCACGGAATTTTCACGAAGGGCAATTTATAGCTATAACACAGAAAAAGTTAAGTTAGTTAAGTTTGTTTTTTATTTTCAACTACGGAACCCAACAAGTTTTTTTTTTTTGCAATCATATGCTGATAATAAAGCTTAACAATCTGTCAACAGCAAAACGGATTTTTGTAGAAAAATATTGTATTATTTGGATTAATTAATATCGTTGCTGAATTGATGCTAAACAATTGATTGTATTTACATTGAATAGAAGTTTAATTTAACTGTCGGACTGATTGGAGTGGTTTTGAATGTTCGTGTATTTTGAAATTGGTTTTTGAAACTGTTTACTATGAAATTGTTTTGTATAATCAGCCTATAATGTTCCCACTGCTGGGACACAGGTCTCCTCTTTGTGTGAGGGAGTGGGCTGAAATCCAACCTACTCGTACCATGCCACCAACCCACAATATGCCCAAGTGATGGGCCTATTGTGGGTTGGTAGATGTCACATGTCTTCGCCTTCACTGTTTTGATATTTATTAGTGATAAAATTATGGGAGTGCCTCCTCTGCCGGTGCCGGTTGCTGAATAGATTGCCGACGCTGGTTGCTGAATAAAATGTCGGGGTGCCCGAGGTGTACGAAACGGGGCACTGAGAATTAAAAAATGTCGTAGAAACGGCTGGGGGCACCCCGACTCGGACAGGTTAGGTTAGAAGGCGATGGCGGGGTCTGGAAGACCCAGCTATCCCCTTCTTGGTTATTTGTTTTAAACCATCCAGGAGTAGAAGCACTGCAAAGCGGTGCTCCGTCGACGTTTTCTAACATTTTCCTAGATTTAGTTTAGTTTTAAAATACCACAGTAAAGAAATGTTTGTCATTTCACTGAACCAATTTCGGGATTTCATCAAATCATTAGATTGTCACCGGTTCCCATTTTGAGTGCCGGCGCCGGCAAATCTCGGGCTGCCGGTAGTATGCTTACCGCCGGTTCCCAATAGTCATATTTTTGGTAGCCGGCGCAGGCAGTGGAGGCAGTCCCTAAAATTAGGTATACAAAGTAATGTGGGTAGCGATCGTGGCATAGGTGAGTTCACTATCTAAGCATGTTGACGGGGCTAATATGGCCAGAAACTGTCTAAAATAGAGAGGTTTGAAGAGTAAGGGGAGGCATTGTCCTGAAGTGGAACAAAGCATCATCATCTGCCCAGCCTATTCCCAACTATATTAGGGTCAGCTTCCAGACGAACCAGATGCAGCTGAATATCAGTATTTTACATGGAGCCTGCCTATCGGACCTCTACAACCCAGTAACTGGGTAATACCATACCCCATCCATGGTAAGACTGGAAATGGAACAAAGCATAGCATACATAGGTAGGCTATTAAAAAAATGCGCCTGACTGGATTCGAATTTCGAACCCATGATCTACAACTCAGCGCTTCAAGTAGTGACAAAGCGACCCAAAATCAATAGAAAAAAAACCCCGCACCATAATATCTTGAATATTAAACCCGAATATTACATGGCATCGAAATGTGCGTTCTGATATACCCACAAAGCGCTGCCATCGTTTGATCTTCGAATAGAGATATTTTCAATTTACATCGTATTTCGCGAGGTCTTGTGAACGCGCGACACTGTTAGGAAGTCGATGATAGGAAATGATACTTTGTTGTGTATTCTGAATCGATATTTGTAAGGAAATCCAATGAAGGTTACAAGGAATGGCCATGTTGATAGCATCAGTAAATTGCTTTATCTGATGAAAGAGTTAAGACGCTGTAAAGTAAAATAGTGAAAACTCTTGATAAGGGTACAGGTGGTTTTTCCAAAAACTTTCTCACGTATAAACCTTTCCCTGAAAATATTGAATTCAAAAAAGAACAATTACCCTATTTAGTGCAATTGTTTGGAAGTTACGCCTAACGACGTTTTTAAGAATCTTTTAAGCTCATAGTTTTACTGTAATGACTGAACTTCTAAGACCTATGTGTGCTGTTGCGTAAGAAGTTTCAATGGACCCTGCTTATGCTTATGAATTCTCATTAAAATCGGTTTAGTTTTTTTCGAAGACTAAGGATATGCAGTCCTTATTTTTCGAAATGACTGAACAATCAATGGCGATCATTTATTCCCATAACCTTAAAACCCGGCTTCACCTGAACACTCAAAATTCACCTCTCGAATTCACATAGTACGTTCCCGCATGTCTCGGTGCGCGGTGATGCGAAAAGGGATTCCCTCACGAATAAATAACTTGAATATTTTCAATAAAAGCCGGGCGACGAGACTAGTGATCGACGCCGACGATATTAATTCTTACTATAAATACATTTTTGTGTCTCACTGAAGTGTGGTCTGAAGAATGGGAGATTCAGTGGATTGATAAAAAGAAAATGTTGGTTGCGGTTTTGAATATGTACATGAAAGTGTTATTTTGATTTTGGGAATTCTATTAGTTGAAAAACCTCTTACTGGATGCGAAAAGCAGGGACAGAGTGTTGTGGCGCAGCCTGGATTGCGATAGTCTGAGTTGATTGAGGCGATGACTAAGGCTTTCTACAAAGGATAACAACTAGATAACTTTGATCTAAGATTTCGGCTTAAAAGAGTATCTAAAAAGGTTGTGGTAACTACCACAACCTTTTTCAATACTAAACTTGACACGTAGGTGACGCGAACCCTTTTTAACCGACTTCAAAAAAAGGAGGAGGTTATCAATTCGTCGGAATCTTTTTTTGAAAAATTTTTCTTTTGTTTGAAAGGATTTGAATTTTTTTTCTTTTGTTTGAAAGGGTATACTTCCCAAGTGGTCCCATGATCATCAGGTCAGGATCTAATGATGGGATCCCAGGGAAATCGAGGGCAACCCTCAAATTTTATAGGCCCGCACATTGTTTTTGGCAAATTTTATGAAGTAATTTAAGTACTTGCGTATGATAATCATCATCTCATGTAGCTGAGCCGATGATGAAAGGTATAACTCCTTAACAGTAAGGAGTAGGCATCGACTGATTTAGTTTGTGTTCGCGTATCTCCGGAACTGCAAGTCAAATTTATTTTTTGTTGTACTAGGTATTGTTTAATTTACAGAATACTGCAAGTTTCATCAAAATCGGTTCAGGAGTTTTTGAGATATGAATTTTATTAGCTTTTTGTGCACTTGAACGATGTTGTTACCGGTGCTACGGATTACAAAATTTTAGTGCACATGTAACAGAATAATTTATTTGACAAGAATTTGGGTTGAATATTTAAACTAAAAAGAGTAAAATAAAAAACTTAAAAAAAATGTAACCGCCTTCAAAAACAACCACAAATAAGGGTAAAATAACCTACAAAATAACTTTTCTTTCAGAAGTTGGTGGCACAAAAAAAACAATGAAATGAAAAAAAACAAAGGCACCGACATTTTTTTTTTTAAGTTTTTGATTCACATCTCTATCACATCGTGCGCTGTGGTCGATTTGTAAGACCCCGCTACAGACTTCGCGCATAGCGTATCTATGTAAATACTTGCCAACCAGTCACAAAATGTACAAATACGTAGGTTCTATAAATTGACAACCTGACTCCTTGCTATTTCGCACCCAGCACACTTAAACAGAATGCTACACAAACTTCCAAACTATTTGAATATTATTTTCCCTTTCAACTTCTCTTCACGGTTGACTGCTCCTGTAACTATGGCAGGCATATTCATAAGTGTTGAATGGCATTTGTGGAAGTTTCTCGAACGTTCCCGTAACTTTATGACAAGGAACTAGCGGAGATAGTTAACTGTTGTTACGATATTATGTTTGCTTGAGAGGGTTTGACGGGGATTGTGTAAATGTGTACCTATCTTCTCTGTTGGTTGGGTGATTTCTGTTACTTCGTTATCTGATTAGTTGCAACAAGTTTCTAAGTACGTTTTTCTGACTGGAAAGTTGTTTGTGTAAGGTCATCTGCCCAGCCTTTTACAACTTCAACTAATTATGAGTGTTTATGTATCAGGCTTGAATTCCTGTAAAGATGATGTCGATCGCACACGGCTCACAGTGGTCTGTAAATCGAACTCTTAATTATAGAAATTTAAAAGAAATGCAATGCCTCTGGTATTACGGAAAGAGAGGTAAAAGAAAATTTCCAAGCAATTTTGGACAAAACTAGGGCTGGGTTTGGAAAATCGGATGTGTGGAATCTTCGCCGGATGGCAAAGACTTGACACGTTTATGAAAGTGGGGTATTGATGGTGCTTCAGAGCAAAGTTTGTATGAGTAAACTATGGCAGACGAAGACGATAACGTCATTTAACCCACGGTAAATATTTGAAAAATCATATTGAAAATTCAAAATTACAAAAAATTGCCACAGCGTGGAGATGTGCCTAAAGGTGCATGAATAGTATGTCATCTTGATTGCCGTGCATGTGACAAAGCTCGTGTGAACAAGCTGTCAGTTCCATTCAGTGTCGCAAAAATGTAGGTACTTTTAGTATTTTTCCAATACAAAAAAAAAAAAACAAAATTGGTTTTTCTCATGCGTGGAGTAACTTATACCATCAATACGTTAATGTCACATAAAAGGAGGTGAATACCAGAGCCATTACAATTTTTTTCTTTAAATTCCTGACAGTGAGTATAGAGCGCGATTTCCAGACCACTTTGTAGCGGTTGCGCGTAAGAATTTACATTGTGTTCTACGGAACACATTATTGCGACGCTGAAGTAAACGCGGCATACTACGATGCTTTTTCTCACTGAAATACGCGACCGACTGTACGCGACCGACTGTACGCGACCGACATTAGAGGTACACAGCGTGCAAGGCGTAAGGCCTTTAGTAGATACGAGTATACACAACGCGACGCAAGTCTCCGATACCTTACGACTTCGACATCCATTGACGCGTACCTGTGTACGAACCTCTGTGAATTTGTTTTGCGATAGTTGCCTGGATACCAAAGTTGGTAAGTATCGGAGACTTGCGTCGCGTTGTGTACGAAGGGGCTAACAGGAATTCGTCTCAAAGGTGTTCATACTTTGATAATACAGCTTCAGTACAATATCAAGTACAGTGCCACCCTCACGGCATGTCTCTTAATCACCGCAAAGTTGCGACGCATTTGCATTCACCAAACTTTGCCTTCCATTGCCGGCTTGGTGGGAGTTACTCAAGCTTCCATGATTTGTCACCCCGCAATGCGCCTGATATTGAGTTTGCCGAACTAACGCTCAACTTAATATCGAGTTAATGTTGTGTTCGTTTCCAAATTACTGCTTTTGATCGCTCTTAGTTTTGTTGTTGATTGTAGTTTGGTGGCGGGGATTAGAAAGTAAGTGATCTTTCTTTAGAGTGGGAATTTTCTTCTGCTGTGTGATGACGATGATAATGGAAGAGTCAAACGTGTTGCACTTATTTTAAATATAATGGAATATGGTCAGGAAGGAAAATAGTGACGACAAGAGATAAAGAAGTTGACTAAAGAGTAACTTAACGATTTTTCAATGATAATGCGTCAGTTTCTCATGACACGGGTGTCGGAGAACAGTAAGCCCAGTGTTGGGAGCTGTCGAAGGTCGTGGGTTTGAACCGAGTTTCATTGTCGTTTCTCACAAACGGTAAGGAAAACTTTGTGAGAAAATCGCCTCAAAAGTTTAAAAATCAAAATGTTACTATCCAAAGTCTGTGCGGTAGTTTATTATGACCTACTCCTGCAGAGAGGAGGACTGTGTCTCTGCAGCAGAAAAAAAATAAGTTGATAATACAGAGTCATCCAGTGCTATACACGGAAACATTGATAAAAATTGTGGGAGAAGAACTACCCTACTAATCATCTTCCCATATCATTTTATATTTAAGAATACTCCATTTTAACTTGCCATAAATATTCCATGTTCCATTTTCTTAGAGTCACAACAAACATTTTGGGTGTTTGTTGTGACTCTAAGAAAACTGACTCAACAAATTCATTTTAATGACTGTATTTGAATATTAAACTTTCAAAAAATAAAATGTTACCACCATCTTTATAAGCAGTGAAAAGGGTAATAAAAAATTCTACCATGGTTCACAAACTTGGTATTTCATGAATCTATTAAAGCAAGTTTATGGTAGAAATGATGAGTTGTTCTAAAAAGCCTATAAAAATGGAATCCCGTATTAAAACTGTTTTGTAGTCATATTTTTATGATCTTTTGATCACCATTTTGAGAAGCTTGTTTTATTATTTAAGTAGCTCATATAAAACTGTGGGTGTGGTAAGTTATTTGATGGGTGAGAAGATAAAATTTTTAGTTCTCATGCTTATGAAAAAAATCATTATGAATTGTTAGTATTGTTACTGCGGCAATTACTTGAGAAAATTTCGGCTGCTAATTTCTAGATCTAAAATTCAATCTTATTTTTTTATTGTGATGTCTTGACTATGAGCAAATGGATGTTTCCATAAAATAATATACATATATTTAAGGCCATTTCAATTGGAGTCTGCCCTTTCTTTTAGTAGAAATTCTTAACTATTTTGTCCGAAGATGTGTCGCCGCTTTTTTCGGTTGCTTTCTGGAAATAGTTAGCTGCCTCGCAAGCTAGTTTGGATATTTAAGCACTCGGCTATATACTTACATATTTCATCCTTGACCATAGGACTACAGAATTTCATCTCTATTGTTTTGATAAACCATGGTTTAGTAGACATATTTTTAGGATATAAAGAAAAGCATTTATTCGATATTGGACACACACACACACACACAGAAATAATAGAAAATAAAATTAAAAATACAATAAGAATTTTGCTCAGCATGTCCACACCAAAAGGGCTACCAACTCAGCATTTGCAACTCAGGATGTAGACTACTGCCCATTTTTTTATCGTGTTAAAACCATCAAATGAGTCCTCCCATCCACCCCTGGATGGGAGGACTCATTAATTTGATGGTCCCAGTCGGGAGGGTCTGTCAGACTCGTAACGACTAAAATCCACGGTGTCCCTCAATAGCCCTCTATGGTCCATGGTCACGGTTCTACATAACAATATAGCGCTTTGCACTATCTAGTCTAAAATCTATTCATCCTACGCTCCTACCAATTGCTGCCCAACCAGTCACAACAGAGCGATTAGACCTAATCGTTCCTCTATCAATATATCAGAAAATCAATAATCATTGAACAGATTTCCACTGGCTTGTCATTAGCTGCACAATGGCGATAGAGGAGCCATGGAATGTCAATATCTGAGCCATTGTCGTCACCCCACGGTTACTGGGATAGACAATAAAGGGATATATAGTATGGGGTATGTAGTTGTATATTATTATCATTGTATATCGTGGTGAACGTTATGTGGGTGTTGGAGATCAAAGGGAATGGTTTTCGGGGTTTCAGCGGGGTGTTTTTTTTTTAGTTTGGGAAATTAATGGTTTTCTATCTTATTATTTTCACATCCTTTACTGGCTGTTGACAGCGACGTCGATCACGTGAAACTCTAAATATTATCCAACGGAAACTTTTAACTCGTATATACACTATCCACCATCCAGGAATGAATGAAGTTGTCGATACGGAATATTGCTTTACAGAACAATTAATTCTTGGTTTCGAACCGAAGTTTCGGCTCACATAAAAAAACGATTCGGCCCATATTGAAGTTGTGTTTCGTCCCAAATTATAAGCACTTCAAAGGTACAAGTTGACGAAATCGCGTTCTTATGAAATACAGGCTAAGTTAGAAAAAAAAACGCTTTGAAAGCAAGTGCCACTTACCTAAATATTTAAGGGTGATTTCCTATCTTCTTTGACGATTTTGACATACGAGTAATAGTCGTGCAAACCAATGTAACGTCAAACTCCTAGACCACAACACCAATTAGCTTAGTAACTCAAGCTTAAAGTCAAGCTACATAAGCTGTATGTATGTATGCTGTGTTATACATAGACTTATCCGTTGAAGCTTGAAATTAATCTGCTGTGACGTCAGTGATATCAGGCTCTATACAATTATCTTCACGCTTAACGCTTTGTGGGGCGATGATGTTGTGTTGATTTGTGGTATCTTGAATCTTGTGTATTTGACAAGATTATTAATCAATAGTGGGCAAAATCTACCTTTAATACCTTATCATTTATGATCGATTTCACACTAAGAAAGTCCTGTATCGCGAGTGCAAACATTTAAACATACATACATAAATAGGGAAGCCTTTTTTAGCGTGGTAAAATCATCGAATGAGTCCTCCCACCCAGGGCAGGGCGGGAGGGACTGATAGACTTGTACTGACTAAAATCCACGGTGTCCTTCAATAGCCATTTATGTTCCGGGGCCACGGATACTCGTTAGTCCCGTGACCCCGGCAGGCTTTGGCCCTCTAAGGGGTTCCATCATTTTGCTGACTCTTTAAGGCGTGGGACACACGATGGTGTTTTCCGATAGAAATTCTATCTGGCATAACCGGTCAGTTAGTATTGTAAACACATCCTCCATAATTATAAATAATAGTTATTAGATTATCCAAACAATCCATCAACTAAATAAAATGATGACAAACTTGACACCATAACAGAATTAAATATCACGACATGACGCCAATGGTCACAAGTACATAACATTAGTCCCAATTACGTGTCACTAATGATGGACAATTTTTATCAATTCTATAGAAACTACACCGATCAAAGGACTTAGATTAATGATCCTTTCATTAGATTACCATTATCTGTTGTTAGCAACATGTAGATAGACGAAGTTTTTATTAGGTTATGAAATTGAATCAAGTTTTTTTATTATGTTTGTGAGGGTAAAAAATAATTTGAGTGACGTTTTGTCAGATTAATTCTTTTTATCTATAATCAGCCCATATTTGTGTTTGGCTAAATATGAAATGAAAAATGCTTTATTCGTTTAAACAAGTAAATCTTAACAACTAGGGGTAGGGGCCTCCTTTTAAGCAAATAAGCCTGTGTTAGGAGACTCCGCTCTTCCGTCACTTAAACAACTAATTTACCTACTTGTTTTATACTAAAAATATGTTTAAAGAAAATGGTGATATAAACTAAAACATTAAACTAAAACTAAACAAGCAGAATGCACGCAGGCTTGCGAGTGTGTGATTGAGGGTGGGTGAAAGTGTGTGAGAAGGTGAATGTGAGCATGTGTGGGTGTGAATGTGAATGTGAATTAGAGTGTATGTAAGATTGTGTGAGAGTGAGATGTTTGTAACAATTTGTCAAGGTAAATTAATACATGTATAAATGAAAAAATATGTGTCATTCAATGTTATCTATATATATAAAAGAAAGTCGTGTTAGTTACACTATTTATAACTCAAGAACGGCTGAACCGATTTGGCTGAAAATTGGTGGGGAGGTAGCTTAGAACCAGGAATAACATATAGGATACTTTTTACCTTTTTTTATTTTGTTTTGTTTTATCCCGTTTCTGTGGGACGTGACATAAAACGTGATATAATAAAACGCAACTGACATGGAGTGACAGCAAAACGAAAAATTTATCAATCAAAACCTGTGTCAAAACATCAATTGACCTGTCGATGTGTTTGTATTGAGTTTCTAAGCTTATTGTGCCGATATTATCATAATTATTAATGCTATGCCGCCACCAAGATCGAATTTTTATCCTGGTTCCGTGAGACGTGACATAAAACGTAGTAACATGATCACGAAGAAGGTGTTGGTGCCAAAATTGAATAAGGGATCTGAACAAAAAGAACTATAGAGTGAGATCCCAGAGCCCACAGACCTACGTCATTTTAGCAAAGCTGAAATTTTGATTGTAGTCAACTATAAAGTTAAGACAGTACCGGTATGCGTACTTACTATATTGAAAGCGGGGGCCCTTCCACAGGTAGCGCGACCTGAAGGTGGATGGGTGGTGGTGGGCGGTCGCCTCCTTCTGCGAAGCAGTCGTGCTCGCGAAGGAGGAGGCGGGCCGCGTGAAGGAGAGGATAGCGTCTTCCCTCCACCCCAGCCACAGTGGTAGACGCCCACGGCGTCGGACGTCGGCAGGCGGCGAGTAATGGGTGACTCGCTGTCCGACGTTGAACCTTTCCCGGTTATGCAAAGAGTGTCAGCTTTATGACGGGGCCCCCATTTAGAGGGCCAAAACCGACTTACGATTTACCGTGACCCCGGAACGTAAAGGGCTATTGAAGGACACCGTGGATTTTAGTCAGTACGAGTCTGACAGTCCTTCCCGCTCTGCCCTGGGTGGGAGACTCACATGATTATTTTACCACGCTAAAAAAAATGTCAGTTGCATTTAGCCACCAACTTTCCAATTGAATTAAAACTCCTTGGATATGCCTGACTTACCACCGCACAATTTACAAATAAAGGTTGGCTTCGTAATAGTCATGCTTCGAAACATAAACCAACCAAAACTGTGCAACAGAACGCGTTTGGTGGTAAGTAAATTGATGAACAATGTGATTTACGCGACGATACTCAAAGGAAAATTCGAAGTTGAGGAAGTTCTCATTTCTAGGATCCCATATGATAGGTTTGCCGTTTGTGTTTAAACGACCTCAATTTCCGATCTGTCTTGCATTCGCCATGACCATAAACAAATCACAAGGTCAATGCTTGAAAGTTTGTGGTCTGAATATAGAAAATCCATGTTTTTCACATGGTCAGTTAGGTGTATATGTGGCATGTTGACGAGTCGGATGACCATCTGCGTTATTTGTTCTTGCGCGTGATAATAATAAAAAAATGTCGTCTATCAGAACGTGCTTCACTGTACAATGCAACCCATGCACCAAAATACATGGCTAATAAAGAATAAATTATTGATTTTTGACTTGATTTTTTAAATTATTTTTGATATCCTAATAAAAAATCGAAAATCTGCTCATTTATTGCCTCTAAGGCGGAACAAAGTTCGCTGGGCCAGCTAGTATTAAATAAATGACAATGGACTATAATTGGCAGTTGGATGGCTGAAGATGATCGCAATTGGTTTTTTGTGAGGGCTGGTTCAAGGCCAGGAACAAGAACCTTTGAGAAAACTTAGGGAAGCCTTTGCCCACAAGCGAGACAGTGTGGACTAGGCAAAAACTAAGTTCTTTGATTTAGAAGTGATTTTGAATACTTTTGCAAGAAATTCTGACAAACAGCCTCACTAAAGAGTATTTATTACCCCCTAATTGGGTGAAGGAGATCTAATCAACAGTGGCTACATATTAAAAACTGGTAAGTAAAAAAAAAGAGGCCAACCTGCGTCTGGAAAAAAATTGTATTCAGTTGCAACCGATTCGACTGAAAGGCAAATTTTGATGATACTTTTGCATTTTTAATAGCTATACAGTAGTTATTGAAAATGCATTTTGAAAAAAAAATGTACAGTGAAAATGACTCTTGTCCGCATACGCCTTTTACAAAACCCATCTTTGCAAGACAAAAGTTGGCATAAACCACACAATTGCTTTATTTTTCTGTCTGCATTCTTCTCCAATATTCTAATTAAGTCCTCTTTTACAGTTCCCTAACAAAGAGAGCTCTCCCCTCACTGCATAACATAACACCATTTCTTAGGAGTCTTCCCATACATTATTAAAACGGAAGAGAATCGCCCATTCCTACATACTTCTTTATACGGCAGTGAAACTCTAGGGGTGCATAAAATAACAATGTTGCAGTTAGAACGGCTGTACGAGTATTTACTTACATTGTTCCAGTTTTTTATACGAAGTTAGTATTGAAAATGAAAGAATCTCTTTTGTGTTTTCTTATTAACATCATCTTAAAGTATTTTGCAGTAACTTTGATAACGGATATAACTTTAAACAACTTTCATATCTGCAACAAAAGAAATATATATTCAGAATTCGAATCAATTTTCATCGTCAGTTTCAAACTGTCATCGGGCGTACATACACTTCTGTAAAACAACGGAATCCAAGTCTATGTAATCCTTAGACCGCGTGCTTATGAGATATGTCGCAGTCCCCGCCATACCCTACGCTGGTATTACAAATTACAACACACATAAGCCACATGGCCCATAGAGACACTGTATCACAAGTTTAGTAATGTTCCTCATTATTTCTGCTCCCCTGGTACTCAGTATGAACAAGACATGATATTCTGTATGATACTGTTTCATGTAGCATCTACATTAGCGAGAAAAAGTTGAGATCAGTTATTTGGAATTGATCCGCGATAGTTCCTTAAAAAAAATGGCGTGAATTGAATAGGTGCGTCCACACATAGCGCGCAGCCTCGCGAGGCATTTGCTGCGGGAGGAAACTGACAAGCGAGGCTGCTCACTCTGTGTGGACGCGTCTATTGTTTTTCGACCGAGGCACGAAACAATACACGCGAGCAAAACAAAAGCCGACACTGGATGGCTCGGGCGCTCGGCTGGACGGATCGACCGCGATAGCGCTGTCACTTGCCTCGCCTGAGACACGTCCACACCAACCGAGCTGCTTCGCGCGGAAAAGTCCAAATACCACCAGCTAGGTACCATTTAAAAATCGCGCGGAATCGGAGTAAGTGATTACGTCATACTTTTGCTCGCGACTGTAGAAGGTACTGCAACCGATTAGTCGCTGTGGGTTGGCAAAATTGAAAAAAAAAACACGAACTAGTTTGAGCATACCTACAGAAAAAATAAAGAATAGTGGTCAAATAACAGCATATTTGTGATTTCTGAAGCATTTAGCAGTCGTGTGCCTCAGTAACTACATTGAAAATGTCCCAGTTACATTTAGTGGTACGTTGTAACCCTACTATTATTTTTTTCCATACAGAATTGATCAGCTATTAAAAAAAATCATTTGTGACCGAAAAACCTTTGCACCGTTGCAGTTTGTTTTGATATTATGATAGCACGATGCAATATAATTTTCAAAAACGATGCTTATTAGCAGTGTCAAGGAGTATGCGTGGCTTTGAAGCTCAAAGGGAAATTGAAAGAAAAAGTGGTTTTCAGCCAGAACGAGTCTAGTAGTCAGTAAATAAAGGTCACAGCTCATGCTGAGATAGGGGCCTTTTGGCCTCGTACAGGACCAAAATTGGTTATTTTATTTTAATTATTTTGTAAGTTTCCTTTATTTAATTTTTACATCTTTTTTTTTAAATTATATGTTGTTCTGTGTGAGTCCAATAAAACATTTTCTTTCTTTCTTTCTAAATAGTTCTTACGCCTTCACCGAGAGCTAATGGAGGAATCATTCGATGATTTTTTTCCCAAAAAATTGAAATTTCACCTTAATGTTTTCCATTCTTTGGCATAATTTCAATTCTATGAAAACTTTACTACGCCATCCATGTATGTGATGTAAATCAAAAATGGCGTTTTGAATCTATATATATAAAAGCAAAAGGTCACTCACTCATAGGACACGAAATCTCAGAAACTACCAGTGCTAGGAGTTTAAAATTTTGCATAAGGGTTCTTTTTAGGACGAAAGTGCTCGCTAAGACGGGATTTTGCGAAATTCCACCCCTAAGGGGTTGTTTTTGGGGTTGATAGTTTGTTTGAAACTTTGTTACTACAAGTACTAGGAGTTTCAAATTTTGCATGCGGGTTCTTTTTAGGAAGTAGGTGCTACTTACTAAAGGGCTTTTTAGATATTCGACCCCTAAGGGGTTGTTTTTGGTGTTGATAGTTTGTTTGAAACTTCGTTATTATAAGTGCTAGGAGTCTCAAATTTTGCATGGGGGATATTTTTAGGAAGTAGATGCTCACTTAGACGGGATGTTGCGAAATTCGACCCCTAGAGGGTTGTTTTCGGGTTGAGAAGTAGAAGTTTCAAATTGTGCATAGGGATTCTTTTTAGGACGTGAAGCTGCCTATGACGGGATTTTCTGAAATTCTATCCCTAAGAGGATGTTTTTGGGGTTGATAGTTTGCATGAAACTTCGTTATTACAAATACTGGGAGTCTCAAAATATACATAGAGATTTTTAGGATGCGGCCATCGCACACTTTTGGGCACGCCGCAATCGCGGCAGGTTTGCTAGTGAAGGATGAGGCGGGACGCGTGAGGGAGAGGACAGCATCCACCTTACAGCCCAGCCGCAGTGATATACGCCGACTGCGACGGACGTCGCAAGACGATCTCCGGCCAACGTAGGCGCGGGCATGTGGACGGCGAGTAATGGGCGACTCACTGTCCGACCATGGACCATGCCCAGGTCGACGGCGCGTTATGTTCCACGCGCGCCTCACAGAATGTCAGCACAATGACGGGGCCACCCCTTAGAGGGCCAAAGCCTGCCGGGGTCGCGGGACTAACGAATACCGTGACCCTGGAACGTAAAGGGCTATTGAAGGACACCGTGGTTTTTAGTCAGTACAAGTCTGACAGTCTCTCCTACCCTGCCCTGGGTGAGAGGACTCATTAATTTGATGAATTTAACACGTTAAAAAAAAAGATGCTCACTCAGACGCGACTTTGTTCTTGATAGTTAGGAGTCTCAAATTTTGCTTATGGGTTTGTTTTAGGACGTAGGTAATACCTCAGGCGGGATTTTGTGAAACCTGAGGGGTTGTTTTTGGGTTGATAGAATTTTTGGTTGGATATTGATTTAGATTTTCCAAAAGTATCCCATAAGGAGGGTGGCCCGGAGTAGAAATTCACAGATAAAAAGTTCGAAATACGCGCAGACGAAGTCGCGGGCGAACTGCTAGTATTTAAATAAATACGTATTGGAGTCAGAATAATATTTTTAATAAATTAAACAGCTATTCATACAAAGGTTTTTTGTGGAAATAACATTTCGACTGAATGTAGTTTCTTAGCATTTTTTTCCCCAAAACCTTTACAATTCACGACCAAAAATGTGTAATTTTTTTTTAACTTAGGTATTAAAAATTAAATGTTCTACAGGTTTCCGAACAAACAAAAAGCAAAGTTATTTTAGCTTTCGATATTCAAACCTTTGTGGTTTCCGCGAGTTAATTAAATTACAATAAAATACATAAACAAAAGGCTGTTATTTTGAAAATAGAAGGTTTGTCTATGATGTGGTTTCGTTTTGTGTTGTGGTAACATTGCGGTTTTCTTGTTTCACCGGGAAGGAATATATTTACTGTTCAAATTGTGAGGAATTCTTTGAACCTTTACGTGGCAATTACTTACAGTTTGTGGTTCCTTTAGTTACATTTTACTGTTTTGTGCTTCACCGTAGTCCTATGAATACCAAGTTGGGTTCTATTTAGACGTACTTGAAACAAGGGCTATGATCGCCCAACAGTAGTGCGATCCAACTAAGAAAGTCACCTTCTATTGACGTCACACCGGGCAAATCGGAACATTTGTCTAATATTCTACGTACATTTGGAGTGTCAGTTGACCATAGACACTGACCTTCTTAGTTGGAACGCATTATACATTATTGTATGGCACACGTGTAGTTGTTCCCGGTTTGGCGTTTTGTGTGTGTGTTTATTAAACACACACGGGAAGAAATTCCATAAAGGGTAATGTTTTTAAACAAAAAAACCTTCATGATTATTTAAAACTAATTTAATATGCACATAGCGATATAAAATCATATCTTACAAGTTTCTTTACTCCTGGTACAGTTGCATTCGCTAGTGACCATCTGCCGCGGTCGAGTCTACTTTAGCCACGTAATAATGTAATGGATTGGCTGCAGAAATAAAACTGCATTCTATTGAGTATGGTTTTGTGGTTCGATCATGGTTGGATTGTTTTGTTTTCTTTTGAGAATATTATTATAATGTTAGATTCTAAGGAAGCTTTTGTATGTGCGGTTTGAGTTAGTATTAAGTAATATGTAGATGATGATCGTTAATTATTATCCATTATTAGATCAGCTCCATGTCAACATAATATTGCGGTGAACATAATACTTACGAGAAAAATGTCAGCTCTTTCGGAAACCGGGAAGTCAATCCCAAACGGATTGAAGACTACAGATTTGATTACAGACAATGGGACAGGTGAAAGTAAATAAAAGCTTGTAAAAAGCAATACAACTTTTCTTACAAACCCTCGAGCTAGGCATCTATACATACGCTATAGTCCCCGCCAGATAAGTCTGGAATAAAGGTCATTGATCCTAATAATGCATCGTTCGAATTTCATAATACCATCGTTCGAATTTCAAAATAAAATATTAGATCAAGGTCGCTTCTTACCACGATACGTTTCTTTTATTCGTGTTACGACACTTTCTTTCCATTTTTTCGAATGATTTTGAAATATTGGAATACATTGGTACACGGGGTTCAACGAATTTTATTCCACACTTAACTGGCGGAAACTATACATACAAACAGACAGTTGCAATCTCCCTTCAAACCGTTATCCGTTTAATATAAGACCCAGATTCGATGCCCGTTTCTAATCTTGTTTCACGCTACTCCGTACCAGTCGTTTTGGATCTGTTATTGAATATTTGTAAGTGTTTATGTGGTTATATCGTATTGATATAAGAGGCTTTGGGAAGCTTTGAGGGGCTTGTGGTTTGAGGAGTACCACATGAATTTGTGTATGGTTAGCTGTGGTTGCGTTTTCATAAGGATTGACAGTCCTAATCTAAGTCTTAGGCTGAGGCTACATTAAACAACGATTCGCGATGCGACTGGAAGAGCGGAATAGGGTACAGGTGATATCACTGATGTACTCGTACGGTGTAGTCATATACGTGAGCATTAATTTATTCGCTCATGTGTCGCAGATAAATGACTATTGAAGAAAAATAAACTTACAAGTTGTTCCGAGTCTGGGTGTCCTGTAAAAATGTTGCTAACAGCACCCATGACAGAGGAGAAATCCTTAATGACGGTCAACGTATATGAAAAAATCCTAATAATTAAATACTTGCTAGTAACATCTACATTTCCTTTCACGACATAAGCAGTACTCCAAGCTATTCAGCTCAAATGATTTACCTGCCGGAGAGGAGACAGTGTGTCATCATCAATCAACATTACGTATGGCGGTCAGAAATCATGTACCGCATTGTTGTGTGGACGTTAATGTTCACAGAATGGGTGCTGTGAAGGACTGGTTGACGTCTGAAGATTGAGATGAGGAGTTCTATAGACTTCTATATGTCTATTGTGATGGTTATTTTATTTTATGGGTGGAAAAGAATCAATTGAGTCTTCCATATCTGGGTGAAGCGAAAGAACAACTTGACCAACCCTTTTGGTGTGGACATGCTCAAACAGAATTCTTATTGTGTATTTTTAATTCTATTATTATTATTTTTTATTTTTTCTTATTTCTGTGTGTGTGTGTCCAATATCAAATAAATGTTTTTCTATTCTATTCTATTCTATACCAATGAAATTTTGTTCGACGGTTCGAATACTTAATTACTTCGTTGTAAACGTCACCACCTACCTATCAAATAGGGCCTTTTTTACTTTAAACATAAGTGACAGATCGTGTGGAAGCAGGGCCGTCTTTTAAATGTGTACTTTGGGCCCGCTATCCTGAAAGGCCCTGAGTTTCTATGAGAATCACAGCAATAACTATCATCTTATATAAAAAAACCAACTTATTCCAGCGAGTAATGGAGAACTCGCTGTCTGATCAAGAACCAGGCCCGAGTTAACATCGCATCGTGTTCCTCAGCAAAATGAGGGTACCTCAATATGGCCACCTGACCCCTCAGGACTCCCTTAAGAAGGCACTGCAGCCCTGTAACATAAAGGGCGTGAGAAGCATGAGGGTGGTTTTTACTCAGTAAGTCTTACTGTCCGTGCCGTTCCACATAAATAGAGAGGACTCTATTTATGATTTTACATCCTAAAAAAAGGGTTATAAAATCCGCTTTAGCATATCACCTTTTCTTTTGATTCTACGGATACGTATATTTTCGTATCCTAGTGTGGGGTTCCTATGTCTAAAAGTACCCAGGGCCTTTGATAAAGGCGGCCCTGTGTGGAAGTATGAAGGGTTATGTTTGGTCAGTGCAAGCATTTCATTGATTCAAGCGGTGTACACTCGCGACCGTGTCCATTAGGCAGATGGATCGAACGTATGCCCAGATTTACATTGCAAATGGCTCGTCAAAGGCTCCAGTTGTTAGAATTTTTTATTTCACTCACAAGTTTTTTTGAAAATTTTGTTAAAAGCTTGTTGTGTGGTTAGGAAGCCTTTGTATAAACAAATGGAAAAATACGAAAAAACGTGTGTTCGTTCTAATGCTTTTTTCTATGATTGTTTATCGTAAAGTAGTAAAGGGCTAAACTGATGCTGGTTTGCTTTTTTGGCAATGAAAAACAATGTGAGGTATATCAAAATGTAGCTGAGTTCAACATGTGAATATAATATTTTATCGTAAAGTATTGTATTTTCCTGAAACTCTCTTATCCACAGGATCTCGATCGTACTCGTATCTTATCGTATATCTAGTATTGTATCTGTTTATCTAAAGTCGATTAAGTAAGCAGCGTTTGTTTGAAGTCGGTTAACAAAAGAAATGGTTGTGACTTGGTAGGTACGGGTTCAGTCAATTTAATAACTTAAATCTCATGCATGAGGGCCGGAGGGTGTTATTGCATCCTGCATCAAGCCTGGATTTTTGTAGCGGAATTAAAACTAGATATTTTTCATAACATTTAACTTAAATTTCGTCAAGGCAATATGATGAAGCAATCCTTAACTAGAACTTAAACATTGAAGGCGTATATTCTGTCTAAAATATGTTATGTAAAATAGCTGTATTTTTTTTATCGTTAGCCCAATCTTGGATGCAGCGCGACTCGCTGTCTGATCATGGACAATGCCCGGGTCGACGGCGCGTCGTGTTCCACGCGCGCCTCAAAGAGCTGTCAGCAATATGACGGACTTAGAGGGCCAAAGCCTGCCGGGATCGCGGGACTATCGGGTAACCGTGGCCCCAAAAAGTGAAGAGCTATTGAAGGAACACCGTGGATTTTAGTCCGTACGAGTCTGACAATTCCTTCCGAATTATTATGATTTTTCCTCGTAAAAAAAGAAGTGGAAACATCAAATACGATATCAAATACAAACTTCTGTATAAACGAACTCTTACCTACTACAGTTTGATTTTCTTTTTCCCTAGACAGACTTTTTTCAAAGCAAAGGCAGGTAACGACATCCCATAATAAGAATATGATAACCAATATAAAGATTAGGTTTCCGACTCGTCTTAGATCAGATCCATCTATGTCGATTTGCCTTCGTTTCGAGCCCTTCGGGAAATTCGATGCATTATCGATTTTTAGTGAAGGGCGGGTGGTTTGTCGATGTTATTTGAACAATGCCAATAATCAAAAATAAATATTTTATTTCACATAGGCCCGAGGGCACTTAAGTGGAATAACAGGTGCATGGTGTCCGTGATCAGTTTCCTCTTGTATGATTATCCTTTTAAAATATGATATGTAGTAATAAGCCTGTTTTTTGATGAATTTAAAAAAAAAAATATATAGTTGTTTTTCCTGTTTATTTTAGTTTCGATCTTAAACACAGGTCTGAGTTCACCTTAGCTCATAAACCAAATAAATGTCAATCTGTTTTGTGACGATCATTATGTAATATTTCGATGGATATTGTGAAGATTTATCCTGTTCTGTGAACTCCACATCAAATGAATTAACATTCTTACGTCGGAAATAGCAATATATTTCCTCACTTTCCTAGAACTACTTCGGATTCGACGAAAACATTGTTATCGACGTTGAGCCTTATCGGAATTCATCGACAAAGACAGCACATCACTAATACGCGCGTCTAGGATTACAGTCCACCGGAATACCTGAGTATATTGTGATGGATTTCAGATTACCCCGTATGTGAGTCTAGTAAATAAATTCCGAAGCTTAGTATTTAATACGATAGAGTATTGGTCCGACCTTCCTTCGGGAAATCAGACCTCTTCAGCTTTGTTCCACCACAGAAGATGCATTTGCTGGTAGATCTTTCTTTTGTTTTATTTCAGTTTTCTGTTAGATAAAGTTTTGTCTGTATTAGATGATTGATAGTGGCTGTGTCGAGGACTTTATAGAAGAATATTGATGTTTTTTTGTTGTTGAGTTTGGTTTATTGATTTATAGCTCCCAATGTCTGTATTCAGTATAGTTTTAGTACACATTTTAAATAGATAGTAAAAACTGCATCTTGGTATTATTTTGTACTGGACGGTAGCCGAATTAACGCAATCACAACAACCACGTGATTTTTAATTTCATTTAATTAGGGGTATCCAAACAATGATGTTACGCTGAAAAATTGAGTGCCAAAAGTATAATTTACATAACTGATCAATTTCATTCGGAAAACAGTTTCTAGAATTTCATAAAAAGGTTTTAACAGCATATATTCAACCGAAATTGGACCTACATTGTTATTTAAATACATTTCAGGGAAAGTGCTCAATCATTTTCCTCGAATATCGATAATGGAGTTTCACATCACTATACCGTACTATAAAACAGAAGATTATATATATTTGTACAAATTGTGCGGGATTCCGCAGCATTCGGTTTGTTCGCAAATGCTCGGATTACAGAGCGCCGATTACGGGGGACAGGAAAAATAGAATATGATGCATGGATTGTTTTTCCCCTTTTTTTGTCTGTTTAGGGGCTGAATAAACAATGGAATTTTTACCGATATTTCTTCAGCAGATGGCAAGGAAAATTGCACAATATTCTTTTGCAGATGAAAATGGAAAACTGCCTAGATTTTCTAAGAAGTTTTTTTTTTATAAACAGGTGCCGTCAAACGAGGGGTTGTGAAATTCTGTTGTGAAAACAAAAAGTTTTTGTCAATCTTTGTCTCTCTGGCAAAAATAACGTTTATTACATTCTGCAGCAGTTATTAATTTTTTTAAGACGCCAGCACATCAACCTATCTCGAACTGGCAATTTTTTTTAAATAGATTTTCGACCTTATCACGATAGTGGACGGTTAATATTCTTTTGGTCAAATTGACAGATTGGGGAGGTTGACCTGCTGGCGTTTGTACCATTTATTTTACTGTGTCCTACCTGGGTGGATCTGACAGACTCAGAATAAGAGTGCACCCGTTCCTTCGGTTGCCTTTCTTTAAAGCTATCCAGACCCACGGTATCGTGTTTAGGTAGTCTCGATTACGGGTGTACCTAACACCACTTTTTGTTTCATTTTTGAAACTTATTCCTTTTTCGATTTTCTGCTGTATCGTGGGTAAATTTAAGCTCACATTCACAAACAGTCAGAACTGAAAAGTCACCTACAGAGTTATAAGCCTTAATTTATTCCGTGCAAGACATTCTACGCAGTACAGTAATCAATCGTTGAGCCACTAGGCCGACCGTGACGTCGAATTCTTCCCCTTTCATCATATAACCATCCATTGGTACATTTAAACCACCCAATGACACATGTAACCCAAGACCGTGTATCTCCGGTTCACAACGGCCCCTTTCCTAATAAGCAGCCATTACTGAAATTAAAGCATCAATCTCTTTACCGCGTCAATGGCTTCCGCGCTCCCGTAAAATTCTTGGCAAAGAGTAAGCACTATGTATGTTACAGATCTGAACTCAGGTACTATGTTCAGTTTATTGTTCAGTAGTGTACAAATGTCTTGCGGCTGATGATTGATTATGTTGTTATGTCTTCAAAAACGGCTTTAACTGTTACGTTCTTAGGATAATAATGCACATGTTAAAAAGTCATAGCACAATGGTGGGATCAAAGACAATTTAGGTTAGTGCATTACTTGTTACAATGATTTGTGTTAATAATTTTTTACCGTTCTTTTTTTTTTGTTTGAGCTGACAATTTTCTTGGCGTTTGAAATTATTTCCCGAACAGCGCTATCATCGTGAAATGTCCTTTCTGCAACAATTTCGTATTCTACGTCACAGGTGAAAGTTGGTTGTGGTCGCGACATAAATTCCCGTTTAAGGCAATAAACGCTTGTTACGTTTACAGCTGCGGATTAGGGTTGCATGCCTATTGCGGTGGGGTTCCGCCCAGGGGCAACATGAATGCAGATAACTTTTTTTTTTAACTGTGCGAATGAAGCCACTTTTCGTTTGCACTTACAGAGAAATTATATCTGAAAAAAAAATACTAATCTACATAGAGGTAGAGCAGTGGTGGCCCAGTCGTATCGGCCTCGACTTACGAGTTGTAGGTCGTGGGTTCGAACCCCATCAGGCGTATTACTTTGTGTAATATATTTCAACACCACTGCTCTCAAAACGGTGAAGGAAAACATCGTGAGGAAACCGGCATGTCCTAGAACCAAAAATTCGAAGACATGTGACATCTACCAATCCGCACTGGGCCCGCGTGGTTGATTACGGCCCACTCCCTCTCACAGAGAGGAGGCCTGTGTCCCAACAGTGGGAACATTCATAGGCTAATGATGATAGAGGTTGAATATTATACACCGTGACTTTTTAGTCGTCTTACAACGGCAGCCCAGTTCATGTATCCAATGACTAGAACACGTTTATAATAAAAAAAATGGTATTTAAGAGATTTGAAAAATTTAAAAATAACATTTTAATTCGTTATTATGACGCAAGGCGTAGTTAGAAACACCCTTATCTCATAGAAAATGGAGATGGAATGATCTGCCCGACTATTGCGCTAGGTAGGTAAACTCTACAGCTTGATACGTAAAAATTTTAACAGGCAGTTTCACATTTCTAATGTACCAATTTATTAATAATAAAAATTATTAAAAACGATTAAAAAAAAAACAAACTCGCCTAGAGGTATTTTAGGTCGGATACATTAAGTGGACCACTTTTGTAAGACGACTAAAAAGTCACGGTGTATATAATTTGGTTTGACTATAAATTTTCTATCGGTATCTCAAACTCAAAGCATTTATTTCAATTTGACCATTACAGGCACATTTGAATCGTCAAAATGTCCTTATAGCTGAGATTAATGATATTTTTTTACTAAATATTGAATCTACACGTGCCTAAGATTATTATTTCTTGAGTAGCTTCTTTTCCTTGACCTGACATAATAGGTACCTACTTTATTCCTCAAAGAAAATATTCTTAGGGTTTCGTACCTAAACGGCAAAACGGGACTCTATTAGTAAGATTTTGCTGTTCGTCTGTCACAAGCCTGTATTTGTCATGACCCGTGAAAGTTAGACAGTTTAAATGTTCACAGATCATGTATTTTTGTTGTCACTATAACAACAAATACAAAAAATAATAATACGTGTGGCACTCGGGGACTGCCGCGGTAAAGCTATTGCATAGCATTTTTTATCAACTTATGCAATTATAATTATTTATTTATTATATTTATTACTGTACTAATTAGGCTATGGTCAGCCACGTGAATCAAGTGAAACGTCAAGAAACGTTCTAAAAGCATGCTTTCGTGCTAGTAATGAGCACGTCTGTCCGTACCTTTATGATCGCCGAAGTCTCCCGAACTGAAACGACGTTAGACGATGCGTGGTGTCAGGTATTTTCCTTAGGTTTTTTCGTTAGATTTTTCGCGCCGCGCCGCGCTCAGAGCCTGCGATAAAAGCTATGCAATAGCTTAAAAAACAGAATAAAATAAATATTAAGGCGGCAAAAAAAATCATGATTTTTTTTTGCCATTTACATTTATAAAACACGGTATGGAATCAATCTTGCACGTATCCGACTCACACTTGTTCGGTTTTATTCTCTTGATTCCACGTGCTTGTATACTGCTTTTGATAACATTATCCTTGAGACTTTCCGTCGCTCTACCTATTCTTAAATAATTGTCATGTAGAAACACTATATTTTCCTCACCAACTGGATGATCTAACTGCTTTTTCTACAACGTCTTTCAAGTTCTCAGAAACTTATTTTAGTCCTATTTAATTATTTTTTTACATTTTCCTTTTAAATGAGAGAATGTTCAACAGGGTTGACATATGGGCTTTCCTTATGTCAGTCCCAAATTTTTTTACATTTCCATCATAAAAGAATGCTTGCAAATTAATCCCATTATACTAATTATGAAATATTCTACGTCATTATGGGTTAACCTAGTAGCACTTTACAAAACCCAGAAATGATGGCCACTCACACAGAGATCAGACTGTCTACAAACAAAGGTATGAAAAGATATTAGATCCAAATTTTCCAAGGAAATAATATTTGAAAATCTATCAAAATTTAATAACATTGCAGCAAACAAAAGGTTTTTAATCTTCCCATCTATCTGAGCTTCGGAAGCGGGAAAATTTACAAAACGTCTACTCGCTATTATTGTTTACCGGTGTATACTATGAGTGACATTATCACTTTGCTTTGTGTCCATCGCTTGTCATGTACTGACGGCTGAACAATACAGCGGTGTAGATTACGAAGTGTAAGTGAAATTAACTTCTGTTATCGGTGGATTTTTTTGTAGGACGGAAATGAATGCGTACGACTTTTGGGTTACTAGAACTGGTTATGTTTATGGTTTAGTTAGGAGGGTGACCAGATGAGAGGTGGCAACAGGTGGGATTTTGGGCAGCAATGTAAGGATAACTTTGTTATGTTCAAGAAAAGTCCAAAATATTTTATTTTGATGCGTAATCGCTTCTAAGGTAGTGATTTCTTGAAATGTAACGGAAGTGTGTTAACCGTCAGATGTTGCAGCTTTTACGGAGGTTAGTCTTTGGATGGGTGAGCAAGATTTAATCTACGCTTGTACAGGTCTGTGTCTCTGGACGGATCACCAAACTTGAGCAACTGTTGCCGAGGTCTGTCTGTATATATATGATTGTTTTATACTTGATTTTAACAACAGCAGATGCTATGCTGTGATGTTTGAAGAGGTGGGATAATATTCAATCATTTTTTATATCTACTTAGATTTGCAGTAATTTCAATTTACCCACCATGCAAGTATTGTCCTACATAAAAACATAGAAAATCAGAACTGAAAAATAAAATCCAAAAACCCTTTGAAAATATTATAAACCGGAATTTATTTGGCATATAAGGGGTGTACTCAATAACTGAATGGTAGATGAGACAATCGATGTACAAACCTTTGTTCAGCGTTGTATTGTTTTAATACAAATAAATCTGACTGTGTGCTCTCGGCCCGTGACGGACCAATGGCTTTCAATACAATAATACATAATAAATTCTACTGATATCATTGTTATGTAAATTCGGGAAATGTGAGGAATTTAATAGTACCAAATTAATGTTTGTTAATTATAATGTATGAGTTTTGGTGTTTTGTGCTCGTTCGATTTAGGTTGAATTGTTGTGAATGGAAATTATCAAGTAATGATTGTTTGAGTGAAAGTCGTTTGCTTAAAGTAACAAAAACACGTACTACAGCGCCATCTACGTATATGATGCAGATAAAGGATTGAAATCCAATTCCTAGATTATGATTATAGAGTTCTCTGCGAGATATGAACACTGAAAAAAACGATAGAATCTTAAAGATGATTTTTGAGGAAAGAAAATCCCACTTGCAACTGAATTTTTCTTTCCTCAAAAATCATCTTTAAGATGCGCGTCGCATGCGTTAATGCGTTTAAAAAATAATTAATAACGATAGAATCTGTTAAATAGCTGCCACCAGAAACAAAAATCCTTAAAATACACAATATCATATTTATTTCAAAAACTATTAAATATACACTTCTCATCAAAAAAATCGAAACACCTCGCAGTTTATGATTTGATAAGGATTATCAGAAAAATGTGTATATTTAGGAATAAATGTAAAATGTCATTTAATAGTGAGTAGTATGAGGTTTTTAAATCCTAATGTTAATGTTCTAAATTCAAATTAAGTCTTCATAGGTTTCGTATTTTGTATAATGAGTAATTTTTACCCTGTATGGAATATGAAGGAAATGGGTAAAACAACACGCGTAAATGAAAAAAAAATGTAAGAAACGTTTATTTAATAACTTGTATTCCCTCCGCGAGCTCTTATTACTGCTTCCATACGGTTCTTCATCGATCGGATGAGAGTCACGATCACATGTTGTGGTATATTATCCCATTCCTCTTGGATTGCATTTTGCAGCTGGCTAAGTGTTTCTGGGGCTGGATCTCTTGCTCGAATTCGTCTCTTTAATTCATCCCATAGATGTTCAATGGGATTCATGTCCGGGCTTCTTGCTGGCCATACCATAATGGAGATACCGACTTCGGTAAGATAATCTCGTACGACGCCCGCGGTGTGAGCTCTAGCATTGTCGTTCATGAATATGAAGTCGTTGCCAATAAAATGTGCATAGGGCATCACATGAGGTTCAAGACACTGTTCGATGTACCGATGAGAGTTTAGTGCAGGCAGCCGTGGCCCAGACACAAAGGCAAGTTCTGTCTTACCGTCGGCGCTGATTCCTCCCCAAACCGTCCACGAACCGCCACCATAGCTGACCTTTTCTTCAATGCAGCATTGTGCAAAGCGTTCTCCATCTCTTCTGTAGACCTTGTTCCTTCCGTCGTTACCATACAGTATAATTTTACACTCATCAGAAAACAGTACTTTGCTCCACTGAAGGTATGACCAAGTTAGGTGCTCGCGTGCAAAGTTAAGGCGCGCTCTTCGATGGTCTGCAGTTAATTTCGGCCCATTCGCTGGCTTATGCGGTGCCAATCCGCGTTCCTTCAACCGTCTTCTTATTGTAGAGTCACTTACAGCTACTCTTCGTACAACGCGAAGCTGCTGCTGCAGTTGAAAAGCGTTAAGGCGTCGATTTCGTAAAGAAGTTGTTACAATAAATCGATCATCTCGCTCAGAAGTGACCCGATTCCTGCCAGATCCTGAACGGCGCGTGAACGAACCAGTCTCCCGATAGCGTTTGTAGACTCTATGAACAGATGATAAGCTTAGATGCAATCTTGCAGCCACAACACGCTGACTAAGTCCAGAATCCAGCAATGCCACCACTTGGGCGGCTTCTGCGGGCGAAGTATCCATATGTTTTAGAAAAAAAAGTTTTTTCAGACGTCCCAAGGTCACAGTAAATGAAATAAGAAACAGAAAGTTTAAAGACAAGCGCTAATTTTTAGTTTTTAAACGAGAAACGTACTCCAACCCTAAATACACATTTGTCTCAAAACAGTGATTAATTTCATTTATAGGATAAACAAATGAAATTATTTCGAATTTTGATTTTTTTCTTCTTACTGTAATGACCAAACTGCCAGCTACACAATAATGTTTTTTTTTTCATGGAATTAATTCTCTTTTGTAAAAAATTAGGACAAAAACAATAAAAACGAAAGTGTTTCGATTTTTTTGATGAGAAGTGTATGTAGCTTAACATGTCTTGACAATGTTTTCAGGAGTCCCTTTCTTCTGTTTTCAATTTTTAACAGCAAAAGCAGAAAAATGCTAATTTCCAAACCTGAATACCGTAAACTAAAGTGACATAAACAAAAGTACAACTGCCAAAAAAGTCTCGAACACCAACTGAAATATTCAAAAAATGGTGTTCGAAAACGAAACGAAATTCGAACTCGGAATAACAGTGCGTCCAACCGTTAGACCGACTCGTGAAATTTTAACTAGCCGCCCGCACTGTGCACTTTTATTTGCACTGACGTGTACGGTGCAATACGTCGCCTGTTTCGGTAAACTTTAGTTGCGGGTGCCCGTACAGTCAACAAATTGTTTTTGCTTACATTACACTGCGTGCCCGAATAATTGGGTAGTGTACACTTGTTAATTCATTACGGTTGATAGACAGGCGGTAATGAGCGGAATATATTTATTGTGCATTTTTAAGTTTAATTACATTGTGAGGTCGCGTTGCGGAGTACGAATCAGGTGATGGTATTTTCAGACGTGAAATATGAAGCTGGTGTAATGGAAAACATGTAATTAACTGCTTATTTTAACATGAAACATGATTGTGTTCTGGAAAATTTTCGGTATTTTTTAATAATATGTGTACTGTAAATAATTCATGTAAACAAAACACGCAATATAAATAAAGGATAAAGTGTAATAAACTTCTAATGTATGCACGAAACTTAACGAAAATTAAACAAAAAAGCCTCAGAAGAAGCTTTGTGTATTTTCAACTAAGTCAACCCAATCCCAGACAGATTTATCAACTCCCCAACATCATCACAACACAAACAATTAAACTTCCACCAACTTAAAATTCAAAAGAAAAGTAAATCATCCAGGTACGCTAATGAAATTCATAACCTAGTATAAAAATAGTAAAATAAGCACTCTGCATAATGGTTTCAAGTTTAATAATGCAGTTTGAGCGATATCGCAGCTGCATTCATGGACTAAGAAAATTTAATCCAACGGGACGCCGACTGTCTCCTGTGGACGTGGACTTACGAATCTGGTGGAATCCTTTTCCTATATCTAGCAATTTAAAATTTTAAAAACTTCATCAATTAATTTTTTCTGGTAGTAGGTTTTACATAATCATAGTAGGTATTTAAAAATATGATAGGATCCTTAATTACTATATTATAAATTATAAAGTTTTTAAACATAACAACCATAAATTATATTTTAGAAGTTAGCGGATAATTATTGTTATTAAAAGAAAGTTCACATCAACTTTTCTTTGATTACAGGTTAGCGGCTGTCTTTTTGAAGCGACTAAGAGCAGTTTCCTACTTGCTGCCGTAAAAAAGTATCACGAGTGACATCCATTCCCGTTTTTCACCATTAATGAGAACTTTACTTAATGTTCAAAATACATAATTGTAATAGTTGTACTACTAACTAATATATGTACATAGTATGTCGAACTCAAACAAAGAACTCAGTTAATAAAAATTTGTATTTTTATAAATATTTCCTCCTGGTACTATGGTAGTCGTCTGTGCTTGTGTGAGGCTTCAAAATTCTAAGAAAGTGCTTACGTGAAAGACAATAACACATTTTTCTCATAGGTAGCACAAGAACTTCTAACATTACAAGACTAATTGAAATACCTCCTCCACATTTTTTCCACGCTCCAAGCCCCGGCGAAAGGCTAAATCTAGTAAATTAGTTTCATTATCACTATGTCCCAGGTGCTTCACAAAGCGCTTGTTTTTGGCGCGACCTCTCCCCTACCCCCACAACTTGCACCCCCCTAGATCCGTCTTAACCAGCTTTATTAAGTTGAACTCTTTAGCTGGAGTAGTTTTAAGTTAGTCTACTGGGAGCGATTAGTTACCTTTCTTTGTTAAAGAATTGAATAGTTCCCGACGTTTTTTGCTCTTTGTATTGTGTTAAATAGGAGCTTTAAGTAAAAGATAGTGGAAATCGCTTGGGAGTGTTTGCTGTTTTCGTTTAGATTAGATAAATAGTTGAGTTTAAGTTTGGGTCTATTCATCGTTGGAGTTCTTAAACCAGAGGGTTCGCTTTGTTAAAACTGTTTGCTGAATATCAAGCTTAATTTCTTTCATTTGGAATTCCGCTTTCATTAGACTTTCAAACCTTGAGTTAAGAGTTGGAAACTATTGCTAGACTATAAAGTAGTTTTAGTCTTTGAGGTTGGCAATGTACCTAAACCCCAGTCTATAATATAAAAAAAATATTTAAAAAGGGACTTCCAGCAATTTGGAAAATTTCGCCAGAGTTTGGTAATGATACTTATTGAGAGTGAAAATGTTTACTTAAAAGAAAACTGATGACTATTTCGACGTTTATTTCGAAATATACGTAAAGGAAACAACAATACTCTTAAAGCCGTCACTTGAATCCTTATCCGAAAACACATTATCGCGATAAAAACCTGATTAAAGCCTTAATTATTTCGTCAACATAATTAATCTTGAGCTCTTGGATGTCCGTGTTTTAATTAAATGACAATAACAGCGTATATTTTAAATTAATTTGGTCGCCAACCCGACATTATCGCAAGGCGAGGTGAGAGGACGCATTTATCAGCGCACACTCCAATGCTCTCGTGTAAAATTAAATGACATTTGACGTGTGGTGTAAGTTATGGGAGGTTGTGGCGTAGACCGCAGGAAAAATCCGTGAAACTGACGTTCTTTCGTTGATTGCAACACTTAGTTTTCATTGTTGTACCATTTCGCACGTGTTATACCATTTTGAGGTGCTCTTTAATTTGTAAGGACCACGCAATGTTCGTCATAAGCATATGCGATAAAACGTCTAAAGAAGTGTCATTCTTTATCAGCAGTAGGTACAGCACTTGCACTCAAAATATAGAAAGTAAAACCTACATGCCATCTCATAATTCTCCCACTGCTTGAAACGAAATAGTCTGTAAGCAACTACACGTGCCCAGTAGGTTTAGATAGGATGTAACTTGAAACCTTGCAGGAATAAATTATAGAAAAGGCAAATACACAAACTCACGAACTGGCTACCTGTCTCCGTCGGTTACGCGTGAAACACGACGCGCCATCGACCCGGGCTTGGTCCTTGGTCGGACGGCGAGCTTACCCATTACTCACCGTCCGCAAGCCCGCTTCGCCGCTGTGCCCTCTGCTATTCAGAGGGACACGCGTTGGAGCGTCCACCCGACAGGCTATTCGCATACGGGCAAAGAGACCCAGGGAACTCTTCCTTAGGCACACAGTGCCTAAGGAAGAGTTCCCAGGGCGCACCGGCCCGAAAACTGGTCTTCCCCACGGACGTATCCGAGAGGGAACTCCAGTCCACGGACGCACGTGGAGGTTTCCTGTCTTAGCACCCCAGTTCACCGTTATTTGGAGAACTAAAAACTATTACCGTTTAAAGTAAACTCTCCGCTATCACTCCGCTTACACTTTAGACCATCTCCAAATAGCTGGAACAAACAAAATTAAATGCAGCGTTGAAATTCGACAATGCTTTCATAATTAGATGTCATAATTTACTAGAAGCGAGTCGACTCCAGCTCTTATGATTTTTACCTGGACTCTTAAGGGATTTTGTTACAAACAATTTGTGAGGAATAATGGGGCCACTGGTTTTTGGTGTTTCGTCGTCATTTTGTGAACTAAGATGATAGGGTAAATTTTGCGAGAGAGGATTAGGTTTCTGTTACAGTGTCTGAGAAGTTAGGTTAGGGTAAGATTTTCATTAACAATTTTGACATTTTTATATTAGGTCTAGGTTTAGTATTATTGGCAAAAGGGCCAAAGCCTCCCGTGATTTCGGAACGTAAAGGGCTATTGAAAGACACCGTGGACTTTAGTCAGTAAGTCTGTCCCGTCCCGCCCTGGATGGGAGGACTGATTTGATGATCTTATCACGAAAATAAAAATTACCTATCTTCTACCCAGTGTTTCATAAACAAAGCTGCTTATTTTTCAGGCTTCAGCTGAAAGATAGACACACAAGCCAGACACGTAAACAAAAAGAAGAAAAAAAAAATCAGCGAACCGACCAATAGCACTGAATATTTCAGTCTAGTATCGGAACGTGTTTTTTTCAGTTCGTCGGGGCTTTATTTCAATGTAGACTAATACTCTGAAAACAGTGAGTTTTCTGCTAGTAATACACTTTTTGTCATAACTGTACCGAGTTGGAGGTTTTCAATTTTCATTAAAATTGAAATGGTTGATGCTTATTTGTTTCTTGTTGTTTTGTTTTGGTTTGTTGAGTGAATTTGATTGTGTTTTAATGAGTGTTGCTGGTTAGTTGCTTGTATTGAAAATAGGCTCAGAAGCTACTGGACCGATTAAAAAAAATCTTTCATCAGTTGAAAGCTGCTTTGGTCCTGAGTGACATAGGTTTCGTGGGTGTAGAGTCTGTTTTAGCGAAAAGTGGTGGCCCAAGGGTAACAATCTACCTTGTGCCCGGGCGTTAACTTCCGCAATAATAACTGTCGACGTACCACACATCTCGATCCAGTTTTACCGTCAGAGCCGACAACATAGTCGTCCTACCAGGAGTTTTCTGAACCTTCTCCTCCTCTTGACAACTGGAACTAGATGACTTATCCTTATGCGGAGCTTTCTGTCTGCAATCTCTAGCGTAATGACCGTTTTTTTTGCATCGAAAGCATTTGGGACGCTTCGAGATCGAAGTCGAAGTCGTTAGGGCATTCTGTTCCATAGCTTCTGCGTCACCTCGTCTCTGTGCCTCCTGGAGTAGTTTAGTTTTCACCAGTTCACTTGAGAGAGAAAGGCTACTATGCTCTAACGTCATAATGAGTGGGTCAAACTGCTTGGGGAGCCCACTAAGCATTAATATAGCAACAAACTCGTCTTCCAAAGAAGCATTTATGTCTTGCAGTTGTTGGGCTGTATCTATAATTTTTGTAACATACGCCTCCATACTCTCAAACTGCTCTAACTTTAAGCTAAATAGCATTCTGAGAAGACCTAATCTTCTACACAGACCTTTGTCCTCGAACGAATTCTGTATATTCTTCCAGGCATCAAACGCAGTATTGCAATTCCTGACAACGGAGTAAACAGATGGCTGAACACTGAGGCAGATTCGTGCTAGAGCTTTTTCCTGTTTCTTCTTGTCTTCGCATTCTGGTTTATTTTTCTTATCAACCTCGTTGACACATTCAAATAAGTCTTCATGAATAAGCAACATCCTCATTTGAAATTTCCAGGTAGCGTAATTATTTACCCCGGAGAGTTTTTCAATTGCGATGGATTGGTTACTCATTTTCGCGATTTCGTAATTATTACTTGATAATGTAATTAATTATATCATACTCGTCCTGCTTCCTCACGATATTCCTCACGCTCTGCTACCATATTAGAGACTGGGATAAGGTTGGAGGAAGAAAATACTTATTTGTAGTGCAACTGAAAAATATAATTTTTATTTTTTTTAGACTTTTAAGTTACTACGGTTGCTAGGACACGTAAAGCAGTAGACAAGATGTAGTTTATAGTAAGCTTATAGGTTTACAACCTCTAACACTCACGGGGACCTCACTGGAATAAAATGTATGTGTGTTTCGGCCAATAAACTTTCGCATTTATAGCTATAAATAGTAAGTAGGATTTGTAATAATTTTATGTAAAATTAAAAAATTAAAGTGTACAAAACAGCGAATGAATTCATAATTCATATTTTTAATTAGACAGGCCTGTTGGTCTAGTGGTTAGTGACCCTGACTGCTATGCCGGAGGTCGTGGGTTCGATTCCCACCCACGACAAATGTTTGTGTGATGAGCACGATCATTTGTTCTGTGTCTGGGTGTAATTCATCTATAATAGGGGAACAGTGTATAAGACGGGGACACGAGGTATGATGGGAAATCATACACTTAAGGCAAACTTAACACAATACTGACGTAGCACAAGCGCCAACAGGACGCCATTTGTTAATGGCCGCTTGCAAATGAGGTCCTGATGGCGCTTGAGCTACGTTAGTGTTGTGTTAAGTATGCCTAAAGAGTGTAAGTCCCCATTATACCTCGCGATTATTATCGTCCCCGTCTTATACACTGTTCCCCTATGTATGTATTTAGAAATATATAAGTATGTTTATCAGTTGTCTAGTACCCATAACAGAAGCTCTGCTTAGCTTGGGACTAGATGGCGTTATACACAAATAATTAAATGTTGCATACAAATAATTAAGTTGAAATGTAAACGCCCTTCTTAATCTTTAACATTTTGACGTCATAAAAGAGCTCTATTCAAACAATTAAAAATGAAATAGAGTCTAAAGCTGCAGTTCTTTGCATTCAGCAGACGTATTCCATCGAGTCTCTACGTAGAGTGCCCCTTACAAAGACTCTACTTTGTCAGTGTCGTTTGCTCTACATCTCATTTACTATGTCTCTACAATTATAGAGAAAGGAAGCTCGCTGTTTAATATGCAAATTAAAATTGTAGAGCTTATGATGTTGGAAAATTTCCTTTTTTATTTTAATATTGTTTTTTTTTTCTGTGGGAATATAGAGTATAGTTGTGGGAAATAGAAATGATTATTTGAATTTTAAAGCAGTTTTCTGTGATGCTCCAATAGCGTATGGTTTTTGTTAGACTATCGTGTGAAGACTTAAATTAATGGAGTTATCGAAGAATTTTTCATTTTCAGATTCTGTGCCCAAAGATGTTTGGTTTCATCAGTCATCCAAAGATTGTCTGGAAGAATATCGCTATTAGCGATAAAACCGCCATGGTAACCGTAGTTTAAGTAATATAGTAAAGCAATAGTTTCAAAAATGTTAGGTGCTGTTCTATTCTATAGTTGGCAGTCTGTGTTTATGGTACACCTCTGTCTTACCTTTAGGAGAAATATAAGCACAATTTGTTTGTACGTAAAATAATTCAAAAGGAAGAAAAATATTGAAATGGTTTCAGGACCTGTCACAAAAATCTTTATATAACCGGTAACGAACATTCATCGTCGTACCACAAAAACTTTTAAACGTCTACGTCTGTTGAACACTTGTCTAAGAAAATGTCACATTTAAGGTCCGTTTTGCAGTCACACTTTTTTTAGACAAGTGTTCAACAGATGTTTAAGTTTTTGTAGTAAGGCTGTTAATGTTTAAAACCACTTCTTTTCTGACGGCACGGTTGGCGCAGTGGATGACCGATTGGACTGCTGCTCAGCGGGTCGCGGGTTCGATTCCTGCACGAAATAAATATTTGTATGACCTACAGGTATGAGACTTTCTCTGTATGTAAACGTACCCGTACGCCGTGGGGCGCCGGCTTAGAATTGCGTTCCCCCAATTCATCCCGTGGGTGTCGTAAGAGGCGACTAAGGGACAAACCGGAGGTCGGGCAGCAGCGTCCTCCGTGTACCTACTGCACATCCTCACTGCGATCGCCAACCCGCCTGCCAAGCGTGGCGATTTAAGGCAAATTACCCCCAAAATGATCGAAAGCACAAAAACCAGGCCCCCAGTCCCCGGCAGCTCCGCTATCCCTGGCGCGGGTAGCGGTCAAGGTAACGGCGGAGCAGGGGGTGCTAAGAATCTCCGGAAGAGATCCGGCTACCCACCCCCACGACGACTGGCCCTGGTAACACACAACATACGCACAATGAGGACTGACGAAAAGATCTGCGAGCTGGAAGAGGAGCTGAGCAAGTTACACTGGGACATTATAGGGCTATGCGAAGTCCGTAGAGAGGGGGAGGACACCGTAACCCTGAAGTCTGGTAACTTGCTCTACTACCGGGAGGGCGACCAACAGTCCCAAGGTGGTGTCGGGTTTCTCGTTCACAAGTCCCTCGTAAACAACATAATAACCATCGACAGTGTGTCGAGCAGGGTGGTATACCTAATACTCAGAATATCCAAAAGATATTCGCTGAAGGTCATTCAGGTATACGCACCGACCTCGTCACACTCCGATGATGAAGTGGAGACTATGTATGAGGACGTAAGTAGGGCCATACATAGTACCAAAACCCACTTCACTGTTGTTATGGGGGACTTTAACGCAAAGTTGGGCAAGAAAAGCGGTGATGAGTTGAGAGTGGGGCAATTTGGGTATGGGCAACGGAACCCTAGGGGACAGAGGCTGGCCGACTTTCTGGAGAAAGAGGAACTCTTCATGATGAACTCTTTCTTCCAGAAGCCACCTCACAGGAAATGGACCTGGTTGAGTCCCGATGGTTTCACGAGAAACGAGATAGACTTCTTCATGACCGACAAGAAACGGATATTCAGTGATGTCTCTGTGATCAACAGGGTAAAAACCGGTAGTGATCACCGAATCGTAAGAGGCTCGCTGAATATCAATGTTAAACTTGAAAGGTCCAGCCTGATGAAGTCTACGCTCCGACCTACTCGGTCCCATATTCAAAACCCCGAAAGCTTTCAACTCGAGCTCTCTAATCGCTTTGCTTGCCTTGAGAACTTAGTTTCAGTGGACGAGATCAACGACGGGCTAGTGGAAACTGTCCGCACGGTAGGCTCTAAGTTTTTTAGACCCTGCCGTAAAGATAGACCTCAGAAATTGACCGAGCAAACCTTAAACCTCATGGCTGAACGACGCTTGCTACAGCTGCAGTCTTCCGATGACGCGAAGTCATATAGGCAGCTCAATAGACGTATATCTAAGTCCTTGCGACACGATCTGCGTCTCTTTAATACGAATCGTGTTAAAGAGACCATACAGCGAAACCAAGGCTCCAAAGTGTTCGCAAAGGACAAGTCTATTGGGCAAAGCCGGATGACAAAGCTGAAACGGGAGGATGGCAGCATAGCGTCGACCAAAGCAGAGGTTTTAGGCGAGATCGAGAGGTTCTATGGACAGTTATACACTTCGGTCGCAAAGTCCGTTGACAGCTTGGTAAGAGATCCAAGAGCCAAGCTGTCCCGACATTATACCGAAGATATCCCGGACATCAGTCTGTACGAGATTAGGATGGCCCTGAAGCAGCTTAAGAACAACAAGGCGCCGGGCGAGGACGGAATCACTTCAGAGCTTCTGAGAGCGGGTGGAACACCGATACTTAAAGTCCTCCAGAAACTCTTTAATTCCGTCCTGTCCGAGGGCAAAACGCCTCAAACGTGGAGCAGGGGTGAGGTGGTGTTGTTCTTCAAAAAAGGTGATAACAGCCTATTGAAGAACTACAGACCCATCACGCTTCTGAGTCATGTTTATAAGCTGTTTTCAAGGGTTATCACGAACCGTCTCGAACACAGACTTGATGACTTCCAGCCTCCCGAACAAGCCGGTTTCCGAAGAGGCTATAGTACCATAGACCACATCCATACGCTGCGGCAAGTTATACAGAAGACCGAAGAGTATAACTTGCCATTATGCTTAGCGTTTGTGGACTATGAGAAAGCCTTCGATTCGGTGGAAACATGGGCGGTACTTGAGTCACTCCAGCGATGCCGTATTGACTATCGGTACATCGAGGTGTTGAAGTGTTTGTATAATAACGCCACCATGTCGGTCCGAGTACAGGAGCAGAGCACGAAGGCGATTCCATTGAGAAGAGGCGTAAGACAGGGGGACGTTATCTCCCCTAAACTGTTTACTGCCGCAATGGAAGACGCCTTCAAACTCCTGGAATGGCAAGGACTTGGCATCAACATCAACGGCGAATACATCACTTACCTTCGGTTTGCCGACGACATCGTAGTCATGGCAAAGTCGATGGAGGAACTCAGCATGATGCTCGATGGCCTCGACCGAGTTTCACAACGGGTGGGCTTGAAAATGAACATGGACAAGACGAAAATTATGTCAAATTCCAATGTTGTGCCCACCCCAGTCTCTGTTGGAAACTCGGTACTCGAAGTTGTTGACTCATATATCTATTTAGGACAAGTAGTCCAATTAGGTAGGTCCAACTTCGAGAAAGAGGTCAACCGCCGAATCCAACTCGGTTGGGCAGCGTTCGGGAAGCTACGCAATGTCTTTTCGTCCGACATACCTCAGTGCCTCAAGACGAAAGTCTTCAATCAATGTGTGTTACCAGTGATGACTTACGGCACCGAAACGTGGTCTTTCACTATCGGCCTCATCTCAAAGCTCAAAGTCGCTCAGCGAGCTATGGAGAGGGCGATGCTCGGGGTTTCTCTACGTGATCGAATCCGAAATGAGGAGATCCGTAGACGAACTAAAGTCACCGATATAGCCCACCGGATTAGCAAGCTGAAGTGGCAATGGGCAGGCCATATTGCTCGCAGAGCAGATGGCCGATGGGGTCGAAAAGTGCTAGAGTGGAGACCGCGGACGAGCAAGCGCAGCGTAGGACGTCCACCAACGAGGTGGACAGACGACCTTGTAAAGGTCGCCGGAAGACGCTGGATGCAGGTCGCTTCCAACCGGTATATGTGGAGATCTAAAGGGGAGGCCTATGTTCAGCAGTGGACGTCCTATGGCTGAGATGATGAAACGTACCCACGACACAGTAGAAATTCAAAGTGAGAAGCAAAGTAAAAAAAAATTACAAATTGCAAGATAATGTAGTAATAAGTTTACCGCTATTTTAGTTTCTAACACAAAATAATTTAGCATTGTAACGAAATACCTTCTTCTACAGTACACCTGATCTCCACCCACTAACACACAAAGTCACTAATGCTATTCATATAACTCGAGACGCCACGTTGTCACCCTACATGTCAGTGTCAAAACGTAAGGAAAAGCGACCGCGACGTACGGTGTAGGGTGTCTACGTTGTCACCTCCAAGAGAAATAAGTCTCTTTGTTACACATGTGGTTAGTGTTTTAATTGTAGTGTGTATTATTTAACATATACGTCTAGGTATATTATATTTAGTACACATAAAATAAATTTAGTACGCATCTGTGTCACGTTCATCTGTCTTGTTTTGGTTTGACTGTGAAGGGATGGATTCGATCTCTGCAAAATAATTTTGATTTTGCAATAGAATGATCTCATTATCGAAGTTTAAGACCTTTTCCCAACTAAATTGGGGTCGGCTTCCAGTCAAACCAGATGCGGCTGAATTATCAGTATTTCACATGGAGCAGTTACTGGGTAATACGATACCCCATGGTAAGACTGGTTGTCAGACTACTGACTAATAGTAACGACTGTCAAAGATCTACAAATGACAGCTGGGACCAAAGGCTTTACGTCTTCGTTCACTGCTGAGCTGCGTGTCGTGGGTTCGATTCCCGCACGGTAAAAATATTTTTATGATCTACAAATTGTTCCGGATCTGGATGTTTACCTAGGTGGGTTTAAATCTTAGTGAATACACCCACGATACAGGAAAAACTCGAAGCAAGGGCAACGTTTAAAAAACTGTTTCAGCAGTTTTCTCTATGTTCTTCACCTAATCTAATTCCTAACCTACATATTTCTAGACGAAAACTAACACAAAAATACAGCGGTAACTATATACCAGTGGCGCGGCGTCTCGTAAACGTAACGTATGTATATTGCCGAGGAAGGTTAGTTTACTCATACATTACTGGGAGGCTTGCTTTAAGCCCCACTCATAAAGCCAAATTAGGCTTGTCTTGGGGAGTTCTACGGGTTGAAAGGATGGCGAGCTTGTTGGTTCTTGGAGCAGTGGTGACCCGCTTTATTTTTACTATTGACTAAAAACCACCTTGTTCCTTTAAGTCCTCTTCCCTTTGAATTCGAGGCCCGCGACCGCGGCAGAGCATCGCATCCTTGGTAGAATCCCGCGACCCCGCAAGTATCTGACGACCCCGGCAGAGTCCAGTGGCCCACGTCCCCAGTGTCCCGAGACCCCGGCAGTGTGGTGACCTTCAACTTATGTGTTGTAGGTGGCGGGTTTGTACTCAGTCAGGCAATTAGTCCATTAATTTTAATCGTCATTACTCTAAAAGCAGTTTTTTTTATTCATTTTTTATACTATAAAGGTAAAAAATATACATACGGCCCGCTTAATGGAAAGTGATTACCGTAGCTTATCAACATCTGTGGTATCGTCTGCGCGTTGCCGGCTGCTCGACTATATGTGGGTATGAAGAAAGTCTCCCAGCTGGGAAACCTACGACATAAACACATTTCACCGAAATTACTGTTCCCTTTGACTGTCAGAACAAACTCCTTCCCATTCCACACTCTCAAAAAAGGCGAGAAAAAATTGTAGGGTCAGTGACGGGTAAGGGATACATCTGATATTGCAGGCTTCCATAGACTACGGTGACCGCTTTCCATCTGACAGGCCGCATGCTTATTACCCTTTTGGTATAAAAAGACTTTATTAACCATTCTTCAGTACCGTATGTCACACTCTCAAGACTTGCCTGAAACGCATAACAAAACCGTTGCGTTTTCCCACACAACCCTTCACTGCAATTTCACCCTTACATCCTCCACATAAGGTTGGCCTATATTTTTGTCTATATACCTTAATTATGTTTGTCTAATGTACCTGTACACGTGTTTTGCTTAAGTTTTAATGTTGTTGGACTTATTTCTTTGCTACGTGATCGCCAAGGAAGGGTTTCTCATTACATATTACTCCTATTTTATGCAGGAACTAACTATTGCGAGAGACTAAGAAGAGTTAATAAGGTCCCGGAGACTTTGACAATTTGTATTCTTACTTGGAGTTTGATGAGACTGGTTTCCTTTTTCCCGCTCTGGGTAAAGTGAGAGGGAGTTTCAGACTCATATTAATATCTATACCTTGTTCCATCAATTGCCCTTTGCATGCTGGAGATGTACTTTTTTCTATAGATATTCCGTTGGTCTCAATCGAGCCTAGAATAAAGGATGGGTCCTAAGATGGACTGAACTTAGCTAGAAGTAATTGGTACGCGGTAGTACACCGATGAAATACGATAAAAACTCTTTGGCGCTGGATTCATTGGATAGGAAGAGAATCTAAGTGAGCTGCGTTTTGACCGCCCAGACTTGTTTAATACAATACAAAGAATAGCATTTAGTAGGTCTGCAGGCCAATATCAAAACACTTGTTTAAAATGAAAGTGTAATCTTACTAAAGCAGTTTAAAAGAGAGTATAACATTTTTAAGCTTTCTCAATTTTTCAAAATTCTTTTTAAAAGAACTTTATAGAGAAAGTTACATTTTTTTAAAAGTATCTGAATATTGGCTTAAAGCAAAAAAAAAAAAAAGAATACAAGATTCTGAATAACATTTCCATAATTATACAAATTCATCAAAATAGTCTACCTGAATGGTTCTCTGGTTCCTAAAAGATGAAAATTCAACAAGCGTTTGATATTACTCGAGCGATATTTTATGGATTCATAAATATTGTATTGCTAAAATTCTAGCGACGGTATGTGAAAATCTACAGGGATCGTCAAACGTTTATTAAGCCGAATTAAAGGATTGGGGGTCGTTCACAATGTGTTCAAAAGCATATTTGAGGATAATTATAAGGATATTTCAGCGTGTGTGGCTTTTTATGACGAGAAATTTTAATTTGCTTGTGTTGACTTTGAAGATTGATATTGGAATCAACATTAATCATCATCATCATCATCAGCCTATAAATTTTCCATCTGCTAGGACGCAGGCCTCCTCTCTGAGAGAGCGCGTCCACCATCGTGAGGAAACCGGCATGTCCTAGAACCAAAATTTCGAAGACAAGATTGTGACGTCTACCAATCAACATTAAAATGTAAAACACAAATACAATATTATTGTTAAACTGTTCAATACTCAAAAAAGGTGTGTTAAGTAAATAATAGTAAAAATAACAAATCTGATATTCAGATTGTAAGCAACTATCTGTCTGAACTTTTTAATTTTTAAGGACACCATCAAGTCATGCTATTCAAGTTAAATGATGACACACAAGAAGTTTCAAATCCTGCGTTTGTAGTTATAAATCACAATATACCTACTCTTCTTGATTTGAAAATTAATTAAACACTACAGTGCCCTTAGCACGAGTTTTCAGTATTTGAGACGTAAAGTAAACTGGAACTTAGACAACTTCAAATTGACAATTTTCAAGGAAAAAATTAGTTCCTTCTTCGCACACCAGAGGCGCTCTTCCATTTTTTCATACAAGAAACGCTGTAAATACTGGAAAGACGCTGTAAAGTAAAAGAGTGAAAACTCGTGCTACGGGTACTGGTGTTAAAAATTTCACATCGCATCTGTTTCACTGTGTATTCCCCTTATACCAGTAAGCTTGTTTCAATCTCAAATGTCCACTCCACGAAAATGCAAATAAAGTACACAAACTGCTGTGTACAAACCCTAATCCAAATTAAAGGCGAAGGGCCGCCCTTTCCGATTCCTTCGTCGCTGGGCGGAACTCATTTACCTAAAATTGCTCCCAATTTATTAGGATTCCCAGAATAATTCCATCTCGGCCGTGGACAAACTCGTAAACGCTATTTCGTTTGGCCAGACAAGAAATATTTGAGTGGTTTGTCTTTGGACAGTGAGTTGAATTACAATTGGTTGATGAAGTGTTGGCTGTTCAATACGAGTTTAAAACGGGAAAGGTTAACGCTTTTCATGTTTTATTGGTTATTAGTGGACCTCATAGCAATCTAGCGACTAGCATTTTTAGATTTTTCTTTGCATGGAATTAGTAAAAATAGAGAATTTCCTTTTTGACGTGACAACGTCTTATAATTTGATGGAGCACGCACGAAAATCATGACATCAAGCGGCGTTACCTCGCTCTGAGGCGTTCCAATTTTCAATTGTCTAAAGCAACGTAAATGCAGTATTTTCTTATGACGTTGTCACGTTCAACTATCGTCAGTAAATCGACTTTACAGACAACCGATTTTTTGTTCTAATCTCATAGGTTTCCTACGATTTCCAGTCGGAAAATATTTAACCTAAAATTTTAAAATATTTTTCAAAATGATATCTCATAAAACAATTTGGTGTTGTGACCCTTTTAGAGGGAGAGCAGAAATCATCAAATAATTTTTCACTGGATGTAGTGGAAGGAATCGCCAGGCTCTTTCTGACTAAAACACACCGTGTTCCTTTAATTGCCCTTTGCGTTCCAGAGGCTTCATAGCTCTTACGAACATTTCTACAACCCTGGCAGACATTGGCCTTATTTGACACTTGACACTTAAGCTGACAACTCTTTGAGACGCTCATGTGGTCTTTTGATCTTATTTGTATTAAACCTAAGTTTAAATCCCCATTTCAGTCACGTCCATGTTAATTAGTAGTGTTCACCTCAAGTTAGAATTAAGTAAGGACTTAGTGTACAAGTTTATAATGCTACACGTACTTAAACTTGTTGCTGTTCAAGCGTTCATGTTATCGTGTCAGACTTAAATATTATACTTGTTGAAACGTCTGTTCTTGAGTTTAGAGATTAGTATTACAACAATGTTTGAGTCTAACTAGAAGAAAATTGTTGTAGTGCTAGTCCGTAAACGTTTCGTTTAGATAGTTAAATAAAAGATTTATTCAGTGCAACAGAGACACAATAACAAATAGGTAGGTACATAAAAGGAAACATAGAAACAAAAAATTAAATAATAAAGAGATACGACAAGTATATGAAGAAAGAAAAAGATGTGATCCCTACTGTAATTAACATAATAGGCTATTTGACAGTATCAATAAATTATAAATCTAATTAGTCCGTTATTTAGAGTTTTGAAAAATAACGGACACATATTTTTTCTTATGTAAAATCAATGAATATTTACCAAGATGTAACCCATCAAGACTCGAGAGTGGGGGCTCGTGACGTCAGAATTCAGTAAAAAAATGTACTGAATTGTGACGTATTGGCAATTTTGAAAGCATCATATCTCCGTCAATTTTGGTTTGCGTAAAAAAGAAAAAATACGGGTCAAAAAATATTATTTGATAATCTAACTGACGGACTATTTAGAATTTTTTAGTCAGATAGCCTATTAAGATGTAACATAAAAATATGCGGTGTGTGTCTCAGGATTTAAGTAAATGATTATCCAGCTCAGCATGTGTCAGATTGATACCTGACGCTGATATTCTGCTGGATCCCTGTTTAATTGACACAATTACACTAGTCTAAAACCAAATGTGTAAGAGGTTATTGGAGACTTTCTGTTGTGGTGACTTTTTGACAACCATTCGAATTTACCGACCGCTAGAAACTATTTATTACTGTAATCAGTCCAATGAGGCGATTTTTCATTTTTCCAATTAATAAACGCCGTATATACTTCAAGTACGCCGTAAATTCGTGGGTATAAATATAAGTATGGCTCACCCGGGTGACTTGCCATACGGTCATGGATAATGCCCGGGTCGACGACGGCGCGTCGTTATCCGCACGCGCCTCAAAGAGCTGGCAGCAATTTGATTGGGCCCCCCTTAGAGGGCTCAAGCCTGCCGGGGTCGCGAGACTGTCTCATCGGGAAATCGTGACCCTGGAACGTAAAGGGCTATTGAAGAATTACCGTGTATTTTAGTCAGTACGAGTCTGACTGACAGTCCTTCCCGTCCCGCCCTGGGCGGGAGGACTCATTTGATGATTTTACTACAATAAAAAAGTACCTACGCTGTAAATAAAATATGGAAGACTTGTGCTAAAGCCTCAGAGCTTGGATATACAACTAGTATGTCATGATTAAGATTCCCTATGTGACCCATTACAAGTTACCAAACACTCTCAATATACATAACTTAGGCTTAACTTAGCAACTATTAGCTAAGTTATTTAGTAACAGAATTGTTAATCAGGTTAAGACTAAATTGAAAGCCTAGTCTAGATGTAACATGTACCTATAATTACTAAGTTGAAGTTTGTTCCCAAGGCTGTGTATCGAGCCTCGTCGGGCACCTGAATCGGGTGGGCCCGAACCTTGCGGAGAGCCAGTTTGGCTTCTGCAGGGGGCGCTCGACGGTGGACGCCATCATGCGCGTGAGAGCCCTCACGACGGGGGATGCAGTAGCCCGGGGCAGGGTCGTCTTGGCGGTGTCTTTGGACATCACCAACGCCTTTAACACCCTGCCCTGGAGTTGCATCAGGGAGGCACTCCGGTATCACCGGGTGCCGACCTACCTCCGTCGCATAGTCGAGGACTACCTGACGGACAGAGCCGTCATCTACCCCGGTCACCGGGGAGAGTGGAACCGGCGAGAGATATCGTGCGGTGTCCCACAGGGATCGGTCTTGGGGCCGCCCCTGTGGAACATCGGATACGATTGGGTGCTGCGCGGCGACCTCCCTGACGGCGTCAGCGTAATATGTTACGCTGACGACACGCTCGTCCTGGCGGAGGGAGAGTCGCACCAGGCGGCAGCCGACCTGGCGACGCAAGCGGTTGCGACAGTCGTCGAAAGGATCCGGCAGCTGGGACTCGAAGTGGCGCTGCACAAAACGGAGGCCATGTGTTTTCATGGCCGCGTTAACGCGCCACGGTCTGAGTCCCACATAACGGTGGAGGGGGTTCGCATCGGCGTCGGGAGGACGATGAAGTACCTGGGACTCGTCCTCGACAGCCGGTGGAACTTCAGGGAGCATTTCCTGAGCTTAGCCCCAAAGCTGAACCGGGCAGCAGCCGCCCTCAGGCGACTCCTGCCTAATCTCAGCGGGCCAAACGCCTCCTGCCGTAGGCTGTACGCCGGTGTCGTGCGGTCCATGGCCCTCTACGGGGCCCCAGTGTGGGCCCTGAGCATCCGGACGCGACCACTAAAGTTGGTCGCATGCCAGAGGGTCATGGCTATCCGAATGATCCGGGGATACCGCACGATCGCCGGCGAATCGGCCAACCTGCTTGCCGGATTACTGCCCTGGGATCTGGAGGCGACTGCCCTCCAGCGCGTCTATGAGTGGCGCGTGGAGGCGCAGCGCTAGGGAGAATTCCCGCTGCCCCGACAAGTTGAGGCGCGGCGGGAAGAGGTCCGGCGCGATCTCAGGGCAGTATGGAGGGGACAATTGTCGCAACCGACGGCCGGGCACGCCGCAATAGCGGCGGTAAGACCCCTCTTTGAGGAGTGGCTGGATAGGAGTCACGGCGTCCTGACCTACCGCATGACGCAGGTCCTCACCGGACACGGAAGTTTCGGGAGGTACCTGTGTCTAAGGAGAAAGGAGGAAACGCCTGGGTGTCACCACTGCGAAGATCGCCCGGAGGACACAGTAGAGCATACGGTGCAAGACTGCCCCGCTTGGGCAGAGCACCGATGTGTCCTCACGGCGGCGATAGGCGGAGACCTCTCGCACCCGGCATTGGTTGCGGCCATGCTGCGGGGCGAGACGGAGTGGGAAGCGGTTGCCTCCTTCTGCGAAGCAGTCATGCTCGCGGAGGAGGAGGCGGGCCGCGTGAGGGAGAGGGCAATGTCCTCCCTCCGCACCACCCGCTGTGGTGGACACCCACGGCGACGGACGTTGCAAGACGATCTCCGGCCACCGTAGGCGCGGGCATGCGGGCGGCGAGTAAAGGGCAACTCGCTGCCCGACCATGGACCATGCCCGGGTCGACGGCGCGTTGTGTTCCACGCGCGCCTCAAAGAGCGTCAGCAAGATGACGGGGCCCCCCTCTAGAGGGCCGAAGCCTGCCAGGGTCGCGGGACTTATCTCATTACCGTGACCCCGGAATATAAAGGGCTATTGAAGGACACCGTGGATTTTAGTCAGTACAAGTCTGACAGTCCCTCCCGCCCTGCCCGGGGTGGGAGGACTCATTTGATGATTTTACCACGATAAAAAAAAAGGCTGTGTATCGAATTTTTAAGTTGTCAAGTAAGATTTTTAACCACACTAGGACTTTCTTCTGCATAGTGGGTGTATTTACAATCATTTAAAGTAGACAAACTGTTACAAGCAGCTGGAAAAGCTGACTAAGGATACCAGTTGGTCCTGCCAGGGTCGCGGGATTGTCTCATCAGGTAACCGTGACCTTGGAACGTAAAGGGCGATTGAAGGATCACCGGAGATTTAAGTCAGTACAAATCTGACAGTCCCAACCATCCTACTCTGGGTGGGAGCAAAAAAGGGTACTGGTAGGTCACATCAATATTTGTATGACCTACAAATAGTTTTTCCTTTGTGCTAAATATTCCACGAAACTTCTAATGGGGCATAATAATCAAGCCTATCAAGAGTTCACAAAATCGTAAGTTAACTAAACATTCTACAAATTCAATCTGCACCTTCAACGAAAATAATTCTCGAACTTACAAAGGACCCAACATATTCATAGAAGCAACTAACTGGACCCAAAATCAGTTCATACCCTTTGGGTCCCAAATAATAAACGAGCAAGCAATTGCCCCAAGTTCCCTACTACGTCACATTATAGCTCTAACTCGGCTACTTGGGCTATGTCGGCTATATTCGCCTATATGGGGCGGCCTGTAAAGTTAGCTCGTAATTCGTCGACTACCGGCCCCTTTAGGTCACGTTCTATGCCCTAAATTTAAAGGAAAACACTCCAATAAGTTGTGCGCCAACTGTGGGTGAAATATACGGGAGGGAATTTTGGATAGAACCGCTAATGATTTGGGATTTTTAGGAGTCTTATGTTTAGCTACTATCAATTTCGAGATAGCAATTTTATGGACATATTGACAACAAGGATTTTAATACTACTGCAAAATAATTGAAGTCGAGAAAAACTGGGACCAAACAAATATCTCCTTTTATTAAACTGATGTTAAAGACAATCTAAGCAAGATCTAGAAGAATAGATTATTCATTATTATCTAAAATGAAGCTAGAAAAAGAAAATTGAAGACAAACGATGAAAATAATTAGAGTATTTCACTATCAGAAACAAGAATTGAGTAGTTACAAAAATGCTGAAATTAGATATTTCACACACTATGGTTATTTTTTGCAAGACTGCTTGATGCAAAAGAGACAAAAGTCGATAAATTATGCCTTGCATTTGTTAACGTTTTTAGCTTACCTTGCTCTCAAGGTAAAAGTGAAATAAAAATGAAATAGAATATAAGGTAAATAATCTCTCAAATTACGGCTACGTAACGTCTCGGTTACATATAGCTCACCCGTATGTTTCCAAATTTTATTACGTCTTCGCTTTCAGTATGTACTCCTCATGTTACGCCGGTCGGTGTAAAACTTCAGGAAAAATCGCTTAACGACGTGAAATACAGTGTAAAAGAAGTTTAGACTTTTATAATAACATCGTTGCAGTGCACCAGTTTTGCACTTTTTAGTAATTTAAAGTCTTGCGGTAAAAAATAAAAGGTGTAACACTTGCAACTTTGTGTACATGAAACTATAATGCCCAGAGACGCTAGCACGAGACGTGAGCGACAGACGTAACAAACTTAATGTACATACTTCGATTTTCGAAAGTACCCTTTCCTTTGAAATATTTACTCAATGATTTCGTGCTAAAAAAAACGTCCCAACACCAGTACATTCTAAACCGTAGGCGCAGATAAAATGCTAGATAATGAACTATTCCACTATGGCATCTGCGAAAAATATTGATAGTATACCTTAGGTGCTGTTACAGTGCCCAGCCCAGTGTGAAATACGTCCCTCTGGCATCTTGCAACAAGCTACACGTTTTTTATTTACCGATGCGTAGGTATATCGTTTAAAGAAAGTCACGTCAAACACTGATACTGGACCTAGTATTTATAAGCGTTCGTTGTCCGTATGAGATTGTCCTCACACTAATACTAAATGACTAACGAATGAAATGAAATAATGAATAACTCATACTAATACTAAATGATTTCAACAAAGAAAACTCTATTTATTGAACCAATACATTAGTAAGTATCAAACTTGCCCTAATGACCACATCAAACACAAGTCGACCTATTTAAAATTGTAAGTACCCGAACTCTGACCGAACCACAAAAGAAACAAAATAAATACGTAGTTACTAACAAAATCAAAGGAAAACCACAGATTGAATATAAAATGGAAGTACAGTCGAAAACAAAGGCATTTATATCAAAGCTCTCGATACAGGAAGAGCGTTATAAATTATTATTGTGGATATTCTGTCTATTGTGGCAGAAACTTTGATTTGGAAACAGGTTAAGTGTTTTAAACACTTTTTTTATGTCTTTGTAATTGTCTTTGTAGTGTTGAGGAGTAGATTATGGTGAAAATCCGCCATAAGTGGTCATTTAAAATGTTGAACTGAAATTACTTTTTACATCAGTGTTTAAATCGCAGTAAGTTATAATATTAAGCCGTTTGGTGGCAACAACAAATCTGAAATTCTGATGATGCTGACAGCTCAATATAATTCGGCAGCATGGACGAAATTACCTTTTGGCCTAAGAGCTGCTTGAAATTTTGGTAAAGTGCCTGAGGCACGCTGAAAACTTGCTCAATACTTCATCAATTATCCCTAAACACAGAAATGCAGACGTGACTGAGAGAAAATGGTTTTGAAAGAAGCCAGACGTAGGTATAGGTAAGGTGCCTAAAGCACTTTCGCAAAAATTCGCGGAGTTCTCCAACTATATCGTTCTCAATCCGTAATAGGAACACTCTTAGGATATCCATGTTACCATGTCAATTTGTCTGTTAGAATCCTGATCAACTTTCCATAGACATTAACAAGGTATTACAGCCAGCAATCATCATTACAATGTTTTACACTCATAAGTCGTTCATTTACACTCTAACCCCGCCTATAACATTACAAACAGTAACAAAAACTGTCAAAACATGACAAGAACTTTAATTTTCACTCCTAATCAATCTCAAAGGCGGTTTCTTATTAATTTCTGCGCTAAATCACCTTTACGATGGAAGCAAAAAGATTCAACCCATCAAGCAACGTTGCAGTTTTTATGGGGTCCTACTAAAGGTAAAACTCACTTACTTGTCGAAAGTACTAAAATTTTCAGGCGATTTTCACTATTGAGTGTTCTATTGCGCTTACAATTTGTATATCCGTTAACCTGTTTGAGTGATATTGATCATTGGAGGATGCGGTGTGACAGCAAAAATAATTTCTGTTTTAACATCTTCAAATTGCACTTTTACATCATATTAATCGTACTTTAACTCATCAAAGGACTTAATCATTGCAATTCATCATCATCATCAGGCGATCTACAATACGTCTACTGCTGAACAAAGGCCGCCCCTTAAGACCACCATGTCGAACGACAATCTGCCACTTGCATCCCGTCTGTTGCCCTCAACTCTCACGAGATGTCGTCAGTGCTCCTTGTGGGACGCCTGCCTTTAGGAATTAGAGAAGTTAAGAAGAAGAAATTAGTCAGTTAATTTGGGAAAATGATCTCGAAATAAGAAAATGGACATGGAGAAAAATACTAAGCTCTTTTGACTAACAAATCTGGTATTACGAAGGTGTAATGTATAACTGTGTAAAGTGGTATCTTCTCTTTTATTTCCACCTAAGGCCCTGCAAGGATCCCCATCCACCACGAACAAAAATGTACAACGAAATTAATCACGTTCCAGGTGACTTTCGTTCTAGAACTATGAGTAGGGCCTCCTTAATCCCCCGTCAGCGAGCTGGGCTCCGGAACTCATTTACGGTGAAATAAAAGGGTTTATTACATATTTTTATTTGACGTTGAAAACTCTAGGATGGCTTAAACGTTACTAACTACAGATTTAAGTGTTTCAGCGGTCACCGTTCTGTTTTCAGTTAATTACGGCCGTTCTTGTAATGTGGGTATTTGTGGAAAATTATGCTGTTTACGAGAACTCTTGTTAGTTGAAAACTGGGATGTAATATTTGTTTGTTGACAAGAGTTGAGAAATCGTGTTATTTCCGTGATGACTGTTTTGCAAATGTTACTTTAGATTCGAATGCTCAGACATTTTTTGATAATATTGAAGGAATATTTCTCCTCTATGTTTTAACGACTCATCGGAATGAACAAACCCTTTCATTATCCTAGATTACAATAAAGAAAACACAACCTCCCTGCTACCTCACTAACTCAAAACAAAGCCATTAGCTGAAGCTACACAAATCATACTTTAAAACCACGTACATTGTACAACATGCAAACGGAGCCCCCCACGTAGTCTACAAGTTGGCAAGGAAATAGGCACATTAAGATAAACGCAGTAGATGTTAATTTATTATTCGCAGTACATTGAGTACGTCATGACTTGGTGCGGACGCTGTAGCTCATAGGACTGCATAGTAATGCCGGGAGTTTGGTGGGTACTGAATAGGTAGGTAGCTGGGAAGTTGTAGCTTTAGCTAAGTATATGGCATGCTCATACTCCTTTATTTATGAACGTTCTATAACTGAAATTAATTTACAGAATGTCGGCGACTGAAACAAACAAAGAATGCAAATTGTATCATTGGACACGAAACTTTCCGTTCTAGTTAGACTTAACCTTTTAACCGCCTACGTCCGATTTATCCGACAAATATTTTCGGGCCCATTTCGCCTGAGTCGGATATATCCGACTAAAATACCACAACTCATTTAATGTGCTTTGAGTATTGTACATCCGTCTTTGTTTTTCGATCTTTTATTTACTATCCCGAGCGCTGGGGGCACGACAGTTGATATAAAGTCGGGCGGTTAGAAGCTTAAAATTAATCCGATAGAAAAAGAAATAAAAGTCTAGCTTTAAGGTTGCATACAGATACAGAACTCAAAATTGCAATAAATCGAGTTGTATCACTTTTCAGTAAAGGTACAGAATTTTTATTTTAACTTGGAGGAGCTCGTGGCTAAAATAGTAATAATGCCAGAATTACTAAAATGGAAAAGATTCCTTCAAAATCCGATTATAGAAATTGGGAACAACCGTTCACAAGGATCTACTTAATCGAACATGTTAGACAGATTTACAGCGCGTACTTTGGCGGTTCAAACGCGCGCTTTTTGAGAAGATGTAATCGCATAGTGTGAATATTGTGATATCTTAAAGAAGTAGGATGTCGATACAGATCAAAATAGGTATAAGTTTATATGAAGAAATCAGAAAATCTCGACCTGTGTCTATTAAAGAGCCAACTTTGCCTGCACCGATTAGTATCAACCTGTAGCGACTTGTATGTACTTACCTACAATCTGCTTCTTTTAGATGACACCCTACGTTCGCAACGCAATGTATACTATCACGAAATTCAGAAAAAATAAAAAAGAAGAGACGCTTTTTGCAACTCAACATCCAATTACATCGTTTTCGAAATCCAAAAACTTTTCACTCATCAATTAAGGTATTAAATCCGTTGGACAATAAACGGGTTCCCGTCTTCCGAAGTTCTCAGTTGCCAATTCCCATCGATCTGTAAGTCGAAGGAAACTCAGTTCCCAAGTTTTGGGACTTCAATCCAAGATGATTGATAGTACGAATGTTCTTGCTTCAAAACGTGGGTAATTTTAAAGGGAGAAAGTAATTTGAAAGTTGGGAATTAATGGGAATAATTTTCGGGTTTCGAGCAAGTAGTTACTTCTTGTAAGTTATTGATGGAAGGTATTGATAGTTTAGGAGTAATTAGAATTTGGTTTTAATGACGTTTTCCTTTCACATTCTTTAAGGTTTTTTTTTTGTGTTTGGAAATCGTCAAATTACTATACTCCTTGTTTGGGTGAAGCGCTAAAACTGTTTCTTCTACGGGCCTATGCGTTCTCATGCAACCTTTTCATACAAATTGATTTATTATGCCTTGTGCCGCAACTGTAGCTAAACGGGTCTATCACAAAGTAATGCTTATAATTTGTGTTTAGTGAAAATACTTTTCAGTTATTTTCCTGACTATTCCGTACATTTTGTTACGATGTACGCAACATTTTACAAAATCCTTGGTATTAATTCAAAACAAAGCTTTTATTCACCGAAACTACACAATAAACAACAGATGTTGACTATTCTAAAGCATTAATGTTTTAAACTTTACATTTTCAACATGTTTGAAAACAACAAAATACCATCACTAATTCCCTCCACTGTTTTACCAACATATTGCAACAAAGAGCTCAACACTAGCTTCTACAGCTTAAATAGCACAACATTTTGTGCGCAAAACTGCAAACTATGCACTAACAAAGTCAACTCCACATTCTTGTTAACTAATCCTACGTGGAACATAGAATATTGTATAGATTAGCCTTGTGGAGTCAGTAGGTAGTTTTGGTAGGTAGTTTTTAGTCCTGGCTTAAAACCCCAAGAACATCCGTGAAGCGTGAATGTTAAAGGTTTTTCTACGTCTTTTTTATTTTAGCAGGCGTCTTGAGGAACATCTCGCCGTAGCTTCTAGAAAACCTTATCGTCTTTCATCATTATTTTCATATGGTTATTCAAATGAAGATGAAGAAAGGGAAATAATACAGCCTAATTATTTCTCCTTCCATACCTTGCCTTCCGTATCTTCTTGTCTTTTGACAACGTCTCAGCAGCCACAGGCCATCCGCTGTCAAATATTTAGATTTCCAACTGTTTTGTTGTCTCATTTATTATTGAAACGAATAGATATTTGTTACTGCCTTATTTTTGACTTTCCATAAATTAGGAGAAGCCGGTGTTTCATACCTGACTAGTCTGAAAAGAAACAGCCGAAATAAACTCAGAGGTCACAATCTCTTTTAAAGTCCAGGCATTGACGTAGGGATCGAACGTAGTACTATTTTTATTCCTCTTTATTGGTATTAATTTTCAGTGTGATACGGTCGTGGTCTTTTTTTTTTTTTTTTTGCGTGGTAAAATCATCAAATGAGTCCTCCCACCCCGGGCAGGGCGGGAGGGACTGTCAGACTTGTACTGACTAAAATCCACGGTGTCCTTCAATAGCCCTTTATGTTCCGGGGTCACGGTAATGGTATAAGTCCCGCGACCCCGGCAGGCTTTGGCCCTCTAGAGAGGGGGCCCCGTCATTATGCTGACGCTCTTTGAGGCGCGCGTGGAACACAACGCGCCGTCGACCCGGGCATGGTCCATGGTCGGGCAGCGAGTTGCCCTTTACTCGCCGCCCGCATGCCCGCGCCTACGGTGGCCGGAGATCGTCTTGCGACGTCCGTCGCCGTGGGTGTCCACCACTGCGGGTGGGGCGGAGGGAGGACATTGTCCTCTCCCTCACGCGGCCCGCCTCCTCCTTCGCGAGCATGACTGCTTCGCAGAAGGAGGCGACCGCTTCCCACTCCGTCTCGCCCCGCAGCATGGCCGCAACCAATGCCGGGCGCGAGAGGTCTCCGCCTATCGCCGCCGTGAGGACACGTCGGTGCTCTGCCCAAGCTGGGCAGTCTTGCACCGTATGCTCTACTGTGTCCTCCGGGCGATCTTCGCAGTGGTGACACCCAGGCGTTTCCTCCTTTCTCCTTAGACACAGGTACCTCCCGAAACTTCCGTGTCCGGTGAGGACCTGCGTCATGCGGTAGGTCAGGACGCCGTGACTCCTATCCAGCCACTCCTCAAAGAGGGGTCTTACCGCCGCGATTGCGGCGTGCCCGGCCGTCGGTTGCGACAATCGTCCCCTCCATACTGCCCTGAGATCGCGCCGGACCTCTTCCCGCCGCGCCTCGACTTGTCGGGGCAGCGGGAATTCTCCCCGGCGCTGCGCCTCCACGCGCCACTCATAGACGCGCTGGAGGGCAGTCGCCTCCAGATCCCAGGGCAGTAATCCGGCAAGCAGGTTGGCCGATTCGCCGGCGATCGTGCGGTATCCCCGGATCATTCGGATAGCCATGACCCTCTGGCATGCGACCAACTTTAGTGGTCGCGTCCGGATGCTCAGGGCCCACACTGGGGCCCCGTAGAGGGCCATGGACCGCACGACACCGGCGTACAGCCTACGGCAGGAGGCGTTTGGCCCGCTGAGATTAGGCAGGAGTCGCCTGAGGGCGGCTGCTGCCCGGTTCAGCTTTGGGGCCAAACTCAGGAAATGCTCCCTGAAGTTCCACCGGCTGTCGAGGACGAGTCCCAGGTACTTCATCGTCCTCCCGACGCCGATGCGAACCCCCTCCACCGTTATGTGGGACTCGGACCGTGGCGCGTTAACGCGGCCATGAAAACACATGGCCTCCGTTTTGTGCAGCGCCACTTCGAGCCCCAGCTGCCGGATCCTATCGACGACTGTCGCAACCGCTTGCGTCGCCAGGTCGGCCGCCGCCTGGTGCGACTCTCCCTCCGCCAGGACGAGCGTGTCGTCAGCGTAACATATTACGCTGACGCCGTCAGGGAGGTCGCCGCGCAGCACCCAATCGTATCCGATGTTCCACAGGGGCGGCCCCAAGACCGATCCCCGTGGAACACCGCACGATATCTCTCGCCGGTTCCACTCTCCCCGGTGACCGGGGTAGATGACGGCTCTGTCCGTCAGGTAGTCCTCGACTATGCGACGGAGGTAGGTCGGCACCCGGTGATACCGGAGTGCCTCCCTGATGCAACTCCAGGGCAGGGTGTTAAAGGCGTTGGTGATGTCCAAAGACACCGCCAAGACGACCCTGCCCCGGGCTACTGCATCCCCCGTCGTGAGGGCTCTCACGCGCATGATGGCGTCCACCGTCGAGCGCCCCCTGCGGAAGCCAAACTGGCTCTCCGCAAGGTTCGGGCCCATCCGATTCAGGTGCCCGACGAGGCGGTCTGCAATTACTCTTTCAAAGAGCTTGCCCACCTCGTCGAGCAGCACGATGGGCCGGAATGCGGACGGAGAGTCCGCAGGGCGCCCGTGCTTCTGGATGAGGACCAGTTTTCCCGTCTTCCAGAGAAGCGGGAACCGGCCCCTCTCCAAGCATGCGCTAAAGAGCCCCCCAAGTCGAGGCCCGAGAGTCCTCGAGGCCAGGACCCAGGCTTTCCCTGGCAGGCCGTCGGGTCCTGGGGCGGTATTTTTGGCCTTGAGCCGTTGTACCGCCACTCTCATGTCTACCTCGGTCACCTCTGGAGCGTCGTAGACGTCGTCGTCGCTGTGGTCCGCGTTTGCGTCAGCTTCGTCCTCAGATTCCGTCGGAGACGGAGCCATGGGCGGGGGAGTATGCTCCCCTCGCGATGGGAACAGGGCGCTCACCACGTCCTCCACGAACTGAGGCTGGAGACTCTGCGTCAACGGGGGAGCCCAGGGGCGGAGTTTTTCGCGCACCCACTTATAGGGGCGGCCCCATGGGTCCCCGTCCAGAGTCTCCAGCATCTCCCTGCGGGCCAATTCTTTGGCCCGCCAGATCTCGTCGCGGAGGACGGCCTTCGCTGCCCTGTAACCCTCGTGCAGCTCCGCCTCTACAGTCGCCGCATCCGGAGGTCGGGTGCGGCGCCTGCGGAACCTGAAGTACCGGCGTCGCGCGGCAACGCACGCCTCGCGCAGCGCTGCTAGCTCGCGCAACCACCAGTACAACTGACGCCGGGCGCGTCCTTGCCGGACCCGGGGCATGGCCACGTCACATATCTCCGACATGGCCTCCCGGAACCACTCCGCCTCGTCGTTGATGTCGGCAGGCCTGTCCGGTGGTGACACCCAGGCCTGCACGATCGAGGCTTCCAGGAATAGCTCCCGGTCCAGCTGCTTCAGCGCCCATCGCGGACCACTTGGGTTCCGTCCACTTGGAACCGGCGCGTCTGAGGTCTGGGCGGAGACGTCGAACCGGATATACCGGTGGTCGGAATAGGTCTCCACCTCCTCCACAACGCGCCAGCCGGTGACGCGCGGCGACAGGTCGGCGGTGGCGAACGTAACGTCCACCACCGACTCGCCCGTCCACCGCACGCACGTGGGGACAGAACCCCGGTTCTCGATCACCAGGCCCTGCGCACGGGCCCAGTGCTCGAGCATCCTACCCCGCGTATAGTCCGTGGACCGGGAACCCCAAGCCGGACTTTTGGCGTTGAAGTCCCCAAGGACGAGCGCGGGGAGGGAACCGAGGGCGACGACGACATCTCCCAGCTCCGTTAGGGAGTCTTGGAACTCGGCGAGAGATCGATTCGGGGAGAAGTAAACGCCTACAACGGCGATCTCCCCGAACCGTGCTGCGACAATCCCGCGCCCTCTCTTTACGCGATCGAGGGGCGGGGTACCGGCGGCGGCCGACGAAATTAGGGTCACCGAGCCGTCCAGGTCCGCTACCCAGTCATTCCTGGGCAGGACAAAATACGGCTCGGCGACCACGGCGACGTTGATCAACCACTGCGCCATGCTCTGGAGCAAGAGATCCTGAGCAGCGGCGCAGTGGTTGATGTTCGCCTGGAGGAAGCGCAATGGAGACATTAATCTGAATCCATTGCAGCCTCCTCCAGGACCCTCTCCGAGGGTTGAGCCACGGCGGCGGCGGCGGCAGCGGGAGCGGCGGCGGCGGCGGCGGTGGCGGTGACGGCGGCGGCAGAGGGCCTACCTCTGCGCCTGGCTTTGGTGGGTGGGGCGCAGGACTTGCCCCCAGCCCGGTGATCGGCCGGCTTGCCAGCCGCCTCACATGCGAAGCAGTGAGGCGGGGCAGAGCATGAGCCGGCCTTGTGACCGGGCTGACCGCAGCGGAAGCACCTATCGCTGCGGTCCACCTCCGAGGTGCAAACGCATGCCGCGTGGTTACCCACTTGGCAGCGGTAACACCTCAGGGGTCTGGGCTCCAGGACTTTAACCTGCGCCGACACCCAACCAACCAGGAGCCTTCGGCCCTCCTGCAACTTTTTGGCTGCCGACACGGGGCAGCTAACCGTGATGGTTTGCAACCCCGCGAAGTCAGGACGCAGGGCACCCGCCCTCACCTGATCGGTAGGGCACCCCCCAGTCCTGGCAACAGCAGCCACAACGTCCTCCGCCGTCACGGAGTCGTCCAGACCCAATATGCGCACGTCTGCGCGCTTGGTGGGTCTGGACACTCGGGCCTCCTCCGCATTTAAGGACGCTCTGAGCCGTTCGGCCAGAGCGTCAGCGGTGGGGCCACTGGCCGCGCCGGGGAGCTCCAACATCCGAGCCCCCGTTGCGGTGACCCGTAGACGGAGGCCCCCGGCGATGCCGAGCTCCGCGAGGTTCACCGCCTCCCGCGCCTTCGCGAGCACGTCGCGGTACGACACGCCCTTCTTGACCGCGTCCGGCTGCAGTGTGATCACTACAGCCGCGGTCTTTGGGGCGCGCAGTCGCGCCGCGACGTCGCGCTCTTTGCGCCGCCGCCGTCTCTCTCTCCTCCTCTTCGACCTGGCCGCACTGGCAGCCTTCCTCTTCTCCCCGGCCACTTGCCAATCGGCGCCGGCCGGTGGAGTTTTTGGAGGAGGCTGCTGGGACGACTGGCTCCCGGCCTGGGCCTTCTTCTTTTTGGCCGCCTGTGCCGGCCCCGCAGGTGTCGGGGTCGGAGGCGGCTTTGACGGGCCCGGTTTCGCCTGGCTAGGCATGCCCGGGGCCGTCTTAGAAGGGGCCGTCTTCGCCGCAGCCGTCTTCTTCGCAGCCGTCTCTGCCGGGGACGGCTTGGTCGGGGGCGGCCTCGACGCGGCCACAGCCGCGTATGAGGACGCCGCCAGCGGGGGTCGCAGCACGCGGCTCTCCAATACGGAGAACCGCTGCTGAAAGGCGGCCAGCTCCTGTCGCACCAGGTCGAGAACAGAGTTCTCCGCTGGTGTGGGCTGGCCTTTCTCCCTTTGGCCCCGCGGCGGCGTGTTTTGCTGGCCGCCTCCCCGAAGTTTGGCCAGGTCCTCCTTGAGGGCGATGTTCTCCCTCTGGAGAGCCCCCATGGCGGCAGTCAGGCGGGTGACTTCCGACCGCAGTTCGGACATGTCGTCCCTTGCAGCCGGAGCCCCGCCGTGAATGCGCGCGGCCGCCATGATGGAGGCCGTGGCGTCGCCGATCGCACCCTCCTTGCTACTTTTGGTCCGCTTCTGTATGACGATGCGGATGGCGGCTGCCACGGCCTCTGCTAGTCTAGCCTCGTTCGAGGCCAGACCAGTTTTGGGCTCTCCAGAGGAGATCCCCCTCCCCGAGGTCTTGCCTCGGCCTTTACCCCGCACGCTCGTGGGGATCTTACGGGCCGAGGCAAGCCCTTCCTCCGACGACGAAATGTCGTCCCTCGAATGGGGGCGCTTGAGGAACTCCTTCCTCCTATCTGCGCCCCCCTCATCCCTCCTCGCCACGCCTCCAGAGCCCACGCTCTGGAAGCTCACGGCGTCTGATGCCGAGTCGGACTCCGACCCGAGCACCAGTGCCCCCTCCATCCGCGGAGCGGCACTCTGTGCCCGCTCTGTTGTCGGTGCCGGTGTCGCGGACGTGCTGGAATGATCCAGCGACTCCACACCACGGGCACGTGAGCCTCCCTGGCTCAATGCGGCGACTGCCGGCCCAAAGGTTGGGTAAAATTGGTTGTTGTTGCCCCCCCCAGAGTACGGTGGGGCAGACCGGACGTGTCCGGTGCGGGATTCCCCAGCTGAAGAGCAGCTGGGACCCGCCTGGGTAGTCATGACAAAAACCTTTTTTTCCATATTTTTACTTTTTTTAAGAGGTGAGTTCCTCTGTCCTAAACCCCATTTTCCCTCCCCTGGTTCACTTCACGGTTACGTCTGAAGATTAGACGCGTACCGGAAGTGAACCTTTCCCCCCCTAGACCCAGTCTCTGAGACCGTGCCCCGCGCCGTCTAGAGGCTCGAGCTGACTGCTCGATCCTCCAGGCGGCGCGCCTTTCCCCGGTGTGTCCCTCTTTGTCTGGTCTCTCCCTCTGAGCCTGTCCGGCATGAGTGCACGAGTGCCTCTACCGGCAGGGGCCCAGAGATCATCGAGACACACAAGCCCCACCACGACGGCAACGTGGGGACACGTTGGTGGGGTCGGTCGTGGTCTTACCAAAAATCTGGATCCACATCCACAGATTATTAAGTAAGAGCAAAACAGTGTAGATGCTATCATGCATAAAACGTTAAGAAGAATCGATTGAAAAGTTTCTGGAGTTAGCGATCTTTGTTCTCTTTTTATGCGGGGTCGAAGTTGAAGTGATAATGTGAGGAAAATAAGACTGTTTTTTCGATATTTTGTTAGGGTAACATGATTTTGTCGTTTGTTTATTTTTGGTAGAGGCGCCTAAAGCTCGTTTCACATGACAGTTATGTCACCATGAATACTAAACCTATAAGTTGTTGAAATAATTACAGCAATAGTGTTGTCGCTGTTAACGTTTTTTAAATTGAAAATTTGTTGTACCTAGTGATAAAAAAATCGAGTTGTAAAATTTACATAACCAATATATTCATACTATAATAATATAATAATAATTTATTTCTCGAAAAACTTACTTATACTGTGCCTATTTGAAGGTAATACTTTGGCCCGACTTAGGTTGGTGCCTCCGAACCGTAAACTTCAAGGCGTGATTGAGTAACAAACATCTATCATCCATCTATACAAACATCCAAAATTTTCGTGTATTTAAAAACAAAAATTTACATCAACCCTATAACATAAAAAGCCAAAAACCTTACTTAATATTAAAAGAAGCCACATTTTTTCTCAAACACTACTCAAAGTGTGTTGGTATACCTCGGTATTTATCATCTGAATGGCGTTTCGTACACATGGGGACAACTAAACTGCTCACGTAATGGCGCCACTAGCCTCTGTAATGGCACGCAAGTGTATTACTGTTTCTTAGATTTTCTGCTCATAGTTTTATTGGCTTTTGAGAAAATGTGACTTGAATGTTGTGATGTAGTGTTTTGGGAGAAATATGTTTTGGCTTTTTAGCTGATTTATGAAGATTTAAAGATGAGGAGCAGTGGTGGCCCAGTGGTATCGGTCCTGACTTACGAGTTGTAGGTAGTGGGTTCGAACCCCGCCAGGCGCATTACTTTGTGTAATTTATTTCATCACCACTGTTCTCAAAACGGTGAAGGAAAACATCGCGAGGAAACCGGCCTGTCCTAGAACCAAACATTCGAAGATAATCCGCACTGGGCCCGCGTGGTGGATTATGGCCCACTCCCTCTCACAGAGAGGAGGCCTGTGTCCCAGCAGTGGGAACATGATAGGCTGATGATGACGATGAAAGATAAGAAATAAAGACAGAACTACTTCGAGAAAAGGATAATATGGCCGTAAAGCTTGTTTTTCTCGACTTGGCAGTACCCCTGCACTACCCAGATTAAACTAAAGTTCAAGTGGAGGGTCCTCAAATCGTGGAACATTGTAATAACTATAAGTTGCAGTTACTCTTAAACTACTTTATGTAACACAGCCTGCTGTTGACTACCAGTGCAACAAGCATTTTGGTTGTTTTTAAGGTATTGCATAGCTTTTATCGCGGGCTCTGAGCGCGGCGCGGCGCGGCGACAGAATCAAAAAAAAGTCCAAAAACCTAACGAAAATGCCTGACACCACGCATCGTCTAACATCGTTTCAGTTCGGGAAACTTCGGCAATCATAAAAATATCCGTCATGAAAACAATTTACTTTTTCTTACTGATTCTAAACGGCCAGCTACAAAAGGAGTTTTCACAATTAAACCTACTTATAAAATTCTCCTACAACAAAGAAGTTCTTTATTACAGTAGTGCACCACAAACATTTCAAATAAATTATATTCTCGTTAAAAATACGCGGTAGGCGATTTTATTCTTTTTTTTAAATAAAATAAAAAATGTTATGCAATAGCTTCACCGCGGCAGTCTCTGAGTGCCACATTTTTTTTAGTCTTTGCTCCGGATTTAAAGCGTTTCTTGTATTGTGGTTGCGATAACAAACATTGAAACTTACATTCACAAACCAGACCTGGAAGAACTATCGGTAGACCATACAAACACATTTCGTGTGTGAATGGAACCCACGATACACAATTCAGCAGGCAATCATTCAATCACTGTGACGTTAACTTGATGGTCCATTTGTGACAATTTCTACTAATTTTCCTAATTTAATTAAAAGCTTCCATCCCTCTGTACCGCTTCTGAATCCCTATATTCTTCATAGATTAATAGAATAAAACATACGTAATATCAACACCGATCAACCAAGGTAGGTATCCGTCCAATAAGTCTAAAAGGTAATAATATAATCCGTACCCTAAAATACTTCCCAGCTCCCATATTTTCCCGATACTTACATAAAACAGGGTACTATATGGGTAACGGGGCCAGGTGCGGTGTGAATTCCCGATGAGTGCCAAAACTGTGAACTAGGACGCTAACAAGGCCATTTACTTAATTAATTTTTAATTGATTTGGAAAAGTTCGTGTCGAAGCGAAGTACTGTGGGTATTGAGGCCGACGGGAATTTTTGCCCGGGATTTTTCTCAAGTAGGGACTAGTTAGTTTTTTTTTTGTTTGACGTCGAGTAAGGTTTTGTGATTAGTTTGATTGGATTAAATGAATATTAATTAGTTCTGCTGCTGATTTTCCACTAAATTCTTTTTAGAACACCGAGATATTATTTTGATCTTTTTCACAGGACGTCATCTGCTTAACTCCTACGTTTGAAATGATTTTACGGACTCTTTATTGTTTATCGGCTTAAACTATAACTTTCAGGGTGTAAAATGATGTAAACAGCTACAAATAACTAGAAAAGAAATCAGTTAACTCAGAGTTTTCCAACAGGGATAAAGCTATATCAATCTGAATGGTTTCAGATAAAAGCAGCATTTTTACTTTGCCTACACACTAAACTTTACTTTACAAGACATAAACTGCACAAATACAACAGTTGCACAAAGATTATGACGTCCGGGAAATGTATATTGTTTGGTAAATTAACCGGACGACGCCGTTTTAATATCGTTCTTGTGATTACCACTACCGAGACCATCTTTGGCCGTTTTCCAACTAGAGTGCCGTGTAACGACTTGTTCTTAGTAAAATATCGGCACTGTGTTGGTTGTGCGAATATTTTAAAGGATGCTGGGAGACTTAATTTCCCCAATGATTTGAAGGAAGACAATTTGCGCTGCTGGTGCTTGTGGTGCATTGCGAACTGCAGGAGAATTAGGTCATGGATTTGTTTGGTTCTCGTGGGCTAAGAGAATAAAAGTACCTTATCTTTTAGGTTACATAATAATGAAATGCTTTAGCTCAAAAACCTTAACCGCCTTACCACAAAAAGATAAACATCGTGTTGAACGCTTGTCTAAAAAAAGTGTAACTGCAAAACGACCTTTATATCAACGTGAAATGTCGTTTTGACGTTGACAGTTTTTTTAGAAAGTGTTCCACAGATCGGCAGACGATAATGGGCGACTCGCTGTCCGACCATGGACCATGCCCGGGTCGACGGCGCGGGCGTGTTGTGTTCCACGCGCGGCGCCTCAAACAGTGTCAGCATTATAACGGGGCCCCTTTATAGAGGGCCAAAGCCTGCCAGGGTCGCGGGACTAACGAATTACCGTGACCCCGGAACGTGAAGGGCTATTGAAGGACACCGTGGATTTTAGTCAGTACGAGTCTGACAGTCCCTCCCGCTCTGCCCTGAGAGGACTCATTTGATGATTTCACCAAGATAAAAAAAAACCGGCCAAGTGCGAGTTGGACTCGCCCATGAAGGGTTCCGTAGTAGCAAGCATAGATTAGGGATATAATTATATTGAGATTAGTAAGTAATTTACACAAACAATAAAAATAACTTTATTTTTCATAGTGTTTGTATGAATGGCAAAGTTATATTTGCGGTTTTTGAAAATGTACTATATCTCAAAAACTGCTACTTGTATCTCATCCAAACCAATTTTCGTTGGAAGTTTTTGTTGAGGTCTACATTATATATTTTTTTTAGTTTTATCATTCTCTTAGTTTAGAAGTTACAGGGGGGGGGACACACATTTTACCACTTTGGAAGTGTCTCTCGTGCAAACTGTTAAGTTTAGAAAAAAATGATATTAGTAACTTCAATATCATTTTTAAAGACCTATCCATAGATACCCCACACGTATGGGTTTTTGAGTTTCAATTCTAAGTATGGGGGGCACCCCCAAAATTTGTTTTGTTTTTATTTTTGTGTAAAAATCCTAATGCGGTTTACATAATACATCTACCTACCAAGTTTCAACAGGATAGCTCTTATACTTTCGACAAAAAGTGGCTGTGACATACGGACGGACAGACAGACAGACATGACGAATCTATAAGGGTTCCGTTTTTGCCGTTTGGCTACGGAACCCTAAAAAGTGATCCACAGCTGTTTGATTTTTGTGGTAAGACGACTGGATTCTAGATTTTTTTCTTGACAACTTACTTCCAAATATTCTTGAGCGTTTATGTGAAATTGACTTTTTAGTAAAAGTTAAATTTCTGGTTTAACGTGGCGAATAGAAAAGCAGGGGTGAATAGAGACAACACTTAGACGACAGTTATCATTAAATTATTAGGTTATGTTATTAGCAGGTAATTTATTTCATGAATTAAACAAAAAGTAACTTTATTATTAAGTGGAGATCACTTAATAATAAAGTCGGGAACAAAATTTTATTAATAAAATTAATTCTATGTTTAAATTCCTTTTAAATGTTGTCTTTCCTGTTTTAAAATAAACTTTATATTTCAGCAGCCAAGTTATCGTGAACATCATTGTTCACTATCGAACTTCAACCTCATACGTGTGAAACTCGACGGATTGAACTTATCCCTGCGAACTAATTAAAAAGTTCCTACTGATACGAACAAAATCACACAGATTTCATCTGATAGAAGTTTCTCATTGAAAGTATTAATGTGCAAACTCATACTTTCTTGTTATTTGACTTTAGCACTCTTTAAAAATCTTTTTTGTGTGAATATTCTTTTTAATTAATTGAAAAGTTTTGTTGTCTTAAAACATTAGAAGGCAGAGAAACCTTTAAATATAATACAGTTTACTCTTTTAATTTAAAATTTTCTTCAAGTTTTACATTTTTCTTCTCAGAATTTGATCCTTAATTGGGACACTACTTTTTTTTCCAAAATCCACCGGTCCGATACTCGGCCAGGAATATTGATTTTTCAAAAACACTATGACGTAGTTTTTAACCGACTTCAAAAAAAGGAGGAGGTTCTCAATTCGGTCGGTATGCTTTTTTTTTTTTTTATGTATGTACACCGATTACTCCGAGGTTTCTGGTCCGATTAGTGTAATTCTTTTTTCGTTTGATGCAGTATACTTGCAGTGTGGTCCCATAAAAATTTCATCCAATTTGCTTCAGTACTTTTTATTTTGTGAGCATTTTTATTGATGGATGATGTGATGATTTTTACTTTTTTGAGTGTTTGTTACGCGATTACTCCGCCAATTGTGGACCGATTTTCAAAATTCTTTTTTTGTTGTACGAGGAATAGTTCACTTTAGGGAACACTGCAAGTTTCATCAGAATCGGTTCAGCAGTTTTTGATAGGGAATTTTATTAGCTTATTGTGTACATGAGCGATGTTAATACCAGTGCTAAGGATTACCAAATTCTAGTGCACATGTAAGAAATGATGTATTTGACAAGAATTTGGGTTGAATATTTAAACTAAAAAGAGTAAAATAAAAAACTTTTTTAAAAAAAAAATTTAACCGCCTTCAAAAACAACCACAAAAAAGGGTAAAATAACCTACAAAATAACTTTTCTTTCGGAAGTCGGTGGCATAAAAGACAACGAAATAAAAAAAACAAAGCCACCTACTTCCGAAAGAAAAGTTATTTTGTAGGTTATTTTACCCTTTTTTGTGGTTGTTTTTTAGTTTTCATCAAAATCGGATTTGAGACTCCTTTTCTCTATTCCTTGTAGGTTCGGATTAAACGGATCGGACCAATCAATGCAAAAATCAGTTGTGCTAGTCGGTTCAAAATTATTGGTGACTTTGCTACATGCACAAATATTTTCAAGCAAGGTGTACGCACCCGTAGTTGAACTATTTTTCGCAAACATCGGCTTCGTATCCTCTCGTCTCGGCAGTAAATATTGTTGGCAGCGCCATTCAATGGCAGTAGTGGTCAAATTATATGTTCGGACTTTACACTGAACGAGATGCATTCCTTGCATTTTCTGACGGGGCTCCAAGTTACAAGTGGAGTGGGTAAATTGGGATAATCAACATAAAGCTAGATACTTATTATATTTAGAGCTTACTAAACTATACTTCAATCTAAAATTATAAATAAAACTAACTAGTAATAATTATGTACAAAAAGAAAAGAAATTTTCAACAGGACAGGCCAGAACGTTGGCAGCATTGCCACATTGTATAGCAATGCTGATTCTTTGTCCTAGACATTTGATACTTTACTTATACACAGGGTGGGTTTTAGTACAAGTATGAAATTAAGTATTCAGATAAAGTATTTATTTCAATTTGACCATTATAAGCAAGAAATGAAAAAGAAAGCTATAGTCCCAATTACACGGCATATAATAACTAGTAAAAGTGATGTAGTTGTTGTCTGTTTTGCTCCTAATGAATCCTAACAAAAAGCGTTCATATTTTTTTATTAAAATAAACCTTAAAGTAGCTAGACCCGCTACTAATTGAAGTACACAGTTTCACAAGAATAGCCTCTCAAGTAAATTAGTTATTCAGAATCAAACTGTGATGAAGGACGCTTAATGAACGTTATTAGTTACCCATTTGGACTTTGAACCTTCAATTACAATTTATTTTGATTACGAAAATCATTATTTTTAGTCCATTGCAAGGTACTATTTAAAAGGAAATTAGTAAAAAGATAATTGAGCATATTTTAAACTTTAATAGTTACTGGTACCTAATTAATGTTACAGTCATTTCGCTTATAACTTGGCACATAATTGTAAAGTGGAACTTTTCCAATAAATGTAACGCGAACGAGGGACGAATGTCTCTGCGGTCACGGCTTGCATTGTTACGCGCCCGACGTCATTGATTTAGACCCGGTTCTGTCCGGCTCTAACCAGTTTTAAGCGGTTTCATCTGCTTTTAACCGGCTTTAATCTTTTAACCCGCTGTCCGCTTTGTTATTTGAATTGGAGGGGTCAGGTGTGTGGGGTTCTTCAGAAGTTTTCTTTTGTTATTGATTGGAAAAGTAACCGGTTCCCTGTTTGTGGTCGAAGGGTTAAGGCTCCGTTTGGTTGTTATTATGGGGTATTAATTTGGGGGTAGTGAGGGTAGTGAGGGTTGATGAGTTGAGTTGTTTTAATCATTATTATTGATGGTTTGGTTGTTGGTTCCATTGTGTTTTCATTTTCGTGTGGTAACATCAATGAAAGTACCTAAATTAGTGTTAAGGTTATCATTGGAACTTAAAACGTCATTTACCATGTTTGTTGTCTTATCATGTCTTAAATTGTAATGACTAGTTAGTGACAAATTGACAATGTTTATTTAATAACTTTATGATTATGATCGTGTTTAAACCGATGTGGATGAGTTATCATTATCACCATGTTATAATAATGTTTAGGTATACAATGTACAAGCTGCAATCAAGACCTTTGTACATTTTTATTTCCTGGAAATAAGAACACATTTTCATTGCCCTTTTTCCAAAATTATAAAGCTCAAAGTTGTAGATCTTTGACAGTCGTTAATCACAGTCAGAAGCTCGAAAGTCTGACAACCAGTCTTAACATGGGGTATCGTATTTCCCAGTTACTGGGTTGTGGAGGTCCGATAGGCAGTCGCTCCATGTAAAATACTGATATTCAGCTGCATCTGGTTTGACTGGAAGCCGACCACAATATAGTTGGGAAAAGGCTAGTGAGATGATGATGATAAAGCTCAAAGTTAATCTGACTTAAGCCGTGAAATAACTTTTTTGCACCATCGTAGTGACAGACACTGATCCAATGTTATTTGTTTTCGACAAAAAATAAATAAGACGCAACTATAATTTGGTGGAACCCATCAAACACCTGATACCGTGTCCAAACTTCTCATAGAAAATATTATGGTGCAAGTGATGAGAATGTAGAAAGCGTTAAAAATAATAAAATTAATTTTGTACTCCAAGTATTTTATTTTTTGTACTTGGCTTGTATTTAATCTCGAAGCAAATATAAGATCTTTTTTTTAACGTGGTAAAATAAGTCCTCCCACCCAGGGCAGGGCAGGAGGGAATGTCAGACTTGTACTGACTAAAATTCGTTAGTCCCCGCGACCGTAAGACCCTTAAAGGGAGGTCCCGTTATTGTGCTGACACTTTTGAGGCGCGCGTGGAACACAACGCGCTGTCAACCCGGAAATGGTCCTTCATCGGACAGCGAGTCGCCCATTACACGCCGCCCGCATGCCCGCGTGTACGGTGGCCGGAGATCGTCTGCAGACGTCCGTCGCCGTGGGCGTCTACTACTGCAGAAAATTACGCTTAGTACAACTTTTACCGGGTTACGATACCCGGCCCAGGCAGGTATAGTCTCCCTAGGGATGTGTTCTAACAGACGTTGCACTGAGAGGGGCCACGGTCAGGTCTTTTAAAAGGAAACGAGGCCTCCTCTCATGTGCTGATGATGATCACCGGGGTGGTTATAGTGAGGTAAAAATCCCACAATTCCCGGTCTTATCCCAAAAGACCGCTAGACTTTTGAAGGTTTCCCCCCGATAACAAAAAAAGGAAATTATTTTTGAAAACGTAATTGACTGACTAATGCTGTCAACATGACTATTTGTCTTACTCCAAACCCGTTCTCTCATACCGCGCATCGCTTCTAACTTACACTTAACCTCAAAAAAACAGTAGGTACACAACAAGTATACATTACAGATTATATTTTTTCTAATACCCGTCACGCGACACCACCGGTCAGTGTCGAATATAATTTTCCTCGTTAACTGGTCGCAATTCGATACCTATAATCGAGACCAAGTATCGATAACGGAAACCTTAGAAAGTTTACAAGAAATAGAAGGGACAGAAGGTTCACTAATTGGATTTTGTACAATGAAAAACTGTTGGATTTTATTTAAATTTTATTTTAAGTAATCTTTATTTGACGCTAACTTAAATTTTATAAATTGAATTATGAAATTAACTTACTACTATGTATTTTGAATGCAAAATATTGTGAGCATCTATGGATTTTTTTTTATTATTGTGTGATAACCAGAACAGCTTATCAATTTGTTTCTTAACTTTATGGTCGATAAACTACATCGCAGTAAAAATCAAGCTTATAGGAAAAAAATAATTGTGTTAATTTTTTTGACACTTTCAAAAATGTATGGTAGCTGAAGTGTAGGACTGAGACCTCCCAGGTCGTGGTTACTATTTATCTCATCATTACTCGCCGTCCGTATGCCCGCGCCTTCGGTGGCCGGAAATCGCCCCGCGTGGTCCGTTGCCGTGAGCTGTTCGCACGCTGGCTGGTTTGTGAGGTGGAAGCTGTCCTCACCCTCACGCGTCCCGCCTCCTCCTTCGCTAGCACGACTGCTTGATAGAAGGAGGCGACGGCTTTCCATTCCGTCTCACCCCATAGAACGGCTTCGTCCAATGCCGCGATAGGACGTCGCCTATCAATTACTTAGCCATGATACCGGTCAAAACTTTCTACTCGCTAGTACAAATCTCAAATTTTGATAGCGGATCCCAACGACCAATTCAAAAACGCATTACGTCGTTTGGACCCGCGGGTCCCGCCTGACCGGGATCAAACGACCAAAGAGCCGTCTAGTAAGAAGTGGACCTTTTGTCCCAATCTTCTTTCAGTAAAAGAAGACATTAAAATTTTACGCGCGCCGCCTGTCAGCTGTTTTATTTGCCGTTTATTACCACAGATTAGGGCTGGCAATACTGGCATGTTTATTTTTTCTTAATAAAGCACTTTTGAATATTTAGTGGCGATAAAATACGCGATTATCTAAATTATTCGAGAATCGAATCGTGCTGTAAAATTTTAAATTAACTGGTGTCTCTGTGTATTTTAGAAATTAAAGTTAAGTCATAATATTTTCTCATTTTTATGTAATATATTTATCATTCATTTAATTGCAGTTTATGGTGATCTTGAGATGAAAGAAATACCAGTAGTCATAATATTTTAAAGGTGTTTAATATACAAGCCATTAAATACGACTGTGAGAACTGTGATACTATTTACTATTATATGATATGCTATGATAGTTTTAAAATTAATTTATTAGTTTCTCTAAATAATGCCTCTGACAAAAAATGTGCTTATCATAATTTGCTCGTAGAAGCAGAACTAGAAATCACTAGCATCAAAAACTTCAAAAAATAAAAACGATATAGAAAAGTCTATGGTACCACGATTAGGGTGAATATGTCAATGACCTTCGTTCCTGGCTATCACTTGAAAACTAAATCATCATCATATCAGCCGTAAGACGTCCACTGCTGAACATAGGCCTCCCCTAAAGACTTCCAATAGGACCGGTTGTAAGCGGCCTGCATCCAGCGTGATCCTGTGGCCTTCATAAGATCGTCTGCCCACCTAGTGGACGTCCTACGCTGCGTTTGCCGGTGCATGGAAACTAAATACTTTGTGTAAATTAGTATTCAAAAGTTATTTATTATCTCTTTTTTGTTGGATAGTTAGGTATACTGTTATTTTCATACGACAATAATTGTTTATTTAAGAGCATGCTGGAGATAGAAAACACCACCATAATAATATGGCGCCGTCACAGCATCCTTATCCTGATCGTATAGTAAGATCTGCTAGTCAGACATTACCCAAGGAAATGTAATAACTACTGGCTTGATGGGAACCAGTTCCAAAACTCTGGTTCCATAGACCAATGTAGGCTGAACCAGTGAGACACATCCAAAGTTATCTATTCTAACAAAAAAAGTATTGTGGGAACAAAATAAGAACAACGTGTGAAGTATGAAGTGTCTCTTCCAAAATGGATTCCAAATTACTTAGTTCTAATCTTAATGTTCAGTTTCTTTTAAGAGCACGGCTATTAACTGTGTTTAAGTATATCAGTATGTAAAAGGAATTCAAAGGCAGCCCTGATTTGTTTTTGATGTTTGGAGTACTCTGATGAATTCTGATTGGAGTTTTTAGGAGCTCGTGGCTAAATAATTACAGCCGCACAGGTCGATCTTCCGGGTTAAGCCACGGTTGGTCTGTGGATGGTTGACCATCTGTCATAGCGAGTTTCCTGCGTGCCTCGGAAAGCACGTAAAGCCGTTGGTTCCGGCTGTCATTTGTAAATCTTTGACGTCAGAAGCTCGAAAGTCTGACAACTTATAATTAGTCTTGACACAAAACCGCAATTTAATGTCTTTACATTTTTATTATGTATTATACAGTATTATTTTGTACTTTACATATATGCAAGTGTTTACGTATTTGTTTTCGAGCGTATGGCACTCGTGTGCTGCAGTTGAAAATCAGCGTCAATTGGTAAAGTTTGTGCTACCACTTGGAATTATGCTGAGCTGAGGCCCTTTGGTATTAAAATATTACTTTTGTTTTTTATGTAGTTTTAAGTTCATTTTCTTTCTTTCTTACCATGGGGTATCATTAGGTCGAAGAAGTCCGATAGGCAGTCTCTCCACGTTAAATACTGATGTACAGCTGCATCTGGTTCGACTGGAAGCCGACCAATATAGTTGGGAAAAGGCTACGCATAAGATGGAGGACTGTGATGAGCCGATAAAATTGAGTGAAATGAGTAGGACTGTCTATGCTATTTCCCCAATCTACCATCATTAGGTTCTGCTAATAGTGGATCGTCACTTTTTCTAAGCCTTCAGGTTTTTTATGCTAAGACCAACTTCTGGTCTTGTTCAACTTAATCGCTTACCATTTTCTTTTCTAAAGTTGTGAAATATAAAAGATTTGTGTAACAATTTTATATGCAACTAGCAAACCCGGCGAACTCCGTTTCGCCACCAGATGGCTTCGTTTTATGTAACATTTCGTTAGGTGATTAAAAGAAGAATGAATTTTCTTTGCTATAAACCTCACGGAGCCCGAAACCTTTCCAACGAATGCAAAACCGTGGAAATCGGTTCGTGCGTTCTGGAGTTATAGCGTCAGGAAGGAAAACCCGACTTATTTTTATATAGTAGATAAAGTATACTATATCAATCCCCACCGCATAGATTTTGCGAAAAATGATAAGACACATAGTGTATACATTTTACGATCTTCTACAGACTACTCATCGACATCTCCCAGACTTTTACAACTTTCTACATCATTAATCGAAGTGTTTATTCCAACCTTTGTGCCCTCAGTAATATTGTGTTGACGTTATGGCATTCGTATTGACCATAATGTTGTGCCGTTACTCTTGGTCTCTATGGCGGCGGTATGTTGAAAGAGGTTGGTAAGGTTAAACAGGTAGCTTAGTAGTATCTACCGGTATTTATCAAACGATTGTGTTTTGCATAAGTATGTTGAAAGCTTTGTTACTGGTAAACTTGGTGTTGTTATTCCCTGGTTTTTTTTTTTGTAAAAATGCATGATCATCTTTGCTTACCATCAGGCGAAATGGTGGACAAATACGAAACTATAGTTAAATAAAAAAAAGTAAGTGGCACTCGGGGACTGCCGCGGTAAAGCTATTGCATAGTATTTTTATCAATTTATGCAATTATAATTATTTATTATATTTATTACTGTACTAATTAGGCTATGGTCAGCCACGTCAATCAAGTGAAACGTCAAGAAACGTTCTCCTCCTCCTCCCTCTCCCTCTCCCTCTCCCTCTCGCTGCCCGACCATGGACCATGCCCAGGTCGACGGCGCGTTGTGTTCCACGCGCGCCTCAAAAAGTGTCAGCATAATGACGGGGCCCCCCTTTAGTGGGCCAAAGCCTGCCGGGGTCGCGGAACTTATCGAATTACCGTGCCCCTGGAACGTAAAGGCCTATTTAAGGACACCGTGGATTTTAGTCAGTACAAGTCTGACAGTCTCTCCCGCTCTGCCCTGGGTGGAAGGACTCATTTGATGATATTACCACGATAAAAAAGGTCCCGTGGCACGCTGAGCAGCAGTAGTCCAATTGCTCGGCCACTGTGCTAACCATGCCGTCAATACATTAATAAATTCAGACACGGTTGCAAAATCTGTTAGTTTTACGAATCATTTAACAGCGTACCCTGTATTTTACTTCATTATATTATTATTGGTAGAACGCGGAGTTTGTGGTGACGGGAGTTTAACAGTTCTGAGAACAATTAAGGAAGTGGTTAGTGCAGAGTTTTGTTTGTCACCATATTTAGTGGTGACTTGGGAGAAAATTAACATTGTTTGAACAAATAGCTGTCCAACTTGTCAGTTGTTGTCTCAAGTTAATTTTGGTCAGGATTGTGGTAGAGATATCTATGCAATAAAATGGATATTTTAAAGACAAGACCGCAGCACAAATTGAATGACCGGTCTTCTACAGATTGTACTTCGGTGAGTGTGCCCAAGAACTCCACGACCTCATCCCACCAGCCCCCTTCTATCATCGCACATCTAGACGCACGGCAAATTACCATCCTTACCTCATTGCTATACCACCAATTCGCACTAAGCGTTTCCAAACGTCTTTTATAATGCGGACAGCAAGGGAGTGGAACTCTCTGCCTGCGTCTGTGTTTCCGAATACATTCAACTGGGTAAGCTCGCTCCATCGTCGACCTTGTCTTAGTCACTCCTGACCTAGACTGAGGTTAAGAGCAAACCCATCAAACATAAAAAAATGAATATAACTCACAGTATCAAAGAATCATAATTATGAATAATGAAACGAAACCATGCATTTAGCATGGTATCGTTTCATTATTTTGGTAAAAACATGCGCAGAAATTGACTTATTTTCATTTATCTTGTAATATGTGCAATTCTTTATATTTCGCCGAAATAAAACTACGAAAATACAGTCACCTGTCATGTTAAGTAAAACACTAATCAATTTGATTCCTATTACATTCTTCAGTCACATGAGTAAATTCAGTACTGTTACTGTTGACAGCAAGGGTTTTGGCGCGAATTTCTACACTTGAACTGCAATCTACGATGGTTAGATGTGAAACTATGATGGCGCATTTTCATTTGTCGTTAACTCGTTTGGTATACAGCATACGGGGATTCCTCGCATGCGAGATAACAACTAATGAAAGTCACAAGTCGATACGTGTTCGTTACACCGTCGGACGAACATGGAGATTTTCCTATGCATGCGGGCTATCGACTAATGAAATTTACAAATTTACTGCTTGAATCCATAACATGGCCGATGCCGAGAGCCATGTTCTACGCAAACAGCGGCCACAATCGCGTGTGGTTTCGAGCAGTTACTTTGATTCTAGAATGATGGGGTGTTTTGTCAACTAGAGCGTATTACCTAGTATTAATTACCCTATACAATGTCTCTGTTTTGTCATTCATTTAAAATTCTGCTGCTTTCTAGAAGTCTTCGTTTTCCTAAATAATTCTACTCTGTCCAACGTTTACACAGTCTTACTAACATTACAGTAACTGTGACGAATTTCTCATTAGAATTTCACGTGCTATGCCAATGGTTGTCGCACGCTAGTTCCAAAGGCTTTTTGCTGGAATCAACACTTTTGTTTAGAAACTGTATTGTTTCCTTTGTAAGCTATGAGGAAGCTATAAATTGTGTTTGTATGGATTATACAGTAAGTATAATTGGCGTGTATTTGTATGGAACAGCTGAATAATTTTTAAAGACCGTAGTCTAAAAATATGATGGTCGCATGGTAAAATTGTTCAAAATTTATCTCCTAAAGCGATCGTAAAGGTGTTTTTTGAAATCCTAATTTCCCGGAAGCGATTATTAATTTGATGTTGGTTCCTCTTTTACACAGACTGCAAACAATCTACCAAAGATTTTCATTAACGTTTTAAATGTTTTTTTAGACATATTAACATAAATTTCTTTCTGTATTTTGAGTGCGTTTAACAACATCTAACATAGAAACACACATACACGAACACCCAGACTCGGAACAATTACTTGAAGATCATACCAATATCTCTTCCTTGTGGCGATGATAGGCCAAATAAAATATGAATAGATTATTTAAGAATGATATGAAAGAAGAGAAGTAAATTGTTATGCTGCCACGTCTCACACTGGACAACGGAGAATGTAAACTGGCACGAAGAGGATGAAGATGGTGATGACATGCCACGATGCATGATTTTAAGACTGTGTTTGTTTATAAGACTTATCTCGATAGTTTATTAAACATAGAATAAAAATACCCATTTGAAAACACAGTAACATATTAAGTTCAACATAGACAAGACAGAGATAATTCAAATACGTAACTGGGATTGAGAAAATACGGTCGGATCTAAAGCTCTCGAGTAGACCGGATTCCCGGATATCCGGTATTAGCTACGACCGTTATTGAGTTATTGCTGAGTGAATTGTTTTGTATCTAATGTTTGTGTTACGTTGTCTACTTAAATTAGTTTTTCTTCTTAGCGTGTCAATGGACTCAAATTGGATCGGACCAAAACGTAGCTAACTGTACAGCTTTGTGTTGTGCCTCTTGCACACCCAGGAAGGTGCAGGAGGGTTTTTTTTATTTTATGATAGACTCGCGTTCGAGCTATATGCGCTTTGTACAGGTGGGATGTTCACCATGCCTATTGCCATAGTTATTGTTGTCCTATGATGAATATAGGGTTTGGCGAAATCAAATGATGCAGTTCTATTGCACATTGACCGAAATGTAACCGTGCAACCGTGGGTCTCACGGTTGGATACAAAAGGAGCTGCGATATAACCAACAGGGGGATTTCACTGGCATTGTATGCTGGACTGAAGAAATCACGAGGGGGAATTACTTTCCTTTCATATTCCTCATCTCTACAGTGATTTGAACTTAAATAAATTGAAAGGGAATTTATTATTAAACTAGCTGTTTTTCGCGGTTTCACCTGCTACTTGGTTCCTAATAAATATCCACCACGAACTTCTAGCGGTCCACTCTGGGCCGTTGCCCAAATACCGTTGCATTTGAGGTTATATCTGTAACCAGCGGTGATGGCTATGCTATCTTTCTAAAAATGTTAAGCACATTTATACGCTAAAAAAATCAAATTAAAATTTACAAGTACACCTAAAATTCCCAAACTTAACCACCCATCATTAAAATCTAACCACATTTTACCGCTGCCTCATCTAAATTATTTCACAGGATAGTCCAGAACATTATTAATTCAAAGCCAGTGGATGGACAGGACTGGTCTCCAATTGCAGCGTTGGTAATACAGGAAATTTCAGGGCGGCCATCTAGCCGGCGTTTCCGAACGACGAGTCGGAAATAAGCGGAACAAATCCGGCCATCACTTTCACGGAAATGTACGGGAAGTGGCGAGCGTACTTGGTTGCGGAGGTTCTGTGATTAGAGTTCATTTTGAATAGAAAATTGATCTAAAATGCTTATTGCAGCAGAAAAGATAACGACGTGATCCCTGAAGGCTGGTTCATGACAGCCTATGAGAAAATACGTTGAAATAATTTAAAGCAAGCCTTTGGCTCATCGTTAAAGAAATCTATTGCTGAAGTACAGATTTTTATCTGATTAATTTAAAGCCAGAGCCAAACATAACTGCGAACTAAACCGAACCGAATCCCTCTCACTCGGGACGGGAGGTACTGTCAGACTTGCACTGTTGTAAATCCACGGTGTTCTTCCAATAGCGCTTTACGTGCCAGGGTCACGGTTACCTGCTGAGATGGTCCCGCGACCCCTGCAGGCTTTAGTCCTCTAAGGGGGGCCCCGTCAGATAACTGACAGCTCTTGAGGTGCGCGTGAAAATCGATGCACCGTCGACCCGGGCATGGTCCATGATCAGACAGTGAGTCACCCATTACTCGTCGTAGACCTCCCACCCTTACAGTATGTCTTTGCTCATCATGAATGAATCTGAACATCATTCCAAAACCTAACATTGTCCTAACAAGTCATCCATCAAGCTCGACACAACCGTCTCCCGTGTATTCCACCATGTCAACACTACCATTGCGAGCCGCAGCAGCTCAATAACACGGAAAATTATATCGCTTCCAGAGGAACAGCTGTGTACTGACTAGTTCGAACTTGTAGTAGGTACATTACGTGTTCGGATACGATGAGATTTTATTTAGTAAAACATTAGGTTTTCTAAATTTTCTGTGTGAAATTTAGATAGACACGCATTCCTATATCTTTGGAAAAGGTCTAGAGAAGATACTTCGAAAGAGATTTATTAAAGAATTTACTTGCATTTGATGAAAAATAGAACTTAATGTGGCTCATAGACATGGCCTCTTTTTTATGGGAAATTTCAATTTGATACTTCATAATTATTATTAATAAATATCAGAGAATAAATCCAAGGATTCCAAAACTACGCCTTGAAGTTCTACTTGAAGCAGTTAAACAAAGCTTTAAATATCTTAAAACACAGTTTCCAAGATGGAAAAACCGAAATAAATCTAAGATAAATCCATGATTCATCGATATTTCGTTCATAACCCGATTCATTAATCCAGCGAGAGAACACGATTCGTCCATTTACAAACGATAGTCGCTTAATGGACGTTCAACGCGAAACATAAATAAACGGCATTACTATTTTGTGTTCAAAAATAAGTGTTGCCTTATGTCCTTTAGAACATTGCTATGAATAGATCTTGATTACCTAAAATGATTTAAAAAAACCAGCCAAGTGCGAGTTGGACTCGCGTGAAGAGGGTTCCGTACGATGTTACCTATCACGTTTTTTTTAATCTGACCCAAATTGGTACGCACAATATTGAGTGATTTACCATGTTATTTTAATATCATGGACTTTTTATAGGTTTTCCTATAATCTACAAGTAGAAAACTAATTTCTGATTTTTTAAAAAAAATTAGGTTCAGAATGGTCAAATTTCATCTATTTTTTTGAATAACTTGGAAACTATTTATTTTAAAATTACAAAAAAAATATGTTTAAGATTGTCTCAACAAGACCTTTCATTTCATATGTCACACGATGCAGTTTTCAATTTTTTTTTAAATTTTCCCCTTCCCCCCCAAAAATTACCTCCCATATACAGATATGGATTTCTTATAGGTTATCCTATAATCTATAAGTAGAAAACTAATTCCTGTATTTTTTTCAAAATTTTAGGTTCAGTAGTTTCGGAGATAAGGGGGGGGGGGGGGGAATGGTCAAGCTTCGTCAATTTTTTTTGAATAACATGGAAACCATTTATTTTAAAATTACAAAAAAAAATACTTTTAAGTTTTTCTCAACAATACCTTTCATTTGATATGTCACACGATGCAGTTTTCAAACATTTTTTTTTAAATTTTCCCTTTCCCCCCCCCAAAATTACCTCCCATATACAGATATGGACTACTTATAGGTTATCCTATAATCTATAAGTAGAAAACTAATTCCTGTATTTTTTTCAAATGTTTAGTTTCAGTAGTTAAAGGAGATAAGGGGGGGAATGGTCAAACTTCGTCTATTTTTTTTTAATAACTTGGATACTATTTATTTTGAAATTACAAAAAAATACACTTAAGATTGTCTCAACTAGACCTTTCATTTGATATGTCACACGATGCAGTTTTCAAATTTTTTTTTAGATTTTCCCCTTCCTCTCCCCAAAAATTACCTCCCATATACAGATATGGACTTCTTATAGGTTATCCTATAATCTATAAGTAGAAAACTTATTTCTGTATTTTTTTTTCAAAATTTTAGGTTCAGTAGTTTCGGAGATAAGGGGGGGGGGGAAATGGTCAAAATTCGTCTATTTTCTTGAATAACTTGGAAACTATATATTTTAAAATTACAATAAAAATATATTTAAGATTGTCTCAACAAGCCCTTTCATTTGGTATATCACACGATGCAGTATTCAATTTTTTTTTTAAATTATCCCCTTCCCTTCCAAAAATTACCTCCCATATACAGATATGGACTTCTTATAGGTTTTCCTATAATCTACAAGTAGAAAACTAATTACTGTATGTTTTTCAAAATTTTAGGTTCAATAGTTTCGGAGATAAGGGGGGAGGGGGAATGGTCAAATTTCGTCTATTTTCTTGAATAACTTGGAAACTATTTATTTTAAAATTACAAAAAAAAATAAATGTAAGATTGTCTCAACAAGACGTTTCATTTGATATGTCACACGATGCAGTTTTCAAAACATTTTTTTTCATTTTCCCCTTCCCCCCCAAAAATTACCTCCAACATACAGATTTCATCTATTCACGTCACACCTCTGTGCTTGGGTCACAGGAATTGACATGTGTACCAAATTTCAACCCAATCGGTCTAGTAGATTCGGAGATAATTGACTGTAAGCGACAGACAGACGGACACACGAGTGATCCTATAAGGGTTCCGTTTTTGTATTTGGACGTACGGAACCCAAAAAACATTTTTTTGTAAGATTATTCTAGTCGCAATTGGTAAAAAGTTACGACACTGAGTCGACTCGCACACACAAAGTTACTGAATGTATAAAATTATGGTGTCTCACTTTATTCTTTCCCGCGGTTGGTTCTGAAACTGTTGCCAATGCCATTAAATAAATATCTGATCATTCAATTCAGACTATTGCAGTCCACTGCTGGACATAAGCCCCTCCCAGGCTGCGCCACATCACCCTGTCCTCCGTATTCCACATCAAATCTGACCTGATCACCTTTTTAAGATCGACAAATATTAGCGTTTCCAAATATAATATGTGGCTGATAGAGCTGACAAATATTAGAATGCAGATCGAATATTATCAGCAAGTATGTAGCGTTTTTGGATTTGCAAAAATGGCTTATCTATAATAAGAACCTGTTTCCGATGGATATGCTCGCTCTGGTTTACATGTCCCCTTAAGACAGCCACGATCTGGACTCTCACGATCTTGGATGTTCACCTAGTGGGAGGTTTGCCTTTTTTTTATGCTTGTAAAATCATCAAATGAGTCCTCTCGCTCGGTGCGGAACGGGAGGTACTGACAGACTAGTACTGACAAAAATCCACAGCATTCCTTCAGTAGCCCTTTACATTCAGGGTCTCGGTTACTTGAAGAGACAGTCTCACAACCCAGGCTTTGGCCCTCTAAGGGGGGCCCCGTTAGATTGCTGACAGCTCTTTGAGGTGTGCGTGGAACACGACGCGCCATCGACCATGGTCCGTGATCGGACAGCCTACGCTGTATTTTCTAGTGGTGTTAAATTATGTAAAATGTAACGTAAACTGTTGTCACAAGACGTAAAAGTTCCGCTAAAGTATCGTTAAAGCTTTCGTTGTGATCATCAAGAAGTGTTTTCATTCTAAATGTCCGCATTTTCATGGTCTCTTACATTTTATTCTAGGTTTGATTTTCATTTTATACTTAATAAAATACCTAACTAGTACTAAAGCCAAGCGAATTATTGTAATTAAGTCAAGAACTCACTTTCGGAACTTTGTTAAAACTCGCCAATTATCTCTTGATTATCTTTCTACTTTATCAATTTCAGGAGTACTAATTAATTATGGAAATTTTACGTTAAAGGAAAATGGATTATACTGGATTTGTGCCTAATCTTGAAACTGTTACGAAGTGAAGGAAAATATTTGCTTTTATTTTTAAAACAGGCTTGTAATTTATGGCTGAGCGATGGTCTGTTGTGTGACGTGTCACGGATTCAATCCCCACGCGGGACAAATACTTGTATGATCTGAATTTTTCCGGGTCTAGGTACGTGGGTTTTTATGTTTGTAAACGCACCTATACAGGAATAAATTTTTAGTGTTTTTTATCGTGGTCAAATCATGAAATAAATCCTCCTAACCAGGGCGTGACGGAAAGGACTATCACACTCGTACTGAATGAAATCCACGATGATCGATGATCCTTCAATGGTCCTTTACGTTTCAGGGTCACGGTTACCTCATGAGACAGTCCCACGAATTCCCCAGTATGCGGCAACATTTTTAAGAGAAAAAAAAAGCTGAAAACGGAATAAAATATCGCACGTAATATTTCTTAAATCAACTGTTATTCCTTCTTCTACCGTTCATAACAAGAAGACTATTAGTTTATCACGAAGATTAGTGAAAACACTCGTTCAATATTTAGTCACTGGTTCAAATGACATGTCAAAATCACACCACTAAATCACCCTATTCATCAATTTGTTCATCAACCAGCTGATTAGCCACCAGTAGCGTTATCCCCTACTTCATTATCCCCTACCTCAGATAACGGTAATACCCTAACGGGGATATTGGGAAGGTATCGCTGTATAGCGATGACGGAGCCAGCGACGCGTGAACTGATAGTTACGATAAAAGTAATAGAGTTTCGGATTAACGGGTGCTATATTGTTTGGTAAATATTATGGTTGGTGAGGTGTGATGTTGTTTGTTTAATATTGCGTGATGAGTTTGGTTACAGTGAGAAAGTTGTATTAGTAAGTCATTTGAAAGGGAAAACTACGAAAACAGGGCATCTAACACCCTGTTTAGCAGAGTCACAATTAAATATGAATGACAATCAAATAAATGACAACATAGAATAATTTTATCACAAACCATTCTCGAATACCAAATTTTGGTAAAGTGGCATTTTTGACACCCTGAAGACTTCCTTAAGCTTTCAGTACCAAAAGTTACATTCGAATGCAAGTCTTGATTTTTGTTCTGTATATACAGAGTCAATTAGAATAATTATAGGTAGGTGAAACTGAAGAGGCAGAAGACTGATCATGTTTTTAACCGACTTCAAAAAAAGGAGGAGGTTCTCAATTCGTCGGAATCTTTTTATAAGTCCTGAAAGTCGATTGAAGAAACGACTTCTGGAAAGGAAAATGCTTATGCGAAGCGTAAACAACCCAAGTGGATTCCTATTTTAAGGCTTTAATATTAAGTAAAAAAAACTGTAGATTATAAATTATCTAACGATTTTATCTCTTCTGTACCAAAAGGACTCTGAACTAATAATATTCTATATTAGCTAACATATGTATATCTACTTTTGCTACTCTCTTCATAAGGCCATGTAATAATATGATCAATTTACTAATGCTATACCTTTCCATCTGAACCTAATCTATTGTCACAAACACCTACGCTATCCTATTTCCCGAGCATTACTTATAAATAATAATATTATCTTAGCAAATATCTCGCGAGGAAAATATTTCAAATACTGTCGTACAGTGGAAATATGACAGTTGCACACAATGGCTAGAACATGCCTGGCTTGGGCATTGTCGAAAATGTCCGAGTATAGCCGAAGTGACGGCCATTGTCCGAACTTGGTATTTGTGCTAGGATATTATAATGTATTGGCAATGTAGGTAATAATAATTATGTACAATTGCGTATTTATGGACTCATAAATACACAAAGCGGGCTTCGATACCCGCTGCATTGAAGTCTAGTTATGAAATAGAAATCTTAGTAACTTAGAAAAGATCGCCGTCTTTTGGGGTATTGTTGGTGTGCCGAGGTGGGCTAAACTTGTTATAGCATGTTCATTTTTAGGTTTCTTGCCGATTTAAGGCATGCTCCACTATATTTCACCACAGATAGCCGTACTCGTATTTACACAACTAAGGCTATAACTTTATTGGCAAACTCAGTTTGAAATTCAGACTCATATTCATTCTCATATAGTGCCGTCCAGTTGTGTCAAATCATTCCATACAGAAAGTAAGTTACAAGAAAGGATTCTTTAAATATGGAAAAACATCATACGCTTGAAAAAGGAATATTTCTAATAATTTTGTATAACCATATAAAGCCTGCCGTTTTAGCGCAAACCCCAGGCAAACTGCTTTGGCTTGTAGGTAGCTCTGATACTTCAATTAAACATTTCTCAATCATATCCAAACCAGCGCAAAAGCAGCTTTTATATGCTGTCCCACTGCTGGGTAAAAGCCTTCCTCTAGCCTATCCAAGAGCTCTATTGTCGCACCACTTCAAACAAACCCTCACTGCATGAGACCCGGTTGCCCTGCTATAGCCTAGGTGGCTTATGGGAACTTTAATTTCAACAAAATATTTTGCTAAAATTAAAATTCACGAAAGAACATAGGTCACATGTGGTGTAAGCGTCCTTGGTAATATATTAGACGCTGAACATAAAAACTGTGAATAATGTGTCGTGTTCGCTGCAAAATGAAAGAAAAACATCAAGTCCTGTTAGTTGGCGCAAGTTGCAGGCGCGCGCGGGTGAAAATAGGCCAAAGGATTTGAAAGTGTAAGCAAGTTGGCGATCGTGATCGACTTATTGTTGAAGTCTTTTGTAACCTAGTTACTGGCTGAGAGTTGCTTTTTTTACAAATAGTTCTAGCTGGTAAAAGCTAGGCTATATTATATAGTCGACCAAGAGAACGATTCACAAGCTTTTTCTAGCAAGTAAGAAACTCTTGCGCGGGGCGGGAGGGACTGTCAGACTTATGGGCCTACCGCACGCACAAGCTTTACCACAAACGTTTTACCTGCGCAAGCATCTCACATGAAAAATTATACACGGTCGGCAACCACAGATATAGATGGTTTATGGTAACATTCGTCCATGTGTTAAAATGTCCACATGTCATAATAACCTAATGTTATATTTCTATTTGGTTGAAATTAAGTTTTCCAAAAATCAACAAGTGTCAGAATGTCCAAACGTCATATTATACATGATTCAAAATGCTAGGTATTGTGATAAAACGAGGTCTGGATTTTTTTTTGTCGGTAGATAATATACCTAGATAACGCAAGTATCACGATGTGAAAACCAAGAGTGCCATTTTTCCACTACCTGATATGACGTCACAAAAACTATTTAGTCGGTAAAACAATTCTATTGAAATACTGCCCCGCTTACGTTGCCCCCCTCGTCCCACAGCACAATTAACCATTTTTATATTAAAACCGACGTCCAAATAACGATAGACCGATTTAGACGAGTACGAAAATGGCCACTTACGATTTTTGGTCGTAAGCTAGCACGGATTTTGGCACGCGAAGTAATTTGTCTTGCGTTATCTAGGTAAATCTATATCTGTGTCGGCAACACTGAACGCCCAACCACACACACAGGCAAATACGCGCTGGCCGGGCTTGAGCAAAACTGTGGTTCCACAGTGAACCATCAATAGCCCCGCAACAAGTAAAATAGTTACCTTGTGGTAGAAAAAGTATTAAATTTCAGTCACCTACAAGTGACGTTGAGAATTGAATTATAAGGGCAAATAATAACATATTCGGCAGTCAGTGGACATAAACTTTTCTCGCCAAACCTTTTCACTTAGACCACACTAATAAATTTGATATGTGGTAGCAAACTATCTAGCAATGATAACAAAGTGCGAGCTTACTTTATTTACTGGCTCGCTGGCTGGCTTGCTGGCAATGTATGGCGACAGTCGGCTGATACAGTAGCTGAGTCATAAGGCAAAGGTGTGTGTTTACAGCCTATGTGACGACGACCTTATGTGACCTGTGGCATGAAAGTGAATTCATAGTATCGGGACTTTACTTCCTGGCTTAGGTTTAAACTAAACTCTGACTAGGAGTATTTGACTACGAGTGAATTAGTTAGTGCTATCTACGTTTAACAACGATTGTGCATGAGTGAAATTTTGACTTACGAAAATAATAATCAAATTGTTGCAAACAATTTTGTTGCAAAATCGTTAAATGGGTCCTCCCACTCTGGGTGGAGCTGAAGGTCAGACACTTAATGGACAAAAATCTATCCTGTTCCTTCGGTTGCACTCTAAGATCCAGAGCCACAGTGCCCTGGAACGCAAAGGGCAATAACAGTTATGTTTTGCAGTCGATATGATGTTATGGCGCAAGTTCAGGTGTCTACTAATAATTGATTGAAATTATGAAAATGTTAGTTACGACATAGGTTTGTTAGGCATTTTCGTATTGAAAAACTTTTTTTTTTTTAATATGTCTAGGAGATAAGATTGCAGCAGATTTTTAAAGTGTCTGCCCATCCTGTGAAAACCTTGAGACTACGTAGGTATAGTCATACTACGTAGGTATACTGGGAATAAAAATATTATTTTATCAGGTTTCCACTGAAAAGCTCATCACAGCTACTCAGAAAAACTTAATAAAAAACAATATTAATAATTAGACACCCGACATTTCATCAAGCGTAAAAAAAGATGATAAAATCCCGTTTTATATTCTAATTTGTTCGCGAACAACAATTCAGCTGAGCCTCGAAGGAACAAGTTCATTAATAAAACTTAATTAATTTCACATTAAGTCAGTCAGATTGGATTAAGTGAACGTAGCTTAAACGAATTATTGAGGATTTGGCGAAATTATAGGGAAAGATGGTGAGAAAATATACGGGAGTGAATTTTGGAGGGGAACGTTGCGGTTGCCTATGACGTTCACAACGAGACGCGACGCAACACGACGTGACACAACGATACTGCAAATGTGTATCTTATTGTGTAGTAAATAAATTTAGATTTTGAGTCGCCAATAAAACAACAAACAAATGACAGGTGTATCTTTTCGTGTAGAAAATAGAGTTAGATTTTGAATAGCTCTATTGACATGTGCGCGCAGCGTCACGTCTCGGTCTGAGCTAACTGTAATAGCATAGCATAGCAACTACACACATTGTACTTTGGTAAGTCTTCGAACGCTGAATTATATCTCCGACCATTTTCATGACTGTTGAGGATGTTAAATAAAATTTACAAGCATTTTTACATGAAACTGTGAAACCCTTGTCGCTATTAGTTTGCTGTAACTGTCGAATTCACAGTGATAATCTACTATTTTTACCATTATGAGATATAAATAAAGGTATTTCGTTCAAGAAGTTGTCAGCAATATGATACATGGCGTAATGACTGCCGGGGTCGTGATGTTTCTTATGCAAAGAACAAAAACTGGGTGCTTTTTAGTCAGTGTGGTTCTGATCGCTCCATGAAGAGCGGAACGAGTCACTCGGTAATATGAACGACATCTGTGTTACACTAAACCGGGCGTATTTTGTTGGATTGGACGTTGGGCTCTTCTCTTGAGAAATGTGGTTCTCAAGAGAAGAGCCCAACGTCCAATCCAACAAAATACGCCCGTATGTTTTCAATCACGGACGGATTATTATCGACATCCCCCGACTACGCTGTGACCCGAATATTTTTATAGAGATATCTCCATTGATTGGGATCTATAGGTATGAACGTCGTGATGTCATCCGCGTCAGGAACAGACGTCAGATTTGTAAGATAAATATGTGAATGTCATATGTAACGCACTGTATATTCTGTATTTCGTAAACATAGTTTAGGGGAATTTACAAAGGCTGAATTTTTCAACTGGGCGATAGATGGCTATATCGAAAATTATAAGGAATATCAAAAAACATTGAAAGGAGTCTCGAAGCCGATTTTGAAAAAAACTTAAACTGCATCATTGGATTTTAGA